>CAKJTW010000009.1:15785000-17035000 GCA_917880005.1 Nanger dama | reverse complement strand
TAGGAAATTCCAGCTTTCTGGCTCTTTAGATAAATGGAGTGTGAATTTCACTGTCAGGAGAGAACCCTAAAAACAAAGTAATAAAGCAACAATGCAGTACCATGCTCTTTAATCTCCTTCTTTAAAATTAAATATCGATTACAATCTTGTGATTTATTTTCAAGCAAGAATTGTTGAGTACTTGAGCCTCTGGACTTTAGGGCTGGTGTCGGGATTATGGTGAAAATGAATGTTTCTTAATTTTAAAACACTACAAAATTCCCAAAGGTAATCTTGACACTTCATTTTAGTTCATGTTTTTTTATAGTGAAAGGATCATTTCAAATTAAAAATCTTGCCAGTAGAGCTCATGTGCTAAAAGGCAACCAATTATTTATTGAACTTTATTTGATACAATGACATCAATTTAGAGAAGATTCAGAAGTCAGTGATCAAAAATAACATTAAGGTTTATCAAAACTGATATCATTTATTAAAATATGCTATAATCATGAATAATAACTTGCTTTCTCCACAGGTGCTCAGGAAGCATTTGATCCTAAGAATTGAGTGGCCTAGATATTTTCATAGTTTTTCTTGCAGTCACCCAAGAGTTTGCTGCATTTTAATGGAGAAGCTGGCTATATATAACTTGTGAACACACTGATATTCCCTTAGATGAATTGTTCTACAGAAACCACAGAATGCACATATTTCCTTAAAAAAAAGGCAAACATTTTCTGAGAATTCTATCCTGGTTACTTAGTATGTCATCTCCTTGATGATTTGTAGAAAGAAGCTCTATTCTCTTGCAGTTCCAAGTAACTTGCAGATCATCTCTACTGATACAGCTTATATTTTCTCAAACACCATGGGAGAGGCCATACAGTACAAACCACACATCTTTCTTCACAAACTCAAGATGAGGCATATAAGACAGATGACAAACTCTCTGTGTCGTGTCTTCAGCTCCTGTTCAATTTGTGAAGAGCTTTAAACCAGAGCACGCTGTAACACTTTTCACATGAGAAGAGTTACAAGAAGGATGTGAAGTGAAGTGAAAGTCACCTAGTCATGTCCGACTCTTTGCCACCCCAAGGACTATACAGTCCATGGAATTCTCCAGGACAGAATACTGGAGTGGGTAGTCTTTTCCTTCTCCAGGGGATCCACCCAGGATAGACCCAGGTCTCCGGCATAGCAGGTGGATTCTTTATCAGCTGAGTCACAAGGGAAGCCCACAAGAAAGATGGTAAGGTTTTTTTTTTTTTTCCCCACATATAGTAGTTTGGATCTGTTAATCCCACACTCCTAATTTATCCTTGCCTCTTCCATATCCCCTTTGAAAACCTTAAGTTTGTTTCCTATGTCTGTGGGTCTATTTCTGTTTTATATATAGATTCCTTTGTCTTATTTTTTAGATTCCACATGTTAAGTGCTTTCATATAATATTTGTCTTTGTCTGACTTCACTTAGTATAATAACCTCTGTGTCCATCAATGTTGCTGCAGATAGTTATATTTCATTCTTGATAATTTTTTATTAAAGCTTTGGCATAAAGAAAAGTTCAAAACATTGCCCTTATTATTGCTGCTGGTTTTATGGAAGCTAGATAACTTTAACAAAACACAGAACTGAATTCCTTAGTCAGTACTTATTTGGGCAGGAGAAATTACTGGTCATACATCAGCAAACCAAAGATAATTCCTTCACAAATAATGTTAAAGCTAGTCCTATAAATCAATGGAGTGAAAAGCCAAACTACAGAATGGTAGAAAATATTTGCAAATCAAATATCAGATGAGTTAATACCCAGAATAAATAAGGAACTATAGCAACAAAAAAACAAATGACTCAATTTAAAAATGGACAAAGAACTTCAATAGACATTCCTCCAAAAAGGATACAGAAATGGCCAACAAGCATATGAAAAGATACTAAATTTTACTAATCATTAGAGAAATGCAAATCAAAACCACATTTTCACCCTCATAGCCACTAGGATGGCTACTATCAACAAAACAAAACAAAACAAAACAAAACAGCAAATAGCAACTGTTAATGAGTATGTGGAGAAACTAATTCTTGTGCACCAATGATGGGATTGCAAAATGGTGTAGTCATTTTGGAAAAAAGTATGGAAGATTCTCAAAAATTAAAAACAGAATTATCATATGATCTATTAATCCCCATTGTGGGTATATATCCAAAAGAACTAGAAGCAGGGTCTTGATGAGATCTTTGCACATCCATGTCCATAGCAGTATTATTCACAATAGCCAAGAGGTAGAAGAAACCCAAGTATCCACTGACAGATAAATGAATATATACAATATGTGTGTATGTGCATATGTGTGTGCATGTGTGTGTATGTACACGCATGCATGCCAAGTCACTTCAGCTGTATCCAGTTCTGTGGGACCCTATGGACTGTAGCCTGCCAGGCTCCTCTGTCCATGGGATTTCCCAGATAAAAAAACTGGAGTGGGTTGTCATTTCCTCCTCCAGGGGATCTTCCTGACTCAGGGATCGAACTGTGTCTTAACTGACTCATTTGAAAAGACCCTGATGCTGGGAAAGATTGAAGGTGGGAGGGGAAGGGGACAACAGAGGATGAGATGGTTGGATGGCATCACTGACTCAATGGACATGAGTTTGAATAAACTCTGGGAGCTGGTGATGGATAGTGAGACCTGGCGTGCTGCAATCCATGGGGTTACAAAGAGTCGGACACGACTGAGCAACTGAACTGAACTGAACTGAACGTTGGCAGGCAGGTTCTTTACCACTAGTGCCACCTATATACATATAATACACACACATAATGGAAGACTGTACTATTCAATCTTAAAAAGGAAGGAAATCCTGTGAACCTCAAGGACATGCTAAGTCAAATAAGCCGGTCACAAAAAGTCAAATACTGTATGATTCCACTTGAATGATGTATTTAAAGTAATCAAATTCATAGGAACAGAAAGCAGAATGGTGACTTCTAGGAGCTGGGGTGAGGGGAAATGAGTTATTGTTTAATGAGTACAGAATAACAGTTTTGCAAGAAGAAAAAGTTCTAGAGATCACTTGCACAACAATGTAGATATACTTAATGTTGTTCAATTGTACACTTAAAATTGTTCAGTTGGTAATTTTTTATAATTAAAAACTTAAAAAATTATAAACAAAACACAGTTCCTTTGGCTGGTCTAGGAAACTAGTTATGAAAACTCCATTAGGGGACTTGCCTGGAGGTCCAGTGGTTAAGACTTTGCTTCCCAGTGCAGGGTGTGTGTAGTCAATCCCCTGGTCCAGCAGCTAAAATCTCACATGCCTTGTGGCCAAAAACCAGAACACAAACAACAGAAGCTATATTGTAACAAATTCAATAAAGACTTTAAAAATGGTCCATGTCAAAAAAAAAAAAAATTAAGAAAACTCCATTAGAACCCTATGGCTCTCAAAGGCAGGACTAGTTGCTCTTGATCTGATCAAAGCAACCTTAAGGTAATGAAAGTTATCCTTTACTTTCAACAACACTCCACAATTTAACACAAAAAGCCACAGTTCCAATATGTTTTTAGTGACTCTCAGGTTGTCAGGCACTTTTCCTTCCAACGCTGAGTGAACAATAAAGGGACAAAACTGAAATTTGATGAGAGTGGAACTTAAATGTCCTCACCAAGAAACCAGTGTATTAATAAATGGATGATTAAATAAGGTGATGGATGTTTAATACCTAGATGGAGGGAATCTTTTCACAATGTATACCAAATCACCAAGATGTATACTTTGAACATCTTACAATTTTATATGTCAATTACACCTCAATGAAGCTGAAAATTTACAAAAAGGGACATAACTGAAAATGTTTCCTCTGAATTAGGTGTCCACTCTGGGGAATGGAGAAGCTGGCATTTGCCCATCTCAAGTGTCCTCTCGATGTGAGCCAGAATGCAAAAGGCTCCTAATCAGAGGTCCTTCCTGCTGCTGCTAACTGTTCGCCTGCACAGCTGTCAAGGTCACAAACACCTGAGTCCTCATTACAGTTTAAGAAGAGTGCCATTCAAAGCTTAGTAGATGAATGGATATAAGGACACACACAAAGTTAATTATGCACTTAGTATCAATGGGGAAAAGTGCATATGTTCCTAAGCCCCACATGGTGAGACAAGTCTAAATCCCATAAAATGGCACTGTTGCTTCAGGAGACAAAACTTGTTATCAGAACAGCATAACAAGGCAGTGACCCTCATTAATGACTCCACTCAAGGGTGTATACCCGCAATGATTCATGGGAGTCTAAGTCTGAGCACATAAGATACTCATAATGAAGTATCAAATGGGTGGCATTTGGTAATATACAAATGAACATTTAAAGTGGAAAGGCAAGGCAAGAGATTAATAAACACTAAATAGAAATAAACACTAAATACAAATGAATACAACTTTATATATAAGTATAAATTTAAAATGAAAGTGTGGCAATTCCTTAAACAACTGGAAATAGAACTGCCATACAACCCAGCAATCCCACTGCTGGGAAATACACACCAAGGAAACCAGAATTGAAAGAGACATGTGTACCCCAATGTTCATCGCAGCACTGTTTACAATAGCCAGGACATGGAAGCAACCTGGATATCCATTGGCAGAGGAATGGATAAGAAAGCTGTGGTACATATGCACAATGGAGTATTACTCAGCCATTAAAAAGAATACATTTGAATCAGTTCTAATGAGGTGGATGAAACTGGAGCCTACTATACAGAGTGAGGTAAGTCAGAAAGAAAAACACCAATGCAGTATATTAACGCATATGTATGGAATTTAGAAAGATGGTAACGACAACCCTATATGTGAGACAGCAAAAGAGACACAGATGTGTAGAACAGACTTTTTGGACTCGGTGGGAGAAGGCGAGGGTGGGATGATTTGAGAGAATAGCACTGAAACATGTTTATTATCATATGTGAAACAGATCACCAGTCCAGGTTTGATGCATGAGACAGGGCGCTCAGGGCTGGTGCACTGGGATGACCCTGAGGGATGGGATGGGGAGGGAGGCGGGAGTGGGGTTCAGGATGGGGAACACATGTACACCCATGGCTGATTCATGTCAATGTAAGGCAAAAACCACTACAATATTGTAAAGTAATTAGCCTCCAATTAAAATAAATTAATTAATTTAAAAAGAAATGTAACTTAGAGATAAACATTAAAACAATGAAAGCAATGTATTTGGTGTGCACTAAAAAATAATTTTCAAGATGTTTTAATAATGTCACTTCATTTCACAAGTCCTCTTTTGTGTCTGTTATATGCAAAACACTGTACTAAGCTCTCAGTCAGGCCTGGGGAACCAGGAAAGCTTTATAACACAACACAATAGGGCTGTCAAAGGAAGAGCTTTATTGCTGGGTTATGTGTAATGAAGTCTTAAAAGATAAAAAGGTCTAGAAAAATGAGACTTGAGAGGGAGGTGGAAAGCTGGGAGGGCATTAGGACTAACAGAGTATCATAAACAAAGCTATAAAAGTACCTAAATGTGAAGTGTGTATGGAGAACACTAAAGATCTCTGGCAAAGTATTAGGAATCAGACAAACATATAGCACCCCTTCCTGCTCTGGCAATATTTTATTTCAAATTTTGCAAGTGGGGCTGTGCTTGTCTTGTTCATTTCTGTTCTTTATAAGTTTCTGGCATATAATGGGTGCTTATAAAGATTTGTTGAATGGGCGAAGAAAGATGAAGCTAGAAAGATAGTGGAGGGGCCAGACCACGACTGCCCTTGACTGCTAGGTTTAGTATGTGGATGTGCGTGGTGAAAAATGGGTAATATAATATTTACTATCTTCACCATTTTTAAGTGTGCTACTCAGTACATTCACGCTGCTGTGTAACATCTCCAGAACTTTTCTGAGACATTTGGAAGAAGACAAAAATATGACCAATCTAGTGAGACTATTGAAAGTGAAAGTGAAGTAGCTCAGTTGTATCCTCTTTGTGACCCCATGGACTGCAGCCCACCAGGCTCCTCCGTCCATGGGATTTTCCAGGCAAGAGTGCTGGAGTGGGGGTGCCAGTGCCTTCTCCAGGGGATCTTCCCCACCCAGGGATCGAATCCAGGTCTCCTGCATTGTAGGCAGATACTTTTCCCATCTGAGCCACCAGGGAAGTCCCAACGAGACTATTAGACCTGCATTTTTCTCTGAAGGAAATGAACAGTTCAAGGTGTGGAATTTCCAAATTACTGTGAGGAACGGAAACTCTGTACCACCGAACAACACGAGAACATGGATTCTGCTCTGTGAGCAATAGTCAGTCTCTGCAAGTTTTTGAGAAAGACTCCTGCATTTGGGAACATAACCTGTAACTAATGCTAACGGTGTGTTAGAGCCGCAGTCCCCAACCTTTTGGCACCAGGGACAGTTTTCGTGGAAGACAATTTTTCCACAAATCCAGAGTAGGGGGCTGGTTTGGGGATGATTCAAGGGCATTACACTTATTGTGCACTTTATTTCTATTATTATGACATCAGCTCTACCTCAGATCATCAGGTATTAGATCCTGGAGGTTGGGGACCCCCATGTTAGAGAATCACTTGGTTTCATGAAGGGAAAACCATGAGGTGGTTAGTGAATTTCTGTGGTGAACTGGCTACATTTTATATTCCTATTTTGTTATGGAAAATCCTAAGTGCAACATTTTTGTTAGAATTGTTGATGTACAAATTTATCAGAAAAATATTGATAATGCTTACTCATGTCACATTTTATTTTTTTAAAAAAAGAAATTATTCAAAACAATATCCTAATACCAAACAGCACAGCACAGCACAAGATAAACGTATTCTTCATTATATCTTACTTAAAAGGCCCTCAGTGCAGAAGTACTGCAGGCCACGGACAGCTGGTCTGAATGTATTTCTAACGATCACTCCACCAGCCTGAGTCCCAGCCTTTCACCCTCCCCCATGGTCTTGGCCCTGACCCACTATTTAGCACAGATGCATCAGCATTTCATTTATTTCCTGCATGAAATTCTTTAATACGACACAAGAAGAAATGCTTATAGTGGTGGTTGTAGATGAAAATTATAGACTGGTTGGTTGTCCTTATTTACTCTAATGGAAACAGTATTCTATATTTTTCTAAAGTGACACTCCATTAAAGGTTTTTGTTTCCTTTTTTTCTTTTTGTTTTTCTTTTTTGTAAGCAAGATCACGTCTATCATTATCATCCTACTAAACCACCATTTAGCTTTTTAGAAAGCATAAAAGCTAGTGACCATAAATGTACTGCATATCCCTCAAACAGCCAATGTAAATTAAACTACCCTACTTTTAAGTCAATACTTAATCACTTATAAAGACTGAGAGACCAATGAAGAACGTTTACAAGGGAAACTTTAATGTGAGGATAAGCTAATCATAACAAAGAGAAATCAATTTCTTTAGGAGAAATTTGAAAGAAGACAAAAAAAGAAAAAAAAAAAACCAACCAGAAACAATCTGATGAGACTATTAGACCTGCATTTTTCTCTGAAGGAAATGAAACAGTTCAAGGCTTGGAATTTCCAAATTACTTTGAGAGCGTTTGGTCCCAGTTTCCCCAAAATAATATAATTTATTTTCTTTTCTCATCATATAAACAGAAGCCTGAACCATTTTTGCAATAAACTGTTAGATCAAAAATGCATTTTTCCCAAGATAGAAAGTTAAGGAGCTCAACGCCAAGGACTAAATTGCTTCCATCTGTAAAAGTTGATTTCATTTTTCCTGGGAAAGATGGTATTAGCCGAAGCCAACGTCATCTGTGTAACGTTTAAGAAAGGACACATTAATGGAAGATTAACAATGTGAATGCTAGTGGCCACACGTACACAGTCTTAACAAAAAATTTTAAGTTCCCACCTTAGATATACCTATGTTAGAGGAATTGACCTTTCAAAACAGCCAACAGGAAAACAAGCATATATGCTAACAATCCGAAATATATATTTTGCTAAGTTAAAGTACGTATAGTTTATAGAATTTAAATTATACTTGTAGTACAAGCAGAGAGAGGGCACTCAACTTTGGAGCCCCATCCCTAGGAATCTGGGATGTCAGGCTAGTCCCTATGGAGATTCAGGTAAAGAGAATGCTTGACTGCTTCTCAGGTCCCCAGAATAAAGCCCCCAAAGAGGTGGGGGTGAAGACCTCTCTCCATTCTAGGAGACACACTGGAGACAGCTGGTGGGGTGTGCTGCTGCTGATGCTGCTAAGTCGCTTCAGTTGTGTCTGACTCTGTGCGACCCCATAGACGGCAGCCCACCAGGCTCCCCTCTCCCCGGGATTCTCCAGGCAAGAACACTGGAGTGGGTTGCCATTTCCTTCTCCAATGAATGAAAGTGAAACGTGAAAGTGAAGTCGCTCAGTTATGTCCGACTCTTAGCGACCCCATGGACTGCAGTCTACCAGGCTCCTCCGTCCATGGGATTTGCCAGGCAAGAGTACTGGAGTGGGGTGCCATTGCCTTCTCCGTGGGGTGTGCTGAACTTTGGGATATTCCTTAGAACAAGACCTTTGGTGGTACCACTTCAGCATCTTCCACCCTGTCCAGAGGACTCAGTCCAAGAAATCCAAAAAGAAGGCTGAAAAATCCACAGAGCTGGCAGCTTCTTTTAGTGCTCAGGTCTGAATATTTGTGTTTCCCCAAAACTCACACCTTGGAATACTAATGCCCAATGTGACAGTTAGGAGGTGGGGCCTTTGGGAGGGGTAGAATACAACCCTCACTTGTATCCGACTAGAGACCCACGGAGCTCCCCAGCCCCTTCCACCAACTGAGGATACAAGACGTCAGTGCCCCCTTCCTGCCATGCTGGCACCCTGATCTAGGACGTCCAGCCCGTGAGAACTGAATTTCTATTGTTTATCGTTTACCCAGCCTGCGGTATTTTGTTATAGCAGCCCCAGCGCCTTGACATTTGGGGACCTAACAATAGCTTTAAAAGGAAATCTCTTCCCGTTTGATGGCTACAGGAGCAGAAAAATGACTTAAAACAGCAGGAGACGGGGGAGCAGTGACAACGGCCCACGCAAGCAGAGAGAATAAGCGGGAGCGGAGGTCGCCTTCACTCACTACAGGCCGAGGGTCTCAGATGAGACGCCCCCAAGCCGGGGAAAGACACAGGCAAAAGCAAGGCCCCAGGGAGAAGACAGGGGGCCCTGGGAGGTGATCTGAAGCTCCATGTGGATGACAGATTGAGGGTTCAGGAAGCTGAGGCCCCACCCAAGATGCCATCTACCCTTGGGAAGGATGCCAAGCCAAGGTGCATCTGTGGGGCACCGGGAGTCGGGGGACAAAATGTGGGAGTAATGTTTACAGAAAACAGCACAGAAGCACTTGGGAACACTCACTGTACTTCTCCAGCTTATGGTCTGGGAATCGGTATTGAAGGAAGACATCCCTCAAGAGTTTGCTTAGTGAAAAGTAGGTGAAATCCAAACAGGGAGCACCACATTCTAGATAGTGGTATGGAGCAAGAGAGGGAGAGGATAAGGTGGCTCGGGGGTAAAGACTCTGCCTGCCAATGCACGAGGCACGGGTTTGATCCCTGGGTTGGGAAGATCCCCCGGGAAGGAAATGGCAACCCACTCCAATATTCTTGCCTGTGAAATCCCATGGACAGAGGAGCCTGGCGGGCTACAGTCCACGGGGTCGTGAAAAGTCAGACATGACTAAGCACGCACGCATGCACTCATATGGAGCAAGAGATAACCTGAGACCAGTTTAACTGGTTAAAGTTAGTGAGTGATTTACTCAGCAGGGGAGAAAGGGAGAGTCAGTGCAAATCAAGAGGAAATGAATAGCACAGAAGAACTGCACGCAAAAATAATCAAGCCCACGTTACAAAAAATTATTGTTTTTTAGTCACCAAGTCATGTCCGACTCTTTCTGACGCTATGGTCTGTAGCCCACCAGGCTCCTCTGTCCATGGGATTTCCCAGGCAAGAATACTGGAGCTGGTTGCCATTTCCTTCTCCAGGGGATCATCCCATTCTGAGATCAAGCCTGTGTCTCTTGCGTCTCCTGCATCACAGGTGGAGTCTTCACCACTAAGCCATCGGGGAAACCCCACAAAAAATCACACTTCTCACATAAATATAGAGCTGCACCTGGTCTATAGTCCCCAGATATCAAGATTCTGTAAAATACAATTTGAAGCCGCTGACTAGGAAAATAATTTTTCAAATATATTTCTTTTGTGGGCTGTTTTAACATAAAGAAAGTTCCATGGATTACTTTTGCTTGCCCCTGGGGAGAAGAATGAAGAAAAAGAAAACCACCATAGAATGAATGGAAGATGCCAATGAGTTGATATTTGCTTTATATCAACTATAATGCAATAAAACAGAAAAGAACTGAACAAAGTTTTTAAATGTACATTATGTAGAGGAATACTGTAAGTAATATATAACATTAAGTCTTGGACCATCTGCAAACACCACCATGAACTATGTCTCAAGAAGCAACTCTGATAAGTGCATTTCATTCTTAGGAATGACAGGCCCCCACAGATAAGACCTAATTTATTTTCAAAGAATGTTTCATGAAGGTATATCTTGATAACTAAAAAATTATGTACATAATTATAGGTCTCAATGGGGCTCATGCTAGAAAGAATCTACGTTCTCTCTGAAAAGTTAGTGATTCAAGAATATGAAATCATCAGTAAAAATTAAACAGGTATTTATTGGTCATGTTCTGGCAGCTGACATTTTCAGCTTGCTACCTATAATAAAATGTGGAGAAAAATCAATAAAACCCAACAACTTCTAGTGAATCAGAGAAATTCAATTTACTTAATAGCAACCTGAAGGAATCATTGTGCATCAGGAGACTATTAGTCTTACTGCATAAAATGTGAGCCTCATTCTACCTAAATAATTAGATTGCTGAAGACAAACAAAACTCTAAATCAATCAGATTAAATAAAGGTCAATTCAACACCTCCAGGTCTCTCAACTTTGACATCAAATACCCACAGCATTATTATGAAAGCCCAAACTATTCCAAAGTTCTGAGGCATTTCAAAAACTGGATACTTTCTCAAAGTACAGCTAGTTTCATTTGAGTTGGTTTTCTTTCCTTGAGGCTCCTTCTATGTAAGAATGAGATGAGTGTGAAAAAATGCAATTTGGCTCCATGATTACATTCTTGATTTTTCACTATGTGAATGAGTGAGTGATAGTCACTCAGTTGTGTCCAACTCTTTGTGACCCCATGGACTGTAGCCTGCCGGGCTCCTCTATCCACGGAATCCTCCAGGCAAGAATACTGGAGTGAGTTGCCTTTTCCTTTACTATGTACTAAAGCAAACAGATCTTACAAGCTCTAGGATGACAAAAGATACCAGCAATTGCTACCAGTACGAAACAGAAAATTGAATACCGGAATATATAAACTGAAAAATAAAAATCAGAGGCAATTAGCAGTTTCTATTGAAGGTAGTGATCCCTACTTCTTGTATAGATGTTCAACTGCCATTTTTGGTATTCATATATTCATTCTCTTCCCCTCCATCCCCACTCCCTCCCTCTATGTGTGCTGGGGGTGATGGGGTTGGTAGTGTCTGTCCTTTCTTCCTTATATCGTCAACAAAAAGCATGCACAGAGAGAATCAGGGAAGGTTCTGAAGTCCTTGAAGTTTGTCCTCAGCACCCTCTTCCAGGTAAACTGAGAGAAGCAGTAAATATTCCAGGAAAGACTTTGATAGAATTGTATGACGATCTTTTCTCAGACTGAAAATGTGCCTGCTCTGACTTTTTATTGGAAACTATAGTCTGAGTATTGGTATGTAAAAAAAAAAAAAAAAATTCAAATCTAGTTTCTCTGTTGGCAGTGAGCCTGCAAATAAACAGAGACTCATTTGGAAAGGAAAACTAGAAATCTTCTTAAGAGCTAGGGAGGTAATTAGCAAAGAAGAGAGTGGGGTTTTAAGACACACAAAACCTGGTGTGTCTATGAAAAATAGGGGTAAGCCACCTGTAGAACTGACTTCTGAACCTCTCTCATAAATGCTAGGTGCCAGTCTATACCTAAATGACAGCAAAGAAGAGTTTCTAGAAGTTTACTGCTATTAATAATATGACAGTGGGTCACTTTTTTAATGCAAGAATTCATCAAGTATTCATTTCTGCTACAAACAGCTGAACAAAAACATTTGTTCCGAAATGCTCAGTAATAATAGAAGGAGGAAGTCTGATTCTAGGCATTCCTGGTCAAACTCACATGATACTTGGGGTTTAACATATTGTCTACAGAATGTAAATGCTTTCTTCCTACCGATACATTCCTGGCATTTGAGTTCAGGTTTGGACATCTGATCTTGTACTGTTAACCAGATCAGCCCTGGGTGAACATGCAGAATTAACTTATTTTAGGAGAGTGGAAAATTGGAGGTTAGCATAAAGGGAAGCGGAGGCACTCTGATAGGTTTGGGTGCAAGGTCAGTGTTTGGGTGGCTCAATTAACAGCCAGTTTCTGACTCGAACAAACACAATGGTTTACCTGTAATTATTCCTTTCTGTACTATGGAAGAAAGTCAAAGAGGTCATCCTGCAAGTGGAAGTATATGCAGAAGTAAAAATGCTACTCAGGATTCAGGGACCACAACCTTGATTTCAGGCCCCTAAAATAATCTCCCCACCCTCAACACACATATAACAGCATCAAGGTTACCTGGAAGGATCAGCGTGTGTGTGTGCACGCTCGGTCGCTTCAGTCGTGTTCGACTCTGCGATCCCATGGACCGTAGCCTGCAAGGCTCCTCTGTCAATGGGATTTCCCAGGCAAGAATAATGGATGGGTAGCCTATCCCCCCTCCACGGGATCTTCCCGACCCAAAGATCGAACTCACGTTTCCTGCATTGGCAGATGGCTTCTTTACTACTGAGCCGCCTGGGAATCCCTCTGGAAGAACCAAGGAGACTCCAAAACAACCAATATTTAAGAAGCACCTCTGTTTTTTACATTATCTTATTGAAATCTCAGAATATCTTTGTGGGGTATGTAAGTGGGTTTGAAGTCAATATATTCTATTGATATCTATCAACATTTCCTTCTCTTTATGCAAATTAAACATATATATGCAAAGTAACACTATATATTTTTAAAAGATGCATGCATGAGTAAGGTGACAGATCAAACACATCACAGAGGATGGCTTTTGGAAGGGGGAAGGAGTGCATATAAATGCTTTATTAATGATTATGAAGTCCACCCCAATAGAATCCCCATTTTATAGAAAAGAGAACTGGCAGCTTTGAGAGGTTGAAAAACTTGTACAAAAGCATTTGGCTAAAAAGTGTTGAGTCCAGTAATGCAAGCCATGTTCTGGCTCACTATGCTTTACTGAAACTCCCACCACTGATGTACTGGACTAGAATACAACACTTTTAAATCAAAACAGGAGATTTCACAGAAGCATCTTGTTAAATGGAAAGTCACAACAGCCCTTTCACTCTCCAATGTGTGTGTGCCAGAGAGATTGGATAAGCACTGCCAAAATAATTGTCTTCAATACAACAAACTCTAAACTAAGCTCAGTGAACCCTTATTAGGGCCTGACTCCATTCAAAGTATTCTGCTTTGTATCCTGGGCTCTAAACATTTATGTCAGTGATGTGCCTGATTTTAAGCAATTATATTGATACAGTAACCTATGAAGTATACAGACCTATTTTTATTTACACACATATCCTGATCAATTATTATTATAATCACTTTTAGATAAATAACACCAATAAAGGGTTCTCTTAGTCCTCAAGTATAAATATGTATACAATATATTTTATAAGAAATTGAAATTCAGATACACTGTATTTCTTGGTCAAGGTCTCTACATGGAAGGTTGAGTTGAAATAAATTACAAAGGTAAAGGGAAAATGATTTAACAGGAAAGCCAAAGAGAAAGGTTAGGAGATACAGGAGATGGGACAGAAATGGGAACATCTTAAAATTACAGAAATGCTGGAATTAATTAAGATCCTAAAATGGGATTCGGTACAACAGGCAAAGGTTATCAAATATCAACTTGGTCTGATTGATAGTTGATAACATTTTCTCTCTCTCATAACTTTGGATGGGCTGGAGGAGCTACTTTTCTACAAAGCTTTCAAACGTTGTTTCCTACCTGAACAGATACCAACACTCCCCTTTAAATAGAATGCATTCTTTTCTGTTACTCACATTCATGACTGGACTAGAGTCTATTCTTCAGTTGCCAAAGCTTGGACCAGTTGTATCAACTTGTTATTGAAGCATTCTAGGAAATACACAACCACAAGTCTGGGAGGAAGCTGCAGAGTAGACTTTGCTTTCACAAAACTGTAATTTACTGACACCCACCAGGGCCAAAACTGAAGTTCACTTGATGAGTCACTGGTCCCGTATCTCTGGAAGCATGGTGTATGAAGAATTCTTTTAAACTGCTTCCTCTGCTTCTGAACATCTGTGTCGCTCTGTTCCCATGACCATTTTTATTTTGTTTTATTTTTGCCAGCTAAAGATTAATTCAAATCAAAGGGCAATTCATCACCCTCGGTTTTCTCCACACTTATTCCATTGGTAAGGGAATTGCTGCCAGAGAGTCAGTCGTGTGGCCTCATAATTCGTGGGTCTACGTAAGAGGAGGGATGTTTGTTATTCCTTATAAACAGATATAAGGATATAAGGAGAGATCTATTTTGTTTCACCTGGTTTGCAGTACACTTTTGGATCCTATCATTTTGTTTGCCTTCCTAACTTTTCCTAGTCATCAATTTTTAAAAATCACCCCTCTCCCCCACAGAATTAAAAGAAAACACACACAAAAAAACACTCAAATATAGTCCAGTCCAGATCTTTCCAGGCTCATGGGAGCACAGTGTGTGTGTTTCCCTGCTTTAATTTTTCACAGCTTGCCCAAATCTGAAAAAAGTTTAAGAAACATGTGTGGGGGTTGGTTTTTTAAAGTTGCTACTTTTACCTATGTTAAAACATACATGACAGTACTCTGAAAATGTCAAATGCCTTCAACCTTCCTTGCAAAAAGAATTTTGATCTCTTTCTGTTACCCCCACAGTTCTCCACTGTCAGCTGGGGTTTTATTTGTAGCAGAGAAAGGCAGAGGTTGGTCCCGATCCAGGCTTTGGGCTTGGTAACTCTGAGCACATTCCCAGAATTGATCAAAGACAGATGCACACACAGAGGGTGACTCATGGGATACATTTTTCATTGTAAATGAATAATCTCAAGTAATATATCAATGGATATTGGTGAAAAATCATTTTACCTTGGAAAAAACAGAAAATGGAGCTGAATAAAGATTTTTGATTTGTCCAACGGCTCCCTAAACACACAGGAAATTCTGTCAAAGGAAGCTAAGGTGGACACCAGAAACTTCTTTATATTTTTGACCTTATTCTTGGATTACATGCGGGAGAGTATCTTGCAGGGATCACTGTTAGAGACAACTAAGGCTATAGACTGACTCTGAAAAGGGCCTCATCAATTTTTGTTTGGTATCGGTATTCTGACTCTTTTCATCCCCCCTCCTTCTGTTAAAACTGCATCTTGTTTTTCATCAATGAATTTAATGTATCGTGTATTTCTACAGGATGTCACTTTTGCTCTTTTCACTCAAAGATGGTCAAAGCTGTCACCTGTACTGTGCAGAATTACCCAGGAAGCCTCCTACCAGTGATAGAGCAATAAACCAGAAGGGAAAGCAATAGAACATTGAGAGGATGATGCCTGAGAAGCACAAGGTATCACCGAGAAGACCAGGGAAAACGCAAACCCAGAAGTGTTGTGACCCACTTTCTGCAGGGCCTTCAAAGACCAAGACTGACTCTGCTCCCTACGTTCACTTTCATGGGCATATTCATCCATGTCATGTAAAGCCACATCTTACACTCCCTGGAAAACCAAGTCTTGAATGGAACCAGTGAAACACAGCTTGCTATAACATACCATCACTTGGCTGACAATGTGTGGAGAAGTGACAGGGTAATTCAGAGCAGTTGCTACACAGTGAGCTAAAAGAAGCTTCTGGAAATACAATGAAGTGCATGGCTCCATTCAGCTATGTTGTGATGGAATGTTACAGATATTTCATATTCATAGGCCACTGGTGAACAGAGCCCGTAAGACCCATCTTGGCATGCAGCCGTCTAGGACGGGTCAGTACAGTGTATAAGTGACAAAGAGCTGGCTGCTGTAATTTTGTGAGAATGAAGAAGAAAGCATGTTTACTACATATGGCCTTTGTGGAAGCTGCCTAGCTATAGCAAGATGACAGGGATCAACATAATCCTTCTTTCATTTCTCACTTTCTCTACTGGTAAGATCTAAAAACCAGGGTGGAAGTAACAGCCTTTCAAAATAAAAGCAGCAGTGAGGCATGCTATTCAGCCACAGTCAGGGCCCGGGCAGTGGCTCATGGCTGGCACCTATTTTGAGAGACAGGTATTACAGAATATCGTCAGTATCAGTTGTGCCTCAAGTAAGGGATAACAAAACCTTAGAAGCATGAAGCAAAAGGAAGAATAAGGAGATGCTAGCTGCTTCAAGGGTTTATACTTTGCTAATAGTCAGAGAGAAATTATAGTCTATTATTAAGTACTAGAGATAACAATTGAAAAGTGTAGCCAACACAATCAAGGATAAGGACATTAGTCTAAAAAAATCTTAAGAAACAGATCTAGAGGACATAACAAGTGGCACACTCAAGAGGAAAATGGTAAAAATAAGAGCTTTTAGGACAACAGAATTAACGGGAAAATAAAATGGAAGAGAGGGGGAAAGGTTACAACAAACTATAACAAGTAAAAGGTTAATTTCTAGTAAAATAAAAAAATGTTTAATGTTTTTATAAAAATTAAGAAATTAAAAAATATTTTAAAATAAGACCACCAGTAAAACCCCAATGAATAAATGGGTAAGCAATTCAAAAATTTAATGAAAGAGGAAACACAGAAAGTGGGGAAAAACTCACAAAGTCATTACTAATGATTAAAGAAATATAAAGGGAAGTACACCAGCAAATAATCCAGCAAAACATGAAAAAAAATAAAAACACTCCTCAGGGTTAAAGTAGAGAAAATAAACTCATTAATTGCTAATGACATTACAAATAGCACCTATCTGGAGAAATATTTGCCAATGAGAAGATGATAAATATGTTCTGTGACTCCTCTGTTGTAAATTAATCTATGGTTAATTTACAAAGTGTATGACACGATAAAAGCTAACAGAAACAACTTCAGTGCCCATTAATGGGAGAGAAGCCACGTATCTCAGAGTGCAGTTGATAGAGCTGAAAACGGTGCTGTCACTAGAAGGACAAATATGATTTTCTAAAATGTGGAAATTTACTAAATCGTTGGAAGTGGAAATATATATGCAAAATACATATGTACTTATCCATACATATATTGAAGTTGTATAGAAATTACTTAAACTTTCTTTCCCTTTCTGTTTTCATGAGATATAATTAACATACAGCACTTTGTAAGTTTCAGGTGTACAGCATTATGATTTGACTTACATACATCATGAAATAAATAAATATAGTGAACATCAATCATCTCATATAGATACAAAATAAAAGTAAAATGAAAAAATTCATCATGATAAGAAATCTTAGGATTTACTCTTAACTTTTGTATACTACATACAGCATTGCAGATTATGTTTATCACATTGTACATTTTAACACTAGTACTTATTTAACTTTCAACTGGAAGTTTGTACTGTGTGACTGCCTTCATCCAATCCTTCCTCGTACCACCTCCCACCTTGGGTAACCACAAATATGATCTCTTTTTCTATGAATTTGTTTATTTTTGAACTACAATTGGCCTACAACACTGTCTTAGTTCCTGGGGCACAATATAGTGATTTGGTATTTCTATCCATTACAAAATGATCACCACAATAAGTCTAGTTATCATTGGTCATCATCATACAAAAATGTTACATTATTACTGACTATACTCCTTACACTGTACATTTCATACCCATGACTATTCTATAACTGGAAGTTTGTACCTCTAATCTCCCTCATCTATTTTCTCATACCCTGTCCCTCTCTTCCCTCGAGCAGCTACTTATTTATTCTCTGTATCTATGACTGCTTCAGTATGTTTGTTCATTTGTTTTGCTTTTAAATTACACATATAAGTGAATTCATATAGTATTTGTCTTTCTCTGTTTGACTTATTTCACTTTAGCACAATACCTCTGGGTTCATCCATGTTGTTGCAGATAGCAAGAGTTCATTATTTTTTAAGGCTGAGTAGTATTCCATTGTGTGCATATGTGCATGTGTGTGTGTGTGTGTGTGTGTGTGTGTGTGTGTGTGTGTGTGTACATGTGTCTGCATGCTTAGTTGCTTAGTCATGTCCACCTCTCTGTGACCCCATGGGCTGTGTAGCCCACCAGGGTCCTCTGTACATGGGGATTCTCTAGGCAAGAATACTGGAGTGGGTTGCCATGCCCTCCTCTAGGGGATCTTCCCAACCCAGTGATTGAACCCAAGTCTCCCACATTGCAACCAAGATTGAACCCAGGTCTCCTGCATTGCAGGCAGATTCTTAACTGTCTGAACCACCAGGAAGCCACATGTGCAAAAATATATTTACATATATGTATTATACATACATACAAATATATATATATATATATATATATATAAAATACACAAACACAAACATCTTGTTTATTCTTTCATCTACTGATGGCCACTAAGGTTGTTTCCATATCTTGGCTATCATAAGTAATGCTGCAATGAAGATAAAGGGGATTATCATTTTGGATTAGTGTTTTCCTTTTATTCAGACAAATACCTAGTAGTAGAATTTCCTGGCGTGCTGCAGTCCATGGGGTCCCAAAGGGTTGGACATGACTGAGTGACTGAACTCAACTGAACTGAGTAGAACTGCTGGATCCTATGGTAGTTCTAGTTTCAATCTTGTGAGGAACTTCCACAGCAGTTTTTCATAATGGTTGTACCAATTTATACTTCTACCAACAGTGCATGGACGTCCCCTTTTCTTCACAACCTTGCCAACAGTTTTTTTTTTTTTCTTGTCTTTTTGTTAACAGTCATTCTGATAGACAAGAGGTGATATTTCACTGTGGTTCTGCTGGGCATCTTCCTCATAATTAGTGATGTTGAGCAGCTTTTTATGTGCCTGTTGATCTGCACATATCCTTTGGAGAAATGTCTACTGAGGACTTCTGTTCATTTTTGAGTTATTTTTTTATGTCATTAAACCCTCATCAGACATATCGTTTGTAAGTATTTTCTCCCATTCAGTAGGCAATCTTTTCATTTTGTTGATAGTTTCCTTTGCTATGCAAAAGCTTTTCAGTTTGATCTAGTCCCTTTTGCTCATTTTTGGTTTTGTTTACCTTGCCTACGGAGACAGATCTGATTAAATATTGCCAAGACTGATGTCAGTGAGAAAGTCGTTTCTTCTCACTGGCAACGAGCAAACTTAAATGTGTAATAATTACAACTGTACACACACATATACACATATGCACTGTACATTCACACACACATACACTCAGTGAATAGCAGCCTTTTAAGGTAACTAAGCATCGTTAGGAGACGCAAGAGATGTGGGTTCAATCCCTGGGTTGAGAAGATCCCCTGGAGAAGGAAAGGGCAACCCACTCCAGTATTCTTGCCTGGAAAAACGCCATGGACAGACCAGTCCATGGGGCTGCAAAGGGTTGGACACGAGTGAGCAATAGCGTGAGCACAAGCAAGCATTGTTAGATAACAGAGGGATGTTCGGGAGAGCTCTCCTGAAGGCAGCAGGGCTCCACGTCATGTCTCCCCTGCTCTAGCCACTAGATTAGGACTGGCTTCTGGTACACTTGAACATGCCCTGTTTCTGGGCTTTCACTGTGCTGTTCTTCCGATCTAGAATGCCATTTCCCACATATAGTCACAAGGCTCAGCCAGGGGTAATATGCAAAATATTAAACAGCTGGCATACTTCTGGGAAATAACCAATTAGTCCAAACATCTGGCCACTCAGAAGGATGCTCAGTGTAGAATCCATAAAGCTATGCAGGTTCCTCGCACCAACCTTTATGCCCTCGCTCCCTTCAGGTCTTGGCTCAAATAACACCTCTTGGAGACGTATCCCCTGACAACCCTATATATAGGAGCATCCCAGTCATTATATCTCATGACTCTACCTTCTTTTTTTTTTTTCTATAGCACTCATCATTACCTGTCAATATATATTATGTATTTATCTGCCAAACTCTGTATTGTCTGTATTTCTCCTATTTAAGTTCCAAGAGCAGGGACCTTGCTTGATCTTCTCAAGGTTGCCTATGACCTCCACTTGCTAACTCCAATGATCAATTCTTACTTCTCATCTTTGAGTTCTCATTAGTGATTGACCACTTTTTCTTTTTGAACCCCTCCCTCCTAAGCTCCAGAACATCAAGAATGTTTAATTTTGTTTTATTTTTCTCTCTGCTCCTTCTCAATCACCCTTCATCTCCTTGACCTCTAAGACTGGAACACTCCTGGCCTCAGACCTTCGTGTTCTCAGCAAGAACCACAGCTTTAAATAACGCTGTATGCTGATGACGGATTTCTACCTTCAGTCTGAACTTCAGACTCATCTATCCAGTTGCTTGCTTGTCATCTCCCCTCGATGTTGAACAGGCATCACAGACTTGTCTCAAATGGAACTCCTTGCTTACCATCCCCCAACCATGTTCCTCTTAAATCCTCCCTAGCTCAGTTAATATTAACTTTTCTGATTAGTCTGAAAACCTTCATCTCATCTTTGATGCTACTTTTCCCCTCATACCCCACCTCTGGTCTGTTAACAAAATGTGCTGATTCATCTTTCAAACGATACCCAGAATCTTATCTGTTCTCATCACCTCCATTTCCACTATGCTAGTCTGAGCTGACATGATCTTTTACCATGCGTTATTGCAAGAGCCTCTTAATGGATCTTCCTGCTTCTTGCCTTGTTATTTTCAATTTATAACAGTACCAGATCCAGGATGCTTCTGTTTAAACATGTGAATGAGATCATGTCATTCCCTTACTGAAAACCAGCCCAGGGCTTCCAAGTCACGTAGATGTCATTAGACCTAAAGGTTCATTTTGTCCTGGTTCCTTGTTATCTTTCAGATCACCTCAGTCACTGCTATACCAGCCACATTGGGCTCCTCCTGTGCCAAGCAGACGTGCGCTCAGAGACTTTGCACACCTTTCCTCTACCTGGAATGCTAGTCCCAAGATACTCACCTGGGTGTCTCCTTCATATTACTTAAAGTCTCTTCCTTAGTGAAGTCTTCCCCAGCCTGTCTACCTAAATTTAAACTTTCCCCCAGCTATTTCACTCATGTAACACTTAGTTTGATTATATTTCCAGTGTTCCTAGTTTCAAGCATTTTAATGGAAGACAAGGCTTGAGAAGAATGCACAGGCCAGATCACAAGAGCTTGTGAGCCATGCAAAGCCTTGACCTTTTCCACAAGGTAGTGAGGCTGCAGCAAAGGCTGTTAGTCAGAGACGTGATACCATCACAACTGTGTTTTTAAATCATTATTTTGGTAGTGCTGATTTTTTTTTTTTAATGAAGCATAGGGAATATCAAGCTCTGGCATCATAAGGAAACCAACAGAATTTTATTGAAGATTTCACACAAAGCTCAAGTCTTCCATAGTCAAATAGTCTCCATTTCTATTCATTGCTCTATGACAGCTTTATTCTTCAGTGATTATGTTCACCAAGTCCATTTCCTAAGGACTGATGAACTTCAAATTCTTGAGCCACTTGAGACTTCACAAGAACGATTTCCCATAATACTCAAAGTTACAAAGATTAAACAGAAACCCCTAAATAAAGCAAGACTGTACATCAACAGCAAAAACTTTAAATATTAAGCAGGGGGAAAAAAAGTGAAACAATATCTTGGTGAAAAAGAAAAGTATGATAAAATTCTAAGTGATGTGAGCCCAACTGTGGCATGCTGGGAGGCAGCCTATTTCCCCTCTCAAGGAACAGATTCTACTGAACTCCAGCAAATTGCTGCCAAACCCCTCTATTTTTCAAAGAAAAGCCAAAATTCAGATGTTTATGTGAAAGCTCCCAAGAGCTGAAATGTTGAAATGAAGTCAAACCTTCCCACAGTCGCATTCAACTCCAGCTGTGGCAATCTTTGCCCTCTGACGGGCAATTTTTGGAGTCTGCAATACTCTCGGTCACTTATGCACTTGCTTAGAAGTTCTATGCCTCGGTTTCCTTACCTGTGAAACCTGGATAGCTCCACAAACAAGACTGCAGTTAGGAACAAATTATATCCTAGGTAGAAAGTGTTTCCACTAGCACACGTTCTATAGGGAGTCCTCAGAAAAGCCTCTATTCTCATGATCAGTTTGCCGCTGGAAATAAACTCTTGGCATCTGCCCACTTAGAAGTGACCAACGTTTCTGGATCAATTGAGCACATTTTCTGATACACACTTGGTAGAGATCCCTTTTCTGAGGCCTGTGCAAATAGGCAAGGAAAATCAGAGTAAGTGAGCATTAAGTCAACTTGAGGACAGGCACCAAAATTCATGAAATGGAAATGAGGAAAAGTGAGTTGCTCAGTCATATCTGACTCTTTGCGACTCTATGGACTGTAGCCCACCAGGCTACTCTGTCCATGGAATTCTCCAGGCAAGAATACTGGAGTGGATTGCCATGCCTTCTTCCAGGGGATCTTCCTGATCCAGGGATCAAGCCCACGTCTCTTACGTTTCCTGCACTGGCAGGCCGGTTCTTTACCACTAGCGCCACCTGGGATGCCCAAAGTCCATACAGATGGGTCCACATAGGGTCCTTAGGAAAATGAATGATCAGGCAGGTTTCACACCGGGACCAGAGATGATACTGAAGCTGGCGGATACAATGGGAAAGAAAAGTAATGAGAAAGTGAAGGAAGATTTCATGGGTGTCATCCAAGTGTGTCAGCCTGTGTGTGAGAAAGGCTGCCCCCGACTAGAGAAGCTCTGGAAAGGGAAGAAGGGCCTCTGGCATTTGGCCATGAGGGGTGGGCATGAGAAGAGAGTCCATCTGTCAACAGTGATAAAAATGAAAAAGAGAATGAGATAAATGACCCAGCCTCCTTTCCTCTGCTAAAGCCGCCTCTTCAAAATGTCTCTCCCTCCAATGGGAGCAGTGTGGAAAATGTGGTCCCTGAAACTTCACACTGCAAGCCCTCTCTCCCCAGGCAGTAGGGAAAACTCTGCAAGCACCTGATCTGTGAGACAATTGAGATGTCCTATATTTATCTACACTTTTTTTTCTTCACTGCTTTAAAATAATCACACATTTGCTGTAAAAACCACACAATGACATTTAAAGGAAATATCTCGAATAAAATTACCTTTATTTCCTGAAGCTAACACAATTCTCTGTTTTCTATTTTTCTGTCTAATTTTTGTCTGTAAGTCTACTGATCTGTCAAGTTATAATCATTGTGTATATTTCATTCAATCGTCCATTTTGTGCATTTACCACATATCTAAGTGTCCCTTGAGTTTCTACAGTCAACATTATGACTTAAATGTCTGCATAATAGTTCATCAAGTCAATGCCCCCTAATTTGCTAAAATATCAGGCATTTAAACACTGTCTACGCTTTCCTGTTAAAGAAAATGCTATCAGTTCAGTTCAGTCGCTCAGTTGTGTCCGACTCTTTGCGACCCCATGAATCGCAGAAAATGCTATAATACCCATCATTTTGTATAGCTTTGTGCTTTTAAAAAGTGTTGTTGGACAAATCCTCAGGATAAATTCAAAGGAGTGGGATGACTGAGCCAAGTGGTATGCACATTTTTTTTCTTATTATTAGTTTTACACTTTTTATTTTGTCTTGGGATATAGCTGATTAACAATGTTGTGATAGTTTCAGGTGAATAGTGAAGGGACTCAGCCATATATATACAGGTACCCATTCTCCCCCAAACTCCCTTCCCATCCAGGCTGCCACGTGGCACTGAGCAGAGTTCCATGTGCTATTCAGTAGGTCCTTGTTGGTCATCCATTTTAAATAGAGCCGTGTATTCACAACCATCTCCAACTTCCTAACTATCCTTTTCTCCCAACCTTCCCCCCAGGCAACCATAAGTGGTGTGAACATTTTAATTTCCTCATGAGTATGGAAGGATTGTAACTGGTAACTCTCACTGCATAACCAAAGACACATAGCCTGCAGTGTGATTTATGCCAACTCACACTCCAGTCCTCAAAATGCTCCACAACCTCATAAGGGGCTGAACACACTAGATATGGGCCATTAAACAGAGCACAGTTGAATGTCAAGTCATGCCTTTTTTTCCTCTCTAACTCCCCTACAAAGTTAATGTGCTGATAGTAAAGGCGTAAGTAGCCACCTTCTCTCTTTGAATAAAATGCTCAGGAGAGATATAACAGTGAGTCTGCAAACCCTGAAACCTAATAAACAAGAATTATCCGTTACTGAGAAATCTGAGTGAGGCCAAACTCTGAACTGTATTAGGCACTAATAGAATAAAAGCATGAGGTGAGAGTACACATCAAATTGAAACTATAAATCACACAGAGTACTAGAGAAACTATGATAATGAAGAATAAAATAGAGGTTAAAAAACCTGCAACATTTTATAAAATATCATTACTTTAAAATACACATGAAAAAGAAATGTCGAGGTTATTATTATTGAAGAGCACAATGACAGTGAAACTACTTTGACCATAGTTTTTAGTTAAGCAGTTAGTAATAAAAAAGTGCTTTGGAAGGAGTAGTGATAGCTTTTAATAAAGATGGAAGCCCGTGGGAAAAAAAAAGACTAAATCTAGCTTCCAGCAGGCGAGGTGAGATGAAGATTGGTTAGTCTTTTTGGCTAATCTCATTAGGAGGAAAGAACCAATTCTGGAAGTTCTGTAGTTTCGCTAGACCATCTGGAGTAATAAAACACTATTTACTGCCAGGTGCCCAATGCCATTGGTGGGTGCTGGGCACACTGAGATCACGCCTCTAAGGGTGGCGACATGCAAATCACAGAATCAGAGCACGGTCAGCTCTGCTTCCTTGGCTACCCACCCCATGGACTGATTAGAAAACAGTCTCTTCAGTCACGCAGCAACCCCCAGGGAATGTTCGACTCTGTGGTGCCCTGCGGTGGCCAGCTCAGAGGCAGGGTGGCAGCCTGTCTCCATCTCAGGCAACGCCATCAGCTCTGGCTCAGGGCACTGGTTTCTTGGTTTGATCTCAAACTACTTTCAAGGGACATTATATGTCAAGGGCAACATGATGCTACGTAATTCCACTTCCAAGAGCGTGGTAGTTTAGATGTTCGAAGGGCCTTCTCAAATTTACAACGGTCAGCACAGAAAAGTTGTATTACCTCTCTGAACTCATATGATGTAAGAGAAACCTCTGAGCTGAATATTTAAAAAAAAACCCAGGGCTTGGAAAAGTGGTGTTTTCCTGAGAGCAAATGCTATTGTCAGGGCTATGGTGGGAGACTAGGATGTGAGGCAGTACCAAGGTGGCAGAGGAGAGCCAGAGGGCTCCTGATTAAGCCCGAGATGTTGGGCAGGGTCTAGAGTGGCCCTACATCAGCAAGTTCTGAGGACAAACACAGAGAGTCTCTGGAGGAAAGTAACCTCAACTTATACTTTCAAGTTCTTCACAGTTAACATCAATCAAATCTGAACACCATGAATAAGAAGCAGAAATAACAAACAAAAGAGTTAGAGAACAAGTACTTCATATGTTGGAATAAAAAATAAGTGAGGAATGGTTAAAAAATGAAAAAGCGAAATCCCCAAATAAGCAAGCAATAGGAGATAAAAAATGATCAAGGGATTGAAAAATGGAACTGTTATAAAGAAGAACTACTGAAACAACAGTACTCTGCTGGGTTACGAAGATCCCCTGGAGGAGGAAATGGCAACCCACTCCAATAGTCTTGCCTGGAGAAGCCCATGAACAGAATTATTGCCTGGCAGGCTACAATCCATAGGGTTGCAAAGAGCTGGACACGGCTGAGTGGCTGAGGACGCACATACGGACAAAGACAGAACAGGTAAACAGAACAATGGATCAGAAGAAATTACTGAGAATGCAGCACAGAAACCTGGAGACAGAAAATACGCAAAAGAAGTTATGAGATGTGGAAGACAAAGAATAAGACGGGCTAATGTATATCTAATGAGAGCCTCAAAATGAAAAACTGTATACAAAAGAGGCTGTATTTAAAGGTACAATGTCTGAGGATTTTCCAAAAGTGCTTAAAAATCCAGAGATACAGGAAGTACACTTTAAAAAGAATGACTCAAGAGTTCATACTTCAAAAAAAATGTCTTACCTCTTGCACAGTGGCACATTTTAAAGAAAAGGTGGTGCCCCTTAGGTCAGCATTTATTAAACGCCCTGGGTCAGGAAGTGGTCTAAGTACAGAGAAGTTCATTATAATTAAGGTGTTCCTCTCTTTATACCATGTAATTGTTGGCCCTAAATTTTGCATAATTTTTTTCTTGAATCATATCTGAAAGGCAAGGTAGTATACTGCTATGTTAAAATATCCTATTATTCATATAAAGCTTTTGATAAAGAGGGGAATCTTTTTACAAACCCAAATATTAAGAAATTATGATTCTTCACACACTACATTTTCTAGAAACAGGATGTAAATACATATCGTGAAAACAGCTATTTTTACATTGCTGTTAATATAAACTTCAAAATAAAATCTAAACACCTGCTCAGGCCCTTAAAATTAGAAGGATGTGGGCTGGGCAGAGAAACGGCTGAATAGTCAGCACTGATGATCTCCCAAGCGCTTTTTAAACCTGACGGAGTTTTAGGCTGCTCCTCAGCTCCTTTCTCCTCTGCCTGAGGCCCTCTGTAAGCACATTTTAAAGACAAGCAACAGGAGGAACAAATAATCTTTGCATTCCTCTCTTCCTCTGCACCTAATCTTCACCTCTTTCTTTAGTAGTTAAAGAAATGAGGGAGGGAAAAGAAAACAAACCTCTCCTCCTCAGCTCCCGCCCCTGCCATCAGAGCTCCCAGGTCTCAGGAAGAAAATAGAGGACCAGGGCCTATAAAGGCTCCCCTGGTGGTCCAGTGGTTAAGAAGCAGCCTTCTGATGCAAGGGTTGCGGGTTTGATCCCTGGTCGGGGAACTAAGATTCCACATGCTGCAGGGGAACTAAGCCTGCGTGCCACAACTAGAGGAGCCTGAGGAACAACAGCCAGGAAAAAAAGAAAAGACTTCTTGGCCTTCATCCCTTTCCCTATTCTTCATATATATTTGCATACCTTTGAATATCGCAACACACAGGGCCCAGGGCCCAGAACTTAAGAAGAAAATCTACCTATATAAAAGGCATAAATTTTTTTTTTTTTTTTTAATACGCATGATTCACAACAGTAAGCGTGTGTGCTTGCTTAGTGACGTCAGTCGTGTCCAACTCTTTGGGACCCCATGGACTGCAGCTCGCCAGGCTCCTCTGTTCATGGGATTCTCCAGGCAAAAAACTGGAGTGGGTTTAAGATAGGCATTCAATAAATGTTAACTCATACTTTTAAAGATTCAGTTTAGTTCAGTTCAGTCGCTCAGTCGTGTCCGACTCTTTGAGACCCCATGAATCGCAGCACGCCAGGCCTCCCTGTCCATCACCAACTCCCCGGACTTCACTCAAACTCACACCCATCGAGTCCGTGATGCCATCCAGCCATCTCATCCTCTGTCGTCCCCTTCTCCTCCTGCCCCCAATCCCTCCCAGCATCAGAGTCTTTTCCAAAGAGTCAACTCTTCGCATGAGGTGGCCAAAGTACTGGAGTTTCAGCTTTAGCATCATTCCTTCCAAAGAAATATCAGGGCTGATCTCCTTCAGAATGGACTGGTTGGATCTCCTTGCAGTCCGAGGGACTCGCAAGAGTCTTCTCCATCACCACAGTTCAAAAGCATCAATTCTTTGTCGCTCAGCCTTCTTCACATCTCAATTATGTTTTACACAATTAAAATTAAAGAGCTGGAGATGACTGAGTGACTTTCACTTTTGTATTGTATATAAATATAACTTTAAAATAATTTGGATAAAGTCTAGAAGCATATAACCAAAAAGGTTCACAGTGGTTACTTCTGAGTAGGAAAGTTAGAGATCGATTCCTTTTTCCTCATTTTACTTATCTGAATTGATTCCATTTGTCTGCAGTTAATGTCTATTACCAATATGATTATTAAAAATCTCATTAGAAACCACTTGTTGAATAATTGAAACAACTATCATTTCAGTATGGTTATCCCAAATATAAAGACATTGAAAAAGATTATGTTTCCTTATGTGACTAGGCTATCTTACCTTCTATAAACATGCCCAGTATTCTGAAGTATTCTTTGCAAAATTACTTTTTTGAAAAACATTATTCTTACAAAAAGACAGTGAAATTTCTTTGGCCAACTTGTGTTTGCTCATTTCAAATCCTTACTGGCTCTAGAGAAAAAGTAACTGAGCAGGTGTTCCTTAAGTTTCAACACATTTGATGGTGTTGCTCATAGGCTCTTTAGCAGAGCATCAACAAAAATAATTTTGTTTGTCAACATGAAATTTATAGTTTAAATAAATTTCTTTTCCATGCAGGAAAGAAACCCAACATATCACAACCACTGATGTAGGTGTCAAAATTAAGCAGAGATGAGGGAATTTCAATTGTCCAGTTGAAAGCTCTCAGAGCCAGAATGGGATCTTTAATTTAACAATAATATGGGATTAGATTCCCCAGATTGGGTCTTTCTAGCTATCTAGCCATGATGATGGTGACAGAAACAAGTAATTATAGTCGGTAATTAAGAATAACAAGGGGACAGATGATTGAAAATAGATCACTGAAAAATCATTCTATTTGGTTTTAGAATGAAGTTGTGATTCACGTGGCAAATTTGTTCTCCTTATTCCAGGAGTAAGCAGTTCAGTCACATGCAGAGAAACCAAAGACACTGGTCAGTATTCAATTTCTCTCTTTAATACCATAAAGTAAATAATTCACATTAAGGTAATTAGGAGCACAATGCTTTATTTGCTTTTTTATGGATGAGCTTTGACACTGGAAAAGAGCCCAGAGAAACAGTCTGCCTGATGAATACATCTCTGCTTCTTTAAAACAGAATGTGCACACGTGCTCAGTTGTGTCAGATTTTTTTTGTGATCGCACGGACTATAGCCCAACAGGTTTCTCTGTCCATGGGATTTCCCAGGCAAGAGTACTGGAGTTGGTTGCCATTTCCTACTCTATGGGATCTTCCTGACCCAGGGATCAAACTTGTGTCTCCTGCATCTCCTTCACCAGTAGGTGGATTCTTTACCCCTAGCGCCACCTGGGAAGCCCCCACAAAAACCCTGCTGGACAGTCAATGAGTAGCTACAGCCCTCCACCCTGACTCTTCACATGTACCCTTTTCTGTTGACCTGCCCCACTGCCTTCCAGGGGACTGCCCTGTGTCCTAATAACTACTCACCCCTAACACATGCATTGACATCCCCTCAACAGAGCCCAAGTGTTCTGGTACATGCCCTCTTCTGCTTCACAAACAAATCTGGCAAGAGTCCAACACCCCACTCTGGGCATCCTGCCTGCCAGCAAGACCAAAAATTCCTTTGCTCCGAAAGCAGTGAGCCTGAAGACTCAACTTCACTGTGTGGGCCATAATAACTCCAAATAATTCCAAGTGATTCCTCCTAATTAAACCCAACGTCACCTACTCTTTGATACAACTGAAATAATTAACTTTAAGCAACAACAGGAAGCCATGGCAGAACCACCAGATGAAACAACTCTGTGCACAAAATCAACGGTACATCTCATCAGTAAATTGTGTACACAATTGGTATGCTGATCTTGATATGCGAAATGAATGTATTCCTATTAAGATGAATGAACATCTATTTTTCTGCATATGGAAGATGTGATCCTACTGGAAACTTTAATAACAGGCTTCTTATTATAAAATTACTACATATTCACTGTAAATGTTTGAGAAATATACAAAGAGAGAAAGAAAGGGGAAAAAGAAGTAGAGGGAAGAGAAGGAGGAGGAAAACTCTTAACCTAACCATCCACAGACAATACTGTGAATAATTTGGTGGCTTTTAAGAGTTGAGAATATGATATACTTTCTGATTTTTAGTCTGCCTTTTCCCGATATGCTACTAACATATTCTGGTTAGTACATTAATTCTTACAAAGCTCTGAGAGCAACAGGAGACAACATTCTGCCCTTACCCTGGATCTAGTGGTTCGATCTGCTCTCTCCACTTTAAACCCAGCATCTTCCTGTGGCTACAGTGTCTGCCCCACAGGTTCCACTCCTTCTGAGTTACCCTCTTTGTCACCAGAGTGTCCTTGGCCACAGGAAACCAGCCAGAGCACCACACATTTAGCCAAATAACTTATTCCTCAGCCTCCTCACCTGTATTCTATGATCCTTTGATCCCTTCTGGACACAAACTTCAGTGACTTGGGTTTTGCATCAGTTCCACAAAGTCTAAATATACAAGGTTAAAAAAGCTGACCAGTCATCAAATGGAGAGTTCTACTGTTGATCTGTTTTAACCATATAGTCATACATTTAAAACTTAACAAAATGTGCTTTCATCAGAAGATTAATGGTTTTATCCCAAGGCCCAATTTCCTGCATTTCTTTTTTGAATTTATCCTAGCTGCAGTTTGATATTCTCTGCAGTAATTTTTTCCTAAAAGTTTCCACTAAGTATCATCAAGTATTCATTAAGAATTTCAGTTGGAATTTTAGATCTATCTGTATCAGCAAAGTCATTTGAAAAGTTGAAGTAATTTACCTGGAAATCTGAGATTTAAAGAATCTGGCTATTTGGGGAAAGTTTACAAGTTAAAAACATCATCTTTTATCTACGTATTCACATCTTAGAATGAAATACACAACTTTATGTTCATATTTTTTCATTTCTAGTATTCTCTGCCAATTCTTTCAGGTTTCAAAGAAGAAAAGTATTTGATGAAAATTAAAATTTATAACAAAACTTATTTAATATTACAAAACTCTGAATATATGCTTTCTTTGTGAAGAAGTAGATCCATCTTAAGTGAGTTATTTGATTATAAGAGGTAAAGAGAAATAATCTAGACATAAAATCTTATTGAAGCTTCCACTGTATCATACATTATTTCAAAATGTATAATATCATACATTTTTAGAGTGATGTTGATATTTATTGACATCAATGCAAAATAAGCTAAGTTGTTATTTAACAGGAACAAATATTGGTGCCGTTTCCTTCCTGGAGAGGGTAGGCACTCAGCTCATGGGACCTAAGGTCAAGCAAAGACTGGATTGTCAAGCACCAACTAAGGGTCAGACTTTACGAATACAAAAATTGCTAAAGGCAAAAGGAGATTTAAAAAAATTGTTTCACACTAGTTTCACGTAAGCAAGCAAAGAAGTAAAGTGAAAGTCATTCAGTCGTGTCCGACTCTTTATGACTCCCATGGACTACACAATCCGCGGAATTCTCTAGGCCAGAATACTGGAGGGGTAGTGGTTCCTAAACTAATCCTAAAATTTTAGGACATAAGCTATCGACCTGACATGACTATTAGAGTTTCTGTGTAAGTGAAAATATATCCTTCACTGTACTTACATTACAGTTGCATGCTTCTTGCTTCTACGCTACACAAAGTCAACAGTTATCACCATCAATGACTATAACTAGATCTGAATGAGACTTCACAGTGACTGCTCCATTGAAATTTAAGGAAATTTAATCCAGGATTAACAAAACCTTTCGATTTGAAAGCCAGCTCTCGTATCTTCTCGTGTCATGCCTAAATAAATCCTCTTGTCACAATTCTTGCCTGAAACTACAGTGCATGTCCTCTCCTCCTCAGCTTTGTCTGACGGTTTAAAGTTAATTTGTAGGCACTGCATAAAAAATGAAAATCGTACTTCCAATCTGAACCTGCTATCGGCTTCCTGCTTTGACGCAAAACATACTCCTCTGCAGTGCACCACCTGCCCAGCAACCCCCTCTCTCTTTACCTGTTGCCCTGAAGGCACTTCTGGGTTGCTTAATTCATGCTCTTTGGCTGCCAAGACAGTTGGGACACCTAAGGCCATCTGGACTATCACTCCTTGCTTCCCTTTTTCCTATGCCTAATGCCACTTTCCGGCTTTTTCTATGGCTGACTCTCCAGACTTGGTGCTGTCACCAGGGGGACAGAGCCAATGTCAGCTTCGAGCTCCTGGCTGGTAAAGCTGCATTGCTGGGCAATCCTTGTTTCTTATGTGATCTCTCTTAACCACTTCTTCTCTCTTTTCAGTTTTTTTCTGAGCTGCCTACTGGCTCTGTACTTGCAGGCTTCTTTCCTTGATCCCGAAGTGCCTCTTTCTCCTTCCTTTCTCTGCGCGCTCCTCCTGCCTGCGGCGGTCTTCTTCCTGCCGCCTCAGCCTCTCTCTCTCCTGCAGGATGCGCTCTTGGTCTCCTTGTAATCCCGCTCCCTCTCCCTGTATTCTCTGCCACTCTTATCTTCAGGTCTCTCAGGCTTCTCATCTCTAAATTCACCCTCGAACGCTTGGGCAATGTACAACTCTGCCCGCTGGCTCTTTCAACACTCAAATTCTCTTTGTCCAATTTCTTTTTCATCTTTTTTTTCTGGCTTCTTGGGCAGCTTGATCTTTGGTTCATCCTCTAATTTGGCCTTTTCTGGAACTCTATCTTCTTTCTCTTTTCTATATCTTTCTGTGTTCATTTCTCTTTCCACTTCCTCCTCGCTTCTTCTCTTTGCCTTTTCTCATTTCTCACCATCTCCTTTCTTCTCTCTTTTCTTCTCTCATCCTCTGCTTGCTTTTCAGGAAGCTCAAAACTGGAGCTTAGCTATTAGTTTTCTATATTTTGCTTCTATTTCCTCTAGTAGTGTCTCTGGAGTAGATGTCATTTTCTCATTATCTGCAGCATAGCTCTCCAAAAATCTTCTCTATTCTGGATCATCATCGGTAGTCCCAACTTTTGCCTGGATATACCTGACCTTTATTGTCAAGGAATACATAACCATCAAAACGATCCCTGAACAAAATAATGTCTTCTTGGTTTTTAAAGTTAATGTATGCTCTTGCATACATATGAGGATACAGACTTATATCATTAGAAAAAAACTCAAAATAATCATGCTCAGGCATAGGCTGGAGATGTTCCTGAAGCTGCTCTTGGTCAAAGTGGCTGGTGATCTCTGAATTACCACCTGGGGGAGTCAAGAAGGTTACTCACTTCTCCTTAGGCCTATGTTCCTTCTCTCTTTCATGTCTACAGCTTCACTCCTCACCATGGTAGCTTGGCCTAAACCAATATCATACATCATTTTGAAAAATTCTATAATTAAATTATAAATCCAATAATTCTATGTTTTATTGAAAACACATTTATCTTCATGACAGAGAAAGCTGGCAGTAAATCACTATTATATAAAATTTATTTTAGCTTAGGTCCCATCACTTTATGGCAAATAGATGGGGAAACAGTGGAAACAGTGTCAGACTTTATTTTTCTGGGCTCCAAAATCACTGCAGATGGTGACTGCAGCCATGAAATTAAAAGACGCTTACTCCTTGGAAGAAAAGTTAGGACCAACCTAGATAGCATATTCATAAGCAGAGACATTACTTTGCCAACAAAGGTCCGTCTAGTCAAGGCTATGGTTTTTCCAGTAGTCATGTATGGGCGTGAGAATTGGACTGTGAAGAAGGCTGAGTGCTGAAGAATCGATGCTTTTGAACTGTGGTGTTGGAGAAGACTCTTGAGAGTCCGTCCCTTGGACTGCAAGGAGATCCAACCAGCCCATTCTGAAGGAGATCAGTCCTGGGATTTCTTTGGAAGGAATGATGCTAAAGCTGAAACTCCAGTACTTTGGCCACCTCATGTGAAGGGCTGACTCACTGGAAAAGACTCTGATGCTGGGAGGGATTGGGGGCAGGAGGAGAAGGGGACGACAGAGAATGAGATGGCTGGATGGCATCACTGCCCCGATGGACGTGAGTCTGAGTGAACTCCGGGGAGTTGGTGATGGACCGGGAGGCCTGGAGTGCTGCAATTCATGGGGTTGCAAAGAGTCGGACTTGACTGAGTGACTGAAATGAACTGAACTGAGGAGAGTCTATGGATTAGGATAGAATACTGCTCATAATTACTATGGTTTCTATGGATAACTGTCAAATATGTAATAGATGAACCTAGAAAGGAATACAGATATGAAGAGTAAAATATCAGCAGGAGGAGGTGGGGCTTTTGGGTCTTACATTTGTGTTATGTGCTAACGTAAATTATATCAAGATAAAAGAAATACAAAGGGAAAACAATAGTGCTTCATATCACTGCCCCCACGCTGCTGCAGCACAGATGGGCACTTACATAAGACCCCACGATCTGCTGGACTAAATGTTCATCTTTTACGACTGCATAGAGGTTTTATTCAGAGAAGTCGATGGCACTCCACTCCAGTACTCTTGCCTGGAAAATCCCATGGATGGAGGAGCCTGGTTGACTGCAGTCCATGGGGTCGCAAAGAGTTGGACACGACTAAGCGACTTCCCTTTGACTTTTCACTTTCAGGCATTGGAGAAGGAAATGGCAACCCACTCCAGTGTTCTTGCCAGGAGAATCCCAGGGACAGGGGAGCCTGGTGGGCTGCTGTCTATGGGGTCACACAGAGTCGGACACGACTGAAGTGACTTAGCAGCAGCAGCATCAGAGGTTTCATTATTCTCTCCATACCATTTCAAAAATAAATTTTGAGCTAGTGAGCCATCTGCTCACACTGTGGGGATAAATAAAATACACTCCTAAAGTATGCTTAGAAAAAGGAACTCACTAACACTATTTCCTCATTTCATATGGTAGCAAATGAAATAAGTCTTTAAAATAACCAGACCAGTGGCATGAACTATTTTAAATTTAGCCCAGTATGATTCACAATAAACAAAATGCAATATGACTCTTCCAGAAGATGGGAGATGTAAACACCACACACATTAGTGAGAAAATGCCACTGTAAAGGAAATCTGACTTGTCTTAGAGAAAATTAGGTACAGCATACAAAATTTGATGCAGTGTATCAAAGAAAAATGTCAATAAATTCTTACTACAGCTTCAGAGGAATGCTGGCAAATGTAGGCTTACTTGGCCTAAACAGCATAGTGGCCATTACACATGAAAAAATTCAAGAAATAAAATATTCATAAAAATATAACACAAAGTATTTTATCATATTTTAAATGAATTATTAGCTAGTCTGCTTATTCTAGCATGTTCCACTTACATATAAAAGGATCTGAATTAAGCAGGTTCTACTTCAATTGATAAATAAATCACATTTCAAAAGTAAACAAAACGTCTCCCCAAAGTATGTAGAGATTTTAAAATTTATTGAAGCATTTAAGAAAAGAGGCTCAATCAGATAACTATGAGCTGCAGAACTGTTACAAGTGGATGAAATACTTTTATGAAATCACCTGTAGCTGAGTTAATCTTTTGATGTCTTAAGTTTGGAAGGTTTGGGAGACTTATTTTTATACTAGAGTAGAAAAACAAGTTTTTTTTTAAGTGAACAAAGAAAATGGAATATATTATACACAAAGTAAAGTAAGATATAAAAAGGAAGTAAGAAAAAATGTAGTAAAATATTGGTTTTGAATGCATGGGATGATGAGTTTTCCTTTCGGGTTTTTGATGTGAAATTTGTATTGTTTTAAGTTTCTTTGTATTATAAAAGAAATAAACACACATACGCACATGGCAAACATATATATCAAACACCTGGGGTGCAAAATCACCCATAATATTATACTTAGAAGCAGTACCTTTCAACAGTATGGCATCCAGCCAGCTAACCTTGACCCTACCCATTCTTTAGATAGCTGAGATTCTATTGTGTAGTTAATTTTGTATTTTTTTTTTACAGATAATGTTATATTTGTGTTTTTTAAAATATTTGTAAAGAATATGAATAACATTCATTCACAAATTTACACATAGAGGCATTGTATTAAATGAGTCATGAGCAAATTAGCTTATTTAGAGTGCATTTTACTTACTTACAAAAGCATCTGAATTATGTAGATGCTATCTCAATTGATATAAACCAATTTTAAAACTGAACGAACCATCTCCCAAAAGGGAGTTCTACTCACAGACACAAAGTTTATTTAATCATTTCCCTTTCTGTCCTTACAGTTATGTGTGTATGTGCTCAGTCACGTCTGACTCTTTGTGACCCTATGGACTGCAGCCAGGCAGGCTCCTCTATCCATGGAATTTTCCAGGCAAGAATTCTGGAATGGGTTGCCATTTCCTTCTCCAGGGGATCTTCTTGATTCAGGGATCGAATCTATATCTCCTGCATTGCAGGTGGATTCTTTACTGCTGAGCCACCTGAGAAGCCCAAATGAAGGCAAACAGGTCTGTACATAATGCAAAGTTATTTCTTTATGAAAGAGTCTCAAAAGTTAAATTTTAAGGTAAATAATATACATTATTTTTAAAGTTCTAAATGAAAATAAGCAAACTGCTTTTCTGAAAGATTGTGCCACCTTATATTTCCAGAAGTTACAGGTCAAAGTGATGGTTTAGAGCTGACATTGTTTTTAGTTCTTCAAGAGGGACCTGCCAAAACTGGGCTTATGCATAAAAACAAACTGATTACTTAAAACGTGCCATTTCCTTCTCCAGAGGATCTTCCCAACCCAGGGATCCAACCCAGGTCTCCCTCATTGCAGGCAGACGCTTTACCATCTCAGCCACCAGAGGAGCCATAAAACATGCTATGGACAAGCTTTGCTAGACCCCAAGAACACAAAAATAAATACAGTATTCTTCCTTCACAGACTTTCCAGACTCTCACTATTTAGAATGTCTATGCCTTCCTGTGTGTGTGCATGTGTATCTGTTTATGATGGCTGGGGTGGTGGGCTAACGAGAAAAACTGAGTAACCAGGAGTCACACACTTTATTTTACTTGACGGCTTTGGCTTTAGCCCCTCTTGCTTACTGAGCTATAAAAACCATTCTATAATGAATCCATGACAGAAAGTCCAAAGCAACTGATTGGTGACTCCATAAACAGATTCAATCAAAGTTAAAAAGCAGATGGTCTCAATGAAACCAGACAACTTCAACATTTCTTTTTACTTTGTAAGTTTTAATTAATAATCATAAAATACATATTGAACATTTGCTGTGTGTCAGATACTATGCTAAGCACTTAGCATACTTTAACAAATTTAGAGCTGGCAACACCCCTAGGAGTTAAGAACCTATCAGTTCCCTCATTTTATATCTGAGAAAACCAAGGCCACATTGCTAGTAAGTGGCAGAGGTGGAATTTGAATCTTTGTGCACCAAATAAGGAAATGCACAGTAGGTGTGCTTACTATAAGGTAGAGGCTTGGAAAACATTAACCAGTCCTGGCTATGTATGTTTCTGTTTTGGCCTACAGGTTGTGAATACTGTGAGGTCGAGGGTTATGACTAGAATGTCTTTATGTGGCTTTCCTCCAATTAGTTACAGTTCTATTATATTCACATAAAAATACAAAGACACAAAAGACAAAACCAGAAAGGAGTAGTGTGGGGAGTAGACAGTCTCTCTCCAGGATTATTTGCCAAATTAAAGGCAAAGCAGAGGGATTTCCCTGGTGGTCCAGTGGTTAAGACTTTGCACTTTCAATGCAGGGGGTCCCAGGTTGATCCCTAGTCGGGGAACTAATATCCCACATGCCTCATGGTGTGGCCAAAAAAATTGTTTTTAATTAAAAAAAAATGTGTTCAGTTGCTCAGTCATGTCTGACTCTTTGCAACCCTTCTTTGCAACTGTAGCTCACCAGTCTCTTCTATCCATGGGATTTTCTGAGTGGACTGCCATTTCCTTCTCCGGGGTTGGGGGAGAAATATATATATGTATATACACACATACATATATATATTTATATATGCATGTATGCATATATATATTTAAATCAATATAGATAAATGCTTATAAGATTTTTTTTTCAAAAAAGGTTTAACAAAGATAAATGAAGTCAGGGCAGAGGCTTTGACACTGTGATGCGGCTTTATAAGCTATAGATTTAATAGTCTGACAGTTTTAAATAAGTTCTCTGTATATCACAGGGCTCAATGTCTCTAAATCAACCTGCTTCTCTAGTTTCAGCATTGAATGACTGCACTTGGGTTACTTTGACCTAAGGTGTTGGGGAAGCCACAAGCTTGACACTAATGTGAGAGGCAGAGACAAGGGGAAAAAAAATGCCAGAGAGAAATATATGACATAAAGGAATTCCTTGAGACTACCTATATCTGAATGCTTCTGACCCTTCTCAAAATAGAAAAACACTATTTTAAAATACTGAAACACATATAGCTCCTAGAATTCATTATAGGGGAAAAAAAGCTCCCTGTTTGTAATATATTTCAAGTTTGCTATGCCAGTGGCTATTAGGTAACCATTAAGAGATGCCTCCTAAAGAAAAGGGAACCCTCTTGCACTGTTGGTGGGAATGTAAATTGGTGCAGCCTCTAGGGAGAACAATACAGAGGTTCCTTAAAAACTAGGAATAAAACTATCATATGACCAAACAATTCCACTACTGGGCATATAACCTAAGGAAACCATAATTGAAAAAGACACATGTGCCCCAATGTTCTTTGCAGCACTATTTATAATAGCTAGGACATGGAAGCAACCTAGATGTCCACTGATAGACGAATGCACAAAGGAGTTGTGGTGCATATACACAATGGAATATTACTCAGCCATAAAAAGGAACACATTTGAATCGGTTCTAATGAGGTGGAAAAACCTAGAGCCTATTATACAAAGTGAAGTAAGTCAGAAAGAGAAAATATCATATATTAACACATAGATATGGAGTCTAGAAAGATTGCATGATGAACCTCTTTGCAGGGCAGCAATGGTGATGAAGGGCAATGGAGACTAGTGGACGCTGCAGGGGAAGCAGAGAGTAGAATGAACTGAGAGAGTAGCCCTGAAACATATACATTACCATCTGTAAAACTGATAGCCAGTGGGAATTTGCTGTATGACTGCATGACACAGGGAGCTCAAACCTGGAGCTCTATGACAACCTAAAGCAGTAAGATAGGGTGGGAGGAGGGAGGGACACTCAAGAGAGAGGGGACATATGTATTAATATACCTCAATAAACTGTGGAAAATTCTTCAAGAGATGGGAATACCAGACCACCTAACCTGCCTCTTGAAAAATCTATATGCAGGTCAAGAAGCAACAGTTAGAACTGGACATGGAACAACAGACTGGTTCCAAATAGGAAAAGGAGTACATCAAGGCTGTATATTGTCACCCTGCTTATTTAACTTCTGTGCAGAGTACATCATGCGAAACGCTGGACTGGAAGAAACACAAGCTGGAATCAAGATTGCCGGGAGAAATCTCAATAATCTCAGATATGCAGATGACATCACCCTTATGGCAGAAAGTGAAGAGGAGCTAAAGGGCTTCTTGATGAAAGTGAAAGAGGAGAGTTAAAAAGTTGGCTTAAAGCTCAACATTCAGAAAACAAAGATCATGGCATCCGGACCCATCACTTCATGGCAAATAGATGGGGAAACAGTGGAAACAGTGTCAGACTTTATTTTTGGGGGCTCCAAAATCACTGCAGATGGTGACTGCAGCCATGAAATTAAAAGACGCTTACTCCTTGGAAGAAAAGTTATGACCAACCTAGTAGCATATTCAAAAGCAGAGACATTACTTTGCCGACTAGGGTCCGTCTGGTCAAGGCTATGGTTTTTCCTGTGGTTATGTATGGATGTGAGAGTTGGACTGTGAAGAAGGCTGAGCGCTGAAGAATTGATGCTTTTGAGCTGTGGTGTTGGAGAAGACTCTTGAGAGTCCCTTGGACTACAAGGAGATCCAACCAGTCCATTCTGAAGGAGATCAGCCCTGGGATTTCTTTGGAAGGAATGATACTGAAGCTGAAGCTCCAGTACTTTGGCCACCTCATGCGAAGAGTTGACTCATTGGAAAAGACTCTGATGCTGGGAGGGATTGGGGGCAGGAGAAGAAGGGGATGACCGAGGATGAGATGGCTGGATGGCATCACGGACTCGATGGATGTGAGTCTGAGTGAACTCCGAGAGATGGTGATGGACAGGGAGGCCTGGCGCGCTGCGATTCATGGGGTCGCAAAGAGTCATACACGACTGAGGGACTGAACTGACTCATGTTGACATATGGCAGAAACCAATACAACATTGTAAGGCAATTAGCCTCCAATAAAAAATAAATTAACTAATAATAAAAATAAAGAAACAAAAGAAAGATTAAAAAAAAAAAAAGATGCCTCCTAGGAACTTGAGACTCCGAGCTCCCAATGCAAAGAGGCCTGGGTTCAATCCCTGGTCAGAGAACTAGATCCCACATGCTGCAACTAAGAGTTCACACCCCACAACTAAAGATTCCACATGCTACAAGGATCAAAGATCCCATGTGCCACAACTAAGACCCAGAACAGCCAAATAAATAAATAGTTTTCTTTAAAAAGAGATGCCTCCTCATGAAAGGCAAACTTTCAAGGGTAAGGGCATATACGCTCTGAGAAGAAATTCATTATAATTCACAGTTAAGAGAAGACTAGACTCAGCAATTTCATAATATTTCTCAAGAGGTCAAACCTGGAAAACCTGACCTTGATATCCTTAAGTCCACTGGGGTATAAGAGCAATATTCACTCCAACTGTCTATCAAACTCCAATTCTTTCAACACATATGCCCTCCATCTAACTACACAAAGCCATGCAACTTACATAGATCTCCCAAATAGAGATGGTGTATAACTAGCATATCCATCTCTATCTGAATGTTGACGTTGGCTGCAATCCAGTATCTTCATACAGTAACTTCAAAAAGGCTTGCTTTCCTGAAGCTGTTCATGATGAAATAACACATTGCAGGCATTCTCTCTGCATGGGTAGTCTGATCTTCCCCATCTCTTCCTTGTGATTAACTTTTAAGCCTTCTCACTGCTATTTGATTCATCGGATCCAAGGGTGTTCAGTTTGGAAAGGAATGAATCAGCATGAACTTCCTCCACCTACTGTTAAATTATTTCTCCTTATGACCCTTCTCCTCTGGATGTAGGAAGATTAGAGCAAGGTGCAACTATTAAAGGCTATCATTTGTTCAGTGTGTGTGTAAAAATATCAATCCTTCCCCAGTAATTTGAGTACTCTACGAATTAACACTATACATTTCAGAAATGGGTGTCTCCAAATCTGCAAGTCAGTTGATTCTCTACAGCAATATCAATGCTTCCCTTTCAAGGAGAAGGCATCAAAAGAGACCCTCAAATTGTGAACAAGTGAGTCAAGAGCAATTCAGACACTGAAGCTTAATCTAAAAAGATACCGATGCCAACTTTATGGAACATTCTAGTTAATCTGCACTTCTAAAATGTTTTACACATAAATACATCTTGATACTAAAACACTTATCCACATCAAGAACTCACATTAAAATTTTTTTAATTTTAAATAAAGCATACTGTTCCAAAGCTTCCTAAGCAGAGGGTTAGCGTACTTTAAGTTAGCATTGTGCTATGACAGTCTGTGCAACTAAAAGGTGTCCATAGATTTTTACTTCCTAACAGGCAGGGTTGATGGCCCAACTCAGCCCTGAAGCAGCTATAGAAGGCAGACTGTCACCTTTCAGCTTCCCATAAAATTATGGAAGCAAAATCTCTGAAGGTGGGGAAGAGACAGCAAGGCGGCAGAGCATAACCTTTAAAAGAATGACACAGCCCAAGGATACGACATAAAGTGATTAGAACCAACAAGATCCAAGATGGTAGATGAGTCTTCTCCCACTAGACCCAGAGCATCAGTATACACTCACTGTAACACATCCACAAGCTAAATGACACACCACTAGCACCACGACTATAAACATTACGAAGTAGGCAGTGGACCAATTCCTAGAAATCTCCACCCCTTCCTCACAATATTAATAACTGGAATATTCCTCCTATTCATCAGTCAATGAAATCGCCCAGCCCTATAAAAACTGACAACCTCATACCCTCATGCCTCTCTTGCCTTCCAAGATGGCCCACATTGTCTATGGAATGTGTTTCCTCCCTAAATAAACTTTAAGTTTAATAAATTAAAAAAAAAAAGTCTCTGAAATATGAATTCTGAGTATTTTTACAAATTTTTGCAAAGCAGATCCTTCCCCCAAACATCAAAGACATACAAAGCCACAACACATAAATAATGTAGAATACTTGGTTGGCTACTAATGTAAATTAGCATAATAGTGAATTATTAATACTGAATAACCATTATGTACATGTTTTTAAATAACTTCAGATTAATTACTTGCAAACAGATCACTTGCCTAATTTAGTTTTCACATGTAATTAAAACAGATAAAACAATCTGTTGTTAGAATACAAATTGCTTATTATTTGTAAATGAACACAGAGTGATTGAAGTTGTCAATCTTTTTGTAGAAGTTTGAAGCCATCCTTAAGCTATTGGCTTTCTAAGTCAATTTTTTTTTCCAGAGAGAAAACATGTCAGTCTTATCAGAAGTACCACAACTAGATTAGCTTTATTCCAGCTCTTGCAACGAGTTGAGAGGTTATTTTCTGTTTTGTTCAGTTGCTAGGTCATTTCCAGCTCTGTGACCCTATGAACTGCAGTACACAGGTTTCCCTGTCCTTCACCGTCTCCCAGAGTTTGCTCAAATTCATGTCCACTGAGTCAGTGATGTTATCTTTAATCATCTCATCCTTTGCTGCCCCCTTCTCCTCTTGCCCTCAGTCTTTCCCAGCATCAGGGTCTTTTCCAATGAGTTGGCTCTTCACATCAGGTGGCCAAAGTACTGGAGCTTCAACTTTAGTATAAGTCCTTCCAAGAATATTCAGGGTTGATTTCCTTTGGGATTGACTAGTTTGATCTCCTTGCAGTCTGAGGGATTGTCAAGAGTCTTCTCCAGCACCACAATTAGAAAGCATCAGTTCTTCAGTGCTCAGCCTTCTCCATGGTCCAGTTCTCACATCTGTCCATGACTACAGGAAAAACCACAGCTTTGATTACATGACCCTTGGGCGGCAAAGTGATGTCTCTGCTTTGTAATATGCTGTCTAGGTTTGTAATAGCTTTTTTTCTTTTAATTCCATGGCTGCAGTCACCATCTGTAGTGATTTGGGAACCCAAGAAAATAAAATCTGTCATTGTTTCCACTTTTTCCTGATCCATTTGCCATGAAGTGATGGGACCAAATGCCATGATCTTTTAGAACATTGAGTTTTAAGCCAGCTTTTTCACTCTCTTTCACCTTCATCAAGAGGCTTGCTGCCATTAGAGTGGTATCATCTGCATATCTGAGGTTGTTGATATTTCTCCTGGCAATCTTGATTCCAGTGTGTAATTACATTTTTTTTTAAACTCACAACATAGTGACATATATTATATTGCCAATCCAGCCTGTATTTCTCATGATGTACTCGCTGTATTTACTGGATTCATCCAAAGTCTGTGGCTTGCTATATTTTTATGGTAGAAACAATCTGACCAAGATTGTTTTTCTGTGCAAGAATCAGAAAGTTCTAGACTAAGCATTTAGTGCCTCTTTTGATGGTCAAAACCAGAGAGAGGGTTTGATTAAATTCAGGGCATATTACCTCCCTGCTGTTGAGGAAAAAAAAAATTCCTTAATCCTAATGATCTAGATTGGTTTTCAGGATCATCAGTATCATCACATAGTTATTTGTTAAATGACTTGACTATGAATTACAAGAAGGTGATCTGTTAAAGCTTTCACTTTTGATTCCCATTTTCAAGTTCAGAGAGGATAACCTCTGATAAAGGCTTTTAGGCTAAGATAGAAAATGTCTCTAAAAGCTCAGAGAAAAATCAAATAAAAGAATTTTATACTCATCTAGGGATATAGGTTAAAATTAAGGATCTCCTCGGAAATATTCACATATAAGATAATTTCCTACTATAGGAGAGTCAAGATACAGTCTTATAAATGACCTAAATTTGCTTTTAATCACTCAGATTTTTATATGACAAGTTTTAGCACTGAGATAAAAACAAACCAAAAAGTATTAGTATTTCCATGGCTCTTGTCAGTGAACTTTGTCTTTTAAAAAATGGAATAAGAAAAGTGGGTGGTGGAATACAGTCAATAATATTGTAATAAATTTGTATGGGGCAGATGGTTACTAGATTTGCTGGCCATTTCATAATGTATGCAAATGTCAAGTCACAATGTAGTATATACCCGAAACTAACATTATGTTGTATGTCAACTATATTTCAATTAAAAAAGAAAATTGTGTAGCATTTCCAGTTTGTCTTAAGAGCTGAAGACCTCAAATACTTCTGCAGTATCAACAGGAAGAAATGAAAAAGGAAGGAAGAAAATAAAGGAAGACAGTGAGGGAGGAAGTAAGTGGGGAGAGAAGGAAATTTCTTACTGGAAAAAACAGAAACTATCTGACCTAAGAGTTTAATTAATTTAAAATATGGTTGCAATCTAAATATATGGGGTTTCTGAGTGTGTTAACATTCTTCCATGAAAATACAGCATGCTATGCCTCTTGAAAGGACATTTAATGGGAGGCCCAGGAAAAGTTTTATGGGAAACAGAGTCACCTATACACTTTTAGGAAATACAGACATTTTAAAGGAAAGAGATAAGGATGGGAGCCTTGTTCTTTTGGAATAAAGACCATTCACCAGTACTGAAATCTTGACCGCAACTGCATCTGTACAGTTCCAAAGCTACCGTGTCAGAATTGACACTGCAAATCTGGGTCACACTTACTTGTTCTTCTTTATGGGAGATGAAAATCAAATACAAATGGGAGATTCTGCCATGCTTTCAAGCAATTTCAAGGGGAATGAAAGTGAAAGTCTTAGTCGCTCAGTTGTGTTCGACTCTTGGAGACCTCATGGCCTGTAGCCCGTCAGGCTCCTCTGTCCACGGGAACTCTCCAGGCAAGAATACTGGAGTGGGTAGCCATCTGCTTCTGCAGGGAATCTTCCCGACCCAGGGATCAAACCCAGGTCTCCTGCATTGCAGGCAGATTCTTTACCGTCAGAGCCACCATACTTTCAAGCAACTTCTAGAGGAGGGCTCTTTCAGTCTCAGCGTGCCTCTGAACCACCTAGGGGTCTTGTTAAACTGCAGGATCGGATTCAGTAGGTGCAGGGTCTGAGATTGTGCAGGGCAGCGTCTGCAGCATGAACTCACTGGAGCAGAGTCTAGGGCCTCAGCACGGAGGACCCTTATCACGCACAACCACGCAACGGTGACACCAGCTCTGTTGCAACAGGTAGAGAGTTTTATACGTTGAAAGGAACAGATAAATGTACTTTATATTATGAAAGGACGAAATTCTTTCCTACCCACTGACCACTTCCGGAAAACAGAAACTGCCTTATCAGAAACCTCAATAGCGGCTGAGGGCCTCTGCAGAGATGTGACACACTGCCGTATGTTAACAGAGACAGAACAGACTGATGGAGACGCTAATGCTTATTTCTCTAGCATACTGTAGTTCAGGCTTGCGTGTTTTCAGTGGGACAAAAAGGAAAGAAGAGTCACATGTTTAAGATTTATGTGTATTAAGTTGCTTTTATGGAACAGTCTAACTGTATAACATCAAAGAATATAACATCTGTCTCCTACCAAGTAGCATATTAAAAGGGCAATCACAAACATAACTGCATATAAAGTCATTTTTGTACAAACATTTGAAGATTGTAAATTATAAAACAGACAGATATTAAAAGTACGCATTTACCATCTTTGCCCCAAGCTAGCATCAATTCTCAATCTGATTTTTATTCGATTTTTACTCAGCGCATCACCATGACCCACGAGCAGGACAGTACCATATTCAGTCTGGCTCCTTTTTGCTGAATCATCTCTGAGAGTCACAGCCCCAAAGCAGAGAGTTTCAATACCTAAAAGCAACGAATTTACATTGTTTTGAATCGCTCCAGAGTCTACACTGGAAATTTCTCCCTTAGGCTTCATATTTGTCAATGTCCTCCACAATGCTTGAGAGGTAAGTCATCACAGAGGACCGTGCACTCTAGTTCCACTATCCACCATTCAGGAATCAGGGTTTGGTATTGGCCACACTGCCTGCTCAGCAGGGATGTTAGTCACAGCTGCTGTGGCAGAGCTAGGGACATGGGATGCAGTAGAAGAGGAAGAAGCAGCAACTGAAGTGGAAACAACCTTGGAAACGTAGGGAAACGGCCCCTCCAAGGCTGCAGCCAGTCTCTTTCAGCTTCTGGGGAAGAGCCATGGAAGGCGGAAGTGACCATCCCAGAGACACGAACACAAGGGGGCGCTCTTGAGACCCGAGGGGGCAGCACCGCCTGTCCTCTCACCTCTGCTCCGAGGCAAAACAAACATCTCAGGCATGCCTCATCCTCAAGGTAAAATGTCAGAGGACCAGCCCTCACCTGCACTCTGAGGTCCTTGTGCCTCAGCTTCTTACTTTTTATTTTTTAATTTAATTTTATTATTGGAGTATAATTGCTTTACAATATTGTGTTACTTTCTGGCTGCACTACAAAGTGAATCAGCTCTATGCATATATATATATATATATATATATATATATATATATATATACCCCTCTTTCTTGAATCCTCCCTTTCCCCCAGCCCCATCCCACTCCTCTAAGCCATCACAGACCACCGAGCTGAGCTTCTTCTATACAGCAGGCTCCCACTAGCTTCTTAATTTTCATAACATAGCAGTAATAGCCACTCCCCACACCACCACTCCCAGATCATGTAGGATGCAGAATAAAATAACACGAATAAAAAGACTGAGGAAAGAGAAAGGGCTACACGATTCAACGTTATTATTACTACTCAATGCTTCTGTGTTTTAAATACATCACCTGCATATCCAAGGAACCAAGTGACATGTGGTACTCAGTGAAAAAGCCTGGGGAAAAAATGGCAGAAAGGTCTAATTTTAAAATTTGAATTCCATGTAATTCTTATTGTTTTGTCTGACAAGCCAGGCCTCCATGGAAGGAGGCCTTCCTGCTATGGAAGGCCTTGTAGCTCAGCTGCAGTCTGAGCTCCATGGAAGACCAGAGATGCAGGTAAAATGGAAGCTTTAGCAAAGACAAGATGGATGAATAGGGTTGTCCAGGCTAAGAGAGGGCTGCTGAGGGGTTCTGGGAAAGAACTAGAGGCTGGGTGAGGCGTGACAGACTGTTTAACTCAGACTCAGGAGCAGGGCTGGTGAGAATCCGGAAGTGGACAACTATTTCTGGATCGTCCCCATCCTGGAATTCTGGAGCAGGCAGAAGAATTTGGTAGCTTGAAGGCAGTGAAAGAAGGCATAGCCAACACAGGGGGGCCATGTGGTTACTGGATCTTGAAGTCTGAGAATATATTATTTAAAAAATAATACCCAATGAATACAATCTGCTAGGAAGTGGCTGATATTAAGCAACACCTGTCAAGCAGAGAGCTGGCTTCTGGCACACGCACATCACAGTCACAGTGACTGGCACACAAGCCTGGCCTAGCTGGTTGTATGGCATGACCACGGACTGTTGACAAGAGAGGGCAGGTGTGCCCAGCAACCAGAAAAAGGGGGAATCCTGACCATCAGAATGTGAACGGGTGACTCCAGGATGATTCTTGATGGCAAGCTAGATGCCTCTGTGGGTCGGGGTCATGTTTGAAAAACAGAAACCACTCTGAGTATGTCAAACAAAGGAAACTGGTTCACCAGGGAAAGCTGAAAAGCAAACAGGGGAGTTTGAGGCAACCTAGAGATTAGCCTCCACAGGAAATTCTACCCCTCTTGGGACTGGAGGAGCAAAAGAGCGAGTGTGTTACTAAGGCCCAGAGGCTGGGGCTGGCCTGCGGGACTCAGAACCAGAACAAGGCTGCCCAGTGGAGCGGAACCAAGAAATGGGCTAAGCACTCCAGAGCCGCCACCCAAAATGAATGAGAGAGAGAAATATCCAGGCTGCTTCTGCCCCTGCTTATATCAGCACTTAGCGTTGCCAAACCTTCTAACCAACCCGCTGGCAGGGGAACCTGGAATGCTCTCTGGGATCCAGGGAAGGGCAAGGAATGCTAGCCAGCAGATGATGGAGACTAAGACTTTAGCTCCCCTGGAGAAGGAAATGGCAACCCACTCCAGCATTTTTGCCCAAACCCATGGACAGAAGAGCTTGGTGAGTTACACTCCATGGGGTTGCAAGAGTTGGGTAGGACTTAGTGACTACACCACCACCACTACCAAGACTTTAGCTCATAGGGTTATCCTATTAGTTAACCCCTCACACTGGTCTTAGACCAAACAACCTTCCAAATACCATTTGTTCAGTGAAGTGAAGTGAAGTGAAAGTCGCTCAGTTGTGTCCAACTCTTTGTGACCCCATGGACTGTATAGTCCCTGGAATTCTCCAGGCCACAATACTGGAGTGGATAGCAGACCAAACAACCTTCCAAATACCATTTGTTCAGTGAAGTGAAAGTCGCTCAGTTGTGTCCAACTCTTTGCGACCCCATGGACTGTATAGTCCCTGGAATTCTCCAGGCCACAATACTGGAGTGGGTAGCCTTTCCCCTTGTCCAGAGGATCTTCCCAACCTAGGGATCGACCCAGGTTTCCTGCATTGCAGATGGATTCTTTACCAGCTGAGCCACAAGGGAAGTCTGAGAATACTGGAGTGGATAGCCCATCCCTTCTCCGGCAGATCTTTCTGACCCAGGAATCAAACCGGGGTCTCCTGCATTGCAGGCGGATTCTTTACCAACTGAGCTATGAGGGAAGTGAACAGAGGCTATTCACCAATCAGCAAATTAAGTATTTTGTGTCTCTTGGCAGCAAAATTTCTGACTGTAAATTAACAAACAGGAACTTCTGCTGGCCATGAGTTTTACTATTGCAGTTCAACCTCTCTGAATGAAAATCGAGACCTAGGTCCTAAAAATGGAATCTGGACAATGGCTGCACAAGTAAGCGTAGCCTTGGTTCCCGGGCTGACTCTAGAGTAAGAGGTGGGGGACAGACTCTTCTGGAGAGTCACAGGTAAGTATTTTAGGCTTCATGGGCTGTACAGTCTGTTCCATAGACTACCCACGACGTCACTCTGCAATATAAGGAGAAAGCAGCTCTCAACAGTGCCTACACAAGTGAGTGTGACTGTGTCCCAACAGAACTTTAGATACAAAGAAGAGTCGTGGGCTGGATTTGGCTGTCAAACTGGGCCACAGTCTGCTGACTCCTGGCCCAGACCAACGTCAACCAAGTAAAGGAACCCCATCTTGAAGTAATTCTCAAAATGAAGCAATAATAAGTAGCTAAAAACTTGAGGGGACAGCTGATATCCATTGCTACTTACTAACTGGAATTATACCCTTTAATCTCAATTTAACAGAAGGTTCAAGATTTATTACATTTTCCTTGAATTTCTCCTTTATATTACAGATCACTCAGAAAATCTCTTCATTTTGCCTCAGAGCAATTTTTATATTTGTGATGACTTTTGACTTACCGCTTTTCTATATAATTTGAGTTCTGTGTAATTACAACAGGACTTTAAAGAATTTTCCATTGAGATTTTCAAAATATTTTCATTGCTAGTACTTAACAACTGTGTCATCATTCCTTTTTTCTCCTTATGTAACATTTGGTGGGAAAATCTTTAGCATAAGAACATTTTCTTTGAAAAAAATATTTTTTTAGATCTGACTGAAAAATGATGATACTATCCACTCAGTTGTTTTCAGAAAAATGTGTAAGAATATAATATCTATTAAAAGGTTACATGCCTTTTTATAAAACTGCAAATAGGAACAACTTTTTAAAGATTTTTTTGAAGTTTTCTAAAATGGCAAAGGGTTTCCCTGGTGGCTCAGCGGTAAAGAAACCAACTGCCTGCCAGTGCAGGAGACAATGCCTGGGTCTGGAAGATCCCCTGGAGAAGGAAATGGCAACCCATTCCAGTATTCTTACCTGGAAGATTCCATGGACAGAGGAGACTGGCGGGCTACAGTCCATGAGTCGCAAAAAAGTCAGACAGGACTTAGCGACTAAACAACAGCAAAATTGCACAACAGAAGCTGACATGCATAGGTCAAACCATTTCCAGTCCTTCTAGATTTTGCAAACTTAGCTCTAGTGCCTTCTGCTGTTTGCCATGTGCTCCAAATTCATTTCTTCTCTCTAGTAGTCTTTAGTTAGGCCTACTTCCCATTTCTATATTAAAACTGCTTAAAAAAAAAGTATCAGTGATACTCAGTTTTTCTCTGCATTTTTCTCTTGAGATAAATGCTTGCTCTCTCTTGCTTGACCCAGAGCACAAGATGAGGCCACAGATTCTAAGACACAAGCTAATCTGATTCGACTTAACTGGTCACTCGGGGTTTGGCTCCTTATCTTCACAGCATGTGTGTTTTTGTCAAGGTTTCAAACTGATCTTTCCATTCTTCATATATTCATCTTCTTGCGAAATTTATTAGCACCTTCATGAGGGTGGACCCTGACTCCCTGTTCCTGACTTCGCTTACACATCAACTTTTCATCAAATTGGTACTGGCCCTCTTGAGGGGCTTCCTGTTGCAGTGGCAAAGAACCGGCCTGCAATAGAGGAGTCACAGGAGACACAGGTTCAATCCCTGGGTCAGGAAGATCCCCTGGAGGAGGCCATGGCAACCCACTGCAGTATTCTCGCCTGGAGAATCCCACGGACAGAGAAGCTTGATGGGCTACAGTCCATGGGGTCACAAAGAGTCGGACACGACTGAAGCGACTTGCACGCACACATGCACACACAGCCCCCCTTGAGATCTTTACTTCCAAGTCTCTGATTAAAAGGAAAAACACTGCCCGTAAGACACAAATATCATTCCCTCCAAAATTCCAGATGATAAACACTACACGAAGTTCTTGACAATTTCAATTTTGCTTATGTTTAAATATTTAATACAGTCACATGGTAGTAAGTGTCACTTTCTTCCCTTGGTCAAAATGACTCCATGTGGAGGGGCAGAGCTAATCTTATCGCCACTCCAGTCATGTGATACCGATGGAATTGCGACTTTTGCCTTCCAAAGCCCCGGATGTAGGTCTAAGGAGTACAGTGTGAGGAACAGCAAGCAGCCCAGGGCCTTGGAAATGCTGCCTGGCCGAGGGCTGTGTGCTCTTCAGCTGCTCCTGTTATACTTCCTTCTGACTACCCTGGGAGAGAGGAGGGAAGAAAGGGAGGGACGTCAGTGAATTATGCCAGTTCAAAACAAGAGAGCCTCAAGAGAAAACATAGGTCCAACACAACAACCTATACGTGAAGGTTTATACAGCCTTATTTGTAATCACCCCAATTCAGAGATCCTCAGTGGTGAATCAACACACACACTGGGGCACACCAACAGAGAAGATGGTACCCAGGAGCCAACTACGGACACACACAAAGTGAACGGGAAAGTGGCTCAGCTGTGTCCGACTCTTTGTGACCCTGTGGACTATACAGTCCGTGGAATTCTCCAGGCCAGAATACTGCAGTGGGTAGCCTTTCCCTTCTCCAGGGATCTTCCCAATCTGAACCCAAGTTTCCCACGTTAACAGCTGAGCCACCAAGAAAGCCCAAGAATACTGGAGCGGGTAGCCTATCCCTTCTCCAGCAGATCTTCCTGACCCAGGAATCGAACCAGGGTCTCCTGCATTGTAGGTGGATTCTTTACCAGCTGAGCTACCAGGGAAGCCCACTGATACACGCAATGACAGGGATAAATCTCAAATGCTATCTTTTGGTAGAAGTTAGATGTAAAAGGCCAAAGACCGTATGATCCCATTCCTGGAGCGTCCTGTAAAAAGCAAAACTATGGGGATGGCCCTGGTTGCCAGGGGATGTTGGTCGGGGGATCTGACTACGGAGTGGCAGCATCAGCATATTTTAGGAGGTGATGGAGCTCTTCTGTATCTTGATTGCAGTGGTGGGACATGACTCTTGCCAAAAGTCATTTGCGGTTGTTTAGTCTCTAAGTAGCGTCCAGCTCTTTGTGACCCCCATGGACTCTATGTAGTCTGCTAGGCTCCTCCGTCCATGGAATTTTCCAGACAAGAATACTGGAGTGGGTTGCCATTTCCTTCTCCAGGGATCTTCCCAACCCAGGGATCAAACCCATGTCTCCTGCATTTCAGGCAGATTCTTTACCACTGAGCCACCAGGGGTCAAAACTAATAGGATTGTAATAATAATAATAATAAGTGAATTTTATTTATTATATGCAATTTAAAAATAAATGTTAAAAATGACACCAAGATGTGACTTCCCAGGCGGTGGTTAAGACTCTGCTTCCACTTCAAAGGGCACAGGTTGGACCCCTTGTTGGGGTCCTACAGGCCATGTGGCTTGCTCCCCACCCCCAAAAAAGGAAAGAAGTATTAAAAAAAAAAAAAAAAGGTAAAATCAAGAGAGAGGAGAGCTTCCTGGCTGTGGAAGCAAGAGCAGAGACTAAAGATTAAATCCCACCACTGTTTAATTGACAACCTGGGGAAGAGTCTCGTCTTCTCTCCTGAAGTTTCCCCTCCCTGGTGTAGTGTGAGTGGCAAGGCTGGTGTTCTCCTGTGTGTCAGGAGGATCTGTGCTTGCAGACACTCTGCCCACCCTGGCCCTGCCTGATTCTCTGACCACTGGGGCTAAGTCGTTTCTTCTCATCTGAATGATGGAGACTTTGATTTTTCCTGCAGCAGCTTGAAAACAAAACAGACAAAACTCCAGCAGCTGTTGCCTGCATCTATCTCTGAGATTTTCATCAGGGCCGAAAGAAGCTCTATTTTCCTTCTTGAAACCTAAGTGTCCCAGGGGAAGCACAACAGTCTGGTCTCAATTTTTATAAAGTGTAATCACACTCTGAAACTGAGAAGGCCACACAAATGGCATAAATCGGTTCTCTGGGGAATTTATGCTGCTCCAAAATGAAACTCAATGCTAGTGTCAGATCCCGGGCTTGACCATTCCCTGAGGCCTGACAGGGTTGTCCTCGGCCAACATGGACTTCGATGAATAAAGGGAACAGGTATCCATTTTCTCCCCTCTGAAATCTCAGAAGGTCTTTCTGGGGTTTGAAAAGGTATATTTGGAGGGAAGGGCCTCCATTTTATAAACTTAACTGCTTTGCAAGGGGAATGATTTCGCTTTATCCCATATTTCACCATTACCAGGCCTGCTTTCAAAAACAGATGAGATTATGTCTATAGTTTTACAAGGAGTTTAAGATGAGAGATAAGTTTCTACAAACTCTCTTCCATTTCAAATGCAAAATATCTCTGTACAACTCTGGCACAGGGTTAGATTGTTCTGTTTAATGAAGAGATATCTTGTTTCATCATTTTTATCAGTTGTCAGGTTCTAATAGAGACGATTTGTTAACAGATGTGCCTAATTTGTTGTAAAACATGATAAAGGGTATTTAGTTGCCGTGAGGCATTCTAAGTGTGGAGACAGTTTGGAGAGGTCAACTCTTGGCTAAAAATATTGGCTGTCTGCTCTGTTGTATTCAACAGATCCTATCCTGCTTTCAATGATCTTAAAATGAAGCCTTGCTTTATTCTGGAAAAAAACACTAGGCCAACAAACCCCTAAGAAAGTCAAACAGCTGCTTTGATATTTTTCCCTTTCTTACTTCCACTTTTCATTTTCATTCTTCGAGGAGCATATAAGTGATCAATTGCTAGAGCGAGACCCCTCTCACCCCTGCCCATCCCTCCCCCTACCCCCAGGGTCCAAATTCCAGTTTCACCACTTAACAGTCCTATGAACTTGGGCAAGTTACCTAACCTTGCTAGGTTTCAATTTCCTCATTTGAAAAATAGGGATGGTCAATAAGAGTACTTATGAGGAAGGATCACTGCTCCCCGCCACCCCAGCAAAAAGAAGATTTATAATATATAAAGTACTTAGAACAGTGCTTGGCACAGAATGCTACTGCTAAGTCGCTTCAGTCGTGTCTGACTCTGTGTGACCCCCATAGACGGCAGCCCACCAGGCTCCGCCGTCCCTGGGATTCTCCAGGCAAGAACACTGGAGTGGGTTGCCATTTCCTTCTCCAATGCATGAAAGTGAAAAGTGAAAGTGAAGTCACTGAGTCGCATCCAACTCTCAGCGACCCCATGGACTGCAGCCTAGCAGGCTCCTCTGTCCATGGGATTTTCCAGGCAAAGTGTACTGGAGTGGGGTGCCACTGAGTTCTACAAAAGTATAAGCAGCTATTGTTGTTATCAGGGCAACATCTGGTGAACACCACATATGTACAATGAGAATGATTTGGCAGGTCAGGCAGATATGACCTTAAATTATATCCATGTGTAGGAATCTAGGAGGACACAGTGATGAACCTGTGTGCAGGGCAACAGTGGAGACACAGACAAAGAGAACACACTTATGAGCGTGGTGTGGGGGAGGACGGAGAGGGCGGGATCTATGGAGAGAGTAACAGAAAAACAGACGCATTACCATATGTAAAACAGAGAGCCAATGGGAATCTGCTGTATGACTCAGGAAACTCAAATTGGGGCTCTGTAACAACCGAGAGGGGTGGGATGGGGTAGGAGGCAGGTTCAAGAGGGAGGGGACATAGGTATACCGACGGCTGATTCATACTGATGCTTGGCAGAAACCAACATGATATTGTAGAGTAATTATCCCTCAATTAAAACTAAATAAATTTAACTCTACCATATACTACCTTCACGTCCTCTGAGCCTGTTTCCTCATCTGTAAATGGGGCTACTGCTTCCTAAAAGGACTGCTATATACAGATTTAACGCCTGGCATTTAGCTAGCATCCTGCTGCTGTATGGTAGCATTCAGAACTGTAGGCTCTGGACCCTTAAGTCTGTGAGACTTTGGGCAAATTATTAATCTCCTGGATATTCAGTTTCTTCTTAAGTAAATGGCAATAAATGTAGTACTGAGTCCATAGCACTGATGTGATGACTATATGAAATAAGGCCCATAAAGCATGTTGCTGTTGTTTAGTTGCTAAGTTATGTCTGACTCTCTTGCAACCCCATGAACTGGAGCTTGCCAAGCTCCATCCATGGAATTCTCCAAGCAAGAACACTGGAGTGAGTAGCCATTCCTGTCTCCATGGGATCTTCCCAGCCCAGGGATTAAAGCCGTGTCTCCTGCACTGGCTGAGACTGCACTCACCACTGAGCCATTGGGAAGCCCCAGAGTAAACACAGAATCACCCAAATAGCAGGGCCTCTTTGTCGATTTTACCCATATAAAAATATGCTTTGTTATCTTCTCTCTCCCGAGTCTCAGGCCTCCTCGGTGTCATAGACTTGATACTTAGGGCAGCACTTACCTCTGAGGAGAGCTCTCAGCTGGGCTTTCAGCCCTCTCTCTCCTGTCACCTCTTTCTCTCCCCGGCCTCACACCTACCTTCAGAAGCAATTACACTCCAGCCTACCTGGAGAGAATCTTCTGGCTTCTCTGGGATATTGGCCACATCTTCCAAAAATGAAGCAAAGATCTAGGAATTGTCTGAGAACTGACACTGCATCTCATTTGAACAGATTAGATCCTATGGCAGCTTTTGACTCTAGATTTTGTGCACTGATCATTGATCAGACTGCTCAGATAATTCATCAAGTCTGCTCTGAACCATTTTTACACACCCTAAATGCCAAAATTCTTAATGACTATTTCTATTGGGATAAATGGATACTATCCTTTTTTTTTTTTTATTTTTTTAACCATGCACAATACGTAGCCTCAAGTTTAGAGAGAAACAGCCCAGAATCTATCTTTTACTATCATAAAGCATGATCAGGTCTCATGATTGTTTAAAATTATAAGACAGTCACTCCTTTCAGAGAGCCAGCATACTGAAAAAAATATTCCTAATTTTAAAAGACATGTGCTGGTGTGGTAAATTGCTTCAGTCATGACCAACTCTATGCAACTCCATGGACTGTAGCCCGCCAGGCTCCTCTGTCCAATGCTATTATCCAGGCATGAATACTGGTGGGGGATGCCATGCCCTCTTCCAGGGGATCTCACCACAGAAAAGGAAGGAAGGGAGGGAGGAAGGAAGAAAAAGTACTTCTCTTTTGGAAAACACCCCTTCCTAGTGAAGCCAGATTAGTTGGCTGCAACAGGGAGATTAACCTACAGCAGCACATTAAATCTCTCCATACTCTGTCATGAAGCTGCCTCTTTCAGTAATCTCTGAAATCTCTCCTTTCCCCTCTTCGTCTACTGCTAACATTCTCGACCCACATTATTACTATTAAGCTTCTGCTGCAAAAGACAAAAATAAAGCAAAACCTCTAATTCACCCTCAAATCTAAAATCACCAATCTGGATTCCGAATACTTCCCTATCTTCACCCTATCCAGGACTAGCTGCTACTATCCATTTAAGTTTTCCTTTCTCATTGTCAAAATGTGTCAGTTTGACTGCTTAAAACACGCTTTCTAATTTCTTAATTAGCTTCATTTGATATTCTTTACTCATTTCAGATATGTCGCCTTTTCACAATGTCTCCCAAGAAATGTTATATTCTATGAAGTAGCAACTACTTATCTGAAATTGTGGGTGCGTCTTGTTCCCCAGGTTTCTTTGTCTAAATGGATTATATCTGTGAGGGAAAGGGCAAGGGGACAACGCGTCAGCTGTTACAATCTAGGCTTAGCTCTGTGGAGGGCTTCAGATGTAGGCATCCAGACAGGCTGACCCTGACTGTGATGGGAGAGAGGGATACAGAGCCACGTGTGCCCAGAAGGGGGAAGTGGACTCAGGAAGAAGGTGCAGGAGGCTGGCGCAGGAGGTCATCAGGAACCTCTGAGAGGGCAGGGGGCGCCGCCACGGGTGGAACAGTCCCCAGGCTACCTGTGAGCAGTGTGATTACCAACCGAGATCTGTTCATTTGACTGTGCGACCTCCATGGTGACAACCACCGAGCAACAGCTGTGTGCTTAGTTGCTCAGTCACGCCGGCTCTTTGTGATCCCATGGACCACAGCCTGCCAGGCTCCTCTGTCCATGGGGGATTCTCCAGGCAAGAGTACTGGAGTGGGTTGCCTCGCCCTCCTTCAGGGGATCTTCCCCACCCAGGGATCAAATCCAGGTCTCCTGCATTGCTGGCAGATTCTTCACTGTCTGAACCAGCAGATTTCTAAAATATTACCCTTGGGTAAGTGGCCATCCCGAGTCATGGTGCTGCCAACACAGACCTAAGTCTCAACTATCTGGATCACTTGCTGCTCTGTCTACGGCCTTCACTGACTATCAGCCCCAACCCTAACCCTGACCCTAAGGATGCACACACTGTCAAGGGCAAGGAGCCATTACTGCTGGAACAGCTGGAACACTCAAAGACTAGAAGAGCAGGTCTAGGCTAAGGGCAAGTCAGCATTTGGGGAATTCTATTTCACAAATAGCTCTATCGGTCATTAAAGCACATGCCGTGTGGATGTTAGCTTAGCTGTTATTTTGAGCAGGGTAAATTTTCTCTGCTTTCTTTTTGTGTCTTCTCTGAGCTCCCTTCTTAACTTCATCTGCCAAGCAACTCACTCTAGGCAAAAGGCATCGCAGAAAAGGGAACGGTTCTTTTGTCTATGGATAGACATCTAGAAACACTGTGAGACAAAAGGAAGAAACCTGAGTGTGTGTGCTTAGTCGCTCGGTCGTGTCCAACTCTTTGTGACCCCATGGACCATAGCCCATTAGGCTCCTCTGTCCATGAGATTCTCCGGGCAAGAATACTGGAGTAGGTTACCATTCCCTTCTCCAGGGGATCTTCCCAACCCAGGAATTGAACCTGGGTCTCCTGCATTGCAGGCAGATTCTTTACCATCTGAGTCACCAGAAAAGACCAAAAGGAAACCTATGCTGCCCCAATGGAAGCACCTGAAGAGCTTTGGCTTCGACTGGACAGAGATAAGAGAAGAGCCTTGTCAACCAGATCTTAGCACTAGAGGGATTTTTTGTGTTTCATATTTAGAAACTTTAGATTCATGAGACTTCCTTGCTAAAGGAGTTGATTTTTATCTTTCAGGTTTCACTGGAAAAAACCACCTAAAAGCATAATACAGAAAAAATAAGCAAAAAAGTCTGAGGTTCAAAACTTTTTAGAACAAAGTAAGAATTGAATTATTCTCTCTTTCTCGCTGTATGAGACAAAGGGGGTAAGGGGGAGGAGGGAAAGAGAGGGAATATGTACCTAAATTTAGAGAATAGATTGTGTTTTCTAAAACTGATTGTTCCTTTCGAGACAGGCAATCTTTATGTGAGTATAAAGAACCACTTAAATGGATTTCTCCACTAATATTTGCATTCGGTCCCACTCAGTATCAATGGAATTGAAAAGCTTTTGGTTTTCTTTTAGATTTCTACCCCCTTTGGAGAATTCTGCTTAATTTCAAAACTGTCAACCGTTCCACTTGTGCCCCAGGGTTCTTCAAACTTCATGGTCATTTTGCACTCACTAGTCTTTCACCGTCAACGTGCAATTCTGAGTTTATACCAGAGAAAGTGAATGCCATTTGCTTCTCAAAAGCAGGCTTCAGCTTGGCAGCTTCTGATCCTGACTTCCCACCCTCCTCCTCCCTGCCTTTCTAACTCAGTGCAGAAGGGAAAAAATGAACCTAACCAAGGGGGTTGGGGGCGGTGTCTGCAAAGTCAAGACACAAGATACCATGTTTAAGGAGGATATTCGGTTTTTGTTGTTTAGTTGTTCAGTCGTGTCTGACTCTTGGCGACCCCGTGGACTGTAAGCCTGCCAGGCCCCTCTGTCCATGGGATTTCCCAGGCAAGAGTACTGGAGTGGGATGCCATTTCCTTCTCCAGAGGATCTTCCCCACCCATGGATCAAACCAGTGTCTCCTATATTGCAGGTTCTTTACTACTGAGCTGCTTGCAAATAGCACATTAAGTATGGTTTTCCTCAAAATCAGGGGAAGGAGCTCTATATTAAAGCAATGGGTACAACAGTGAATCTGAAATATATATATATATAAAATATATATATAGCAACATTTTCTTGTGTTTACAATCTTTTAGACTCTCTCCTGATACACTTAGGTGCTCTGAAAATACGTTTACCTTATGTTTTCTGACTTTCAGGACACAGTAAAAGGCATACTCCTGATGAAATATCAGAATGGTTCATGAGAGATGACGAATCCAATCAGGGTGCTTAACACAATTCCTCCTTATGCTATAATGTGATTTTTCAACAACCCCCAAAGCAGAGAGAAATAACCAATTCTTCTGAATTTTTATAACTAGGAAATGAGATCCTTAGATACTGACTTTTTACCATAAACAGGAAAAATCAGTAACCATAACCCCAAACCAATCTAATAACTCGCTGAAAATGCCTTATGTTCAAGGCCACAGTCTGGATCCTAAATTTAATCTTTTTCTTGTCTTCCTCCTCTTCTTTCTCTACTCCAGATCTATCAGTAGATTTGATTTACATGTTGATAGTGTTGGTTTCAGTGATCAATTTTGGCTCTGCCTTGTCTGGAAGTTACAAAGCTGAAGTTACAAGAGGTGCTGAACCAAAGAAGACACAGCATCGTAAAAGACACAGAGCGGGGCCTTCCCTCGTGGTCCAGTGGCTGAGACTCCCGACTGTCAACGCAGGGAGCCTGGGTTCAACCCCTGGCTGGGGAACTAGATCCCTCATGCAGCAACTAAGAGTTCACAAGCTACAATTAAAGATCCTACATGCTGCAACTTAAGACCTGGCATGGCTAAATCAATAAACACATAAAGTTTTTTAAAGACAAGACACGTGAGTATATAAAGGGGAATGAAGATAGTGATCACTAGGAAAGCTATGCCAAAGGAGGAGAGCTTTGTTATACATTTCCATTTGTCCCTTCTTTTTGCCCAAAGGCAGAGAGACCCTGAGAATAGATATACAGCTGGTTGTGGACGCACAGCAGTTCTGCCAGTGTGACTGAGTGTGCATACACAATTCACATGTATATGCACCAAGCAGTACAGTACAAATCCCTCACATGACTGATATCTTTCTAGGCATATATGAAAGCTACAAAGGCAACTGACTAAAGCTTTACTAAAATATGCATAAATGAAGACTGAGCAAAGATGAAAAATATGCTCTTTGAAAGTATAGTGAGGAAGCAACTGAACAGATTTTATAAGTGCTACATGTCCACCTCTGCACACAATACCTAATTTCTATCTCTTAGTAAGTAGTATCACATAGTATAGGTCAGACTACCCCAAATGTGAATCATGTTTAAATTTATATAGAATGCAGAGTCAAATCAAATGCACCCAATTCATTCCTAGGCATGAATCAGAAACACATGACCAACAATGACTCTTTAATGTTGACCATTTTAAAGATTTCAGCTTAGCAGATGATAGTTTCTCTGATCTAAGGTTCTATCACTTTCTCCTAAAGAGTTGAAAAGAATATTTGGAGTAATCCTGTATATGCCAAAATATCTGTTCAATCTGTGCTTCTGAAAGACAAAGAACATCCAGAGATAACTCTTTTCCAGGAAACAAAATCAAATATAGTTTTATCCTTTAAAAGAGGGAATTTGCAGAGCAAACACAAAGCTAAATACAAGTGGTATGGCATTTTGAAAACAATTCCAGTGTCTATAATTATACTTCTCTTAAATTTACCAACTACAGAAACAAAATGGACCTTCAAAAACAGAAACACTTTCACTTTTTCCATCAAGTCGATTTGTAGCAGCCGAGGGTTGAGTTGATACTAAAGGATGCTTAGGTTTCTGATCAATAGAGAAGATGGTCATGGACAATTCTAGTAAAGATTTTGCATGAACTAGGGTAGACTAACCCCTGGAGAAGGAAATGGCAACCCACTCCAGTATTCTTGCCTGGAGAATCCCATGGACAGAGGAGCCTGGTGGGCTACAGTCAGCCCAAAGAACACAGAGGTGAAAAGACTGACTGGCTGAAATGAAGATGAATTTTGGCAGAACGTGGCTGGACAAGGTGGTAGACCATATTTTACAAATACACCATCACGATATCATAGATTCTTCTCACAATGTGACCCTGTACTCTTCCCACAGAGAGGAGGGGTCTGCGGCTCTTCCCTTGAACCTGGGCAGACCTCTGTGACCCTGTCCACAGCAGAGTGTCATATTATAGAAGCTCTGCGACTTTCAAGTCTAGATCTAAAAAATGCCTCACTCCCTGTGATATTTGCTCTTGAGGCCTGCCTGCCACCACTGTGTAGGATCCCAAACCAGTCTGGTTTAGACTCCATGCAGAAGCCTCATGGAGGTGCTCCGTTTGACACCCCAGGTGAGTTCTCCACAACAAACCAACACCAACTACCAATCACACGAGTAAAGGTGATGGCGGTCTGTCTCAGCCATCAGGTCACTCCAGCTTTTAAGTCTTCTCAGCTGAGAGCCCAGCAATGAAAGTGTCGAGTCCCGGACCCCCAGGGACTTCCCAAGTGAGTTTTGATGCTGACATAGTTTGAAAGATAAGGGAGTGACGGGAGTGCCACGATTCTCCCAGGGGCCATTTACAAGCAGGACAAACAGAAAGGAAAGCCAATTACCAACAGATAGGAGAAGACAGCTAGCCTGTGTTTTAGACTCAGCACAAAATCAGCAAAATAACAAAAACAAGGAGAGCCATAATTCCAAAAATTTAAAAAAATCTGAACAAGTAATATGAATCTTTACTGAATTCTGATAGATTTCAAGCAGGTAATTATACTATGCTGCTGCTGCTGCTAGGTCGCTTCAGTCGTGTCCGACTCTGTGCGACCCCACAGACGGCAGCCCACCAGGCTCCCCCATCCCTGGGATTCTCCAGGCAAGAACACTGGAGTGGGTTGCCATTTCCTTCTCCAATGCATGAAAGTGAAAAGTGAAAGTGAAGTCGCTCAGTCGTGTCTGACTCTTCGCAACCCCATGGACTGCAGCCCACCAGGTTCCTCCGTCCATGAGATTTTCCAGGCAAGAGTACTGGAGTGCGGTGCCATTGCCTTCTCCGAATTATACTATGAAACTGCATAAATGTTTAAAAAATCCTCTTTCGATTCTGTAGTGGGTTGAATGGTGGCTTCTAAGAAAATATGTTCGTTCAAGTCCTATCCCCTGGAATCTGTGAATGTGATTTTATTTAGAAAAAGAGGTCATTGCAGATATAATCAAAGATGATCTTGAGATGACAGATGTTCCTATGAGGGAAAGGCAGAGAGATGACTGGGGCTCAAACATATAGGTGGGAGGCTGTGTGAAGACAGAGGCAAAGGCTGGGGCCAGGCCACAGAATGCCTGGAACTACCAGAAGCTGGAAGGGCAAGGAAGGAGTCTCCCCTAGAACCTTCCAAGAGAACACAGCACCCCTGATACCCTGATTATGCACTTGTGACCTCCAGAACTCAAGAGATAATACACTTCTGGTCTTTTAAGCCACCTAGTAGGGTAATCTGTTATGACAGTTCTAGGAAACTAGAATTTCTCTCCAAAGGCCCATTATTCATTACAACCCTTTGCTACAAATCTCTTCTTTGTTCTTCCTCAAACTCCAGCCAACCAGGGTCTCATCACTTCTCCCCAGCTCCATTCCACTCTTCCAAATATGCTTTCTCCAGTATGTCTGTGCCCTCTACAAACTTAGCAAATACGTCAAATTTGTTATACCTTTCTACTTAATTTTGCTTGATCTACTTATTTTTCATGAAGGAATGTCGAAATCTTCTGAGGCCTTTATAGTGAGGCCACTAAGTTTTCATTGCTTAGAATCTATAGTGTAAGCACAGCACACAGTCTTGACTATACTGTCTTCTTAGTAAATTGTTCCTGTTAGTAATAAAGAGCATTAGTCCTTATCCCTGTCGGTGCTTTTGCCTTAATTCCTAACTACTGCTATCATTAAGGCCAGCTTGCTTTCAGTTCATAGAGGGGTGTGTGTGTACACACAAAAGGAGTAAGTACATCAACATCAAACTAATTAGTACTATAGATGAACTCTATGTAAATATGCTTACCAGCTTAGTAATGTATACTTTCCCGTTTAGCAAGTAAAGGAATAACTGAACTGCTAAAGTCCAAATGCGTACAGCATATCAGTTCAGTTCAGTCAGTTCAGTCGCTCAGTCGTGTCCGACTCTTTGCGACCCCATGAATCGCAGCACGCCAGGCCTCCCTGTCCATCACCAACTCCCGGAGTTCACTCAGACTCACGTCCATCGAGTCCGTGATGCCATCCAGCCATCTCATCCTCGGTCGTCCCCGTCTCCGCCTGCCCCCAATCCCTCCCAGCATCAGTCTTTTCCAGTGAGTCAATAGTACTTCGTTAATGTCAACACACCCCTCTCAATGTCACGCTGAAACACAGTAACTCTTGCAAGTATTGAAGAGAGGTAACTACAGCAGGTGGCCACAGCTGCCCCTGCTCTCTGTCCTGAAGTGCAGAAATAAACTACCTCTGCGTAGTTGAAATACAACAGCCATCTCCTTGTTACAATAGTACTAAGTCAACAACCCCTTTGAACAGGGCGTGACTACGGAGTTTGTGCTTTGGAAAATGCTACTCTTTTTCATTGCACATTTCCTTCTAGTGCCTCTTCTTTTTCTACCCCTACCTTCCCTCTCTCTATTTTTCTACTCTTTCTTTCATATTATTCTAAGAGGCTAATAATCTGTGTCTACCCCAAAAATTAATTTCTTATTTCCATGTTCCTTTCTTTTCCCCCAACGCTTATAACTTTCAACACTACAAAAACACATCTGCTTTGAAATTTTGAAATACTGGTTGTACAGTAGCTAATAAATGACTTTTTAAAATAGGCTCTGCCCTTAACTTAAAAATCAGCCAAGTTTTTATACATTTCTTTTTAAAAAGCCCATTATACTATTTTTTTCTTCCATGTATCACCTAATTTCTTATCGTGGGTCAGTGACCCTCCCTAGAGAAAAAGTTCCTCATTTCAGCACTTACCAGTTGGACTATAAGAATGTTTCTGTAATAATGGTGTTTATACCTTTTATGACGGCTGCTTTGCAGACATTATTTTAATAAACAGGAAAATGTAGACGCCTATGGGATTAATTCTGAATTCCTCAGGTTGGTATCCAAAGCTTCCCCCAATGAATCTCAGCAGTGGTGGGCAGCACCCCTCCCTGGGGGAGCAAGGTGGTTTATGAGAATGAGGATGAGCTCTGAGGCCCATTGGAGGAGGTTTGCACATCAGCTTTGCCATTTGACTAGCTGGGTAACTGTGGGCAGATTATTTAAACTTTTGGGGCCTCCACATACTCATACATAAACTGGGACATCAAAATCCACTTTTCCGGGAATTTTAAGGATCAGCATATTAACGTCTGTAAAGCATCTGACACACAGTAGGTGTTCACTGCATATTAGCTGTTCCTGCCATCTGTGCCCTGTAACTCACCTGACTAATAATCCCTATTTCTGCTTCTCATTCCATGAGAGGAAAAGGAGGAAAACACCAAATTATCACGTGATCACAATGATCACACTTTAGGGACGCGTAACGCCATCCTGAAGGAGAAACTGGCTGGAAAGAACCTGAACTGTGTGTCTAGCTCATATTAGAATGGTAGCCTGACAAATTCAAAGAATGTTCTCTCTTGCTTTAGAATTACTGATTAAAATCTTAGGAGAAATTTGCTCAGAAGGAGCTGCATTAAAAAATAGTGAAGTATCGAACAAAAACTGGTGTACAATACAGGATACAGGATGCTTGGGGCTGGTGCACAGGGATGATCCAGAGAGATGATATGGGGTGAGAGGTGGGAGGGGTTTCAGGATTTGGAGCTCGTGTACACCTGTGGCTGATTCATGTCAATGTATGGCAAAATCAATACAGTACTGTAAAGTAGAATAAAGTAAAAATAAAATTAAAAAAATAAAAAAGAAAAAAATAGTGAAGTAAAGGAAAGCAATAAAATAGTAAACTCAACTGCATCTTTTTGTTTTAGCTGGGCACATGGCCACTGTGAAGAGAATCAGCATATTTCTGCCTCCTTTGAAGCCTGACGCTGGCCCAAGTGGAGTGTCAGTGACGGTGATAACAGCTGACTTCTGAATGGTCCCAGGGGGTATTCCTCAGGTCCCAGAGGGTAGTCTGAGCAGCCCCAGAATATGTGTTAAAGATGGTGATACTACAATATTATGAGAAGACTGGGCCCCTAAAAATCATGAAGCTGCTGGAATCACCCTGGATAGTACAAATCTACACTTCATTGCCATGACAAGGAAGCTTCTACTGGATTAAGCCCTGATAGTTTAGATTTTCTGTTACTTGCAGCTGTATCTAATCTTAAAAGAGTAATAGTTAATAAGATGGATAAGTAAATCAGGATATAAAAAGGCATCAGAAATTTGTTAAAGGTAATATTACAAAGCTATAATAATCACAAGTATGGTATTGGCAGAAAAACAGATTTATAGATGAATGGAAGAGAACTGAAAGCCCAGAAATAAACCCACACACATATGGAAAATTTATAACAAAGGAGCAAAAACATACAAGAAAGATACGATAATATCTTCAATAAATACTGCTAGGAAAACTGGACAGAGATATGGCAAAAACAAAACAAACAAAGGAAACTAGACCACTGTCTCACATGATATTCAAAAATCAGCTCAAAATAGAATAAAGACTTGCACTGGTAAGACCTGAAATTGTAACTTTCCTAGAAGAAAACAGAGGCAGTATGTTCTTTGACTTAGCATCAGCAACAGCTTTTTGAGTATGTCTCCTCAGGCAAGGGAAACAAAAGGCAAGATAAACAAATGGAATTACATCAAACTAAAAACCTTCTGCTCAGCAAAAAAAACAGCCAGATTCTCCAGTTTTTAGATCCTCCACCTTCATGTTGCTTTAAGCTGTCATTTAATGACTTTACTTCTAGAATCACATTAGAGTCTATAGGAATGCCTTTCTTACTTACAGCATCCCACCCTCACATAAAAACTGCATTTTCAATATGAGATTAAAAGGTACTTAGCAAAAAGTGTGAATCTTTCACATCTCCCAGCACAGCTTCAGTAACAGCTTCACAAATTTCCTTTACTTTCTTCCTCCTTTTCTTTTTTTAAACAATGATCCTTACACTGGATTCATTTCTCTTGAGATGGCAGGCAACCACAGCTGCAGGCCTCAATCTACAGTACATATCAGACGATTCAACTTTTTCTTGTAATGTCATGACTTTTCTCTGTTTCTTGGAAGCATTTCCAGCATCACCAGTGGCACTTCATATGGCTCAGCAGCATGCTTTTTTTTTTTTCTAGCACATATTTTTCTAGCTTTCTACTTATAGGTGGCCTCTAGTTTCATACTATTGTGCTCAGAAAAAAATGCTTGATATTATTTCAATCTTCTTAAATTTATTAAGACTTGTTTATGTCCCAACATATGGTCAATCTTTGAGAATATTCCATGTGTACTTGAGAAGAATGTGTATTCTGAATTTGGATGGAATGTTCTGAATAAATCTATCAGGTCCATCTGGCCTAATGTTTCACTTAAGGTTGCTGTTTCCATGTTGACTTTGTCTGGATGATCCATGGTAAATTAAAGTTCCTCGCTATTATTGTATTGCTGTCAATTTTCTCCCTTAAGGCTTGTTAAAAATTGCTTTACATGTTTTGGCACCCCTATGTTAGGTACATATATATTTATAACATATCTTCTTGATGAACTGTCACCTTTATCATTAAGCAATGTCCATATTTGCCCCTTACCTTTTTTTGGTTTGAAGCCTATTTTGTCTCATATGAGCATGGTTACACCTGCTTTTTTGGGGAGGGGCTGCCATTTGCTTGGAATTTCATCTTCCATCCTTTCACTTTGAGCGTCTGTGTTTGTCTGTAGAGCTGAGTTTAATCTCCTGGAGCCAGTATATAGTTGGGTCTTGTGTCTGAATCCATCTAGCCACTGTTTTTTGATTGGTGAATACAGTTCATTGACATTTAGGGTGACTGTTGATAAGTGAAGAATTACTATTGCCATTTAATCTTTTGCCTTCCAGTTTCTCTACATGTCCATTGGCTCTTTTTCCTTACGTTTCTGCCGTCATTCTAGTTTGGTGGTTTTCTGTTATGCTTCTCTCGTTTCCTCTTTTTTATGCTTAGTGCCTCTGCCCTAGATTTATGTTTTGTGGTTACCATGAAATTTGTAGAAAATATCTCAGATAAAATAGTCCTTTTTCTGCAGGTGGCATCTTGTCTTCACTTATCTATTCAGGTCCCATCCTTTCCCTCTTTCCTTTTATGGTTTTGTTGTACCAAATTGTTCTTTTTCATGTTGCAAGTTTGTTACCAAATTGAAGCAGGTATACTTATTTTTTATGGCTTTCTTCCCCTTTGAACCTTATGTTAAAGTATTTAAAAACCTATTCTGATATTAACAATAGGTCAAGTGAAAGTGAAATTTTCTGATTCTACCTATTTATCACCCACTCAAAGTTTTGTGTACTTTTGCCTTTTTGTTTTTGGTAGAAGAGCTTCTTTCAAACAGTTCTTTTAAGGCAGGTCTGCTGCTGCTGCTGTCGCTTCAGTTGTGTCCGACTCTGTGCGACCCCATAGACGGCAGCCCATCAGGCTCCCCCATCCCTGGGATTCTCCAGGCAAGAACACTGGAGTGGGTTGCCATTGCCTTCTCCAATGCATGAAAGTGAAAAGTGAAAGTGAAGTCACTCAGTCATGTCTGACTCTTCGCAACCCCATGGACTGCAGCCTACCAGGCTCCTCCATCCATGGGATTTTCCAGGCAAGAGTACTGGAGTGGGATGCCATTGCCTTCTCCAAAGGCAGGTCTAGTGTTAATGAAATCTCAGTCACTGTCCACAAAAGAAAAGGCATCAGATTTTTTTTTTTTTAAAGCTGACCTAACCAAATAAAATTTAATGGGATATATGAAAAAAAATTACCTCTACATTTATTGACACACAAAACTAATCACATACTGGGACAGGGAAGCATGTCTTAATGGCACGCTGAAAAAGCAATTTTAGACCCCGTGTACAAGACAACATTAGTGTAGGAGCTCAAACAGCCAATATATCCTTCAGTTACATACATAAAAACATGACACCTAGATGCTAGATTCATACCTTCAGATGGCTACAGGGTCTGTAGGTGAAGGATGCCAGTGAGAAAGAGACAGTGAACTGGGAAAACATACCCTGTACCGACAGGCACTGCTCTGCTCCCAGCAATGGCTGCTTTTTAGGAATGAGGGCCCAGGGTTACCAGAGTGCCTGATTTTTTCCAGAGAAGCTAGAAACATGCATTTCTATGTGATGTCTCCATTTCTTCTAAACATTGGTTATTAATAAAACATTTTAAATAAAACCATGAGCATGCGTGCATGCTCAGTCACTCCAGTCATTCTGATTCTCTGCTACCCTGTGGACTGTAGTTGGCCAGGCCCCTCTGTCCATGGGATTCTCCAGGCAAGAATACTGGAGTGGGTTGTCATGTCTTCCTCCACATCATCTTCTCTATTCAGGGATCAAACCCACATCTCCGGTGGCTCCTGAATTGCAGGTGGATTTTTCACTGCTGAGCCACCAGGGAAGCATGTTAAAAAACAAACAAACAAACAAAAAACCACGTATGCTCCAAAAGAGCCATATCTTCATGGGAATCAGGCATCCTTTTCAGATGACAGGAGAGGGTGGTCCCACTTTATCCAATTCAGGTGAGCTCACACCCGGAACAGTGTGTTTTCCTGGGCATCAACCTTAAGAAGAAATAGTGAGAAGGAAGAGTGGTAAATCAGTAAGGGAAATGGGGTCTGGCTTCCAGAGCTAGTGAGACTGTGGTTAGAATCCCAGCTCCACTTCTTACCAGAAATGTGGCCTCACACTTCCTTGGCCTCTGTAGGTAATGGGGGATCATCATAATATCTACCTCAACTAGACAGATACAAGGATTAAATGAGTTAAAGTCTTCAAAGAGCCAAGCCCATGTATCACACATTTTAAGCTAAACATGAGATGAGAAAACATGAACATTTGTTTTATAAGGAACTGTAGGAACTTGCGATTTTCCCTCAGATTAGAAAAAGATCAAATGGCAATACAGAACTTGTTGTCAGCTGTTGACGACGTGGGGGTGGTTTAGCCAGCCTTATTATATGAGGTCCAAGAACAGAACTGGAAGGACACAGAGGGTGAAAGTTAAAGGGAGACGCATTTGGATCTGGTCAAAGAAACAATCAGAAGTTAAGACTCCTTTGTCTCCAAAGACAACATGGTAGGTTCCTTTCACGGAAGGAAATTAAACCTAAATTAGACAGCTGTTGGGCAGATACAGCAGGATGAAGTTTACATACTGAACTAGAGCATGTGTAGGAATTAGGTAAACTAGATGACCTCCAGGCCCCTTCCAACTCCGAGACTTCTCTGATGCATTTACACAGCAGCAAATACATTCAATTTCTCAGACATTCTTTATGACAGACCCACTGATTCATATCGAAGAAGCTACCAACACAACCAAAGGAACTACAAGTCAGTACTTCATTTGTGCCTAAAAGGAACTGCCAGTGATGGTGCCAAGAAACACACATACACATTCAGTATCCAAAACCAACATACCTGACTGCAATCTCAACTAGGTATGCTGACTTAAGGCTATTGTGATGATAAAAGCTCCCAGATCCAATAGTTTATTTTGATTGGCATCAAGGAAAAGAGAGACAAATGTGACATCGTAAGGAAACTTGTATTCATTACTTTTTTCCTTAAAGCCCTTAATATCAAGTACATGAAATGTTTATTCTTAGCAGCAGTAAAAATAATGTCCTATGTTTATGGATAGTCAATTTATTACATTCAAAGTTACACAGTCTTACTGTTTTTCTTATAACGTATCAAGAGGCAGGTCAAACAGAGATTTTCAGTTTATAGACCAGAAACCTGGGCCCTGGAGGGGATCAAGTGAATATGTGGCAATATAGAGTCTTCTAAGTTCAAATTCTATATCCTTCCCATTAAGACTCAAATAACTTTTCTTTTGAGAAGTGTGTAAGCGTACATATTATGCATAGAAATAGAAAGGTATGGTTACCCATTCCTACATGGGTAAAAGAAAGTAATTCTAGTACAAAACATCTGAATACATTGGGTAACTATTAAAAGCATCCTTTGTAAAAGAAACGAGTTGGAGAAAAAGTCAACCTATATACATTAAGAAGACACATCTCCACACAGGAAAACCAACCTTGGAGGGCTGTTGCCCAGAGCGCATCTCCCACTCCTGGTGGTCCTGAACCAGGGTTTGTGAGCTACATCTGTGGGGAAAGAAGGCAAAGCCTAGGGGCTGGAAGACTGGAGGACAAAAGGAAGACTCCTGCGTGAAGCTGGAAGCCCTGAAGGGCAGCCCTGAAGTGAGCGAACCAGAGAAAGAGAAAAACAAAAGCAAAACTAAAACAAAAAACCTGCTTGGTGGGAGAGCCTTGGTCCAAGAGTGATAAAGAAAAAAGTCTCCCTTGGGTTATTTCTCATCCCAAACACACATCTACACAGGTCAGACCTGAATTCACCCTCCGGGGTGGCCCATAATCCCTTACTTTCCAAATTTTTTTAAAGTGGCCTTAGCATGGTGCTTTCAGTAGAAGGAAACCCACAGTCCTCCAGAAGAACTCTATAAACACATGCTTCAAGGGGAAAAAAAAAAAAAAAACTCTCATGGAAAAAGCTTAAGGAACATAAACTCAATCAAAGTCACTAAACGCATGATAAAATAAGCCTCCAGGATTTAGACTTGGGAAAAACAAAGTGCAGACGCAGACGTGCAAAGCCTGCAGACAGTAGCAGCATATACAAATAATGGGTTTATTATCTTCAAGTGAGTGAAAGAAGAGACTGAAAAGATGATGAAAGATCAAGAGGCTATCCAAATGGACTCAACAGATTTGAACAAAAACAGAAAGAGAATGTGCAGAAACAAAAAATATAACTGGAGAGTTATGCAGATGATTACATATGCAGCTAAAGATGGTTAGTGACGGGGGAGGCCGAGCTGAAACATCAGAAAGAATGCAGGGAAGAGAAGATATAAGCAGAGCTTCAGAGACAAGCAAAATAAAATAAAAACACTCAATATTCACTCACTTGGAAGGTCAGAAGCACGTAAAGAGATATGTGGAGAGGCAATATTCTAAGATAGGAACTAAGGATTTCCTAGATGATAAGCTCCATGCCCTCACACCTCACAGTGAAACTGAACAATACCTGGTACACAGGAAGATGCTCACAGTAGCCAGGGAGAACAGTCATAACGCCACAAAACAGTGATTCAGAACTGCATGCTGACTTCTTAGCATCAACAGTGGAAACTAAAGGACAAGAGAATATTATCTTTGAAATGCTAGAAGAAAGTAACTGTCAATAGAGACTATGGCTAGAGGTTGGCAACCTTTCTGTAAAGTGCCAAGGTGTAAACACTTTAGGTTTGCAGGCCCGTGTGTCACCCTTTCTTTGTGGATACTGTTATTGATATTGTTCTGTTCTTTACCACCACTTGAAAAATGTAAAAACTACACCTACCACAGGGCTGTACAAAAACAAACTTCATCTCAAACTGGGGCTGAGTGGCTCCAGTTTGCCAGTCCCAAGAAGTGACAAGAAAGCTTTCTGTCAGGAAAGAAGAAAAGACATTTTAATAAATGTATATATTAATTTTAACAACATGTCCACTGACTCTCATTAAGAAAACTTTGACGATATACCTTAGGAAGATGCAAAATGACACCCAAAAGTTGGAGATAGAAGAAGGGACAGCCTGCGAAGTATTAGTAAAACTATGAAAATCCAAACAAGCATTATGAAATTTAAATGTATAGAATTAAATACTAGAAAATGGGCTTCTGCAGCTGATTTAGAATACTGGAAAGAGTGCTGTTCTAGCTTGACGATGACAAGAAAAACCAGAAAAAGCAACACAATTGTAACTTTCTAGACCTCATCAGAGGGCTGAGGGCAAGGGAACTCAAGGACAGTAAATTCCAAGGTGGGAAGGGAAGTGTGGACTGCCACACCTGGCGGGGCACCATAGTAGGGGCAAGATGGCATTAGCTACCATATTAAGAAATTGGTGAAAAGTCATGTGGGACCCAGGATGCCATGTTTTTTATTATATAGATAATGGGTCAGGTGGGAGCCCCAAACACAGAGGGGTTTGCAACCAGTTGTAGTAAATTGCGTTGAGTTCTCCCAGGGAAAGACCAGGGACAGGGAAGGGGGCCAGAGAGGGTCCCCCTTAGCACAGGCATGAAGGGAAGTACAGGCCACTTTGCCCAGGAAGGCACAAACCCATTCCTCATCCAGACCCTTCTGTCATATGGAGCACACTGAACTGGAAGGAAAGAAGAGATCTACATGTCTATCAGAAGAAGAACTGATAACAATGGATATGTAAATCACTGAATATTCATACATGAATATCCTACATGCTCTAAGATGTACGCCTCCTCAAGACTACACAATATTGGAAAGACAGTCTCTTCAACAAATGTTGCTGGGAAAACTGGACAGGCACATGTGAAAAAATGAAATTAGCTTGCTCCTGAACTTCATACACAAAAATAAGCTCATAATGGATTAAAGATCTAAATGTGAGACTGGACACTATAAAACTCCTAGAGAAAAACATAAGCAGAACACTCTCTAACATAACTCACAGCAACATTTTTTCCATCCATCTCCCAGAACAATGGAAATAAAAGCAAAATGAACAAATGGGACCTGCTTAAACTCAAAAGCTTTCTCACAGAAAAGGAAACAATTAACAAAACAAAAAGACAACCCACGGATTTGGAGAAAATATTTGCAAATGATGTGACAGATAAGGGATTCAGTTCAGTTCAGTCACTGAGTCATGTCCGACTCTTTGCGACCCCATGCGTGCCAGACTTCCCTGTCCATCACCAGCTCCCCGGAGCTTACCCAAACTCATGTCCATCGAGTTGGTAATGCCATCCAACCATCTCATCCTCTGTCGTCCCCTTCTCTCACCTTCAGTCTTTCCTAGCATCAGGGTCTCTTCCAATGAGTTGGTTCTTCGCATCAGGCGGCCAAAGTATTGGAGTTTCAGCATCAGTATCAGTCCTTCCAATGAATATTCAGGACTGATTTTCTTTAGGACTGACTGATTGTATCTCCTTGCAGTCCAAAGGACTCTCAAGATTAGTCTCCAGCACCACAGCTCAAAAGCATCAATTCTTCGGCGCTCAGCTTTCTTTATAGTCCAACTCTCACATCCATACATGAGTTATAGTCCAACTCTCACATCCATACACGACTACTGGAAAAACCATATCTTTGACTAGACGGACCTTTGTTGGCAAAGTAATGTCTCTGCTTTTTAATATGTTGTCTAGGTTGGTCACAGCTTTTCTTCCAAGGAACAAGTGTCTTTTAATTTCAAGACTACAGTCACCATCTGCAGTGATTTTGGAGCCTCCTCCCCACCAAAATAAAGTTTCTCACTGTTTCCCCATCTATTTGCCATGAAGTGATGGAACTGGATCACCATTGTGTTCTCTTGGTAAAACTCTGTTAGCCTTTGCCCTGCTTCATTTTGTACTCCAAGGCCAAATTTGCCTGTTACTCCAGGTATCTCTTGACTTCCTACTTTTGCATTCCAGTCCCCTCTGATGAAAAGGACATCTTTTTCGGGTGTTAGTTCTACAAGGCATAGACTGGGATGCCCCAACCAGTGACAATGAATGGTTTGCCTTGGACACGAACAGAGAACATTCGTCATTTCTGAGATTGCACCCAAGTACTGCATTTTGGACTCTTGTTGACTATGAGGGCTACTCCATTTCTTTTAAGGGATTCTTGCCCACAGTAGTAGATATAATGGTCATCTGAGTCAAATGTGCCCATTCCAGTCCATTGTAGTTCATGCATTCCTAAAATGTCAAGGTTCACTCTTGCCATCTCCTGTTTGACCACTTCCAACTTACCTTGACTCATGGACCTAACATTCCACGTTCCTATGCAGTATTGTTTTTTACAGCATCAGACTTTACTTCCATCACTAGTCATATCCACAACTTGGTGCTGTTTTTGCTTTGGCTCCTTCTCTTCATTCTTTCTGGACTTATTTCTCCAATGATCTCCAGTAGCATATTGGGCACCTACCGACCTGGGAAGTTCATCTTTCAGTGTCCTATCTATTTCCCTTTTCATATTGTGCATAGGGTTAGTCTCCAAAGGGATTAATCTCCAAAATTTACAAATAGCTTATGATGCTTAATAGCATAAAAAAAACCCCACTCAAACACCATCAAACAACCCACTCCAAAAAATGGGCAGAAGACCTGAATAGACATTTCTCTAGAGAAAACATAAAGATGGCCAATGGGCACATGAAAAGATGTTCAACAACACTAGTTATTAGAGAAATGCAAATCTAAAACTACAATGAGGTATATCACCTCACACCTGTTAGAATGGTTATCGTCAAAAAATCCACAAACAAATGCTGGAGAGAGTGTGGAGAGAAGAGAATCTCCTAAACTGTTGGTGGGAATGTAAACTGGTACAGCCACCATGGAGAACAGTAAAGACATTCCTTAGAAAACTAAAAATAGACTTACCATAGAGGCTTGCCAGACATTGCAGTAGTAAAGAATCCAGCTGCCAGTGCAGGAGACATGGGAGGCACGGGTTCGATCCTGAGTCAGGAAGATTCCGTGGAGGAAGAAATGGCAGCCTGCTCTAGTACTTTTGCCTGGAGAATCCCCATAGACAGAGGAGCCTTGTGGCTACAGGCCAAAGGGTCACAAAGAGTCAAACACGACTGAGCAAGTAAGCCAGCAAGCGCAGAGCTACCCTATGACCCTGCAGTCCCACCCCTGGGCATGTATCTGGAGAGACACATGATCTGAAAGGACACGTGCACCCTAATGCTCCCTGCATCACTGTCTACAACAGTCAAGACACGCAAGCAACCTAAATGTCCACCGACAGAGGAACGGTAAAGAAGACGCAGTTCAGATATGCAATGGACTATTACTCAGCCATTAAAAAGAATGAAACAATGCCATTTGCAGAAACACGGATGGACTAAGAGAGCATCATACCGAGTGAAGGAAGTCAGACAAGGAGAAATATCGCAGGGCATCCCTTACATGTGGAATCTAGAAAAGAAATTATACAAATGTACTTGCTTACAAAACAGAAAGAGATTTACAGACTTAGAAAACAAACTTATGGTTGCTGAGGGGAAGGGATAGTTAGGGAGTTTGGGATGGTCATGTGCATACTGCTATATTTAACATGAATAACCAACAAGGGCCTATTATATAACACACGAAACTCTGCTCAGTGTTATGTCAGCTTGGATGTGTGGGGGTTTTGGGGAGAGTGAATACATGTACAGGTATATCTGAGTCCCTTTGCTGTTCACCTGAAACTACCACAACACTGTTACCTGGCTATAGCCCAATACAGAATAAAAAGTTTAAAGTTGGAAAAAAGAGGGATGCCTCCTTAAAATGAGGGAAAAAATGGATGAATCCCCTGAGCATAATCTAAGGGAAAAACCAGATACTAAATGATTCTCTGTATGTAAAATTAACCTCTTTTATAAAGTTGTGCAAAATTTACAGAGAGTTTATCAACAGTCCAAAATCACTGCAAATGTTGACTGCAGCCATGAAATTAAAAGACATTTACTCCTTGGAAGGAAAGTTATGACCAACCTAGATAGCATATTCAAAAGCAGAGACATTACTTTGCCGACTAAGGTCCGTCTAGTCAAGGCTATGGTTTTTCCAGTGGTCATGTATGGATGTGAGAGTTGGACTGTAAAGAAGGCTGAGTGCTGAAGAATTGATGTTTTTGAACTGTGGTGTTGGAGAAGACTCTTGAGAGTCCCTTGGACTGCAAGGAGATCCAACTAGTCCATCCTAAAGGAGATCAGTCCTGGGATTTCTTTGGAAGGAATGATGCTAAAGCTGAAACTCCAGTACTTTGGCCACATCATGCGAAGAGTTGACTCACTGGAAAAGACTCTGATGCTGGGAGGGATTGGGGGCAGGAGGAGAAGGGGGACGACCGAGGATGAGATGGCTGGATGGCATCACTAACTCGATGGACGTGAGTCTGAATGAACTCCGGGAGTTGGTGATGGACAGGGAGGCCGGGCATGCTGTGATTCATGGGGTCGCAAAGAGTCAAACACTACTGAGCAACTGAACTGAACTATCGATAGTTAGGTGATAAGATGTATACACATTTTTATATAGTGTGCAAAATGAGCAAAAGAAAAATATGTGTGTACATGCAAGGTGATGATTTAAGAACCATAGAAAGTGGCTGCCTCTGGGCCAGGATTCTGAATTCACCACAGAGGGGCACCCAGGGACTTCTAAAGTGCTATTTATGAATAATCCAATTATACTGACTGCTGGGAATATGTGTTATTTGCAATTACCATTAGTCTTTAACTTTACATATATGTTACACGCACCCTTTGAATGCATGAGTTTTTGTAATTGAAATGGAGGTTCTGTGCAGATCAGATGTGCATGTAAGAGTTAACAGCAGAGCCTCCCTGATAGGGAGGGTGGAGAGGAGTGTTAACTGCCATGGTTATTTCTTGCTTAATGCGCTTCTGTTTCTGCATTTGTTTGCAGTTATTATTCTTTTTCTTTTGGCAACACAAGGAGGAGTGTGCATTTATACATTTTTAAAAACACTAAAGATAACTTTTAGCTACTAAAACTATGAATTATGTTCATTTTAGGAAGAGTCCTTTCTGCTACATGGTAAGATTACCTTGAAAGGATAAACATGAGATTTATACAACTTTCATTTTTCTAAGCTACTAAAAGACATACAATCATTAAAAAATATATACCATATTTAGCTATAAAATCTTCTTTGCCATATTTGCTTCTTTTAGAAAAGACGTTTACTGTGGCCAAATAATCTTTTTATTTTCATTGTGGACAAGGTAACATGGTGATCATAAGACTGCATGTTCCTTTACACAGACAATAGATCCAGAGGTTCTGAAAAGCCAAGTGGAGAAAGTAATTAGAATGCTTGGCTGAAATTCCATGAAACCCCAAGAATCAGTACTGTGTTTCTTTTATCCCTAGGTAACTTCCAAATTCTTTTGTGTGTGGTTAACAATGGCCAATAACCAGAGTGGGAAGATCTTTACATGGGAGTTAATGCTCTCTCAGGCTCTTTCCAGGTCTAAAAATCTTTTGGGTTCTTTTTAATGCAGCCATAGCCGCAGCCACTAGACAATGTGATGCAATTAGACTCCCTCTCCTGTGGTTTTATCAGAGACTAACAGCCTGAATAGAAAAGCGTTATTTACCAAAGCAGACCACAGTCTGCAAAACTGTGTTGTTTGGGAATATTACTTGAGTCCCATAGAACAAGGGACCTTGTATTGGTATCTTAGCATTGCTGGAATCTAGCTCAGTGTCAGGAGTGCCCAACGTATTGACAAACTGTTTGCTGAGTGCATCTGTTTGCTTAGCAGTTCAGAAAGCTAACTTCTTTTAGCCAGCCATCCATATATATCATCACAAATCTTTATTTAGCACCAATTCTAAGCCAGTTACAATGCAGATCCTGAGACCACAAATATGATTAATTCACTTTTCTGCCTTTAGAAGGTTAGATCTACACCAAAGTATAGTCTGGAATTGTATCTGTCACTAACTACATGGATAAAACTCACATGTTGAGTGAAAGATGCTAGACACAAAAAGAGTACGTTCAGTATAATTCTGTTTATATCAAACCAAAACAGGTAAAACTAAGCTATGGAATTTGAAGTTGAAAAAGTGACTCCCTGAGGGAGATTAGTGACTGGAAGGGGGACCTGAGGGGGCCAATGAGATCAGTTAGTGGTCTTTTTCCTTAATCTTCACATGATCAATTTTTGAAATACACCAAGCAGTAAAATTCATGATTTGGGCACTTTTATATATGTATGTTATATTTTTTAAGTATTTATTTGGTTATTTGTTTGGCTGCACCAGATCTTAGCTGTGGCATGCAGTATCGATCTTTCAGTTGCAGCATGTGGAACCTAGTTCCCTGACTAGGGATCGAACCTAGAGCCCCTGCACTGGGAGTGCAGAGTTTCAGTCACTGGACCACCAGGGAAGCCCCTATGCAAGTTATGAGGTCATTTTCAAAAGAATAACACTTAAAAACCGTACGACTTGTCTCAGGGGATTTCTCCGCTGTTCATACAGTTCAGTATTCTCCACACTTTGCCCGTCTTGTTCTAACTCAAATGCCACCTCCTGCAGGAAGTCCTCATGGAACCCCAAACTTGAATGAATTTTTTCCGCCTCTGAAATGCCACAGCATCTTACTGATGCAGCTTCCTTATTTCCCTTTAACTCTGAGCAGCGTGTCAAAATATGAAGCAATCCTCAACTCAGACACCTATCACAGTGCGTTGGATGTATTAGGTTCTAGAAAATTCTTTAGCACATATAAACACATAATACTTTATTCCCTGAAGTGCTCCATGTGACTTCTTCCTGTGGTTCAGGGTGATATTTAATCTGTCTTTAATTCAGTACAACACATACCTATAGGAACCATCCAAATGCGATGTTAATAAGCCTGAAACCCTTTCTACCAATGGTTTGGACATGCTGAAAGGAAAAGAGCACTGTCTATCCATTCTCATAATAAATATAATAAAAAATTCAAAACAAAAATGTTACTGGTAATTTACTATATACATCGTCTTGCAACTTGATTTTTACTCTTCAAATGCCACACACATCTTCTCATGTCTGCACAAGCCATTCTCACTGAAGTTCACTGCATTTTGGAACAATGCTTTGGCAGAATGGCCACAGGCACAAAGAATGGATCTGACCTTGCTTAACCAACTCCCCATCTGTGGACATCTGGGCCATTTCAAAATGTTTACTTTTAAAATGATGAGCATCTTTATTTAAAATTGTCTGTTCATGCTAACTGCTGCTGCTGCTGCTGCTGCTGCTAAGTCGCTTCAGTCGTGTCCGACTCTGTGCGACCCCATAGATGGCAGCCTACCAGGCTCCTCCATCCCTGGGATTCTCCAGACAAGAACACTGGAGTGGGTATTCATGCTAACTATGTAAGGGTAAATGCCTAAGAGGTTTACTTTCCGGGTTAAAATCATATGGGGCTTCCCTGGTGGCTCAGATGGTGAAGAATCTGCCTGCTATTCAGGAGACCTGGGTTCAGTCCCTGGGTCGGGAAGATCCGCTGGAGAAGGGAATGGCTACCCACTGTAGTATTCAAAAGTACACCGTTACAGAGGATTTTCTAGAGTATACACAGTTAGATACAAAGACTGCAGGGATGTCTGCTTCACGGATGAACTGCTGTCACTTTGCAACATCTCTGAAGTCACATCTCTTAAGATCAATGGCCTCTTCCAGTCACTGTCAGGCAGCTGGCTGTTGGGACTGGGTTAACTGCCTGCTCCAGGATGTAACACCTCAGCCAGAAAAGGACCTGGAGACCATTCCAGGAATGGAGGTAAGTGCTGACTATTGTCTGAAATCATTGCAATACCTTCTTTATGCTTCAGAAAGTGCCAGAATTGAATCTCGCAGAAATTCAGCAGCTTAGAAAAACATTCCAGAGGAATAAGCATAAATAATTCTTTTATAAAATGCTTCATTCTTAGGGCTCTCAAAGGCACAGCTGATAACAGTGTGAAAAACATAGCTGTGGATACCCTAAGTTGAAGAGAGATTCAGGAGTGTTGAACATTTACATGAATGGAGGGCAGTTGGATGTGTGTTTTCCTCCTTCCCATTTCACAAGGACTGGGTTTGACTTGAAAGTCAAGGTTAGAAACCTCAAAAAGCTTTATTGCACTTCTGACCCACTCACCTCAGCCAACAGATTAGCCCTGGAAGCACATCAAATTATTTTTCCAGTTGTTTCCTTTTAACAATTCAAGGACAGAGTTCTTTTTGCATTACCTTAAAAACTTCTATTCTGTGATGGCCTAACACAAGTTTAAGAGAAGTTTCTTTTCCTGAAATGTATCCTTTTGGAGATTCCTCTGCTTCTTCATGTCTGCATCCCAGTAGGTTCGCCCCTCTTCACACAGCTGAACTGAAAATTAATCCTAAGATTTACTATTTATAGCGTTAATACAATTTTGCTTTTTTTTTTTTTAAAGAAAGCTCCAGGTAAGAGGCAAAACCATCCTGCAACAAGCTAGGAGATAAACGCACTGTTCTAGAGGAGCAGCTGTAGAAGAAAGGAGGGCAGTGGAGAGGAGCCAGGAGAAAATGAAGACAGAAAAACTCCTGGTGAGTGATGGTCATGATGGACAAATTTGTACCCAGCCACCACGGGAACCATGCGACCGTGTCTTACACCAAAAATAAGGGGGTGGGACTCCTGAGATGTTTGCTGAGAAACCATATGAGAAAGTGGAGGGCTAGTATGTATTATTTTGACTTCTGAGGCAGTATCTATTTCAGCAAAGCAGGTGGAAAAAGCAGGGACCAAAGATGCAAGTGTGAACACAGGGTGATACCCAAGAGTGATTGATGTGATGGCAAAGAGAAAGGCAAGTCACTCACCCACACTGCCAAAGTTAAAAAGAAAACTTTCAAGAACCAAAATATCTAACTAAAATGCAACGTTGAATCATACAGTATGTGATGTGAGCCCACAGATTTTCAGAAAAATCCTGTACACTAAGAGTATGATTGTGTGCCTGTGAGTGTGTGTGGTGAGGGGCAGGTGAGGGATATGTTTTGGTAGGGTCTTCATCTTGGGGAGGAGGTGGGAGGAGAGAGGAGAAGGAAGAGAGAGAGGCAGAAACCTGATTAGGTTTGGATCACCCTGGTGTGTAACAGTGACATCATCAAAGGTCTTATGACAACCATGAAAATATAAGCTCCATGGAAAGCTCAAAAGATTCCAGAGAAGGATTGAATGATTTATAAGATGAGAATGATGATTCAAATCTTCACCATGTAAACTTCAATGGACTGGGAGTCCCCAACTACTATCTCAATTTTACTTCTCTATGAAAATACTGTTTACATTACTCCACAGTGTGCTAATTATGTTCTAGTCTTTGTATTTATCAACACTTGCTTTTCTTTCAGAAGAAAAAGGTGAGGGATGTTCATCTCAAACTGGAGATGAAGTTCTGGAATGGATTCAGAATCTTTCCACTGATGGAAAGGAGTAATATTTTTCCCTTCTACAATGTTCAAAGTGACAACCACCAAAACTGTGTATCTACTATCAAGTAATAGCGACATATTAGACAGCATATTAAAAAGCAGAGACTACTTTGTCAACAAAGGTCCGTCTAGTCAAGGCTAAGGTTTTTCCAGTGGTCATGTATGGATGTGAGAGTTGGACTATAAAGAAAGCCAAGCGCCGAAGAATTGATGCTTTTGAACTGTGGTGTTGGAGAAGACTCTTGAGAGTCCCTTGGACTGCAAGGAGTCAAACCAGTCAATCCTAAAGGAAATCAACCCTGAATATTCACTGGAAGGACTGATGCTGAAGCTCCAATGCTTTGGCCACCTGATGCGAAGAGCTGACTCATTGGAAAAGACCCTGATGCTGGGAAAGACTGAGGGCAGAGGAGAGGGGATGACAGAGGATGAGATGGTTGGATGGCATCACCGACTCAATGGACATGAGTTTGAGCGAATTCCAGGAGTATCATTAAGTCAATGGACATGAGTTTGGACAAACTCCAGGAGATGGCAAAAGACAGGGAAGCCTGGCGTGCTGCAGATCCATGAACAACGACAATAAAAAGTTCAGCTTTCAGCACAGATACTCAGCCATACAGCCATCCCTACCTTCCCCAACAACACCAGGGAACACTTGGAGGCTTGCAATCTTCCTAGTCAGGGTGAAATGGATGATGTCACATTGACCCTGTCACTGGGAAATTCCTACCTAAGTGACAGTGTTTACAGACATGATCCAGAAACCTCTCTGCAGCGGGCCAGCTTCTCTGGCTCAGCTGGACTCCCAGGGAGGCAACAACAGGTAAACCTGCTGATAATCCATGAGGAAAACCCTTTCAACGTTTGCATTTACAAAGCTGAAGCTGATCGCAGACCATGCAGTGAACTGTAGACTGTTTACTAAGCAATGATCTTCAGCAAACAGAATAACAAAGGTAGAAATAAAAACTGTGGATAATTAAGAGTGTGGGTCCAGTGTTACAACAGTGCTCTTTACAAAGTATTACTAAAAACAGCCTGGAGAGACCGGAGGGGTCCTGGCTTCCAGTCAACAAGCTCTTCCTTCTCGTCCCCTGGTTCTCTGTCATAGACTCATTTCATTTCCATTTTCCCAGATGCTTTCAGGATGAAGACACCAATGACATAACCTTCATCTCACTGTTCCTCTGGCTTGGAGACGAAAGCACAGAGCCTTTCTCCTGGACTCCAGGTTCCACCAATGGTACTCACAGGGCTCCAGAGATTCTGGATTCCATTTCCTTTAAAAAACATTTATTTTTATTTATTTGGCCACACTAGGTCTTAGTTATGGCACATGACATCTTTTTTTTACTTGTGGCATGTGGGATCTAGTTGCTGACCAGGGATGGAACCCGGGCCCCTTGCATTGGGAGCTCAGAGTCTCAGCCACTGGACCACCATGGGAATCTTCCCATTTGCTCCTTCACAGGAGATATAAAATTGTTGGAGATGCTTCTCCAGTGTGAACACACAGCCTTCTGCGCCTGATTAAAACTACACACCTCTGCTCAGTAGAGGAGAGTGCTAGAGAGCTTCCTGGCTTCAGTTCAGGAAAGACTAGCCTCTGAATTGGGAAGACTTTCCTTTACCTAGAAGCCTTTCTGTGCGAGCTTCTATTACCAAACCACTTGGCGGCAGCAGGTATCAGCTTGCTCTGTGGACATTACACAGGGTCATAAGGCTGGACGTGGCAGGCATTTTTATAGAGGAAAACCATGATGAGTCACTGGGGTATTATCTAAGACCTTGGCTTTTAAATCCACTGTGACCTTTCATACACACAGGTGGATTTGTAATAAAACACAAGTTTTGCAAAATAATAGCTATCCATATTACGTGCAGTGAATTGTAATAGTTTCTCCTTCTGTTTCACTTTTAGAAGTGCTATGTAACCTCCTAAATTTTTTTAAGTGCAATTAGAAAAACAACATAAAAGATTAATAAGACAGGTGAAAATATAACTAAATTGATCTATTTATAGGAAATCTCAGAAACACAAGTGTGAAAGTTTTAGATATGAGGTTCTATTATTTCAGGTACTAGAATAATCCCTTTCTATCAAATTCCAAACACAAAGGTCTAATTAATTTTTATGAAAGGATATGGCGGGGGCTTCCCAGGTGGCTCAATGGTAAAGAACCTGCTTGCCAGTGAAGCAGATGTGACTTCGATCCCCAGGTCAGGAAGACCCCTGGAGGAGGAAGTGGCAACCCACTCCAGTATTCTTGCCTGGAGAACTCCATGGACGGAGGAGCCTGGCGGGCTACAGTCCATGGGGTCACAAAGAGTCACACAGGACGTCGCAACTGCGCACACGCACATGCCAAGGATAAGGCAGTAAGATAGCAGGTGGCAAACATTCTGAACAAACCTGTAATGAATTAACAAGGTTACACTGCAACAGAGACATGCTTGATGGAGATGGGTGTTTGTTCGGATCAGGGATTATAAAGGGAAACAAGAGGTGATGAGGTTGGGGGCATCGGAGGAAATGAGTGAAGGTCAAATTTTCTTGGTTTGTACACATCACCTAATTGGCTCACTTCTGAACCCAGTGGAGAATGTTGGCAACTGCTACTTGAAGCACAAAGGGAACATAGACTCGGGTGATTCAGGTCAGAGGTTACCAGTAAAGATTTAAAAAAAAAAGAGCTGCTCATCTTGTTACTCGATTTGCAAGCATAACCCGAAGAGCCATTTTCCCACCTATTAACACCAACATCATCCACCCTGCAAAATTCTGAGTGCAGAAACCTCTGTCTTCTGCTTTGAATCATCTCCAACAAAGCTAATGGCAATTAAAACTGAGCGGCAACTGGGCAGCAGACGAGCTAGGAAATGTTTCTATTCTTTAAGGAGAGGGGTTGTTATTGAGCCGCTCAGTCATGTCCGACTCTTTTGCAACCCCATGGACCGTAGGCCACCAGGCTTCTGTGTCCATGGGATTTTCCAGGCAAGAAGACTGAAGTGGGTTGCCATTTCCTTCTCCAAAAGGAGAGGGGAGAGTTAATTAAAAGCCTTCCAAGTTCCAATGACTAGATTTTTGCCTCTACATCTCTTTATCCATTAAGAATGGTGTGTTCCAGCTTGAGCAAAGCATGGCTTCCCCCGCTCTGAAGCTGTCAAGAAATGATACTCTGCACAATGGCAGTAATGTGAAGACTCTGCTCAGTGTCCCAAAGGCAGACTGGCTGCAGATGCGAGAGGACCCCAAATTGTCAACCTCTTTTGCTAAAAAAAAAAGGGAACAGTTTGCAGAAATGCCAGTATTTGTGACAGCCTTAACAATGATCACTCAAATGATGAAGATTCTACAGTATGAGTTTATATCTTTGTGAGTTTGGAAAGGATGTCTAAGTTGAAATCATTCTAGTAAGACCTAAATAGAAACCTAGGCACTGCCAGCACCATCATAGTGATCTATTTTCTCTCTCTCCCTCTCTCTCTCTCTCTCTCTCTCTCTCTCTCTCACACACACACACACACACACACACACTCTTATACCTCTCCAGACTTATTTATCCCCATCATGATTTGGCATCCAAATACTAATATGATGACTGTGCACTGCCCTCATTTTAATAATCCCAATCCTGTACGCCTACTGTTTAGAAGTTAAATTTAGAGTCTTCTGAATTCCACATAGTCTATATAATCAACCATTAACACTTCTCTTTCTGGAGATTTAAATGCCAGGATTAGAAACGGTAGTACCAAATTCATACCCACATACAGGAAAAGGCTTCTAGTAATGGTTTTGCAAATTAAAGGGTTTCTCCAGATTGGCCAATTTACCTAAAATTATACTTTGCCCTTGAGAGAATCTAGGGAAAACTCCCAATTTTAGGCCCAGAATGTTAAATGGATGGAACTTTGACATCTTCTGGTCAAAGTGCATCATCACACATCAAATACAACAGCCTCAGCCTCTTGACAACTATGTACTATGTACCTCGTTGCTGAAATTCTCTCATTCGTAGGTTTCCATAGTTTTAGTTAATTTGGCTTTATTCTAATCAAGAAGTTCCCCTTTACTATCAACCCCCCAATGCTGCCCCACCTGCCCTCTGTTCTGCCCTCGCCTTACATCTCCCCCAGTGTTGGCCCCATCCAAACATACAGTTTCAACCTTCAGAGCTACATCAGCGGCAACATCCATGTGCCCAGCCTCCAGGATCTCAAGTACAACATGCCCAACACTAAATTCATGCTTTCCTTCCAAACTTCTTTTCTTGTGTTCCTTTTTATAATATCATTCATCAATCACCCATCCAAAACTGTCATTTTTTTAGTCCATCCTCATTCAGATATCAGTTTCTCAAAATTATTTCTGAAATTTCTAGACTATCGTCAGCTTCATTGTTAACACTGTCTAAAACCAGTGTCTCCTACATACACTCCTCATCGCAGGTAGAAAGAAGATTTTCTCAAACAGAGCGCTGAAAATATTTGTTTAAAAGCTTTCATGGCTTTCTATCATCAACAGAAGAATGTCCAACTTCCTAGTGTCCTTCCCTGAGTCTCAACCTATTTTTTGACCTCATCTCACCAAACAAGCCACCTGCTTGCCACTCAGGCCCACTCGCCTTCTTTCAACAATCAAATAAATGGTTTCCTCTGCTTAAAGTGCTCACATCGGCTCCTTTCCTCACAACTCTGATTACTTTAAAATGTCACCTCTTCTAACAAGCCTTCTTCTAATCTCCAGGCCCACTTAATCATTCCTGGGTGTTCCTACAGCACTCTGTTCATTCTAATAATATCACGCATAGATGATGCCTTCTTGTTTGCCAGATGGTAACTTGCTTTAGGAAAAAAGTGGTACCTTGCTCTCTGTATTTAACACACCTGCACATAGTAGGTGCTTAACCTTAACAACTGCTAAGTAAATATGTAGTGAAAGTGAAAGTGAAGTCGCTCAGTCGTGTCTGACTCTTTGCAACCCCGTGGACGGTAGCCCACCAGGCTCTTCTATCCATGGGATTCTCCAGGCAAGAATACTGGAGTGGGTTGCCATTTCCTTCTCCAGGGGATCTTTCCGACCCAGGGATCGAACCCAGGTCTCCCACATTGCAGGCAGACGCTTTAACCTCTGAGCCACCAGGGAAGCTCAGGTAAATATATAAACACAGGAAAAACACTCTTGAATTAAGAGAAGATGTGATTTTCAGTCTTGCCTTGGGTAGGACTCAAACTTCGAGCTCTGTCTATAGACTGGTAAATAGTATCATTTCTGTCTATGCAGTACAATTTCAATAATAAATGAAATCAAGCAAAGCACTACATCAAATACAGACAAATGTATTAAGTATAATCCAAGAATATAATCTTTTAATGTTTATTATTTCACCTAGATATATCAAAGATTAACTATAGCCAATGTCTAAATTGTGGATGAATATAAGTATAATGAAAAATAGGTATTTTACATATCTTTGCACTCATTGTTCTAGAAATTAAGGGTGACCTCAATTTAATATCATTAGGCTGTACAGATGACGCTAAGTATTAGTTAGCATCAGAAGCTCTCACTACATTACAGAGATAAAAAGCACAGACTTGATTAAAATAGGTATGAATTTTAGCACCATATTATTACTTTGCTTTCTTATTAGCATGATCAAATTATAAAATGCCTTTATAGCATTTACCATATGTATAAATAGTTTACATATATTATCCCATTATTCTCACAAGAGTCTCATGAAATAGGTCCCATTATTCCCATTTTACATCAGAGGAAACTGAAGCAGGGTGTTTGGTTAACTTGTCCTGGGTAGCAAAGCTATTACAAGGCAGAGCAGAGATCTGAGTCTGCCCAGTGTGGTTCTAATCAGTAGCCCACTGCAGCCAATTTATGAATGACATGACAGATGAGTACAATGCACGGCCCACAGGCAGTTCTTGACAGACGTTATATTCCTTTTGTACTAATGCTACTCAGGTGATGATGATATATGCAACTGGTCCTGAAGTCTGCACCATCATCGCCTGACCACGCCCCCAAGCCATATAGACTCTGTGAAATGGAGATCTTATCTACATAGTGTACTACCCTCTTGCCCGTATAAGAAGAGTTTCCAAGAAAACTAGAAAAAAAAAAATCAAACCATTTTAGAAAGCTATTAATTCATCCATTCAAATGGGAGCTAGATAGATCTATTTTTCTTTTTGTTGAATCATTAAAATGTCATTATTCCGGGCTGAGGCAAAGGTAGAGAGTTTGCCAGTTCTTCCAGACCTTCTGGTTGTTTTTCAACAAATCCCAGCATGTCAATGTCACTGTCTATTACAATCAGCACCGTTCACACTGTGTTCCCTTGCTCCAGCTCTCCCTCCCCTTCTGAGAATCTCAGAAGCTCTCCTCTCACAGGGTTGTTGCTGCAGTTCCTCCTTTAGCCTATCATTCAGGGAAGAATGGTGTGAAACACTCTCTCCAAATATAGCTCCCATTTCTGCAATGCTTTTGGCTGGCGCCTGCTTCAGATGTGAGAAATATATTTGCTTACAACTATTGGGGTAGACAGACTTCCTGGTTCCTTCAGCTGGGTTAATTCTTATATATAGACCTTTGTGGGTACTGACATGCTTTTTCATTGTTTTCTTACAAAATATTTTTCTAGTTTAATACTTTTCCTATTTCAATAAATACCACGTGTCTCCACTGTCAACTACACAGGGGTTCTTGAATTATGTACTGCACAATGTCAAAACTTAAGAATCATATATTTTTAAAAAAATATTGCTTACTTTTACTTATTTGTGTGTGTTTTTCTAATTATTTATCTGGTCACTCGGCATGTAGCATCTTAGTTTCCAACCAGGGATCGAACCCTTGACTTCTACATCCCTGCATTGGAAGCACAAGAGTCTGAACCACTGGACCAGCAGGGAATTTCCAACATTTTGATAATGATTCCTTTAGCACTTACCATGTAAAAGGTTCTACATTAAATGCTTCACAATGCATTCTCAACAAACTTACAACAACAGGACAACAGTTACTGGGCCAAAAATGCCAAGAGTGCCACGACTGAGAGTTCTGATCCTGAGGAAGTCTTCTATCTTTCAGAGATAACATCCCAACTGTACTTACTACCTGCTCTGTGGTTTCTATAAGGCCATGAACTCTTGGGGCTTTGTGTTTTTCACTGATTAAAAAAATTAACTTATACTTTTCAATCAATAAAATAAAATAATTAAACTTAATGATCTCTAAAATCTTTCAGAAAATATGTTTTCATTTTGTGGTTAATTAAAAAAATAATATCAAGATAATTCTGATTATCCAGAGAGAAAAAAATTAAAAATTCATTGGCCTACAGGCAGACATAAGCTCACATTGTAAGGGCCTTTTTGGTTAGCTTGCCTGGGGAGATTTGGGTAAAACAGTGTATGTTTTTCAGAAAAAAATTGAAGGAATATTTACATATAAGAATCATACAAGTGAAAACAGTAGGACTTAACATTAAAATAAGCAACCAAAGGAAATACTAAAAATAGATGAATGAAATACTGAGAATGAGAAATCAGGAACACAATTAAAGAAAATCTTATTTAAAATCAAGGGAGTAGCGATTTAATGAACAAGCAAAACTGCTCTGGGACTATGAGAATCAGGCATCTTCTAAGACCAATTAAAATCCTCAACTATGCATTATATGTGCATGTACACACACACATTTTTAAAATTCCCTCAGTGACAGTAACAGGCTTATTCTTTTATTTTGATCTTGAAATATCTTTCAGGTAAATGGGATTTGTATTACTTGGCAAATATTCATAGTAATTACAACTTTAAGAAAATCACAGTAAAATAAATGTAAAGGAAATGATTTATTTATAAAACTCAAAGTAACATTTAGTGGTAGAAATCTGCATAGACCCTTTTACTTCAGTAGCATCAGTAGACAGGAGCCTTACTCAATTCTCTAAGAACAATCAGCATTTTAAACTAACGGGAGTAAGTCACTTTGAGAACTGAAACTATTCTTTAAGCCAAAATATTCAGACAATGACTAACCAAAGGCATTACCATATTCACAGAGCACAAGGCTTGGCTTATGGATTAAATCCACAGTAGTTTGTACTTTGCGTGTGTGTGTGGTTAGTCACGTCAGTCATGTCCGACTCTTTGCGACACCATGAACTGTAGCCCGCCAAGCTCCTCTGTCCATGGGATTCTCCTTGCAAGAATATCAGAGTGGGTTGCCATGTCCTTCTCCAGGGGATCTTCCCGACCCAGGGATTGAACTCATGTCTTTTATATCTCCTGCCTTGGAAGGTGGGTTCTTTATTGCTAATGCCACCTGGGAAGCCAGTTTGTATCTTATATGTCTATAATAAATATTTCTTATATAATGAAAGAAATGCATTGCTGCAAATATACAATTTCATACTAATGGCAAATTATTAAGTTAGCTAATGTTTATGGGAAACTGTTTGCAGACAGATTATCTTCAAGAAGTTTCTTTTCGTTCCCCCTTATAAAAAAAAATCACACAAATATAAAAATTAGTGAAAAGTAAAAGAAATCTTACACATTTCCCAAGATAGTTGAAAGTGATATAGACCTGAATTAAAATATCAGCTTTGCTTCTGTCCATCTGTGACTCTGGGCAAGTTTCCAACTCACGGGGTGTATGAAAGGAGTGAAGTATGAAAGACATCTAATCCAGTGCTTAAGAGCCTTGTGTGTTCAGAACTAGTGTTGCTTCTCTTCTTTATAGTATTTATTCAATCCAGCAAAGATCTGCTGAGCTCCTCAAAAGAAAACGTGGCTCAGATGGAAAAGAACTTGCCTGCAATGCAAGAGACCTGGGTTTGATCCCTGGGTTGAGAAGATCCCTGGAAAAGGAACTGGCAACCCACTCTGATACTCTTGCCTGGAGAATCCCATGGACAGAGGAGCCTGGCGGGCTACAGTCCATGGGGTCTCAAAGAGTCAGACGCAACTGTACAACTAACACTTTCTAATGAAGAAGATGATGAATTTAACATATATGCCTGGAACCACAAGAGGTGACTTGCAGAAAGGGTATCTTGGTTTATGCAAAAAGGGAGAGAATTCTCCTCAGTGGGCTCCCATGGTAGGAGAAGAGACGGCATGGGAGAGACAGAGCTCAGAGCTCAGGGCATGAGCTCAGCCACATGCCCCCTCACACAGAGGCTGCTGGACACTCCCCACCTACTACCCAGTCATCTCTAAGGCCTTCTGTGAGAGCTCCATAGGCCTTGCTCCCTGAGAACTGATGTCAGGGCTTCTATCTGGCCCTAAGCTCATGAATCCTGAGGCATATCTAGCAATGAGTTGCTAGATTCCAAGGCCCCAGCCGGCGTGGAGGGTTAGGTCATATCCACTTGCACTTGAACCCAGCTGCCCTGTGACCTTGGTAACTTAACAAGTTTTGGGTGATCTTGTTTTTTCTCATATCCCGAGTTTTTCTCAGCCTGTAGCATATTAATAAATGGCCAGCACTGGACACTTATGGATGGCTTGCTGTTGCCAAAATATTGGCTCTCTGTACACAGGTGCCAAATAGAAATACAGAAACAGAGTTCTGGAGGAAAGAGAAACTTTATCTCTTTGCCAGGCAAAGCAGGAGAGAATAGGCTCAGGCCTTGAAAAATTTTATCCCCTCTTGGAGAAGACAGTGAGAAGTTTTATAGCAATGGTTCAAAGAGGATGTGATCAGCTCCTGGACATTCTTCTGATGGGTTGGTAGTGAGGAAAGCTGGAGTCAGCATCATCAACCCTCAGGTCCAACTGGTCTGGGGTCTACATGCTTGCTGGCAGCACACCACTGCTAAACCTTAATTTCTCCCACCTGGAGCGGGTTTCAGTACTCACAGAATATCTCAAAGATATTGTGCATATCCTTTTCTGGGGCACCAGGACCTTGCCCCAAGGCTGTATGATTATTTCTCTTGACTATTTGTTTCCCTCTCTTCTTGCTTCCTTTCCCTTCCTTAATTAGCGACAGCTTGAATCTGCACATTGGAACTCAAGAGAAGGTCGCGGAGGATAAATGAAGGCTATTTCCTATAATTAAAGAAATGGGGAACATGGAAAGGCTTTGTGCCCAGAAGTCCCCGAGGGCCTTGTTTGGTATCATTACTACTTGGTGTTGAGATAATCTTATTTAAACTGCCTGCTAGCTCGAGAAGGGCAGTATCTGCTTCACCAGAAATGCCCATTCCTCTGAAAAGAGAAACGGAATCTGGACTGAGACTCATCCAGAAGCACAGGACAGTGGGATGAATGCTCTATGACTGTGGACCCCTGCCGCTCACCCTGGTCAGTCAACATGTGTGATAACACATCTTTTTTAGCAACACTGTGGTCACCAAAGGGCAGTAGCCTATTTGGGGGCTATTATACCTTTTAAAAATATGCCCCATCTCAGTTACCAAAAATCAACCAAGGGCCAAAGCTTGAGCTGTTTTTCTGTTTTCTGATTTAAATTGCTCCCGTGGTAAACATGACAACTGCAAACAGGAAACGAAGCAGAATATATTTGCATGAGTCCATGAACCACAATTATTTTAAGGCACTGGTGACAGCCTGTGCTCTTCCAATATCTTAACCTCCTCAGAAATTCCACTTTAATGCCAAAATATCACTTATTCTGGATTGCACAAAGTGTACTGTAGTAATTAGGTGCCACCTTTTCAAAGGCTAAATATAAAAACAGTGAGCAGCCTCATGGCTATGCTCTGGTTCAAAATGAATTCTAATTAGCTTCACTAAAGAAAATGGCTTGTTCTCTTCTTCCCTACAACGTAATGCCTTTTTCACACTCTGACTAAGTTAATGAAACACGAAAGTCTTTTATGAGTAAGACGCTCAGATATACTTAATATGGTACCTCAATAGAAAAGAATGCTGATGCGTTTCAGACAGCAGTAAGCCAAATTACGAGTCATTTCGGTTTACCAAAGAGAGTAGGACTTTCTAATTTGAAAGGATCGAGTTTTAATTAGGTGAATGGTTTTTCAAGACAGTCAGAGAGGTCAAGAACATAGAAGAGACTAATGAGTTTTTCACCTGCAAGACTTTGGACTGTAATAAAGCATCACTTCACGTCTTTTCTGAGCACGGCCCTGTGAGAAGGAAATTGACTTCTCACGCATAAGTCTAGTGTTTGCTGCAAGGTGAGCCTTACAGATGTTGATTATTTCCTTTAAACATTTGGTCGAAACTCCAGATACCTCCCACCAAGTGGCATCCATGATTAAGCACAACAATTAGCTAATATCACTGCAGACGAGGAATCATTCAAGACACTGGAGCTAGTTCCCAGAGGAAGGGGCTGGGTGCACATGGCACCTTCGTCCAGGAGGCTCACAGTCTAGCAGGAAAGACAGCCAGGTAACAGAATTAATCTCAGTGGGGTGGACGTAATCACTGCATTTAGGAAAGGAAGAAAGAATAAAGTAAGGATATGCATTTTTTGTAGAAATAAAGTTATACTGATAAAGATAGTATCATTTCATTGTTTCAGAGCTGAAAAGTATGCAAATACACAAGAGATTAAATTCATTCTACAGTAGCTGTCAATTGCTTCAATAAACAATTGCTTTAACTGATGCTTGTTATCTCGATTTCAGAGACAACTTGAACTTTCTCTCCTGGTTCTCTCATTGCCCAAAAGGCCACAACTTTTCATATCTCACTGGTTATTTCTTATTTATAGAGATAGATTCATCATAAACTATACAGGTAAGATTTACAGTCAACCTCTAAGATTCCCTTCCAAGTAATACTTGGGTCCCCTGGAAGTTATCAAGTCTACCAGATGTTCATCTTCCAGTAAAAACATCAGGTGGCACTGTGTCCAGGTACTTCTCTCAGATTTCTGTGTCTGATCAACAGTTGACTCTCAAGCTGACATTTCTAATCCATTATCTTTAAAAATCTCACCTTGCAGAACCTCCAGAGCAAAGTTCCTCAGAACAGAGATGCATTTGCTTACAGGAATGGGTGGGGGAGAAGGCATCCAGGTCTTAGAAAAACTGCCAGGGTAATAGGAAGAGATCTCAGGACATAATGACTGTCAAGGATCAAGTTCAGGTTAGACAGCAGATGAATTCCTCAGCACAGGTCTGGCAAGACAAGAATCACTTTGCTGTGCACAAGAGAAGAAATGAAGTGTGTAATCACTTAAATTAAATCTTGCCTTCAACATAAGACAGATAAAGAGTGTGGGACATAAAGTCATCACTTCGTCTCCTAAGTGAGTGATGCGCTTGAGAACTGTGGATGGGTTCATGCTGTACATTCACTTATCCATTCATACTTTCAATAGATACTTACTAGATGCTTTTTATGTGCCAGGCTACCTTGCCACTGTGGAGCTTATATTTTCATAGGCGTGACAGTCATCAAGTAAATTATTAAAAGAAATAATATAATAATTTCAAGTAGTGGTAGAAAGCTAGGAAGAAAAATAAGGGAGGATAAGACAAGAGAGTAGGAGCAGATTAAGTTTTTTAATATGGCCAGGGAAAACTGATGAAGGGGCAACTGAGCAGAGTCAGGACTGCTATGGAGGGGTGAGTCATCTTTCTGGGAGAAAGATGCAAAAGTTGAGAGTGGCGACTGGTAACTTTCCCTGCCCATGTGAGTAATAAAACTCCATGATTTTATAGTTGTACTCTGTAGGAAGATATTTTCCTCAGAGTATTTTCCTCAGAATACAGGTGACAAAAGAGCAAAAGGAATTTCTAAAAAGGAGTTGGTTAAACAAGGCAGAAACAGGTAAATGTGCACCAGACATTCCTGTCTGGTAGTCATTCTCACATACTACAAATGCATAAAGAGATGCCTGCTGTGTGAATAATAATTCTATCCAAAAGTTGGTGGGGGAAAGACGGTCCCAAAGGCCCTGAGGTTGGGGCAAGCTTGCCGGAGTAGGAATGGGAGCTAGACAGTGGCTGGAGGTGACACAGCAGTTCAAGCAGAGACGATGATGGCCAGGACTCCGTGGGCGATCATAAAGCTGGTAAGATATAGTCTGATTCTGAATGTTTCTTTTGAAACATAAGGAGACTGAACATGTATCCAATGCTCAGAGCTGCCCCTCTGCTGCATCATGCACTGTAAGAGTTCACGACAGCTCTGATGGGGACACGTGAGGCTCACTTCACAGGGTGAGGCTTAGGTTAATCACGTGGCTCCTGTGTTTCTGGGCTCTCTCTGCCCAACCCGACCACAAAGTCTTAGCGGCTCCTTTACCACCGTGCTCATTTTAGAATGGTGCAATCTCACTCTTACCAACTCAATGATATCAAACCTCTGTCTTAAGCCATATGTTGCTTTATGTCTCACAGGCAATTGGTTCAGGTCAATTGGGTACTAGAATCACCTTTTTCACCATCACCCTATACTATTCCCCAAACTTTGATAAGCAAACTGGGGTCCTCCCTACTTGGGGAAAATATCATGGTATTGTTAACTCTTTGGCCAGAGGCCTATCTCCAAGATAATGAACATTTAGCACATCAACAAAATATCACCCAACTCAATGAAAATGTCTAATAATTTTGGATTCATTATTGTATACACTTTGTGTTAAAGAATTTTGTGAACTTGCCAAGTCTGCCATTTGTTTGTCTTTGTGCTGCTCTCCAAACTCTGGTGATTTTTAGTGAGTCACTAAATCATGTCTTGAGGTAATATGTAACTGTACATACTATTAGCTATCTAAAAAAATATTTTATATTGGAGTATAGTTGATTTACAACGTTGTGTTTGTCTCAGATGTTCAGCAAAATGATTCCGTTATACACATACATATATTTATTCTTTTCTAGATTTTTTTTCCATATAGGTTATTACAGAATATAGAGTTCCTTGTGCTATACAGTAGGTCCTTGTTGACTATTTTTACATATATAGCAGTTGTGTGCTCAGTTGTTCAGCTGTGTCTGACTCTTTGCAATCCCATGGACTGTAGCTCTCCAGGCTCCTCTGTCCATGGGATTTTTCAGGCAAGGATACTGGAGTGGGTTGCCATTTCCTCTTCCAGGAGATCTTACTGACCTAGGGATCGAACTCATGCCTCCTGGGTCTCCTGCACTAACAGGCAGATTCTTCACCACTGAGCAACCAGTGTTCATATGTTAATCCAATATCCTAATTAATCACCCCTCCCCACCTTTCCCCTTTGGTAACCACAAATTTGTTTTTTATGTCTGTGAGCCTGTTTCTGTTACATAAATAAGCCCATTTGTATCATTTTTTAGACTCCACATATAAGTGATATCATATGATATTTGTCTTTCTGTCTTACTTCACTAAGTTGTGAAGTATGATAGTCTCAAAGTCTATCCATATTGTTGCAAATGGCATTATTTCATCCTTTTTTATGGCCGAGTAATATTCCATTGTGTGTGTGTGTGTGTGTGTGTGTGTGTGTGTGTGTGTGTGTGTGTACCACATTGTCTTTGTCCATTCATTTGTTGATGGACACCTAGGTGGCTTGCATGTTTTGGCTACTGTGTGCTGCAATGAACACTGGGGTGCACTGTAACTTTTCAAATTATGGTTTTCTCTGGATACATGCTCAGGTGTGAGATTGCTGTATCATACGGCAGCTCTATTTTTAGTTTTTAAAGGAACTTCCATAGTGAAAATTAGTGAATTTTAAAAGTCCTTCTTTCATGTAAGGATTTTATATGGTCAAAGGAAAAAGTAGTGTTTCTTTAAATACATAGAGAACCATGGGATGAGAACCTGAGGAAGACTCTATTTTTTTTTTTTGAAAATAACTTTTTTTTTTTTACTTTACAATACTGTATTGGTTTTGCCATACATTGACATGAATCCACCACAGGTGTACATGAGTTCCCAACCCTGAACCCTCCTCCCACCACCCTCTCCATATCATCTCTCTGGATCATCCCAGTGCACCAGCCCCAAGCATCCTGTATCATGCATCGAACCTGGACTGGCGATTCGTTTCTTACATGATCATATACATGTTTCAGTGCCATTCTCCCGAATCATCCCACCCTCTCCCTCTCCCTAGATTCACCCATGGTGGTGGCTGTCAACCCTGGCGGCCCATCAGAATCATCTGGAGAGTCCCCTCCTGCCACCAGACAAATTACATCAGAATCTCCACAGGTGGGACTCGGGAGTCTGTCATTTTTAAACTCTCCAGAAGATTCTAATGTGTGGCCAGGATGGAGAAGCACCGATCCAAACCAAGCTCCCCTCTGGGACCCTCCTGCTTATCACTTTCAAATGAAAGAAAACAAGATCCAGAGAGGGGAAGTGACTTGCCAACGGTAAAGCCAATTTGAGGCAGAACCACAACTGAAAGCCAAGTTTCCTAATACCCTGTTCAATTTGCACTTAGCCCCAAGACATGGAAGAACGGAAGGAACAGTGAGGGCGTCACCAACCGCAATCCTGACGATTCTGTCACCGAGGCTTTACTTCTCTTTTAATTCTCCACCTTCTGTGTTCTGCCCTGACTGTCAAGCTAGTCCAGCTTGCAGCAAAGCGAAGCAGAAAGCTGTGCCAGGGTCTTGCAACAGCACCAATGTTCATTCTGACAGATTCAGCTGACAGATACTCTTTCGTCTTCAAAGGAGAGCCATTCTAGGGAGTGAGCATGTAACTGAAGACATCACTAGACAGGCTTAAAAAAAATGCTTTATGTCTTCACATGAATAGCCTTTGACTTACTAGTGCCATATTCAGGCACTTGATCTAAGAGAATCATGAATATCCACCCATTTTGAGGCACATAATGATGTCTACAGCAGCACTGTTTAGGGAGGGGCAAAGTGGAAACATCAAGGAGGTTTCAACACGTGGCTTTAAATTTTAAAAAGCTATAAAAACACATGTAATATATTCCCAGTTTGGTAAAGGGAAATATGTAACCACAAAGTGAAAAAACACTACAGTTGAGTGAGTAGCTGAGTTATTGATGGTTATCTTCCTTTTTTTTTAATGTCCTATATTTCCAAAATTTTCTACAAGGCATATGTCTTTCATTTTAAAATATATACATATACACATGGATATTAAAGCTACAGGACAATAAACATATCCACAGAATTGTATTTGATTACAACATTTTTGTATACCCTGATCCTTTTGCTTGTTACTAGTATGTCTTTTTTTTCTCCTGAGATGAAGGGCATGAACCCTGCACTCACTTCATGTCATATCCTACAAGATGACTCAATCATTTTAACAGGAGACTCAAATTAGAATCTCCCTGACCTCATTTAAACAAGTTAAAAGCTAAGAAAAAAAAATTTAGTGTCATAGAATATTTTTTCATGAAATGAGAGCAGCATGTTAAGAGAGTCCATCTTCCCAGTCTTATTTAACAAATCTTAAGATTTACTGAGCACTTTCCATGCACCAGGGATCATGCTAGGCTTTGGAACTTGACCATGAGCAAAAAGCATCTAAAAGCCCTCCTTCTCTGTGGCCCTTACATTCTGGTGGGAGAAGATAAGCTAAGGATAAGTAAAATGAAGCAGGGAGAAGAGCAGCGTGTGCTGGGGGAGAGAAGGGGGATGCTGCCATTCCAAACTGAGCAGCTAGGGAGTGCCTTAGCGATGAGGTCATGGAGAAGGGGCCTTAGAGACGCAGCCAGTCCTGCTTATCTGGGAGGAAGAACATTTCATGCACCTTGGTAAATAAAAGAGAAACGCTTTACTAAACAGAGGGGAAAACATCTTTTCTTTTCCATCATTCTTTGGGTCACTTGGAATTACATGTAGGTATAATCAGTTCATGGCTACAGAATGGTCAGATGAATAGCTTCTGAAGAAAATGAGGACCAGGGAGAATACTTATGAAAGAAAAAAGGCATTTGTACACTGATAAGACCTCTGAAAAATCTCAAATGCGCCTTTTCAACAGTGCTTGCTGGCAGATTGTGTGTGTTTCAAAAAAGTTATGATGGAGAGATACCAGGCTGAATTGGTTAAGAAAGAGTATTTCCTGCATCTCGCCTAATACATATGCTCGTTATATAGTTTTGCCTGGACATGAACTAGCCACACATTGAACGCTAAAACACTTCTTTTTCAGTCTCTGTCATGAAATATGGGACTTCCCTGACGGCCCAGAAGGTAAAGAATCCACCAGCAATGTAGGAGACACCGGAGATGTGGGAAAAGATGTCCCTACCTCAAACACAGAAAAGCCTAACAATCCAATATATAAGCTTTAATTTTGTGGCAAATGATTATTTCTACTGAAAATGATTTTCTAAATACTGCTATATCATGGAATAGATAAGACTTTTTAAAAAATGATACCAGTAGAAATAAATTTATAAACTGCTTTTGAGGCAGTGAAAGAAATTTAATTTTCTTCTCATATAGAAAAATTAAAGAACTAGATCAAATCATAATCATTAATATTTTTATTTCAATCTATAAAGCACACTTATCCTATCATGAGTTAAATGGCCAAGTGATTAACCTCTCAAAGTTTAAAATAAAAGATTACAGTGCACCTATAGACAAGGTTTCCATTTACTAGAACCACTGTTATTGCAGCTTAGTGGAAGAACAATCACACAGCACAGGCAGCTTTATTTCTCTGGCTTTATATTACCCACAAAACCCTCCAGAGCTGACATAAAATGAAAGTCAAATTCTATTCAGATTAATTCAAATTTAGCAACTCAATTTACATGATAAAATATACAGAATTTCAGCATCATTTCAGTCACTCAGTAGTAAATGAAGGTCCTCCGTTGAGTATATACAAAGTGAAGTATCTCTTCTGAGGATAAACTGAAGGCTTTCAGGGGCTATCAAAATATTAAGTTCTTTATACACCAAGTTTCACGTCCAGAAAAAATCCAACAATTATGGTCAAGAGCTTCTTTTTCAAAAGCTGAGACTGGTTTCTAGACACATTTGCATTGCATCAGAAGCATAATCACTCCTTTCTAAGAAACTAGAAGAATGAGTTATAAGGCGCGAGGCTCTTTATGAACCTTTCCAAATTTCACAGTCATAAAATTCCTTCCGTTTTGAGAAGCCAGGGATTTTTAAGAACAGAAGCATCAAGAGAGATGGAGACAGGATTCTTACTAAAGATTAAAAGGTAAAGGCAGGATTTTATGATCTGAAGTCAGTAAACAAACCATACAGTTTCTTGAAATGCCCAGACCATATTAAGTTACATTGCCAATAATGTTATTCAACACTGGCACTAAATTTTGGCTTTTAGTAACAGAGTCTGGAATTTCTGGCTATTGGCTATCCACCTGCCAGCAGAGAGACAGGTGAAGAAGTACAGTTGAGCACCAAATAAAGACAAAAATACTAAGTAAGGCAGGTGAGATTCTTTTGGCCTGGGAGATTAAGACCAGGCATAAACGGTAACTTTTCCATATGTAGCTTAAGAGGGAAATGAAATGGAAACTGAGGCTGTTAAGAAGTTTAAATATAGAAATGATAGAGCATCAGGGGCTCTCAGGCTTGGGAAAACCCTTCGGTCATCCCCCATTGGAACTCTTGAGCATAAATCCTGTGTTCAGTTCCCACCTGAAGGCAAGAGGAGGTTTCACCTCCCAAGAAAACCTCTTCCATCTCTCAATAGCTCTGACTTTATAAACTGCTTTTTCTCCTTTGTTTAACCAAGTCTGCGTTCTATAACTTCTCCTCACTAGTCTTGGTCTGTCTCCATAAAGCTGAGGCTCCAAATACATAAGTCTCGGGGCTGAGGCATGGGGCAAACAAGAGCAGGGCACGCCCAGAGCCAGGACATCCCCAGTGATGGGGCCTTGGGCCGGATAACGGGCACACTGTTCATCTAAACGGCCAGTCACTTCTCTGCCCAGACATGGGACCCAGTCATCAGATCTCATGAAGAGTCAGAAATGTGATTTTTAGTAAAAATATCCTGGTTTTTTTTAATGTATAAGGAATAAACTGTGGTGTTCAAATAGCTCTTGACACGCAACTAATCCAAACTTCTCTATTTATAAGTGAGAAACCTGAGGCCCTGGATTGAAAGTGACTTATCAAAGCCAAATGGTTAATCAGAGGTTGCTCTGGAGGAGGGCAGCCTCAACACAAAATCCCATCTCTCCCGTCACAAAAATGCAGTCTGCAAGGCCATGTGTACTGGGCTGGTAGATGTGCTGGAGTATTCAGAAATGAGAATCAGCTTTAGATCACTTCCTATCTCCACTATGAAGTCATCACTGTCCACAGCTAGTTTGTAGGGTTTGAGCAGCAGCTACAAGCACAGACTCAGGAGACAGACTGCTCAGGTTTGTAAGCCTGGCTCCATCACTTACTACCTGCAGAGTCAAGTCACTTCCTCTGTCTAAACCTCAGTTTCCTGATTGGTGAAAGACAGCTAAGAACAGTACCTATAGCTCAGCGTGATTGTGGGAATTAAATGAACTGATACACAAAGGACTTACAACATTCCTGACACAGAGTAAGCAGTACACAGGCAGTATTATTACTACCCAGAGAGAGGGCTACCATACGCTGAAGAGGGGTAAACGTATTACTTAAAGGAAAATGTAGAACAAAACGACACAAAGATACCCTAAAAATAAGAGTTCTGCAATAAATTCAAGCAGCTAATTACTTTACAGAGGCTGTAAAGGAAGGCTTCCACACTTACAGTAAATGTAGCATGGACCCACACATTAAAATCTTAGCACCCACCTACACAGCAAAGAGCCTCAATAAATCTCCTACATTTTTTCCTCCAACCTTGGAGAAGGCCTTAGAATACACCCCACTCTGGGCTCCTCCTCGCCAAAAGCTGAGCTTGTTTTTGGATGGTTACTGCAACTATCTCCTCCCTCCTTCCATCTCTAGGTTATTACTAGGAATCCAGTTTCTCAACAGTTCTTCCTAGATGACTGGATGCTTAGTTTTCTCCTTTCCCTTTAACTGTGTACTAGCAAAAGACAAAAACATAGCAAACACTCTTCAAAAAAGTTAAAAGAAAATGCAAGATTTCTCCAGCATTGTAACTCGAACACTCACCGCCTCCACACACTTACAGATGTACCAATGTTCACCATATAAATATATACAAACCATACATAGGTCCATCTCGTATTTCTCTGATGAGGCTTCAGTTTAAGTCATGAGAAAGCACAGTTACAGGAGGAAAATTCTCAAATGTTCGCCCACCATCAATGGGAGCTGGGACACCCGGTCTCAAGTCATAGAAACCACAGAGAGAAACTGGCGTGACAGTTCTGACATCTAAAGCAGAAAAGGGTAAAGAGCTCTTTACTAAGGCTACCAGGGCCACTGTGAGCCCCTGGGGGTCTGGGAACCCACAGAGTGGTTCCTGTCACCATTCACAATGCCTATAAGAGAACACATATTGACAGTTCCTGCCAGCTACAGACACAAGCACTGTATACCTATGAATTCATTTAATTTCCATAACCACCACCTGAAGCTCCACCGTTTCACAAAAGAGGAAACGGAGTTCTTGAGAGGCTAATTTGCTCAAAGATCCACAATGAGAAAATAGCAGAGCCAGGACACAAACTTAAGGGGCTGGTGAGAGGCCGCATTCTTACTTACCACTTCCCAAAAGAGCCTCTGGGCTTCCCTGCTAGCTCAGATGGTAAAGAATCTGCCTACAGTGGAGGAGACCTAGGTTTGATCGCTGGGTTGGGAAGATCCCTTGGAGAAGGAAATGGAAAACTACTCCAGTGTTCTTGCCTGGAGAATTCCATGGACAGAGGAGCCCAGTGGGCTAATAGTTCATGGGGTCGCAAAGAGTCGGACTCGACTGAGTGACTCTCACTCAATACAGCCTCTCGAAATTGCTGATACCACTTCCCTCAGAGTATACTTCAAGTTTCACAGGCATCTGAGCAGCTCCGAGGAGATCATTTGGGCCTGGCTGCCTTTTCCTGTACCTGGCAGAGTAGTTCTGGAGCTCTCTGATGGAGGCTGCATTCCTACACAGCTTTTCACTCAAGCCCTCCTATTGCTCTCTTACAAAGCAAACATGGGGAGGAGCTCTAAAGCACTGAAGATGCAGTTCCTCATATTCTTTGAGAGGGGGCATAAAGAGTCTGTGGTCCCTTCCCAGCTGAAAGAGGTAGATCTCTTTTTATTTACTAACCTCCTTCTTTTGGGGCTTTCCTGGTAAAGCGTCTGCCTGCGATGCGGGAGACCCGAGGTTGGGAAGATCCCCTGGAGAAGGAAATGGCAATCCACTCCAGCACTCTTGCCTGGAAAATCCCATGGACAGAGGAGCCTAATAGACTACAGTCCATGGGATCAAAACCAACTGAGTGACTTCACTTTCTTCTTTGAGACAAACCATAGTTGAGCCGAAGAAAACAAATAATGGTGAGCAAGGGGGAAAGGAGCAAAATGAAAAGTAGAGAAATAACTGCTTAGTTTTTAAGTCGTGTCCGACTCTTTGCAACCCTATGGACTGTTGTCAGGCTCTCCTCTGTCCGTGAGATTTTCCAGGCAAGAATATTGGAGTGGGTTGCCATTTCCTCCTCCAAGAGACCTTTCCAACCCAGGGATCAAACTCACATCTCCTACTACAATATTGTAGGCAGATTCTTTACCTCTGAGCCACCAGAGAAAGAATTAAGATGATGTTAAAAAGTAATTTTGGGGCTTCCCAGGTGGCTCAGTGGTAAACAGTCCACCTGCCAATGCAGGAATTGCAGGAGCCGTAGGTTCAATGTTTGGTTAGGAGGATCTTCTGGAGGAGGAATGGCAACCCACCCCAGTATTCCTGCCTGGAAATCTCATGGGCAGAGGAGCCTGGTGGGCTACAGTCCATGGGATCACAAAGAGTCAGGCATGCCTGAGTGACTGAACACACAAGCAAAAAGTAACTGCCAGTCATCAGGGATAGCGTATTAGATATACTAGACAGCACATGCAAAAGCAGAGACATCACTTTGCCGACTAAGGTCCATCTAGTCAAGGCTATGGCTTTTCCTGTGGTCATGTATGGATGTGAGAGTTGGACTGTGAAGAAGGCTGAGCGCCAAAGAATTGATGCTTTTGAACTGTGGTGCTGGAGAAGACTCTTGGGAGTCCCTTGGACTGCAAGGAGCAAGGAGATCCAACCAGTCCATTCTGAAGGAGATCAGCCCTGGGATTTCTTTGGAAGGAATGATGCTAAAGCTGAAACTCCAGTACTTTGGCCACCTCATGCGAAGAGTTGCCTCTTTGGAAAAGACTCTGATGCTGGGAGGGATTGGGGGCAGGAGGAGAAGGGGACGACAGAGGATGAGATGGCTGGATGGCATCACTGACTCGATGGAGGTGAGTCTGAGTGAACTCCGGGAGTTGGTGATGGACAGGGAGGCCTGGCGTGCTGTGATTCATGGGGTTGCAAAGAGTCAGACACAACTGAGGGACTGAACTAACTAAAGAGTCGGACACGGCTGAGCGACTGAACTGAGTCATCAGGGACATGCAAAGGAAAATGGCAATGAAGACACTACTTCACAACCACCAGGATGGGCAAAATCAAAGAGGATGACAAGCGTTGATGAGGATGGACAGAAACTGGAACACTCCTACACTGCTGGTGGAAATGTGAGATGGTGTTTCTTTGGAAAACAATCTTACAGCTCCCCCAAAGGTTAAGCCAGACAGTTGCCATACGACCCAGAGGTTTCACTCCTGGATATGTACCCAAAGAAACGTCCACACACAAACTTCTACATGACTGTTCACAGCAGCATTATGTACAATAACCAAAAAGTAAAAGAAATTAAGCGTCCATTATTTGATGAATTTTTAAAACGTGGTTCAGTTCAGTTCAGTTCAGTCTCTCAGTCGTGTCCAACTCTTTGCGACCCCATGAATCGCAGCACGCCAGGCCTCCCTGTCCATCACCAACTCCTGGAGTTCACTCAGACTCATGTCCATTAAAACGTGGTATATACATACACAGAAATGTTATTTGGCAACAAAAAGCAGTGTAGTACTGATACATGCCACAGCACTGACAGATTTTGAAAACATTAAGATAAGTGAAAGAAGTCAGTTACAGAAAAAGCATATTACTTGCTTCCACTCACATGAAATGTCCAGAATAGGCACATGGGGACAGAAAGGAAATTAGGAGTTAAGTAGGACTGGGGGACTAGAGAGTAAAATGAGGAGTAAAAGCCAATGGGCGTGGGGTTTCCTTTTGGAATCAGTTGTGAGGGCTCTACAATTCTGTCCATAGAGTCAAAGCTGTTAAGTAGGCCACAGGGGTGAGGGGAAGAATGAACTGGGAGAGTAGGATGGACATATGCACACTAGCCTGTGTGAAATAGAGAGCTAGTAAGAGCCTGTGGTCCAGCACAGGGAGCTCAGCTCAGGACTCTGTGATGACCTAAAGGGGTGGGATGGGAGGGCAGGGGGAGGCTCAAGAGGGAGGGGATCTATGTATACTTATGGCTGATTCTCTTTGTTGTAGAGCAGGAACTAATACAACACTGTAAAGCAACTATTACCCAACATATATATATATATATATATATATATATATATATATATATATATAACACACACACACACAGAGACAGAGAGACAGAGAGAATCCTGTGATACATAAACTCTCTCAAGAACCCAGTAATATTTTAAAGAGATTTTTAAAAACTGATTACAAACTAAAGCTACCAATCTATCCCAGGAGAATTTGGGTCTTTGTGAATGAGAAAACCATAACTGCAGAAGTGTCAGAAACCCCAAATCATAAGCCAGTAAAGAAAAATCAGAAAGGCAGGGTCTAAGGAAAGGGAAAGGGAAAATGACTTCCATTAACTGAATTTCAAGCCAGTGGGTGTGATGGTGTCACATCACCCCAAACTCACAGATATTACATGATGGGTTGTGTAACACTAAATTCAGACTTTCTCCTCACCTGAAAGCGATCAGTGCAAAAATAAAGGATCTGGAGGAGAGGTGAGAATTTTTTAAAATGTAAAGGGTGATGTTCACTTTTTGGAGACTGAAGCAAAAGTTCACGATTGTAAGGAACGTCTGGTAAATTGCATCCCATGTTCACAAAATAAGAATATCTGATCTAAAACAAACATATACCTAAGATACGTTTCCTAACATCCAACTGAGTCAGAATTCTGAATTCAACTAGAAAAAGTAAAGCCTTCACGTTCTCGAGCTAAGTGTAACACACTGACAGCCGGAGCAGCGCTGGCAAAGATTCAGGTTCAGGCAGAAGACGTTAAAAGTGAAAGGTTCGCCAAGCTACCAGGTCATAGATCTCCGTATAATGAGACTTTAGCAGCCATCAATGCAATCGCTGACTAAAGGGAATCCAGTCCCCTAATGTGGCAATACATCAAATGATAATATGGAATTCTCATGTCTATTCTCATGACAATGTTAATGCATTTTGGAAACAAACAGCTAATAGAGAATTTCCTTGACATTTTTAGTCTAAATTTCAAACTATTACCAAGGCCTTTATTTATTCCCACTACATCTTAGTCAAGCACCATTTTGCGTGGAAAATCCGCTCACTGCTTCCTATAAAAACAGATGAGCCATTAATTGATCCAGTGTGTTGGCAGTTCTTTTTAGACAGAAACAAATGATGCCTCTTAACTTTGTGTTTGAAGCTGAAGAATCTGATTTCATGCACATGCAAAAATAGAGACATATTTAAAAGATCTTGCAAAGGCGACTAACAATCTTCTTGAGGTAAAGAACAAAAACAAAAACCCCTCCTTCATGCTCTCCCCATTGAGGTTTAGATATTAAATATGTTTCCAAAGATCTTTTACATGATTTAAAATGCTCTTCCACAGTCCTCCAAATCTTTGACTATCATAAAGTTTACACAGGGCTCTTATGATTCAAGGTCAGAATAAAATCTTTTTCACCTACAAAACTGTTGAGCTCAATAAAGTATATCAAATGGTCCTCAGTGTTCTATATTAACTTTTTAAAGAAGTTAACTGCCCCTCCTCCCTTTCATTCATTCATGCATTGTATTTTTCACCCTGAGTTAGAAGTACTGTGTCTGACTCTGTGCGAACCCATTGACAGCAGCCCACCAGGCTCCCCCATCCCTGGGATTCTCCAGGCAAGAACACTGGAGTGGGTTGCCATTTCTTTCTCCAATGCATGAAAGGGAAAAGTGAAAGTGAAGTCGCTCAGTCGTGTCAGACCCTCAGCAACCCCATGGACTGCAGCCTTCTAGGCTCCTCCATCCATGGGATTTTCCAGGCAAGAGTACTGGAGTGGGGTGCCATTGCCTTCTCTGGAACCTTCTCCACCCCACCTGTTTGCAGCAGGGTTAAGTTCCTTGTCTGTAACAGCTGATGTTGACCACGAGGGGCAAACCCATTGTATATTTCTCTAATAGGTGACAAGAGATCTGGGAATGAAAACTTGTCCCCAAAGAATGCATCCCTCCCCCAATGTAACCAAAGCCTGCTACTCCATTTCAGAAGCATAACTGTTTAATTTCTTTAAAAGCCAGATTTTAATAATGTCTTTGATCCAGTGACTCCAGTAAGAAAATGAATCTGCCACTTCCACTCCCTCGTACTCCCTCCTCGATGCCACAGCCTCAAACCCAGCTTCTGACAAAGAGGGGGCAAGGTTCTAGGGGCGCACAGAACCAAGAAGTAACCCTGAACTCAAGGAGGCGAAGCTGCTAAAATGAGCTGCTTTTGCTAACGAACCTGGAGAGGACTTTGCTGTTCCTACCAAAGAAGAACTGTTATGTCAGGCACACGGAGAAACAGTGCGTCTTAGGGCAGTCATGGATTTCCAGTCTGGGCACCCCGCGATCTTTACGAAAACCTTATTATTTCTACCGTGAAATCTCCTTTTCGCCCTAAAGGAAACCTTCGGCATACTTAACCTCCCAGGCGGGGGCAAGGATTGCAATACTAGAAAAGCAGGCATAACTTTATGGCCACTATGCTCTTGTTGGCTTGTGAAGGATTCTTGATCATTTACCATCGTGCCTGCCTGTCAGCCTGTCCGGATGACAGCTTGGCAGAGCGCAGGATTTTCAGTATTATTTATGACGTGCGTCAACCCAGCGGGTGGCGCGGGGTGAGGGAGGTGGACTCTTAATCTCCCACGAAGAGCTGAAACCCTGAAACCCGACTTGAGCAAGTTGGCGGTGGCGAGCGCCAGCATCAGTAATCCTACCTCCCTCTCGATACAGAAACGCCGGCATCAGGAGTATACCTGATGCACACACACAAGATCAGATCTCCGGGTCCCAAACAGATGCGAGGCCAGTCACCAGCCCAGAGCAACATCCGAGCCCTGCCCGCCCCCTCCTCCCCCGCACACCCCACCTTCCAGATCCTCCTCGGAAAAGTTAGGCCCCCTCGGCCAAGCCCTGTCCGAGTGGCTCTGTGTTAAGTGGAACGCACTCCCTGATCCCCCAATGCAGTGAGTCCTCACTTCTTTGCAAATCCCACGAAGTGACGCAGAGCGAAACTTAGTAGGTCTAGGCAACAGAGACGCGTCTTTAGCAAAGCACAGACTTCCCAGAAAGGAGCGAGGAGGCAGGCGCTGGATCCTTCTCGGCGCCTCCACCCGTCCTGAGCTCCCCGCCCCCGCCCCGAGCCCGCCCCGAGCCCGCTTACCTGCGTGGGGCATGGTGATGGTCTCGTTGGTGTTGGAGCCCACGTTGAAGATGACCACGGCGGAGGCGTTCTGCAGGAACGCATTCCGGATCTTATCCCTGTACGTGCAGTTGCCCTTGGGGATGAGGGCTATCCAGTTCTTGCCGTGGGCCGGGGCAGCGAACTTGGTGTTGGGGTCGCAGGCCAGACGGTCGTGGACCGAGCTGGCCATGACCACCTCCCCGCGGGCGTCCTGCTTGGGCGAGTGCTCCCCGTAGCGCCCGCACTCGCTCTTCTCGGTGTGCAGCTCGGTAGCGGTGGTGCCGCCGCCCGGCGCCTCGGCCCCCGAGTCCGGCGCGGGCTCGGCGTAGGTGATGTTCACGAAGGCTGTGTACCATTCCTCCTTCTCGGCCACGGTGAAGTCCAGGCAGACCAGATGCACGAAACAAAAGGAAAGCAGCCATGTTGAGAGAGCCAGGCTGCGGCACGCTTGGATGAGAGACATTGCCATCTTTATCCGCCGGGGCCCCCTCCCCCGCCCCCGCGCGCTCCCCGCGCGCCGTCCCTCCTCCCCAGCCCCGGCCAACCCCCGGGCCGGCCGCTCCTCGTTGTCCTCCTCCTCCTCCTGCTCCTGCTCACTCCCGGGCCCGGGGGCCGCGGCCGGGACGCGCAGCCGCCGCGGAGACAGGATTCGGAGCGAGCGGATGGCGCCGGCCCCTTCCCCTTTCAGCCGGAGCGTGGCGGTTGCATCTCGCTTCGCGGGCGCCGGAGGGGCGCGGGCGGAGGGGGGCGTTCAGGGTTTGCGGCGGAGTCCGGCTGCCGAACGTCCTGCTCTTTCGCTCGGCTTCTCCTTCTGGCATAGGGGTGGCAGGGGGCCCGGGAGCGTGCGGGGTAGCGCCCCGGCGCCCTGCAGCCCGGGCGGGGACGGGCGCGGCTGCTCGGAGCCTGGGGTGCCGGCGAGGTGTCCCGGCCGCCGTCGCCGAGCGCTGGGGCGAGCGGGTCCGGCTGCGGGCGCGGCGGCCGCCACTGCTGCGCGCCGGGCCCCTCGGGCTGTCGGCACTCGGCTCCTCGCTGGCGGCGCCCAGCACACACTTGCGGCGGGAGGGGCCGGCTCGAGGGTACCGGGAGCAAGCCGGCAGAGAGAAGACTACGCGGTCAATGTGTGTGTGCGTGCGTGTGTCTGTATATGTTTGTGTGTGTGTCTACTGTGTGCGTGCAAGGAGGAGCTTAGTGTGATGTCAAAGATTCTAGGCTTCTCTTGCCACGCTTCCCCGGTTCTCTCTTTGTGGGCAGCAGCGACCCCTGCCGGGTCTCAAATTCCACCTAGTCTGCGACTTGGTCCAGGTGGAGGCGAAAAGAGGAAGCGACCCCTAGACCTAGGAGGACAGGAACAACTTACTGCATCTTAAATGTAGAGACGTGTGTGTGTGTGTGTGTGTGTGTGTGTGTGTGTGTGTGTGTGTGTGTGTGTGTGAAACTTTTCCGTTTGCAGAAGGAAGGAACTGCAGAGACCTCCCTAATTACCCATCCTAGGGCCAACGGGTAACTTTAGTTGGTAGCCAGGTCCTTCCAACACCATGCCTCGAGTGTCTAGGGCGGCGATAATCAAATTTGAATGTACATCCGTGTCACACGGGGGCGGAGACGGAGTAGAGGGTATTTAAAATTCAGACTGATGGGCCCTGCTGCAGTTTCTCATTCGGTACATCTAGGGTGAGTTCCACATTATGTTTTTCTAACAAGTTACCAAGTCATGTTGATGCTGCTGGTCTACCGACCACCCCATCAGCATGCGTCTACACGTGGGCTTCTTTCTTACTGTTTGGCAGCAAACGTGACATATGTTTTCCTATAGAATGAGTGTTCTCTAACTCCGTAAGGAAATTAATTGGGTGAGCTATTTCTTTACTGTCTCCCCCTCCCCCCTCCCCTCCCGGTTGTCATGACAGGTAACAGAATACTTACAGCATCAGTAGGCAAGTACGTTGGTTTGGGGGATTGTTTCTAGAATATTGCCCAGCTGTGCATAGAAATCACAACTGGTTAGCAGAGAGTAAGCCACTCTGGAGTGCTGTTCTTAAAACTTCGATACAGCACAATTCCTTACCAAGTAAATGTTTGAGTGGTTAACTTTTCGCACCCCCAGTTTCCCTGGCTTGAGATACCTGTCAAGTCTCAAAAATAATTTGTGTGATGGTTCTTAATCACCCACATTGAACTTCCCAGCTGACTCTCTTTCCGAAAACTCAGGATCCAATTCATGATGAAAGCAAAGTCCACCTTTTTCCCCTCCCACCCCATACATTAGCATGTTTGCGAGATCTGTTAATGGCTACCCATCGCACGGGCTGTTCTTTTTCCAGCAGCGGTAGGAACAGCTGGTGGCTGTTAGGGGAGACCAAAGAATCCCAGCTATACCCAAATTAGAAGCAGACCCAAGAAGAACTACTTAGAAGAATGTGTCTCTGTGGTATTGGATGTGCTGGGTTTGTGTGTTTCCCTAACTTATTCCTCTCAGAAAATAGGCTTCTAGGCAATTGGGACAGTGCTTTTTATAGCACCTAATGCCAAAATGGCAAAAGTGAAGACTGCCTGGCAGCTGGTTCCTGAACCACGAGAGATCTGAGTCCATTGCCCAGAAATCCCAGCGAGGTTTTTGTATAGAGGCCTGACAAACCAGAGTGGTTCCCCATATTTCTCTCTTAGCATTTTTTCTCCAACCACAGAACTTGGTGAATCTGTATCATTAAGAGTGCCTGCGTGACTGCCCCGTTCTCTCCCTTAGAGCATAAGTCAGAGGCTGAGGAGATGGCAGGATGAAGGAGGTAGCTTCCTGGCTGGGAGACTGATTAATTATAGGGCTATTGGGCAAATATGTAAAATATTAAATATAATGGGAGCCAGGTTTCCTAGTACTGAAGAAAGAATTTATGAATATGGAATGAAAGAAAGCTATAAATGTTACCCAGCTCAGGTTTGACTGCTTACCCCTGGAAAGCCAATAGCTGAGAAGCAAGTTGGTTTATTCAAGAGGCCAGCAACCTGGGAAGAAAGTGGCTGTTGCTGCTGCTAAGTCGCTTCAGTCGTGTCCAACTCTGTGCGACCCCATAGACGGCGGCCCACCAGGCTCCCCCGTCCCTGGGATTCTCCAGGCAAGAACACTGGAGTGGGGTGCCATTTCCTTCTCCAGTGCATGAAAGTGGAAAGTGAAAATTGAAGTCGCACAGTCGTGTCTGACTCTTAGCGAACCCATGGACTGCAGCCTACCAGGCTCCTCCGTCCATGGGATTTTCCAGGCAAGAGTACTGGAGTGAGTTGCCATTGCCTTCTCTCGGGAAGAAGGTGAACTTGTGTCCAAACACCAATTTCAAAGATTCTTCTGGACCCTGAATGGTTTCAAAGGGAGAATCACTGGGGGAAGGGGTCAGAGTTTTCATTTATCTTCCCCTGTGTGCAATATTCCTTCTGATTGGTTGGTGGTGAAGTAACACAGTGGAGCGCCAGGAATATTGTGCTCAGCCTGAAGTTGCCGTCATCCCCCTGGGTAGGGGCCTTAGTTCCTGCAGAAGAACTCAAAGGTATTGTTATATATATTCCTTGAAGAAGAGCCAGGACCCTGCCCTGTGGCTCCACTATTGTTTCTTGACTGCTACTTTTTTGTTTCTGCATGACTTCTCTTCCCTGAAAAGAACTGTTTGCATCTGCCCTTTGAGACTCAGGGAAGATCATGGAGGCTGAATGAAACCTATTTATTAGATAAGAAATGGGGTCATAGTAAGGGTTTGTACCCAGGTGGGCCTCAAAGGATCCTGCTCAGCTTCATAAAGAACCCTAAGGTGTTGGACTGAATTCAAAATGACTCGGAAATCATCACACACACACACATAGACACCATAGCTATTTTCATTCAGAGGCTAGAAGTAGTGGACACATCAGGTGCCCAGAAGGCCTTGGTTTCTGAGTTCCATCCTCCCTTAAGTGAAACCAGGGCTGATTCCTGTGCTTGGGCTGGGAAGGTACAAAGTGAGCTAGGAGCCTATTAAAAGAAGTGCTCAAAGCATGATGGAAACATGCTGAAAAGACATACATAAGCTTCCGCTGGACAAATCTGGGGCAGTCTGGGTATCAAAATAAATAATGATAGTAACTGATTGCAGCCTATTGGGTAAAATAGAAATCCATGAATCTATGCTAATATAAATGAATGAATAAATAATCATATAATAAGTGGACTAAATAAATAATTGGGAAATAAAGGACAGGTCTTCCTTATGAAGAATTTCAACTAAATAAGGTTGATAGGGGACTTCCCTGATGGCCCAGTGGTTAAAACTCTGTGCTTCCAATGAAAGGGACATGGGTTTGATTCCTGATTGGGAAGTAAGATCCCACATTCTGTATGCCCTAAAACAAACGAAAAACACTGGTAGACATAGTAAGTCATCATTTGCCTGTATTGGTTGATTGTGGCCAGAGTCCTCAGTTTATGCTGAGGCTGGTGACTGGCTGTTTCATGTGAAGCAGCATGGCACCCTGGTCTTAACATATCTTCTGAAAAGTATCTATTGATTACATGGAGGGAAAAGGCAAATTCATTGAAGAGAGCCCTGGAAGACACCAAAATTGTCCAGGTGATCAAACAAGCATCAGCAGGAAGGGAACCAGTCGCATCACGTGCCTCCTGATGTGTTGTGCTGAGCAGAGCGCTGCATCCTTTCTGTTACATCCTGAAGGAGATTTAAGAGGCATGACCACTAAATGCAATGAATAATTCTGGACTGGCCCCTGAACTGGATAGGAAAAACAAACAGTTGGAAAAAATGGAATGAAGTCTGTGGATTGGTTGGTAGTGTCTTATACATGCTGATTACCTGATTTGAATGTTTATCTTGTAGCTATGTAGAAGAAGTTCCTTATGTGGGGAGTATGTACACTGAAGTATTTAGTAGTGATGAGGCATTCTGTCTGCACCTTGCTTTTCAGTTCAGTTCAGTCGCTCAGTCGTGTCCGACTCTTCGCGACCCCAAGAATTGCAGCATGCCAGGCCTCCCTATCCATCACCATCTCCCGGAGTTCACTCAGACTCATGTTCATCGAGTCCGTGATGCCCTCCAGCCATCTCATCCTCGGTTGTCCCCTTCTCCTCCTGCCCCCAATCCTTCCTGACATCAGAGTCTTTTCCAGTGAGTCAACTCTTCGCATAAGGTGGCCAAAGTACTGGAGTTTCAGCTTTAGCATCATTCCTTTCAAAGAAATCCCAGGGCTGATCTCTTTCAGAATGGACTGGTTGGATCTCCTTGCAGTCCAAGGGACTCCCAAGAGTCTTCTCCAACACCACAGTTCAAATGCATCAATTCTTCAGCGCTCAGCCTTCTTCACAGTCCAACTCTCACATCCATACATGACCACAGGAAAAACCATAGCCTTGACTAGATGGACCTTAGTCGGCAAAGTAATGTCTCTCCTTTTGAATATACTATCTAGGTTGGTCATAACTTCTTCCAAGGAGTAAGCGTCTTTTAATTTCATGGCTACAGTCACCATGATTCAAAAAATAATAATGATAATCTCTAAGATCTTGATTTCTACTGGCCACTATCTCAGAGAAGCAGAAATCCAATTCATGATAAAATAAAAAGTCCATTTCGAGGGCATGGTCATAAGTTGTTTCCAGCCTTATACTGCTGATTGCTGTTCTTTAGCACAGTGCTCCTTTTTACCCCAGTAACACTACTTGAACCACTAGGCTGGGTATCCAATAGGAAATTAAATAGACAAGGGTCAAAGAATTTACACTTTGGCGTGGGAGAAACAGAAAAATTTTAAGTTATAGGTAGTGCCAGGCACTAGCAAGTGCTATGAAGAGAAAGGCAACAGAGTGTGGGAGAGTGAGCTCACTTATATTAGGCACTGTTTTACACCAGGATCAGCTGCTCTGATGCAGTGAATTCTGAACAGAATCCTAAAAGTGAGGGATCTATGTGCATTTTGGGCACACTCATTATCCTAGAAAGAGATCATCATAAACGCAATAATCCTGAAGGGTGATTGTATTATATTTGATGTGCTTGGACCATGGCAAAGAAACCATTGAGAATGGAGAGGAGTGAGGGGAAGAAAGAGTGAAAGAGAAGAGATCAGAGAGATGAGAGGTGGGCCAACACTTTGGATTTTATTCTGAGCGACAGGAAAAAACCTTTGGAGCGTTTGAAGCTGGGAAGTGACATAAAGCTGACAGGCAGACTGTGCGTGTCTAGCAGTTTGTTCTGACTGTATTGGAGCCAGTATGGAAACAAGGAAAACAAACAGGAGCTATAGCCATAATTCAGAAGCAGAAGATGATCTCTTATGCCAAGAAGGTGGTGCTGAACATGCTGAAGAGCAATTGGATTCTTGATATATTTTGAAGATGAAGCAGACAGTATTCTCTGGTGTGTTTGAAATGGACTATGAAGGAAAGAGAATTGCAGAAGCCCTCTACAGTTTGGAGCCTGAGCAATGGGCAGAAAGGAGTGGTCATTTTCTGAGATGAGGGAGATGTAGAGGAAACTGATTGGGATAAGAATCCAGAGTTTACAAACAGGGGGCTCTGGATCAACCTAGAGGGATATGAGGGGTTTCAAAAGGGAGGGGATATATGTGTACCTATGGCTGATTCATGTTGAGGTTTGACAAAAAACAACAACACTCTGTAAAGAAATTATCCTTCAATTAAAAATAAATTTAAAAAAGAATCCAGAGTTTAGAATATGTTAGGTTCAAAGTACCTAGAGATATTAAACTGGCAATTTCATGTAATTTTCCTCAGCATAAAATTCCAGAAGGGAGATTACTGGCTCAAAGCACATGAACAGTTTTCAAGTTATTGACACACACTTTGGATGGCCAGATTGCTTTTCCAGAGGTTGGTCTCACTGCATATACCATACCCCAAAGTAAGGGGAGTTCCCTAAAGTATTTGCTTTTGAAATATCACCAGAAGACAGTTTAGTGGTGAGTCCATACCTGAGGGGGACTCTCTCCACCAGCCAAGCAGCCCAGGCCAGACAGAATGAGTGGTTCTCCCCAGGGCTCTTTGGTATAAGGAGGTTTTCTTATTTTCATTAATGGTAGAGGCAAATTTAACCTAAACACATGCAACGTGTATGTGTCCAAGTCAGAAATAAAAAGAGCAGCCTATCAGCTACAAATTGGCACTTGCCATTGGTACTTGCCGTCCTGTGGGTACTTGCCATCCCTGGTGGCTCAGATGGTAAAGAGAGGCTGCAATGCAGGAGACCTGGTTTCAGTCCCTGAGTTAGGAAGATCCCCTGGAGGAGGGCATGGCAACCCACTCCAGTATTCTTACCTGGAAAATCCCCATGGACAGAGGAGCTGGGTGAGCTGCAGTCCATGAGGTCGCGAAGAATGGAACATGATTGAGCAGCTAGAACAGACACACCTCTATAAGGATTAAATCATGTGCTGTTGCTGACCTTCAGCACTCTCTGAAAGGAGTTCCTGGTGGGGATCAAAAGTGAGGCAATCTGTGCTGGGGCAGGGATTGGTGGAGGGCGGTGAACTGGCCAAGCAGGTCTTTAGATAGTTAGATATTTTCAAGAGCTGATTTTATGAGCTCAATTCTTGTATCTCCTCATATGTAGAAAGGCACTAAACTCCTTCATGGGGACGTCTGCTCCTTGTGACAAGTAGAAACCTTCTGTCCTCAATTGCATGTACTCTCCCTTCACCAAGCTCACATATATACTGACCTTCCTCTACCTTTTAGGAGCAGTCTCTCAGAGCTATCTGAGATGCTGTCTCCCAGGCTACAGTCTTCATTTTGCCCTCACATTGTGCATTTTTTAAGTCGACAAGCCCCAGTAGAAAATGGGAGGATGTCATTTCTCCAAATGCCAGCAAATGGGACTTTATGAAGCCCTCAGCCTTGACACTGCTTTGCTTTGGCATCTTGCCACTCATGCATGACACATGTTCAGAGGACATTCTACAGTAGACTTCAAGAAAACAAAGCATTTGAAAGTACAGTTACTCCTACATAAGCATGTTTTAATGGCTTAATAAAAGCTTAATGGGGAAAAGTTTCAATGCACAAGGTTTAATCTATATTGTACTTTTAAATTTTATTTGATTGATTGATTGCCATTTTAAAAAACTGATGCCTGTTCAGTTCTTCAGGGTAGGTCTTTTCTTCACAATAAGCTCCTGAATAACTATCCTCATGACTGAAAAGGGGGGAACTCTTTAAAAATATTTTCCACATAAAGGGAAGAATTCTCAAAATATAATAGGAGATTCATATTACTTTACATGTGAGGGCTGGCATTATTGTTTTAAAAATTCATTTCCTGGAAGTTCCTGGCAGTCCAGTGGTTAGGACTTGGTACTTTCATTGCTATGGCCCAGGTTCAATTTCTGATCAGGGAACTAAGATCTCAGCAAGCCGCAGCACAGCCAGGGGAAAAAAAAAATCCATTTCCTAAGGAGTAACATCCTGTGATACTTGGTATCCTATAGCCTGTCTCAATTATTATTATTTTTCATCTTACATTTGCTTGGAGGGGAGATACAATGTGCTGGGTGGAGGCGGAGCTTTGGTAGCAGATGAACCAGATTAGGATCTCAGTCCTGCCACGGGCAGTTTTCACAGTGCTGAGCCACAATTTTCACTTTGAAACTGGAGTGATTTCACCTCCTCCCAGGACTGTTGGAAGATCCTAAAGGGCTCATGGACGATGAGACCCTAAGGGAGGTCAGGACAAGAGGAGTAGAAGGGAACAAGGTCTAGAAAGTTTAACGTCCAAAAACTTTTCAAGAAAGACTGTTTATTGATTCTTTTTTTTAAATGTATAGTTGCCTTGTCTGTGTTAAGCTCTGTCCTGAGGAACAGACAGGAGTCCTCTCAAGGAGTTTAAAATCTAGTTTTAAAGATGGACAGATACATCCAAGGGAATTTTGAAGTTAGCATGTGGTAGTTTTAAAAACACACACATAAGAAGAATTCAGTAAGAGCAAGAAATACTACATAGAAATAACAAAATAGGGACGATTAAGCCAAGTTTGCACAGAGAACCTACAGGGGCCTAAGCTTGCAGAGCTCCTCCCCTGTGCCTAGTCACTCAGTCATGTCCGACTCTTTGCTATCCCATGGACTGTAGCCCTCCAGGCTCCTCTGTCCATGGGGATTCTCCAGGCAAGAATACTGGAGTGGGTTGCCATGCCCTCCTCCAGAGAATCTTCCCAACCCAGGGATCGAACCAGAGTCTCCTGCATTGCAGGCAGATTCTTTGCCAGCTGAGCTACCAGGGAAGCCCCCTAGGACTTTGCGGCTGCTGCTGCTGCTGAATCGCTTCAGTCGTGTCCGACTCTGTGTGACCCCATAGACGGCAGCTCACCAGGCTCCCCCCGTCCCTGGGATTCTCCAGGCAAAAACACTGGAGTGGGTTGCCATTTCCTTCTCCAGTGCATGAAAGTGAAAAGTGAAAGTGAAGTTGCTCAGTCGTGTCTGACTGTTCGAGACCCCATGGACTGCAGCCTACTTCCTAGGCCTTCCATATTCCAAGCCTCTGGGGCAAGTCTGGCTCACAGGGGGTGTCTGTCAGTGAGATGAATAATAAACAGTAACAAAGAGATGCAATTTTTGTATACTTAATATATATGTGGGCACTATGTGTTCTAAGATCTTTATATAGATTGCTTTACTGAATTCTCAGAATGAGCTTAGTCCCTTTACAAAAGTGCCCGAGGTAATACGTGTAGCAAAGGCAGAAGGGGGGCTTTTGTTATTGGAAGTCTGATCAGTACTGGAAAACCAACGAGTGTCCTAAGGGCTATGCTGTTGCCTAGGTATTCTTCTCTGTCTTAGACATCCACCATCTTATTCATGAACTTGACTCTGATTTGTACCTTTACTTCTCGTGCCTCTGTGGATTCCTTTGTTCATTTCTGCTCCTATGAAATCACTTCTTCGCGCCAGTTTACCCTGCTGCATGGGTGGGCTGTATTGCTTCTGTGAGCCCACATACTAACTCTCCAGACAAAGTAGAAGAACTTTTGAGTCCAGCAGCGCCTTTTGCTGCAAGTACAGCAAATGGAAATGGAAGATTATGGATACGTGCATTTATTTTGGAGAACGTGCATGAAACTAACACTACTCATTTCTCTATTCTTTATTCCTTACTAACTCTCCAGATTTCAGAAGATGATACTTTGCTAATAACTTTTTTTTTCTTTTTGCTCCTTTGTATCATCAAGTGAGTTCTACTTATTTCAATCTTTGACACGATTTTGACATTTAGTTTGGCCTTTTTGCTTTTCTTATTAACCACATCCCCATCCAAACAACTTTATGTCATGAATGTTTTTGAGTAACTAGATATGGAAAGTCAGCCTAGAAAAACTCACTTGGGACTTGAGCCAAAACCAACAGAAAACTTTTCACCACATCTCTTTTCTCTTTCTCTTAATTGTTTTTTCTGTAGTTCAATTTTTGTTCTAAACTGTTACTTTTTATTGGGTACATTTAAAAATCTGGCGTCTTTTCTTTCTCTGTCCTTTTAAAAATCATCTTGTCCTCTTTTACCAGAAGAGTGAAATGGGGGAGGATGTATCTACACATGAAGACATTCAGAGAATTTCACGCTGACTGACCACAACAACTGTGGTCATAAACAGCTGTAAACTGTACTTTGTCAAAATTACCAGAGCGGAGAGGAGGGGGAGAGTATCCAGGACAAGGGAGCCTGGCATGCTGCAGTCCATGGGATCGCCAAGAGTCTTAGCGACTGAACAACAACAACGATTTGAAACGATGTTTTTATGAATAATTTCCTTTTACAATAAAGCCCCATTCCCACAGGGCTGGTAAACCGCAAGCACCAAAACTGAAGGACACAGCCTTAGGACTGAAAGGAGCAGGTGTCAGGGTTTTAATCTCAGCCCAGTGTCTAATTTGATTTTAGGTCGAGACTGTGGGATGATTCATTAACTCATTCTGGCATACAGTCGTCCCTCTGAATCCACGGGGGATTGGTTCCAGGAGCAGGGGCCAAATACCAAAAAGGCGGATGCTCAAGTCCCTAATATAAAGTAGAATAGTACAGAGAATGCAGTTCGTTCCCCAGACCAGCGAGTTTTGAATCTCTGGGTTCAAACAACCTGAAGATTGAGAAGGCAGGGCCTTCCTTGCTATGGGAGGGCTTTCTCAGTTTCCGTGAGTGGGAGCTTACTCTCCAGCTGCAGTGTGTGGACTTTGCATTCTGATGGCTTCTCTTGCTGTGGAGCACATGGGCTGAGTAGTCGTGGCACACTGGACTTAGTTGCCCCAAAGCACATGAAGTCTTCCTGGACTGAGGTTCAAACTCCTGTCCCCTGCATGGGCGGGTGGAAGCTTAACTGGACCACCAGGGAAGTCCCCCACTGGAAACATTTCTGTCCTTTATGTAACCTCTCTGCAGCACTGGACGCAGTCTACCATGCCTTCTGCTTGAGACGCTCTCGCCTTCCTTAATTTCCTCCGAACTACTCTCCTTTTGACAAGTAACTCTTGGGTTCCCTAGGGCTCTGCCCCAGAGGGTTCTTAAAAACCCCACGGGTTGCTGTGGCCCATTTTTTTTTTTTATCATTCTGTACTTTATTTAAGTGATCTGTTTCCAGTTTTAGTATCTTGTCTTTCATACCTGCTGAGAGCTGATGATTCCTAAATCTTTTTTCCGAAGCCCTAGACTCATCTCATTGCCTAATTTCCATGTCCCTGTTGATGATTAATGGACATCACACAACTCACATGTCAAACTCTGAGCTCCTGATTCTTCCTCTTCCTATGTTCATCGTATAACAAATGGCATCATCACCCACTCATGTACTCAAGCCAGGAGTTGTTCTTCATTCCTTTCTTTCCTCACAACTGCTTCTCAGCCACCTGTATATCTGACCCATCAGCCAGTTCCATTAATTCAATCTTCAAAAAAAAAAAAAATCATAAAGCTTCTCTCTCCTCTCCATCTCCCCTGTTACCACCTTAGTCCAGGTTACCAACCTTCTCAGCAAGACTGGGAACTGGGCTAAGGCTTCCCTCCTCCAGGGGACTCAACACAGTAATTCAAGTGAATTCCAAGAGCAAATATGGCTGGGCCCCCCACACCTCACTGAAGGATCCCATGACTTGGTGAGCTGCCCCTGCCCTCCGCTCAGGCTGGTAACCTCCTCTTATCACCTCAGCCACACTGGGTTTCTTTTTTTCTTGGCGCATGCCATGTGGCTTTCAGGACCTTAGTTCTTCAACCAGGGATCAAACCTGGGCCCTTGGCAGTGAGACTATGGAGTCCTAACCACTGGACCACCAGGAAATTCCCCTGGTTTTTGTTTAGATCCTCAAATGGGGCAAAAAAAAAAAAAGAAAAAAAGTCCCAGGGCTTCTGTACAAAAGTCCCTGTGTCTAGAATGCTCTTTTCCTTAGCGTTCACAGAGCTACTGCTTCTTCTTTTATTTTTATTTTTTAAAAATTGAAGTATAGTTGATTTACAATGGTGTGCCAATCTCTGCTGAAAGGCAAAGTGACTCAGTTATATACTGTTTTCGTATAGACATTTTTTCATATTCCTTTCCATTATGATTTAGTCTCATTATGGTTACTGAATATAATGCTCTGTATTATACAGTAGGACCTTGCTGTTAATCCATCCTATATGTCTCCAAAGCAGAAACAGACTCACAGACATGGACAACAGACTTGGTGGTTGCCAAGGGGGAGGCGTGGGGGAGGGAAGGACTGGGAATGTAGAATGAACAAATGTAAATTCTTCTTCCTTTACTTTTTTTTAAAGATTTATTTATTTATTTCAGTTTTGGCTGTGCCGGGTCTTTGGTGATGCACGTGGGCCTTCTTCAGCTGTGGAGAGTGGGGCCGACTCCCTAGTTGTGGTGCAGGGGTTCCTCATTGCAGTGGCCCCTCTTGTTGCAGAGCATGGGCTCTAGGCTTGTGGGCGTCTGTAAGTCTGGCCCACAGGCTCTAGAGTGCTGGCTTAGTACTTGTGGCCATGGGCTTAGTTGCTCCTTGGCATGTGGGCTCTTCCCGGACCAGGCATCGAAACTGTATCCCTTGCATTGGCAGGCGGATCTGTTAACCACTGAGCACCAGGGAAGCCCTTCCTTTAGGTTTTTTTTCTTTAATTGAAGGATAATTGCTTTACAGAATTTTATTGTTTTCTATCAAATTTCAACATGAATCAGTCATGGATATACATATATCCCCTCCCTTTTGAACCTCCCTCCCATCTCCCTCCCCATCCCACCCCTCTAGGTTGATACAGAGCCCTCGTTTGAGTTTCCTGAGCCATACAGCACATTGCCACTGGCCATCTGTTTTACATGTGGTAATGTACATTTCCATGTTACTCTCTCCATACAGCTCACCCTCTCCTGCCCTCTCCCCATGTCCATAAGTCTATTCTCTTTAATTCTCCATTGCTGCCCTTCAGATAAATTCTTCAGTACCATTTTTCTAGATTCCATATATGTATGTTAGATTATGATATTTCTCATTCTCTTTCTGACTTACTTCACTCTGTATGATAGGTTCTAAGTTCATCCACCTCATCAGAACTGACTCAACTAACGTTCCTTTTTATGGCCGAGTAATATTCCATTGTGTATATGTACCAGAACTTCTGTATCCATTCATCTGTCAATGGACCTCTAGGTTGCTTCCACATCCTAGCTATTGTAAATAGTGATTCAATGAGCAATGGGATACATGCGTGCTTTTCAACTCTGGTTTCCTCAGGGTATATACCTAGGAGTAGGATTGTTAGGTCACATGGTGGTTTTATTCCTGGTCTTTTAAAGGAATCTCCATAATGTCTTCCATAATGGCTGTATCAATTTACATTCCCACCACAGTGCAAGAGTGTTCCCTTTTCTCCACACCCTCTCCAGCATTTATTGCTTGTAGACTTTTTTGATGATGGTCATTCTGACATCTCATTGTAGTTTTGATTTGCATTTCTCTAATAATGAGTGATGCTGAGCAAATGAGTTGTTTGTTAGCCATCTGTATGTCTTCTTTGGAGAAATGTCTGTTTAGGTCTTTTCCCCACTTTTTGATTGGGTTTTTTGTTGTTCTGGTATTGAGTTGTATGAGCTACTTGTATATTTTGGAAATTAATACTTTGTCAGTTGTTTCATTTACTATTCTTTTCTCCCATTCTGAGGGTTGTCTTTTCACCTTGCTTATAGTTTCCTTTGCTGTGCAAAAGCTTTTAAGTTTAATCAGGTCCCATTTGTTTACTTTTGATTTTATTTCCATTACTTTAGGAGGTGGGTCATAGAGGATTCTGCTTTGATTTATGTCATTGAGTGTTCTGGCTATGTTTTTCTCTAAGAGTTTTATAGTCTGGCCTTACATTTAAGTCTTTAATCCATGTTGACTTTATATGGTGTTAGGAAGTGTTCTAATTTCATTCTTTTGCATGTAGCTGTCCAGTTTTCCCAGCACCGTTTATTGAAGAGGCAGTCTTTGCCCCACTGCCTCCTTTGTCAAAAATAAGGTACCCATAGTGCATGGGTTTATTTCTGGGCTTTCTCTCTTGTTCCATTGATCTATATTCTGTTTTTGTGCCAGTATCACACTGTCTTGGAGAAGGAAATGGCAACCCACTTCAGTACTCTTGCCTGGAAAATTCCATGGATGGAGGAGCCTGGTAGGCTATAGTCCATGGGGTCGCAAAGAGTCAGACATGACTAAGCGACTTCACTTTCTTTCTTTCTATAGTTTCTTTTGGAGAAGGAAATGGCAACCCACTCCAGTGTTCTTTCCTGGAGAATCCCATGGATGCAGGAGCCTGGTGGGCTGCAGTCTATGGGGCTGCAAAGAGTTGGACACAAGTAAGCAGCTAACACACACACATATACCATACTGTCTTGATGACTGTAGCTTTGTAGTATAATCTGAAGTCAGGAAGGTTGATTCCTCCAGCTCCATTCTTCTTTCTCAAGACTGCTTTGGTTAATTGGGATTTTCTGTGTTTCATATGAATTGTGACATTTTGTTCTAGTTCTGTGAAAAATGCCATTGGTAATTTGATAGGGATAACATTGAATCTGTAGATTGCATTTGGTAATATAGTCATTTTCACAATATTGATTCTTCCTATCCAGGAACATGGAATATCTCTCCATCTGTTTATGTCATCTTTGATTTCTTTCACAAGTGTCTTATAATTTTCCGTGTACAGTTCTTTTGTCTCCTTACGTAAGTTTATTCCTAAATATTTTATTCTTTTTGTTATACTGTAGGTGAATGGGATTGATTTCTTAATTTCTCTTTCTGATTTTTCATTGTTAATATATAGAAATGCAAGTGATTTCTATGTATTGATTTTGTATCCTGCAACTTTGCTAAATTCATTGATGTGCTCTAGTAATTTTCTGATACTATCTTTAGGGTTTTCTATGGACAGTATCATGTCATCTGCAAACAGTGAGAGCTTTACTTCTTTTCCAGTCTGGACTCCTTTTATTTCTTTTTCTTCTCTGATAGCTGTAGTTAGGATTTCCAGAGCTATGTTGAATAATAGTGGCGAAAATGGACGCCCTTGTCTTGTTCCTGATCTTAGGGGGAATGCTTTCAGATTTTCATCATTGAGAATAATGTTTGCTGTAGGCTTATCATATATGGTCTTTACTATGTTGAGGTAGATTCCTTCTATGACCATTTTTTGAAGAGTTTTAATCATAAATGGGTGATAAATTTTGCCAAAGGCTTTTTCTGCATCTATTGAGATTATCATATGGTTTTTATCTTTTGATTTGTTAATATGGTGTATCACATTGATTGACTTGCATATATTGAAGAATCCTTGTATCTCTGGAATAAACCAAGTTGATCATGTTGTATGAGCTTTTGATGTGTTGCTGAATTCTGTTTGCTAAAATTTTGTTGAGGATTTTTATGTCTATGTTCATCAGTGATATTGGCCTGTTGTGTGTGTGTGTGTGTGTGTGTGTGTGTGTGTGTGTGTGTGTGTGTGTGTGTGTGTGTGTATGTTGTCTTTGTCTGGTTTTGGTATCAGGGTGATGGTGGCCTTGTAGAATGAGTTTGGAAGTGTTCCTTCCTGTGCAGTTTTTTGAAAGAGTTTTAGAAGGATAGGCATTATCTCTTCTCTAAATGTTTGATAGAATTCTCCAGTGAAGCCATCTGGTCCTAGTCTTTTGTTTTTGGGGAGATTTTTGATCACAGCTTCAATTTCAGTGCTTCTAATTGTGTTGTTCATAATTTCTATTTCTTCTTGGTTCAGTCTTGGAAGATTGAACTTTTCTAAGAATCTGTACATTTCTTCCAGGTTATCCATTTTATTGCCATATAGTTGTTCATAATAGTCTCTTAGGATCCTCTGTATTTCTGCATTGTCTGTTGTAACCTCTCCTTTTTCATTTCTAATTTTATTGATTTGATTCTTCTCTCTTTTTTTCTTTATGAGTCTGGCTAAAAGTTTGTTAATTTTATCTTCTTAAAAAGCCATATTTAAGTTTTATTAATCTTTACTATTATTTTCTTTCATTTCTTTTTCATTTATTTCTTATCAGATCTTTATGATTTTGTTCCTTCTGCTAATTTGGTTTTTTTTTAGTTCTTCTTTTTCCAGTTGTTTTAGGTGTGAAGTTAGGTTGTTTATTAGATGTTTTCTTATTTGTTGAGGTAGGATTGTATTGCTATAAACGTCCCTCTTAGAAATGCTTTTGCTGCATCCCATAGGTTTTGAGTTTTCATTGTCATTTGTTTCTAGAAATTTTTTAAATTTCCCTTTTGATTTATTCAGTAACCTTTTGGTTATTTAGAAATATATTGTTTAATCTCCATGTGCTTGTGTTTTTTACAGTTTTTTTCTCTTGTAATTGATATCTAGTCTCATAGTGTTGTGGTCAGAAAAGGTGTTTTATATGATTTCATTTTTCTTAAATTTACTGAGGTTTGATTTGTGACCCAAGATGTGGTCTATTCTGAAGAATGTCCCATGTGCACTTGAGAAGAATGTCTATTCTTCTGCATTTGGATGGAATGTCCTGAAGATATCAGTGAGATCCATCTCACCTAATGTATCATTTAAGACTTGTGCTTCCTTATTAATTTTCTGTTTTGATGATCTGTCCACTGGTGTGAGTGGGGTGTTTAAGTCTCCTACTATTATTGTGTTACTGTCAATTTCTCCTTTTATGTCTGTTAGTGTTTGTGTTATGTATTGAGATGCTCCTATGTTGAGTACATAGATATTTACAAATTGTTATGTCTTCCTTTGGATTGACCCCTTGATCATTACCTAGTGTCCTTCTTTATCTCTTGTAATCTTCTTTAAGGTCTATTTTGCCTGATATGAGGATTGCTCCTCCAGCTTTCTTTTGCTTCCCATTTGCATGGAACATATTTTTCCATCCTCTCACTTTCCATCTGTGTGTCTTTAGGTCTGAAGAGACTGTCTTGTAGCTAGCATGTATATGGGTCTTGTTTTTGTATCCATTCAGCCAGTCTGTGTCTTTTGGTTGGAGCATTTAATCCATTTGCATTTAAAGTAATTATTGATATATATGTTCCTATTGCCATTTTCTTAATTGTTTAGGGTTGATTTTATAGATCTTTTTCTTCTCTTGTATTTCTTGACTATATAAATCCCTTTAACATTTTTTGTAAAGCTGGTTTGCTGGTACTGAATTCTCTTAACTTGCTTGTCTGAAAAGCTTTTTATTTCTCCATCAATTTTGAATGAGATCCTTGCTGGGGACAGTAATCTAGGTTGTAGATTTTTCCCTTTGGTACTTTAAATATATCCTGCTATTCCCTCTGGCCTGCAGAGTTTCTGCTGAAAGATCAGCTGTTAAGCATATGGGGTTTCCCTTGTATGTTACTTGTGCTTCTCCCTTGCTGCTTTTAATATTCTTTCTTAGTGTTTAATCTTTGTTAGTTTTATTATGTGTCTTGGCATGTTTCTCCTTGGGTTTATCCTGTATGGGACTCTTTCTGCCTCTTGGACTTGATTGATTATTTCCTTTTCCATGTTGGGGAAATTTTCAACCATAATCTCTTCAAAAATTTTCTCACACCCCCTTTTTTTTCTCTTCTTCTTCTAGGACCCCTATAATTCGAATGTTGGTGCATTTGATACTGTCCCAGAGGTCTCTGAGACTTTCCTCAATTCTTTTCATTCTTTTAACTTAATTCTTCTCTTCAGAAATTATGTCCACCATTTATCTTTCAGCTCACTGATTCATCCTTCTGCTTCAGATATTCTGCTATTGATTCCTTCTGGCCTTCTGGAGTATTTTTAATTTCAGTAAATTGTGTTGCTTGTCTCTGTATGTTTCTTCTTTAATTCTTCTAGGTCTTTGTTGGTTTTCTTGCATTTTCTTCGTTCTGTTTTCGAGGTCTTTGATCCTCCTTACTGTCATTATTCTGAATTCTTTTTCAGGTAGTTTGCCTATTTCCTCTTTACTTATTTGGACTTCTGTGTTTCTAGTTTGTTCCTTCCTTCCTGTAGGTTTTTTCTGCCTTTTCCATTCTTTTTTTTTTTTTTTTTAACTTATTGTCTTTGAGGTCTCCTTTTCCCAGGCTTCAAGGTTGAATTCTTTCTTCCTTTTGGTTTCTGCCCTCCTAAGTTTGGTCCAGTGGTCTGTGCAGTCTTCGTATAGGGTGAGGTTTGTGCTGAGTCTTTTATTTTTTTAATCTGATGGGCAAGGCTGAGTGATATGGTAATCCTGTCTGCTGGTGATTGGGTTTGTATTTTTTGTTTGTTTGTTGTTCAGATGAGGTGTCCTGAGCAGGGTGCTCCTGGTGCTTGGGTGATGCTGGATGTTGTCTTCAGGTGGTTTCCTTTGTGTGAGTTCTCACTATCTGATACTCCCTAGGTTTAGTCTTCTGGTAGTCTAGGGTCTTGGAGTCAGTGCTCCCATCCCAAAGGTTCAGGGCTTGATCTCTGGTCAGGAAGGAAGATTCCACAAGTGCTTTGTTATGGCATTAATTGAGATTAAAACAATACCTAAAAATGAGAAAGCAAAGATGAACCCAGACAAATGGCAGTTGCAAAATCAGGCAAATAATAATTAAAATAATAGAATATACACAAATAGCATACACACATATGCAAAATCAAAGCAGTCCAACAAAAATAAAGTACAATAGATTGACCTGGAAACCAAAATTATATCTACCAGTTAAGAACAAAACTAACTAAAGCACAGACTGGGAAATAAAACTAAAGCAAGGTGCCAAGTGGGGAATAAAGCAATGAAAACAAAACTGATAAATATGTTGAGAGGAAAGGAAAGAAAAGAAAGAAAGAATAGATATGCAAAGTTAAATAGAGGTAGATAAAGAAGATTTATATACATTAAAGATTAACTGCAAGAGGAAAAGAATAGTAGGAAAAGCAAACAACGGAAAAAATGTAGAAAAATAATAATAGACTTAAAAAGTAAAAATTAAAATTTAAAAAAAAAGAAAAGAAAGAAAAGAAAACTCCACAGAACTGCAAAAGCCCAACATAGAGGCAGACGTTTATAACAACAATAAAAAGTGTGACTGAAAAGAAAAAACAATTCAAAAGCTTCGTTAGATTTCAGAATACCAATAACATTAACAACTATAACAAAGGGTGAAAGAAAAAAAAATCCAAAAGAATCTACAGAACAAGTCAAAACATAATAATAATAAATGTTTTTCTTGAGTCACTGCTGCCAGAGTCCTTTCCTCGCTGGGAGTCACAGCCCACCTCACCGCCCTACACTGTGCTGGTCTCTGACTTGCTGTGGGGGCGGCTCAGACTCTGCTCTGGTCCTCCTCCTGTGTGTTCTTGTCTCTGATGTCCACAGCTATCAGAGATAGTACATATTCTTTTGTGGGAGCTCGCAATATCCTTTTATGTACTCCACAGGCAACCCCAGTAACAAGAAATACTGCTTCAGCTAAGCATTTAAATTTGATAATAGAATATTTATATCTATAGGACAGAACCACACATCCTCTGGTCTGAACTTTAAGTATGGAAATTTCTCTAAGGTTTCGATTGAAATGCAGTCCTGGTCATTTAAGATATTTATTTCCCGTTTGTATTGCCCCTGTTCCAGAAAAACAATTGTTGGCAATCGATAAAATCAAATATAATAGAAACTAGGCCAATTAAAAGTAAAAAGTAAATTAAATAAGAGGAGTAGGAAGAAAAATGTGACCAGCACAAGAATATATTAATTACTATTCTTCTGTGCTGAATTTAGTCAAAATTTCCTCGTAGGAAAGATACTAGATCATAGATTTTATTTGGTGAAAAAATAAAGATGATTTGTCTTTAGAGATATATTTTTCCTTATTACTCATTTTAATATATTCACTTTCATTGTGATTATTATTGTAGCAAGGTAATCAATGTCTCTGACTACATTTTTGCAAAAAAACAAAATCAAGGTCAAATGGGCATTTCTACCCCTACAAAATCCAAGGGAAAGCATTGAAACAGTGCAACTGAGGCATACCTGTGGAGCATATAAAATGGAGATAATAAGGGTACATACAAAACAGACTAAAATTCACTTGTATCAAACACATAGAATAATAATTTCCTCATAGTGACACTAAGTAAATATTAACTGTTACTGTTACAGTGTGCTACTCCTTCTGCTATCACAACTGATCATCAGGCATTAAATAAGGACCCTATATCATGATCTATATTAGGAATTATTCCTGTGGCTTCCCAGGTAGTTCTAGTAGTAAAGAACCCACCTGCCAATGCAGGAGACATAAGAGACTCGGGTTTGATCCCTAGGCCAGGAAGATCCCCTGGAGGAGGGCATGGGAACCCACTCCAGTATTCTTGCCTGGAGAATCCCATGGACAGAGGAGCCTGGCAGGTTACAGTCCATAGGGTTGCAAAGAGTCAGACACGACTGAGCAACTAAGCACAGAATGATCCTGTGCTATTAAAGCAAATAGTTGGCAAGGATCCACTACAAAAAGAAAACAGAAATACATATGTGTGTATTTGCTTGTATATCTAGCTCTCCAATTAGCTATAGAAGTAATTTTAGACATCTTTAAAATTTCAACCCAGATATAGTAATACATATTTGATCGTATTTAATAAGAGTAAAATCTGGGTGTAGTTTTCAGATTTCAAGTCACTTTTATCCTTAATTCTTAATTCTCAACTCTCAACTAACAATCACATATTTATTGATGATGACAGATATGTGTGAAAGTGAAAGTGAAGTTGCTCAGTTGTGTCTGATTCTTTGCAACCCCATGGACTGTAACCTACCAGGCTCCTCCATCCATGGGATTCTCCAGGCAAGAATACTGGAGTGGGTTGCCATTTCCTTCTCCAGGGGGATCTTCCCGACCCAGGGATTGAACCCGGGTCTCCTGCCTTGCAGGCAGACGCTTTAACCTCTGAGCCACAGTCAAATTACTTCATTTTGGTCCATGTTGCAACCTTTGGAATAAGTCAGTATTCTCAACCCTGACTTCTTATTAGAATTACCTAGATGTTTTTTGCTTTGTTTTTAGTTCTGCAGAATGTAAATATCTGAGATCTCAGAATCCAAATATCTGAGATTTGGATTCAGTTGACCTAAGGTGGGACTCTAACAATAGTAATTTTAAAAGCAACCCAAGGGCTTCTAATGTGTGGCCAGGTTGAGAGCCATAGATAATTTGAATAAATTTGAAAAAGAGGTGAGAATTTTAAAAAATTAATAAATAGTAAAATACTTCAATTCCCACACTAGGCAGTGTTTATAACTAGGTAATAATTTTCTGAACTTCATCTAATTGAGTGTGTTATGTAAGTTTAATGGCAAAACTATATAGAATTTAAATCATTTACAAAATAATATTAGAGTGATCAAAAAACCCCACTGGCCTATGAAGAAATAAATACAAATGGAATTGTGAATAGTTTCATTTGACATGAATACTACTGCTGCTGCTGCTAAGTCGCTTCAGTCGTGTCCGACTCTGTGCGACCCCATAGACGGCAGCCCACTAGGCTCCCCCGTCCCTGGGGTTCTCCAGGCAAGAACACTGGAGTGGGTTGCCATTTCCTTCTCCAATGCATGAAAGTGAAAAGTAAAAGTGAAGTCGCTCAGTCGAGTCCGACTTAGCGACGTCATGGACTGCAGCCTACCAGGCTCCTCCATCCATGGGATTTTCCAGGCAAGAGTACTTGACATGAATAAGATTAAACTAATAAAAATGTGCAAAATGGGGACTATTATGAAGCTTACCTTAATATGAGTCAAGCAACAAAGAAATATAAAGTTATTACGAAGATAATTTTTAAAATTGGCTATATAGCTAAATATGCATAGATAATTTCTAATGAATAAGAGTGAGTGTGTATGCCTGTATATGTGTGTATGCATGTGTTCTTGTAATTAGTATAACTGACTTTTCTTCCTTTCTGAAATTTCTTTTTATTGGAGGATAATTGTTTTACAGCATTGCATTGGTTCCTGCCACACATCAACATGAATCATCCATATGGTTGACCTTTTATTACAGAGTAACTTCTGTGGGCTAGTCAACAATTTATAGCCCACTTCAACTCTTGCTGTATTTTGGCATGGCTGCACTAAACTGAATAATCTTTAAAACCAGGTCTGACAAAAAGAAAAAGAAATTCTCATTTTCTCATGTCTAGACAAAAAGTAACAAACGGAAATTGTATCAACTGCACAACCATTTCTTCATCCAAGATAGAAATCTCTCCTGGGTCAAGGCCTCCTTGGGCAACTATATCTCATGGAAGATCCAGTGCTCAGGTTCTGCCACGGTTCAGGTTCCCTACTTTCATATCTTATGACAATTTTGAGGAGTCAAGCTGGGTCTCGGGTTATCACTGTGTCAGGACAATGTAACATCAACCGCAGCTGCCTCAGTGGGTGTCTAGGATGTGGGGATTTTCATTGTTCCACTGCCTTCTACCTACTGCTCACTGGGACATAACCATCTTCTCATTGTCCCTTTTCCTAGTACATCAGAAGGGAGAACTTAACTTTGCTGGTTAAATCTTTCTAGGATTCAGGAAAAGGAGATGTAATATAACTATCAATGGGATTGACTACTTTGTTATTATGTATACGTGCACATTTAATAAATCAGAAACAGTCTTTGTCCTGTTGAGTAAGCCAAAATAATTTTTAGATTTGTGTCACATTATGGATCCAAATGATAGAGACTTTGACCTTGTTTGCTTTGGGAGGAAAACTATAGGTGAAACTTTCCTTGTTCAATATTTTTTTATCACAAGCTCCAATATTATATGATAACAAAACATAATTGCTTGATGTAAAAAATGTTCACAACACCATTCATAGAATTTTAACTTCATTATTTAAGAAAAGAATGGAACACACCAACATTTGGGTGTAGTCATGTAATATGACTCAGCTATACTAAATGTGTGGGTTAGGTCACTTTCTCATTTATGAAACTGGGCTGCCCTCTAGAACTATAGGCAGCAATTTCTGGAATTATCAGCAATATGGTGCATAGAAAAATTTGTTGAGGGTATAATACAAGAATTAAAAAAAAAAACCTAACATCTGGGGTGAGACCATACACTGCTCCCTACTCAAATTTTCCATTGAACTTTGACCAAAATGTGGAACACTCTTAGACGTGAAACCCACAAAATGACTGGCCCCCGTCTTTTAGGTCCTACATTTCGGGCAAGGCAACCATATCATATACACCGAGAGAACTATACAATCTGCTGGAGGTTTAAGAAATTGATAAATAATACCCCCTTCCTTCTCTCAAGATTAGAACAAATTGAGATATAGACCAGGATTTAGACAGACGGAAGCAATATTTGTTTTATTACTGAGAAAAGCTCTTTGGAGAATTTGACTTGTATTTGTTATGGTTAAGAAATGCTGTTTTGCTAACACACCAGCTATAAAGTCTCAGCAGCTTAATAAAACAAAAGTTTATTTCTTACTCATTCAAAGCCCAACAAGGATGTCCTGCTTGGCAGGCAACTTTCAGTGACCTTTCACAATATGACTCTATTATCCTCAAGGGGTTTAGAGTGTTTTTTGAAGTCTCTGTGTTTGGCAGTAGACTGGGAAGAGTGAGTGTGAAAGATTACACAGGAGGTTTTTATGTGTCTGTACTGGACAGAAGTTCAATTCGTGTTCCATCACCTGGAACTCAGTTACATGGCTTCACTTGACACTAAGGAAGACTGGGAAAGCAGGAAAATTTGGTTCTACATCCACTAAGTAGAGAAAATGAATTTTGGTGAAGACCTAGCCATCTTGGCCAAAGTAACTCTTAGTCCAGCTAGTGTTTCATTCCTGAATGAAGCAGTGTGTGTGTGTGCATGTGTGTGTGTGTGTGTGTGTGTGTGTGTCACATGCACTCAATCACTCAGTCATGTCTGACTCTTTGTGACCTCATGGACTGTAGCCCACCAGGCTCCTCTGTCCATGGGATTTCCCGGCAAGAATACTGGAGTGGTGTGCCATTCCCTCAAATGAAGCAGACTCACCCCTGAAAACAGCAGAACCTCTGTGCAAGGTATAACCTGCCTCTCTAAGCTTTTGTACAGCTGAGAGAGGCTCAGAGTGTACCCTCTCTAGAGGGCAGATTCCAGACAGGGAGGAGAAAATGGTTGACGGAAACTTCCTGATTCTCCCAATCTCATCAATGAGAGGAAGGGGGACGTGAGAATCCAGGAGTGTGCCTCTAGGAAAATGATCCACTTGGAAACCCTTTATTCAGCCTAGTTTGCCTTCCACAGCTGCCTGAACGATCCTGTTAAACACAAGTCAGGTGGAGTCAATCCTCTGCTCAAAAGCCCCTAGTGGCATATAATTTCATTTAGGGCAAAAGCAAAGTTTTGAGAATGGCCTATCCACATGGCTCACCCCACTCACCTCCTTCCAGCCTCGTTCAAATCTTTGCTTCCTTGATCACTCTGCTAAAAACATTATCCACTTCTTGTCCTACTCTTTTTTCCCCAACCAATTTCCTTTTATCGTAGTATATAGTTGACTTTATTGTCTTTCTTGCTCTCTCTTTCCCCTATAAGAATAAATTCTGAAAAGGCAAGGATTTTCATCTATACTCTCTACTGCTGTAAGTCTAGCTCCTGGATTATTTCCTTGAATGTAGGACACACCTAATAAACAATTCTGGAATGAATGAACTGATCAGTTATTTTAAGTTAATTTTTTGTATTACTTGACTTAGTAAGTTTTGTTTTTAATAGTTGTATACGAATTGTAAGAATAAAACTAGCTTTATGTTTGAATCTATTTAAGTAAATTGTTACAAAAGTAATTTAAGTCAACATTGGGAGCTAAAGAAATGTTTTTCTTTAAAAGAGGTTTACATAATAATTATACTTTACTGTTTGAAATACAGGCTTCCCAGATGACTCAGTGGTAAAGAATCTTCCTGCCAGTGTAGAAGACACAAGAGATATGCGTTCGATCCCTGGACAGGAAGATCCCCTGGAGTAGGAGAAGGCAACCTGTTCCATATTTCTTGCCTGGAAAATCCCACGGGCAGAGGAGCCTGACAGGCTACAGTCCATGGGGTTGTAAAGTGTTAGACATGATTGAGCAACTGAGCACGCACATACTCTTTGAAAAACACTATTCTAGCCAGGTTGATAGTGATCTAGAAGAATCAGGAAATTGCAAAAATATTAAAATTAGGAAGTAACTTAAATATCATCTATTCTAACATTTGACCTTAGAATAGAACAATTCTGGCATTATGGGAGATTAAAAAAAGTCTTCTATGATTCCTTGTTTGCCAAGTTATCTGGATTTTATGGGCAAGGAAATGATGTTCTTAATCCTTACAACATTTGTATTTACAAACAATTTGACATTCTTCAAGGAAGGAAGCGTGATCCTATGATAAACTAAAGTTCTTCATGGAAAATATCTTCAGTATACCAGCTTTAACTTTCATTTAGAAATGAAAAGCTGTTCTAATGGATTTAACAGGTGGATACTAATGGAAAATACTGAATTCTTGGGGAAAATGAATGATGTAAGCCTACCTTTTGTTCTTTTACAAATCGTTCATTTATGTCCAAAGAAAGTATTTACTTTAGTCACAATGATAAAATTGTCATTTTCTGTTACAATGGGGGTTTAAGCAATCTATTAATCCCTCTTAAGCAATTTGGGACATGTTCCTATGAATCATCAGAAATACATGAAAGTGTGAGCTGTGAATTTTTATTAGGAATTATATTAATATTATACCACAGGTTTTCTTCAGTGGGTAAGACAATGCCAGGATGCAATTCATTAAAGAATTCAGTTATATTACTTGGAGAGTGGATTAAACATCAACACTGTGGAATTTTGTCCAGTAATATTTTAAAAAATGAGAGTTTCTTTTTAAAGGCATTAAGTTTTGAGATGGACAGAACTAAGTATTAGTGCTGGAAAGGAATAGTCTACCCTCTTGAAACATGAACATGGAATATCTGAATATTATTTCAAATTGTGACATGACATTGTCACTTTAACACACTGCAAATTACAAACTGCCATCCACGTTTTTACTATAACATATGTTATATATTATCTACAGATTACATATTTGATTAATTGTATTACATTATACATTGGCCTATATTTTATAGTATATATGTTTATTATGATTTGCAATAATAGTTGTAATAACTATTGTAAAATTATAATTTTATTATTTCTTTGTATTAAAAAGGTGAAATTCACTGCCTTTGAGTCACTAAAGTGGATAGTGGGTCTAACCATGAATTATTTAGGAAGATTTTCCCACCCTTTTGTTTACTTTATCCACTTAGGACCAACTCTTAATTTTTTTCCTGCCCCAAGAGATGTTGAGGTTATGCTAACCACTTCTGGGAGATATGAAAGGAAGTTTGACCTATCCTTTGTTATTAGGATAAACTTCACTTCATGGTACACATATATGTAATATCTTGTGATGAGGAGAAGGTCAAATTAGTCTGTGAAACAATTCCAGGCAGTGTTTTTGAATAACCAAAGGCTTGCCCCTAGGAATCATTCACAACATCATAATTACATAGTTTGCTTGCAATACACATAATTATGTTGTTCTTTCCCTGCCTCAAGCAGAGAAAGGTTTTTAATTCTTTTGAGTGCTGGAGGTTCACAGTCATTAAAGATGTCAAAGTACTTTCTGGAGAAGTTGTTAGGGAGGAGGAATTAATAGATTGTAATGGGTTGAATCATGTCCCCCTCAAATTCACATACTGAAGTCCTAGCCTGAGTACTTGAGAATGTGACTGCATTTGGAGGAAGGGCGTTTACAGAGGTAATCAGGTTAAAATAGGTCTTTAGAATGAGCCCTAACCCAGTTCTACTCATGTCCTTATAAGAGCACTTTTGGACATTGATACGTATTGAGAGAAGACCACTGAGGACGCACGGCGAATGGCCATCTACAATGCTAGAGAGAGTCCTCAGAAGAAACCAAGCTGGCTGACACTCGAAATCTGAACTTCTAGCTCCTGGAACTGCAAGAAAATAAACTTCTGTTGTTTAAAGCCACCCCGTCTCTGTGAGGGGCTTCCCAGGTAGCCCTAGTGCTAAGGAATCCGCCTGCCAATGCAGGAGACGTAAGAGACGCGTGTTCGATCCCTGGGTCCGAAGATGCCCTGGAGTAGGAAATGGCAATCCACTCCAGTATTCTTGCCTGGGGAATCCCACCGATAGGGTCGCAAAGAGTTGGACACGACTGAATCAACTTAGCAGGCATGAAGTCACTGTTATGGCAATCCTGGCAAACTCATATACACAGCAAGCCAATAGTGGCAAAAAAATGTTTGGTTGAGCCTTGTCCTATGGAAATAGAAGATAGTGGATGGGTGGATGATGTAGTAGCTTAAAAACAGTTCGGAGGGATGTAGGGTCTCCATTATCTCTTTCTCTATATGCTTCATGACTGAATTGTGGTGTTCCTTAAAGCAGGAATGATGTCTAAGGTGTTTTCTGCCCCCCGGTTCCTTGTACACAGTAGGAGCTCATGCATGCCTACTGAACATATCAATGGCTAAGTGGAGGAGTGGTGGCCATGTGCATACACATGGTGTAGGGCATGGGTAACAGAGCATGCTCGAGAGGGTGGGCCCCCGGGCTTGAATCCCACGTCTGCCACTTATTGATCATCTGCAGGCTTCTCCGTCTCTCTGTGCCTCTACTTCCCCATGAGGAAAACAAAGACCATCTTTATACCCACCTCCTCAGTTTGCTGTGATTGTTAAATGCAAAGACCATGATTAAATTATTCAACGTAAAAGCACTTAGAACGGTGCCAGGCATATAAAAGGCACTTATTCAATCTTTGCTATTAAATTAGTCATTTCAAGAATGTCCAGCAAGTATGTGACAGGGGAAGCCTTGCTTTCATTGTTGACATAAAGCTGGCCTCTGGGACCCAGTGATAGTACTATCAGTTCTCTGGCCGAATTCCAACTTTCGTTCTTGCCTTAGAAGCAATACAGTCCTCCCCACTCCAGGAGAGGAAGTAGCTTTAAAAAAGCTAAAAAGGAACTTCACAGCCTGCATATTAAAAAGCGAGGTCATTTTGCCCTTTCTCAACTTGTCTGTGGAGCTCGGCACTGTTATGTCAGTAGGATTGCTAAAACAGGCAGTTCTCATCAATTATTGGGTAACGACTATGTTTAGGTCAGAAAGATAAGTGTCGGGGGACTGGGAATGGGTTGAGAAGAGTCAGAGAATGCACATACTCACTAATAAGGAAGGCCAACATCTTTGCCTTCCTGACCTCCTTGCAATCCTGGTGAGTTTCTAGAGATAAGAATATGCCCAGATGCAGCAGAAACCTTAGCAGTTGTAGCTAAAACTCAGACCACAGTCTTGAGTTAAAGAGGACCTAAATTAACAGATAAGTTTAATTTGGGAAGAGCTTGTGTGAAAAGGTAAGCTGTGCAGGAGGTTTGATGGGTAGGGATGAGGAATAGAAGGAAACCATGACTTAGTGAGAACCCAAGTTTCAGATTCAGGTTCTCATTTAATCCTCTCAATGAACCTGAAGGTGGAAACTATCATTCCTGGCACACAGTGACAGGAGATAGGAACTGTGTGCTTTTTCACAAAAACAATTGCTGAGTGGTGTCATCTTCATCAAATATATATATATATATATATACATACACATGTGTATATATATGTATCATATATATACACATGTATATATATGTATCATATATATACATGTATATATATGTATCATATATACACATGTATATATGTATCAAATATATATACACATGTATATATGTATCAAATATATATACATATGTATATATATGTATCAAATATATATATACACATGTATATATATATATATGTATCAAATATATATATGTGTGTGTGTGTGTGCTAAGCAGCTTCAGTCATGTTCGACTCTTTGGGACCCTATGGACTGTAGCCCAACAGGCTCTCTGTTCATGGGCTTCTCCAGGCAAGAATCTTGGAGTGGGTTACCAGGCCCTCCTCCAGGGGATCTTCCCAACTCAGAGATGAAACCTGCATCTCTTATGTCTCCTGCATTGGCAGGCAGGTTCTTTACCACTGGAGCCACCTGGGAAGCCCTTATATGTACATTTACGTATTAATAAATTGAAGTATAGTTGGTTTACAACATTGTGTTAGTTTCAGGTGTATAGTAAAGTGATTCAGTTATATCTCTATATATTCTTTTTCAAATTGTTTTCCATTCAACAAGATAGTGAATATGGTTCCCTGTGCTGTATAGTAGGTTCTTGTTCATCTGTTTTATATATAATTGTATGTATCTGTTAAACCCAAACTCCTAATTTATCCTCATTTTCCCCTTTGGTAAACATTAGTTGGTTTTCTGTATGTGCGAGTCTATTCTTGTTGTGTAAATAAATTCATTTGTATCACACTTTAGATTCCACATATAAGTGATATCATATGTCTTTCCCCATCTGACTTATTTCATCTAGTGTAATGATCTCTTGGTCCATCCATATTGCTGCAAATGACATTATTTCATTCTTTTTTATGGCTGAGTAATATACCACTGTATACACAAAGAACATCTTTATCCAGTGGATACTTAGATTTCTTCCATGTCTTGGTTATTATAAATAATGCTGCTATGAACATTAGGGTACATGTATCTTTTCAAATTAGAATTTTCATCTTTCCTGGCTATATGCCCAGGAGTGAGTTTGCTGGATCATATGGTAACTCTATTTTTAGTTTAGTGTTTTTTTTTTTTTAAGAAGCCTCTATACTGTTCCCTAGAGTAGCTGTATCGATTTGCATTTACTCCAAAAGAGTAGGAGGGTTCACTGTTCTCCACATCCTCTCCAGTACTTGTGTGCGTGCTAAGTCGCTTCAGTCGTGTCCGACTCTTTGTGACCCTTATGGACTACAGCCCACTGCACTCCTCTGTCCATGGGATTCTCCAGGCAAGAATACTGGAGTGGGGTGTCATGCCCTCCCTACAGGGGCTCTTCCCAACCCAGGGATGGAACCTGTGTCTCTTACATCTTCTGCTTTGGCAGGCTGGTTCTTTACCACTACTGCCACCTGGGAAGCCCTCTCCAGTACTTTTCTGTAGACTTTTGATGATGGCCATTCTGACTGGTGTGAGGTGATACCTCGTTGTAGTTTTTTTTTTTTTAAATTAAATTAATTTATTTTTTAAATTACAATACTGTATTTGTTTTGCCATACATTGACACGAATCAGCCATAGGTGAACACAATCGCCCAATGCCGAAGCCCCCTCCCACCTCCCACCCCACATCCTCTACCTGAATCATCCTGTGCATCAGCCCCATGCATCCTGCATCCTACACCAAACATAGATTAGCGCTTGGTTTCTTACAGGAAAATACACATGCTTCACTGCCATTCTCCCAAACCATCCCACCCTTTCCCTCTCCCTCAGAGTCCAAAAGTCCACTCTATACCTCTGTGTCTCTTGTTGTCTCGTTGTAGTTTTGATTTGCTTTTCTCTGAGAACTAGCAATGCTGAGCATCTTCTCATGTGTCCACTGGCCATCTGTATGTCTTCTTTGGAGGAATCTCTATGAAGGTCTTCTGCCCATTTTTTAGTAGAGTTATTTGTTTTTCTGATACTAGGCTGTATGAGCTGTTGTTTATTTTGTAAATTGATCCAATAATTAATTAAGTCCAATGATACGATGTCAGTTGCATCATCAAACAGATACCAATATCTTCTCTTTTGTAAAGATTTCTCTTTAGTCTGAACCCCAGTTGTTTCACTAATATGGAAATTATGGTATACATTATATTTAATTATAACTCTATGAACATAAGCTGTTGTTGTTCAGTTGCCCAGTCATGTCCAACTCTTTGCGACCCCATGGACTGCAGCACTCCAGACCTCCCTGTTCCTCACCATCTCCCAGAGTTTGCTCAAGTTCATGTTCATTGCACTGGTGATGCCATCTAGCCATCTCATCCTCTAATGCCCTCTTCTCCTTCTTCCCTCAGTCTTTCCCAGTATCAGGGGCTTTTCCAATGAGTCAGCTGTTCGCAACAGATGACCAAAATCCTGGAGCTTCAACTTCAGCCTCAGTCCTTCCAGTGAATATTCAGGGTTGATCTCCCATAAGATTGACTGGTTTGATGTCCTCTCTGTCCAAGGGACTTTCAGGAGTCTTCATATGCTGTAGATGATTTTTAAAAAGGAATTCATCAAGGTGCATACATTTCCAAGCTTAGAGGCCTTGAGAGTGACAACACCTTATGGAATGTGTAAGGCTACCTTCTGCTACAAGTAACAAAATTTCCAACTAAATATGTCCTTAAAAGCAAAGGGCTTCATCTCTAACATTACAAGTACACAGGTAGGCAATTCTAAGACTGGCAGAAGTCCACAGTGCAACACTGTTTTTAAGGATTCAGGTAATCTCTGCATCTCTGCTCTGCTGCCTTCAGGGCACTACCAGTGTCTCCTCTCACGGTCACAGACAGCTGCAGAAACACCAGGTATCCCGTGCAGACATGATCATATCCCCTCAAAATAGGGGCTGAAAGGAGGTTACCGTCTGTAAATATTTTTTCCCTAGCAAGAATAGCAGCATGGCTGTGCATGCTATTGCCCCCAGGAAGAAATCGGATCCTATCGAGCTGGCTGGGTCATATAACCGTGGCCAAATCCAGTCACTGGGAAAGAGAATAAAAGTACGATCGACTTAGCTCCTAGTGATTTATAAAACATGGGAGGGTGAACCCCAAAATGAAACTGAGGCTCTTCTGGTAAGAGAGAACAGGGAAGGAAGTGGCAACCAACGGTGTCTATGCCATGAAATCATCACAGACTTGGAGAACTTCACATTTCTTTTTCCTGGTCTCTTTGAAGCTGACTTCATGTTTTAGCTTCCAGAGGGCAATTTATTTCTTCCGTTCTTGGGTCTGAATGGAAGATTGCCCATTCCTATATCAACCCCATATGTCTTGACCTTCCTGACATGTTTCGAAAACTCTAAAGAAGGAAATATACATGACATGGTACCATTTCTCTGCAATGAGCGCTACAGTATAGAGAATGTTTCTGCACATGGTTTCACTGTTGCTCAGAACAGCACTGGGAGAAGGCCAAGGCTCAGGGAAGTCCAAAATGATCTTGTCCAGATTCAGACAGCTTTTAGGTCATCACATTTGTCCTAAGGCTCTGTCTTCTGACTCTTAGCCCATGTTTTTCTCTCCTGATGCTCAGAACAGTGCTGACAATGAGACACACTCAACCTAAACTTGTGAAATGAAAAGATTAATGTTTAAAATCTGGAAAAGATTTTATCTTTTGTTTGTATCATTTCTGTAATTTTTTTTTTTTTTAAGGAGCGTTCGAGAAAATGTAAAGCACTATAACAAGACAGCCACTGGAGGTCAGTATTATTTCACAAAAGGAGAATTTTTTATTCTTTCAGCAAGAACAGACTGATCCTGTTTTTAAATCCCTAGTGAAATGATGATGGTGGTTGTTATGTAACATTTACTGACTTCCAGAGGCTTTAGGAATTACAGTTTCACATAGCTCATGCTTAGTGTTTTTCGCGTTAACATTTACCAAACATTCTGCTGAGCCAACATAGCCATTTTTTTCTGTGACATTTCCCCATATTTAGAATTACCACTTTTTAAAAAATAATACAAAGATGGTGTTATTTTGTCAACAGAAAAGTTTCTTTCCTCAAAGTTGATTTTTCTCCCATAGTTATACTCCCAAGGAAGAGTTGTCCGTATTTCCCGCTGATGTAATCTGGAAGACATTTAGAACTCAAATTCTCTTTTACACTGGGAGATGTTTGCAGTGCATTCACAGATAACTGAAATTTCATCATTAGCTCTTCGTTTCTTTTTTATTTTATTTTTACTTTTTGCCTTTTAAAACTTTTTTATTTTGTATTGGAGTGTAGCCTATGGCTCAGATGGTAAAGAGTCTGCCTTCAGCAGGAGCCTTGGGTTAGATCCCTGGGTCAGGAGGCTCCCTGGAGAAGGGAATGGCTATCCACTCCAGTATTCTGGCTTGGAGAATCCCAGGGACAGAGGAGCCCCATGAACTCTCACAGCCCACAGGAGTGTGAAGAGTAGGACATGACTGAGGGACCGATGCTTCCACTTTATTTCATAAGCAATTAATAAACAATGCTGTAATAGGTTCAGGTGAAGAGTGAAGGGACTCAGCTACACATATGGATGTATCCATTCTCTACAATTTATTTATTTTTTCTTAATTTGCATCCATACACTGAAGACCTGAGCTCAAGAACAGCATTTCCCAAACTGGTGTTTTTTAAAATGTGTACAATATGAGACATAAAGGAGGGTTCCTCAGTCCAAACAGTGTGGTACAGTATACTGACACATATATGGAATTTAGAAAGATGGTAATGATGACTCTGTATGTGAGACAACAAAAGAGACACAGAGGTATAGAATAGACTTTTGGACTCTGAGGGAGAGGGAGAGGGTGGGATGATTTGGGAGAATGGCATTGAAACATGTATACTATCATATAAGAAACGAAGTGCCAGTCTATGTTCAATACAGGATACAGGATGCTTGGGGCTGGTGCACGGATGATCCAGGGAGATGATATGGGGTGGGAGGTGGGAGGGGGCTTCGACATTGGGAGATCATGTACACCTGTGGCTGATTCATGTCAATGTATGGCAAAACCAATACCGTATTGTAACGTAGAATAAAGTATTAAAAAAAAATGCTGCAAACAACAGCACCCAACTGGAGCTTGGACACCACAGTGACGTGGAGGGGAGTTCAAGAGCAAAGAATTTGAAAAGAATAGATACATGTGAATGTATAACTGAATCAATTTGTTGTAAACCTGAAGTTAACACAACATTGTGAATCAGCTATACCTCAACATGAAATAAAAGTTTTTAAAAAGTTGGTATCTTGTTTAACAAGCTGTTTCTGCATCTTTGACTGGAGGTCAGCATAAAGGAAAAAAGGCCAGATAAGGAAAAATAAGGCTTGATGGGTCAACCTGGGTCTCTGTTGAAACTTCTCAGATCTGTCATTGTGGTGAAAAAGAAGCTCTGGACAAAACATGAATGAATGAGTGGGGCTGTGTTCCAATGATGGCTTGTTCATGAATACTGAAATGTGAATTTCTTATTTTCACACGTCATGAAAAATGTCTCACATATTAACTTTTTTCTTCCAACCATTTTAAAAATTGAAAAACTCACAGCTATACACATTTTGGATGCAACTTCTAATATGCATCCAAACAGGCAGTAGACCAGATTTGGTTCATGGACCACAGTTTGCCATCCCTTGCTTTAGACTGCAAGCCTTCTCTCCTTAATTTTTCACTTTTCATGTGGATTCTATTAAGATTTAGGGGCTGTGGAGCCTTCAGACTGAAGCCACCTTGATGGATTGTTTGTTTTCAAATTTTAGTATTGTAAGCAATGCTGTAATTCATTGGTTATATCCCTAGATCTTTTTCTGGACACATCATTTTCTCAGATGTATAACCTAGGACATACATGGGGACAAATGTTGTTGTTTAGTCTCTAGGTCATGTCCAACTCTTAGGGACCCTGTGGACAGCACTGCTAAGTTGCTTTGGTCATACCCAACTCTTTGCAACCCTATGGACTAGCCCACTAGGATCCTCTGTCCATGGGATTCTCCATGCAAGAATACTGGAATGCATGTTGTTGCCATTTCCTTCTCCAATGGGCAGCAGTGAAAGTGAAGTTGCTCACTCGTGTCACTCCGACTCTTTGTGACCCCATGAACTATAGCCCACCAGGACCCTCCGTCCATGGGATTTCCCAGGCAAGAGTACTGGAGTGGGTTGCCATTTCCTTCTCCAGGGCATCTTCTTGACCCAGGGATCGGACCCAGGGATCAAACCCACGTCTCTCACATCATAGGCAGACACTTTACCGTCTGAGCCACCAGGGAAGTCCAGTGGGCAGCAGAGACACCTATAATTCAAGAAAAACTATGATTTTGCTTTTATTTCTGGACAGATGACATTCTACCTTCTGTTTGCTAATAAGAGTTATTGAATATCTGGGTACTGGCCCAAAGAGTAGGGGAGAGAAATTTATCAAGGCTCCATACTTTTGGCTTTGGATAGGGATAGAAGAATGTGAGGGAGAATGATTTACATGGATTTTTGTTTCTTTCTTTGTTTGTTTCTTTTTTTTTTTTTTTGTGGACCATTTTTAAAGTCTTTATTGAATTTGTTACAATATTGCTTCTATTTTATGTTTTGGTTTTTTGGTTCCAAGACATGTGGGATTTAGCTCCCCAACCAAGGATCAAACCTGAACCCCCTACATTGGAAAGCAAAGTCTTAACCAGTGGATCACCAGGGAAGTCCCAACTCATAAAGATTTAACCACAAATCATTCTAGAAAATCTGTGCACACTGGGGAAAGCAATAATTCTGGGAATAGAATTTTAATATTTTTGAGCTATACCTGGGAAATTAAAAAAAAAAAGAGCAAACACATCTAGGAAAAGAACTTGACCTTCTAGCATGGCACTCTAGAAATGTCAAGTGAAAGCAAATCAAAATAAGTCTGAAAAGTGAGTAGAAAAAAGTAGATATCTTATATTTGAGGGTGTCAAGATGGCAGACACCCTGGTTTGGGGGAGCTTTGATGGCGGCTTCAGAAATTCTAAGACCTCTTAATGTTTTTGAGTCTTCAGTCTTTGAATATTATCCCAAATCTATCTTAACTTATTTCTGATTGGTTTACTTGATATTTCAGACACAGTCAAATGCCAGTAGTTGGTTTTGACTCCCAAGCTTTCCTTCATCTGTTCCAATCTGCACCCCTTGGGAGAACTTCACAGCAATCCTGGGTGGTGTGTTTCCCTTGTTTCTTAATGCTCTACAGCTTTGATTCTGGATGCTGGATTCCAGATCAGCAGCACCACCACCACCACCACCTAGCCCCTTGTTACAGGCCCACCCCAGACCTATGGAGCTGGTCCAGGAATCTGTGCTTTCATTATGATGGTTGCTGAAATTTGAAAAACCACTGTTTTATACTCACTAGCCAGGACACATCATAAGCCAAGAAAGAGAAAGTCTGAAACCTGTCATGGATTATTTGGCTAAGGCATATCAACTGCCACAACAATGGGTATAGAAAAGAAGTGTGATGGAAGGAAAGGACTGGATGAATCAGAAATCTGCATTAGGGGAAAAATGCTGGTGGGTATCCTACCAAGTCTTATCCAAGTGTCATTTAATTGTATGAGATGTCTTTGCAAAGAAGAATAATTGTAAATAATCTAAATACGTATCTCCCCATGGGAAAACAGAATTAAATAAATTTCTCAATAAATATTTCTTAGGTTATTTTTAGATGGCTATAACTTGGTAAAGATTCAGAGTAATTCATTTAGGAAGGAGAAATAAAACACTCCTTGAGCAGCAGGAAAACATCCAAGAATCACAGTAAAAGGTTAATGTTAAATTTTAAAGGAGGATGTCTGGCCTGGGATTCATAAGAAAGCCAGAGTGAGTAAGACACCTTTTGAAGTACATTTGCTCCTGTATTCCAATATTCTCATCTTCCTGTGAGAGATCTATTCAGGTTTGGATCTACTTTACCTAAGTTATAAATTCAAGTCTCTGATGATTATTCTATCCATTTTCACCTTTTAGGTCTAACCTCCATTTTGTTGTAATACTTGCTATTCTTTCCTTCTTGACATTTATAAAGGTAATTATTGTTCTGGTGCCTATATAAGAACTATTTAGCTTATCATTGTATTGACTCATTCAACACATGTTTCTAATCTCTGTTACCACCAAAGTCCTCAATTGAATTTCTATGATTCTACAATTTCACATATGTGCTGGATTCTAGAAATCCCAAGAAGAAAAATACAGGAGATGTGTGAATTTCTCCAGAAAAACATTTAGAAATAAGAATCTCAACATTAATATTTATTTTTCACTAAACTAAACATGAATCTAGATTTAGGGATGGTTCACAGCTCATATAATTAAACTAATGTTACAGAACTACAGAATCTTGAATCTGCAAATGAGAAGAAATGGAGTTACCGAATCAAATTTAGAGTTAATGAGCCTTTTCAGGCTTCATCGTGTTAAACAGTATATTCCATTATTATAAATATTTGTAACAGTTATAAGTCAGATGATATTCAGTACATTGATGACTGCACTTTGGACCAAGTAGCCTGTAATTTCTCAGTTATTTTGAGGAACTTTATCATATATAAGACATTTACTTCATGTCTTAGGACACCTGTAGAGGATTTTTTATTGTGACATAAATCACCATATAATACTTGAATGGCTGAAGGTTGCCTCTAGATTATCAGAGCTGTCAGAATCCATTTTTACACATCAGTTTGAAAAAAAGGAACTCCGTTAATTCAAACTTGTTATTTCTATATAGCGCCTATTCTTCACTTAGGAAAGTGAAATCTATAAAATTATTTTTTCTGCCTTTGCAAAGGAGAGTCTATGATTAAAGCAGTAAAAAAATAACTCATTTTTTCCTAAGATAAGTAATAACTTTTATTTTTATTTCTAAAATTTTATCTCCATTACGATGGGAATGTTGAGCATCTTCCATACAGGCTTGTGGCTCAGCTGGTACAGAATCCATCTGCAATGTGGGAGACCTGGGTTCTGTCCCTGAGTTGGGAAGATCCTCTGGAGAAGGGAAAGGCTACCCATTCCGGTATTCTGGCCTGGAGAATTCCATGGACTGTATAGTCCATGGGTCGACATGACTGAGCGACTTTCACTTACCATACAGGCATACTGGAATAGTCAGTAAATAATCTCATTTTGGAGATGGCCACAGGAAACAAATGACAAATTGCCTTGTATGTCAACTGGCTTCAGAGTGTTCCAGAGAATAATCGAATATTCATTCTTGCTAAAACTTGATTGTTAGGTGGCACTGTCAAAATGATAGCAATGTCTCCACTCTGACTCTCTCCATCCAGCTGGATAAGTTGATGCTCAAGATATGAAGCGTCAAGACTTTTTTTTGGCCTGAAACACTTGTTAATGGATATTACATACCAACTATTGTGTTAGAAGCTGAGAATACGAAGAAAACGTGACAAGTAGTGAAAATGTCAGTCACTCAGTCATGTCCAACTCTTTGTGACCCCATGGACTGTAGCTTGACAGGCTCCTCTGTCCATGGGACTTTCCAGGTAAGAATAGTGGAGTGGGTAGCCATTCCCTTCTCCAGGGGATCTTTCTGACTCATGGACTGAACCCAGGTTTCCTGCATTGCAGGTGGATTCTTTACCATCTGAACCACCAGGGGAGCCTGAGAATACAAAGAATTAGATATAATCCTTCTTCAAGAAAGCAAGGGTCTTCCGGAAGAAACAAATGAGCAAAAATGCAATTTTAATATAGTTCTGTAAATATCATGACAAGCACACACAAAGTCTATGTAGGAAGCAAGGAGAAAGCACTTTCAATATATCCCTGGAAAGACTGGTTTGTGGGAGGGAGGCTTACAAGAGAACACCACCACATTTCCTCCAGGCCATCTAGGATAGTCCTGGGAGAAGGGTGGTCCTACTCAATGTTAGAACCAGGACTCAACCACAGATCCTACGTGTCCAGTGCTCTTTCCACTAACAAAGATGTTTCTTGGGAGAGATTTCTTTCTTTATGGTGGTCTACGTGAAAACCATTCCTTACAGTGGAATATCCTTATCAGTGAACTCAGTAAAATGTATTTGGAGAAAGAAAAGTGTGGGGTGGGGTGGAAGGAGTAGGAATTCTCACCGCTTGCCCATGAGTGAGGGTATGGGGAAAACCGAGTCTGTGCTTCCCTCAATCCATCTGTTTCCATGTGCTTCTTAGGACTGCTTTAAGACCTTCTCTGAGCACATGGAGAGATGGTGACTTTTGAGGCTCTATTCTACCTTAAATCAAACTTCTTAAAATGTATCCACATCTCCTATTAAATATAACTGACACATAACTAAAAAAGAAAAACAAAACCCAAAAAACCCAAAGTGCTATTGACTAGTTGACAGCAAGTTTTATTTTGTAGATATTCAATTAAATAGTGTCAGCTTCTTCAGGTTTCAGACAGATCTCAATGCCCCCTGTAAAGCTTGTCACTGGTGGGTATGGTTCCTATCCTGCCTAGGTGCCCCTTTTACTGTGATCATCTAGCCCTGATTCAGTTCAGTTCAGTTCAGTCGCTCAGTGTGTCTGACTCTTTGTGACCCCATGAATCGCAGCACGCCAGGCCTCCCTGTCCATCACCAACTCCCAGAGTTCACTCAGACTCACCTCCATCGAGTCAGTGATGCCATCCAGCCATCTCATCCTCTGTTGTCCCCTTCTCCTCCTGCCCCCAATCCCTCCCAGAATCAAAGTTTTTTCCAGTGAATCAACTCTTCACATGAGGTGGCCAAAGTACTGGAGTTTCAGCTTTAGCATCATTCCTTCCAAAGAAATCCCAGGGCTGATCTCCTTTAGGATGGACTGGTTGGATCTCCTTGCAGTCCAAGGGACTCTCAAGAGTCTTCTCCAACACCACAGTTCAAAAGCATCAATTCTTCGGTGCTCAGCCTTCTTCACAGTCCAACTCTCACAGCCATACATGACCACTAGAAAAACCATAGCTTTGACTAGATGGACCTTTGTTGGCAAAGTAATGTCTCTGCTTTTGAGTATGCTATCTAGGTTGGTCCTAACTTTTCTTCCAAGGAGTAAGCATCTTTTAATTTCATGGCTGCAGTCACCATCTGTACTGATTTTGGAGTCCCCCAAAATAAAGTCTGACACTGTTTTCACTGTTCCCCATCTATTTGCCATGAAGTGATGGGACTGGATGCCATGATCTTCATTTTCTGAAAGTTGAGCTTTAAGCCAACTTTTTCACTGTCCTCTTTTACTTTCATCAAGAGGCTTTTTAGTTCCTCTTCACTTTCTGCCATAAGGGTGGTTAGAGTGAGTTAAAATACTTAAATCATATTTTCATTATATGCTCTTAGTGCACGCGTGCTTGGGCACTTCAGTCATGTCTGACTCTTTGCGACCCTGTGGACTGTAGCCTGCCAAGCTCCTTTGTCCATGGGATTCCCCAGGCAAGAATACTGGAGTGGGTTGCCATTTCCTTCGTTAGGGGATCTTCCTGACCCAGGGATTGAAACTGCATCTCTTGTATCTTCTGTGTCTCAGTTGGATTCTTTACCACTGAGCCACAGGGGAAGCCCATATGCTGTTATGCACCGTATAATACTGCATACACTATTTTATACCTGTTTATAAGATCAATGCTTTAATTAGCTATTGCCACAATGATTTATAGAAAAGAACCATAAAATCTCAGTGGCATATAATAATAGGTTTTTTCTCCTCTCATGGGTTTGCTGATCAGCTCTGTAATATACTTCTTACTTTCTCCTGGGACCCTGAGCTAGCATGTGCTTCTCATGGTGATGGCAGAGGTTGTGAGAGAGCAGGTAGAAACTCATGAGATCTCTTAAGACCTAGAATTGGAACAGGTTACAGTCACTTCTGTCTCTATTTCCTAGGCAAAGCAAGTTACAAAAGTGAAGGGGCAGAGAAACACCCTCTCCACACTGAGATTGCACAAGTGTGGATGAGGATAGAGGTGAAAATCTGGGGCCAGTACTTGAATCTATTATGCCACCTTCAAGCACATGCAGAGATTCCTATGCTCTGTGAGTGGTTAAAAGGGTGTTACAGGGTTACAAAGACTTCTCTGGTGGTCCAGTGTTTAGGACTCTGAACTTCCACTGCAAGGGCATGGGTTCAATCCCTGGTCAGGGAACTAGGATCCCACAAGCCACACAACAAAACCAAAGAAAAAAAAAAAAGAGAAGATATTAGGGAGTCACCAGTCGACCTTAAAACCTATCCCCTGGATGTGATGTGATCTAACTCCACCTCCTCCAGCTGGTGAGCTCTGTGCTTGGGATGCCAAGCCACCCAGGTGAACGTCCAGGATTGGAGTTGCCTTCCTTCAAGTCTAAGATAACCATACTCATTTGGGCGTTAGTTAAACTGGGATCAAAAGCTGGATTTATGAAAACCAGGATATTTATTTTACTTTGAAGCAAAATGTTACTGAGCTCATGGTTTCCAAGAGAAAAGCCACATCAACCAGCTCATTGCCTTGTGACAATGAACGACTATTTGCTTTGTTCTAGATCTTGGCTGTTTGTTTGCAATCGCCCACTTTCTCTTATAAGGCTTTCCCTTACTCTCAACTAACCCTTGATGCCTTGATCAGTTATTGCCTGTCACTTGCTGTGATTGCTTACATACTTGTTTTATATTGGATGACTTTTATAAATGTTTGGTTACACATTTATTTATTTTCATTATATAAGATGAAGGTGAAGTTGCTCAGTCGTGTCCAACTCTTTGCGACCCCGTGGACTGGAACTTACTAGGCTTCTCTGTCCATGGGATTCTCCAGGCAAGAATACTGGAGTGGATTGTCATTTCCTTCTCTAGGGGATCTTCCCGACCCAGGGATCGAACCCGAGTCTCCCGCATTGGAGGCAGACGCTTATAATGCTGTATATTTACTATACATTTTTGAATACATAGATAAGCAAAAAGAGTGAAGCACTGAGTGCTTTACAAACATCATTTCAAATATTCCCTGCAATAACCCAGCAAAATGCATATTGTTTGGTCCATTTTACTGAAGAGAAAACTGAGGAAGAGTGAGTTCATGGAAATTGATTCAGTTGACACAGCTGGTAAATGGCTGTCAGAACCTTCTGGTGCCTAAGTATTATACTATGACATACTGTGCTTACACACAATTCTTTAATTACACACAAGTGTGTTATCTCTATTTCTCTAAGATTCTGGTTAACACAAAGAATAAATGTAGTCTCAATATAAAAATGTAAACAGTTTAGTAATATTTAGAGTAAAAAGTGAAAGTTAGCTTTCAAAATCCCTAAATCTCATCCCATTTCCCTCCCCAGAGGCAACCAACCACCGTTTCCCCTCTGGTGTTAATTTTCCCAGACCTTTTCCTGTGATTTTCCAAGTACACAGATGATGCTTTGTGAATGTGTCCCTGCAAGTGTACGTGTAGATGTGTGTACTATGCTGAAAAGAAATCTTATATGATATGATTTCTTCTATAACTTGCTTCTTCACTAGTCTTCAGCAATTTTTTCTCTTACCTAGAATTCCATTTTGAAGATGTTTCTGTGGCAGCATGCTAGCTGACTCCGGTCTTATTACTCTTCAGTAATCAACAGATTGTGATCTGGGCACATGCAGCCCAGAATGAAGTGGCATCTTTTTATCCTTCCTGGAAGCTAGATGTGTACATCTGAGTAAATTCGAGGCACAAGGATTTACACAAAAGCATCTGAGATGAGTCCTCATTCCCTTCTATACTGAACAACTACCTGTATTGTTTGGGTCTCTCTTCTGTGTCCTTCCTCCATCTCCCTGTCTGTAAAGTAGGCAGTACCATCTAGAACCGAAGGAGCGGGACCAAGGACAGCAGAGAAATAAGATATGGAGGCCCAAGTGTCAACACCATGGAGCGTCATAACAGCTCTGATTCTCCTCTTTTCTTAAGAGAGAAATACATTTTGTTTAAGCCACTATTTTTTGAGTTTTTTCTGTTACTTACAACTGTCCTAATCTTAGAATCATAAGTGGATTGTAGGAGGTAGAAGAATCAGAGCATTTGATTCTAAGGACAGCTTTTTCATTCTTGAATCTGCAATCTAAGTTGTCTCAGTGGCTCCCTGGTAACCACTAAGAGAGAGAGACAGAGAAAAAAAAAGCCTTGAACCTCCAAATCAAGCAGTTATAAATAAGCAATGTCTCTGAACTAGAGCTTTAGCAGGGGGTAGCTCAATAGCCCCAAGTCCTTTTCAATCACCTGCTAAGAGTTTTCTTGAATGACAACATTAGTCTTCATGCAACAGAGTTTAGTCTGAAGTCAGATTGCTGGAATTTTACTTATTAGCTGTGCAGACTTAGTAAATGGCTTAATCTCTCCACGAAGCAGAAACTGATTGAGTTCCAATTATTTTGCCAGGCACTGTTCTTGGGAAAACATGGGGAAAAAATGAACAAAAACGGTCCCCACTCTCATGGGTCTTGAGTTCTAGTGACAGGAAAGAGAAAATTATCAAGTAAAGATATGATCAAGAATCAGTTAATAAGATAATTTCAGATAATGGAAAGTGGTAGGAAACTAAAGCAGCGTGACGAGAGAGTATTGCCAGCAGTCACAGTATCCAAGGATAAGTTCAGATTCTATGCTATTTCTAAAATTCTTTGGTAGTAATCACTGCTGGGGTTTAAGAGAACCTAATATATTGCAACTCTGCTTTGTACTTGAACTTGGTACCAGCTGAGAGATAAAGCAAAGAGTTGAGGCTGATACTCAGTCTGTCATTCTTGTTACCAGGAAAAGCTAAATTCAAGTACATGGCTTGACCTGTTATAAAAATGAACTTTGAAATACTGAGCCTCAGAATTCGACTATCTTTTCCATCCAGTCATTGGCAGTACTGCTTTGCTTACTTTTACTCATAAGCAAGCTACAATTTAAAGGCTCAGTTTAACAGGAAAGCACAAAGCAAAAATCTGATTATTAATAAAAAGACTCTTCATCACCACACAAGACTACGCTTATATTTTTAGTATCTTCAAAGAATCTATTTTATAGCTCTTTCATCATCTTTTATTCTGATAACAAGCAAAATAGCTCACTTGCTGTTCTTGAGTCACTGAGTTGTGTCCGACTCTTTTGTGACCCCATGGACTGTAGCCCACCAGGCTCCTCTGTCTGTGGGATTTCCCAGGCAAGAATACTGCAGTGGGATTGCTGTTTCTTTCTCCAAGGGATCTTCCTAACCCAGGGCTCGAACCTGCATCTCCTGCATTGCCAGGTGATTCTTTACCACTGAGCCACCAATGAAGGCCAGCTCACTCAACGCCTTGTGTTCTTAAGATGTTATGTCACTAGCTCAGAGCTTTTTTTTTTTTCAAGCATCTCTACTGAACATGCTCATGTCTGCTGGTTTTATTTGAAGTCAAAGATTATTAAAAAAATTCAACATAGAAAACGTTTAATTCTACAGTATCTTTAGTAATAATCTATAGTTAGATCACTCTAGTGGCTCAGACGGTAAAGCGTCTGTCTGCTATGTAGAAGACACAGGTTCGATCCCTGGGTTGGAAAGATCCCCTGGAGAAGGAAATGGCAGCCCACACCAGTATTCTTGCCTCGAAAATCCCATGGATCTCGGAGCCTGGTAGGCTACCGTCCACGGGGTGGCAAAGAGTTGGACACGACTGAGCAACTTCACTTTCACTTTCATAGTTACATCTGAAACTAATAACGCCACAAAAGAGGAGTATCCTGAACTTTAGAAGTGCACAATCCTATAAAAATGAGGATTACAATGTTCTCTTTAAAATGTGTTTCTAATTCCCTCCAGTGAACCCACTGTCGAGAAATGAAAATCCAGGTTTAGATCTTTGCTGCTCCATTCTGATATATCCTAAACCCAAGTCCTTGTTTCTACTGAGGATAGTAGGTTCAGGCAGCAAGGCAGATTTACAGAGTAGGTACATTGGTGTGGGCATGTAACCTTGATCACCACCACCCCACCCCACTCACGATATAGCTTCAAATGTAAATTAATATCAGGGCACTGCATTGTCCTGGAATGCCAAACTCTCCTAAAAAATGAATTTTTCTTTGAGAGAATTTCCACAATCTAGATGCATGCCCTGGCATCCTCTTTCCTAGGTCTATTATTCCTCACACCCAGTTCTTGTTCTGTTTTCTCTGACATTATGGGATAAAATTAATGGAACAGAATAAATTAAGAGACTTGGTGCTTTATCATCTTAACTGCTCAGCAAACTGAACTGATACCTTGGGGAGATCAAAGGTGTTTGCTGATAAGTGCTTCAGAGCAAAGAATTTTTTGTTTGTTTTTATTTGCTTTTATGTTCTTTTTATCCTAAAGATATCATAAAGATCATACTGTTATGGTGCTGAATAAACAAAAAAATAAAGCAAATGTGATAAATAAAGTTTTAGGAACAAATGAAAACTTTATGCTTTCAAATTACACTGCAATATTTTGTCCCCAAATATCTATAGAACTGACAAACCTGGTCGTCTGATTAAAAGGAAGTAAGCAAAACATCTTTCAGTTCAGTTCAGTTCAGTTCAGTCGCTCAGTGGTGTCCAACTCTTTGCAACCCCACGAATCGCAGCACGCCAGGCTCCCTGTCCATCACCAGCTCCCAGAATTTACTCAAACTCATGTCCATCGAGTCGGTGATGACATCCAGCGTTCTCATCCTCTGTCGTCCCCTTCTCCTCCTGCCCCCAATCCCTTAGGTTTTATTAAAAATTCTAGAGTATTTGTAACATTAAGAATATTGTAGAAATTCTCTTTGTGGAGGCTCTAGAATGAAATTTATTTGGAGAGAATTAGGGCTGAAACAGAATATTTTCTCAGTGTCTGTTGAAACTGCTGTGTGTCTCTTTGTGTGTGTGTGTGTGTGTGTGTGTGTGTGTGTGTGTGTGTGTGTGTGAAAGAGAGAGAGAGAGAGAGAGAAGATAACACATAAGAGTGCTCAGGCACATAGGATTTTCTGCAGAGCTGAATTAACCATACTAGCATATTGGAAGTTCTTTACCTAATTTGAGGTCTGTAGCTAAATCCAGATTTAAAATGAGAATTTCCTAAATGAGGAGTAAAAGAGCAATCTTTGTACTTCAGATTCAAAGAAGGTAATTTTCTCTTACATTTTCTTTTTTTTCCATGTGAAAAATGTGTCAGAAAGGACAATTTCTAGAGGAATTTCAGAAAAGCTCAAAATTATGAGCAGAGAGGCCCACCTGTTATTCACTGACCATCTTTAGCTTGAAGAAGATGAGTTCTTGGGGTGGAGAGGGGGTGGGGTAGAGTGCAGATGGCAAGAGAATGATGGAAAGACAAAGCTTTGAACCTGTACTGACAAAAGCCAGGGCAGATGGGATTCATGTAGATGCAAATTTAGGATCTCCAACTGCTTCTTAATGTCAAGTTTGAATTTTTTCAGGTTCAATTATGTATTTTTGTCATTATGTCTTATGTGTCCCACAAAGCTGAATAATCCTACCTAGACTAACACCTACTAATTTTTCAGATGTAAGTTCAACATCGCTTTCTCCAGGAAAACTTATTTGACCTTGAAGTTGGAATTTTTAAAAAAGTTTTCTCTTTTGATCGCATGCTCCTTTTCTTTAGAGAAACATATGTGTAGAAATCCATGTATATGTGAAGGAATATGATGTGTAATTACACATTAAGATCTCTTGTGTCAAGTTTTTCTCCCATATGGGGCCATATCCTGTAGCAGAGCAGGTACCGCTTCCGGACAGAGTGGCACCAGATGGTAGACAGCCAATCCATATTTCATCAGAGAATAAATCAGTTAATATTGCCTCATTTTCTCATTATTGGAATTCATGAGTTTCATCTTCAGTTCTAATTAAACTTTGATCAGCATTATCTCTCACCAGTTTAGATGAACAATTTCGTAGTTCTTTCTTCATTGCCAAGGGGATTTAATATTTAAAGGAGTTCAATAGTGGTATGTTTTGCAAAGAGAAGTCATTTGAATGTGTAAACATTCCATATTCTTTTTCAAGGTGAAATTTATTTTTACAAAGAATCCCTTGTTTGTGGGTGTTCCCTGCTAAGGCATCGTCCTTTCACAACTGTTGAAACAGACATGTATTTTACTAAGGGACGTAGTCACCTTTCACCACCCTACAGTACGATTTAATGGGATCTGGGGAGACTGGTTTTCTTTTGCTTGCAGATGGCTACAGGTGGTAAGTCTGTCCTTATACCCTCTAAATGAACATTAGCTGTCAGGCCAGAGCCTTCTAGCTGCTGTTACAGTCTTATGCCTCATGGAGCCCAGGGGGAAGGAAGAGACATATGAATTAGAACCAACTACTCTCGAGCCAGAGGATCTCCTGTTAGTATGACAAAATACAACAAAATCCACTACCCAGTTTGCTCAACTGATCAGGACTTTCAGGTTATGCAATTCGGATGCACACGTGGATACTCTTTCCTGGGAAACAACACAGCTGAGTCAACAAAGCCAGAAACCTGGCCTCGGCTGTACTGTCCCCTCTGGTGACTATCCAGTTTGTCTTTTTTTCTTTTATTCACAGATATCTCAAATAATGGCATATCTATTTAAAAATACACTGGGCTCTAAATGCCAGGTGATCTGACAGTCGTTTAAACAGGAGGAGATGATTCTTCTCATGTTACAAGAAATCAGGATGGTTCTTGTTGCTGATGTCCCCTCGGTGGCTTTGGGGGACTCTGTGATTGTCAGGACTTTGGCATTGGGGGTCTCTGTGATTGTCATGGTCTTACCCACCTGGCTGTCAGGGGAGTGATGTAGTTCCCAGAAGCCTCTGTTCTCACCCCCAGGATCAGGGGCAAGTAGCAGGGTATTACAGCCCACTCCCATTCTCTTAGGAGAGAGAAGCCTTGCTCATCAACTCCCTGCGTCTATGACCTCCCCTTACATTTCACTGGCCAGAGCTGGGTTACCTGACTACTCATGCTGGGAAAAAAAAAAAAAAAAAAGATTATTAGGTTGTCCAATCATTTTAGTAAGTAACAAACAATGGAAAACAGGGTTGGAAATGTTTCGTAATGCTTTTTTATTGTTGTAAAAGTCATTTAATACAAAACATACTATTCTAACCATATTTAACTGGGAAAGCTTGAAGGCTGAAGGAGAAGGGGATGACAGAGGATGAGATGGTTGGATGGCATCACAGATTCAATGGACATGAGTTTGAGCAGACTCTGGGAGATGGTGAAGGTCAAGGAAGCCTGGCGTGCTGCAGTCCACAGGCTTGCAACGAGTCAGACACGGCTGAGCGAGCAACTGAACAAGCTTGCAGTTCAGTGGCCACTAGGTGGTGGTGGTGTGGTTTAGTCACCAAGTCATGTCCGACTCTTGCGACCCCCATGGACTGTGTAGCCTGCCAGGCTCTTCTGTCCATGGGATTCTCCAGGCAAGAATCCTGGAGTGTGTTGCCATTTCCTTCTCCATGCCACTATGTACATTCATATTATTGCACAACTCTCACCATCATACATCTCCTGAATTTTTCATCTTCCGAAGGTGAAATCCTATCCCCATTAAACACTTAACTCCTCCTTTCCCCTTCCCCACTCCATCCAACTCTTTGGCCCCTGGCATCCACTAATGTACTTTCTGACACTATGAATTTGACTATTCTAGGTACCTCATATGGAGAAGGCAATGGCACCCCACTCCAGTTCTCTTGCCTGGAAAATCACATGGATGGAGGAGCCTGGTAGGCTGTAGTCCATGGGGTCGCTAAGAGTCGTACATGGCTGAGCGACTTCACTTTCACTTTTTACTTTCCTGCATTGGAGAAGGAAATGGCAACCTACTCCAGTGTTCTTGCCTGGAGAATCCCAGGGATAGGGGAGCCTGGTAGGCTGCCGTCTGTGGGGTCATACAGAGTCGGACATGACTGAAGCGACTGAGCAGCAGCAGCAGGTACCTCATATAAGGGGAATCAAACAGTAATTTGTCTTTATCTTTATAACGCGTATTGGTGGAGAAGGAAATGGCAACCTACTCCAGTATTCTTGCCTGGAGAATTCCATGGACAGAGGAGCCTGGTGGGCTATAGTCCATAGGGTTACAGAGAGTCAGACACGACTGAGCAACTCACACACACACATACACACACACACACACACACACACACAATGTATATTGGAATTAATTTTTAAGGTTGAATTAATATATGTCTTACAAACAGATTGTACCTCAAAAAAAATGGAAATGGTTTTTGAATAGGTGCAAGAGTCCACAATGGATTCTAACCTGAGATTCTGCTTAATCCTTTATAATTTGCTTTATTCCCTGGTGGCTCACATGGTAAAGAAGCTTCCTGCAATGCAGGAGATCCAAGTTCAATCCCTAGATTGTTAAGATCCCCTGGAGAAGGGAATGGTAACCCACTCCAGTATTCTTGCCTGGAGAATTCCATGGACACAGGAGCCTGGCAGTCCATGAGGTCACAGAGTCAAACTGATCAACTGACACACATGGGTCTGAAGCTGCATTCTTGGTGGTGACCTTCTCTCAATCATTAGAATGCACCTCCTTCACTGTTCAGTTCAGTGCAGTCGCTCAGTTGTGTCCGACTCTCTGCAACCCCATGGACTGCAGCAGGCCAGGCTTCCCTGTCCATCTCCAACTCCCGGAGCTTGCTCAAACTCATGTCCATCCAGTCGGTGATGCCATCCAACCACCTCATCTTCTGTCATCCCCTTCTTCTCCTGCCTTCAACTTTTCCCAGCATCAGGGTCTTTTCCAACGAGTCAGTTCTTCACATCAGGTGGCCAAAGTGTTGGAGTTTCAGCTTCAGCATCAGTCCTTCCAATGAATATTTAGGACTGATCTCCTTTAGGATGGACTAGTTGGATCTCCTCGCAGTCCAAAGAACTCTCAAGAGTCTTCTCCAATACCGCGGTTCAAAAGCATCAATTCTTTGGTGCTCAGCTTTCTTATGGTCCAATTCTCACATCCAAACATGACTACTGGAAAAATCATAACTTTGATTTGACAGACATTTCTCAGCAAAATAATGTCTCTGCTTTTTAATATGCTGTCTAGGTTGGTCATAGCTTTTCTTCCAAGGGGCAAGCATCTTTAATTTCTTGACTGCAGTCACCATCTACAGTGATTTTGGAGCCCCCCAAAATAAAGTCTGTCACTGTTTCCATTGTTTCCCCATCTATTTTCCATGAAGTAATGGGACCAGATGCCATGATCTTGGTTTTCTGAATGTTGAGCTTTAAGCCAGCTTTTTCACTCTCCTCTTTCACTTTCATCAAGAGGCTTTTAGTTCCTCTTCACTTTCTGCCATAAGAGTGGTGTCATTTGCATATCTGAGGTTAATGATATTTCTCCTGGCAATCTTTATTACAGCTTGTGCTTCATCCAGCCCAGCATTTCGCATGAGGTACTCTGCATATAAGTTAAATAAGCAGGGTGACAATATACAGCCTTGACGTACTCCTTTCCAGATTTGAAATCAGTCCATTGTTCCATGTCCAGTTCTAACTTTCTCAGGTACTGCAATTCCTAGAGTACTAAGTGTAGAAGTTTATAGCTGATTATAGTCAATCTATTATCTATATAAAAGAAGTAAGATCTGTAATTTCATGATTTAAGACATTTGAGAGGACACTAGGGTGAAATTCTCTATAATTTATTATCTTTTGAAAAGGTAATATGATATTAAAGTGCCCCCACCCCACCCAGCCTTTCTAAAGTACACAGTTTAATCAAAATCTCTTTATGCTAGAAATGTTATCATATACTAGTAATTTACCACTCAGTCACAGCCTCTTGGGTTTATTCATCATCCCCCAGCACATGACCTGTCACTGAATTTCTACCTGTTATCTTTTAAGTCATCTGTGCTCTTGAAGGGCAAGTGGATTCTCATTTCACTTTGCCAAGAATAAAAATACAAGTGGACACATCTTTTTGTAATTATTGATAGTTCAGTATGTGATGCTGGAAATTCACCTAATGTGCTAAACTTTCACATGAAAGAAAGAAAACAGAATCTGCATAATCTTCCTGTAATTGTGATGTGGGGCTGAAATTGATTGACCTGAACTATTTAAATTTTTTTCATCTGTATATAATTAATAAAAAATGAGTTCTGCAAACCAAACGATATTTTTGAAATTCATGTGTTTGGGAGTCTTGATTTGACTTCTTTGAAAATAGCCTGCAGCCCTGTTATTTGTTTGTTTCCTTGATTGGACCCCAGCAATTGCTCATGCACAGAAGCTCTTACTGACTCAGTGATGCTTTCTCTTTTGCATACAAATGTTCTAGTTTTTTTTTGCTGTCATCAAATGTCCATGTGATACAATCTAAAAATGTGAAGACTATGCTCATCCAGAGAGAGTTTAGTGTTTAAATAAAATATACAGCAAAGTTAATCTGGCATACGTTTAATGATGTGTATAATTGTTATTGTGCTGCATAGTAATTGGGCATGAGTTGTAAGTTACTCATATCATAGCAATGGAGGCTCTATTTATAGAGAAACTGGCATTTTACAGTCAGCAGTGAGGAGTTGAGACTGGGAAGAGTGAGAATGGGAGGGAGATTGTGAAAAGCCTCTTCCTGATCATAGGAGGACTGAACGTTTACCTGTTTTCTCCTGGCTCTCTTAGATCTGATCTTAAGGAAAAATACATAGCATCTCAGGGATTTTCCTGTACTGATTTCCCCAGGATTCAGGTGGACCAACATGTCAATCTACACCAGGGCTTCTTAAGTACTTACATGCGGGTCTCATTTTGAAAACAGAAGACACTGATTAAAGGAATAAAATGTCCAACGACTGTCAACTGAACAAGCAAGAAAAAAAAAAACAATGCACATTTTCTACATAGAGTTATCTTGATCAGAGTGTTTGCTCAGTCACTTCCAGTCGTGTCCAACTCTTTGTGACCCTAATGGACTGTACCCCACCAGGCTCCTCTGTCCATGGGATTCTCCAGGCAAGAATTCTGGAGCAGGTTGCCATTCCCTCCTCTAAGGGATCTTCCCGACCTAGGGATCAAACCTAGGTCTCCCATATTGCAAGCAGATACTTTACCATCTGAGTCACTAGGGAAGTCTAATTACCTAAATATACAGAGTGTTCCTTGTGGCTCAACTGGTAAAGAATCCGCCTGCAGTGCAGGAGACCTGGGTTTGATCCCTGGCTTGGGACAGATCCCCTGGAGAAAGGAGAGGCTCCAGTATTCTGGCTTGCAGAATTCCATGGACTGTATAGTCCATGGGTTTTTGAAGAGTCAGGCATGACTGAGTGGCTTTCACTTTTCACAGAGTGTTCAATCGTGAATCAGTTGTAGCAATTTATGCTTCACAGAGGTTATAGGGAACCTGGTGAGAGAAACAGATGGTATGCAAATATGCATGTAAGGCTGCTGCTGCTGCTGAGTCGCTTCAGTCATGCCCGACTCTGTGTGACCCCAGAGACGGCAGCCCACCAGGCTCCCCCGTCCCTGGGACTCTCCAGGCAAGAACACTGGAGTGGGCTGCCATTTCCTTCTCCAATGCCTGAAAGTGAAAAGTGAAAGTGAAGTCGCTCAGTCATGTCCGACTCTTAGCGACCCCAGTGGACTGCAGCCCATCAGGCTCCCTCCATCCATGGGATTTTCCAGGCAAGAGTACTGGAGTGGGGTGCCGTTGTCTTCTCCGCATGTAACGCTAGTTTATGATTAGTGTGTTGAAGGAAAGCAGCTGGTAGAGAGAATGGCCAGTTGACCATGGTGAGAAGTGTAGGTTAGATAGGAAAGACTCCCCCCACTCCCCGAGAAACTGACAAGGGACAGGAGGATGCACAGACATTGGTCAGGCAAAGCTCAGGGGAAGAGTGTTCCAGGCCTTTGGAACAAATGGGATGGTTCTAAGGTGAGAGAGTGAGAAAAGACCAACAGTGGCTTCCTTCCCATCTCATTCAGGACAGAAATCTCCTCCTCCTCTCACCCACAACACTCTGCCACGTGTAATTCCCCGTGACCTTTCTGACCTAATGCTATGGCATCCTTTTCTCTTTCTGACCTCACCTCCTGCTTCCTTCCTCTCTACTCCCTCTGAAATAATGCCATTCATTATATATGATATATATACTCATTTGTGTGGGCTGCATGGCTTGTGGGATCTTAGTTTCTTGACCAGGAATGGAACCTGGGCCCTTGGCAGTGAAGACACAGAGTCCTAACCACTGGACCACCGGGGAATTCCCTAACAAACTATATATTTTATTCATGCATCTTACTTATTTATCGTCTGACCCTCATGTACTGTACTCTGTGAGGGCAGGGATTTGTGTCAGGTTTATTCACTACAGTATCTTAGCTATTAGAATAGTACCTGGCACGTAGGAAGCATTCAGTACACCTTTGCATATTGAATGAATGAGTGGTTGACACTGCTTTTTTGATGTACTTGTTTTCTTCCATGCCTCATGGTATTTGCTCTAATTCAGTCCCTCTCTTCTCTCTTATAGGCTTACCCTGCTCTGCATCATCTCAGACTCTTTGCTTCTGCTTCTTCAACAATCTGACACGTCTCCTGGGTGTTTAGATAGTGATTCAAATTTTGTTCCTTCCTTCTTGCCTTTAATGATTATTTGTGGGGCACCTGATACAAGCAGGACCCTATGGGGCTCCTAGGCACAAAAACCTTCCTGTGTTCCCCATTTCTTGATTACAGGAAATAGGCTTCATTCAGCCTCTGTGAACTCCCCTGAGTTCCAGCAGGCAGCTTCAAACAGAGGCGAATTGGGGAAGGGAGGAGATTGAGAGAGTAGGAAGGAACAGTCGAGAAACCATAGGGGTAGAGTCCTGGCAGTGAAGGTAATGAGTACGTGCTCAGTCACGCCAGACTTTTAGTGGCCCATGGACTCTAGCCTAGTAGGCGCTTCTGTCCATGGAATTTCCCAGGAGAGGATACTGGAGTGGGTTGCCATTTCCTCCTCCAGGGGATCTTCCTGGCCCAGGGACTGAACCTGCATCTCCTAAATTGTAGGTAGATTCTTAACCACTTGAGCCACCTTTGAAGCCCATAGAGTCCTGCTCCCCCATCAAGGGCTCTATATAACAGTATCTTTGAGCTGTTTTACAGTTAATCCCACCAGGTGGAAGAAGTTAACACTGGCTACCCGCCAGTATGTAGACCCCAGACTAGTTGTAACCAAAAGGTTGATGATGCTGACTCCCACTTACCTCGCCACCAACCGATCAGAAGAATGTCGATGAGCTGATCACATTCCACTTGAGCCATTATGAAAAAAACTCCTCACTACTCCCTCCAGGTTAGGACACACAGTTTTGAGGGTATTAGCCTGTTGTGGCCCCACTTTGCCCAGAAAAGCAATAAATTTATTCTTTTACTTCACCCCAAACTCTGTCTCTGAGAATTAATTTGCTGTCAGGATACAGACTTCCCCTCGCTTCCCTGGTGGCTCAGACTGTAAAGTATCTGCCTGCAATGTGGGAGACCCAGGTTCAGTCCCTGCGTTGGGAAGATCCCTTGGAGGCAGATAACAACCCACTTCAGTATTCTTGCCTGGAGAATCCCATGGACAGAGGAGCCTGGTGGGCTACAGTCCATGGCGTCACAAAGAGTCAGACGCGACTGAGCGACTTCACTTTCACACTTTCAGGATAGAGAGGCTGGATTCAGCTTCACACCTGCTATGTACCAGGCACTGTTCTGGTCTTGGGGGATTTGATGACAAGGAAGACAATATCCTTATCTTCACAAATTTAGACTTTAATCAAGAGGACCTCCCCACCACCACCCAGAGATTCTGTTTTGTGACAAACACCTCACCCCTGACTCTCTGCTGCCTTTACCTGTCATAAGGCAGCTCTAAGAGCAGGGGACCAGCCTGGCAGAGCATCTGCTGTTAGAGTAAACGTGGCACAAATAAAATCAGTATGGGATGTAGGAGCCAGGAAGAAGAGAGGAGCCTGTCTGGTGCAAACAATGCAGAGGAGAGGCAGAGGTGCCTGGGCAATGCCCCCCCAAAAGCATTTACTCGATTGGGAGAGCGTGGTAAGGTGAAGACTCTGTGCTGTGCTTAGTCACTCAGTCGTGTCTGACTCTTCGTGACCCCATGGACAATAGCCTGCCAGGTTCCGCTGTCCATGGGTTCTCCAGGCAAGAATACTGGAGTGGGTTGCCATGCCCTCCTCGAGGGGATCTTCCCAACCCAGGGATTGAACCCAGGTCTCGCACATTGCAGGCGGATTCTTTCCCATCTGAGCCGTGAGAGAAGCCCATGAATACTGGAGTGGGTAGCCTATCCCTTCTCCAGGGGATCTTTGTAGATAAATGCAAGCTGGTCATCCAATTACCCAGTAGTGTTTTACTTCCTCTTTACGTGATCAGGAGGATTATCTTATTCTGAATCTGTTCTTAGATAAATTAGAATGGCCGCTGCGGAAGAATGGCTACATCTGTGTAGACCGTAAAAAGCAATGAAGCGTTGCCATCCCAATTCCCATAAGCACATGGCTTTACAAAACTTGATTGCTCACAAGACGTACCATTTGAAATGCATATATTGCACACTCTAAATGACACACTTCCAACGTGGCAGATGCTGACAGAAAGTTAACTGAAAAATCTAACAGCTTACAAAAAACCTGAATGAAATTTTTTGGCCAACCCAACGTTATGTAAGATAAGCACACATACTCAAAAAGAGATACAAAATATAGGAGCAATAAGCACTTTTCTATCCCTTCCCCTACACATCCCTTTTCCCAACACATGCACGCACACACACACACACACACACACACACACACACACATCTTCACACACATATAAACTCCTCATGAAAATGAAAAGAGAAGAGCTTCCTTTACAGGCTACCAGGAAAAAACCTTAATTCTCTCCTGGGGCTTCTGATGTAGTGTCTGCCCTTTTAAATGAACCCAGTTTGCCCTTGTGAGCCTGAGCTGGGATTACTTAAAGGCTGTGCAAGGCCTCTGAGCTCCATCCTTGGAATACTGCCAGGTCATTTCCTATCTGCCAGAAGTGCTAATCCTTGATCTTGGTGTGATTAGATCATCATCTTTTCAGATAATAATTTTTGTGACTTTCTCCCCACATCTTTTCTTTAACAATGTCCCTATCTTTCTCTCTCTCCCCTCCCTCCACTGCCTCCATCCAAGCTTAACCTAGACTCAGCTCTGCTTTTTTCAGTGGCTGTTGGAGGTGGGGGGCAGGGTTGGGAGTCTGGTTAGAATGGAAAGCACTAGTAACCTGCACATGTCTTGGCTTTCTTTACTCAAAATCTAAGCCCGCTGGATAATTAGAGGGCTTGTAAAGTTGCTAGAAAGGCGAAGTGAATGTGTGTGGGTGAAATGATTTAGAAGAAACACAAGGCGAGAAAGATTTCCTGCAGTTTTTGCAAAGGTTCTGTTGGATTGCAACAGTGTTTGCAGTCTGAAGGTTTTATCAAGAAAAGAGACCTGAACGTTCATCCCTGACAAAAATGCCAGCGTTAAACGTGATTCCAGGGAGACTGGCTGCATAGAACGTTGGGAAGTTGGAATCCCAGGCACCTCATTAATGATTTCCATATACAAAACCCAGGTTGGAAGTGACAAAGAGCTGGCAGAAAGCAGACATGTGGACAAAAATTACGGATTCTCCAAGTGGTCTATGAAGACAGCAGACCAGAATCTGGGCTTTGGTGATGCAGAAAAACGGGAATAGCAGCAAAATGCTTGTGCTCGGAGAAACTCCAAGAAATAACTGTTTTCTACTGATACGGTGGAATGAAGCTCAAAATAGGAATTAATTTGATATATACAAAATAAAGAGGTCTGATGGCTCTGGCTGAGATTTTTACCTTGCAGTGTTCTCATCCTTTCTTTCACTACAAAAACCCTGGCCCACTTTAGAGGAATTATATCTTTTCCATTTGAGGATACGTGATGAAATTGTTGATCAAGTCTTTCTACAGAAAATTGGAGAAGGCATAAGATTCAGACTAGACCAGTTAGAGTCCTCCTCTTAGGACTTGGAGGAAAGTGATGCAAGTACAAAGAACTGTTGGATCTGATTGATCTGTTTTAGAAGTCATCAGTTCCTGCCACTGAGATCCTCAGGGCTGCTCTGGGTTCTGCCCTTCACAAATTCTGTTCTTTGGGTTTGTCTAGGATGCCGAGATTCTTCCTCTTCAACTTAGAAAGGCTGTTAGTAGAAATACAAAGTTAAAGAGAATTGGCATTTGGTTCCAGCTCCTAAAATGAACAGTTCTTCGAAGTGTTACACCATCCTACTGCACATGGCTTTGGATTAAGGAACTGGTGATGAATTGCAGCTGTAGTTGGCCTTGACTCTATGCCAAGGTATGCATTTTGGCATCTGTTTTGGTTTCTCACTCTGATTCTTCTTTTCCCTGAATCAGCCCAAGTGATTGATTCTTTCTACTCCCCTTCTCTTAGAATCTACTTCGCAGGAAGAGGACGAGAGAGTTAGCCACTGACCCCAACGCTCCTGATCAATGAGAAGATGCTGTATCATCGTCAGAATGTTCCAAGATGTGGTTTATTTCATTGACATCTTGTTTTTAAAACATCAGCATGAACCCTCTTGATCAGTGGCTGATATAAAGAACAAGATTAAGTTTTGTCCAAAAACCAGAGTGATTTTTCTTTCACCCTTTGGTGTCATTTCCTTCTATCTGAACTGTAGCTTTTCTTTGCTAGACAAATGCCATGCTAAATTTTTTATTTTACTGAAAATTATTCCTCTTAAAATATTAGTAAATTCACAGTTGCCACCCAATATCGAATATCTTCATTTATTTTGCCAAAAGTTTACTTCAAATATTTATCAATGTTGTTTTGAATCATTCTATAACAAATTTAATTTTATACTTTTCAGTTCAATTCAGCTCAGTCTCTCAGTCGTGTCTTACTCTTTGTGACCCCATGAATCGGAGCACGCCAGGCCTCTCTGTCCATCACCAACTACAAGAGTCCACCTAAACTCATGTCCATTGTGTTGGTGATGCCATCCAACCGTCTCATCCTCTGTTGTCCCCTTCTCCTCCTGCCCTCAATATTTCCCAGCATCAGGGTCTTTTCCAATGAGTCAGCTCTTCACATCAGGTGGCCAAAGTACTGGAGTTTCAGCTTCAACATCAGACCTGCCAGTGAACACCCAGGACTGATCTCCTTTAGAATGGACTGGTTGGATCTTCTTTAGACACATATTTTCTTGATTTTGAGTGTTTCCTCCTTTTTGCAGTTTAATCATCAATATTTTAGTGTGATTCTTGGGGTAAATATAAACTACGTTTTTGTCAAACATAGAACTTTAGATCATAAAGTAATTATTTTACTGTATATAAAGTTTTTTTTAATGAAAAAAGCAGGTTTTTTCCTTTTCAGTTTCTTGCAAAAATTGTAAATAAGGAGATAAAAATAAATGCAATTTTTGTTATCACACTTGGATATCCTCTGGCCTGGATTATATCTGAGGTTTGTAAATAACTCCTAACGTTACGTTACTCACACAAAAAGAATACTGTCTGGTTATTAAACATCTCTATTTCATACCCAAATAGTTACATAACTTACATGAGATTTTCTGGGAAGCCATAAATCTGTATATTCCAATTTTGATAAGTGATCCTACATAGATCATAATCCTTTTAAAGATGTTACGTAGATGAAGATTCACCTCCTAGAAAACATTATTTACATGTTTTCCTGAAGGTCAGTCTTCAAGTGTTTACAAGTACATTTGACTAGATCACCTTCCTCATTTCTTCTCTGGAGATGCCACTTTCCCAATTCCCACGTGAAAACGTGGGTGTAGTCCCACTGTTACTTCCTTTTGGAAACTTTTAAGTCAGAAACTCAGTCTCATCAAGCCTCTTTCCCTCTTTCTGTCTCTCCCAGATAGATTCCCCACCATCTATACTTTGGAAGAAGGTCACCAACAGCTTTATCTTAGAAACTCCAGTAGAAAGAATTATTACCATCATTTTTTGTTTCTTCAGTTCACTCTCAGAATCCTAGGGAAAATAGGGATGGTTCCTTTTGAGGTCATGTGCCATCTCACTGTTAGAGGATTTAAGCCCCTGGATAAAATTGAATCAGGCAGTAAGTTCTGTTATTTAAAAAGAGAGACAGGAAAACTTCCTGGGCAGCTAAATCTAATAGCCCAGAGTCCAGTAAAACATCAATAATTTAAACACAATCAGAATGTGGTCAGAAACCACCTGACCTGTCTCTTGAGAAACCTATATGCAGGTCAGGAAGCAACAGTTAGAACTGGACATGGAACAACAGACTGGTTCCAAATAGGAAAAGTAGTACGTCAAGGCTGTATATTGTCATCCTGCTTATTTAACTTCTATGAAGAGTAAATCATGAGAAACGCTGGACTGGAAGAAACACAAGCTGGAATCAAGATTGCCAGGAGAAATATCAATAACCTCAGATATGCAGATGACACCACCCTTATGGCAGAAAGGGAAGAGGAACTAAAAAGCCTCTTGATGAAAGTGAAAGAGGAGTGAAAAAGTTGGCTTAAAGCTCAACATTCAGAAAATGAAGATCATGGCAGCTGGTCCCATCACTTCATGGGAAATAGATGGGGAAACAGTGGAAACAGTGACAGACTTTATTTTTGGGGGCTCCAAAATCACTGAAGATGGTGACTGCAGCCATGAAATTAAAAGACACTTACTCCTTGGAAGGAAAGTTATGACCAACCTAGATAGCATATTAAAAAGCAGAGACATTACTTTGCCAACAAATGTCCGTCTAGTCAAGGGTTTTTCCAGTGCTCATGTATGGATGTGAGAGTTGGACTGTGAAGAAAGCTGAGCGCTGAAGAATTGATGCTTTTGAACTGTGTCTGTGGCACTGGAAAAGACTCTTGAGAGTTCCTTGGACTGCAAGGAGATCCAACCAGTCCATTCTGAAGGAGATCAGCCCTGGGATTTCTTTGGAAGGAATGATGCTAAAGCTGAAACTCCAGTACTTTTCATGTGGAGAGCTGACTCATTGGAAAAGACTGTGATGCTGGGAGAGATTGGGGGCAGGAAGAGAAGGGGACTAAGGATGAGATCTCACCGAGGATGAGGTCGCTGGATGGCATCACTGACTCGATGGACATGAGTCTGAGTGAACTCCAGGAGTTGGTGATGGACAGGAGGCCTGGTGTGCTGGGATTCATGGAGTGGCAAAGAGTCGGACATGACTGAGTGACTGAACTCAACTGAACTAGTATTTTGTTCATAAATATGCTCCCTGGGTAGCTCAAATGGTAAAGAATCTGCCTGTAATGCAGGATACCAGGGTTTGATCCCTGGGTCGGGAAGATGCTCTGGAGAAGAAAATGGGAACCTACTCCAGTATTCTTGCCTGGAGAATCCCATGGACAGAGGAGCCTGGTGGGATATAGTCTATGGTGTAGCAAAGAGTTGGACATGACTGAGCAACCAACACTTTCATATTCTTAAAGATATTTTTAACCATGGCATTTTTATCCATGGTTATTAGATATAAGTTTATTTATTTTTTTAATACTTTATTCTATGTTACAATACTATATTTGTTTTGCCAAACAGTGACACGAATCAGCCACAGGTGTACATAATCTCCCAATGTCAAAGCCCCCTCCCACCTCCCACCCCACATCATCTCCCTGGATCATCCCGTGCACCAGCCCCAAGCATCCTGCATCCTGCATTGAACATAGGCTGGCACTTCGTTTCTTATATGATAGTATACCTATTTCAATGCCATTCTCCCAAATCATCCCACCCTCTCCCTCTCCCTCAGAGTCCAAAAGTCCATTCTATACTTCTGTGTCTCTTTTGTTGTCTCACAAGATGTGAGTTTAAAGTAAGACTTTTGTCTAAAAACATCTCACTAATAGAGAGTCATTATTTTTCAAGTTAGTTTTTTGAAGGAAATTATACTCTTTAAAGCATTCTGCAAATATTGAAAAGATTTCTGAAATTTTCTATAGAAAAGCTTTCAGAATCAGTTTGTGAATTACACAAGAAAATTATTCTTGTTACTTCATAACATCATATTAAATTTTAATGTCTGCAGTCAAATGTTTTATCATTAGCATTTGTCTTAACAGAGGACTCTGAAAGTTATTAAATACAGAGTGACAAAAAATAATTCTAGAAGTCTTTAGGGATCACATCACTGCCAAATTAACAAACAGTAGCATTTTACTCTGCCACTGCAGGCTAATCCATACAATGGAATGCTGGATGTGGAGAAAACAGTGGCAATAAATCCTTAAAACAAAGTATGCTTATTTAAGAAATTTTTAAAGTAAAATTCATGGTCTCTTTGGAAATGCCAAAAGATTTATTTCAATTTTGTTTCATAATATACATTTTGATGATATGACCACATAGTTGGATCTATCTTCAACTATAAGTATATATATGTGTGTGTGTGTATATATATATATATATAAAAACCTCAGGTATGCAGGTGACACCACTCTTATGGCAGAAAGCATAGAAGAACGTAAGAGCCTCTTGATGAAAGTGAAAGAGGAGAGTGAAAAAGTTGGCTTAAAACTCAACATTCAGAAAACTAAGATCATGGCATCTGGTCCCATCACTTCATGGCAAATAGATGGGGAAACAGCAGAAACAGTGGCCAACTTTATTTTTGGGGGCTCCAAAATCACTGCAGATGGTGACTGCAACCATGAAATTAAAAGACACTTACTCCTTGGAAGAAAAGTTATGACCCACCTAAACAGCATATTAAAAATCAGACATATTTCTTTTCCAGCAAAGGTCCATCTAGTCAAGGCTATGGTTTTTCCAATAGTCATGTATGGATGAGAAAGTTGGACCATAAAGAAAGCTGAGTGCTGAAGAATTGATGCTTTTGAACTGTGGTTCTGGAGAAGACTCCTGAGAGTCCCTTGGACAGCAAGAAGATCCAACCAGTCCATCTTAAAGTAAACCAGTCCTGAATAGTCACTGGAAGGACTGATGCTGAAGCTAAAACTCTAATACACTGGCCACCTGATGCAAAGAACTCATTCATTTGAAAAGACCCTGATGCTGGGAAAGATTGAAGTCAGAAGGAGAAGGGAATGACAGAGGATGAGACGGTTGGATGGCATCACTGACTCAATGGACATGAGTTTGAGTAAACTCTGGGAGTTGGCGATGGGCAGGGAGGCCTGGCGTGCTGCAGTCCATGGGGTCACAAAGAGCCAGACATGACTGAGCAGCTGAACTGAACTGATATATATATCTACTGTAGATGTTTGCATGCTCAGTTGCTCAGTTATGTTTGACTCTTTGCAACCTTTTGGACTGTAGCCTGTCAGGTCTCTCTATCCATGGGATTTTCCCCGATAGGAATACTGGAGTGGCCATTTTCTCCTCCAGATGATCTCGCCGACCCAGAGATCAAACCAGTATCTCTTGTGTCTCCTGCACTGAAGGTGGATTCTTTACCACTGAGCCACTGACGAAGCTCCCTATAGACAGATATGGATATAGATAGATAAAGATATATGGGATCACAGTACAAAAATATGTGATTATAATGAAAAGTGCGGCCTCTGATCACTCTGTGTAACTGACTGAGAACTAATTATGTCTTCACTACCATTTCCTCCCCACTCCAGTCTTTGCATAGACAAGGATCACCCTATCTAATTTACTAGAGAACTGAAGGCACTTCTCATCCCTCCTGAAACTTTCAGTGTCTTATTTTTGCATTTTTTCAAGTCAGCTTGGGAGCACCTTCAAGGAGGATCTTGTTTGGTTTGGCTTCTGCTTTTGCCAAGAGAGATATTACTTTCTGAGGTGGAGAGAGAAAGAAAAAGGCTCATCAAAAGGACAGGTGTGGGCCTACCACCACCAGAACTCCCAGTAACCCCACCATCACCTCCAGCACCAGCAGCAGCACCATGACAACCAGTACCAGCAGCACAAATCAGCTCAGGTCTGCCTAGCCTCTAACTATGAGTTGAGAGTAACAGAAATATACTCTCCCAAGAACAGAGAAGAAGAAGAAAAGAAGAAGAAGAAGAAGAAGAGGAAGAAAACAGTTCTTCTCTAGACCTTCTCAGAGGAATAACGTTTCTGTTAAGAATTTTGGAAGGATGAATAGGGCTCAACAGGAGTGCAGGAGAGAGTGGGGGAGATAAGATCTCCAGACCAAGGAGACATGGTGTTAGGTATTAAGTGTGAACGTTCACGAACTTGTAGCAGTTCACTGTGGACCAAGACCAGTGGCTTCAGGCCATGAAGTATCCTGTTTGGTCAAAGAATTTGGACTCTACGAAATCTGAAAACTACTTCAAATGGAGTAGACTGGAATTTGGAAATACCAAGTGTTGCTGCAGCTAGAGGAGGGATGCAGGCAGATGGGGTTAGAAGCAGGTTCCCAGTATCTTTCATGTGAGAACAGGTGAAAAATGCAAGCTTGTTCAGGGGCAGGGAGAATGGAAAAGGGAGGAGATATGTAGGAGCTATTACTGATAACTGATGATCTACTGGATGTGAGGATTGAAAGGGAGGCATTCTTCCTGCTGCACTCAGAAAACTGCAAAAACTAATTACAATGATCTACTCACCTTGTTTAAAACACTTTCATTGAATTTCTGAGGTTTTCAGACAAAGATGAAATTCCTCACCTACTCACCTTTGCGTCTCTAGTACCAAATGTCTAGTAGACACTTAGTAAGTACAAATATTGTTCATCTCATCTCCTTCTTCCTGGTCTATGAACATGCATGTGTAGTAAGTCACTTCAGTTGTGTCAGACTCTTTGTGATCCTATAGACTGCAGCCCTCCAGGCTCCCCTGTCCATGGGATTCTCCAGGCAAGAATACTGGAGTGGGTTGCCATGCCCTCCTCCTGGGGATCTTCCCAGCCCAGGGATCGAACCTGTGTCACTTATGTCTCCTGCATTGGCAGGTGGGTTCTCTACCACCAGTGCCGCCTGGGAAGCCCACACGTGCTATTTCAGTGGATCTTTCCCTGAGAGTAAAGAAAGGTTTTAAAGGAGATAAACTGAGGTTTCTGTCAGTGGCAGAACTGGCAAGAGCTCTTGGGATTCAGTGACAACCTGATACACATTTTGTCCAAATAAGGTAGTTAGGGTAAATTTCTCAATAACCTATAAATTGTAATATAAAGATTATGATTATTCTCTATTGCACATGTTACATTTGCTGGGTTGGTCCTTGGTCTTTGGTAGAATAGTAATAAGTGTTCTTAGGGTGAGAGATATGAATATTCTAATCTCAGCATGACCATAAGCTCAGACTATTTATTATTTTAAATGACCTTTTTCATATAAGTGAAACTCAGGGGTATTTTAAAGTGTAAAATGTTGGCAAGGCCATCTGATATATTCCTATAAATGCATGCCCTGAGGCCTTTCCTGAACATAGTTAACCCATTTGGGATAAACATTCTTAAAATAATCCTACATCAAATAAATATTGACATGCTTTTAAGGTCACTTGCTACAAGACTAGAATTTTAACAGAAAGCTAAATTTGATGTAATTTTTCAAACCACTAAGTGGAATTGAAATTCATGGCATTTATTTGAGAGTATAAATCTTAAGCATTAAGAAATCATTTTGAATTTCTGTAGTTCTTGTCATACCCTAAGCTGCTGGTGTGTGTGTGTGTGTGTGTGTGTATATATATATAGGCTATTCACATACAATGCCTGTAAAATATTCTTTATATCCTTTTTTTTTCTAAAATGCCCAGAAACCTAAGGACTTGAGATGATAAAACAGAAGATTCTTTTTTTTTATTGTATTATATATTTATTCATTATATATATATAAGGGATTAATTCCAAGCTATTACTTATCTCTGTGCTGTTCACTTTTTCCTTTCTGGACTATGCTTCATAGATAATAAAGGAAACAAAAAGACCGAGAATTGGGTCTGGGAAGAAAAAATTAGAGAGGAAAAATAGTTTCTATTATTGAGATAGATGATGGATTTAGAGAGGCAAGGCAAAAGGTTGTCATTCTTCTAATGAATATTTTTGTTCCACATCAAAGCACAAATATGTTTCAGGATTTGTGTGTGAGGGGGTATCCATAATGAGAAGAAACATTTCTTCTTGGGAGCCAAGTAGCAAGGAACATCTCTCATCTCACAATAAAACTAGACACAGGTTTTGTTTATTTGACAAAGGAACTGATGATGTCTTTACATTCCACAGAGTAACCTCTTAATTTCTGGGTTCCCAGGAGCAATCCTAAATTCTCCATCCACCTTAAATCAGGCTTCTGGCAAAAACTGATTCTAGGAGATTGCTATGCTTCCCAGGTTTGGTTGCTTGTGTGTGAGGGGGTGCGGGTGAGGGACAAGAAGTTGTTCAATTAAAAATAATTACTATGCACATTGCTGAAGAAGGGAAGAAATGGGTTTTGCATCTTGATTTTGAAAAACAAAATCATTAAGGCAATACTTTTATAAGATGATGCGCTCTCAGGTCCATACATGATCGCTCCTGGAACACCTGCCCTTTCTCCCAAGTCACCTTGAATTGGCTTTGTTATCATTGCTTTCTGAAAATCAAGCTGTGGCGATGCCTTTCCATCTCTCCCACTCTTACTCCTAGTTAAAGCCAAATCCAAAAACCAAATTTTGGGGTTTAAAGAAGATTCCCACAGTTCAAGGCAGATCATAAGCATTCAAGTGAGGCTGTCAGATGAAGAAGATATAACATTTAAATGCTTAGGTGGTAGACAGAATCCTTCCCTCCCCTTACAACGGTGACCATACTCTAATCCTTGGAACCTATGGATAAGTTATTTCACCTGGCATAAGAGACTTTGCAGGTATACTGTAAGATAAATTATCTCAGATTTTCTGGGTAGGTGGGCATCCCTGGTGGCCTAGTGGTAAAGAGTCTGCCTGTCAGTGCAGGAGACAGGGGTTCAATCCCTGGGTCAGGAAGATCCCCTGGAGAAGAAAATGGCAACCCACTCCAGTATTCTTGCCTGGGACATCCCATGAACAGAAGAGCCCCATGGGCTATATAGTCCATGGGGTTGCAAGAGAGTCAGAAACAACTTAGTGACTAAATAACAACAACAATCTGAACAGGCACAGCAGAGAACCTGCTCTGGCTGGAGTCAAAGAGAGGCAGCAGCAGAAGTTAGTGACAAGCCTGCATGCAAGTCAGCTACTGGAGGAGGCCACGTGGAAAATATGAGCACAAATGTGGGCAGCCTCTAACAGTAGAGACCAGTGCTGGGGGATGGCCATCAAATGCACAAGGATCTCGGTCCTCTAACCATGTGGACCTGAACTGAACCAACAAGCTGAGTTAGCTGTGAGCCACATTCTAGACCAATGAATGCAGCCCTCATGACACACTCATTTTGGCCTTGAGAAACCCTACACAAATACCCATTTAAGCCTGCCCAGACTTCTGACCTACAGAAGTTGTAAGATTAAAAAACAATAACAGGGACTTCCTTGGTGGTCCAGTGGTAAGAATCTGCCTGTCAATGCAGGGGACACAAGTCCGATTCCTGGTCTGGGAACTAAGATGCCACATGCTGTGGGGCAACTAAGCCCACACACCACGGCTGCTGCAGCCCACTCGCCCCGGAGCCGCGTTCCAGAACAAGAGGCGCCACCGCGATGCGAGGCCTGCACACTGCAAAAGGAGAACGTCCACGCACCACGACAAAGACCTAGCGCAGCCAAAGCTAAATAGATAAATAGAATAGCTGTTAACTATAATGGTGGCAAATAGATGAGGAAACAATGGAAACAGTGACAGACTTTATTTTGGGAGGCTCCAAAATCACTGCAGATGGTGACTGCAGTCAAGAAATTAAAAGACGCTTGCTCCTTGGAAGAAAAGCTATGACCAACCTAGACAGCATATTCAAAAGCAGAGACATTACTTTGCCAACAAATGTCTGTCTAGTCAAAGCTATGATTTTTCCAGTAGTCATGTATGGATGTGAGAGCTGGACTATAAAGAAAGCTGAGAAATGAAGAATTGATGCTTTTGAACTGTGGTGTTGGAGAAAACCCTTGAGAGTCTCTTGGACTGCAAGGAGATCAAACTAGTTAATCCTAAAGGAAATCAGTCCTGTACTTCACTGGAAGGACTGATGCTGAAGCTGAAACTCCAACACTTTGGCCACCTGATGCAAAAACTGACTCATTGGAAAAGACCTTGATGGTGGGAAAGATTGAAGGCAGGAGAAGGGGATGAAAGAGGATGAGATGGTTGGATAGCATCACCGACTTGATGGACATGAGTTTGAGGAAGCTCTAGGAGTTGGTGATGGACAGGGAAGCCTGGCATGCTGCACTCTTTGGGGTTACAAAGAGTTGGACACGATTAAGCAACTGAACTGAACTAAATTGACAATGGCTCAGGCAGTAAAGAATTTGTCTGCAATGCAGGAGACCTGGGTTCAGTCCCTGGGTCACGAAGATCCTCTGGAGAAGGGAATGGCAACCCACTCCAGTATTCTTGCTTGGAGAATTCCTGAGGTTACAGTCCATGGCGTCGCAAAGATTTGAACAAAACTGAGTGACTAAGACTTATTAAGTCACTAAGTTTGTGGAAATGTTACAAAAGCAATAGAAAATTTAGAGATGTAACTACAAATTCTAATAGAATCTTTACTTCTACTTTTACTGTTAAAGTTTTGACAATGATGAGAGAGAAAAGAAAATCTATTTAGAGTAGCTTTTCCTCAAAATGTACCAATTTTTTTTTGTCAGACAAGTTTCAGTCAGTAAAAAGAAGCCATTGCAGGTATTTTGAGTAGGAAGGGTTTAACATAAGACATTAAGCACTTTAAAAAAGATAACAAAAACAAGGGTCGAAGAAACAAAAGTGAGCAAAACCACCTCTCATGAAACATGGAAATTGAAAGAACTACAAGAAACCACTGCTCATGATTTCAGTTATCTGAGGTACCAAAATAAGTTGTTCTCAGAATGACCTGGAGCAGTTGGCAAAGCTTCCTGTCAACTGCTTGCTAAAGTGAATGCTTGCCTTGCTCTGCAAGAGGAATAATAATGGCTTCTGCCTCTGTCCCGCTTCTGAACCTCACGTAACTGGTGGAATCTAACCCAGAAACTAGGCTTCTAGCTCATGCAATATAGAGACAAGAACAGAAGGAAAACAGCCCTGAGTGCCTGGCACATGGCTGTACATCACTATTGCCACTGCATCAATACCCACGTGTAGAAAGATGAAGAAAAATGAAGCAGAAAGAGGAAAAAAATCACCATCCACCAAAGCATTCAGTGACAAAGATTCAGACAAAATGAAATGGGAAAAGCTCCATTGTATCCAAACGAGTACTTCCACTCTCCATCTCTAGATGTTTTTTCTACACTCAAACAATATTACATCAGTTCAGTTCAGTTCAGTCGCTCAGTCGTGTCCGACTCTTTGCGACCCCATGAATCGCAGCACACCAGGCCTCCCTGTCCATCACCAACTCCCGGAGTTCACTCAGACCCACATCCATCGAGTCCGTGATGCCATCCAGCCATCTCATCCTCTGTTGTCCCCTTCTCCTCCTGCCCCCAATCCCTCCCAGCATCAGAGTCTTTTCCAATGAGTCAACTCTTCTCATGAGGTGGCCAAAGTACTGGAGCTTCAGCCTTAGCATCATTCCTTCCAAAGAAATCCCAGGGCTGATCTCCTTCAGAATGGACTGGTTGGATCTCCTAGCAGTCCAAGGGACTCTCAAGAGTCTTCTCCAACACCACAGTTCAAAATCATCCATTATTTGGTGCTCATGGAATACTAAAAACTAGTTCCATTTTCTCCTTTTACATAAAAGGAATGGAAAAAGTCTATAGAGATTGTGTGATAGTCTAAAACAAGTTGGCTGGCTAGGCAGGAAACAGGGTCAAGGGCTTATGGAGTCTTTCTAGTCTCCCAAATTCCTGTCAAGGTCTAGGAAATGTCTAGGTTTTACCTAACTTAGAGGCTAACAAGTTAGTCTGTTACCATGTATGGACGTTGGCAGAAGACAGAAGACTCTTGGATCAGAGACAACGGACTTTAGTCCTCATGTCACAGCGGTGGCCAGGCTGTCAGATGGTCATATCGGTCCCTCTTGATTGTCAAACTTCATAGAACTGATGCAGAGGGGCACGGAGGCTGCTATGCACACAGTAGGCTTGTGTCATAGCCAAAGAACACTGAGCCTGAGGAATGTTCTGCCCTTTTTTTTTTTTTTTTAGCAAATAGAAGCAAGCCTAGCCTTTGTCCTATAAAACATGTTACCTCAATCAAGGTTCAGTTCAGTTCAGTTCAGTCACTCAGTCGTGTCCGACTCTTTGCGACCCTATGAATTGCAGCACGCCAGGCCTCCCTGTCCATCACCAACTCCCGGGAGTTCACTCAGACTCACGTCCATCGAGTCCGTGATGCCATCCAGCCATCTCATCCTCGGTCGTCCCTTCTCCCCCTGCCCCCAATCCCTCCCAGCATCAGAGTCTTTTCCAATGAGTCAACTCTTCACATGAGGTGCCCAAAGTACTGGAGTTTCAGCATTAACATCATTCCCTCCAAAGAAATCCCAGGGCTGATCTCCTTCAGAATGGACTGGTTGGATCTCCTTGCAGTCCAAGGGACTCTCAAGAGTCTTCTGCAACCAAAAGCATCAATTCTTCGGCACTCAGCCTTCTTCACAGTCCAACTCTCACATCCATACATGACCACTGGAAAAACCACAGCCTTGACTAGACGGACCTTAGTCGGCAAAGTAATGTGTCTCCTCTTGAATATACTATCTAGGTTGGTCATAACTTTCCTTCCAAGAAGTAAGTATCTTTTAATTTCGTGGCTGCCGTCACCATCTGCAGTGATTTTGGAGCCCCCAAAATAAAGTCTGACACTGTTTCCATTGTTTCCCCATCTATTTGCCATGAAGTGATGGGACCGGATGCCATGATCTTCGTTTTCTGAATGTTGAGCTTTAAGCCAACTTTTTCACTTTCCTCTTTCACTTTCATCAAGAGGCTTTTTAGCTCCTCTTCACTTTCTGCCATAAGGGTAGTGTCACCTGCATATCTGAGGTTATTGATATTTCTCCCGGCAATCTTGATTCTAGCTTGTGGTTTTTCCGGTCCAGCGTTTCTCATGATGTACTCTGCATATAAGTTAAATAAGCAGGGTGACAATATACAGCCTGGATGTACTCTTTTTTCCAATTTGGAACTAGTCTGTTGTTCCATGTCCAGTTCTAACTGTTGCTTCAAGGTAGTCCACTACAAATATAATCCTGAGAAACGACATTGATAAAGGGTTTCACGTTCTTGGCAGACTTGCAAGAATGTGCACCAGAGGGTCGGTGGCAACTCACCCCTTCTAACACCACTCATGGGCTTTCCCAGTGACTCTGGTAAAGAATCCGCCTGCAATGCAAGAGACCTGGGTTCGACCCCTGGGTTGGGAAGAGGAGGAGGGCATGGCAACCCACTCCAGTATTCTTGCCTGGAGAATCCTTGTGGACAGAGGAGCCTGGTGGGCTATATTGTCCATGGGGTCACAGAGTCAGACACAACTGAGAGACTAAACACTACACTGCTACTACTCATAGCACTTATAATTTAAAATACTTAAGACTATGTGCAAAACAACATATGTAATGTATGTAAATATTCCATCTCTGAAATTTAACCAATTCTCATATGGTTTTAGTCCATTCGTTTTCACTACCATATAATATTGCAGTGGGTGAATAGGTAACTTATTAATCCATTCTCCTGCTGATGAACATCAGGGCTGGTTTGCAGTACTTTGCTGTTATGCTACTATGAATCTTCTTGTGTGCATTTCCCAGTATCTTTGTGCAAAAGTTTGTCTAGAGGATTTGATGAGATGTGAAATTATCTGATTATTAATGAAGTTAAAAATAACTGCTTATATTTTAGTTACAATTTGTGTTTCATGTCTATGAATTGTCTGCTTATGTTTTTAGCTCATATTTCTGCTAGGTTGCTTTTCTTTAAAAATTTAAATTTATTTTTAAGAGTTCATAGTTTCATCACTGATTCATGGTTAAAACCAAATCTCTTAGTAATAGGAACATTCTTAATCTACACACACACACACCCACTCCCCACCCCCCACTGCCAAAAAAAAAAAGGTATCTATTAAAATCTGTAATTGCAAAGCATCTTTTATATGACAATCTGATGAAAGCATTCTTTTTAAAATCAGAAACCAGATGGAGATGCTCTCTATCTTGGCTTCTATTCAACATTATACTTGAAGTCTTACCTAGCTCATTAAGGGAAGAATAGAAAATAAAAGATATAAGAGGAAATGTAAGAAGAAAAAAACAATCACAGATGAAATCATTGTCTACTTAGAAAAGCCAATATTATTCAAGGAAACATGATTAGAAATGATAAGAGAACTTATAAGCTGTATGGGCATGTTTAGAATCACAAATGAGTGATAATGTTTTTCTGCAGCTAGTGAGATGACAATATTCTTTTTTTTCTTTAAGCTGTTAATGTGATGAATCACTCTTGTCAGTTCAGCCACTCAGTCATGTCCGACTCTCTGCAACCCCATATACCGCAGCACGCCAGGCCTTACTGTTCATCACCAACTCCCAGAGTTTACCCAAACTTATGTCCATTGAGTCAGTGATGCCATCCAGCCATCTCATCCTCTGTCGTCCCCTTTTTCTCTTGCCCTCAATCTTCCCCAACACCAGGGTCTTTGCAAATGAGTCAGCTCTTCACATCAGGTGGCCAAAGTACTGGAGTTTCAGCTTCAACATCAGTCCCTGCAATTAATACCCAGGACTGATCTCCTTTAGGATGGACTGGTTGGATCTCCTTGCAGTCCAAGGGACTCTCAAGAGTCTTCTCCAACACCACAGTTCAAAAGCATCAATTCTTCAGCACTCAGCCTTCTTCACAGCCCAACTCTCACATCCATACATGACTACTGGAAAACCATAGCCTTGACTAGACGGACCTTTGTTGGCAAAGGACTGTCTCTGCTTTTTAATATGCTGTCTAGGTTGGTCATAACTTTCCTTCCAAAGAGTAAGCGTCTTTTAATTTCACAGGTGCAGTCACCATCTGCAGTGATTTTGGAGCCCCCCAAATAAAGTCAGCCACTGTTTCCCCATATATTTGCCATGAAGTGAGGGGACCAGATGCCATGATCTTTGTTTTCTGAATGTTGAATTTTAAGCCAACTTTTTCACTCTCCTCTTTCACTTTCATCAAGAAGCTCTTTAGTTCATTACTTTCTGCCAGAGGGTGGTGTCACCTGCATATCTGAGGTTATTGATATTTCTCCCGGCAATCTTGATTCCAGCCTGTGCTTCATCCAGCCCAGCATTTCTCATGATGTACTCTGCATATAAGTTAAATAAGCTCTTGTAGACTTTTTTTTTTTTTAGTATTTAGACCACCTCTGTGGATATTTGTTCATCTTGTATTGCTATCTCATACTTAGTTGATTTTAATCCATGCTTTGGACAACCTGGAGACCTATCTGGAGGCAGTTCTTTCCTCCAGCAAGTATTTACATTTGCTTCTTGTTGAAGTCCATGAAACCAGTGACCTAGGGCCACATTTTCTGTCTTCAAGGACCCAGGTTAAAACCTGAGCTTCTGATTGAGCTCCTCGAGCTGACTGCTGGCAAGAGGCTTATTCTCAGGTGTGACCTGCTGATGTTGTTCTGGCCCTCAAACAAACATCCCTTTCATTTTAGCTTACTTTTAAACAAGCTGACTGCGATTCCAGCTTTTTTTCTTTCCCAGGGAAAGGGAGGTGGTGGTGGTAGAGATTTTCCTTATTTCCTGTGAACTCAGCAATGCACTAAAAGTTAAGTTGCATGCAGGATCTAATCATTTTGTACTGGAAGAGATTTTTAAAGAACACTGTTTCCCATTTTGACCTACATTGTCTTTTCAATCTACCCTAATGCTTTCAAATTTCCTGTCTTGTGGAATATAAAAAAATCAAGATGTGGCTTACACTGCTAGTTTCCTACTTAATATCCATTATCCACTTCTCCTTTAATAAAGGACCTCAATTTTATTCAGGGTTGCAATGTGTCCAGCTGAAAAACTGTATTTCCCAATCGTAATGGCAACCAGGCTTGCTCATGTCATTCAATTCTGGTCAATTATCAGAATCCAGAGTCACTGATTGTGTTTCAGGAAAGCCATTGACAGAAGTTAACTCAACCTTGTAGGTCCTTTTGCTTTTCTCCCTTCCTCAATTTTCCTATCTAAAAGGTTCTTTGAGAGCTTGCCCAAAAGAACTCCAAAGACTTTGGCAGTAAATTTTTGTACCCATTCTGGACTTTCTGTAACATAGAGAAAAAACAAACTATTTTGTTTTATTCACTATTATTTGGATCTCCAGTTACATATACTGAAAGCAGCTCCCTACTGGTTATTTCATATCTGATTTTGATGTAACTTTTAATTGTTATCTTAATATATTTAAGTAGCAATCTTTAGAAAAAATTACAGTCACAAATCCCATTTATTTTATGTTTGGTAATTTAAAGTGTTTTGCTTTATCATGGTTAATTATGGAAGCAGCTGGAGATGAAATACATCTAGGCTTGTTATTTCAAGAAATTTTTATTGAAGGTATAATTTGATCCTATTCAAAAAGAAATGAAACTATAATTTAAGTCAATAGATATTATCTGATATTTGATATATATCTTGACTTCCACATTTTACACTCCTTGTTAGAAAATTATCTGATTCCATTTATAATCATGCCTGGTTATTTCCTCCAAGTGCAACCATTAATGTACTTCAATTTTTATTATATCGAGTCTGTTTTAATGGCATTGAAAGTTATCTATGCATTGTTTTCCCACTAGTCCCCAAGTAGAAAAGTAATAGAATCAACTACCCCTTTAGCTATTTTCATTTATTTTAAAATACCTTAATTTTTTTGGACATCTGGTAACTATTGCCATGCAGATGGATATATATTGGATAAAGATCACATTCTATGTTCAAAATTAATGGTAATTGACTTTTCAGTTTTGATAGATAGGGCCGTTTGGCTTGGCTATATGATCTCTACTGTCAATATTTTAATTAATTTTTTAAGCACTCATTTCATTGGAAGCTCCATACTCAGGCAGAGTGGTAATGATGATTATTTCTAAAGCAAAGGGGAGAACTTAATCAGAGAGGAAACTTGAAAAAGAGAGGATGCTTAGTTGATTTATGAGCATGAGTTTGTGTAAGCTCTGGGAGTTGGTGGTGGACAGGGAAGCCTGGTGTGCTGCAGTCCATGGGGTCACAAAAGAGTTGGACATAACTGAGCGACTGAACTGAACTGAACTGACTAGTTGATTTTGAGCTGAGCCTACACATGATAACCTGTAACCATCCAATATGATTTAAATATCTCCCATCAGTGCTCCCAGAGTCCTCAGTGCTACAAAGGCAGTACCTCACTGAATACCCTGAAGGATCCACTGAAGACCCCGGAGGCCTGAGGTCTCAAGGAGCAGCGGGTAGGACTAATGGATAAGAAGGTGCTGAACCATAGCAAGGAAGCCAAGGAAGAAAGAACTCTGCACTAATTTTCTCCTTTGTGCAGGCAATTGTGCTAAATATCCATACAGAGCACATACCTAATTGTCCCATTGAACCTTGTGGGGAAGGGGTTTAGTAACCTCCGACCAGGGATGTCGAACTTCAGAAATGCTATGAAGTCCAAATGCTTGCTTCTATTCGCTACTCTTATGTCACTGTAAAAACAGGGAGGGAAGCCTTAAAATCAAACTCACTATTACTTGGAGGTAGGTTTCTGTTTAGGAATTCTCCTGTGGTGCTTTTAATTTTTATTTCTTCCCACTCTACTAAGAGACAAAGGTGACACCAGGAATTAGCCCTCCCATCTTCCTCTAGGTGGCAAGATTTTTTTAAAATTATGAAAGTATGATAACACAGTTAACTGGAGTCTGGAAAACTATAGAACAAAGTTACATAGTTCCATTTATATATTATAATTCTTTTTTAAGTAGATACATTAAGATTTTACTTGGAGCTTCAATATCAAACTCTCAAAAATTACTAGAATGAATATAAAGAAAAGTTGAAGGGTACAATAGACCTGAAAAGCACCATGAAGCAATTCAGCATGATTAAGATTTATACAATTTTCACACAATTGAATACAAATTTTATTCCAGTTCCCATAGACTATAAAGTAGAAGACACTGGAACATATCCAGGGCCATAAAACAAGGTGCAAAATTTTCATGGTCTAAAAGTATTGAAATCCTACAGAATCTGTTCTCTTATCACTGTGGAATTATGTTAGAAATCAACATCAAGAGATACTTGAAAATGACTCACATATTTTCAAGTGCAATGTGACATGTATAGGTGGCAAGATTTTTTTTAACTTTGTTTTTATACTAGGGTCTTGTCCCAGCTTTATGCAAAAGTGTCACCCAATATCCTAATCTTGTTGGCCACAGGGCCCTTGTCTCCAAGGCGCATGTTATTCACTAGAATCTAAGTTCTAGGTCACTCAGGTTTTCAGATGGGTCCAGCCTAATGTCATCACTGGGGCTTGCTTGTGTCTGGATTCCCACACTCTCACTCCTCCCAAGCTCCTTGAACTTCTGTTCAGTTTAGTTCAGTCGCTCAGTCATGTCGGACTCTTTGCGACCCCATGAAGTGCAGCACGCCAGGCCTTCCTGTCCATCACCAACTCCCGGAGTTCACTCAAAATCATGGCCATCGAGTCGGTGGTGCCTTCCAGCCATCTCAACCTCTGTCGTCCTCTTCTCCTCCTGCCCCAGTTTCTCCCAGCATCAGGGTCTTTTCCAATGAGTCAACTCTTTGCATGAGGTGGCCAAAGTACTGGAGTTTCAGCTTTAGCATCAGGCCTTCCAGTGAACACCCAGGACTTATCTCTTTGAGGATAGACTGGTTGGATCTCCTTGCAGTCCAAGGGACTCTCAAGAGTCTTCTCCAACACCACAGTTCAAAAACATCAATTCTTCAGCGCTCAGCTTTCTTCACAGTCCAACTCTCACATTCATACATGACTACTGGAAAAACCATAGCCTTGATTAGATGGACCTTAGTCGGCAAAGTAATGTCTCTGCTTTTTAATATGCTGTCTAGGTTGGTCATAACTTTCCTTCCAAGTAAGTGTCTTTTAATTTCATGGCTGTAGTCACCATCTGCAGTTATTTTGGAGCCCCCCAAAATAGTCTGACACTGTTTCCACTGTTTCCCCATCTGTTTCCCATGAAGTGAGGGGACCAGATGCCATGATCTTCATTTTCTGAATGTTGAGCTTTAAGCCAACTTTTTCACTCTCCACTTTTACTTTCATCAAGAGGCTTTTAGTTCCTCTTCACTTTCTGCCATAAGGGTGGTGTCATCTGCATATCTGAGGTTATTGATATTTCCCCTGGCAATCTTAATTCCAGCTTGTGCTTCTTCCAGTCCTACGTTTCTCAAGATTTACTCTGCATATAAGTTAAATAAGCAGGATGACAATATACAGCCTTGACGTACTGCTTTTCCTATTTGAAACCAGTCTGTTTTTCCACTTCCAGTTCTAACTGTTGCTTCCTGACCTGCATATAGGTTTCTCAAAAAGCCGGTCAGGTGGTCTGGTATTCCCATCTCTTGAAGAATTGTCCACAGTTTATTGTGATCCACACAGTCAAAGGCTTTGGCATAGTCAATAAAGCAGAAATAGATGTTTTTCTGGAACTCTGTTGCTTTTTCCATGATCCAGCAGATGTTGGCAATTTGATTTCTGGCTCCTCTGCTTTTTCTAAAACCAGCTTGAACATCTGGAAGTTCATGGTTCATGTATTGCTGAAGCCTGGCTTGGAGAATTTTGAGCCTAGCATTACTTTACTAGCGTGTGAGATAAGTGCAATTGTGCAGTAGTCTTAGTCTATTTTTCGTTTGGGGACTACTGCAAATGAGTGCTGCTATGAACATTCTTTACTTAGTACATAATGCTAAATGATCTTCAAAGATAGCCCCAGTTCACACTCCCCAAACTGAATAATAGTTCCAGTTGCTCCACATTTTACCAACACTTGGTATTGTCAGTCTTTTAAATTTTGACATTTCTTTCTGGTAAATGTCAAGTTGTTACATATGTTTTTAAATTAGTATTGTTTTGACAACTAAAAGTACAATGTCATCATTCATCTGTTTCCTTTCCCTCACTAGAAATAATAAACACCTGATGTTAATATCATTTCTATAGATGTTTTGGTACTTTAAATACATATGTATGTATCCATAAATTATGTCTACAATTGGTCTCTTGCATTACAATTTTACATAAACAGTTACTTAAATTTACTTTTTTCTTTGACATAATGTTTTGGGATTACCCATGTTGATGCTTATAGATTAAGTTCATAAACTTTAATTGCTATATGGCTTGCATATAATTTATTCCTTTTCTAATTAAGATAGGCTGTTTAAAAATTTTTGCTATTAAGAAGAGTGCTACAGGTTTAACAATTTATGCTCCTACCAGAATTGCTTAAAATTTGTTTCTCCACCTTTCCGCAGTTTTTTGCATTGCCAAGCTTTTTAATTTTGGAGCGCAAAATAATACTCCACTATATTATTGAATTGGATATTTTTAATGCTATTTAGATTTCTTCTTCTATGAAATTTTCTCTTTATAGCTTTTACCTATAATTCTTTTGGGTTGTTTGTGGTTTTCTCACTGAATGGTTGGAGAAGAAGTGGCGACACACTCCATTATTCTTGCCTGAAGAATCCCATTGACAGAGGAGCCTAATGGGCTACAGTCCATGAGACTGAAAAGAGTTAGACATGACTGAGCAACTAATACACACTGAATGGTGGTTCTTAACTGATTCACTGAGTCTATATATAAATTTTCTTTTAGTTATATAGGTATCAAATTCAACTTCCTAATATTTGGTTTGCCTTATCACTTTACTTGTGGTGTCTTGCTGAAGTTTTAAATTATGTGCATTATTTATTTTCTTTAATTTTTGCTTTTTGTGACCTATTTAAGAAATCACTTGTACCTTGATATTGTAACGGCATTCTCCTATATTTTCTTACAATAGCTTTATAATTTTTCTTTGTATATGTAGATCTTTGATCCATCTGGAATTTATTTTTATGCATGCTGTAAATAGGGATCTAATTGTATTTTCCTTCATGTGGATAGTCATATATCTCTTATCAGTGATGGTTAATGCAGCCTATACCATTTAGCAAGTCACCAAATGTATATGAGTCCTTAACTAGGTTTTCTATTCAATCACATCAGTCTATTTGCTGATATCTGTTTTAGTTACTGGAACTTAATAATAAATAAACTCTTCTGCTGGCATTTAAAATGATCTGAGCTGTTCCTGTCTCTTCACTTATCCATAAGAATTTTAGGATTAATTAACAAGATTCCACTTGAAAATCCCCCTCAGGATTTGATTTCAGTTGCATCAAATTTAGAGAATATTTAAGCCCCTCATAGTTTTCATATCCAGTTTGTTTATTACAGTTGTTTGGTACAAATTCTGTTTTATGATTTGCCGGTGGTAAAGAACCTGCCAGCCAGTGCAGGAAATGCAAGAGACTTGGGTTCGATCCCTGGATCAGGAAGATCCTCTGGAATAGGAAATGGTATCCTACTCTAGGATTCCTTCCTGGAAAATACCATGGGCAGAGGAGCCTCACGGGCTACAGTCCATGGGGTCCCAAAGAGTCAGACATGACCAAGCAGCTGAGCACGTGTGCGCACATCGCACGCGCCCAGTCAAAGGAACTGATTTCAATCTGTGACTTCTTGCATCCCCTCCTTCCTTCTGAATTCTGTTTGCATCTTCCTGAAGCACCCTCTTTAGAATTCTTACAGTGAGGGTCTGTGAATGATAAGGTTTCTTCGTCTTTTCTGAATATTTCTTGATTCTGTTATCAGTCTTTGTAATGAATACTGGAAGCTACCACCCAGATTCCTCTTTAGAAGTGAAGGACTGAGCCTTCAGTACATCAAGGTGACAAAGCCCAGCTGTCAGCCCTTCTAATTGGTAGTCTAGTCCAAGGTTTGCACCTGCTTCCCTTGTCAGCCCACATCCAGTGACTGATGTCTCAGGTGTATAAAGGCTGAGTCCACTCGCTTTGACTCTGAAGGGACATCCCAGGTTCAAAATCAAGCCCTTCACTGAGACCATAATGTAGGCCAGCTCTTCACTTCATCCACTGTGGCTATCACCTCTTCCTCATGTGATATTCCCAAAGCATTCCCTAACAAACTCCTTAAACTCATCTTAGACTCAAGGAAGACATCCCAAGTTGATTGATGTCACGGTTGAACCAAAAAAATAGGAGTTAATATGGAATTTTAAACTTGAATCATTAGTCTCCTGACTGTCAGTGTAGACCTCTTCACTGATGACAGATGAACAATAGATGGACTTTGGCACAAGGTAACAAACAGTGCAATAATTAAAACTTCTTTCAGTAGTGAACTGGGATGTATTCTAATGGAAGGTAACATACTAGTAGTGGGTGTAACATATCAGGTGTTTAAGAAGTACAAGTGAACTAGTCATCTTAAGAACAAGGAAACTGGCTTAAGCAAAACTGATTCTTTGGAAAAAGTAAAACGTTGAGAATGATTAAAGGCTATTAAGAATCTAAGAGTAAAAAGTAAAGAAAAAAAATTAGTAGCAAAGAAAGAGGTTTTTATCTCCTGAATTAGGAGGGCAGAAAGAGCTGAGGAACAGGCCCAATACTTAATCATAAGGGTGGCAGAGCTCCAGAGAAGATTAACAACCACACAACCCATCCAGGCTGGCCATGCCACATCAGAGTGCTGGCTTGGAAAAAAAGAAACCCTGATGCAATGGGCTAGGTTGTGACACCTGGAAGTCTTAAATCCCTGGATTCTCCTGAACTCCTGAGTCTGAACACAGAGTCCAACTTTCCTGATCAATGACTAGTGCTCCCCTTGGCTTAAAACCATGCAGAGGCCTCCGCATGAGGTGCAACATGTGATCCCTTCAGGAACTGCCTGCCACTGCCCCTCCCTGCCCCCAGCCCCTGCCTCTGGGTCGATAACCTGACTCAAGTTACAATGTAGCCTGGCACATATTGCAATGAGTGACAAGAAGAGTGGCAGTGAGGGAGAAGGGTTTGATCCTCAGAGGATTGTTGTTGTTTAGTTGTTAAGTCCTGTCTGACTCATTTGCTACCCTGTGGACTGTAGCCCACCAGGTGGGTCCCTTAGTCCATGGGGTTTCCCAAGCAAAAATACTGGGTTGTCATCTCCTTCCCCCAGGGGATCTTCCTGACCCAGGGATCTAATTCACATCTCTTGCATTGGGAGGTGGATTCTTTGTATCACTGTGACACCTGGGAAGCCCATAATTGGCTATATTTTAATGTAAAATAAAAAGATTAGGGAGATGGATAACAGAATGTGGATCAGATGGACAGCAAACAGGAGACTGATCAGTCTGTATATTCAAAAGAAATCAAGGGAGTGTCCAACCAGGAGCCAGAGAAAAATGCTCTAATAATGAGTCACAATTCTTTGCTCAGCTTTAAAGTCTGAGCCAGTTTTTGAATCTGGAAACCATCAAAAGAGAAAAGATCAGATCCACAGGAAGAAGGACTTGAAATATCATAAAAGATTTACATTGTAATTATTTCCCCAGCCTTCCCTAGAGTGTTTTTTGAAATTTCCTTGGCTAACTATAGTAGGAATAATGGAAATATCAAAACATTTCTCAATGGAATGGCAGATACAGGAATTTATCTGCCTTCTTTTAAGATCTGGGCTTTCCCAGTAGCTCAGATGGTAAAGAATCTGCCTGCGATGCAGGAGACCAGGATTTGATCCCTGGGTCAGAAAGATCCCCTGGAAAAGAGAAGGGCTACCACATTCCAGTATTCTTGCCTGAAGAATCTTATGGACAGAGGAGCCTGGTGGGCTACAGTCCATGGGGTTGCAAAGAGTTGGACATGATACTTTCACTATTAAGCTTTACAAGAAAGACATTTGCAAAACTGTAAAATATATCACTCTCCTCTGTTTTATATTTGGGAAAATATGGCTATTTTCATAGAAATATGCTATTCATGCTAATATGTGATAGACTTATCAGGATAATTTCCAATAAATGAACAGCTAAAAATTTATGTTTTTTTCCCATATATGTGTGTGTTTGACTCTTTGAGACTCTTTGGACCGTAGCCTGCCAGGCTCCTCTGTCCATGGGGATTCTCCAGATGAGAATACTGAAGTGGACTGCCATGCCCTCCTCCAGGGGATCTTCCTGACTGAGGAACTGAACCCTGGGTCTCTTATGTCTCCTGCATTGGCAGGCAGGTTCTTTACCACCAGTGCCACCTGGGAAACCTGAGTTTTTATATGGTAAATATCAATTGACTATAACCCACATAAAAGTTTGTTAAACCAAGTTTTAATTAAGAGTTTTTAAGGGGTCCTGAGACCAAATATAAGAAAAATTTAAGACTACAATAGACAATACTAAATCATCTGTATAATACTGAAGCAAGTCATACAGTCTCTCTGACTTAGTTTCATCATGTGTAAAATTAGGAGTTAATGATACACATGTAAAAAAAAAGTGATTAGAAGGCCAAGAGCATGAAACATTTTTGTTTAGTTGTTACAAATACTATTCTATTTTTTTCTGTGAGAAAGGAAGCAATAATATTTGCTAAAATTGATGGAGTGGTAGAAGTTTGATGAAAGGGTAAATTAGAAAGTCCTCATGGAAAATGAGAATGATAGGCTTGATTAGGAAAACACAGATAGCTAGCAGGGCAATTTTGGGAGACCTGAAGAGGTCAGTGACTGGATTTAAGGTAGAATCATGATTACACACTTTTTTCCCTCTATAATAACACTCAGAAGTTCAGTGTAGGAAAGAAAAGGCAAGTTGTTGAATTAACAGAATTTGGCACATTCCAGCTCAGGGAAAAAAAAAGGAAAATTGTGAGTGAAATGATGAACTGTGTTTTAAAAGCTGGGGAAGAAGAGAGTATATTGATACCAAGAAAAGAGAAGGATGAAACGATTCCAAGTCTTCATTAGGGACAATTGAGAGAGTTGACGATATAGGAGGTTGGATGGTTAAACGTTTGAATTTTGGATTTCAGTAGTTCCACCTGTCAACTCCTGTGGTAGTCGTGACAGTGGGTGTCCGTCTGGGAGCAGAGACGATGGCTACTGGAGATGAAAGCCAGAATCCAAGAGGATGGGTCTTCCATTTAGATGTTCATGTAACTTCCGGTGATGGCCAAAGTTGGAACCAAAGATTTTCATCAGTAAGGAGAGAGTAACACAAAGCCACAAGGAAGGATAAAAAGTGGCATGGCTACATAAAAAGGAGGAGGGATTACCCAAGTAGGTCACTGGGGAGCAAGGGGACAGACCCTAAGCTCCTAACCAAGACATAAAGGAAGTGTGGAAAAATAAGCCAGCTTCACTTTAAAGCAAGCAGCCTCTGGTAGGAAGAGGATGTTATGTCTCAGCTAAAGACAGGAGGAGCACACTGGAGATCTAGAATGTGGAAGAATTTATTCACAAAAGACTGGAATTCCAGGGGCCAGTGGAAACAGACAAAGGAGGGTAGTACAGAACGTCACGGGCAACTAAAGGTCCAGCTTGTGCAGCAAACATGAGAAGTGGTTTTGAGGGAACAAAAAGTTTCCAGAAGAACTAAGCAAGAATTTTCTGTTTGTACCTGATCCAGTACCAGGTTGTGAGTCTCTTTTTCCTTTTAGATTTGTCTGTTCCTTTAGTGTTCTCCTTTTCTGAAAACATAAAATTGATGGGTCCCTTCCCAACCGCTGTCCCTGTCCTCTTCCCCCTTTTTTCCTCATCTCCCAGGTTCTCTGCACGGAACTGGGGAGCCCCGCCCCCTCGCGGGAGGGGGCAAGGACGGGGCGGGAGCGAACAGAAGGGGGCGGGCTCTCCTCTATCAACGTGTAGCCGTCAGGACGCTGCTGACGTCAGAGGACGTCCGGTCCGGTTCCCAGTGTCTGTAAGCGCTTCTGTCTGTGTTTCTCCGGGCTTAGTAGCATTTTCTCTTAGGGTTGTGGTTCGCGCGTTGGAGCTGCTGCCGCCGCGGCCGGCTTCACGCCATTCCCTGCCCCTCGGCCCCCGGAGTGAGTCCGGCCTCCCCGCGAGGGTGAGCGAGGTCCGCCCGGAGCGCGCGCGAGGGAGGGTGGGCCCGCGGGCGGGGACGGCCGTCGGTTTCCCCAGCCGCGTGGCACGGCCGCCTAGTCTCGCCTGGACGCCCCCGCACCTCCGGCCCTCCTGCTGCAGGCTTTGCCTCCCGAGCCGCAGTGACACCCCCACCTCCAACCCCCGGGTCTGTTTCACGACACGGGCCACGTCCTGAAGAAGTGGGAACCTTCCTGGAGAAGGGCTTAATACCATATAAAACCGAGAACAGTTCAGTTTTTAAGTTTACAAAACAAACTGGAGGGGTAAAAATGAGGCTCAACTTTCCCAGCGGATTTACCCCTGGGGACGCAGAAAATTTCACCCGAGGAACACCTTGTGATTATTTCCGGAGCTCATTTGGCGAGGGCAGTACACGTTTTTTCACTCTGTGTATCTTGTCACTTTAAATATTGGAAGGGTGACCTAGTGGACTTGGACGTTACTCCACATCACCACCCACTAAACCTCTTGACCTGGTTTGTCTATACTTTAAGGCTTAGCTAACCACCACACGGTTTATTGATTGGGCATTCCAGCGTCAGAGTTGAAACCCAGGAAGTAGGAAAACTTTGAGTGACTTTAGTCCTGTTCCAGGCACAAGCTGGTGTGTGATTTTTGCGGTAATGTAATGAGAAATATAAATGTCGAGGTGTGCTTTCTTAGAACTCTCTCCCTGTATCATGGACACGACTCCGCTTTCTTTAAATAATATTTTTGTCTTCATGGAGGTTATTTTGTCACTCCGCCGTGAAACTTGAAGCCATGCTTGGAAGTTTCGGATTTGTAGATCTTGGATAGAGCCTAGAAGGCTTAGTCTGTAGTTTTATAGATTGCCAGATGATTTTTGAGAACCACTCTTAGAAAGCACAGTTTTTTTAAAGTATATATAGTTTGAAGAATACTAAGAACTTTGTTTCTGTTTCAAAGCAAGCATGTGGGCTCGTTTGTGTATCTCTCCATTTATTAAGTGCTTAATTTATGCCCAAAGGGCTGGGAGGCAAAACTTGTCAAAAAAGATAAAACTGGAATTTTCAGGGAACTTCTGGTCTTCAGATGGGATCAAAAGCCAAATAAAAGTGTATTATTTAGTCAAAATCTTGTTTTTGTCTAAGTGTGGTGGTTCTTTCAACTGCCTGATAAAAGCCAGTTTTAAAGTCCTTATTTTGATGTGTGGTAAGCACATACTCTTAAATTTGAAGTTAAAATTACATGCTCACTGCAGGTAAAAGTGTAAGGAAAGGCAGCTTTCAAGAAGTACAGTTGATTCTGATGACTTTAACCTTTTTCAGAAAGGATAGTTTGGCTTTGTAGTTGATGTCATTTGACATGATTATTGGATGTTTTATCTAGGTATTATGTGGGAGAAATTAGACATGAAGTCTTGGCAGCATCAGGTTATCTGAATATATAGCTTAAAAAGTGAAATAAAGTGGGTAAATAATACATTTCTAATAATTGTGTTCACTTGGTACAGAGTAATTTTTAAAGGATATTGTGTAACATCAAAGAAACTTCTCTGTGGGAAGAAAACCATTTTGGCTGTTAGGATAAATCTTGATGTTTACATTTTTTAGAACTGTTTGATAATACAAATAAGTGCTTTGTTTTTCTAAAGCCATCTATTTTATTTGGAATGATGTATGCTTAATGTTTCATAAAGGCTTAAAATGTGCTTAACCATTAAAATGGCTGAGTTTAAAATTTAATGAGAATTAGAGCATTTCATTCTGCTGCTCCTTAGTTTCTTTAAAATAGCAAACACAACATGGCAATTATATCTTCTCTGCTTGTTTGTGTAGAAAGAAGGGAAAATGCCTAAAAAAGACTGGTGCAAGGAAGAAGGCAGAGAACCGCCGGAACGGAAAAACAACTAAGAGCATCAAGAAGCACCATAGATTTAGCTAAACATCCATGCAATGCGTCAATGGTAATGGGTCTTTTGGTTCTCGGTTGAAAAACTATGTATATCTGTGTTAAAGGCGTGTCTGTTGTTTTCATTAACACCGAATAGCAGTTGAGTTCTGTTTGATTTTATAAAACCTGTCATATTATCTTGGCTACTATTATATTGATCAAGAATACATACTAGGAACTGTGTGACATTTTCCAGCCTTTCTAACCTAGTACACCTTCCTCAATTTATCCTATTAATTGGAGCCTTTTTCCCACATGTCATCATTACCTCATCCCTTCCTCACACGTTTTCTGTGCGTTGTCCCCAAACTCAGATTTGCATGCCTCTGTACTTTTTCTCTTCCCATTCCTTTTATGTGTACTTTTGTTTCATCAAACATTTATGAAATGCTTAATATGACTTAATTCCTCAAATGTTTATTGTGTACCTGCTGTGCTATTTTAGGCACTATGGAGGATACATAGATGAATGACACAATCTCTGTTTCCACAAGCTGAGGTCTCAGTTGTTTTCTGTATTACCTAATGTTTATAAATGACAGAAATCCAAGTTAAGTAACTTCAGGGAGAAACAGAGTTGACTGAATGAATAATGGACTAACTTGTGTAGTTGGAAGGACAAGGATGTAGCTGGGATGCAGGAACAGCTGGAACCTGGAACAACTTCTAGTCCTGTCCCTTTCTTTTATTTAGTTCCATGTTCTCAGATTGTTTTATTTCGTTTGGGTTCATAACCACTGGGTTTATAGCTTGTGTGTTACAGCACATATTGTCCTAAAAGAGGGAAAGCGCTCTGATAGGTTGGGCGTGGGTGGGTGCCCATCCCTGGGCTAACCGACATTTATGACTGTATTGGGGGTGAGGGGGGGCAAGGTTACACTGTATAATTAGGACAGTGGGGACTCCCTTCTCTGTGCCAGGGTCATTTCTAGAGAAGAGAAGGAAGACAAAAGAAGAAATGACTCATCCATAAATATAAACAATGAGGGCTAGACTTTGGTAAGTGCTGCAGAAAAGGTACAATTGGGACTAAGGTATATTAGGAGTAAACGTTGGTAAAAGATGAATGTGGGGCTGGGAATCAGTTCATAGAGGAGGTGGGATCGTCACCAGAGCTTGCAGCAAGTACAGGAGTAAGGAGGGAGTTTTCAGGGAGACATATTCTAATAAGTAAGGCATGGAAAAGAAAGAATACAAGACATATTTTGAGAACAACCAGCAAATAGTGATTTGAATCTAGTTTGAAAAGTGACTAGAGGCCAGATTGTAGAGTTCTTAGTACCATTTTCAGAATTCTGGATTTTCTGTGAGCTTCAACATATTGTGTTCTCTACTGTTTCTTGTACCATTCTGTATTATTTTTCTGATTTCTTAAAAAAAAAAAAAATCAAAACATAGACCACTACTGTTTTTATCCTCTTTTGTGAAAATGCCGTTTCTTTCTCTAGTGTGGTATGCCCAATAGCATACCTTTGTTATTAAAGTATGTGTAGATGCTGGTATACATGGGCTTTTGAGCAAATGTCACTTACATTTTAACAGAAAAATAGGATATTCTTTATAATGCAAGTAACTTTGCAGTTTTCACGCAGTAGAAAGATTAACGTTATGTTTTTATATTTTACAGGAATGTGACAAGTGTCAGAGGTAAATTTTATTTGTTTTTCTATCTTTTTTTCTATCTATATGTAATAACATAGATAGATGGACCTTTTACCTGATATTGACTGTATTTAAAACTTTTCTTTTACATGACAAGGCGGCAGAAGAATAGAGCATTTTGCTACTTTTGTAATTCTGTACAGAAGTTACCAATTTGTGCACAGTGTGGTACGTATATGGTAAAAATGCATGCCTTTTGTTTTACTCAAAAGTTTATTTGGTATTTATTTAGTTTGAACCTGTGGGTTCATCATTATCATTTATAGTAGTGTTATGTTTACTGTTAATAAGATAGCATAAAATGTTATTTGGCCTACCAGAAAACTACCAACATGTTAGTTTTATCTCTTTGATGTCACTCTGGAAAAATAATTAAGATACAGTTTCGGTACCATGTATGTTGTTTTAAACATGAAAAGATTAGATTTCAGACTAATAAGATCTGGTGATCCTGAACGTTTCTTGATACTCTCTTAGTCTTGTCCATTTCTTTTCTTTACTTTTCTAACTTGATTCTTGCTGATACTGCCTGCGGTATGTTAGACCATTGAACGTGATTTTATTGGACATTTACCTGGGGCTGGTTTTTGTGATCACTTGTTTTCTTATTTGGTTCTCAGTGTATGATTCTTGAGTTTCCTCACATGTATTCCCAAGTAAGTGGAATAGAGATCCTAAGCCATGTACTTAATGAATTTTTATTCAGAGTGAATGATTATTCAGAGTAAAACTATATAGTAGTTCACAGAATGGCAAGGTTGATGTTTCCCAAGTAGTCTTCCGCAGAGCACTTGGTATATTAACAGGTATTCTTTAAGCAGTGCATGCATTTGAGATGTACTGCGTGTTTCCCTCACTGCCATCGGGGAGAATTCTGTTACATATGTGTATGTTTAAGATTCTCTAGACCTCCAGTAAAGAAGCCTGATTAATTGTATTCACTCCAGAACCACCCCCAAACTTTTGTTTAAACACAGGTTCCTTGGTTATGGGATGATAGTTTCAGGTGAAACACAGTTTGAGATATGCTCATTTAAATGTGTTTATGCATGGTAACACTGCAGAAAGTTAGGAAGGCTTAGGGCCACACCCCTGAATGTTTCCAGTGTAGTTCCAGCTTCCAAAGACATCTTTGAAGTCTTAAATGGAAAAGAGAACACTAGCCTAGATAAACCCATCATCTGCTGGTTTTTATATCTTTATTCACAAAAGACAAACGGATGTAGAATGCGAAAATACAGATTGTGGAGAAGACGGAGATACAGCCTCGCGAGGCCCTTCACCTGTCTTCAGCGTCTGGAGTGCTATGCGCGGATGCCTCTCCTGCTCACTAGTTCTTGCCCTTAGTGTTGGACACGGAACAGTTGGGGCGCTGCTGCCTCTCATTTCCAGTTTCTCTTTCTTCCCGTTTCCTCGTGTCTAGCTTGGTTTCCTAGGTAATCAGGGTAATGGAAAATCGAGAGTCTTCTGTTTCTTCCGTGTTCCACTTTGTGGTGTCTGAGATATGTGATTAGTATGTCACCATTAATCCTCTCATGGCATATGATAAATGAATTTCCTGATGGTGTTTCAGATTGCTAATTTACTGCTAGATCAGAGCTCTTGTGGCTGTATTGTGATTTTTTTGCTTTATCACTGTGTTTGTGAGTTTCTGTGCTCAATTGGGCACTATTTGACAATTCTTTTGGAAGAATGCTTACCCGGGGAGCTATGTTTATAAATTTTTAACTATGGATAAACATAAAAAATGAACTAGCTAATTTGAATAGTTATTTTATATTTGGTTTGAGATGTTCTATGGAAAGAAGCAGTCCCTTCAAATCAGACTGCCTTTATTGTGAATTATAAAACGTGCGTATCACTTTGAAATCTCTTAATTCATCTGAAAATTGAAAAAATTCACAAGGTTTTAAACTGTTCTAGTGATGATTAGATAAGAAAGCATAACCTTTAATTTCTGATTTTACTACAAACATGAAGTAGTATATAAATTCCTAATCTGAAAAGATCTGACTCTGTTAAGGTCTCAGTTATATCCATTTTCTTTTTCAGTTATGTAAGCAGTAAACAGTGCTAGTCTCTATTTTCAAATTATTTCCATAGGAACTTGGGCTAGATAAAAAGAGGAATTAGTGTATATTTACATGGACCGCTTTGTAAGACTAATAGTGAAAATTCATTTCTTTGCCAGGGAAAACGAAGTGCATGATGAAGTCTTCAGACTGTGTCGTAAAGCACGCTGGTGTCTACAGTACTGGCCTTGCCATGGTGGTGAGCTTCTTGTCATATCTTTTAGACCAGTAGATTTCCAAGGCATTCTTAGCAATATGCAGTTATTTTTTCCCAAATGGTATTGCTTTGTCCCTTGGTTCAGTTAGTCTGGAGTTATCTGGATTAGCTGGCATGTTTTTGTATGATTTTCACTTATTCTCCTCTTGTTTTTGACTACTTCCTTCTTTTCTTACTGGGAAATGTACAGATGGCTTCCTTCTTTCTTACTGGGAAATGTACAAGGAATGGAAACTCATCTAATATGGACCCAAACAACAATTCATTTGTCAGTGGGGCCTTTTAATGTGTCTTAATTAGACCTCAACAATATATTATTCCCACATTGCAGGCAGATTCTTTACTGTGAGCCCCCAGGGAAGCCCTTTCTATATTAAAAGTTCTGCTAAATTAAGATTCAGGCTTTTGGTTGAATAAGCAACCTAAGTTCCAAAACAACCTATGATTAATTGTATTTTTAAAAGCTTTGCATTTCAGAAAAGAGTACGTAGTTAACAGTTTTGCTCTTCACTACATATAGACATAATGTACTTCATTGCATGTAGTTATCCTTCATGACATGTAGAATTTTCAACGGAAGTTCATTGTTTTAAATAATAGAAACAGTTGTTATCCTTTTGAACCTTTTTACCGTATTCTATTGTATTAATTTATGCTCAGTTCCAAATGTCAGTCCATGAGGAATATGATATTTAAAGTAGAATATAAGTAATAATTTTCCAGGAACACATAATTTTTCATCATAGAGTAGACCTTTGCATTTTTCATGTGTGCATGTCTTGCAGAAGTAAGAGCCAGAATTATAATCATCTTGTGAAAATTCTTTAAGTATAGGATTGTCAGTGTTGCCTTTATTCAGAAGCTGTTATAATCTTCCTTGGTATGTCTAGATTTATCACATTACTACTTTTTTAATTCACTGAATTGTGTGAGTGTGAATGATCTCTTATATAAAGAATACATAAAAAAAAAAAATAATACATTTAAGTAGAATCATGCATTGTTAGCTCTAAGTCCTAGAACAGTGATTTTCTGGCCATTTTCTATTTGCCAGTTAAGATTCCCTCTCCCTTCACTCTTTTCCACCCTGATTTGTCATGGGAGCCTGACCTGTGTGTGTGAACTGGGTTGGTGACTTTCTTACTTACAGCTTTTTTATTTTTTTGGCTTCAGCCCATGGAGGGGCTGACGAGGGGAGGAAATTACGACCTGGGTGTTTATTCTTCCAGCTTTCTCCCTACCATGTTGTCCTGGTCTCCTTTATTTGAATAGGTAGTCCTCTTCATACGGCTCTCTCTTGTGGTTCTAGAACCTTTTTCTTCCCCTTGCCCGTATCCCTTCAGGTCTAGGGGGTATATGTGTATCATCCCTTGATGGCTTTTCATACTCGTCCCTGTTATTTGTGAACTATCTCTTTAAACTCCCCTGGATCACCCAGGTCAGTGTGTCATCTTTCTTCTGAGTTAACATTCGAGGATTTGTTATCCACACTGGTAATCTCCTTCTACAGATCCAAAGCATTCTTCCTGTTTGCTCTTTACCACTTTTGTTACGGAGCCTTGAATTGTATTGAATGCGACACTGAACACTGAGGTTCAGAAGACCTGGATTTAAATCACAGCTCCTCTCTAATGTAGCTCTGGATCTTGCATCATGCCTCTGTCCCTCCCGTCATTCCCTGTAAAGGAAACACCGTTCAGTCCCATTTTCTGAAGAGTCTTTCTAGCTCTTAGTGTCCTGTAGATGTCATTGTGTCATTGAAAGGCATAGTCTTAACAGTCTTATCTTGACAGAGGATTGGAGTCTTATTACCTTGTCATTTAGTAACGTATTTTACTTTAGTTTTTTCTACAAAGAAGTATATTAATGGTTTACAATATGTGCTGTGTGTGTGTTCAGTCATTCAGTCATGTCTGACACTTTGCGACCTCATGGACGGTAGTTTGCCAGGCTCCTCTGTCCTTGGGATGTTTCAGGCAAGAATACTGGAGTGGGTTGCCGTTTCCTACTCAAGGAGGTCTTCTCAATGCAGGGATCAAACCTGCATCTCCTGTGTCTCCTGCATTGGTAGGCAGACTCTTTATCCACTGAGCCGTTGGGGATTTAAAACATAAGCTGCTTTAAAAGAAAAAAAGATGCTGGCAGAAATTTAACATTTTCTCTCTGTTATTCTGGAAAAGTTATATGATTATTTTATAAATTACACAGATAAGGATCTTCCTTAAGTCAGAAATGTTAATATTTGAAAAAGTTCAGTTTAGTTAACAGAATTGCTATAGGACAGGGATGTTTGAATTGTGAGCTCTAGACTTCATTTAATTTAAAATCAGTTTGACAGCTGTCTACTCTTTGACTTATTTTAATGATTAATGTTAGAGCACGTGTATAGTTTCCCTCTTGCTTCTTTTTCTTTGGATTGTAGCTTAGATTTGTGTATAGTAAATAGCTATTGCTGAAGAAGTTGGATCTTCAGGGAACCTTTTTAATTTTGGGTTAGAGAAAGCAGTACATTTTTAAATGTAGCCACTCTATCACTGAATGTTGATGAGTGGCTGAATGTACATAATTTTGGTGATAACCTTTGCTTAAATAATGGTTGTAGCTAGTCAGATGGCAAAGATTAATTTTTGTGTTCTTTTGTTGCAGGGTGCAATATGTGACTTCTGTGAAGCTTGGGTCTGTCACGGTAGGAAGTGTCTCAGTACACACGCCTGTGCCTGCCCTCTTACCGATGCTGAGTGTGTGGAATGTGAACGGGGTGTGTGGGACCACGGTGAGTGGTCACATACAAGTGATGAGCTTTGCTGGAAGTGAAGGATGACCTTGAAACATTCTAGATGCTCTAGTTTGATTTTTCTTTTTACAGGATACTCTCAGCCCTAAGTATTGGCACTGTTTCCATTATCAGTTTAGTTCAGGGTCCCCAACCCCCAGCCACAGACTGGTACCTCCTCTCAGATGAGGAGCTTGAGATTAGAAATAAAGCACACAATAAATGGAATGTGCTTGAATCATCCTGAAACCATCCCCCCACGTCTCCCTACCTGTTCCTGGTGCCAGAATGGTTGGGGACCAGGTAAAACTTTAGTTGGAAAAAGGATTTATGCATACCAACATTGAGAGGCAGTGCTAGGATTGTCTACCGAGGCAGGTAGGGAGGGGAGTTATGTACTGGAGAGGAAGTATCTCTTAGCATTGTGCGTTATATTGGGAGCTAGGATATAGTGGGAGTTCACTCTGTTGGTTCAGTTGGTTAGTTTTCTTTGTAGCTTTTACCAGAACAAAAATTGCTGTGCTATTTTAGTATACATTTGAGATAACTTGCCATCTTTTCTGAGCAGTTTTATAGATGAGAATTTTTTAAATTAAACTTGTATTATATTTACATTTGTGGATTTTGTTCTTTAATCCAATAGGAGGCAGAATTTTCAGTTGTTCTTTTTGCCATAACTTTCTCTGTGAAGATGATCAGTTTGAACATCAAGCCAGCTGCCAGGTTTTAGAAGCGGAAACATTTAAATGTAAGTTTTTACTATATTACATGTTCTTTATACCTAAGATTCTTAATAGTGTAGGTGTTAAACTTATGGGAAAAGGAATCTGGTTTTTGATGTGGCCTCTTATGGACTGTAATTTAATTCAGTATCTATTTTCTGTTTCTAGAAAAAATTCAGAACATATATAGTCCAAGTGTTGTTTTCCAGCAGTGGTGCCAGTGGCATTTAGGTTGGGTCGGTTCTTCATTTTTTGGGATTGATCAGGCATTGCCGGGCTCGTAGCATTCCTGATCCTGAGTACTAAATGGCGTTTTCACTTCCAGGTTACTACAATAACTAGCTCCCCCTGCCTCCGCTATTTTCAGATGTCCCCAAATAAGTGGTTCAACCCCTAGTTTGTTCCTGCTTTTGGTTCCAGTGACTCTTAGACTGGAGTCTGCATTGGAAACACCTGTGGAGGTTTTTAGAAAATGGAGGTACTCAAGCCTCATCCTTGGAGATTTTAAGTCTGTGGTGGGGGCCAGGCATCTGTATTTAGCCTGTACTCATAATTCTCATGTATATTCCAGTTTGAGAACCAGTGTTATTGATGGGTTCATGATATCATTTTTACAGATAAGATTGAATTATATTCTTACTCTGTTAATTTCTCAAAAGCTCAAGTTTTAGATTCAAACATTACTTGATTTCTTTTTTTAAATTTAAATTTATTTATTTTAATTGGAGGCTAATTACTTTACAATATTGTATTGGTTCTGCCACACATCAACATGAATCTGCCACAGGCGTACATGTGTTCCCCATCCTGAACACCCCTCCCACCTCCCTCCCCGCACCACCCCTCCTGGTCATCCTAGTGCACCGGCCCCACACATCCTGTATTGAACTTGGACTGGCAATTCGTTTCTTATATTATACATGTTTCAGTGCCGTTCCCCCAAATCATCCCACCCCCTCCCTCTCCCACAGAGTCCAAAAGACTGTTCTGTACATCTGTGTCTCTTTTGCTGTCTTGCATACAGGGTTATCATACTTGATTTCTTATGGGCCATATGTTTTGGGGCAAATTACCAAATCTTTCTAAACCTGAGTTTTGTTATGTTTTAAAAAGAAGATGCTAATTTTTTCCAAGAGTTAATTGAGGAGAGAATCCATATGAAGCATCAGGATGGTACTTAGAAAGCCCTTAGGAAATAGCAGACACCATTGTAGGAAAGGCTGAAATTCCAGGTTCACTCTCATGAATTTGGTTCTTGTTCTGCTATAAAATGTTAATCCTTACACTCATCTGTAACATCTATAAATACAAAGTTGGTAAGTCATCAGTCTAACACAGTGTCCAAATGGATATGTAATTCTCACAGTATTTATAAAGAAAATGTCAAAGATTGAAGGAACATGTCAAAGTAGTTAGCATTTTTGAGCTGTTCCTAGACTTGTGCAGAATGTGTAATATAAAAATTGAAATATTTTATTTGAAACTTGGGAGCTTTATGTATTTTATAGTATTTAAACCCAAAGACAGGCAACTTTGAGTGATGAAGTTTTAGTGATTTGGTAAAAGACAAAGGGAAAATAATGATACTGAATAGTGGAAGGGATTTTAATATAAATCTGTTACCATGTCTTTGATACCTCATATTAAAGTCATTCTCATTGCAGATTCAGCGGTTTCTTTGGCTTAGTGTAATTTATCCTTTCTTTACCTTTTTTTCTTTGCTTTATGTTTTCTTTGTCATTCTTCCTTTGCCAGTTGCCATTTACTGCTTGGAAATATTTGCTCTGAAATACTGCCCTAATCATACACATAAGCCCCCCAAATAGTTTGTTTCTATTCCCTTACTGGTCGTCTCTCATCATTTTTGGATTTGAACTTATAACTATGAATGGGAAATTATGGGAATTCTTTAAAATACTTATTTTACTTGCATAACCAGTGGGAAGAATGTCTTGAGGGAAAAAAAATCCCCGCATGTGTGTATACTCTGCCTTTATTTTTTCAAATAATGAAAATGGCCTGGGGGCCTCCAATTTAAGTGGCTTATTATCAGTAGTCTTTGATGTATTCAAACCTGCTTTCTTTTAAAATACTCTGAAGACATAGAAATAGATTTAAAAAGAAAACCATTCCCCAATCTGAAACTAGGAAAGTCACAATATTTTTTAGAATCTGGAAGAAATGCATTTGTAAATATAAACTGAAGATTTTAATTCTTTGGGAGAAAAATGAACAGGACAGAGAACTGGAGCGCCTGTGTGTGGGGCTGAGGTAGTTAGCAGAAGACTGGCAGGGCCACGTCCCGCCAGAATGGTTTGGGTTCCCGAGAGGTGACGGTGAGGGTGCGGTGGACAGCAGTGAGTCTCTTAGAACTGTGTCTCTGTGGCGTGTCCCAAGCTCAGCTGGCGGGGGTGGGGAAACGCTTGGTGCACAGGGAAGTTGGGTGAGGCACTTTGTGCTTTCCGTGTGTGTTCTGGTGCTATATTTGAAAGGGATTTACAGTGTATGGGCGTCCCTGCTGGCTCAACGGTAAAGAATCTACCTGCCAAACAGGAGACAGAGGGTCGATCCCTGGGTCGGGAAGATCCCCTAAAGAAGGAAATGGCAACCCACTCCGGCACTCTTGCCTGGGAAATACCATGGACAGGGGAGCCTGGTGGGCTACAGTCCATGGGTTCTCAAGAGAGTCGGACACTACTGAGCGACTAAACAGTAATCCGTTTTTGACTGAATGAAGACCGAACCTAAGAATTCCGGACATATCTTCAAGCAGAGGTGATTGAGGTTTCAGGCTTTTTACTCCACAGACTGAAACAGTATAGTTACTATAGGAGCAGTTTGGTATGCTTATCTATATCTAACATTTGGTGAGTACGCAGTTGATTTTTACTTTTACTGTTAGCATTTAGGACAAGTAATACAAATCCATCTGAATTAGTGGTGTTACTGTGGAAGGAAGAGGGAGGTTGGACAGAAACAATAATAATACACATAATTGAGAAATCATCCTTGAGTTTTTAAAAAATAACTCCCTGGTCCAGATTGAAAAAGCTTCCCATGACCCAGGCAAACTTAGTGAAAGAATTCCCAAGTTAGAAATATCTGGTCAAATATTTGGATTATAAAGATAAAATTCCTTTTGTTTACTTTTTTTCAAGACCTCTGAATAAATTGAAAGTTAATAGTTTATATTTACACTGTATCAGGGTAAGGCTTAGTTTATTTTCTTGTTCCTATATGTCTCTTAATTATTTTTGTCTTCCATATTGTGACATACTCAATATATGCCAGACATTTTGGCTATTCCAAAATATTTGCACTTAAGTGTAGATTTTTTGCATTAATTGTAGATAATGACGAAAATTAATGTGGCTTACTGACTAAACTAGAGATAAAATATTTTGGGATTTTTCCATCTGTTTTCCTGCCCCCTTGAACATTATTTTCTCTTGATAGTCATGCTTTTCTACCTCTTCTCATATCAGAAGTTTGCAAAAATAGCAATAGCCTATACCACCAGGAGATAATATGTATTAATGGAGATGTTATTCTTTTAAAAATAGAAATATTATATCATTAAGTGAAGAGTCTAGCCTGTGTCACAGGGAAAAAAGATGTTTTGCCATTTCAGGTTTTAAAATATCACTGATGACGTTTGCCATCTCCTAGTTTTGGAGGAGTGGAAGGGGATTAGAGGACAGTTAGAGGTGTGATAGTGAAAGAATGCTGGGGATGCGCGGTTGCTGGTTTCCTTCCCTCTAGCTGGCAGTTCCATCTCTTTTTGTTTCCTCAAAGTTATGAGACAAAAAAAAGGTCGATAGTTAACCCAAGGTAAGACAGCACAAATATAAATCTGTAGAAAATAATGTTTTCATTCCAAATTTGAATCTGGATATTATGTACTTTCCCCCACAGGTGTTTCATGCAATCGGCTTGGTCAGCATTCCTGTCTCCGTTGTAAGGTATACTTTTATATTTTTAGTTTTAGATTTGTTTCTAATTCCCATATATTCCCACCAGCCCTTAGAATATTTTTAGTTGTAATAAATCTATAAGGGTCCTTAAACATTATGTATGGGTTTGCCTGGTGGCTCAGTGGTAAAAGAATCCTCCCGAAATGCAGGAGATGCAGATTCAATCTCTGGGTTGAGAAGATCCCCCGGAGGAGGGCATGACAACCCACTCCAGTATTCTTGCCTGGAGAATCCCATGGGCAGAGGAGCCTGGTGGGCTACAGTCTATAGGGTCACAAAGAGTCAGACACAAATGAAGCAATTTAGCCTACATGCCTGCAAACATTATGTAGTTTAATTCTTTTATTGTAGAGATTGTGAATGAAGCTGAGACAGCTTAGAGACATTTCAGAACTCATCCAGTTGGTGTGTGTTGACTTGACACTAGTGTGCGGGTCTCCTGAATCGTAGCTCAGTGTTTTCATACCTTATATTTATGGAGAACATTCTGACCAAAATGATGGGAGTGTATTTTAATTTATGTCAAAATGGACTTGCTTGGTTGAGTTTGAGGAAAGTGAAGATTTCCATAATGTTCTGCTTCCTTACACCTTGTCTCCAACATTTCCATTTGTTAAGGATCACTGAACAGATGCACCCTGATTCACTTCGTCTCAGAGTAATTTCTCTGGTTCTTATTAATACGCCTAGTCGTATCTCTTCTCTCCCAACTCCTCTCCAAGTTGGTCTATGCTGTTTCCTCTGCCTTAGACAACTCTTCCACTTTTGCTTACCCTGGTGCACCCCCCATTCTCCATATCTTAGATCTCAGCTGAGACATCACGTCTCCTGGAAGTCTTTCCTGAATCCCTGATCTGGTTGGCGCTCCTTCTCTGCTCTGCCTTTCAGTGCCTAGTGTCATGTAACTGCATTTCCACTTGTATGTGTCCCCAGTTAGGCGGTATGCTCTGTGGATAGGTGAGCTGTTCACCATTATGTCATCAGAGTCTTTGTGAATAGTCATATGAAGAAATGTGTCTGCATGTCACACCCTGTGTATACTTTATGCCATGTGTTTAGGTCATAGTTTAGAAGATTTCTGGCAGAGACCTTTTCCCTTAAGGAATTGAAATCAAGAATGTTACCAGTCCTAACAAAACTCATCTTCGCCTGAACAAAGTATATCTTTAAATTTCCTTGATGTATTGAGTGATGGACTAGAAAGAAGGCTGAGCACTGAAGAATTGATTCTTTCTCAATTGTTCCAGAAAAAGAGAGTTCCAGACTTTATATTTTTTGGTTCCATGCATGGTGACTGCAGCTATGAATACCAGAAAAAGAGAGTTCCAGAAAAACATCTATTTCTGCTTTATTGACTACACCAAAGCCTTTGACTGTGTGGACCACAACAAACTAGAAAATTCTTAAAGAGGTGGAAATACCAGATCACCTTACCTGCCTCCTCAGAAATCTGTATGCAGGTCAAGAAGCAACAGTTGGAACAGGACATGGAACAACAGACTGGTTCCAAATCAAGAAAGGAGTACATCAAGGCTGTATATTGTCACACTGCTTGTTTAACTTATATGCAGAGTATATCATGAGAAATGCCGGGCTGGATGAAGCACAAGCTGGAATCAGGATTGCCGGGATGCAGATGACATCACCCTTATAGCAGAAAGCGAAGAATTAAAGAGCCTCTTGATGAAAGTGAAAGAGGAGAGTGAAAAAGTTGGCTTAAACTCAGTGTTCAGAAAACTAAGATCATGGCATGTGGTCCCATCACTTCATGGCAAATAGATGGGGAAATAATAGAAAGAGTGAGAGACTTTATTTTTTGGTGCTCCAAAATCACTGCAGGTGGTGACTGCATCCATGAAATTAAGACACTTGCTCCTTGGAGGAAAAGTTATGACCAACCTAGACAGCATATTAAAAGGCAGAGACATTACTTTGCCGAATAAGGTCCATCTAGTAAAAACTATTATTTTTCCAGTAGTCATGTATGGGTGAGAGAGTTGGACTATAAAGGAAAATGAGCAGTGAAGAATTGATGCTTTTGAACTGTGATGTTGGAGAAGACTCTTGAGGGTCCCTTGGACAGCAAGGAGATCAAACCCTAGTCAATCCTAAAGGATATCAGTCCTAAATATTCACTGGAAGGACTGGTGCTGAAGCTGACACTCCAATATTTTGGCCACCTGATGCGAAGAACTGACTCACTGGTGAAGACCCTGATGCTGGGAAAGATTGAAGGTGGGAGGAGAAGGGGATGACAGAGGATGAGATGGTTGGACATCATCACCGACTTGATGGACATGAGTATGAGCAAGCTCTGGGAGTTGGTGATGGACAGGAAAGCTTGGTGTCCTGCAGTCCATAAGGTTACAAAGAGTTGGACACGATTGAGTGACTGAACTGAACTGAACTGTGGTTCCCGAGAAGACTCTTAAGAATCTCTTGGACAGCAAGGAAATCAAACCAATCAATACTAAAGGAAATCAACCCTGACTGTTCATTGGAAGTACTGATGCTGAAGCTGAAGCTCTAGAACTTTGGTTACCTTATGGAAAGGGCCAAGTCCATTGGAAAAGACCCACATGGTGGCAAAGATTGAGGGCAAGAGGAGAAGAGGGTGACAGAGGATGAGATAGTTGGATGGCATCACCAACTTAGTGGACCTGAGTTTGAGCAAACTCCAGGAGATAGTGAAGGATAGGACAGCCTGGCATGGCGGCAGTCATAAGATTACAACTACTCAGACATGACTTAGCAGCTGAACAACAAAAACATTACTGAGTGATGTCTTCATGTATTTTTTGAATTACTTATTTAACTTCCTAATTTTTATTTCTCCTATATAGGCTTGTTTCTGTGATGATCATACAAGGAGCAAGGTATTTAAGCAAGAAAAAGGAAAACAGCCTCCCTGCCCTAAATGTGGACATGAAACTCAAGAAACTAAGGATCTTAGCATGTCAAGTAAGGCTTTTCTTAAAATAACACTGGAGTGATTTTGCTTTAATGCATAGACAAGATTTGTTTCTTTTTTCCTCTTTCTATTTTTGTTTTTTCGTTTTCTTCATATTTGAGAAGATGAACATGTTCTCCTAAGCAAATGGAATTTTATAGCCTTGGAAAATTATGGGTAAAATTTTTCAATTTAACGTAAGAAATTTACCATCATTCACTTCAATATTTGGCATTTGTTTCAGTTAATGACATAGTGAATACTGAAATTTAAGACCAAAAGAGTGATTTGTCTGTTTTTGCTTGGGCTTTCTTGTTAAATAATTGTGTGGCAATAAATCCTTAATATTCAAGTTCTGGTAATCTTCAGTACTTGGAAGTTGGAATTCATTTTGAAGCTGTTCTTAGGTGTCTGATACTTGAGCAGCAGTGCTTATTATGTTATACATTGTTACTGTAGGAAATTGTTTTATGGTTTAATGTAATTTTTCCATGAAGGAATGCAACTACTATAATGTGCTTACAATAATGCAGCTCACAATTTTGTTAAAGAGAATTTGACTCTTTACCAAATATATCAAAACAGAACCATAATTCTAAATGACTCTGGCTGTACTTTGTTTAACCAAAGATAGTTATGCAGTGAGATGAGACATAATCTTTTGCACTAAGCTTTGTTTTGCTAGTAAGGCCGAAGAAATGACAGGCTTTATATTCTAGGATATCTGAATTACAAAATAGTTATTTTGAGAAGAATATAATGACATGAAATCAAGTGTTCTATAATTTGAAAATATACTTTTAATTAATCAAAGGCCTTTTAGACCTTAATGTTCCTTATTTGATGTATGTATCTAGAATGCTATTCTTATTTTGTTTTCCAACTTTGTCCAGATTTAATGAAACGACACAGTCATGTTTATCAGCTGTTTTATATGATGTATATGTAGACTGTGAGTAGGATATAACTGATTGTTTTTTCTGAGGTCTCCTTTTTTTCCTTTTTTAAGTTTTATTTATTTATTGCTGCGCAGGTTCTTCTCTTCTTGCAGCAAGAGGGCACTACTCTCTAGTTGCGGAACGCAGGCTGCTCATTGCAGTGGCTCCTCGCTGCAGAGTATGGGTTTCAGTAGTTGCAGCACTTGGGCTCAGTATTTGTGGAGCATGGACTTAGTTGCTCCGTGGCATGTGGGATTTTATGTCAGGGATCAAGCCCGTGTCTCCTGTATTGGCAGGTGGATGCTTTACCACTGAGCCCCCAGGGTCTTCTTTCTTTCCAGTTATATTTTAAGTGAGTAAATAAGGAAAATGTGATTGACTTTTGCATTTGAGAGTAAGAAGCAAATAGGTCACATAATTTTATGTGCTATAGTGGATTTGGAGAATTTAATCAAACACCAAATACATATCTGTGTTTTGTAGCACGTTCCCTGAAGTTTGGCAGGCAAACTGGAGGTGAAGAGGGAGATGGAGCTTCTGGGTATGATGCCTATTGGAAGAACCTTGCATCTGATAAGTATGCTGGTGCTAGCTACCACGATGAGGAAGAAGATGAGTACGAAGCAGAGGATGATGAAGAGGAAGAAGATGAAGGTGGAAAAGATTCAGATGCTGAGTCATCAGGTTTGTTTACTAATTTGAATTTAGGAAGGACCTACGCCAGTGGCTATGCGCACTATGAGGAACAGGAGAACTAGGAGAGCTGCTTGCCCTTTGATGACCTTGTCTTAGGAGCTGGGATCTGTGTGCTTGATGAATCGTGTGTGAATGTTCAGAAGTATTATACATATTGTTACTCAGCCTTGTGCAGAGACTAGTCACATTTATTGGGACAAGGAGTAGGGCACAGCATTTTAATAGGAACTGATAATCAGGCTTCTAACATAAGAAAAATGAATTTCAAATGTAATATGATTGATCTAAGCAATTGAAGCATCACCGATTGGATTTTTACTGATTTCTGTAATCTAGTAGGTTTGCCAATTAAATACATATATAGGATAAAGGAATAGGATGATAATATATTTGTTTGAAATGAAATTGCTGTTTTTATTAAACTGCTTATAAAATCATTTTGTCTGATTTTATAAAATGTAATGGATAAAATGAATTACTGTATTTTTTCTTATTTGTCCATAGGATAAAAGTCAGATGTTATATGCTAAATTTTCATTAAATAGTCATGTTATCTCAAGTCATTATATGTATGTTTCAGCCATTGACTCATTCAGTTCTTTCTTCACAGTGTGTGTCCTGAACAATACCTGTTATTTATGCTTAAATGTATGGACAAAGGTGACCATATAGCCATTTTTCAGAGATACAGAATCAGTATTATCTATCACACAGATGTTTTGCCCAGGAAATTTGATTTCTCTTTGAATAAATCTAGTATCTCACTTATATACTTTTGACATTTAATTTCTTATTCATACTGTTTTAAACCTATTTTGGAAAGCATTCCAGAATCTTTGTATAAACTGTGTCATTTTTTTATCTAATATGTGAGATAGGTATCAGAAATATAGTGTGTGGTGGACACAGAGTGATTCAGCTGGACCCTGTCATTCATGGTGGGTGGGGAATGGTTGCAGTTGACACTGATGATGCATGGGGATGGTGTGGTAGAAAAGAATGCAGTATTGGACTGGCTGGCATTTGTGAATCTGGAGAAAATTGAGCCTTGAGGATAACAGGGTCTGATGGCTATTACTGAGCCACTGTTACTCCATAGAACTGTAATGAACAGCCAAGGGTAATAACAGGCACCAGAAAACCAGGCGTGGCAAGCCAGAGATCCTCTAGATACATGCAGAAAATCTTCTATCTTGTAGCAGGAGAACTGAGAACACTGAGGACGAAACCAGGACCTAGTAGTCTGGATAAACTTCAAAAGACAGCTGTCAATCAAGGCAGGTCTATTTTGCAACGGTCAAAGGACTGGGAAAGTTGAGGATTCTTGACAAGTGAGATGGCGTCATCTGAGTGAATGCTGCTGAAGGTTTGCCATCTCTAGATTGCTGACCTTCATGAGCCTGCAGTCACAGCCCACTTCTCTGTTAAGGGCAGGCAGCCCTAACCCACTCCCAAGCTGGGTGGTAACACACAGGTCTTTTTCCCCCAGGCAACCTGTCCCTGCTTCAGGACTTGCTCTTTGTCCATGCCACGAGACCTAGAACGCAGGGTGAGCAGCTGTAATTAGGGTTAAGCAAAACTCAGCCAGCGAGAGGCTTGGCCTGAAGAGACAGGAGACAGACTGTACTCCAACGGAGCTGCAAGAATTGGCCTGGATGTATTAGGTGAAACAGGAGGAGAATGCTTGGGACTGGAAGCTGAAGATATTGACTAGGAGGGGCAGAACATGAAAATAGCACCCACTGTTGAGTCTTTGGGTTGAAAAATAAGCTATCTTAATAGGATTTGACATCCTGGTTAGGATCCCAGGAGATGTGAACTCATTATTAGGGTGGCTTCTAGAAATATGGAAAAAGCAGTGGCCAATTCTGAACAAAGTTGAGTGGCCACTGGTGCAGGAAAGGATGAAAAGACTGAGGAAATGATATGCCAGAATGGATAGATTTATCTTTGGATGATTATGTTCCATAGAAAGGCCATCAAGACATGGGCTGATAGGGGCACAAGGGCTCCTAAAAAGTTTGGTGGTAACTCTGGAGGCTACAGCTAACAATAGAAACAAACTATGGTAAAGGAAATCAATCCTGAATATTCATTGGAAGGACTGATGCTGAAGCTGAAGCTCCAATACTTTGGCCACCTGATGCGAAGAGCTGACTGATTAGAAAAGACCTTGATGCTGGGAAAGATTGAGGGCAGGAGGAGAAGGGGGTGACAGAGAATGAGATGGTTGGATGGTGAAGGACAGGAAAGACTGGCATGCTGCAGTCTATCAGATTGCAAAGAGGCAGACACGACTTAGTGACTGAACAACAACATGGAAAACTTAGCTTGTATATATGTCAGTGATAAGACCCAGAAACGGTGGCTTGTGACAGTACCTATTTGCCGAAAGTCAGTGGGGTCACAGTTACAGTAATGTGGGAGAGAGCATACACAGACACACCAGGAAGAAGGCCATGTGAAGACGGAAGCAGACTGAGCTACAAGCTAAGGGAATGCTGAGAATTGCTGGCAACCATTGGAAGCTCAGAGAGAAACTTGGAGCAGGTTCACTCTGAGGGCCTCCAGGAGGAACACTGCCAACACCTTGATTTCTGGCTTCCGGCTGCCTGGTCTGTGAGAGAATGCATCTGTGTTGTTTTAAGCCACCGAGTCTGTGGTCATTTGTTACAGCAGCCCTGGACAAACACCGTGGGAACCAAATGCAGAAGTAGGAACTGTCATCTTGCCCAGATTCACTGGGGAACATCTTGCTTCCTATCTCAGTGACTCTGGGGATCTTGATGACCCCAACCCATGGGTTCTCAGAGTCGGACACAACTTAGCGACTAAACAACAGAGGTCACCACAGCATTGAGTCAAGTTCCCTGTGCTGGAGAGTTTGTTCTCAGTTATCTATTTTAGGCATAGTATCAATAGTGTATGTATGTCAGTCCCAATCTCCCAGTGTGATGGGGACAGAGGAATCTGGGTGGAATCTAGGGGATTTGCTTGAATTTTCAAGGTGCTCCTTGGCCCACTTGCACTTGTAAACAGACATGGCAAAGTGTCCCAAGCCAGGAAAGGTATGGTGACTAGATCCCTGGGGGATAATGGTCTGGGTCATTCCACCAGCTAAGCCACTGAGACCAGCAGAGGTAGTAGCAGTCAGTCTGCCTCCAGGTCGGACTCTGCTGCAGAGCTGCCTGGGCAGGATCCAGTCCTTCTTGGGGCACAGCATGAATCAGGTGACTGAGTGACTTGACTGGCTATTTTGACTCAGTATGACTCAACCATGACAAATAGCTATTAAATTAATATCCATATAAAAACTAGCAGCTGACAATGTAGGGATAAATATGTTTTCCTCCTCTAGATTTTGGTCATGTTGCAAACTCTTTGCTAGAATATTGTATCGATGTGTGTGAGGGTGACCTTTGTAAGTCAAGTACAAGCTTCTGCTCATGCAGAATGTATTAGTCCAATTCAGGAAGTGAATAGACCATACAGCAGGCACACCTGTGTTTTACAGGACGACCCCAGCTACTTATTTGGCTAATGGGAACAATTCAAAGGATGCAACTTAATATATTCTTCATCATACTTTGTAGAATCAGACATGATAGTATAATGATAAATTAGACATATTAAAGTATTCTTAGTAAAGAATCAGAACATGACGTATGTAGAGGCCAGAGGATTTCTGATAGAGCCTGTGTGTGAAGGCGGAAGAATGTGCTAAATGCAATTTGCTTATTTTCCCAAGCTACACTGAGAGGCTTAGTGTAAAGCCACAAGCCTTTCCAGATTCTCAGTTCTTTCTCCTTCTCTCAGAGTATCTGCTGAGCTCCAGCACAGTCCCTCCCCTTCCCTGAGCAGTGGGCAGTAAATTGGCATTTGCTGGCAGTAAGCTAGGGCAAATGTAAGGTTCATCTTGTTAGTTTCTCATCTCATAGGGATCGCCGTCCCCTTCATTACCTAATATCCTGTGTCTTGAAACCTGTAATTTCATGTATTTTGTCCCTGTTTTTTTCCTGAGGTGGGGGAGTATCCCGGTCTCTGCTTCTGCAGTTGGCCTGCAGCACTGTCATAATCTATATGCTTAACTCCATAGAAACTTGTTCTCCAGAGCTGACTGTTCTTTGACATATTTTCCATCCACATTTATAGGGATTCTGTTACTATTTTTAATCCATCAAAGAACAAAGGGAGGAAAAAAAGTCTCCTCATAGTACTGTGCATATCTATTCCTAACTCTATTAACTTAGTTGTATTAATAATCTCACATTAAAAAAATTCTTGACAGGTTTCCATCAGCAAAACAATAATAATTCTTACTACCAACTTTACATTTAGGCAGTGTGCTTCTATATTGATTTCAGGTTTAATATAAATATGTGCTTTTACTTGTCAAGAGAAATCATGACAACCAGTGACTTGTTTTTATTTTTTAAAAATTTTGGCTATGCCACTTGGCATGTAGAATCTTAGTTTCCTGACTAGGGATCGAACTCACACCCCTTGCATTGGAAAAGCAGAATCCTAACATTGGACTGCCAGGGAAGTCCTCATTATTTTTATGTTTTAAAAATATTTGGAAGTTACATTTTCATATTCATAGGAGAAAAGTCCTAAGGCTAACGTGGTGAGAATCCTATAGTTTTGATGCTCTGGGGGAGCATTTTGTTATTCATTTCTGTATCCTGAAAAGTTAAGCATCTGTGTCTTCATGGTGGTGGAAAGAAAAGGATAAATAGAAAAGCAGTGCTCTGCAGATCTATAGCAGGTTTACAAAGTTAGAAAGAACCCTCAGTGTCATCAATTTTAGCTTCCCACTCTGTTCAGGAGTCTTCTGTAGATTGTTAATGTTTATCTCAAACTGTGTTCCAAATAAGGAAAGGAATACGTCAAGGCTGTATATTGTCACCCTGCTTATTTAACTTATATACTAAGCGCAGGCGGCTGCGGCTGCGGCCGGTGCACTAAGCGAGGCCGAGAGGAGCTACCCCACGTCCGAGGTCAGGGTCGGTGGCCAAGAGGAGCCACCCCATGTCTGAAGAGTGGTGGCTGCGTGGGTGCAGGAGGGCCTAGAGGAGCTATCCCATGTTGAAGGTCAGGAAGGGTGGCAGTGAGGAGATACCCCCTCGTCCAAGGTAAGGAGCAGCTGCTGTGCTTTGCTGGAGCAGCTGTGAAGAGAAACCCCACGCCCAAGGTAAGAGAAACCCAAGTAAGATGGTAGATGTTGCAGGAGGGCATCAGAGGGCAGACACACTGAAACCATACTCACAGAAAACTAGTCAATCTAATCACACTAGGACCACAGCCTTGTCTAACTCGATGAAACTAAGCCATGCCCGCGAGGCAAACCAGGGCAGGCGCGTCATGATGGAGAGGTCTGACAGAATGTAGTCCACTGGAGAAGGGAATGGCAAGCCACTTCAGTATTCTTGCCTTGAGAACCCCATGAACAGTATGAAAAGGCAAAATGATAGGATACTAAGGAACTCCCCAGGTCAGTAGGTGCCCAATATGCTACTGGAGATCAGTGGAGAAATAACTCCAGAAATAATGAAGGGATGGAGCCAAAGCAAAAACAATACCCAGCTGTGGATGTGACTGGTGATAGAAGCAAGGTCTGATGCTCTAAAGAGCAATATTGCATAGGAACCTGGAATGTCAGGTCCATGAATCAAGGCAAATTGGAAGTGGTCAAACGAGATGGCAAGGGTGAACATTGACATTCTAGGAATCAGCAAACTAAAATGGACTGGAATAGGTGAATTTAACTCAGATGACCATTATGTCTACTACTGCGGGCAGGAATCCCTCAGAAGAAATGGAGTAGCCATCATGGTCAACAAAAGAGTCTGAAATGCAGTATTTGGATGCAATCTCAAAAACGACAGAATGATCTCTGTTCGTCTCCAAGGCAAACCATTCAATATCACGGTAATCCAAGTCTATGCCCCAACCAGTAATGCTGGAGTTGAATGGCTCTATGAAGACCTAAAGGACCTTTAAGAACTAACACCTAAAAAAATGTCCTTTTCATTATAGGGAGTGGAATGCAAAAGTAGGAAGTCAAGAAACACCTGGAGTAACAGGCAAATTTGGCCTTGGAGTGCAGAATGAAGCAGGGCAAAGGCTAATAGAGTTTTTGCCAAGAAAATGCACTGGTTATAGCAAACACCCTCTTCCAACAACACAAGAGAAGACTCTACACATGGACGTCACCAGATGGTCAACACTGAAATGAACTCGATTATATTCTTTGGAGCCAAAGATGGAGAAGCTCTATACAGTCAACAAGAACAAGACCAGGAGCTGACTGTGGCTCAGATCATGAACTCCTTATTACCAAATTCAGACTTAAATTGAAGAAAGTAGGGAACACCACTAGACCATTCAGGTATGACCTAAATCAAATCCCTTATGATTGTACAGTGGAAGTGAGAAATAGATTTAAAGGCCTAGATCTGATAGATAGAGTGCCTAATGAACTATGGAATGAGGTTTGTGACATTGTACAGGAGACAGGAATCAAGACCATCCCCTTGGAAAAGAAATGTAAAAAGCAAAATGGCTGTCTGAGGAGGCCTTACAAATAGCTGTGAAAAGAAGAGAAGCAAAAAGCAAAGGAGAAAAGGAAAGATATAAGCATCTGAATGCAGAGTTTCAAAGAATAGCAAGAAGAGATAGGAAAGCCTTCTTCAGTGATCAATGCAAAGAAATAGAGGAAAACAACAGAATGGGAAAGACTAGAGATCTCTTCAAGAAAATTAGAGATACTGAGGGAACATTTCATGCAAAGATGGGCTCGATAAAGGACAGAAATGGTCTGGACCTAACAGAAGCAGAAGATATTAACAAGAGGTGGCAAGAATACACAGAAGAACTGTACAAAAAGATCTTCATGACCCAGATAATCACGATGGTGTGATCACGCATCTAGAGCCAGACATCCTGGAATGTGAAGTCTAGTGGGCCTTAGAAAGCATCACTATGAACAAAGCTAGTGGAGGTGATGGAATTCCAGCTGGGCTATTTCAAATCCTGAAAGATAATGCTGTGAAAGTGCTGCACTCAATATGCCAGCCAATTTGGAAAACTCAGCAGTGCCACAGGACTGGTAAAGGTCAGTTTTCATTCCAATCCCAAAGAAAGGCAATGCCAAAGAATACTCAAACTACCACACAATTGCACTCACAAAGTGTCTGTCTACCATGCGGGAGACCAGGGTTCAATCCCTGGTTTGAGAAGACCCCTGGAGAAGGAAATGGCAATCCACTCCAGTACTATTGCCTGGAAAATCCCATGGACAGAGGAGCCTGGTAGGGTACAGTCCATGGCGTTGCAAAGAGTCGGACAGGACTGAGCGACTTCACTTTCACTTTCACATGCTGGTAAAGTAATGCTCAAAATTCTCCAAGCCAGGCTTTAGCAGTATGTGAACCGTGAACTTTTGATGTTCAAGCTGGTTTTAGAAGAGGCAGAGGAACCAGAGATCAAATTGCCAACATCTGCTGGATCATGGAAAAAGCAAGAGAGTTCCAGAAAAACATCTATTTCTGCTTTATTGACTATGCCAAGCCTTTGACTGTGTGAATCACAATAAACTGTGGAAAATTCTTCAAGAGATGGGAATACCAGACCACCTGACCTGCTCTTGAGAAATCTGTATGCAGGTCAGGAAGCAACAGTTAGAACTGGACATGAACAACACACTGGTTCCAAATAGGAAAAGGAGTGCGTCAAGGCTGTATATTGTCACCCTGCTTATTTAACTTCTATGCAGAGTACATCATGAGAAACACTGGACCGGAAGAAACAGAAGCTGGAATCAAGATTGCCAGGAGAAATCTCAATAACCTCAGATATGCAGATGACACCACCCTTATGGCAGAAAGTAAAGAAGAACTAAAAACCCTCATGATGGAAGTGAAAGAGGAGACTGAAAAAGCTGGCTTAAAGCTCAACATTCAGGAAATGAAGATCATGGCATCCGGTCCCATAACTTCATGGGAAATAGATGGGGGAATGGTGGAAACAGTGTCAGACTTTATTTTCGAGGGGCTCCAAAATCACTGCAGATGGTGATTGCAGCCATGAAATTAAAAGGCGCTTACTCCTTGGAAGGAAAGTTATGACCAACCTAGACAGCATATTAAAAAGCGGAGATATTACTTCATCAACAAAGGTCCATCTAGTCAAGGCTATGGTTTTTCCAGTGGTCATGTATGGAGAAGGAAATGGCAGTCCACTCCAGTACTATTGCCGGCAATCCACTCCAGTACTATTGCCTGGAAAATCCCATGGACAGAGGAGCCTGGTAGGCTACAGTCCATGGAGTTGCAAAGAGTTGGACACGACTGAGCGACTTCACTTACGTGTATGGATGTGAGAGTTGGGCTATAAAGAAAGCTGAGTGCAGAAGAATGATGCTTTGAACTGTGGTGTTGGAGAAGACTCTTGAGGATCCCTTGGACAGCAAGGAGATCCAACCAGTCAATCCTAAAGAGATCCGTCCTAGGGTGTTCTTTGGAAGAAATGATGTTGAAGCTGAAACACCAATACTTTGGCCACCTGATGTGAAGAGGTGACTCATTTGAAAAGACCTTGATGTTGGGATTGAAGGCAGGAGGAGAAGGCGGATTTCAGAGGATGAAATGGTTGGATGGCATCACCAACTCAATGCACATGGGTTTGGGTACACTCTGGGAGTTGGTGATGGACAGGGAGGCCTGGTGTGCTACAGTTCACGGGGTCACAAAGAGTCAGACATGATTGAGGGACTGAACTGAATTGAACAAAACTGATTGCAAAACTGCTTTTTTTTTAAAACTGTATATAGTTATGTCTTTAGCTTAACAGGAAATGAGTATTATCATACAGAATAAAGTTAATCATCTGTACCTGAGACTTAAATAGATAAGATCATGGGATCCTGACTCATGCATAGAGTTTTAGATTTTTGGCATCATTAAAAATCTGTTTGAGTGCAGTAGGCAGAATAATGGCTTCCCAAAAAGTCCACATTGTAATCCCAGGAAACTGAATATGTTATGTTACATTGCAAAGAGGAATTAAAGTAGCAAATGGAATTAAGTTTGCTAACCAGCTGATCTTAAAATATGGAGATTATTTTGTGTTGTTTGGATGGGCCTAATGTAATCACCAAGATTCTTTTACTTGAGGAGGGGGCAGAAGAAAAGGTTTTGGTGATGGGAAAAAAAATCAGGTTTCCCTTGATGTCTTTGATATTGAGGAAGGAGACTACTAGCCAAGGAGTCTGGGAAGCCTCTAGAATTGGAAAAGGCTGGGTACTGAATTCTCCCCTGGAACCTTCAGAAAGGAATACAGCCTCACCAACACCTTCAGTTTTTCCCAATGAGTGTCAGATAGTTCACCTACAGAACTGCAAGGCAACAACTTTCCACTGTTTCAAGCCACTAAACTTGCTGTAATTTTGTTACAGCAGCAATAGGAACGAAACAGTCATCCCCAAAACTTTAAATGAAAGTGTTAATTTAACACTGTGGCCTGTTTCTGTAAATTAGAATAAAAAGGTCTTCACATAGAATAGTTTGTATTTCTAAACAAAACTGAAATGCTCCCAGAGTTTACTGGGAAGTAATTAGTAGATTAAACCACAGGCTAGATGCAAAAATTCTAGCGATGCAATCCCCATAAAAGAGAAAATAGAGGGCGGCAAACATTTTCCACAGTATCAGCACATTGTCTGAGAGCGTTTACATTCATGAAGAAATTGAAAGCTGACTCCTGAACCTATACTTTTTGAGATACTCTTGCCAGGCTGCAATGAAAACCAAAGATGCTGAATTACTGAGACTAGCAGTCATCGTGGCTGTCATATGTGGTCTCTGGAGTTCTTTATTCAATATTGCCTATGAGGTTTTTTTAGACCAATGAGGGCTAAGTCATTAATGAGATTTCAAAATGAGCTCATTCTTAAACAGTAGGAAGTAAGATTTTTATTACAGTACAACTTTCTTGGGCTAGATTTATGTTGAAAATCCCACACTTGAGTTCTATAAGAAAATGTACAAAGAGAAGAGAAATGGTCTGAGGCTGTGTTTCATATTTGAGACCTTGCACAGCCCTGAGAACACAATTGTGGACTCTGATGAGTCCATGGGATGGGCTAGTTTTGAGGGCATAGCTGTTTTTATGTAAAATCTATGTACTTAACACAGGTGTAAAGTACAGAGTAAAAATAGCTGTAGACTCTAAATAGCTCCTGCAACTGTGAAGCAAAAACATTTTTTTACATAGTTAATTCCAGGAAATGACTACCATATACAAGAACCACAACTCTAAATATGCAGGGCTCATGTACACATACACACTGCTATTTTAAAATCTGAGATTTACATGTTACCTGTGTCACATCTCTGTAAATTTATATATTTCTCATATTTTGTAAGTTTGGCCTCAGATATTAAATTTTTCTTAGCTTCCTAAAGAAAACAAAATGGTGTTTAAAAACACAGTGAAAGAAGGGTTCCCATAGTCTATATAGTTTTGACCTTTTAATAATATCTGGTGCCAGCTACTGTCTGAGTCCATGAGTGTATAATACACCCAATGAACTCATCAAATTAACTTCCTTTGCTGATAACATCTCTATTTTTAAAAAGAGATATACTTAATGCTACCAGACAATCATGGGGAAAAAGAAGTAGTGTCATTGAAGTTTTATTTGGCTGGAAACTCTTTGTTGGATAAAAAGAAAGTTTAAAGAAAATATTTTTTCTCTGAATTTCAGTCTGGAATGCCACCCAGGCCTCTCCACCCAGCTTTGAACTGGAGTCTAAAAAGGTGTTTGATCTTCTTTGTCTTTCAACATGACAAAATGTCTTTCTTTGTAATCTCCTTTTTTGTTTTATGTGTGCTTGTTAATGTGTTTTAGGAATGTAAAACTCTTGGGGTAATGTACGAGTATTTTTGCTTAACCTTTGAACACTCTCCTAAGTGTCTACTCCACCAAGTTTGCATTCACTAAATATTTCTCATTAAAATCTTATTCATCTTGTAGTTTAGAAATAATGCATTGTCGTTTTTAGCTTCTTCACTTGGAGCTTTTAAAAAATAAAAATTCTCCAAAGTAACATTTCCTTCCATTCAACAAATATTTCTTAAGACCCTTCTGCATGGCAGTAGTTAATGTTCAGTGAAAGATTAGTTGGCATAGCCCACGTGATCGAGTTCTGTGGTTGATATATTAAAAAAAAAAAAAACTTAAAAGTGATTCATGGATTTAAAGAAAAGTATGCTTTTATTGGGACAAGAAAATATAACTTGTTGCAATGACATTACTTGGTCAAATAATCACACAATACTGTAAAGATTCTAGCCGTAAAATAGGGCTACCTTTCATTGGATGAAATACATATGCAGAGAAAAGGGCAAAATTATACTTTATTATCAGGTAGGGATTTTGCTTTAATCCTAAGGAGAACCCCATGAAAGACTCTTCCCTAAATGTTACTAGCCTGAAATGTACACTCTGTGTGTCTCTTTTCATGAAAGAAGGGTTTGTAAATGGGGATGAAGAGAAGCCAAAATAGAGACCAAAACAGCATAATAGAGAACAATTCAAGAAATAACTATGATTTATCAAAATATGCTGCATGAATCTACATAGAATAACAAGGGTAGCCCAGTCCTTGTTCTAAGTGATCTTCTCTGACTCGGCAGTTAGCTTTCAGTAGGAGGCCTCTGTTGTTGCCTTAATTTTTGTTGAAATAAAATGGAAGTATATTCTGATTTTAGAGCAAACATCCGTCAGCTTCTGCTTTGGCAGAAAGCCTACTGCCATTAGGAAGAACAAATTAGCTGCGAAGAGAGCCACTAATAAGTAAGAATATGTAGTTCAAATAAATGCACTTGTATAACACTTTACACTGTATCTCAAATAATAAGGCATTCAGTGATGAAATTAGATATTTATCCCCCATGACATTTTTCATATACTCTTCATTTTAAAAAGGCACTTCTTTTGGATTGCTTCAGAGGATTCCTGACTCAGCGAATGTCTACTAATAATACCAGAGGACAAGACTGCCATGACCTTCCTTTTTATTTCAGCCATGAGCTGAATCTAGAAATAGGCATGATAGTATCAACCGAGTATACTACTATATTACAAACTATGTCACAGAGACACCATTTTTAAGGATACCTAAAGAGAGTGTTATTCTTGGAATTTCCCTTGTGGTTCCGTGGTTAAGGCTCTGTGCTCACAATGCAGGGGGCCTAGGTTCGATCCCTGGTCACAGAACTAGATCCTGCCTGCCACAACTAAAGATCTCCCACGTGACAATAAAGATCCCTCACACCACAACTAAGACCGGTGCAACCAAGAAAATAGATGCATAAAAAGAGAGAGTATTATTCTTAACAGACTTGGGAAAATAAGGAAAATCAAGGTGACTGTGGCAGAGAGTGAGAAGGCCCTGCCACCCACAAGAGGAAAAAATGTACCTCACAGGGCTCCCTGGCCCAGTAGGAGGGCTGCTGGGGAACCTCGAAGTGGTTGGCAGGGCTGTAGCCACCATGCAGCTTTGGTAGAAGAGGAAAATACCCTAAGAGGGTTTTGGTCTATAGTGGCACTCCCCATCCACTCTTCTTAAGGCCAATCTGGCTTCCACCCCACCCCACTGACCACTTTTCAGAGACTGTTTTCATGGAGTATACTGTGATCACCATGCCCTACATCCAGGGATTGCCTGCCTGTTATCTCAGCCTATCCTCAGGCTTTTACACAGATGGCTGCTATCTTTCCTCTCAAACATTTTTCCTGTGTTTTCCACTATATCACACCTTTTGCCTCACCGTCCATTCCTGCTCTTCCTTGCTGGCCACACCTCCTTTCTCCACTTTAAATGCTCTATTAAAAGCTGTTGCAACTAAACATATACGTTCTACATTCTATATGTATGACCATATACATTCTACCTTTATAATCTCATCCTTTCCCAAGGCTTTAATTTTATCTTCTGAATATATAGTGACTTCAAAACACAAAGTGTTTTTCAGTTTTCCAGTGAGAAGATGATGGCAGCCCACTCCAGTACTCTTCCCTGGAAAACCCCATGGACGGAGGAGCCTGGTGGGCTGCAGTCCATGGAATCGCAGAGTCGGACACAACTGAGCAACTTCACTTCCACTTTTCACTTTCATGCACTGGAGATGGAAATGGCAGCCCATTCCAGCGTTCTTGCCTGGAGAATCCCAGGGACAGGGAGCCTGGTGGGCTGCCATTTATGGGGTCACACGGAGTCGGACACGACTGAAGCAACTTAGCAGCAGCGCCAGTGAGATCAAAAGAAAAGTGTTTAAAATTTAAAACCTGAAATATACACACTTTAAGAGATATAAACTAGCTAAATATATGCTTAGTTGTTACTTTGATTGCACATATTAACAATTACATATTATATAAGGCGCATTATAAAGTGATGTAGAGGTATTACTTTTCCATCCTTATAGTCCATGAAATAAATACACGCAGAATCTTCATTTGTGGCCTTGGATATCAGTCTTTGTCATCATTGGAACCATTTTCAAGTCAAGACAGTTTGCCTGAATACATCCATCTTCACTTCCACTTAGGTTTTTAAGGTTTTGGAATTTTTTAATATATAATTTTAAAATATTTTAATATAATGTTTAAAGGTTACACTCCACTTACAGTTATAACAAAATGTTGGTTATATTCTCTGTGTTATATAATACACCCTAGGACCTATTTTATACCCAGCAGTATGAACTTGTCAGTCCCTCACCCATCTATTGCTCCTCTTTCCCCCCCACCCCACCCCCAACTGGTAACCACCAGTTTGTTTTCTGCATCTGTAAGTCTGCTTCTTCTTTTGTTTTATTCACTAGATTGTTGTATTTTAGCCATTTTGGAACTTTGTAGGATAATATCATTGGACTTTTTATTCCATTAGGGATATCAGTACAACATATACTGAACAAAGCTAGTGGAGGAGATAGAATTCCAGTTGAGCTGTTTCAAATCCTGAAAGATGATGCTATGAAAGTGCTGCACTCAATATGCCAGCCAATTTGGAAAACTCAGCAGTGGCCACAGGACTGGAAAAGGTCCGTTTTCATTCCAATCCCAAAGAAAGGCAATGCCAAAGAATGCTCAAACTATGCACAATTGCACTCATCTCACATGCTAGTAAAGTAATGCTCAAAATTCTCCAAGCCAGGCTTCAGCAATATGTGAACTGTGAACTCCCTGATGTTCAAGCTGGTTTTAGAAAAGGCAGAGGAACCAGAGATCAAATTGCCAACATCCGCTGGATCATGGAAAAAGCAAGAGAGTTCCAGAAAAACATCTATTTCTGCTTTATTGACTGTGCCAAAGCCTTTGACTGTGTGGATCACAATAAACTGTGGAAAATTCTGAAAGAGATGGGAATACCAGACCACGTAACCTGCCTCTTGAGAAATCTGTATGCAGGTCAAGAAGCAACAGTTAGAACTGGACATGGAACAACAGACTGGTTCCAAACAGGAAAAGGAGTACGTCAAAGCTGTATATGGTCACCCTGCTTATTTAACTTCTATGCAGTGTACATCATGAGAAACGCTGGACTGGAAGAAACAAGCTGGAATCAAGATTGCCGAGATAAATATCAATAACTTCAGATATGCAGATGATACCACCCTTATGGCAGAAAGTGAAGAGGAGCTAAAAGCCTCTTGATGAAAGTGAAAGAGGAGAGTGAAAAAGTTGGTTTAAAGCTCAACATTCAGAAAGTGAAGATCATGGCATCCGGTCCCATAACTTCATGGGAAACAGATGGGGAAACAGTGGAAACAGTGTCAGACTATATTTTTGGGGGTTCCAAAATCACTACAGATGGTGATTGCAGCCATGAAATTAAAAGACGCTTACTCCTTGGAAGAAAAGTTATGACCAACCTAGATAGCATATTCAAAAGCAGAGACATTACTTTGCCAACAAAGGTCTGTCTAGTCAAGGCTATGGTTTTTCCAGTGGTCATGTATGGATGTGAGAGTTGGATTGTGAAGAAGGCTGAGCGGCGAAGAATTGATGCTTTTGAACTGTGGTGTTGGAGAAGACTCTTGAGAGTCCCTTGGACTGCAAGGAGATCCAACCATTCTATTCTGAAGGAGATCAACCTTCGGATTTCTTTGGAAGGAATGATGCTGAAGCTGAAGCTCCAGTACTTTGGCCACCTGATGCGAAGAGTTGACTCCTTGGAAAAGTTTCTGATGCTGGGAGGGATTGGGGGCAGGAGGAGAAGGGGACGACAGAGGATGAGATGGCTGGATGGCATCACTGACTCGATGGACGTGAGTCTGAGCGAACTCCGAGAGATGGTGATAGACAGGGAGGCCTGGCGTGCTGCAATTCATGGGGTCTCAAAGAGTCGGACACGACTGAGCGACTGAACTGAACTGTACAACATTATTTGCACATTAGAACAGCTATTTTTTTTCATTTGTCTTGTAGATGCATATTTGTGATATCCACAATGTAGTCACTTTCTTTAGGTAATTTCAGTAGGTGTGCTTACAATTGTAGGTGTGCTAACCCTTATAATTGTGAGATCGTACCTTTCATTATAGTTAAATTTATGTTTATTTTTGCCTCCATTTTATGAAAGATGGCTTCCATTAGCATCTAAAACTAGAATTAATTGCAAACTTATATATAGAATGGATTAACAACAAGTTTTTACTGTATAGCATAGGAAATTATATTCATATCCTGTAATAAACCATAATGGAAAGAATATGAAAAAGAAATACATACATATGTATAACTGAATCACTTTGCTATACAGAAGAATTTAACACAGCATTGTAAATCAACTATATTTCAATAAAATAAATTTTAAGGAAAGTGAGTTAATTGAAGTCCTTTGTGCCTGAGATTTTCGTAAATATTACTACAATTCTCATATAGTTATCCACAAATCTGTTTCTTGGTGCCCTTGAGATTTGTTTATTGTCTTTCACACAGAAATAGAGCTGATTTCTAGTTTAAAAATGTAATATTAAATATATTGAGTTGTCATACTATAAAGCTATTTGTTCCTTAAAGTATGGGTTATAAATCTCCATTTATTCTATTTATAAATATAACAAATTTTAACAGTCTTTTTAAGGGGGCTTTTGGAAAATGTTTGTGTCTGTTTATAAGCTTAGTTAATAAAACATCTTCAAATATTCTAAGCTGCATTTGTAAATTTAATCTATTTGATTTCATTTTGAACTATATCAGTTCAGTCCAGTTCAGTCGCTCAGTCGTGTCTGACTCTTTGCAACCCCATGAATCCCAGCACGCCAGGCCTCCCTGTCGACGCCAACTCCCGGAGTTCACTCAGACTCACATCCATCGAGTCCATCTAGCCATCTCATCCTTGGTCATCCCCTTCTCCTCCTGCCCCCAATCCCTCCCAGCATCAGAGTCTTTTCCAATCAGTCAACTCTTCTCATGAGGTGGCCAAAGTACTGGAGTTTCAGCTTTAGCATCATTCCTTCCAAAGAAATCCCAGGGTTGATCTCCTTTAGGATGGACTGGTTGGATCTCCTTGCAGTCCAAGGGACTCTCAAGAGTCTTCTCCAACACCACAATTCAAAGTCATCAATTCTTCGGTGCTCAGCCTTCTTCACAGTCCAACTCTCACATCCATACATGACTACTGGAAAAACCATAGCCTTGACTAGATGGACCTTAGTCGGCAAAGTAATGTCTCTGCTTTTGAATATGCTATCTAGGTTGGTCATAACTTTCCTTCCAAGGAGTAAGCGTCTTTTAATTTCATGGCTGCAGTCACCATCTGCAGTGATTTTGGAGTCCCCCAAAATATAGTCTGACACTGTTTCCACTGTTTCCCCATCTATTTCCCATGAAGTGATGGGACCAGATGCCATAATCTTCATTTTCTGAATGTTGAGCTTTAAACCAACTTTTCACTCTCCTCTTTCACTTTCGTCAAGAGGCTTTTTGGCTCCTCTTCACTTTCTGCCATAAGGATGGTGTCATCTGCATATCTGAGGTTATTGATATTTCTCCTGGCAATCTTAATTCCAGCTTGTGCTTCTTCCAGTCCAGCGTTTCTCATGATGTACACTGCATAGAAGTTAAATAAGCAGGGTGACAATATACAGCCTTGACGTACTCCTTTTCCTATTTGGAACCAGTCTGTTGTTCCATGTCCAGTTCTAACTATTGCTTCCTGGCCTGCATACAGGTTTCTCAAGAGGCAGGTCAACTGGTCTGGTATTCCCATCTCTTTCAGAATTTTCCACAGTTTATTGTGATTCACACAGTCAAAGGCTTTGGCATAGTCAATAAAGCAGAAATAGATGTTTTTCTGGAACTCTCTTGCTTTTTCCATGATCCAGCAGATGTTGGCAATTTGATCTCTGGTTCCTCTGCCTTTTCTAAAACCAGCTTGAACATCAGAAAGTTCATAGCCTATGTATTGCTGAAGCCTGGCTTGGAGAATTGTGAGCATTACTTTACTAGCATGTGAGATGAGTGCAATTGTGCATAGTTTGAGCATTCTTTGGCATTGCCTTTCTTTGGGATTGGAATGAAAAAGGACCTTTTCCAGTCCTGTGGCCACTGCTGAGTTTTCCAAATTGGCTGGCATATTGAGTGCAGCACTTTCACAGCATCATCTTTCAGGATTTGAAAGAGCTCAACTGGAATTCCATCTCCTCCACTAGCTTTGTTCATAGTGATGCTTTCTAAGGCCCAGTTGACTTCACATTCCAAGATGTCTGGCTCTAGATTTAGTGATTACATCATCATGATTATCTGGGTCATGAAGATCTTTTTGTACTATATCAATTTTGAAGTATATCAATTACCTGGTTTTAGAGGAAAAACATTCCCAAGTACTAAGAATGGTACAAATCTAACAAAATAAATGTATATGCATGGTGAAACTCAAGCATTTTATGGTAATAAATGTTTCAATACTCTAATGTAGTAAGATGTAAACCCCAATGTCAAATCATAAATTACTCAGTTACAGATTTTAAATTGCCACTCAAATACATCAAATTCTCCTAATCATTACAACCACATATATTACCAAAAAAGCCCAGATTCATTCTTGATACAAAACTAGATATATTCTCGTCTTGAATCTCTTAATCTTAAAATTTTAGATGTTACTCAGGTTGAAAAATCAGTGTTTATTTAGAAAGACAGCTACTGAGGTTTTTGGGCTTTCCTGCTGGAGAAGGGATAGGCTACCCACTCCAGTATTCTGGCCTGGAGAATGCCATAGACTGTATAGTCCATGGGATCGCAAAGAGTTGGACATGACTGAGCGACTTTTATTTTCACACACAGATTTATTCTTGACATAAAAATAGATATATATTCTGTCTTGAGTCTCTTAATCGTCTTAAAATTAATTTTAAATGTTACTTGGATTGAAAAATCAATGTTTATTTAGAAAGACGGCTATTTAGTACACATTCTTATCTGGGTTTGTGAACTGGCCAGAACCAATTTGTTATTTTTGGTAAATGTTTATTGCCACATGTAGCTAATACATAGGTGAGAGCTCCTCCCCACAACCAGGAAATAATACAGACAGGAGTCAGACTAGGTTCTGCCTGCCACACCAGTGTCTTCTGTGTGTGAACCATTACTAAGTCACATCATAGTAATTTAACATGTTCTGTAAGTCTACTGAAGTCACAGTTTTCTGTTCTTTTTGGTGATCAATAACCTCTTACATGGGGCTTCCCAGGTGGCGCTAATGGTAAAGATCCTGCTTGCTGATGCAGGAGACATAAGAGACGTGGGTGCAATCTCTGGGTGGGGAAGATCCCTGGAGGAGGGCACGACAACCCACTCCATTATTCTTGCCTGAATTCCATGGAAAAAGGAGTCTGGCGAGCTACAGCCCATAGGGTCACAAAGAGTCGGAAATGAGGCAATTTAGCAAGTACACATGCAGCCTCTTATGTGAAAGACTTACTTGAGGCAAATTTGGCAATATTCTTGTGTCAGGAATTGGCTGGTCATCGATTGGAGACAAGCAACCAAGAATCCTCAGAACCAGCAGCTAGACATGAGATCCAGCCTTGGGTGCTGAACCTAAATGTGTAGGTTACACGGCTCTAGATTTTCATTCATCCAAATGTAGGGGAATGTTTCTAGAAGAGTCTAAACGATGTCCTAAACAACTCTAAATTTATTCTGAACATCACTAACTTTTGTGAAGGAAAACCCTTTTCTTACATATGTTATGCAAAATATCAAAGCCCTAACTTTGCTAAGAACTGAACATCGTTAACATGCATTTATTAGCTACACAAAGAATGGGAAGTTTCAGTTCAGTGCTTACTAACTACACCTGAAATGTGAATTTCTGATTTAGGCAACTGGCCTTCCTCATGTAGACTGAAACAAACCAAAACAAATTTATATCACTGGTTATACTCAACAATTTAAAATAAATTATAGATATAAATACACTGGTGAAAGAGGCATACTCATTAAGGAAGATAATTACTACTCTAATTAATTGAGTTTACATACAAACAGAGATTCTAGCCATAAGGAGATTGGAGTCCTGTCAGTCACTATGATGGAATACATAGAACTTTATTTCTAGTTACTATGTCCATGACTTTCTAAATCGAAGTAGATGTATAGCCTTGTTATTTGGATTCATATTATATACACTGCTTAAATTTTTTTATCATACCCATCAGTATTAGGATATCCTACTCAGCTTGATCACTTGACTGGATTTTTCATTTCTTTGGCTTTTGGAAGCATAATGAGTACAGATACTTTTTATCTGTAAAGATTTTTAAATCGGACGGAGTCCTGTTTTTACGTATAATTTCAGGGTTCTCAAATTCTCTTATGGCTATGTCTATTAATTGAATTTTACTTATTTCTCATGGCTTTGTCTGACTTCTGGTTGTTGTTGTTCAGTGGCTCAGTCACGTCCAACTCTTTGTGACCCCACAGACTGCAGCACACCAGGCTTCCCTGTCCTTCACGATCTCCTGGTGCTTGCTCAAACTCATGTCCATTGAGTCAGTGATGCCATCCAAACATCTCATCCTCTGTTCCCTTCTCCTGCCTTCAATCTTTCCCCGAATCAGAGTCTTCTCCAATAAGTTGGTTGGCTCTCTGTATCAGGTGGCCAAAGTACTGGAGCTTTAGCTTTAGCATCAATCCTTACAATGAATACTCATGCTTAATTCCCTTTAGGATTGACTGGTTTGATCTCCTTGCAGTCCAAGGGACTCTCTAGTAATGACTTCTGATAACGATTCATAAAATCAGTCTATGATATAATTGTTATTATGCCCCATCCTGTGAAACATCCCAGTATAGGAACTCCTCTTCTGAGCAATCACTTTTGTCGGAAGAAACCATATTGTGTTATATTTAGGTATATATGGTACATACCAACAACCCCGCACCTATGTCTAACCTAATCATGCTCCTGAATTCTAGAGTTGTATTTCCAATCAGGTAGTAGATGTTTCCACTTAAGTGATAATAAATATCTCAAGTAATCATGGACAAAATCAAACCATTGAATTTTGCATCCCACTTAATCAATCTCTTCTTCTTTGTGTCTCTCTCATGTCAGTACAAACCATCAGCATCCATCCATATGCTCAGACCTAAAAAATCTATGGGTTACTCCTGATGTTTCTTTTTCTCTTTTCCATTTCTTTCCCCCCCAACTACACCCATCATCAATTTCCGCTGCCTCTACCTATAAAATAGATCCGAAGTCACCTATTGAGTCACCATTATGTGTCAACAGGGTGATTTCAATATCTGGTAACTGGTCTGGTCTATTACCCATTATTAATGCAGTGGTTTTGTTAAAACTGAGATTAGATCTTTCTCCTATGCCCCAAACTCTAAAATTTTGGAATAAAATCCAAACTCCCTACCTTGTCTTATGTGATAGGATCTTTACAGAGTCTCTGATCTCATCTTCCGGCCCTTTTATTACTAGCTAGACGCCAAACAAAGAGCTTCTACTTCCCTTAAACTCACTGAGATCATTTCTGTCACACGACCTTTGCCTTAACCCCTCTGAACAGAAATCCATTTCCTCTCATCATAGGACATTGACTCTTTTTGAATAATTAGAATTTTATTCTAAATTTTACTTTCATAGATAAATATCTTCTATCTCCCTAATCTAAAGTAGCCCTGAATCGCCCTCTGTCATTTCACACTATTTTAATACTGTCTATGGCACTTACCAAAACTTACATTTAAAAAAAATTAACTCATTTTTTTTACAGTAAATATTTGTTAGTTATCTATTTTAAATATAGCAGTGTGTACATATCAACCCCAACCTTCCAGTCTATCCCTCCTCCGCACCTTTCTCCCTTGGTAATTATAAATTCATTCAGAAAGTCTATGAGTCTTTTTATTTTGTGAATAAATTCACTTGTATCTTTATATTTAGATTCTGCATATAAGTGGTATCATATATTTCACCTTCTCTGTCTGACCTTCACTAAGTATGATCATCTTCAGATCCATGTTCACTACTTTCTTCTCTAATAATATATGCAGATCATGTTTAGTTTTTCATTATTATATTCCCTGGGCGCATGGGATTTGACAGACAGCCTATATTTTTAAGAACAGTCAGAATATAATCTATACATCAATATGTCTATTGACAGCCTCCCTCTGCCTGTTACATGGCTCCTCACAATTTAATTCCATAACTGCCTCTTCTTCTGTAGCCCCTTAATCATCTGTCAATGTGACTTTTTGGATGCCTTTATGGGTGGTTTAGGGACCCAGAGAAGATAAAAGTGACATCTTATTTAGTCTAGCCTAAAAATTTAATTATTACCTTTATTAACTGGCAATTTTAATCACTTTTGTTTGTTTTAACCACTTACTCCCATTTCTCTAAACTATATTTAAAATTGGTATTAGATTTATTTTAAAAGTACTTCATTTGAGTCATGAACAAATAAAAATGAAAACTTTCCAAGTGCTTAATAAATAATTTTAAATCTAAATTGATACCTGTGACTTCCCTGGGAGCTCAGTTGGTTAAGAATCTGCCTGTTAATGCAGGACATATGGGTTCTTATCCCTGGGTTGGGAAGGAAATGGTAATTTTCTCTGGTATTCTTGCCTTGAGAATCGCATGGATAGAGAAGCCTGATGGGCTGCAGTCTACAGGGTTGCAGAGTTGAACATGACTGAACCACTAAATAACAACAAAACAACAATGCCTAATCTTACATTCTCTGAAATGTTGCATTATTGTTTATGAACTAGCAGAATTGCAACTTAAAAACCACAAGTCTACAGAACAAACATATGGTTGCTGGGAGGAAGGATGGGGAGAAGGTATAGTTAAGGAGTTTGGGATGGACATGTACACACTGCTCTATTTAAAATGGATAACCAACAAAAACCTACTTTATAGTACATGGAACTCTGCTCAATGTTATGTGGCAGCCTTGATGGGAGGGGACTTTGGAGGAGAATGAATATGTATATGTATGGCTGAGTCACTTTGCTGTCCACCTGAAACTATCACAACATTATTAATCAGCTATCCCTGAAAACAAAAAAGAAAGTTTTTTCAAAAACATAAAGAGATGTGAAACTCTGTTTTCAGATAATAGCATGTTATACCTGGAAAACTCAAAAGAATCAATGACTAGCTTAACCACTAGAGATTCAATAATTCAGTTCAGTCCAGTTCAGTTCATTTGCTCAATCGTCTACCACTGTGTGTGACCCCATGTGACTCCATGCACGCCAGGCATCCCTGTCCATCACCAGCTCCTGGGTTTACCTAACTCATGTCCATTGAGTTGGTGATGCCATCCAACCATCTCATCCTCTGTCATCCCCTTCTCCTGCCTTCAATCTTTCCCAGCATCAGAGTCTTTTCAAATGAGTCAGCTCTTCACATTAGGTGGCCAAAGTATTGGAGTTTCAGCTTCAACATCAGTCTTTCCAATGAATATTCAGGACTGATATCCTTCAAGATGGAATGCTTGGATCTCTCAAGAGTCTTCTCCAACACCACAGTTCAAAAGCATCAATTCTTTGGCACTCAGTTTTCTTTATAGTCCAACTCTCACATCCATATATGACTACTGGAAAAACCATAGCCTTGAAGTTACCATCCCAAAAGATTTGCACGGTTGGATTCTTAGCTGACTGAGGTTGCATAGCAATGGGTAGTTTGGGCTGAAAGTGAGGTCTTACTCTGCAAATGTGCAAGGCAAAACTTTTGGTTTTTATGCTACCACCTGTCCGCCCAAGCTTTCGAGCTGTGATGTAAATGCCCTCCAGATGGGGTGGACTTGAAGTCTGTTCCCTGGTTCTACATTCCCTAGTCTCACATCAGATGAATCTGCAAATCCATCCCAAGAGTTGCAGCTCATTTTCTTCTCTGAATGAATTGGACTTTTTCCCCCTTCTTTGCCTTCTAAGATATTTAATTTTTATCTGAATGGGCTCTGCATATCATTTTAATATTTTCCTCACTCTCTTTGTACAGTTTCAAAATCATGTTAATGACATCCCTCCAAGTATGAAATTTGAAAATAAATCTGCCTTTTTCACCAACCCTTCCTGTATCAAAGTTGTCACCTCTGTTGACTCTATGATTGATCTCAAATTCATTCCATTCTTCTCATTCTTACTGTTATTGCCTTAGTTCAGGTTGTGATTTTTTTTTTCTTGTTTAAACTCTTGTTCTTCTTCATAACTACCCAACTCACTAGGCATTGCACATATTTGTCAAAGTGATTTTTCTTAAATGCAAATCTGCTTACATCATTATGTTTAAATCTTTTCACAGTTGTAGGTAAACTCCTGGCTTAAATTTAAGCTTAACATGGCATTTTCATCCATTCATTCATAGTCCATTCATTTTCCATCCATCCTCCATCCATCAAACAATCAGTTCCTGCTCATTGCTGGATGTTCAGTTATCTCTCTCCTATGTCTATCTGTAAAGCCTTAATCTTTAAAATTTTCCAATCTCCTAGACTTTCTTTCTTTTTAATTCATGTATTTTTAATTGAAAGATAATTGCTTCACAGTGTTATGTTTGTTTCTACCAAACATCACATGAATCGGCCATAGATTTACCCAGGTACACTCCTACTTGAACATCCCTCCCACTCTCCTAGTCTCTTCATCACCCTGTCTACAAATGGCCTTCAGACAGGTCAACTGGTGTACATTTCTTAAAAATTCTATGACTCTTAGATCTGGTTGGTTTGGCTTCTGCCTGGAATTCCTCTCCTTCCTCAGCCACTGGACTATCTTGTACTCAGCCAAGGTACTGAGTTGAGTCTAAATCTCTCATTTGAACCAGCAATATGTAGTTTGAAAAATCCTTAAAGAAAATTTGTATTTCTTGAGTGTATTTACCACAAGGACCAAGCCTGAGAGACTGCTTTGTTTTTTTATCATTCATACTGATTCAAAAGGCCATTTTTATTTATTTTTAATATAAATTTATTTATTTTAATTGGAGGCTAATTACTTTACAATATTGTATTGGTTTTGCCATACATTAACATGAATCAGCCATGGTGTACATGTGTTCCCCATTCTGAACCCCCCACCCTCCTCCCTCCCCATACCATCCCTCTGGGTCATCTCAGTGCACCAGCCCCAAGCATCCTGCATCATGCATCGTACCTGGACTGGAGATTCATTTCACATATGATAATACACATGTTTCGATGTCATTCTGCCAAATCATCCCACCCTCTCCCTCTCCCACAGAGTCTAAAAGACTGTTCTATACATCTGTGTCTCTTTTGCTGTCTCGCATACAGGGTTATCATTACCATCTTTGTAAATTCCATATGTATGGACTAGTATACTGTATTGGTGTTTTTCTTTCTGGCTTACTTCATTCTGTATAATAGGCTCCAGTTTCATCCACCTCATTAGAACTGATTCAAATGTATTCTTTTTAATGGCTGAGTAATACTCCATTGTGTATATGTAACAGCTTTCTTATCCATTCACCTGTTGATGGACATCTATGTTGTTTCCATGTCCTGGCTATTATCAACAGTGCTGCAATGAACATTGGGGTACACGTGTCTCTTTCAATTCTGGTTTCCTCGGTGTGTATGCCCAGTAGTGGGCCATTTAAAGAAAAATCTTTTTTATTTTAAAATAAAACAGATTCAGAAAGCCACACAAATCAAACAGGTAGACTGATGGATTATTATAAACCAAGCAACCCTGTCAAAAAGTAGAATTTGTCTAGTTGCCTCAGATAACCCTTCCATGTGTCCCAACCTCATCACTACTTGCTCCCATTTTTAAAAGTAGATCATCACCTTTGGGTAATCACTTCTGTTGTAAAAAGTAATTGTTTTATCACAAGATGCATATCTAGCCATGATATTTAAGCTTTGTCCATTAAAAACACTTTGATATATCTCTAAAATGCCTGTGGTTCCTCTTCTATCCTTTGCATTTACTGACAACTTCTCTGTTGAAGAATCCAGACTATGTGACATGCAGAATTTCCTACAGTCTGGGTTTTTCTGATTATTGCCTTGCAATTTCCTGAAACTGGCACCTGGATACAAAGATTTGATCAGAATCATATCTGATCTCTGTGACAAGACTGTCAGTGGCTCATGTAGGTAACCTGTGCCATCTCTTTGTCTCTGTTGTGGAGAAGTCAGCAACCATTGCATAGGCATATGTCTGTATGTATCCTAGATCCAGAAGTTCATTCAAAGCTGCAATTCTTTTTCACTTATTTACTGCAATACTTTCATAAGGAGAGATTCCCTTCCTCTACTATAGGCTATTTAGTGTTACAGTTCCTATAAGAAATGCATAATAATGTTTGATTCTTTCCCTTTATTTTCTGGTTCACAAAACAAATAGTGGATTCCCTGGTGTTCTTTGAAATGGACCAACTAGTTATTATTTTTTCTTAGCATAGCATTGTGAATTTGGGGCTTTAAACATGTTACAGGTTTTAGCCTACTGTATTACTTATTCTTGTTGAAGTTCAAGGTAACCTATCATTGGCCAGGGAGGGCCTCTTCAACTTGGTCCCCAAGTCTTATGGATATGATCCTAATTTTCTTAGGTAGATTTTTTTTTAATGTGTAATGATAAGATGTTCCAGGGTTATCTAGTTCATTTTCTGCCCTGCATCTAAAATCCCCAGGTTTCCAAAAACTGTCTCTTAGTGAGAAATTATATTTCAAAACCACAGCTTTAGGTACCAAGGATGCTTATTGCTACTGGAATGATCAAGCCTGCTTGATTGTATAAAGGGCCAAGTCCTAAGAGGACTCACACTGTTAGCCCAAGTGGATAGGGTTGGAATTGGAATCAACTGTTTTCTTTCACCCTAAATTTTTTTAGGCAAGAAATGGTGGAAATTTTTTACCTTATTTTTGCCTACTTTTAAAATATGAATGCATTTAGCAACTCCATGTCCTAGACATCTGTCTTTATGGTCATTACCAACCTGTGCAGGTCAGAGGCTATCAAGATCAAAATGAATTTAATGAATAACATAGCCCAGGGTTATTTCAATAGCTGTCTTAAAACTTGCAGAGCTATGGGCCTGAGCAATTTTTTTTTTTCTGGAAGCCTCAAGAGCAATGCTTCCTCAATAAGAATCTTAACATAAATTTGAACTAAGCAAACACATACAGTGCAAAAGAGAGCAAGTGTTTGATTTATCATGTGTGGATACAAAAACAAATATGACAGAATTAGCAGTTTTTTCCACAATTATTTCATCATTCGTATGATTTTTACAAAATAAATTTGATTTAAAGAAATAAAATTTCTCATGTGAAAGGAATTTAACTTCTCACTTTTTAAACAACTGTATGCTCTTGGGGCAAATATAAATATCCAGATGAGAATCTTTTCTTATTAAGAGTCTGCATATCAACTCTAGCCACAATGATTTTCAATTGGATGTTTGTTGAATGAGTACTAATAGCTATGAATTATTAGGTCCCCACTAAGTGCTGGGTATTTTATAGATGTTTTGTTCTTTCTATTATCCTCACAATACCCTGAAACATATGTAGTCATTTCTCCCTTTTATAGATTAGAAAATGGAGGACAGTATATTTGAAAAAAACAGAGCCAGACCTTCTGAAGCTGAGGATTCCACATAGGGGATGTCTGATTTTAGAGACTCTGTTTTTATCTACTATAGCCTACAGCTGGCTAAGTTTGGATGACACAGAGAGAAATTACATCTCTTTTCATGAGCAGACAATGAATGGTCTTTGTAGATAACTTGTTATTAATGTCTCTTTTCCTTGACGCAATTGGTGGGGATGTGTTATGAGGTGATTTCTTTTGTGTGATGAGCCTCATTCATCTTGTGTGAAACTTACAGGATTGGAGCTCAGTTAAGGAGTTCAAAATTTAGTCATAGTGGCCAGTATGGACTTCCATATTCGATGTTGTAAAACCCTCAGGTATAGATGGCAGGTGTCTTGGGTGATAAACTATGAGTGTCATTTTAGATAAGAAATCTGGCAACATCTGTGAAAGACTTCACTGGAACAAAAGGAGCAACTGCTGGAGAGAAGACCTCCTGGGGGTAACCACCAGTACACCCTACTGGTGGAATCCTTAAGATGAAAGCAGTATTCCAAGTGACTTAAAGGCTATTTGCTGGAGGACCTGACTTTGAGCTGCTAAGATGTTGGGCCTAGGCTCTGCTGGAGCAGAAAATGACTTCCCACTCACACCTGGTGGGAGACCCATTGCTCAACCAGACTGGGGCTCACTGAGACCCCTTCATCCCAGACTTAAAACCTGTGATCCATGAATTGGATATTGGTTGTTTGTGTATTTCCAATCTCATAATTCTTCTGGGTCATTACCACTAGGTCCTGTGACAAAGGGAATGAAAAATAGATGTAACATTTCAGCTAATTATGAGAGGGATGGATTTTAATATCCTAAGTGACTAATAACTTCAAATTAAAAACAGTTAAACATTATCAGGTAGCCAACTGTGTATCTACTAATTACTAAACATTTTGATCCCTGGGTTGGGAGGATCCCCTGGAGGAGTAAATGGAAACCCACTCCAGTATTCTTGCCTGGGAAATCCCATGGACAGAGGAGCCTGGTAGGCTACAGTCCATGCGGTCACAGAGAGTCAGACACAACTAAGCATGTACATACACAGATCACACAGTAGGAAACAAGAAATGAAAAAAGCATAATGCTCATTCTTTAAAAACATACCCTATTGAAGAGGTAGTTCAGTTCAGTTCAGTCGCTCAGTCATGTCCGACTCTTTGCGACCCCATGAATCATAGCACGCTAGGCCTCCCTGTCCATCACTAACTCCCAGAGCCTACCCAAACTCATGTCCATTGAGTCAGTGATGCCATTCAACCATCTCATCCTCTGCCATCCCCTTCTCCTCCTGCCCTCAATCTTTCCCAGCATCAGGGTCTTTTCCAATGAGTCAGCTCTTTGCATCAGGTGGCCAAAGTATTGGAGTTTCAGCTTCAACATCAGACTTTCCAATGAACACCCAGGACTGATCTCCTTTAGGATGGACTGGTTGGATCTCCTTGCAGTCCAAGGGACTCTCAAGAGTCTTCTCCAACTCCACAGTTCAAAAGCATCAATTCTTCAGCACTAAGCTTTCTTTATAGTCCAACTCTCACAGCCAAACATAACATAATGAAGAGGTAGACACATTTGTAAATAATGTAAGAGTGTTTACTTGCTGTTAGAAACTTCAGGTACTTATTCAGCATGGTGAAGAATCTTGACGGAAGAGTCTTAGGTAGTTTGAGGCTGGGATAGTAGTGTGAATGAAGGAACAACTTCTCTTCCATTGGAAGAAATGACCCTTTCACAGCTCAGAGATAATCGCTGGTTTTAAAGTGCCTGGGAGAAAAATTGTCACAATCAAAGTGGTAGGAGCCTGCACCATTCCGTTTCCTTATCTTCACTCTTCCAGTTTTGGACTCTTTTCCTCCATTTCACTCTCAGCAGTTAAAGCTTCAGAAAAAGCAGTCTTTGGTTTTATCACGAAACATACAAACCTTCCTATATATGTACCCATCTGCTCTTCCCTTTTCTCATGGAAACAGAAAACTTCTAAGACTAATTCCTCTCCCTGCTTTAGATCCAATTTCCTCCCCTCACCACCTCCAATCCTGAACATAAATAAAGTTCTTTTCTCCCTTGTCCTTTCTACCTACACTTTCCCAGCTGGATTTGTCCCATTGACTTCAAACAGCCTGATTCTTCCTTATTTACATGTTCCAAAGAAAAATGAAAGCGTCATGAGTTTCTTGATCCCTGTCCAGCTCCACCCTTTTTCCTTCCTCTCTGTTTTTCTGAACCAAACGACTGGAAATAGTTGTCTATAATTCCGTCTCAGTGTCCTCCTACTCAGCTCTTTTGTATCTGGGTTTCTCATGCATCAATCTCTTTATTGAAATAATTCTCTCTGAGATCACCCATGACTACATACTTGCTGAGCCTCATTGATGTTTTTCATTCTTATCTGTGCTAGTCAACATAGTTATTGCAAATTTGCACAACAGATATACCTCTAAATACCAGCTGTTTAGTCGCTAAGTCATATCTGACCCTGTGACCCTGTGACCCTGTGGACTACAGCATGCCAGGCTTTCCCATCTTTCACTGTCACTGGAATTTGCTCAGATTCATGTCCATTGAGTTGGTGGTGTTATCTAAATATCAATGGCATAACATAAAAGTGTTATGCTTTCTTTTTTCTTTATAGATTTTTCGTTGTTGAAGACCACTTTTAAAGTACTGACTTGTTACAACATTGTTTCCGTTTTATGTTTTGGTTTTTGACTGCAAGGCATGCAGGCATTTAGGATCTTAGCTACTTAACTAGGGATTGAACCCACATCCCCTGCATTGGAAGGTAAAGTTTTGACCTCCAGACCCCAAGGAAGTCCCTGTTTTTATATTTTAATTCTGTACAGTCTGATGCTGGTCAGTGGCCCCTTACATTTTCTAGCTATGTCATATGGAATATATAACGTCCCCAATTATTTACTATTGTATAACAAGCTATTTAAAACTTGGGCTTCCCTGATAGCTCAACTGGTAAAGAGTTTGCCTGCAATGCAAGAGACCCTGGTTCAATTCCTGGGTCAGGAAGATCTGATGGAGAAAGGATAGGCTACCCACTCCAGTATTCTTGGGCTTCCCTGTTGGCTCAGCTGGTAAAGAATCTGCCTGCAATGCACGAGACCTGAGTTCGATCCTTGGATTGGGAAGATCCCCTGGAGAAGGGAAAGGCTACCCACCCCAGTGTTCTGGCCTGGAGAATTCCATGGACTGTATAGTCCATGGGGTCGCAAAGAGTCAGATGTGACTGAGTGACTTTCACTTTCTAAACTTTCACTTTAGTGCCTTAAAGCAGTGTCAATGTTCATTTTGCTTTTGAGTCTGAAATTTGGAAAGAGATTTATAGATACAGTTTTAAAAAATAGATTTCTTTGGTTCATTCAGCATCTGCTGGAGTAGTTCCAAGGCTGAGGGCTGGACTTGTCCAAAGATGCGCTACCTCATTCATCTGCAGGTTGGTTGCTGGCTGGCACTTCACTGGGGCTCTTCCCAGAATACCTACACTTGACCTTCCTACATGGTTGCTTGGCTTCCTCACAGCAGGAGGTCTCAGACAGGCAGGCCAAGGAATTGCAAGGCAAAAGCTGAATCCTCTTTCCTGAGCCACTGCTACAAGCCATACAGCATCACTTCCCTTGTCTCCCCTGTGGATGCATGTTACTGAGACTGGCCACCACACCATCTGACTTGACTCCTTAGCAGCACTGATGCATTAACTCTGCTTCCATAGGAAAGCTTCTCTTTCCTTCTTTTTTATGACTCCACATCTCCTAGCTTCACTTCTACATTTTTGCTCCTAGGACAACACCCCAAATCCACAGTCTGGTCTGGCCCACATCCATCTCCATCCTTGTCTTGCACTATATCATCCTTTGATTATTCTGCTCCAGCCACACAAGCTGTTTTTCATCTCTCATCTAGGCCACGTTCCTTGGCACCCTAAGGCCTCTGCCCAGGCTGTTTTCTTTTCCTGAAATGCTCTTTCCTTAGCGCTTGTATGTCTTCTTCAGCTACTTTAGCTAGACCTTCAAAATTAGTTCAAATCTACCTATTGAACCTTCTAATAAAACATATATATCTTCATTCAATGCCTTTATATCAGTTCTCATCTGAGTTATTTGCTTCTTGTGTATTGTTCATCTTCATCTCTACATATAAACTCCATAAACGAGGTCTGTTTTGCTTATCAAATTTTTCTGTTTGAATGGCAGAGTGCCTGGTACATAATAAATATTTATTGAATAAATGAATGCATCACTCAGCTTAGGACTCTTGGGTAGCAAGAAATATCTTTCTATTAATAGTTCTCAAGTTTGAAAATGTGTGTTTCTAGGATCCTGATATTTATGATGGAGCTCAGATCTGTTTATCATCCTGCAGTGAACAGAGCAGTCTCACACCCCATGCGAATAGTGCCTTTCCCTGCCTTGAGAAGTCATAAATCAATGGCTTAACTGACTTTCTTAGGTGATTCCTGTATTAAAAGAGCACATCCTCAGACCTGCAGAGATAAAAGGAAGGCCTATGGCATTGCATCTCTCCATCCCATCTTCTTATTCTGTAGAAGGCCAATTTCCTGGGTATCCACTTTTGAGTATGAATATGGTAGACAGTAGTGACTGCTTGACCTCTGAATCTCCAACAAAGCAGCTCCCCTCCCTGACCTCTAAAACTTGATAGAGTTGCCTTTATACACTGGCAAGGGGACAAGTTCACTGGCTCCAAAGCCCAGCACTTCTTCACCTCTGAGTATAGCAAACAGTGAGCAATGAATATGTATCCAATTAGCTTCTTTTTTGTTTGGTTAGTATAATGGAGGTGGCTGAACAAACAGGGAGTCCCTTGGACTGCAAGGAGATCAAACCAGTAAATCCTAAAGAAAATCAGTCCTGAATATTCATTGGAAGGACTGATGCTGAAGCGGAAGCTCCCATACTTTGGCCACCTGATGCGAAGAAGTGACTCATTAGAAAAGACCCTGATGCTGGGAAAGAGTGAAGGCAGGAGGAGAAGGGGATGGCAGAGGATGAGATGGTTGGATGGCATCACCCACTTGATGGACATGAGTTTGAGCAAGCTCCAGGAGTTGGTGATGGACAGGGAAGCCTGGCATGCTGCAGTCCATGGGGTCCCAAAGAGTCAGACACGACTGAGTGACTGAATTGAACTGAGCAGACAGAATAAAAAGTTGATGTGATCAAAATGCTTTTGGAGGAAACTGAAATGCATATTACTAAACAAAAGAAGCTCATCTGAGAAGGTTCTTTATGATTTCGGCTATATGACATTCTGCGAAAGGAGAAACTATGGAGATAATAAAAGACCATTGGTTGTCAGCAGGGCTTGGGGAGGGAAGAGACATTAATAAATAGGCAAAGTAAAGATGAGTTTTAGGGCACTTAAAATATTCCATATAATCTGCATGACATTATAATGATGGATATATACCATTATATGCTTATCTAAACCCACTGAATGTACAACATCCAGCATGATCCCTTAGGTAAACTAGAAATTTTGAGATTACGAGGTTGCTTTCACTCAGTATGACCTGGATAGACCTAGAGATTATCATAGAGTGAAGTATGTCAGATAAAGAAAGACAAATGTCATATGATATTGCTTATATGTGGAATCTAAAAGAGTGGTACAAATAAACCTATTTACAAAACAGAGTCACAGATGTGGAAAACAAACTTAAGGTTACTTAGGTGGGGAGGGATAAATTGTAAGATTGGGATTGACATACACTAATATCTGTAAAATAGTTATAGCACAGAAAACTCTACTGAATACACTGTAATGGCCTACATAGGAAAAGAATCTAAAAAACAGTGGATATATGTCTATGTATAACAGATTCACTTTGCTGAACACCTGAAACTAACATAGCATTGTAAATCAACTATATTCTAATAAAAATTAATTTAAAAAATTTTAAATGTGGGATAAACTTTCACATAAAAGCATAAATAATCCTTGGTGACTCAGATGGTAAAGAATCTGCCCGTAATATAGGAGACCTGGGTTCGATCCCTGGGTCAGAAAGATCCCCTGGAGAATGGAATGGCTACCCACTCCAGTATTCTTGCCTGGAGGATCCCATGGATAGAAGAGCCTGGCAGGCTACAGTCCATAGGAGTTTGCAAAGAGTTAGAGATGACTGAGTGACAAATGCCTTCACTTCCAAGGGTCACTGGGGCCACCTTGGAGACTGTCTGCAACAGTAACTTATCCAATTCACTAGGGCTGCACACTAACAGCGGGCAGCTGTGACACGGCATGCTAAGTGTGGCCGAAGGAGTTACCCAGCGTCTGAGGCCAGGGGAGGCGCCTGAGAGGCGCTACCCTACGTCCGAGGTCAGCGGCAGCCAGGAGGAGACACCCTGTCTCCAAGGTCAGGAGTGGCGGCCGAGAGGAGCTACGCTGCCTCCGAGGCCAGGGGCAGCCGGGAGAAGCCACCTCATGCCCGAGGCCAGGGGCCGTGGCCAGGAGGAGACATCCCCTTTTGGAGGCCAGGGGTGGCACCGGAGACCAGGGGTGGCGGCTGGGAGGAGCAACCCGAGGAGGCGATGGCTGTGCCAGTGCAGGAGGGCCTAGAGGAGCTATCCCACGTTGAAGGTCAGGAAGGGCTGTGGTAAGGAGGTACCCATTGTCCAATGTAAGGAGCAATGGCTGCGCTTTGCTGGAGTAGCTGTGAAGGGATACCCCACGTCCAAGGTAAGAGAAACCCAAGTAAGATGGTAGGTGTTGCAAGAGGGCATCAGAGGGCAGACACACTGAAACCATACTCACAGAAAACTAGTCGATCTAATCACATTAGGACCACAGCCTTGTCTAACTCAATGAAACCAAGCCATGCCCACTGGGCAACCCAAGATGGGCGGGTCATGGTGGAGAGGTCTGACAGAATGTGGTCCACTGGAGAAGGGAATGGCAAACCACTTCAGTATTTTTGCCTTGAGAACCCAATGAACAGTATGAAAAGGCAAAATGATAAGATACTGAGAGAGGAACTCCCCAGGTCAGTAGGTGCCCAATATGCTACTGGAGATCAGTGGAGAAATAACTCCAGAAATAATGAAGGGATGGAGCCAAAGCAAAAACAATACCCAGCTGTGGATGTGACTGGTGATAGAAGCAAGATCCGATGCTCTAAAGTGCAATATTGCATAGGAACCTGGAATGTCAGGTCCATGAATCAAGGCAAATTGGAAGTGGTCAAGCAAGAGATGGCAAGAGTGAACGTTGACATTCTAGGAATCAGCAAACTAAAATGGACTGGAATAGGTGAATTTAGCTCAGATGACCATTATGTCTACTACTGCAGGCAGGAATCCCTCAGAAGAAATGGAGTAGCCATCATGGTCAACAAAAGAGTCTGAAATGCAGTACTTGGATGCAATCTCAAAAACGACAGAATGATCTCTGTTCATCTCCAAGGCAAACCATTCAATATCACGGTAATCCAAGTCTATGCCCCAACCAGTAATGCTGAAGAAGCTGAAGTTAAACGGTTCTATGAAGACCTACAAGACCTTCTAGAACTAACACCAAAAAAAGATGTCCTTTTCATTATAGGGAGTGGAATGCAAAAGTAGGAAGTCAAGAAACACCTGGAGTAACAGGCAAATTTGGCCTTGGGATGCAGAATGAAGCAAGGCAAAGGCTAATAGAGTTTTGCCAAGAAAATGTACTGGTCATAGCAAACACCCTCTTCCAACAACACAAGAGAAGACTCTACACATGGACGTCACCAGATGGGCAACACTGAAATCAGACTGATTGTATTCTTTGCAGCCAAAGATGGAGAAGCTCTATATAGTCAACAAAAACAAGACCAGAAGCTGACTGTGGCTCAGATCATGAACTCCTTATTACCAAATTCAGACTTAAATTGAAGTAGGGAAAACAGCTAAATCAAATCCCTTATGATTATACAGTGGAAGTGAGAAATAGATTTAAGGGCCTAGATCTGATAGACAGAGTGCCTGATGAACTATGGAATGAGGTTCGTGACATTGTACAGGAGACAGGAATCAAGACCATCCCCATGGAAAAGAAATGCAAAAAAGAAAAATGGCTGTCTGAGGAGGCCTTACAAATAGCTGTGAAAAGAAGAGAAGCAAAAAGCAAAGGAGAAAAGGAAAGATATAAGCATCTAAATGCAGAATTCCAGAGAATAGCAAGGAGAGATAAGAAAGCCTTCTTCAGAGATCAGTGAAAAGAAATAGAGCAAAACAACAGAGTGGGAAAGACTGAGATCTCTTCAAGAAAATTAGAGATACCAAGGGAACATTTCATGCAAAGATGGGCCCAAACAAGGACAGAAATGGTATGGACTTAACAGAAGCAGAAGATATTAAGAAGAGGTGGCAAGAATACACAGAAGAACTGTACAAAAAGATCCTCACAACCCAGATAATCATAATGGTGCGATCACTAACCTAGAGCCAGACATCCTGGAATGTGAAGTCAAATGGGCCTTCAGAAAGCATTACTACGAACAAAGCTAGTGGAGGTGATGGAATTCCAGTTGAGTTATTTCAAATCCTGAAAGATGATGCTATGAAAGTGCTGCACTCAATATGCCAGCAAATTTGGAAAACTCAGCAGTGGCCACAGGACTGGAAAAGGTCAGTTTTCATTCCAATCCCAAAGAAAGGCAATGCCAAAGAATGCTCAAACTACCGCACTATTGCACTCATCTCACATGCTAGTAAAATAATACTCAAAATTCTCCAAGCCAGGCTTCAGCAATGCGTGAACCATGAACTCCCTGATGTTCAAGCTGGTTTTAGAAAAGGCAGAGGAACCAGAGATCAAATTTCCAACGTCTGCTGGATCATGGAAAAAGCAAGAGAGTTCCAGAAAAACATCTATTTCTGCTTTATTGACTATGCCAAAGCCTTTGACTGTGGGGATCACAATAAACTGTGGAAAATTCTGAAAGAGATGGGAATACCAGACCACCTGACCTGCCTCTTGAGAAATCTGTATGCAGGTCAGGTAGCAACAGTTAGAACTGGACATGAAACACAGACTGGTTCCAAATAGGATAAGGAGTACGTCAAGGCTGTATATTGTCACCCTACTTATTTAACTACTATGCAGCTTACATCATTGGAAATGCTGGACTGGAAGAAACACAAGCTGGAATCAAGATTGCTGGGAGAAATATCTATCACCTCAGATATGCAGATGACACCACCCTTATGGCAAAAAGTGAAGAAGAACTAAAGAGCCTCTTGATTAAAGTGAAAGTGGAGAGTGAAAAAGTTGGCTTAAAGCTCAACATTCAGAAAAAAGAAGATCATGGCATCTAATCCCATCACTTCATGGGAAATAGATGGAGAAACAGTGGAAACAGTGTCAGACTTTATTTTGGGGGCTCCAAAATCACTGAAGATGGTGACTGCAGCCATGAAATTAGAAGACACTTACTCCATGGAAGAAAAGTTATGACCAACCTAGATAGTGTATTCAAAAGCAGAGACATTACTTTGCCGACTAAGGTCCATCTAGTCAAGGCTATGGTTTTTCCAGTAGTCCTGTACAGATGTGAGAGTTGGACTGTGAAGAAGGCTGAGCTCCAAAGAATTGATGCTTTGAACTGTGGTGTTGGAGAAGACTCTTGAGAGTCCCTTGGACTGCAAAGAGATCCAATGAGTCCATTCTGAAGGAGATCAGCCCTGGGATTTCTTTGGAAGTAATGATGCTAAAGCTGAAACTCCAGTACTTTGGCCACTTCATGAGAAGAGTTGACTCACTGGAAAAGACTCTGATGCTGGGAGGGAGTTGGGGCAGGAGGAGAAGGGGACAACCAAGGATGAGATGGCTGGATGGCATCACTGCCTCAATGGACGTAAGTCTGAGTGAACTCTGGGAGTTGGTGATGAACAGGAGGCCTGGCGTGCTGCAATTAATGGAGTGCAAAGAGTTGGACACGACTGAGCGACTGAACTGAACTGAGGGCTGAGTTGGAGATGTCTGATTATTGGTAAAGGATTCCTAGTTGCTTGAGGTTCTGCACTAGAATGAAAAATGGTCCAGTGTCTTTTGCTGTAAGAGATAATGGGAATATGATGGGCAGAATTCAGAGAAGGCAATGGCACCCCCACTCCAGTACTCTTGCCTGGAAAATCCCATGAATGGAAGAGGCTTGTAGGCTGCAGTCCATGGGTTGCTAAGGGTCGGATACGACTGAGCGACTTCACTTTCACTTTTCACTTTTGTGCATTGGAGAAGGAAATGGCAACCCACTCCAGTGCTGTTGCCTGGAGAATCCCAGGGACGGGGAGCCTGGTGGGCTGCCATCTATGGGATCGCACAGAGTCGGACAGGACTGAAGAGACTTAGTAACTTAGTAGCATGGGCAGAATTATGGTCCCCAGTGCTCAGAACTTGTGACTATGTTGCAAAGCAAAGTGACCTTGCAGATGTGATTAAGTTAAGAATCCTGAGATGGGAAGAGTAGCCTGTTTTATTCAAGTGGGTACAATTTCATCACAAAAGTCCTTACACAAGGGAGGCTGGAGAGACAGAGGAGATGCAGCTACAGAAGCTTATCTGCAAGTGATGCAGGACCACAAGCCAAAGAATATGGACAGACTCTAGAAGTCAGAAAAGTCAAAGACTGGAATCACCCCTAGAGCCTCTAGTGGAAATGCAGCCCTGCTGACACCTTGATTTGAGCCCTGAAAGATCCATTTCTGACTTATGACCTCCAGAACTGTAAGCTAATATATTTATTTTGCTTTAAGACCCTAATTTTGTGAAAACTATAGCAGCAATAGGAAGCTAATACAGGGCGTGATAAGGATGCGTTTTGGAAGGAAAGTGCGGTGTTCTTTTCCAATGGTTCCTCTTCTAAACCTTGCAAGGCTCTTGCCTATGAATTCTGTGAGAGGAAGAGTAAAGCATTTCTACCTATTGATTGGATGTTAGCTGAGCTTCCAGGCTTGTGGGCTTGTCCCACTACTATCAGAGATGGAGGAAAAATATTGAGGAAGGAGGGCATGGTAGCATAGTGAGGCAGAAAGGAAAGAGGAGTAACCTCTGGGGTTCCTTCTTCTAAGAGGAAGAGACAACAGAGTTGCTTGCACATGAAGGTCCTGAGGTAGGGAGTTTCAGAGGATGGATATGACCAAAAGCTGCCTGATATTGACCTGAGGTGAAGAGGTGCAGAAGCCAGCAGTTTTAGCCAACCTTGCAAGGGACTTCCGGTCCTTTGGAAAATCATTTCAAAGTAGGTTGGATCCAAAAATGGATGGAAATTTCAGAATAGGGAGATGACATGTTTATAACCAAAAGACACTGCCTTCATAGTTAAAAATGACTGAAAAATTATGGAATCCCTTTAAGGTAGCCCACTGAGAGATGGTTTCCACAGAGCTGACTTGGTACAAGTTTCTGGCACATTAAAACATTTTTGTGTGTATGCCTCAGCAAGTTGAGATGCTTCCGCTGAGCTAGTTATAGGACCTATTCTTTTCAACACTGAATAACAACACTGGAGTGAAGGTAACCATCCAATTAAAGATACGCCCTGGTGTCAGAGGCTAAATTTTGCACATTAATAAATATTCTTAAGTCTCAGTTATGTTGTGTTTCTCTTGACCACATCTATGAGCCCCAGGTAAATTACAGGGCTGGCTACACAGTCTCTGGGATCTTGGGAGTGACTGCAAAGCATGGAAGACCATAGTGAGCCTGTAATGACTGTTATCATCCTGGTTAAATCAGGAAGGAAGTGGAGGAAAATGAGCACCCAAGTGTTGCTCATCAAACAGAAATTGTGTGTTGTGCTACACTGAAAGATGTACAAAAGATGGATGACAAGTCTGAGAGTAAGAGAAAGAGGTTTGATCTGAATCCCCTCTTGGGATATTTGTTTTCAAATATTCAGATGTTTATAAATATGGAATTGAGAGAGCTTTCTCAGAATTTAACAACCAACCCAACTCCTTTCCCTATTATTCTTTTAAAACTGCTCAAAGTGTGAGATTTAAAATTTTGGTATGATCTCTCCTGTGAAACAGGGCCTTGAAAATTACATAGTGTTTGCTTTTTAACACTGAATTGCAAACAATAGATTAATCACAGCTTTCATGTTTTATGTAGGCTTTAAAAAATATGGGTAATTTTCTGATAACATCATTTAGATTTTGAGAAACCTTCCACATTTCAGCTTAGGCTTATTTACTCAAGCTTTAAATAAATAAATATATAAGAAGAGACAAAGAGGCCTTAAAGCATAATCTTCAGAGTCTGAACTTGTACAAAATCCCTGGGTAAAAGGGTAAAGACTGAGTGTGGTGCTGGAGAAGACTCTTGAGATTTCTTTGGACAGCAGGGAGATCCAACCAGTCAATCCTAAAGGAAGTCAGCCCTGAATATTCCTTGGAAAGACTGATGCTGAAGCTGAAGCTCCACTACTTTGGCCACTTGTTGAGAAGAGCTGACTCACTGGAAAAGACCCTGACGGGGGAAAGATTGAGGGCAGGAGGAGAAGGGGGCAGCTGAGGATGAGATGGTCGGATGGCATCACCGACTCAATGGACATGAGTTTGGACAAACTCCGGGAGCTGGTGAAGGACAGGGAAGCCTGGCGTGCTGCAGTCCATGGAGCTACAAAGAGTCGGACATGACTTAGCCACTGAACAGCAGCAACAAAGGACAGAGAGCACTGTGACGCCTTGAGAGGCATGTGGCAGAGGGGACATCAGCTGCGCTTTGTAGTCACACAGACCTGCTGCTGCTGCTGCTAAGTCACTTCAGTCGTGTCCGACTCTGTGCGACCCCATAGACGGCAGCCCACCAGGCTCCCCATCCCTGGGATTCTCCAGGCAACCTTAGTTTAGGCTTAAATCTGATTCAGCCTCTCCCCGGCTGTGTGGACTTGATAAGTTATGACATCTCTTTGAAGATGTAGTACCTCGTCTGTAAATTGAGTGCAACCCCTCATGCTTGTGTGGGAGTCACTGTTATATGAGAAATACCTATATTTGCTCTTCTCATTACATGCTTTAAAAGTTTATATGACTATGTAGAGACAAAAGGATGAAAATGTGAAAATCTAAGTGCTTGAAACTTCCACAAAGTTTTATAGATTATACTCTATATGAAAGAATGTCTTTGTTTTCTTTTTATGATACAGGTTCTTGCAAATTAATATACCATTATCTGTTTTTAAAATTGAAGTATAATTGATATATTAATTTCAGGTGTACAACAATGATTTGATATTCGTAGTATTGCAAAATGATCAGCAGGGTAAGTCTAATTAACATCCAACACCATACATGGTGATAGAATTTCTTTTGTTGTGATGAGAACTTTTAGGACTACTTTCTTAGCAATTTTCAATTATGCAGTATAGTATTGTTACCTATAGTCCCCCATGCTGTACATTACATCCCCAGGACTTGTTTATTTTATAACTTGAAGTTTGTACCTTCCAGAGGTCACCTACCCCTGGCCTCTGCCAACCACCAATCTCTTCTCTAATACACTATTATTTCTAAATTTGATAGTGTCACATTTTCTTCTAATTACATTATTATTCTTTGTCTCTCTCTAGAAAAATACTGTATACAGGGCTTAATATATTACCACCACAATTACCTCAGGGATGGGCGCATGACCCATTTAAGCCAAAACTGTGCAACAGGATTTTCAGTAGGATTCCCGGGAAGGGTCACATCTCTACTATGCTGGATGTAATGTTGAGAAAATATACAGGATGGATCTGTCACCGTTATATACTGTGTGAAGTCCAGGAAGAAGCCACACATGGTTGGGGGGGTGTGCTAAGAAACAAGTGATGGAAGCTGAGTCCTAGGGACATTGCCTGACTCCTTAAAGTCACCATGTTTGAAGCCAAACACAGATACCTCTAGATTTTTCAGGCTATGTAAACTAAGAGATTTCATTTTTGTCGTGAAACTCATGGTTGTGAAGGGTCTGTCTATCACTGCAACCCTGGGCTGCCAAGTGATGTAGAGCTAATGGTGCAACAATTACAGAATGGAAAACTAAAATTTGGCATATCTATTTGACAGCTAGTAGGTAGTCACTGGGCTTCCCTGATAGCTCAGCTGTAAAGAATCCACCTGCAAAGCAGGAGACCCTGGTTCAATTCCTGGGTTCGGAAGATCCCGTGGAGAAGGCATAGGCTATCCACTCCAGTATTCTTGGGCTTCCCTGGTGTCTCAGATGGTAAAGAAACCACCTGCACTGTGGGAGACCTGGGTTTGATCCCTGGATCGGGAAGATCCCTTGGAGGAGGGCATGGCAACTCACTCCAGTATTCTTGCCTGGAGAGTCTGCATGGACAGAGGAGCCTGGTAGACTGCAGTCCATAGGGTTGCAAAGAGTCGGACACAACTGAGGGAGTAAGCACGCATGCACACACGCAGGTAGTCACTAAAAGTGATACTTATGAAGACTATGGAATGACATGGAATGAGAAAGGATACAAAGTACAGTCGACCCTCATTATTTGTGGATTACTTACTTGTGAACTCATCTACTTGCTAAAGTATATTTTTAGTCCCAAATCAATACCTGCAGCTCTTTGAGATTATTCATTGCCGTGCGTGGAGTTGAGAACAGTCTGAGTCATCTGATGTCAATGTGTCCTGTTGAGTTTGAACAAGTCTCTCTGCCTTCTTGTTTCAGTTCTCATACTATGAACAGGTATTCTTGTTGAGTGTCTATTCAGTGACATGGTTTCTGAATTTTTGTGCTTTTTGTTGGTGATTTCACTGTTTCAAATGGTCTCCTAATTGTGCTGCTTAAGTGTTTTTGAGTTTTTTTCAGTGCAAGAAAGCTGTGATGTGCCTTATGGAGAAAATAAATGTTCGATAAACTTAGTTCAGGCATGAGTTATAGCATTATTGGCTGTGAGTTCAGTGTTAATGAATCAACAATGTACAGTAAATAAGGTATGTTTAAACAGAAACACACACGGTTATGTCTGACTGGGCGATGCAATGCTGTGACCAGAAGCTCACAAGAACCTAACATTATTCCCCCAGGAAAAATGGTTAGCATTTGTTAATTTTGTGTTTGCTGCAACTTTATGGAACATAATTGCTATGAATAAGTAGATTCAATTGTATTTAAAAAGCATACCCCACAGGGAAAAATTGGAGAAAATGAATCAAAATAATAGTGGTTGTGCTAGAGTGATGGAAATAAACTTTTTTTCATCTTTCCCCCTAATTTTCAAATGTTTAAAAATAATAGCACTATGATAAAAACATATTATGCATTTAAAAATATCACACACATATAAAAAAATTTAAAAATATCACACAAATCAAGAAAACCAACCAAACAACCCTCCAAAACACGTTAGGCATCTGACAGAATCAGTTTAAAGAAATACATTACAAGTGTTTCATTACTTTAAGCTCTCCCTTTATTTTATAGAACATGCACAAACATACATATATTAAAAACTTTGTTTTGTTATAACTCAGCTTAATTGTTCAATCATATTACCACATTGGTCTCTGAATGATAGCGCCCCCTCAAATCAACTTTTTATCTAAGAAATGTGGTCATGCCCTAAATGTATAGCAATCAGAGAAATGGAAAAGATGCTGGGGTTTATTTCCAGTAACCTCTCTTTCTTTCTTTTTTTTTAAATACTTTATTCTACATTACAATACTGTATTTGTTTTGCCATACATTGACATGAATCAGCCACAGGTGTCCACGATCTCCCAATGCCAAAGCCCCCTCCCACCTCCCACCCCACATCCTCTCCCTGAATCATCCCGTGCACCAGCCCCATGCATCCTGCATCCTGCATTGAACATAGACTGGCGCTTCATTCTTACAAGATAGTATACATGTTTAAATGCCGTTCTCCCAAATCATCCCACCCTCTCCCTCTCCCTCAGAGTCCAAAAGTCCGTTCTATACCTCTGAGTCTCTTTTGTTGTCTCACATACAGGGTCTTCATTACTATCCTTCTAAATTCCATATATATGTGTCAGTATACTGTATTGGTGTTTTTTGTGTTCTCTTTCATCACCCACAGAAAAGCACCTAATTTTTAAAATGTTCTTTCTCTATAAAGGAAATTTACTACCATATAATATGTTTGGTCAATTATAACCATTGTATTTCTTATATTTATCCCTATTCCCACCATAGTCTGTATTTTCTCAATACAGAGGATGAATCAAATCCTCTTTTACACCATAGCTCTTGAAATACTGTAAGAAAGCCACTATATCATTCCTCTGGCTTTTCTTTTCTAGGTTAAATATTCCCAGGAACTTTACTTCTCATAAGAGTATTTCTCGATATCCTTTGCTGTCCTGCTTCCCCTCCTCTCCTTGAGTTCTGCCTGATCAATGCCCTTCTTAACATGGTGAAATCAGGACTGAGAAAAACTGAGGATGTGCAGGCCAAGTGATAGCACGGTCCCCACTCCTACTCTGCCCTTGCTCTTGACATTTTCAACAGTGAAAATACACAATGAGGCTGAGACATGTGGCTTCTGAAATGAGTACACTATTTTACCACATGACTAACGCAAAGGAAAACACTCACTGTGATGAATAAGATTAATCAATTTATAAGCACATTTCTTGTATTTTCTTGTAGTTTTCATCTCTTTATATTTTCTAGTTATTTCTCGAAATTTCATGGGCGATAAATTCAACAAATCATTCCATTTTGATCCCATTCAACCTCTTTTATTTTTAGGTTCTAAGCTGCCTGCTTTCATGGAAATTATAGATTTAACAATCTTGTTTACGTAAGTTACTATTAAAACTTTCTTAAATTCTTAGAAGTATTTTTGTCACAGTACTTAGAGAACAGTTTTGGCTCTGAATTTGTTACCCTCTGTTTTCATGCCATATTGCCAAGGTTTTCACTTGTTAAGCCTGTTGATGATCTAATGCAACTTTAAATTTCCTAAAATTACTCACTGAATAATAAAAGCAAACAGTTTTAGGGTACTGAATGATTCAGAAGAATGTGTAAAGATTTTTGTTGTTGTTGTTAATTACATTTTAAAAAATGTTTATGCATTCAGCTAGCCCTAATGGTAAAATTATATATTTAAAATTTTTCTTACAAATGATTTTATTGTTGAGTAAGGCATCTGTCTTAATAAATGTCTAAAATTGAGTCATATATTTTATCAAACATCATAATTTTGGATTTAGGAACAGAAGCATGAACATTTTTTTACATTTATATTTCCATATACTTTTCAACTCAATCATTCCTTGTTGCTGTTGTTCAGTTGCTAAGGCACGTCTGACTCTTTGCAATCCCATGGACTAACCTGCCAGGCTTCTCTGACCATGGGTTTTGCCACACAAAAATACTGGAGTTGGTTGCCGTTTCCTTCTCCAGGGGACCTTCCCTGGACTGTGTCAGGGATTGAACCTGAGTCTCTTGCATTGGCAGGTGGATACTTTATCCCTGAGTCACCAGAGAAACTTGTAGTAGTTCATTTTAATAGAGGGAGATAATTTTACTTATCAAGATTTATTCAAACTAAATCTCTTTCTTTTTCTTATCTGCCTTGATATTAAGTATAAAATAGTTTTTAATGTAAATATTCATCCCATGAAGATTAATTTATCTATCTTCTCAATTCATATTTCCATGGCAACTTATATTACATTAATTCCACATATATTTTTTTTATTGGTAAAGAACAGATTCAGTTCAGTTCAGTTCAGTTGCTCAGTTGTGTCCGACTCTTTGCGACTCCGTGAATTGCAGCACACCAGGCCTCCCTGTCCATCACCAACTCCCAGAGTTCACCCAGACTCACATCATCCATGGAGTCAGTGATGCCATCCAGCCATCTCATCCTCTGTCGTCCCCTTCTCCTCCTGCCCCGAATCCCTCCCAGCATCAGAGTCTTTTCCAATGAGTCAGCTCTTCGCATGAGGTGGCCAAAGTACTGGAGCTTCAGCTTCAGCATCATTCCTTCCAAAGAAATCCCAGGACTGATCTCGTTTAGAATGGACTGCTTGGATCTCCTTAGGACAGAGTAAACAGGCTAGGGAATGTGTAGCTTGACATCTAGAAGGGAAATTTAATTTATTTGACTTTCGTGGTGTGGAAGATATTTGGAATTTTCACTAGTATTTCTGGTTCTACTCTTTCCAGGTGCGCAGGAGGTTGCAGTATAGATAAAGGAAAGGTATTGTATTTCCATGTCCCCTGAGGTTTGGTGAGATCTGTGACGCACGTTAACCAATAGAATATGAGTAGAGGATCCATGCGCGGCTTGGCGCCCAAGACCTTAGAATCCGTGTAACCAAGGAGGATCCTATTGGCCTTCCTGGGACAGATCCCTCCCCATCACGTCTCCTGCTTACCTCTTGTTTGTAGAAAAGCTGTACTCTTCCCGGCCTCCCTGAGTCATAAAAGCCTGGCCCCAGAATTAATGGAAAGGATGTGAACCTGTATTCATAAGAAGAATACATAAGAATTCATAGGAACTGGGCCAGGAGAACTGGTAAGAATTTAAGCAATTAACCAGGCATTCAGCAGTTATAGAATCTTTAATTTCTTCTCTAAATATTGATACATAGATAACAGTATCTAATGCACATTTCTGCATTGATTTATAGATGCTAAAACCCCCACCAAATGGAAGACGTTAACCGTTAATACTTGAGGACCATGAGACCTACCAGAGCCTGAGGACCTAATGCGAACCCTGTGTCACCACCCTGTGACCTCGCTGATGCTCAGTCACTCAGTCCCGTCTGACTCTTTGTGATGCCATGATCTGCGGCCCGCCAGGCTCCTCTGTCTTTGGACTTTTTCTAGGCAAGAATACTGGAGTGGGTTGTCATTCCCCCAGCAGGGTATTTTCCTGACCCAGGGACTGAGCCTGTATCTCCTGCGCCTCCTGCGTTGGCAGGTGAATTCTTTACCACTGAGCCACCGGGAAAGCCTTCTGTGTTACATCACCATCAAGCAATCGGAGAATTGGGTAAGAGCCGATCACACACCCAGCAGCTCCTCTCCCTCGCCTTGCCTTTGAAAAAACGCTTCCCTAAAACCCATCAGGCAGTTTGGGCTTTTTGAGCATTTATTTGTCCCAGGTTCCTTACCTGGCGCCTTACTAATGCTGCACTTACCTTCTCCACAAGCGGGTGTTAGCAGATGGGCTTTACCGCACTTCCCAAAGCGAACCCAAGTTTGGTTTCCTAACACCCGTATGAGATAGCCTGGATATGCTCTTTCCTTGCGATGTGATCTTAGGTGCCAGGAATGTTGCTTTGCACACTGGCCTCCATGCGTGGAGGCAAGGAAAAACCCGAAAAAGGAGGCGGACCCCTCCAGATTTTTAGGCGGAGGAGTGGAAGAATCAACAAACAAGGAAACTTACACAGGAGGCAGGTCTCGCGTGGCTGCGAGATGAGTGATTGCCTCCCCGCCGCCCACCCGCCAGAATCTTAAAAATCTGTTTGCGGGGAGGCCCTAGCTGGGTTCAGTTGCCATACCGTTCAGATGGCTTCAATAAAACATTGCTCTGGGAAGGCTGACTCCTTGAAAACGGCTCCCGCTGGAGCGAGTACATATTCCGAGGGCACGGCGGGAAGAGCCTCCATTTTCCAGGGTGCGGTCCTCTTGATGACCTCCTTAACCAGGAGATCGAGGCAGCCAGCAAAATCGAGACCGTACCTCCAAGAAGAGGCAGCAGAGGACTTTGGGTGAGAGAGAAACACTTTCCTGTGTTCCGCCTCTGATACTTTGGTGTTTTACCTCACCACAGCATAAACTAGCGGAGAAGGCCATGGCACCCCCACTCCAGTACTCTTGCCTGGAAAATCCCATGGACGCAGGAGCCTGTAGGCTGCAGTCCATGGGGTCGCTAAGGGTCGGACACGACTGAGCGACTTCACTTTCACTTTTCACTTTCAGGCATTGGAGAAGGAAATGGCAACCCACTCCAGTGTTCTTGTCTGGAGAATCCCAGGGATGGCGGAGCCCAATGGGCTGCCATCTGTGGGGTCGCACAGAGTCAGACACGACTGAAACGACTTAGCAGCAGCAGCAGCATAAACTAGCTAGTCCTGTCTGATGTATGTGGATACTATTTCTCTCTTAGTTAGGTTGTACCTTGGCAGTCACTGTGTTAGTTGTTCAGCCTGTCTGGCTTTTTGCAACCCCATGGACTATTTCCAGCCAGTCTCCTCTGTCCATGGAAGGCTCAGATGGTAAAGAATTTGCTTGCAATGCAGGAGACCTGGGTTTGATCCTTGGGTGGGGAAGATCCCCTGGGAAAGGGAATGGCTACCCACTCCAGTATCCTTGTCTTGAAAAATTCCACGGATGGAGGAACCTGGTGAGCTATAGTCCACAGGGTCACAACGAGTCGGGACACGACTGAGCGACTGACAGTCACTGTAATTTTCTTCCCATACCTATCCATCTGTGATTGATTTTTGATAACCAATTGCATTTTTCCCAAGGAGTGTAAAGCTTTGGAGTTTTCTGCCTTTTACCTTTACCTTCTCAAATGAAAAGCATTAGACATAGTGTCTGGGTACAATGCTTTCTAATCCATTGTGCTAGCTCCAATGTGAGAATTCTCTGAAGCATCACACGAAGACATTTTCCCATTGGTTTGATTTTATGGGTGAATACAGTACACTGCAGAAACAAGGAATGGGATGCCAACCAGGTAGCAGAAAAAGACTTTGGAACTGCTGCAAAAAAATGGAAAGTCATTAGGAAACAGCATGCTTGTCTAACTTTGATAAAAATGACTGAGGATTTGACATTCTCTCTTCTTTAGAAATCCCTGTTCTTGAATAAACCAGTGCAGAAGCACTTATTTTGAGGGGAAGACTTTCTTCAAATTCTCTTTCTCTTGGCACTTCTTTTATGCCATTATAATCTATACAATAGTGGCCTCTGGAAGGAAGAATTTAAGATATTTTATGGAGGGGGAGGAGGAAGAAGGGAATATCGTGGTTCATTTAACTTGAAATTTTTTCATGTCTTTTGAAATCTTAGTCTGGCAGTCCCCAGCCAAGGAAAGAATAATTTCTGATAGAAAATCAGGGACATTTGAGAATTCTGGAAAAAAAAATCCATTTATAAAATACATTTAATTCATTTAGAAAGTATACTCATCCAGAGCACATTCATTTACAGCCTAAATGAGGCTTGAGTTGATCCAGCAAAGAAGGTAGTTGCATTGCCAGGTCTTAAATGCAGAGTGCTGGGCCCCCTCCTAGCTGAGAATGGCATCACTATATACTGCAATCAGCATGATGGCGCCTGCTCATTAGGAATTCACTGAGTGTTCATGTGGCTATAATGTACTTCCATTTGTATTCTGGAACCATTTAGCAACTGGAAACTTAAAAGTCATTTGATCAATCTTGTGTGGAGCTTTTGTTTTACTCCAGACAAATTAATATGAAGATCATTGTGACAAATTAAACAAATTTAATTGTTCATTGATCAAGCAGTAACTCTGAAATGCACATGCTTTATGATGTAATATTTCCTCAAATTTTGAGGGTGTGAAAAAAATGTTATCTTAGACTGAGTGATAGAAGAAATTGAACATTAATATATATGTAAAACTTACTAGTTTTTAAAATTTGACATAGAGTTACTTTGGTTTAGGAATAAGAGGATATGTTATGTGGTTTGCTCATAAAATCATAGTTTCTTGTACAGAAATTTCTCCAACAGTGTTGGCTGTATAAATTAGTGTTTTCCTTTATTTTAATGAATTTAAATGATTCTAAAAGGTGCTACAAGCTGTTATATATGGGAATTTAGTATCTTTTCCCATTTTTGCTGAGCTTTGTGAAGCCATTATAACTTAAGATTATATCCATCTTCAGAGTAATAGTAAGACATGAAAAATCGTGGTGGAACTGGGCTTTTGTGAACTCTACCATGTTGTGCAATAGAGAAAGACTTATTTTCAGAAAAGATGTTGAAGGAGGCAACAAACAAACAAAATGAGGAGAAACCCCACCCCTCTCAAAGCTACTGCTTGCAGATATTGCCAAGTCTAAACAGTCTTGTTTTTATGAATGGTCATGATTAATATATCCCACTTTGTCATCTTACCTTTTTTCATATTGAGCTATAGTTGATTTACAATATTGTTAGTTTAAGGTGTATAGCAAAGTGGTTCAGTTATCAGATTCTTTTATAAGTTACTATAAGATACTAAATAAAGTTCCCTGTGCTATACAGTTAAGCCTTGTTATTTATTTTATATATAGTGGTGTGTATCTGTTAATTCCATACACCTAATTTATCCCGCAATTCAGAGGTTTCCTCAGATAAAGAAAAGGCTCTCAGCTCTTTCTTTCTTGCCTTTGTAGATTTATAAATATAAACTTCATGTTTTGTAGAAGAATCCAGAGAAGGTGAGAATATAAATCAAAGAAGTTTTATACAAAAACAGGCCAGTCAACATATTATATGAGGGGCTAGAACTGGCAATATTTCTGACTGTCATATTGGAACAGATACCTGAAAATCCTAAGTGTAGAACTGCAACTTTCTGGAAGAGATTATTACGATGATCTAGTATAATTCCCTCATCTGACAGCAGGTGAGGATACTGAAACCCAGTTATCAAAACCCCCCCTTTTTTTTTTTTTTTACTTTGAAGCTTGGTGAAAGTAGAGCACTTAAGAATGGAACTAATAGCACCACATAACAATTTGAATATTAGTATAACTCCAGACGCTTCAACTGCACCATTTTAAGGTCGTTTCATTATTTTATGTTTTCTTATACTTAGTTTTCATGGTTACCCTAAAGGTGACCAGATTCCTGAGTTCACACTGAAGATCTAAACAAGCACAGGGCTTTATTCACTCATTTGTTTCTTGCAAATTATCTGTTGAGAACAAATGGAGTACTAGTTCTAAAGGCTTGAGGTTTATTAGTCTTTGTAAACAAAAAGCTGTGCTCTTGTAGGGGGAGACAGACAATACATAATAAACATAATAAGTAAATTGGAAGCTAGAAGCTAATTGTGCCCTGGGGAAAAACAGAGCAGAGTGAGAGGAACTGGAAGGATGAAGAGGTGATTAGTGTGAAAGCCAGGTGCATCGTTAAATATGGTGGTCAAGGTGGGACTTATATATGGTGACATTTGAGCAAAGATCTGAAGGCGAGGAGGGAGTTGCCAGGTAATGGCCACTGGAAATCTGGTAGAAAAGCAAATGGAAATCTGGTAGAAGAGCATTCCAGGCACAGGGAACATCTAGAGCAAAGTCCTAAGGTGAACTCCTTCTTGGTGTATTAGAGAAACAGCTAGGATCTACATGAGGAGTGGAATAAGGAATGGGGATTGAAGGGGTAAGGGCTGCCAGAGGTTCAGAACACATGGGGCCATGTAAAGAATCTGGCTCACTGTGAGTAAAATAAGGAGTCATTAGATTTTGGTGGGAAAGGGCCATAATCTGATACAATGTTTTTAAAAGATTATTTTGGCTGTGTTGATAAGAAGCTCATCTTTATGAGGAGCTTTATCTTCAACAGACTTCCTTAAAACCTTTCTTCCTGCACTTTTTTTGTTGTTATTTTGCTCTTGTGTTATCAGCGCTTTCCATTGATGTCAAAGGCTTGGGTTATTGACGACTCTTCTCAACTCAAGGCCCCTTTGGTGATCTGCTCTATCACGGGTTCCACATTGGCTGACTCCTAGCTTTGCTCCTGATGAGTGGCCTGCACTAGATTCTTTTCCCTTGTGGTACCTTGTTTCAGCCACTCAAGGCATCATTAGCCCTAAGAACAACTACTACATCTCTGAGACTCCCACACATGTGCCTGTGGGTTTTGAGAACATGAAAAACAGAACCTTCTGCCATCTTCTCTTTTTCAATCTCTTCTGGCTGTTGTTCTCAGTCACATCATCATAAAAGTTATTTTTTTTTCCCCACTTCGGGGAGACTGTTCCTTTTAATAGGAAAGTGGCTATTTCTATTGGTGTCTCCTTAAAAATCTTTACTTAACATTTTATGTGTGTATGTGAACCCTTAAGAGGGAGAGACATCCCATATGTCAAACTTGAAAATTCCCCCTTCTCCAGAGTTCTGCTGATTATAGTGGCTGCTTAGTATTCATTTGTGTATTTCTGTTTTCCTTCTTTTCTCTTGCTTTGACTCTGGCTTCCACTCTTTCTTCCTATGTCACTTTCCAGGATCACATTTTTTTTTTCTCCTTTGGATGTCACTATGTAGGGTTCATGTAGAGAAACCTAGCCTTTCATTTCTCCAAATTCTCCTCACCCCTACCTTTGTGCAGCAAAATGAAGCATCTTTTTCAGTATCCACTCTCCTTAGGAAGTGGAGGAGGACCATAAATATTTAGAAATTAACACACTTGGTACTGACCCCCAATTTTTGTTTTTCTGATTATAAAAGCAGCATATTTTCAATGTAAGACATAAAAAATAGAGACACACAAAAAGCAAAAAAAAAAAAGACATATTCACATTACTGCCACTTTAACATACTTTTGTATCTTTCCAGAACTTTTCTCTTTGTATATTTTTAAAACAAAATAGGTTCATCCTATGCCTGCATTCAAAATCTTATTTCACTTACTATATCATGACTGAATCCATGATAATAAATATTTCTTCATAACAATGTTATAATGAGTTAATAGTTTTCCATTATATGAGTATACTGTTGTTTAATCATCACTGTATCCTTGGATACATAGATGGTCTTGTGAATATTTTTTCCCGTATCTTTAATTTTTCTGTGTAGTGTCTAGAATTGGTATTTGACATCAAAAGGTCTACATGTTTTTATATTTTTGGTGCATATTGCCATGTTGTACTGAGAGTGTTAATATCAGTGCTTCCATTTTCATGAATACTCTCTCAGGCTGCTTCCTCTCTCCCAAACCCTCACTAATACAAGATATGATTAAAAAATAATAATAATTGCAAATACAATTGAACCTTGAACAGTGTTGGTACTGGGCTTCTCTGGTAGCTCAGCTGGTAAAGAATCTGCCTACAGTGCAGGAGACCTTGGTTCAATTCTTGGTTCCGGAGGATCCCCTGGAGAAGGGTGACACTACCCACTCGAGTATTCTTGGCCTTCCCTGGGGCCTCTGCTGGTAAAGAATCTGCCCGTGATGTGGGACACCTGGGTTCAATCCCTGGGTTGAGAAGGTTCCCTGGAGAAGGGAAAGGCTACCCACTCCTTTCCCTTCTGGCCTGGAGAATTCCATGGATTGTAACTAGGGCCACCAACCCTCCCCAAAGTTGAAAGTTCAAGTATCACTTTATAGTTGGCTGACCACATCCATGGTTCTAAATCCCCTAGTTCAACCAAACTCGGATTGTGTCATCCTGTGCTTCCTATTTAAGTGAAAAAAAAAAAATCCACTTATCAGTGGGCCCATGTAGTTCAAACCTGTGTTGTTCAAAGATCCACTGTAATAAGATGTGAAGAAGTTGTATATTATTACTATTTTATTTTGTGTTGCTTTGATCATTAATGATGATAAGTGTGTCAACACTGTGCAGATTTCAACTTGGATATTTTTCTTTCTCCTGGAAAGATTCTGACCCCTTCATTCTGAGTGTCTCTCGTATCTCCCCATAGAACTCTGGACTTGGATTGTTACCTTTTTTTTTTTTTTTTCCCCCAATGTAGTTCTGTCTTTGCCTCACTAGACGTGAAGATCTATGAGGACAGGGGTTCTCCTTTCTTATTCATCACATGCCAGTGCACATCATGGCTTCGGATTAAGAACTTGTTAATCAAATCCTGGAAACTATAATTTTAAAGAGCCATTGGTTAGTATCTTCTTCCATTTATTAAAGAAAATATATTTCACTTAACCATTTTAACAGCTAAACAGTGACTTCCAGTCATTCAACACTGAGTTAAAAACAGACCAAAACAAAGCAAAATCACAGGTGGGAGGGAACAAAATGAAGGATGTGTTTGTTTGATACCTCAAAATGGATCATATTCTACTTTACAGATTAATTCAAATTTGGAGTTCTACCCATGACTGGATTTCCAGCTAATCCTTTGTTTTTCAAGTTATCTAGATATACCTGTAGTCTGGAAATCTTGTCCTAAATGAATAAGGAGTAAAGGAATGTCTGTATTGAAGATTCCAAATCTTAAGATTTTTCTATTATTTATACTTGGAATTTTCAACTGAATTTCTGTTGAAATCTATTCTAAGCCTCAAGTGATTGACTATTTTATTAATATATATTTAAAATTATTTTTTATAAGTCAGAATGTTATTTGGCTTACCTAAAGTTAATAAAAATTGTAAAGTTTCAAACATTAAGAAAGAGATAAATGATGTTAGTAATTTAAATATAACTTGGAAAAGTGCAGAAGTGCAAAGGTCTTGCTATAAGCCCATTGGAAATGAGTTTTGATTATTTAGTCATCTAAGTTCAACTAATGTGAACACAGTAGAAAGTGGAGAGTTTTAGGAATAGACTCATAGTTATCTCTTAATTACTGGAAAAGCAACTATGAAGGAACATTTGGTTGTGTGAAAGCAATATAAATAGTCTATTATTAAAGTTATATGTTTAAACATATGCAGGTATGCTGGGAATTGGGAGTTGAATGCAAAGCACTAAAGAGAGAGTTTGAAATTACTAAAAATAATGTTTTTCTTTTTTAAAATTTCTAAACTTAATTTTCAGGCTTAGCATTGGCAAGAGCTTATATGCACAATAGGTATAAGTGGTACTATTGCATGATGGGTAGATTGTTGAAAAGAGTTAGCTTTCTTCTCCTGTAGATCTGTTTATTTTTCAGTTAACAAAGAGTAAGAAGCCTTTTTTTTTTTTAACATTTTTGCTTGGAAGACTGGATTAAAAGTATGCCACTTATGTTTGGTATATTTAATTAAATGTTTAGCTTGGGCTTATAAGGAATTTCTCTTTAGCCAATTTAGATTGTAATAGATCATTAAAAATTCCATTAGAGGTTATCAACATTATGATAAAAGTTTATCTGACAGAATAAAGCTTCTCTGTTACTAAATTTCCCACTCTTCTTTGATATATTTTTACTTTGGTGAATGTTTTAATCTCATCATTTCTTAGTGGTTTCCTGATTTTATTGTTTGTGACTCAGATAGTGCTATGTAATCAGTGGGTCAGACTAATAGAACAAAGCTCAGGCTCACTGAAATCTCAGCATAAACAGATTTGGATAAATGTGTTATCTTATTGCATTGCTTTTTTGTGCAATTGCCTGTACAGTTATTGCCCATTTGATGTTGAAGCTTTGGGAAGATAAGAAGCATATCTCTGTAACTTGATCTGAATAGTTTTTAATAACATATCAAGCCAGGATAGACTGAATAATGACAGTAATAATGATATCAGTAATAATTTAACAATTAAATACAAAAAAACTATTTATGTTTCACCTATTCTGTGCCTGACACTGTGCAAAGAATTATATATGCATTATCTCTGCAAGGTAGATATTATTATCTCCATTTTATACAAGAGTTAGTTGAGGTTCCAGAAGGTTAAATAATTTGCTAAGTATTTAGATATATTAAATGCTAGAAATACAAGGCAGCCTGCTTCACTCCAAAGATCATAATATAGTCTATTACACAAGTATTACTGATAGTTGAATGATGTCTATACCATTAGGTGTGTTGTGTTTCACTGTATTCTTGTTATGAGAGAGCAGTGCTTCTTAGACTTTAGTATGAGGATCTAGTTAAAGTGAAGATTCTGATTCAGGAAGACCTGGATCCTGCATTTCCAGCAAACTTGAAACCCTGCATTTCCCACAAGCTCCCAGGCGACACCAGTACTGCTGGCCTGTGGCCCACCACTTTGGGTAGCAAGCTCCAGAGCAGAGATGCCCAGTATGGTAGAGAGAAGATGTGGGGAAACATACTCACTGGTCTGAGTTTTCCTTTTCCAGGAAGAATCTTGTATGCCTTTCTCCACCTCCTACAACCAGTGCTGAAGAGAGCTGTGAATACTGGTGGGAGTGCCTGCTCCATCCCTCATGTGTTTTGGGATAGAAAGCGATTGAAAATGACTGATCCAACCAGTTCAGATGCTAGAATACTAAAAAGCTAGGTGGAGGCATCGGTGATTGTCAGAGCTAAGGCAGAGGGGAAAGGAAACATAAAAAAAGGGAACTGACTTAGAGAAAGAAGAGAGGTGAGAGAAGAAGAAAAATGAGAGAAGTGAAGGAAAATAACTAGTTACATATGTGGACAAGTATTAGGATGGTGCTGAAGATTGCCCATCATTCCAGCACATAATTTGAGGAAGCTCCTCATGTCAAAAATACAACTCTCCTCATGAGGTTAAAGTTTTGATTCAGAGCAATCTCTAAGATAGTATACTCTGTCAGTTAGCCTCTGCTACCCATTAGCAGTTTCAGGGAGATTATTTCGAGCTGGGTAAAAATAACCTTTCACCGTTGCTTTAATCTTTGACATAACTACTCTAGTGCTACCTGGTGTTTATAATTTGGCTAATGTGTTAGTGTAATTGGTAAGAGTGAGATGGGATGTACGCGTGTGTGTGTGTGCACTCAGTCGTTTCTGACCCTTTGTGACCCCATGGACTGCAGCCCATCAGGATTCTCTGTCCATGGAATTTTCCAAGCAAGAATATCAGAGTGGGTTGCTATTTTCTACTCCAGGGCATCTTCTCCACCCAGGGACTGAACGTGCATCTCTTGTGTCTTCTGCACTGGCAGGCAGGCTCTTTACCACTGTGCCACCTGGGAAGCCCCTAGGGATGGGGGGTCGTCAAATTTCATTAGTTACTTTGTTCCTGAGAAGTGTGTGTGCCTTGTGTATGTGCACGTATGTGTGTGTGTGCATGCTAAAACACAGTATACATGCGTGCACACACACCCACTTCTCATCTCATTATCAGTAGACAGCTGAAAAATGACAGCAATTTTTTTCAGCTGTGTTTCAAACAGGCATTGCTTTCATAACTCCTGGTTTGAAAAAACAACTAGGTGAACATGCCTTGGCCTGGTTGTAGAGGTGGATTCCAGATGGAAATGCAGAAGACATGAGATAACTTACAAAATATAAACATTATTCTGAACCTGTTATTGCTTCTCCAAACCCTCCATAAAATGAAACCTTATGGGAGATTCTGGTAATAGAGATAGTAACAAAGGAAAATTGTGGATCAAAGGCACCATTGCATTGCTTGAATATAATACTGAAGACATGAACCCAGATTTTTGATGGTCACCAGAGAGGTTCTTATTTCAAATGCAGTTAAGCAGCAGCAACTGTCTAAAACTTTATTGATCCAAGTCTACTCAAATTATCTCCTAGTAATGTGCTCTTATATGGAACAGCTGATGAAGGAAACTCACTTAACAACCAGTTTACGCCCCTATGTCTCTGACGGGAGTTTTCTAATCCTTACAAATGTGTTTACTCTCATTAACACCTTGATATGTATGGTTATATCTGGATGGAATCTGTGCAGTCTATCTCAAAATTTTAAAGCTCTTTCTTCATTTATTGATTCATTGATTTTTATGTTTTCAACCTACAATTTATGCTAATTTCTTCCTTGAGAAATTTCAGGTATGTGTTTTAGTTTAGTTGGTAATTTACAGAAGAAGTCTATAGAATGGTAGTCACAGTTATTTCACTATCATTGATCATTGCTTTGCACATTATGACTTTGGGGAGAAGAATAGCAGGAGTGAGAGAAGATTGTTTGCAGCATTTACTGATAACTTTCAGAGACTCTGACTTTGTGGACCATAGACATTAATGGTCTAAGCTTTGTGAATGTCCAATTGAACCTGAGTTACTGATGTTTCTCTGAAACTGTATCTTAAGGCATACATTTAAGATGAGGTTTGAGAGGCTCAAACCTCTCATGAAGAATCAGAGGTGGATTTAGTTTCCTTCCAAAATTGATTCTAAATGACTTGTTTAGAATCAGTTGGATGTATGTCTTCTCCTTTATAAAATTAAAATTTAAATACTTTATTGTCTTCACTATGGATGACATTTATCTCAAACCATAAAGGACTTGAGATTCAACCAGTCTTTCTAATGCACTATAAAATCTGGAAAAAATGCATTCGACATAAACTCTTTCAGGGCTTGAATCATGAATTTGAATTCATGAATCATGAATCTGAATTGATACTTTGTTTTTATCCATTCGCTCTAAACAGCCTGAATTGGTGGTCAACCTATGAAGTCCAACCATCATGTTTCTTTCTCTGTCAGGAGAAAATTTACTAACCAGATTTATTAGTTGATTGAAATTTAAAATTTGGTCCTAAGAAATTGAATTAGCATACTTTTATTTTTATTTTATTTTTTAATTTCTATTTTTTAACTTACACCATATTTTAATTTTTTTTTTTGCTATTTTTTTTGGAGTATAGTTGCTTTTGGCAATCCACTCCAGTATTCTTGCCTGGAGAGTCCCATGGATGGAGAAACCTAATACCTAATAGGTTACAGTCCACGGGTTCGCAAAGAGTCAGACACAACTGAGCGACATCACCCCACCCCACCCATAGTTGCTTTACAATGTTGTGTTAGTTTCTTGCTGTACAGCTAAGTGAATCAGTCACACATATATACATATTCACTTTTTAGATTTGCTAACCATTTAGGTTTTCTCAGAGCACTGAGTAGAGTGCCCTGTGCTATACAGTAGGTTCTCATTAGTTATCTATTTTATACATCATTTCAGTTCAGTTGCTCAGTCGTATCCGACTTTGCAACTCATGGACTGTAGTACACCAGGCTTCCCTGTCCCTCACCAACTCCCAGAGCTTGCTCAAACTCATGCCCATTGGGTCAGTGATGCCATCCAACCATCTCATCCTGTGTCGTCCCCTTCTCCTCCCACCTTCAATCTTTCCCAGCATCAGGGTGTTTGCCAGTGAGCCAGCTTTTCACATCAAGTGGCCAAAGTATTGGAACTTCAGCTTCAGCATCAGTCCTTCCAATGAATATTCAGGATTGATTTCCTTTAGGATGGACTCGTTGGATCTCCTTGCAGTCCAAGGGACCCTCAAGAGTCTTCTCTAACACCACAGTTCAAAAGCATCAATTCTTTGGTGCTCAGCTTTCTTTATGGTCCAACTCTCACATCCATACATGACTGCTGGAAAAACCATAGCTTTGACTAGAGAGAGACTTTGTTGGCAACATAATATCTCTTCTTTTTAATATGCTATCTAGGTATCATAGCTTTTCTTCCTAGGAACAAGTGTCTTTTGATTTCATGGCTGCAGTCACTATCTGCAGTGATTTCAAGCCCCCAAAATGAAGTCCGTCACTGTTTCCATTGTTTCCCCATCTGTTTGCCATGAAGTGATGGGACTGGATGCCATGATCTTAGTGTTTTGAATGTTGACTTTTAAGCCAGCTTTTTCACTCTCCTCTTTCACTTTCATCAAGAGGCTCTTTAGTTCCTCTTTGCTTTCTGCCATAAGGGTGGTGTCATCTGCATATCTGAAGTTATTGCTATTTCTCCTGTAATCTTGTCTCCAACTTGTGCTTCATCCAGCCTGGCATTTCACATGATGTACTCTGCATAAAAGTTAAACAAGCAGGGTGACAATATACAGCCTTGACATACTCTTTTCCCAGTTTGGAACCAGTCTGTTGTTCCTTGTCCGGTTCTAACTGTTGCTTCTTGACCTGCATACAGATTTCTCAGGAGGCAGGTAAGGTGGTCCAGTAGTCTGATCTCTTGAAAAAAATTTCCAGTTTGTTGTGATCCACACAGTCAAAGGCTTTAGTGTAGTCAATGAAGCAGAGGTAGATGTTCTTCTGGAATTCTCTTGCTTTTTCTGTGATCCAGCAGAAGTTGGCAATTTGATCTCTGGTTCCTCTGCCTTTTCTACATCCAGGTTGAACATCTGGAAGTTCTTGGTTCATATACTGTTGAAGCCTGGCTTTGAGAATTTAAGCATTACTTTGCTAGTTTGTGAAACGAGTGCGGTTGTGTGGTAGTTTGAACATTCTTTGGCATTGCCTTTCTTTGGGATGGGAAATAAAACTGACCTTTTCCAGTCTTGTGGCCACTGGAGAGTTTTCCAATTTGCTGGCATGTAGAATGCAGCACTTTCACAGCATCATCTTTTAGGATTTGAAATAGCCCAGCTGGAATTCCATCACCTCCACTAGCTTTGTTTGTAGTGATGCTTCCTAAGGCCCTCTTGACTTCACACTGCAGAATGTCTGGCTGTAGGTGAGTGATCACACCATCATGGTTATCTGGGTCATGAAGATCTTTTTCGTATAGTTCTTCTGTGTATTCCTGCCATCTCTTAATATCTTCTGCTTCTGTTAGGTTCATACCGTTTCTGTCCTTTATTGTGCCCATCTCTGCATGAAATGTTCGCTTGGTATCTCTAATTTTCTTGAAATCTCTAGACTTTCTCATTTTATTGTTTTCCTCTATTTCTTTGCATTGATCGCTAAGGAAGTCTTTCTTATCTCTCCTTGCTATTCTTTGGAACTCTGCATTCAGATGGATATATCTTTCCTTTTCTCCTTTGCCTTTCACTTCTCTTCTTGTCTCAGCTATTTGCAAGGCCTCCTCAGACAACCATTTTGCCTTTTTGCATTTCTTCTTCTTGGGGATGACTTTGATCACCACCTCCTGTACAATGTTACGAACCTTAATTCATAGTTCTTCAGGCACTCTGTCTATCAGATCTAATCCCTTGCATCCATTTCTCACTGTACTGTATAATCATTAGGGATTTATTTTAGGTCATACCTGAATGGTCTAGTGGTTTTCCTCACTTTCTTCAATTTAAGTCTGAGGTTTGCAATAAGAAGTTCATGATCTGAGCCACAGTCAGCTCCCTCTCTCGTTTTTGCTGACTGTATAGAGCTTCTCCATTTTTGGTTGCAAAGAATATAGTCAATCTGATTTCAGTATTGACCATCTGGTGATGTCCATGTGTAGAGTCATCCCTTGTGTTGTTGGAAGAGGATGTTTGCTGTGACCAGTGTGTTCTCTTGGCAAAACTCTGTTAGCCTTTGCCCTGCTTCATTTTGTACTCTAAGGCCCTACTTGTCTGTTACTCCATATATGACTTCCTACTTTTGCATTCTAGTCCCCTATGATGAAAAAGACTCTTTTTTTTTTTTTTTTTTGATGTTGGTTCTAGAAGATCTTGTAAGTCCTCATAGACCTTTCAACTTCAGCTTCTTCAGCATTAGTGGTTGGGGCATAGACTTGGATTACTGTGATATTGAATGGTTTGCCTTGGACACAAACAGAGATCTTTCTCTGCACCCAAGTACTGCATTTCAGACTCTTTTGTTGACTGTGAGGGCCACTCCATTTCTTCTAAGGGATTCTTGCCCACAGTAGTAGATATAATGGTCATCTGAATTAAATTTGTCCATTCCAGTCCATTTTAGTTCACTGATTCCTAAAATGTCGATGTTCACTCTTGCCATCTTCTGTTTGACCACTTCCAATTTGCCTTTGTTCATAGACCTAACGTTCAGGTTCCTATGCAATATTGTTCTTCATAGCATCGTACTTTACTTCCATCACCAGTCACTTCCACCACTGGGTGTTGTTTTCACTTTGGCTCAACCTTTTCATTCTTTCTGGAGCTGTTTCTTACTCTTCTCCTGTAGCATATTGGGCACCTCCCAACCTGTGGAGTTCATCTTTCACTGTCACATCTTTTGCCTTTTCATACTGTTCATGGGGTTCTCAAGGCAAGAATACTGAAGTGGTTTGCCATTCCCTTCTCCAGTGGACCACATTTTGTCAGAACTCTCCACCTGACCTGTCCATCTTGGGTGGCCCTACACGGCATGGCTCAGAATTTCACTGAGTTAGACAAGTCTGTGATCCAAGTGACCAATTTGGTTAGTTTTCTGTAATTGTGTTTTCCACTGTTTTATACATAGTAGTATGTTTATGTCAGTCCCAGTCTCCCAAAGCATCCCATCTCTGTTTTCCCACCTGATAACTATAAATTTATTCTCTACGTCTGTGACTCTATTTCTGCTTTGCAAATATTTCATCTGTACCATTTTTCTAGATTCCACAGATAAGTGATACTATACAATACTTGTTTTTCTCTTTCCGACTTACTTCACTCTATGACAATCTCTAGGCCCTTTATTTGCTCTCTAATTCTATCTTTAAGTGATAAAAGCATTCTGGTTCAGTAATAGTCTGTTAAACACATATAAAAATTAGGGTGTAGTTAGCCTACTATTGTCATGGCTGAAATTGTTTACTAGTTGATATTATTGATTTTATTCATAGTTTTCTGCCTTAATAGCTATAAAAATTTTATTTAAAATTCCCTTGTTTGAAAATTTTAGTTTAGGATATTTTGTATAATATTTTCCTCAAGACTATATTTGTGGAAAGAAATAGAGGAGCTTATATTTCTATAATATTAATAATATTCATCTGGGTGAAAATTTTCCTTGTAAATTAGTGATTGATTTTTTTCTCTGCCCCAATAGGAAAATTGGAGAACAGTCTCTTTTTCTAAATTAATTAAAAGCAATTTAATTTTTAAAACAAACAAACAAACAAACAACCCCCACAAAATTCCTATATACATGAAAAACTTTCCTTCATTGAGTTCTGTTACTGATAAGTAAAATTATGTGAAATAAGATACAGAAGTCAATGTGTTCCCATGATAAATAGCTAAGAATGAGTTGAATCTTCATAAAATATTTCTCACTTTTTCTCGTTTCTTAACCACAAAAATCATCTTCCCCTATGTTTTTCTATAATTACTTTGTAGATATGTAGTCCCTCAAAACAAAGGCACACGGAGGCAGAGTCATAATATTTAAATGTTTTAATTGAAATAAATGTATTATCTTTTAAAATAAATGTCATAATTATTTGGGCTTTGAAACAGTAATTTGGGGATGGCACCCTAGCTTCTTGAGTGAAATGACAAAAAGAACAAGTAAGTTCCCTAAAATCTTTATTGCGCCCCTCTCTGCACAAGCCATGTTTGACTCAGGCAGGGAGCTGAGGGGAAGGGCACTGCTCACCTTCCTTTGTGAGCTCAGGTCTATTTCAGGTAGATGAGAAACAGAGGAAATATAAAATACAACCCAATTTCCAAAGGGGTTTCCAACTTCACTGAGACGTCAAGACCAACGAACACAAAAGATTACATACAAGCCCGACCCACTTTAGGAACAAGGCAGAGGTCTCTTTACTGCAGGTACAGAAATGGGAACCAAAGTGAGTACTTTGAACCAGAAGGGAAAATTCTGATACATTATTGGAAACTTGGATACTGGGGTGCCATTCTTCTGAGAACTTTCTAGGCAGTTTGTTAATATTAAAATTGCTTACATAGATGTACTTACTGGGTGCAGCCTGGTTTCCCCTCTTCATGTGGAACATTCTACAGCTCCAGGGATTCCCAGCTCCTATTCTCCCCTCCCCCACTACCAATAAGCAGCTCTGAGGTCTCACCTTCCCTGGCTTCCCTGGCTTCTGCCTCTGCCCATGTGCATGCCAAGTCGCTTCACTCGTATGTCTTTTCCACACCATGGGATGTAGCCTGCCAGGCTCCTCTGTCCATGGGATTCTCCGGGAAAGAATACTGGAGTGGGTTGCCTTCATGACTCAGGGATCGAACCTGGGTCTCTTACATCTCCCTGCATTGGCAGGTGAGTTCTTTACCAATAGAACCACCTGGGAAGCCCTCTGCCCACAACCTGGTTTAAAAGCCATTAAAAATAGAAGGCACCAAGGAATGTGTTAACCATTCAAAAACATCATATTTGGAGCTCTTTCTACATTTTTATTGACTTAAACCTAATGGGCGAGTTTGTAGATTGAGGAGGCTGGACAGTTTTTTCCTTTGCTGTCTCCCCATGGGGTCTTCAAGAATGCTCAAACTACTGCACAGTTGCACTCATTTCACACGCTAGTAAAATAATGCTCAAAATTCTCCAAGCCAGGCTTCAGCAATATGTGAACCGTGAACTTCCAGATGTTCAAGCTTGTTTTAAAAAAGGGAGAAGAACCAGAGATCAAATTGCCAACATCCGCTGGATCACTGAAAAAGAAAGAAAGTTCCAGAAAAACATCTATTTCTGCTTTATTGACTATGCCAAAGCCTTTGACTGTGTGGATCACAATAAACTGTGGAAAATTCTGAAAGAGATGGGAATACCAGACCATCTGACCTGCCTCTTGAGAAACCTATATGCAGGTCAGGAAGCAACAGTTAGAACTGGACATGGAACAACAGACTGGTTCCAAATAGGCAAAGGAGTACATCAAGGCTGTATATTGTCACCCTGCTTATTTAACTTCTATGCAGAGTACATCAAGATTGCCAGGAGAAATATCAATAACCTCAGATATTCAGATGACACCACCCTTATGGCAGAAAGTGAAGAGGAACTAAAAAGCCTCTTGATGAAAGTAAAAGTGGAGAGTGAAAAAGTTGGCTTAAAGCTCAGCATTCAGAAAATGAAGATCATGGCATCCGGTCCCATCACTTAATGGGAAATAGATGGGGAAACAGTGGAAACAGTGTCAGACTTTATTTTTTGGGCTCCAAAATCACTGCAGATGGTGACTGCAGCCATGAAATTAAAAGACTCTTACTCCTTAGAAGAAAAGTTATGACCAACCTAGATAGCATATTCAAAAGCAGAGACATTCCTTTGCCAACAAAGGTCCATCTAGTCAAGGCTATGGTTTTTCCTGTGGTCATGTATGGATGTGAGTTGGACTGTGGAGAAAGCTGAGTGCTGAAGAATTGATGCTTTTGCACTGTGGTGTTGGAGAAGACTCTTGAGAGTCCCTTGGACTGCAAGGAGATCCAACCAGTCCATCCTAAAGGAGATCAACCCTGGGATTTGTTTGGAAGGAATGATGCTGAAGCTGAAACTCCAGTACTTTGGCCACCTCATGAGAAGAGTTGACTCACTGGAAAAGAGTCTGATGCTGGGAGGGATTGGGGGCAGGAGGAAAAAGGAACGACAGAGGATGAGATGACTGTATGGCATCACCGACTTGATGGACATGAGTTTGAGTGAACTCCGGGAGTTGGTGATGGACAGGGAGGCCTGGTGTGCTGGGATTCATGGGGTTTCAAAGAATCAGACATGACTGAGTGACTGAACTGAACTGAACTGAATGGGGTCTTCAGTACAGTGGAGAGATTCAGAGCAGGTGTAAGGTCATGAGAATGTTGACTTCTGCAGCCAAGAATGAGCACCCCCTCCTTTTATGAACTGAATATCCCACTGGGCAATCAGGAAAGTCGTCGACCAGACAGTAGACCACCCCCTTCATGTACAAAGTTGAAATCTCCAAATAGATTCCCATGGATTCTAAATATCTTATTTCCCGTGGACCCCATATGGGAAATTCCCACATTTACACATTCATCTGGTTTTTATTGGCACCTTTTATCTGCCACATTCTGCTCTAGATGCTAGGACTCAATAATGCCTACAACAGGGGAAGCCATTGTTCACACAAAGCACAAATACATGACATGCCATGTGATGAATGCCAAAAGGAAAAATAGAGAACCAAGGATGCCAGGGTCGAGGGGGAATCAAACGCAGCCTCTCTTTAAGGTGACAGTGAAGTGAAGCTGCAGGTAGGAGGGGTTTGGGGGAGGAGCATTGCAGTCAGAGTGATTACAAAGCACAGAGGGCCTGAGGGTGGGCTTCCCTCTGTTAGGGAGAGGGAGGCAGGAAGAGGTGGTGAGGGTAGTGGGCGGCCTTGGAGGTCAGGGTCAGGGACTGGGAGGGCGCTGAGCAGAGGGGTAACATGATATGATTTGGGCTTTAAAAGGGTCACTCTGATTGCTGCTTAGAAGCAGAGGACCCTAGTGGAGTTCAGTACCAGAATCCAGGTGACAAGACAGCAGAAGCTTCCAGTAGGGTTTGGGTAATGGGGGAGGGGTGGTGGCTGATGAACACACACGTATATATAGAATCTAGAAAAATGGTACAAGTGAACCTATTTTTAGGGCAGGAATACAGATGCAGACATAGAGAACAGATGTGAGCACAGCGGGGGAAGGGGCACACTGGAAGATCAGGACTGACATATATACACTACCATGTGTAAATAGCTAGCTAGTGGGAGCCTGCTGTGTAGCACGGGAGCTCAGTTCGGTGCTGTGTGATGACCTAGATGGATGGGCTGGGGGGTGAGGGTAGGGTGGGAGGGAGTGCAAGAAGGAGGGAATATAGGTACACATATAGCTGATTCACTTTGTTGTAGAGCAGAAACTAACACAACATTTTGTAAAACAATTATACTCCCTACCTCTGAAAAACAAAGAGAATTGGTTGGATTCTGTGCTCTCAAACATAGGGTATGTAATCCCAGCTCCAAGGAGACTTATACATTTTCAAAGAGGTTAATTGAAGGAACCCTACCGTCTGTTTCCCTAGTATTTATCCAAGTGCAATGTGGGCCAGCTACTTCAGAACCCCATCGCTTTTGTTAAACAGAAAATTTCCCTGCATTGTCCTACATATCCATGGAGTCTCTGGCAGAGAAGGCCAAGGGATATGAGATTTTAACAACTCGTCGTGGTGATTTATGGGCTTCCCTGGTGGCTCAGATGATAAAGAATCCGCAGGCAATGCAAGAGACTGGGATCAGTCCCTGGATTGGAAAGACCCACTGGAGAAGGGAATGACTACCCATTCCAGTGTTCTTGCCTGGAGAATTCCATGGACAGAGGAGCCTGGTGGGCTCCTGGTGGGCTCAGTCTGTGGGGTCACAAAGAGTCAGACACAGCTGAATGGCTAACACTTAGATTTTGAGCCACGGCCTGGTTTGTACAAAATAGAGAGATCAGAGCCTTTGCAGAGACTTGTGTCTTGTTAGATATTTCAAGCTCACATTTTAAGCCCCCACAGGCCGATTCTGAGAATACATCATGGGCTTAATAGTAAGAACTGTAAAGCTCATTCTTTTGGACTGAACTCTCAATATGGGATGCCTCCAGCAAGCTGTCGTATTTCAGCCTAATCAGGGGTTTCATGAAACTGTCTGTTCTTTTTAGATTGATTTTCATATTACTGAAACTTCTGGGTAAACCTGATTCTTAACCTTAGATTAGAGATTATGAATGCTAACAGTTGGACCTAGAATTTTCTTAAACTTGTGTCTGTATGAGCTAGAACTGTGAAATTATGTTTAAGTGATGAAAAAGGAGATTTGACATACCTTTCTAATGCTATTTTGCCTTCTTGTGCATCCATAAGTGAATATCCCAATTAACAACCTATTGCTGTAGTAAAATAGATTTCCTTGGCTTCCAAAACAGAAATTAGTGCTTTCCGGTGAGGTCGTGAGGAATGAGGTATGAAATTAGAGCTAATAGTTTTTTCCGTCTTGCTTCCTCCCTTCTCCTACCTTTCTTTACTGCTCCATAGTTAATCATTTTTGTAGATAGGACTGCAAATACTAATACTAAAATACTACAAATACTCAGCTCTCAGTATTGGCTCTGAAGTCTTTTGCCCTTGGACACACTTGCATTGCAGAATATGTATATCATTCTGTATCCTATGTTTTGTCCACAGTGTGTAGGTTTTATGTTACTCCCTGAAAGTACAATTTTTAACGATTTTATAGTAAAGCTTTGCTACACTATGCTGTATCATATAATCACTTTTTTATGGCTTGCCATTTGTATGTAAGTTTTTCCAGTTTTACACTATATAATAATGAAATATAACACTATTCTAAACATCTTTATATAATATTTTCTTTGGGGCTATTTTCTTAGTAAACATTCCCAAATGTAATGATTACAATGATTACTGGACTAACATAATAAGAGATTTAAAAAAATCGTAACTTATTGCCAGCTGGTTTCTCAGAAAACTTGAACTTGTATTCCATGCTGTGCCAGGAATAACATTTCCTCTTCATCATAGCAGTATAAACTTTAAGCACTTTAATTTTGTGCGTGCAATTTTAATGGATGGGACTTACCCTGTTATTTAAACCTTTTCATCGTCTTTCCTGCAGTTAAAATAGGGTACTTATAAAATTGGGACATGAATTTAGGGCAGAGTCAGAGTGACAGCTTTCCTACAAATGGCTCCCTGGCTCATCAGTGATATTTTTCAGTCTTTTTGGCTAATTTTGAAAGACCTCTTGACGGAAGGAAAGTTTCAGGGACTTCAGGAGGCTGTTGCTCCATAGAGAAGTTCAGTTTCTAGGCAGAAGAGGGCGCTGTTTGCTTGTAGCAAGGCAGACTAACCTGTCTGACCCACTTAGGGACTTCGGAAGAGAAACCCTTCACGTGAGGGTCTGACGATGTCTGTGATGGGGGCCACAGGTCCATCCATGCCTAACCAGATCTGTTAAGCATTTGATTTGTTGTTATCCACTGAACTCTATGCGGTTCCAGCTGCCTGGATGGTGACTACTCAGGCACTTAAATATCTGACACCAAGAATTTTGGCCCCAAAGCAGGTGCCTGTGCCGGATGAAGTATCAGTTTAAAGCCCCAGCCTGCCCCACTGCAAGGCTCCTGGAAGCCAAGAGGTTAATTAAAGCTTGATGGGCAGTGAAAGTCAGGAATTTAGAGGCTGGAATAGCAACCAGACTGGGACTATAGGGAACATTTTTGTGAAAAGTTAGGAAGCACTATCAGAGATTTTCAGGCCAGTCTTATCTCTGCATTTCTTTTTTTCCTCTTTAAAAAAGTCACATAGGAAATATACAAATGCATTATTATTGCAAAAGCTTAAATCATAACATAGACAACGCAGCAATCCTTAAATTTCTCTTTTGCCTCATTCTGCTCACTCCCTTCCTCAAAGACCAACACTGATAACCTTTTGATGATTTCTGTGGGCATTAAATGTATAGATTCATCACACAACTATCTTTTTTTTCTCACAAACTGGGTTCTTATCATAAGTGTTATTCTGAAACTACTTTTTTTTCCAGTTAAGTGTAAGACTTATCACTGTTTCTCTAAGAGTTCAGATAGGTCTTCCTTATTCTGCATAACAACCCGTAATACAAGTGATCATGAATTAGCCATTATACTAATGAGAGACATTTATGATGTTTTCAGTTTTCACTATTACAAATAATGCAAAGTGAACGCTCTTTTACCCATAACTTTGTGCACAGAGTTCAGTGTTTTTGTAGAGTGAATTCTAGCTGTAAAAATTGCCAGATCAAATTTTAAGTGCATTTTAAATTTTAGTATATATGGTCACATTCCCTTCCAAGAGGGAGAATCTAACTTAAAGCTATTGATCTGTGTTGTCTTCGGACTGTTTGAGAGAACTAAACAGAAAATAGAACTTTCTAGGCCAAAACTTCAGTGGGCCGATAGATGCTTCTGTCTGCACAGCTGTGTCTCCTTCACTCCAGCTGGATCATTATAAACTCTTCCCTAAGGTTCTTGAGGCTGGATGAAGACTTTATACACTGTGATGGTCCACTGTTGTCCTTTTCTCAGGTCTGGGCCAAGGCTTAGTATACGGGAAGGAACCAAGTGTCTTCCTGACCTGTAGGAGAGGTAGCTGCTGCTGCTGCTAAGTCACTTTAGTCGTGTCCAACTCTGTGCGACCCCATGTATGGCAGCCCACGAGGCTCCCCTGTCTCTGGGATTCTCCAGGCAAGAACACTGGAGTGGGTTGCCATTTCCTTCTCCAATGCATGAAAGTGAAAAGTGAAAGTGAAGTCGAGAGGTAGAGGAGATGCTTTATCCACTCAGCTGGACCACAGAGAAGGAGAAGACCGACGAACGTGCTTTCCCAGGGATGCTTTGCAGCTGATCCTGGCTCTGTTTCTACTCTTGTTCCTCTACCGTCCACACTACTCAACCAGAGATTTCATCATGTTGAAAGCTTCCCACTGGGTCCCCCCTGTTTATTAAGTCCTCCTGTACTCTGACTTCTGACCCAGTTACCCTACTCTGCCTCTTGGTCCTCTGTGCTCCACTCATGGTGGCCTCATCCTGGCCCTAAACAGACCACGGTGAGGGGAGCTTTGAGTAGATGCCCTGGGGTAAACACCCTGAAATGTGCTCTCTGCCTTGGGTAGTTCTGATAAAGTGAAGAGCCTCTGCACTGAGTCTGAATGGGGCCAGGAATTTGAAAGAAAAATAAAAGGGCAGTAAGTGCTTTTGTGGTCATTCCTGGAGAGCATGGTGCAGCGGGGTGCTGGCACTGCCCTGTACCTACTGTGGGCCAGAGGAAAGAGATTTCCTTTTGGTATTTACACCAAGGCAAGGTGACACCTGGTGAAAGAGGCTGGTGTGGACTGCAACATGCAGAGTAACTGTGGAAGGAGCTCAAAACTGGGAAGACTTCGGGGAAGGGGTGTCTTAACATGGAAACCTCTGAGACAATGAAAGAGCCTTATTGAGGAAAGAGACAGCTGACATCTGCGGACCCAGAGGGAACTTCACTTTAACCGCCTGCCAGGCCTCTGCAGTCCAAGGAAGACTCCCAGGCACATCGGAACTGTGTTAGCTCCTCATCTGCCCTCACCTCACCTGTTTGTTCATCTTTCGCCCCAGCCTTTGTGCAAGCAGAATAAAGTGTTGGAAGAAGGTGGACATGAGGCAGGAGAAAGATAAGCCCCCGGCTAGGCAGCTGCAGCTGGTTTTCTGCTGCCAGGGAGATGCCAGCCCATAATATGTCCCACCAACCTCCCCAAAACTTAGTGCTGAAATTCATCTTTGCTGAGAGATGTGCGTACACACCAGGAAGGACCCTGAATCAGACCAAATATGGGCACGAGTGAGATGATTGGCCAGAGGCAACCCAGAAAGTTGCCTCCATATAAGCATTCTAAGCTGCCCCTATTGTATGCAGCTCACTCTGCGTTTGCTCACAATAAGCGCTGTCTCTGTTTTACAGTCCTGGTCTCTTTGCTGAATTCTTTCTGCGAATAAGACAAGGACCAAGGTCCTTTTTCTAGCCATTCTACTACTAGAATCAGGCAGAGGGAGTAGAGGGCAGGAGGGATGGACCCACCAGCCACTTCTCTACCATCCCCACCACCCTGAGCTGCAAGAAGGGAGAAGGTTAATAGAGAAATTCAGATGCTTTGTATCTGTGAGGTTAGAAAGTCAAATTACCAAACTGAGACTGTTTTATATAATAGTGAGCAAAAGACTCTACCATCTGAGAGGTGCTGGAAGTTCAGGGACTTAACCAAACCTTCATTCAGACACAGGAGACTTCCACTGCAGAGTGTGGGAAACATGGCTGTCAACCTTGGTGGCACAATTGGGTCACCAGAGGAGCTTTCCAAAATCCTGAGGCTCAAGCCAAATAAAGTAGAATATTTCAGGGTGAGGCCCAGGCATCAGAATCTTTACAGTTCCTCACGTGAGGTCAAACAGTGAGAGAGAATTTGCATTTTGATCATACTCAAGAGACCATCCTCTATGCTAGAAATACTTCTCTTTATGTGTGAATTTCAGGGTCTTTATCATCCTTGAACTTCTTGAAGAGCTGATTTACAAATCACAGATTTACAAGTAAATTTTTAACTTTAACACTCTTTCATGTGTTCTGTTTCCTAACTTGGCAAAAGATACTCTATCAGTTGATCAATGGTTTGATAGTTAAGGACTTACTACAGACAAGAATGTGAACTATGCCCAACATTGAGTTGTGAGAAGGATCTCAAGTTGTTAAAGTTGAAAAATGCCTGAAGATTTTATAAATAATCCTGTAATGTAATGAATTCTGTTATATTTATGATGAAATATACTCTTTACTTATATAGATCCAGATGATTTGAATACCACTGGCATTCAGGAACACAGCAGACAGTTTTGGTCGGGTTTGGCTGCCTTGCTTCAAAACAGAGAGGTAGAAACTTGGAGAAAATTGCATCTTAGTAGAAAAGGCAAGAGCCTCTCCTCCTTCTCTCCTATGGTGTTTATCAATTCCCAAAAGCTGAGCATTTGAACTGACTATGTAAAAGTCACTTTGGGAGCCTGTTAAGAATATCAGTTCCTTGGCCCAACCACGTTGTTCCTGGACATGGAACAATAGACTGGTTCCGAATAGGAAAAGGAGTACATCAAGGCTATATATTGTCACTCTGCTTATTTAACTTATATGCAGAGTACATCATGAGAAACACTGGACTGGAAGAAACACAAGCTGGAATCAAGATTGCTGGGAGAAATCTCAATAACCTCAGATATGCAGATGACACCACCCTTATGGCAGAAAGTGAAGAGGAGCTAAAAAGCCTCTTGATGAAAGTGAAAGAGGAGAGTGAAAAAGTTGGCCTAAAGCTCAGCATTCAGAAAACGAAGATCATGGCATCCGGTCCCATCACTTCATGGGAAAGAGATGGGGAAACAGTGTCAGACTTTACTTTTTGGGCTCCAAAATCACTGCAGATGGTGACTTCAGCCATGAAATTAAAAGACGCTTACTCCTTGGAAGAAAAGTTATGACCAACCTAGATAGTATATTCAAAAGCAGAGACATTACTTTGCCAACAAAGGTCCGTCTGGTCAAGGCTATGGTTTTTCCAGTGGTCATGTTATGGATGTGAGAGTTGGACTATAAAGAAAGCTGAGCACCAAAGAACTGATGCTTTTGAACTGTGGTGTTGGAGAAGACTCTTGAGAGTCCCTTGGACTGCAAGGAGATCCAACCAGTCCATCCTAAAGGAGATCAGTCCTGGGTGTTCATTGGTAGGACTGATGTTGAAGCTGAAACTCCAGTACTTTGGCCACCTGATGTGAAGAACTGACTCAGTGGAAAAGACCCTGATGCTGGGAAAGATTGAGGGCAGGAGGAGAAGGGGGCGACAGAGGATGAGATGGTTGGATGGCATCATTGACTCAATGAACATGAGTTTGGGTGAACTCCAGGAGCTGGTGATGGACAGGGAGGCTGGGTGTGCTGCAGTTCATGGGTCTGCAAAGAGTTAGACATGACTGAGTGAATAAATTGAACAAACTGGCTCAACCCTGGCCCTCTTGAACTAGCCTTTCTGGGGACAGCAGTATTTTAACATTCTGGGTGGTTCTGATGTCCAGCCCAATTTGGGCAGCACTGGCAAATGCCAGCTGATAACAAGACCTTAAACTAAGTGTAAAACTCGCAGTGGGAAGAGAGAAGTCCTTAATTAGGGAACACGCTGTTGGCTGTTTAAAGGAGTATTAGTGACTGTGGGCTGTTTCTGCAGCGTTTGCTGCTTGTGGAGCCATCTGAAAGATTCCTCGGTGACTATTTTAAGCCATTTTAGGAGGTCTTTAGGAGTGTTTTCTGTATTTTCTGTGGGGTAGTGTGTGTGGGGGGTCACATGGAGAATTTTCATAGAAGTTGTTTTCATGTGGCTGAACTTTGAAATGATTGATTAGTTAGGGAAATGAGGAAGAGGAAAAATCTTAGTCTCTCGAGCAGGCTCCAGTGTCTTATGGAGTGTGAACTCCCTTCCTGTCTTTCGTGAATCTGTAATCATTTTTCTTTCGTTATCTTTCTCTTCCATGCAGCCCAGGGGAAAGGGAATAGGTTTGGAGGCCAGGCCATCATGAAATAAAATCCTAATGCTGCCGCCTGCTTGCCGTGTGAATTTAGCCAAGTTCCAAAACCTCTCTGAGGAGGTGAGGTGAAGTCGCTCAGTCGTGTCCGACTCTTTGCGACCCCGTGGACTGTAACCTACTAGGCTTCTCTGTCCATGGGATTTTCCAGGCAAGAATACTGGAGTGGATTGCCATTTCCTTCTCCATGGGATCTTCCCAACCCAGGGATCAAACCCAGGTCTCCCGCATTGGAGGCAGACACTTTAACCTCTGAGCCACCAGGGAAGCCGTCAGCAAATTCGTTTGTCACGGCAGGTCATCTCCATGCTGGGTTTGTGAGGACTGAGTGAGTTAAGTGTAGAAGGAAATGGCAACCCACTCCAGTGTTCTTGCCTGGAGAATCCCAGGGTGGGAGCCTGGTGGGCTGCTGTCTATGGGGTCACACAGAGTCGGATACGACTGAAGTGACTTAGCAGCAGCAGCAGCAGCAGAGTGAGTTAAGACATACAAGCATGCATTCAACCAGTACTCGAGGACCTTCTATAAACCAGTGTTCCCGGCTCCTGGGATACAGCAGATGCTCACTGAGCCATAGCCAGGGATTAAAGAATGGTCAAGCCAGTGAGTTTCATGGGATCTCAAATCTATAAGCAGTGCTAAAACATTTCTTAGAAATGTTCTAAGAGAAAATTGTGGGTTACAGCAAGTCACCTCAGGGAGTATCCTATGTGGTGGGGAGAAGCTCTTTCATAAGCTGCCTAGAATGGGAGGGGAGTGAAGTGTGGCTATTGATGGTAAGACCATTGACCTTTCTTTGCCTGAGATAGTCTCAACTGATGCTTGATGTAGGCGTTCACTCTCAGAAGTGTCCCAGGCTGGAAACAGAATCATACTATCATCCTACTTAGCAATCGTGCTCTAGTGACTTTCGGTGGTCACCGAACCACCTCTTGGGGGTTTACTGCACAGCTGCAGCGTTCCTGAGCGGAGTGTTGCAAGCCTGGGGCCAGAGCAGAACTTCTTGGATCCTCAAGGAGAGGCTGAATATTATACCAGCACCTTCCCCACTTAGTACTCAGTCCTTCTTCCTAATACGTGTTGATCAAAATTAGTAGTTTGACAAAGCTCTAGCAGACCCATGGCTCAGGCTAGCCCAGGTGGGATGACACATTCTTACTACTTCAGTCCTCAGGTGAGAGAGTCATCTCCCTGGAATAGAGACGGGCCAAGACAGGACGTCCAGACTTCAGTCTTCACCACTGTTGCACCTCTATCTGACTCATTTTTCTTAGTCCCTTTTAGGTGTTGTCCTTGATAATGCCTTTCAGAGGCTCCTACTAACTTCTGATCCTACTAACTTCTGATCAGCCATTTGCTGGAAATGAGGTCACCAAATTTGGTAATTAAGCTTAAAATAAAAGTTAGGTCCTAAGTGATGACCCAGGAGTCTCTCTTGTGAGTTGTAGGGAATACACTTTTTAGACACCCTTCTGGCTGCTCTGCTTCTAGTAGCTCCCCTTTCCTTATTTTAAGAAAGTCCTCAGTACTCAAGGCTGCTGTGTAGGTGTGGTGCAGCTGTGCTGGTAAGAGGCTAAAAGTTGCCCTATGTTCTGACCGAGAACCAGGGACATAGATGCGCGTTCTCTCCCTTTGCTATTGATGCTCGCTCCTTGATGACCTGTTTTGGTCTCATGGATGGATTTCGTGTCATCTCATATGGCGACTTAGCAGCAGCAGCAGCAGCAGCAGCATATGGATGACTCCCAAATTTAGATCCTCAATGTGGACCTTTTTCTCAACCTCCAGACTTGTATATACACATATATTTTTTTAAAATTAATTTTTACTGGCATGTAGTTGCTTTACAATGTGGTGTTAGTTTCTGCCGTGCAGCAAAATGAATCAGCCATGCAAATACATATATCCACTCCGTTTTGGATTTCCTTCCCATTCAGGTCGCCGTGGAGCACTGAGGAGAGTTCCCCGCGCTCTAGAGTAGGTGCTCATTCGTTATCTCTTTTATACACCGTATCAATAGTGATCAACACTGTGTGTGTGCGTATCCCCTCTCTCAGTTCCTCCCACTGACCCCTTCCTTTCCCCCTTGGTCTCCATGCATTTCCTCTCTACACCTGTGTCTCTATTTCTGCTTGGCAAATAAGATCATCCACAGAAAATTTCTAGACTTGTGCATAGATTTACAAGTTTGATGTTTCTTCATAGGTATCTAACAGACCTTTCAAACCTAATATGGCCAAAATCAAACTCTTAATGTCCTTCCAGATCTGTTATTCCTGAAGATTTCTCCACCTTATTCACTAAAAGTTCTGTTCTTTCATTTGGGCAGGCAAAAACCTTAGTCAGCTTCCACTTCTCTCTTTCGCTCTTACTACATTTACTCCATCAGCAGATCCTCTGTTCTACCTTCAAAAGATGTCTAAATTCAGCTCCTTTGTGTCCTCTCCACTATAATTACTTTGGTCTTAGCCAGCCTCCTCTTTTGTCTATTTCAGTAGTCTCCCAGTTGAGACTTTCCTCTTTCACTTTAGAAAAAAAAAAATTTTTTTTTCCCACTCTTGGTCCCTTTATAGTTGATTGCAGGCGGAGTGATCCTATTAAATATAACTCAGATCTTATTACTTTTTTTTTTCCTCAAAACCCCCAATGGTTTCACAGTTCACTCAGTGTAAAAGTCAAGGCCCTTACAGCCACCTAAAAGACTCTATATGACCCATTCTCCATCCATTCTCACTCTCTGTATCACTTCTGTATCAATTGCATCACTTCTCATTCCTTTCCTTGCAGGATTGCTCCTCTCAGCACTGATCACCATTCAATATATTCTATATATTACTTATCTTATCTTTTTATAAAAGTTATGTTCCTTAACTTGAATGTAAGCTCTGAGGACAGGGATTTTCTTCTTCTTTTCAATCTGTTTGGATAACTGCTAACAGTTAACTGACACACAATAGTTCCTCAAGTGTGTTTGCTGAAGAAATGAACAAAAGAATGCAGAAATGACTGAAATGATGACTGAGTCCTATTAATGTCAACAGAGAAGTAAAGCAAGGCTTCACTAGCAGGATTTAGTGACAAACTTAATAACTGATATGTTTTCTTGCACACCTTTTATTTTTCTACTTAGGATTATGTTAAATGAAATAATCTTCCAGGGTTCTGCTGGTTAGCTCAACTTTTCTCTTTGGGGCAGACTCAGAGCTCTTTCTAGCATCATTAATCTACATGTTTTTAATACAAGAAGTGACAAAGGCTTAATATAAAGGAAATTTTTTTTTTTTTTTTTAAATTTAATTAAATTTATTTATTTTTTTAATTACAATACTGTATTTGTTTTGCCATACATTGACACGAATCAGCCATAGGTGAACACAATCTGCCAATGCCGAAGCCCCCTCCCACCTCCCACCCCCATCCTCTACTTGAATCATCCTGTGCATCAGCCCCATGCATCCTGCATCCTACACTGAACATAGATTAGTATTTCGTTTCTTACAGGAAAATATACATGTTTCATTGCCATTCTCCCAAACCATCCCACCCTTTCCCTCTCCCTCAGAGTCTAAAAGTCCACTCTATACCTCTGTGTCTCTTGTTGTCTCACATATAGGGTCATCATCACTGTCTTCTAAATTCCATATATATGTGTCAGTATACTGTATTGGTGTTTTTCTTTCTGGCTTACTTCACTCTGTATAATCGGTTCCAATTTCATCCATCTCATTAGAACTGAGTCAAGGAAATTTTTTTTTTTTAAAGAAACTGATCTCCTTCTCTAAGTAAACAGAGACTATAAAAAGCCCCCTTAAAGCACTTTTATAGTCCAAACTGGTCTACTGACTCTCTTTGACCCTCTTTGCACACATGGGTTGGTACTGTTGCCTTAGGCAAAGAGTGTAATGTTCCCTTTGCTGTGTTTATGCCTTGCAAAATCTCTGTCTTCTCTATGTTTGCAGAATTCTCAGGGAGTAATGGACTAATTTGAATAAGGGACCCAGCCTTTTGAAAGGGAAAGGTCTGAGTCTTTAACCTAGAGGTTAGCAAGCATTTCTGTAAAGGGCCAAATAGTATTTTAGATTTGCAGGCCATATGGTCTCTGTCACAGTAACTCAAGAAATAACCTTGCTGTTGTAATGCCAAAACAGCTATAAACAATACTTAAGTGAATACACTCTGCTCTATTCTAGTCTGATTTTATTTAGGGACCTGAAATTTGAAATTCATATGATTTTCTCATGTCACAAAATATTCTCTTCTAATATGTGTTTTTAATCACTTAAAAATGTAAAGACATTTTAGCTTGTGGATCATGTGGATGGAGACAGTGGGCCAGAATGGGCCTACCTGTTATTTGTCAACCATTGCTCTACCCTTGATTCCCAAGATAGACGATAGTCCAAGGGTTCCATTGGTGGAGGGAGGGACTTATTCTAGCACATAGGAAGCAGTGTTGTGCTTTGAGAAACACTGGCCGGTGTTCATGTATGAGAACCATAACCTGGGGTCTAGATGTGGTGTAACCAACCTTAGGGGCTCTGCAGGGCCTTCCCAGAATGGCATGATCACATCATCAGATACCTACCTGCTGGGTTGTGTAGGGATCATAAGGCAGTGGTCTGACCAGGCATCTCAGTGTCTCTCTCTGCTGGGTGTTGGGAGATGAGCTAACCCCTTTGAAATCAGTGAGTCTACAGCATCTTGTACAATTTGGGGATGAGATTCTCCAGAGGGAGACGACATTCTCCAGAGGGAGTAACTAGACTTCCTGTCAGTATTGGTTACATATTGATAAGGGTTAATAAGGGGCAATACAACCTTATTTATAACCCAAGATGGTGAAGAGAGTCATACCTGGTGTGCTTATGTCCAGAGTCTCCCAGTGTGGCATCTCTTGAAAGCTCAGTTAGTACTTAGAGTATTTGAAATTTATGGAAATGTAAGCCACTGCCAATCCCTTGGTCAGTTTTTTAAAAAAGAGTTTCTGAAATTATAAGGAAAGGGAAAAACATGTATTTATACCATGTCTGGGCATGGTACTATGGGCCATCACCTATATTATTTGTTGTCATTCTCACTAGAAGGCAAATGTCTTTATTTATAGGTGATAAAGGACTTGTCCAGTGGGCTTCCCAGGTGGCTCTAGTGGTAAAGGATGCGCCTGCCAGTGCAGGAGATGTAAGAGACACAGGTTCGATCCCTGGGTTGGGAAGATCCCCTGGAGGAGGGCATGGCAACCCACTCCAGTATTCCTGCCTAGAGAATTCCATGGACAGAGGAGCCTGGCAGGCTACAGTCCGTGTGGTCACAAGGAGTTGGACACAACTGAAGTGACTTAGCATGCACTCATGCCGCCTGTCTGATATCTTACGACTAAATGGTGATGAAGTCATTTTTTAATCCAGCCCTGTCTGGCTCTTTACACCTCTGCCGCACTACAATAGATGAATGTCACTTGTTCTTTATATGATGCAAGAGAAAAGTATATTTGATGTATTTTCATAAGTTATTTTCAAGTCCCTTCATTGTTATTAAATTGGAGAAGGAAATGGCAACCCACTCCAGTGTTCTTGTCTAGAGAATCCCAGGGATGGTGGAGCCTGGTGGGCTGCCCTCTATGGGGTCACACAGAATCGGACATGACTGAAGCAACTTAGCAGTTATTAAAACGCAAATCGAAATTCATTTCCTTACAGTTGGCTATTTTTCTACTTATACTAATTTCATATTTAGTTGTAATATATTAGTTTGTAGACTTCATTAGGATGCTTCAAAGTATATCATATTTCAAAAATTCTTTTCTGATGGTGAGTTCTGTCTTCCTAGCCAGTCTGAAATTTCTCCCAGAGCATCACAGATTTTTAGGTTTGGATATGCTTGGAGGATCCCCACCTGTGGTGTCACTCAAACATTTTTCCTTTTAAAAGTCTTTTAAAATTCACTTTTATTGAAGTAAACTTGCTTTACAATGTGTTAGTTTCCACTATACAGCAAAGTGAATTAGCTATACATATACATACGTCCCCTGTTTTTGGATTTCTTACCCATTTAGGTCACCAGAGAGCACCAAAGGGCTTCCTAGGTGGCACCCTAGGAACCTTCCTGACAAAGAGACGTGGGTTTGATCCCTGGGTTGGGAAGCTCCCCTGGAGGAGAGCATGGCAGCCCACTCCAGTATGCTTGCCTGGAGAATCCCATGGACAGAGGAGCCTGGTGGGGTACAGTTCACAGGGCTGCAAAAAGTCAGACACGACTGAAGCTAATTAGCACACACAAGCACAAAGCCCTGAGTAGAGTTCTCTGAACTAGACAGTAGGTTCTCACTTAAATGTTTTATACATAGTATCAATAGTATATATATGCATACCCGTCAATCCCAATCTCCCAGTTCATCCCACCCCTCCCCTTTTCCCCCTTGGTATCCACACATTTGTTTTCTATGTCCGTGTCTCTATCTCTGTTTTACAAATAAGATCATCTATACCATTTTTCTAGATATCACATATATGCATTAATATACCATGTTTATTTTTTTCTTCTGACTTCACTCTGTATGACAGTCTCTAGGTTCATCCACGAAATGACCCAATTTCATTCCTTTTTTGTGGCTGAGTAATATTCCATTGTATATATGTACCACATCTTCTTTATCCATTCCTCTGCTGATGGACATTTAGGTTGCTTCCATGTCCTGGCTATTATAAATAGTGCTGCTGTGAACATTGAGGTGAATATCAAACACATTTCCTTTCAGTTCAAACACTAGAAAGTTTATAATGCTTCTCATCTCCCTTTTCATAAACAAAACATTACCACTGTCTGAGCTATTGTTCATTGACTCGACTGCTTACCTTTATACCCCTTTAGCTTTCTCTTTCTTTCTTCTCCCTTCCTCATTGCCCCATTTACCAGAAGGTCTTGGCCAAAGGGTGGGAAGTACATAAGATGGTGAAGTGGCTAGGCAATTACAGATGTGATGATGATGTCTTCCCTTAGGAACTAGACAGAAGTCATGGTCTAGACAGAACAGCCTGGTGCTACCCTTTTCTCCTGGAACAGGGGGCCGTAACGTGAGCCGTGCCTAGATAGACTGCTGCTCTGATGTGGTCCAGGCTGGTGGCCTGAATCTTATGTCTTCTTCTCAGATCAGATAGTCAGTACGACCTACTAATACCAAGAATCTATACACAGTGACACTAGAGGGCTATTTCATAATGGACTTTACAAGGACCACTTGAGGATTTATTAAGGATGTTAGAATCACACTCTTTTAAGAGAACTATGGATATTTGTGAGCCCTTATGCATACAAATGGCAAAGGAAACACAGTGAGTTTAGATATTGGCTTCTGCTTCCTCCTCAGGTCTTAGCAGGAGATGATACCTCCATACCTCCTTCAGTAGTGTGGCCTAGGACCAGTTAGGTTGGCCAAAAGTTTGTTCAGGTTTTTCTGTAACATATTATGGAAGAACCTGAATGAACATTTTGGTCAACCCAGTACGCTTTAGCTAGTGTGAACTCTGGCAATATTTCATGCTGTTTTTGTCACATGCTATCTGGTTTTACTTTAGGGACCTTATAACTGAACGTGGATAGTTTTAAGTTTCTGATTGTTCACTGCATTCTTTCTCTTGCACCTGTTTCTACTTTCTAGGGATCTTTTGATCTAGAGTATCTTTCAAGGATTTTGTACTCTAAGGATGAGAGAGTTTTGAAAGCATGTTTGGCAAGCCAGAAATAAAAATGAAAAATTGAGGTCACATTTGCATAGCCGCGTAGTGCTAATTATGAGTCGCCTCCACGGTCCCCCGGCTAGAGTGGCTCAGGACTCTGCTGCTCAACTCCCGCTTTCCACGGGGTGATGGCAGCTGCATGAGAAACGCTCTGCAGCTTGGTTCAAGCCCAGAAGAGGCTCGTTGAATCTAACTCTCCCCAGGTCTTGCGTGGAACTCTGGAAAAGCTCAGACAGCACGTGTGAGGCTGCACACATCGGTTTCACGCACGCACGTGGGGAGGAGCACTGACTTTGGGCTTGGAGGTGCCTTGCAGTACTCTGCTTGTGTTTAGGTGGCTCATCCTCCCCGCCTGCCTAGACGTAAGGTGAAGGAGAGAGACAGACAAAACTGAAATATAGTTCAAGAAATGGTAGGATTCTAATGAAAAGCCAATTAAGGCAGACAGATGGTCGACATACACACTTGTAACTTTCTTTAGAATGTTTAAGGGAGTTATTTTTACAGCTCAGGAAGGCAATTCCTGACATCAGGTGTTAGTCACCATCATTTAGAATAGGTCTAATAGAGCCTCAGAGAGACAGGGATACTGACATTTTATTTTGTCATCTTCCTATTAAGATGTCAAACATATTTTTTAAACAGCATTTTTAATGATTTCAGAGGACAATTTATCTGCTCTCATCTCTGAGCAGCTGACACACTCACTCAGAATAGAATATTCTTCCCATGTCTTTATAAACCAAGTGTTGTAAGAAAAGCAAATCAGGTATGTCATTCTCTTCAAATTAGAACGTTTAACTGAAATACAGGTTTTGTTTGCTATTTATTACAAGCAATGGGATGGAGGTTAAATTACTAAGTGCAAATTAGTGCTCCATGGATCTAGTCCCACCTGTGCCATTGAAATAGCAGTGAGAGACAGATAGTCATTTTAAGTTTCTTGGAACATTATTTTCCTACTGGAAAAGAGTCCTGGGAAAGAGAATTTAAACAGTGAGGGAGAGAAGAGTGCTCAGTGGAAGAGTTGGAAGAAATTTGTTAAATCCTGACAGCTTTACCAGTTAATTCTATGACCCTTTATTATCAAGTATATCATTGAATACCTGCAGAGAAAAGTTTGTACAAAAAGTAAAGAAATGAATGGAATGAGAAGTAGGAGAGAAGTATAAGACAGAAGAAAAGCAGATATAATTACGCATATAACTCGTGGGATTTTGGGAGAGGATTTCACCCCCAAATATAAACACTCAACACATGTACAATAACTGAAGGGAGCGGGTAGATTGGACTCACTGAGGAAAAGATTAGATTATAAAGGGTTAATTTAGAAGCAAAAATCCCAAGGATAAGTCCTTAGGGATCAATTAGCAGGTCCTTATTTAAGATTTATGGGATTGGAAGAGCTGATTGCAAAATGAGGTGGCTGAGTCATAAAATATTGCTGTGATGCTTTTTCTACCAATGAAGGAGATTTCGAAATAGAAGGTAATTTTAAGATAAATATCTGGAAGGAAATACAGGGCTCTTCTTGGCTTAATTTTTGCTAACAACTCAAAGTGATTCAGTTTGTACTATATGTGTAACGATTACTGAGAAATAAAATTACTTCTGTAAAAATAGCATTCCTATTAAAGGAGGTATGCAAAATTTTAAGTTTAATATTGGTGGAAAATAAAATAAGTAGCAAACTTTTTCAAATTATATACTAAATGCAAAAATCACTTATTTCTGATGAAATATGGCATATGATAAATACTTGTGAGCATCAACCATGAGTATTAATTTGCGTACCAAGAGCAGTACTCCAGATATTTTCTGAAATAACACACTGAAAATTGGAGGAATGGTTTCAGAAATATGCCCCATCTCTCTGTTTATTTGGCTGCAGGTCAAATAAACAGGGATTGATCAGGGATTGAACTCATGCCCCCTCCACTGGAAGTGTGGAGTATTAACCACTGGACTGCCAAGGAAGTCCCACCATCTCCCATTATTATGGTAAATCACACTTATTCTTTTATAAGCTTAAGATCCTCCTTGGACCTAATTTTTCAATCAAAGTGATTTCCCTTCTATATTATCATGCATTCATATCTCCACCCAAGTATTTTGGTCTTTCTTCTCTTTAGCCATCTCAATGAGTAACACCTTACCAATTCATTTTTGTATTTTTCTATGAAAGAGATAATAGAATATCGAGTTACAGATTGGGACATGGAATTCATCTTTAGCAATGGTGACCTCTTCATTATGGCCAGGTCACAATTACTGAATAATATTTGAGGACAATGAACAAATTAGTAATTAGAGAATGTTGGAGTTGGAAGGAGCTGTGGAGCTCATTTATCTTATATATATTATTTTACAGACTCAATTCCAATCAATTAGAACCTAATGGCTCTGTGTCAGCACTGGGCTGGCTGCTGGGATTCAGACACGAAAAATGTAGGCTCAAGGAGACCCACTGATGTATCCAAGGTCAAGTGTTATGCTCAATAACCTTCTCTTTAATCTGCTCTCCATATTCTTCACTCTGCTCTGTGTCCTTGGATCCTGACCTGTAGGGATGTTGTATCAATAAGATGTCTAGCTTTCTGATTTCTGGTTGAGATTAAACTATCGAGAACACTGCCTAGAGATCAGAAAACCTGGAGGAGGGTGGAGGTCAGAGTATTTATCTACTGTTTTTTCCTCCTGTGACGTTGCTATGAGCTTGTAGCATCCTTGAACTGTCAAGGAACCCTTTGCACACAGTTCTCCCTTTCTGGGTTCTGCTGACTGTTCCCTGTCTTTGTTCCCCTGACTGTAGGTGGTAGAGGCACTTCACAGTTGCTAACCCCTGATTCTCTATCATCCCTGTGGTTTTCCTATGCCCACATCTTTGCAAATAGTTTTTTAATTAAACTCTCCTTAAGTGGCCCAGTTTTAGCATGCCATCTGTTTTCTTTCAGAATCGTGAAGGATGCATAACCTATAGAATGATTCTCAGTTTTCCTGATTTGAAATGTTCCTTGAGATGTTTGTAAACCAATTCTTTTTAAGGTTCATAAAGTTCTGATTGTTGACAGAACTTAGCCATTTTTAAGCCATTGATAAATGAGGAAATTGCAGTAGGAACAAGATAGCAGAATCAATAATGGTGGCCCTGGAAATTTACATTCGGTTTGCTCAAGCTGGTATTTAAACAATTTTTGGACTCAGTCACATTCTTTGATTTTGAACTCTATCAAGTGAATTTCTGTTAGGTGACAGATACCTGTTCTGCCTCTCCTCTCTGAAAGTTATAGTAGTGTACAGAACTGACTTGTGGGCACAGTGGGGTAAAGAGAGAATGGAACAAATTGAGAGAAGCATTGATATATATGCCCTACCATGTGTAAAACAGAGAGCTACTGGGAAGCTGCTGTACAGCCCAGGGGGCTCAGCTCGGTGCTCAGTGATGACCCAGAAGGGTGGGATGAGGGGCGTGAGGGAGGCTCAAGAGGGAGGGGATATATGTACACATATAGCCGATCAACTTCACTGTACAGCAGACGCTGACACAACATTGTAAAGCAATTATCCTCCAATAAAAACAAGAAAAGTTACAGTAAAGGCAAATCATGTTTTGACTGGATTGTTGCCACTTTTGATTGGCAAAACAGCACCATTGAGACAGGGTGGTCTAGACCTGTGAAATAAGGGGTGCCTTCAAAGGTCTGAGGAAGCCTTCATGTCTGTTCTCCCTACCTCAGTCCTCCAAAATTCTGTTAACCGCAGACTTAAGGTTGACGTTCTCCAATAGTAGAGCTCATTCTTAAGCCTAAGACTTTGATTCTTGTTCAGACTGTACTCACCTTGAAAGTAGTAATGCATTAAAGGACTGGTGATAAAAAGAGACCTCAGGCAGAAGTGTTTTAGATCTTTCTGAGCAAGTTTTGATTTGGGAACAGAGAGAGAGATCTGAAGAGTTTGGATCCTAGATTCAGTCTGTAAGTGAGAAGGGAGGGTGGTGGGAATCGGGGAGACACTTTCATGTGAAGTAAGTGCTATCAACTTTCCAGACTTGGGAATAAGATGTGGTTTTAAAAAAGTTCAGAAAACTCTTTCTCCGTTACAAAATCAGGTTCAAGGGATGCCACCTGGGAGAACACTGAAAAGCTCTTTGAGTGAACAGTTCCATTTTATAGGTCTGGCTTTTGGTATTAGACATGAATATGTATTGTAGTTCTAGTGAATAAGATCCAGTGAAGAACTGATGCTAATATTGGGCTTCCCAGATGGTGCAGTGGTAAAGAATCTGCCTGTCAATTCAGGAGACACAAGAGACATGGGTTTGATCCCTGGGTTGGCAAGATCCCCTGAGTAGGGAACCCACTCCAACATTCTTGCCTGGAAAATTTCGTGGACAGAGGAGCCTGTGAGACTACAGTCCATGGGGTTGCAAAAGTTGGACATGACGGAGCACACGTACACTCCTTACTATATGCTAGGCAGTATTCTAAGTATTTTACATGGATGAACTTATTTGATCCTCATAAGAATTCCATGAAGAAGATACTGTTATTGGTACCTGTATTGGTTTCCTAGGGCTGTCATAACTAAGTTCTACCAACTGGGCGGCTTAAAGAGCAGAAATGTATTGTCTCACAATATGGCAGCTAGCACTTCAAAATCAAGGTGTTAGGAGGGTTGGTTCCTTCTTAAGCGATGAATGAGAATCTGTTCTGGGACTCTCCCTAGCTTCTGGTAGCCTTAGATGTTCCCTGACTTATAGATGGCTTTCTCCGTGTGTCCTATTATCTTCCCTCTGTACACATCTAGCTCCACGTTCAAATTTCTCACTTTTATAAGGACACTACTCATACTGGATTAGGGCTCATCTCATCTTAATAGACCATCTGCTGCTGCTGCTGCTAAGTCGCTTTGGTCATGTCTGACTCTGTGCGACCTGATAGACAGCAGCCCACCAGGCTCCCCTGTCCCTGGGGATTCTCCAGGCAACAGCACTGGAGTGGGTTGCCATTTCTTTCTCCAATGCATGAAAGTGAAAGGTCAAAGTGAAGTCTTTCAGTCATGTCCGACCCCATGGACTGCAGCCCACCAGGCCCCTCCGTACATTGGATTTTCCAGGCAAGAGTACTGGAGTGGGGTGCCATTGCCTTCTCCAAATAGACCATCTATAGAGACCTTATTTCCAGATGTCACATTCCCAGGTACTGGGACTTCAGCATCTATCTGGATAGACTACAGCATTTATTCAACCCATAATAGTACCCATTTTAAAGATGAAGAAACTGAAGCACAGAGAAGTCCACTAAGTTGCCCACCATCACAGAAAAACAAAGTGGTATTGGCAGAGTCCTTGCTATATTGCCTCTCAAAAGGGAAGCCCAGATGCAGAAAGTCTGGGTTATAATACAAGTGATGATTGCTAGGGTTGTATATATGATTGAAATGTCTTACCGTCTTCTATTCTGAAGCAACAGTGGGCTTGTCTTATTGTCATTTAGTTGCTGAGTCATGTCCAACTCTTTGTGACCCTATGGGCTGCAGTATGCCAGGCTTCCTCGTCCTTCACTCTCTCCCAGAGTTTGCCCAAATTCATGTCCATTGAGTTGGTGAAGCTATGCTGTCTAACCATCTCATCTTCTCTTTCTGTCTTCAGTCTTTCTCAGCATCAAGGTCTTTTCCAGTTGGTCAGAAATGACCATGTTTGGTCAGATCTGTCCATCTTGGCTGGCCTTGCATGGCGTGGCTCATAGCTTCACTGAGTTATACAAGCCCCTTTGCCACGACAAGGCTGCGATCCATGGAGGGGCAGGTCTAACTAAGCCTTATAAAATGATTTTAAACTGAGATTTGCATTAGTATTATCTAAAGATATGTCTGTTTGAAGAGACTTGTTAACTGGCCCTGGAGAAGACCATTGCATGCGTGCATGCCATTACAGTTCCTTTTACTAGATAATCTGCTGTTTAAATGGAAACTTTAGATGAAGACAAAATTAAAGAAAATTTGTTTATGCCTACTGCTTTTTTAAAAATTGAAATGTACTTTTCATGTGGTAAAATATACATGTCCTAAATATATAATTTGATGCATATTGGTAAATAAATATACCTGTATATTAACATGAGTTTGAAGGTCTTTCACATTACTTTGTATTCTAATCAGCAGTGTAAGTTCTTAATGAGAGAGAATTTTGAACACTTATATTACCTTACAGAAGTGATAGGAGGAAGTAGCAAACAGACAAAGTCTAATTTCATTTTTGTTTGTTTTTATTATCTAAAGGTGCTGCTTTTCTCCTTTTTCCTGCATTCTTTTGTTCACACTCATCAATCATCTTAATCTTTTTACTGCTTTTAATTGTGTTTGACTCTTAATTGGGTGATGGTTCCTTAGGTACCTTCCTTAATAATTCAATTCACAGCCTTATAAGGGTGTTTGAAGGTGGGTCCTGGTCGATTTTTTCCTACCATTGATATGAAAAGAGCAGGATTTGGGAAGCTAGAGAGGAGCTTAAAGCAAGATAGAGAAAGGAAGATCTAACAGTGGAATCTTTATGTGTAGAGAAGTATGGTAACCCCTGATGTTGGTAAGTCCTCTGCCTGGCAACTCTCTCTTATGTCAAAACTTGGCATGGAGGGAGAGACAGACACACACCTTCCTGATCTCTGAGGCTTGAAGCTCGAAGCAGTCCCTAAATGATGTTATCAGTGCCAGGTTTTGAGGTGGGGAGTGAATTCAGTCACTTCCACTTTCTGCACCCTTCTCTGTGTTCCTTCTAAGAATAATGGAATTTCAAAAAAGAATAGTTTAGAGAAACATTTGCGATCATGAAGAAAACCTCTGGAAAGACAATAGAACAACCTGTCCCTTCAAGTTACTGCCAACTCCGTTGATTCTAGAATTCATTTTTCAAACAACGAAGTTGAGGCTCCAAGAAATAAGTGACTTGAAAAATAATATAGCTGATGTACCTCAGAAGGCTAGCGTGGGAAACAGCTTTCTAGCTGATAAGTTTGGTGCTGTAACGACAAATTTGGAAACAAGAAGGGAAATAGTTTTTCATTAGAAGTTCAGATTTGTTCTGGATGTCAATCCAGAAACTGTGGTATCTCGGATGTTACAAGTCAATTACAGAGAGACATAAAATTTGCAGTATTTTGTACCGCAGGGTAGACAGACTAATTCCCCTCAGCTTTTCTCTTTCCCTGCTCAAAGCTCAGCCAGAAGCATGGAGCTCTGGAATGGTGTATGCCCAATCATAGTTCCCCTGTCTGTTTTAGAGTTTATATTTACCAAAGTGGGGAAATGTCCTGTGGTGAGTGACAGCCTCATGAAAGGTATGGCAAAGAAGGCAAGGATGCGCCATGAAGCAAACCTGCGGCAGCACAGGCTGTCACAGAAGCAGCCTAATTGCCAATAGCCATTCCGAGCCAAGGATCTCTTGTGGCCTAGGTCTTTTCTTTTGCCACAGGACCTAACACAAAGGTCCGTGCCTCTTTGTTCCTCAGAGTCCCTCTAAAAGCACTGCTGCTAACAGACTTACCTTCGTGGCCAGCCTCCGCTGTATCACAAGGTCACATCAACCAGAGATGGGACAAATCTTGTCCTAGCTTCCCTGCCAAGCCCTCAGGAGGCTTGAAGCTGGGTGCTGCTACTGAAAGATCAAATCAAAGACTGTGCACTTAATCACTTTCTGATCTTTATCCTCTCAGTATGTATAAGTATATGATAACTAGTAGTGATTTATCCAAATACATCTTCCTCTGAACTCCAGAATGTTTTCTAAGCAATGCTTCATCAATTCCCCAAGCAGCTTTTAACACAGATAGGAAAATGAACATGTTTTCTATGACTCATAAACAATATGGATGCACTTAATAAGCCCAGTTTTATAGAGATCGTGATGTTTCCTCAGTCCTGGCAAAGTCAGAGAGGTGAATTCCTTTGTAGCAAGTGTTCACTAAGTAGACGATTATATGCAAATGCAAGCTTGTCAGTGGATCCTTCTGATACTGGTGACTCACACCCATTGAATGCACGTGGGTAATTTATGGTTCCACAGACAATTCCTTCTCCTTCCTTATGTTTACAAAGTGTTTTTTTATTTTTAAAGGACAAAAGTCCAACATATAATCATAAATTTAAGACACACACAAGCATATAAAAGAAAATATGAAAGTCACTCTCATCATCACCTTTTCTTTGACTTCTTGATGGTAATAACACATTGATTTGCGTATACTTGCAGACATTTCCCCCTACATATATAAACATGTGTTTTTATAAGATATAAAGTTATAAATATTATTTTGCTACTCATTTTTATCACTTAGTAATATGTGTTGTGATATTTTAAAATATATAAATCAAGCTATGCTTTTTAGTTGCCACATACTTATTTTCAGCCTAAGAGATTTTTATTCCCCTCACAACTGAGGTTCATCTGTGTAGTTTCCAATCTCTTTCATACTGCAAATGATGCAACAATATTCCTCTGAACTGACAGGCTACAATGAATATTCTTGTGGTATTGTTTGCAATAAGAAAAGAATTGTTACAGTTCTTCTTGGAGAAGGTATGTGTTTCTTTAATAAAAATTCCTAAAGGAAAAATTAGTTTCAAATGGGCAACTCCATGTATCACTTAGCTATTTTTGTCTAGCAGTTTGAGACTATTATTTATTCACAAGATGACATATTGGTTTAGCAGTTTTTCCTTGGCTAGATCGAGTTATGTGTCTGCAGTCGGCTGTGGGTTGGTGAGCAGTCCTGTTGATATTTGTGTGGTTCTCCCTAGCTTTTGGCTGGTCTAGATAATTCAGCATTTCTCCTAGAAGCCTAGTCTAGTTCTCATGGCAAGGCAGAGGTCAATGAGGAGAGGAATCCTGTGAACATATCTTGGAGTCTTTTGTGTCAAATTTGCTGCTATCCCATTGACCAAAGCAAGCTACATGGCTGAGTCCAAAAGTATGTGTGGGAGAACACTGGACAAGGTATGAAAAATTAGGATCATTTTTGCAAGCAATTTTCACACATTAAAAATGTTTACAGATACTGCCAAATTGCCCTCCCACAGGATTTAACTAAATTTACCACTATGAATGGTGTATAAAACAATTTTGGCAACAAAATTCAGTCTCCCATATTGAAAGATTAGCGACATAGCACAATTTTATTTCCATGACCTTTTCTCTTTCCTTTTGATTTCTGCTGTTATGTTCTAGGACTATCAACCAGATTCATTATGATTACTGGTTTTTTTTTTTAACTGTATAATGTTCTTTTTACAATTTATAACATTTACATTCTTTTTATAACCTTAATTAAAACAACTTTAGTACGTTTTTGCCTTAGCTATGATGAATGCTTACTGTTAGTTTTTCATAAAGCAGCTTTCTTATTCCTGATCATGCAATTTTGAACTATATCTTAGTTGGATGAAATTTTATTAGGCAGGTTTGCAAAACATGGTCATGAGCTTTATATTTTCTAAGGTCATTCACATCTAACAATCCTTTTTCTTGCTTTTATGCATGAATAAGCCAAGGATAAATTTGTGGGTCAAAATTTTCCCCTTATTTATCTCTACCTTCTTGAATATTCCTATAGAGAACTTTAAGATAGACATTGTTTTTTCCTCATTCATTCATTTAACACATATTTACTGAGCTTCTACCATGTGGCAAGCACTACTCCAGATACTGAGAAGACAGAATAACACACACACAGAAATATCTCTGTTCTCCTGGAAGTTAAATTTTAAGGAGGCCATATATAATAGGGCTTCCCTGGTGGGGAAGGTAAAGAATCCACCTGCCAGTGCAGGAGAGGCAGGAGACAAAGGTTCCATCTGTGGATTGGGAAGACCGCCTGGGGTAGGAAATGGCAGCCCTCTTCAGTATTCTTTCCTGGAAAATTGCCATGGACAGAGAGGAGTCTGGGGGCATGCTGCATACAGTCGGTGGGATTGAAAAGAGTCAGGCATGCACACAGCATCATCGTAGCCAATACACAAAATGAATATGTAAATGATTTCTTTAAATTTCTTATTATCTCTTCTCTGACATCTTATTTCACAGATCATTTTCTTTATGTTCTATCATAGTGCAAGTGTAAAAGTCCCTGTTATTTCTTGGAATGTGCCTTATCCTGGAATACTATTATATATAGTTTTAAAGGAACATAGACTACTAAAAACCTATATATATATATATATATATATATATATATATGATATATATACTTATATATGTCATATATATTATATATATTTGTATATGTGTTATATATATTTATATATATGTTATATGTATTTATATATATGTTATATGTATTTATGTATATGTTATTATATATTTATTTATATATGATATATATATATTTAAAGCTATTTTTGCTTTAGTATTTTTGCATTGTTGATCAGCCATTTGCTTTCAGGCTTTTCATTTTTGAAAGGAGATGGCACTTTCCAGGTCTTCTCATGCCCCAAACAGTCTGTGTGTATTATATTTTACTCCCTTCTGTTTTTATTTGGGCCCTTTTTGTACCCTCATCTTATAAGGTGAGCTTGAGGCAAGGCACTGATGATTTAATGTTCTCTTCTTCTCTTTCAGAGAGTAGGGGTATAGTTTCTGGGAAGAAGACTTACCAACAGGGATCTCAATGATGTTTCTGTTTCTTTCTCCATAGTCGTATTAAGGAAATTTCTGGGGGCGTTTCTGCTCTGGTGGAAGGTGGATTGGTTTCCCACTTTCGGTATATTGGTGTATTGGCATATTGAGTGAGTTGGTGGTTCTTCTGGCTTCTAGCAGTCACTGTTCTGTGCCCCAGCGAGTGTCTTGAAGAACATTCCATATTCTCTCCCTCTGCAGTTCCTATATCACTGTGTTGAGTTGGTCTCAAGTTGGGGGTATCAGTGAAGACTCTCTGAGTTTATTTTCTTCTTTTATTCCCTATGAGGAATAAGAAGTCATCACCATGTTACTCCTGGCAGTCCATTTGCTGTTCCACTTGTTCTTTGCTGGGTGAGACTTTTTTTTTTAAGTTAATTTTTACTGGAGTATAGCTGCTTCACAGTGTTGGGTTAGGTTCTGCTATATAGTAAAGCAAATCAGTTATACATATATGTACACATATCCTCCCTTTGTAGATTTCCTACCCATTTAAGTATTGAGTAAGCATTGAGTATGAGAGAGACTTTTAAACGATTGCTGGAATTAAGCTTCCTTTACCATTTACCCTGTTTGTACTTTCTTCTTCTTTTTAAAAAAATTTTTGGAGGATAACTTGTGAGTCTATGCTTTTCTTCCATCTTTCTCCAGAAGTTGCTTGCATGTGTTTAATTTCCTTGAAAAGCTCTTAATAAAATTTTCTTTTGTGGCCAATTTAGAAACTAATCAGTATTTGAGGCCCCATGATGGCTGTCCTAACCATGTGGCAGCTATCATATGCATCAGAGGAAGTGGACCTGTGCACAACCAACATTAGTTACGATTCCTCAGGAAATGGGATACTTCAGGCAGCTTGTATCATTTCTCTTAAACTTATTTCTTCATCTTTGACCCCCAAATATGTTGAAAAATAACTTGATAGAGAATTCAGTTTCTCTGTTTTTGAATTCTTTCCATTTCAAACTCTTATTTTTTCTAGCTGAAGTGAAAAACAAGGAGCCTGGCTGTGGGAGTCTAGCAAATAGTGTCCTAAGGTATACATGTTTATTTCCTAGCGCTGCTGTAACAAATGGTTACCAGCCAAGTATCTTGAAACAACAGAGGTTTATTCTCACACTTCTGGAGAGTAAAAGTTCAAAATTAGAGTGTCTGGAAGACATGCTGTCTCTGAAGACTCTGAGGAAGAATCTGTTCTTGCCTCTTCCTAGCTTCTGGATACGGAGAAGGCAATGGCACCCCACTCCAGTACTCTTGCCTGGAAAATCCCATGGACGGAGGAGCCTGGTAAGCTGCAGTCCATGGGGTTGCGAAGAGTCAGACACGACTGAGCGACTTCACTTCCATGCATTGGAGAAGGAAATGGCAACCCACTCCAATGTTCTTGCCTGGAGAATCCCAGGGACGACAGAACCTGGTGGGCTGCCGTCTATGGGGTCGCACAGTCGGACACGACTGAAGCAACTTAGCAGCAGCAGCAGCAGCTTCTGGGTGTCGTCATCTTGACTCTCCTTGGCTTGCATCACGTCCCTCAGTCCCTGTCTCCACATGGTCTTCTTCTGTATCTCTGTGTCTCTGTGTGTCCTCTCCTCTTGTAAGGTCCTTGTTAGTCACTCCTAACCCAGTATAACCGCATCTTTACCAAGTGCATCTTCAAAGACCTTATTTCCAAATAAGGTCACATTCAGAGGTTCTGGGTAGACATGAGTTGGGGGGACATTATTCAACCTAATACAGCAGGAATTGCAGCAGTTAGTATGTAGAGAGTGAACCCGTCAGGAATAAGGATCATATATTCATAAGTTTGGTATGTTTAAGGGTACCAGTGAAAGAAGATTATAAACCACGGTTTATCCTCTCTGTGCAACCAACTACCAAATGTAACTCCAAGGCTTGACTCTGAGATATCTCCAGATCTGGGTTGTAATTAGGGGTCAATGATAGAAAGATCAAAAAAGGTGCTATAAAATGAAGGACTTTCCATTTCACAACAAACCCATTTGTTTCTTGGAGTATAAAAGTGAAAGTCTGGATCCTAATTCAGGAGAGGATCTGCAAAGTGGGAACTTCTCTGTAACAAATATATGAGGAAACTGAAATGGTTGGATATCGGTTTGAATGAATCCTTTCCAAATACCTCTGGCTGAAGCAGTATCTCTCCATTCATAGCTCAGGTCAAGAACTGTATTTGTCTTTCTTCTGGAAGAGTTAGCTTGTCTTCAGCTTTTCCATGGACCAGACTTGGGAGGGGGTAGAGAGATGGAGTGAGAGAGAACACAGTGGTGAGGAGAGTGTGGAAACTAGCGCTTAGCATTCTGTCTCCAAAAAGTAGACATTCATGATTGGCACTTTAGTCATTATCCTCTAATCCCACTCTCCTCTGATTGCCCCTGCCAGTATGCTGCTGCTAAGTCACTTTAGTCGCGTCCAACTCTGTGCGACCCCATAGACGGCAGCCCACCAGGCTCCTCCACCCCTGGGATTCTCCAGGCAAGAATACTGGAGTGGGCTGCCGTTTCCTTTTCCAGAGCTAAGACCTAGTGCAGTTGATTAAATAAATACTTAAAAGTAGGAGGCTGTTCTTCTGTCACCAAAAGAAAACTCCTACAACATTTCAATAAACTTAAAGATCTTATTTTGCAACTTCTCACGGTTGATAGCAAAAATTTTCTCATAATGTGCAGCTGGTCATAAAAAAGAAACTTAGAAAATGCAGAAACTAAAAGCCACCCATAAATGTGCAGGCAATACCAATTACTACAGCATACGGCCACCATACACACATACATGTTTTCTTCCACAAGAGCTTTGAGCCTCCACCCACCTTCCCACCAGCCTCTGTTCTGCTCACCAAGAAGATTGCGCTTTGGCCTCATGAATGGGAAGTTTCCACTCCACTCAGAGGGAGGTGAAGGCGTGGAGGCTGTGAGGCTGGGGGGTTGCTGTCCAGCCTGCAGTGAGGAGAGAACTGCTGAGTGCCCCATTCCAGGTCCAGTAACTTCAGGGGACCTCAGGGAAGATGCCTAAGAAAAAGCCTCTCAAACACCTTCCCTGCAGTTTCCGTGTTTACAACCTGTCTCATGTCTTGGGGTCGGACTATGGGTTAACAAGCCTTCTCTTGTTGGACGTGAAAAGTGTTTCCACAGAGAATCTGTTGTAATCTTGGCCTAGGTTGGTGCAGATTTAATTTACAGCATATTCAGGGCTCAGGGCAGTTACTTCTCAAGCTTCCTGTGTTCAGGACTACTGTGCCTCCTCGTGGTCACAGAGCCTTCTCTTCCAGAGGAAGGTGTTTGGCAACATTAACCACAAAGAGACACATACTAAAGAGGAGAAAGGCCATGGGCAGGCAGGGCTGGGTGTTCTCAAAGAGTATCGAAAAGGTGACTATTGTGACTTCTTGCCTGAGCTTAGAATTTTTCAAAGCTCCAGAGCTGCTGAGCACATTCTACCTAGTAGGGACAAAGTATTGACTAAATTGTCTCATTTACATTAAAAAGTTGGTTCTATTTGAAAAATAAAGTATACTGTTGGTTGGTTAAGAGTAAGAATTTTTAGTCACTTGAATTCCAGAAACCTTCTGATTAGGAAATAATAATGTTGGCATTAAAAACTACATTTGCAGAATAATGCCATTTGCAGCAACATGGATGGACCTAGACACTATTATACCGAGTGAAGTGGGCAGATGGGGACAAATATTATATGTCAGCACCTATATGTGAAATCTAAGAAGTAATACAAATGAATGTATCTATAAAACAGAAACAGACTCCCAGACATAAAAAACAAACTTATAGTTACCAAAAGGGAAAAGTTGAGGGAGGAATAAATTAAGAGTTTGGGATTAGCTGATACAAACTACTATTTATATATAAAACAGATAAACAGTGAGGTCCTACTGTGCAGCACAGGGAACTATAGTCAATATCTTGCAATAAAACTATAATGGAAAGGAATATAAAAGTTTTTTTTTGTGTGTGTGTGTATATATATATATATATATATATATACACACACCACTTTACTGTTATAGCAGAAACTAACACAGCATTCAAGTCAACTGTGCTTCAGTTAAATTTTTTTTTATAAAACCCTGGATTCTCTATTTCACTAACCCTTTATTATTTGTCTGAGACTTGACCATAAAGACAAAATATAGATCTAGCACAGAGTGATGTTCAAGCACCAAGATGGTTATTTCAGCTGCTTGAGGCAGAGAAATCTGTTTCGAAACCAAGTTCCATGTGGCGGGACTCCCTTCTTGTTTATACTTTATAAGTGGGGGAAAAAAGCTCAACCAAACACTTTCAGTTGCCAAGGAAACAGTATCTTCTTTTGAAAGAAGGGGGGAAACATGTGAGTTCTCTGGACTTGTTGGCTCACTGCAAGTTGGTGCCAATGATCCTGAGTAAGTGGTTTGTTAAACAATAGGGCCCTGCTGTCCTTTCCATGGATGGAAACTGTACACAGAAAAACAAATCCGGTATACTAACAGATGATTTCCTTGAAAGTGTCTCCTTTTGCATAAGTGGGTGGCTCTACTCTCTGTCTGTCCTCTGCTCTCCCCTCTCCACTGCTTAAGTGAACAGCCATGGAGTACAGAACATGTGTCATTAAAAAATGTACTCTTTGAGTTTTATTTTTCTAGCTCTTGAGCAGCTAATAATTTAGAGACAGGCTTAAAAACTATGGTTCCCTATAGATGAGTTTTTCTTAATTAATTGGCTTCACACAGTCTCCAAAGATAACTCTGCTTGTTATTCTTTTGTAGTCAGAAGACATCCCTTGGCCATGTGAGCTGTGGGAGAAAGCAAGAAGAGCTTCTACTCAACCTTGAGGATCAGTTGTTCTAAGCATCAGGACCGAAGCTTGAGTTGATCATGCACTTCCTAGAAAATGATACTATTTCCTCTTCAAATATGAAATAGTATGAAGCCGCTGGTGAAGGAAAGATGATTACATCCTGACTGTATTTTCATCAAGCTTTGATTTAGCAACAGATTATGCAAGGGTTATTAGAGGATATGGCAAGCTTATGAAGCATTGAGATCTGTCTTTCAATAATGAGAAAAAAAAAAACTTCAGGAGGTATTAGGAAAGCTTTCTCTTGTGGCCTCTGGTATAGTGCTGAGTATATGTTAAACATGCAATGAAAACTTATTCAGTGATTGATTGGCTCTGAGATTATTACACTGTAGAAAGTCATTAGAAATGAATGGTCATTGAGAAAGGAGATAAAAATTAAAAGAAGATTGAGAATAATTAAAAAAAATGAGGTCTTTGCTTTTGATGAATTGATGTGGAAATTCTTATACATTCCTTGTGGTTTCCCTGGTGGCTCAGATGGTAAAGAATCTGCCTGCAGTGCAGGAGACCCGGGTTTGATCCCTGGGTTGGGAAGATCCCTTGGAGAAGGGCGTAGCAACCCACTCCAGTATTCTCGTTTGGAGAATTCCATGGACAGAGGAGCCTGGGAAGCTACAGTCAATGGGGTCCCAAAGAGTCAGACACGACTGAGCTATTACCACATACACACACACAAACACACATTCCTTAAAAACACTGTGATATATTTTAGTTGTCAGGACTCCTAATTACTCTCATGGATATGAGTGGCTTACGACGTTTGTCATCCTATCAATCATTATGATTGATTTAGTTGATTTTCCTCAATAGTCTTTTTTTTTCCTTCATTGATCTAAATACTTTCTGAAATCTGAACTCACAGATGAAAATGTGTCCTTATCAGACAGAGAAGAACATTGCTTGTTCCAGGGTTCTTCTCTGGATCATTTAGTGAGCATCTCTCTTGAGACTCTAAAGGTGCCGGTAGGGAGAGACAGGCGTGTTGGGTTTGTTCGTGTCTGTATCAACTTGGTTTTATACCTTCTTCATTGTCTTATTCCCCACCCCACCTTGCTCCTTTTCTAAAATTGTCTATGAGATGGCCAGAAACCATATCAATATTGCCTCTTTCTTATTGGAATGTTTCAAACAAATGTTTGGTGCTCAGTCTATAGCAGTATTAAATTGTAACCGAGGCAAACCTAGGATCTGCTGATTTATATGGTGTTGTTGACCAGGGTGAACATGGAGTTCACGGCAGTTGCAGCCCTGCAGAGACAGGTGTTCCTCTTGGAGAACATAAAACGTTCTTGGAAGCAGAAAGGGAAACCTTTATGCTGCCGAACTGAATTAGAAAATCAGTGATGATTACAATCCTGTTTGTAAAATCAGTGATGGTAACAGTGATGAAAATCAGTGATGATTACAATCTCACCTTTTGAAATTTCAAAATATGTTAACGTTTTAGCTACTGTATTATAAAATACAGTTAGATAATGTATTTTACATTGCTTAAAAATCTAAAAAGAGTTCTTTACCACTGAGCCACCAAGGACGCCTCTAACGTATTCTTTTGATGGAGGAAGGAGATGTGTAGAGACATAAAGTAACTTCCTCAAATCATACAGTTTTAAACCCAAGTGTTATGACTCAAATCCATTTTTATTCCACTGTGCTGGGCTGCCTTCCAAAGAAGCTGTGTTGTTACTTCTCTGTTGATGGAGAGGAAGACGCTTGAAATATCTGTGTCATAGTTTCCATGCCCCTAAGCATCTGTTAATACCACCCACCTACTTGATAGGGTTGTAATTAGGACCAGATGAACTTCTGTGTAAGACTGTTTGGGGACTATGTCCTAGAAACTTATCATATGTCTTTTCTATTCCACCCAGGAATGTGGCCAAAAGATAGAACATCAACCAAAATGGAAAAGTAACTTTCCTTGATATAAAGTATATCTCTAGTCTCTCCCCTAAAATCTCTTTAAATTTCTTTTAATTGGGAAAAATTATCTTTTAGTATAGAGAAAGAATTTCATATCTTAGAAATATTTTGCATTTGGCAATTGAAAAGTTAAAACTGTGTAAACATTATTGATTTACTTCTTAAGGGTAGTTAAATATGTTTGCTCAAAAACAAGAAAGAAATTTTACTGGATTGTTCAGGAAGTTCAATAACTTTAGGCAAAATAAAGCACTTAGTACAATTTTCTTATACATAGTAAGTATTCAATAACTATGAAATCTATAACGTAATATAAAAAGTAAAGGAGAGAGAATGAGAGATTAAAAAAAAAAAACTCATACCATAAACTTTGCAGAATTACTGATATTAAAATGGCTGTCTAGACAGCTGAATTACTGAAGATTATCTGGAGTATAGTAATAGTTGTTTGAATAAATGAGATAATTGGTTTACTTGAATGTATGTATTTAGGATCCACATGTATATTTCTTCTCTCTCTCTTGAGTGTGTTTGGAACACCTAGGTGCTACTAATTCTTCTAGATGCTACACTGCAGAACAAGAATTGAGACACAGATGTAGAGATCTAACATATGAACGTGGGGTGAGGAGAGAGGAGGGTGGGATAAATTATAAATAGCATCAATAACAACTATTGATGCTATTTATAAAATTGATAGGGTTTTCCCAGTGGCTCAGTAGTAAAGAATCTGCCCAAAATGCAGGAGACACAGGAGATGTGGGTTTGATCCCTAGGTCAGAAAGCTCCCCTGGAGGAGGGCATGGAAACCCACTCCAGTATTCTTGCTGGGAGAATCCCATGGACAGAGGAGCCTGGCAGACTACAGTCTGTGAGGTTGCATAGAGTCAGACATGACAGACACAATTGAGCACGGCATGAGCCTAAAATAGATAACGAATGAGAACTACTGTATAGCGCAGGGAACTCTATTCAGGGCTCTGCGGTGACATAACTGGGAAGGAGACCTAAGAAAGAGAGGATGTGTGTAAACATGTAGCTGATTCACTTTGTTGTACAGTAGAAAGTAACACGATATTGTAAAGCAAGTATACTCCAATACAAATTAATTTAAAAAAAAAAAAAACAGGCAACAAAATAGACACCATTTTGCCCTTAACCAGCGCTCAGAGACTCTGGTACTCTTGGTTCTGCTTAAGATATTGATTTCATGGAAATTGAATAGATTCTTTGAAAGAGCTTAAAAGAAGACGAAAGGAAGATAGTTGTCATTTAGGTCACAGTTAAACATTTGCAGACACAGGAAATTGCCAGAAATTGTTTGGATGCTTTGGGGATGTGCAGTCGATGCTCAGCTGATGAAAATCATGATGTTACATGCCCAGCTCCTTCTGTCGGACAGTGAGAATGTCAATATACTAGAAGGAGTGTGTGCCATAGGAAGGGAGGCACTTGTGGCAAAGCAAACCTGTGCAAGGAGAAGACAGAAGATTTAGGTATGGCTAGCTAGCCACTGGTTCTCTGTCTTCAGCCCCTCTAATCCTGGGAGTTTCTGCACATCATTTTGCCCAGATTTTCAGCAAGTATTCTGTGGTGAACTGAAAAGCTTAGCACAGGTGGTAAGTGCTATTTCCATGTTATTTAATAATAGAAATATATATATACACACATAGTACAATAGAATATTATTCCATTATAGAATAGAATATTATATTATACATATATGATAATAGAAATATTATATTTCTGTATATATGCACATCTGTGCATATATTTTTATCATGGTGTATAAGAATTAGTACATTCATAAAGGTGAGCAATTTTCTGCTCAGTGTATAGCTTCTCCTCACAAAGATTATAAAATAGTTTATTTTTAATAATGATAAATGTAATATAAAACTGCTTATTAACAAATGCTGTGTCCCTAACTAGAAGGATCTGGGTTATAACAAATTTCAGGAACAGAAACCTGAGTGCATTACCCAATATTTGACATGTCCCTTGTGGCTCAGCTGGTAAAGAATCCGCCTGCAATGCGGGAGACCTGGGTTCAATCCGTGGGTTGGGAAGATCCCCTGGAGAAGGGAAAGGCTACCCACTCCAGTATTCTTGCCTGGAGAATTCCATGGGCTGTATAGTCCATGGGGTCACAAAGAGTCAGACACAACTGAGCAACTTTCAGTTCACTAAGAGCACACGGATGTGATGAGTTTGTGAAATGGATCAGAGATTGGTGATACTGTGTGGTCAGAACCAGAGCATCCATCAAGGGGAAGACTGGAGTCAGGGACATGATCCAGGATATTCTTGAGTAATGGCAGGCAGTAAGTCTATGCTCTTCGTGTGTTCTCTGTACACACACACTAAATGAATTCAAGTCCTGATTTTGCCACTTTATAAAATATCCTCACTGAGCAAGGCTTGGTGAGATCTTCCATTTAGGTGACACCTAAAGATTTGACTTCAGAGCTACAAAGATTGAGAGCAATAACTCTGTGTTTATGTGGGTGGGCTCACATGTGTCTTCATTCAAGAGCAGAGCATAACATAAAGCTGCATGGTTTAACTTAAATTTTCTAGTACCATGACTATTAATGATCTATCTCAGATGTTCCTTCAGGAGGTTTTATATCCCTCAAAGCAACATTCTTAAAAAATTTGTAATTGAAGTATTATGAAGTATAAGACCAGATTCATTGAGCCTGATTTTTCTTCTTGCTGTTTTGCCTGTATAGAAGCTGGCAGTAGACTGCTGTCTAGAACAATTCTATAGTGGAGGACATCCCACAGGTGGGAGGATTTTAATGGGAATCTGGTGTGGAGAATCCAAGGGTAGAAGTCAGGAATCCTGTGAATTTGGGGAGTGCTGACTTGACCAGGCAAAAACTCCCAAAGTGATACCACATTTTTACCCACACATGGTCCTATTCTTGTGTATGGTCAGGTCACTCAGCAAGTTGTTCTCTTGTTCTCTGTGCAACCCTTGCTTGACCAGTGCCTGCTTCAGCTACACCCTACTCACATTACTGACTTTCTTACATACTTGCCTCAGGCCCCAGCTAATGAGTGTTCTAACTTGATTTATTTATTTTGTGAAGGTGGAGGTTATATTTGGGCTTCTCCAGTGGCTCAGTGGTAAAGAATCTGCCTGTAATACAGAAGTCTCAGGAGATGCAGGTTCATTCCCTGGGTTAGGAAGATCCCCTGGAAGAGGGCATGGCAACCCACTCTAGCATTCTTCCCTGGAGAGTCCCATGGACAGAGGAGCCTGTGGGCTATAGTCCATAGGGTCATAAAGAGTCGGACATGACTGAAGCGACTTAGCATGCATGCATGCAAGTTATATTTATTTACTTATTTCAAACTTTAAACTTTTGATTTTTTCTTGGGTTACAGCTGATTTGGCAACCCACTCCTGTACTCTTGCCTTGAAAATCCCATGGACAGAGGAGCCTGGTAGGCTGCAGTCCATGGGGTCGCTAAGAGTCAGACATGACTGAGCGATTTCACTTTGACTTTTCACTTTCATGCATTGGAGAAGGAAATTGCAACCCACTCCAGTGTTCTTGCCTGGAGAATCCCAGGGATGGGAGCTGGTGGGCTGCCATCTATGGGGTTGCACAGAGTCAGATATGACTGACGTGACTTAGCAGCAGCAGCAGCAGCAGCTAATGAACAGTGTTGTGGTAGATTCAGGTATATATACGAGTGCTCTAACTTTGGATCGGAACAGCTCTGCCATAACAGCAGGGTGGTAAGGGGTGTGTCCTCTGCTGGTTTTTCTGGTAACTAGTGAGCCAACCTGATGTCAACCTCCCGCTCCTTCTTGGAAAGAATCTGCTGCCAAGTGTTCCGCACACGGTGGGGTGTCACTCCAGGACCTTGGTCCAGGCGTGTAAGCTCCCTATCCACTAAACCATTGATGACTCTGTTGCTGACTCTAGGCCCTCTCTTCAGTCTTAAGGACTGGCAAGTACAGGGCTTGTAGGTCTGCGAGGTGCAGCCCAATATCCTCTTATTCATAAGAAAAGTTTTCATCCACTAATCCAGAAATCAGTATAACTTTGCTGCTATCTGACTGTGATTGTGTTCAGATTCGGGTTCTGAGCTTCCTTTGGGGTCTGACTTAGGCCAGAATGAAGGGGGTGGGGCTGAGGAGTATATGCGATTGTAGAGATATCAGTTTATGACTAGACTTAGCAAGCAAAAATGCAGCACAGCTGGCTCAATGCGAATTTCAGAGAAACAGTGAATACTGTCTTTAGTAGAAGTATGTCCCAAATATTACATGGGATGTACATGTACTAAAAAAATATTTGTTATTTATCTGACTTTCAAGTTTTACTTGGACCTGTATATTAATCTGATAGCCCTTATTTAGTTAAAACTTTAGTGGAAGAAGCTAAGGTTCTTAGTTTCTTGAAAGGTTGCCAGTTTCTCTCTAGATATTTGTTGAGACAGTTGTTTTGCACAGTGATATGCGATTGGCCCCCTTTAGATAATGAGATGTAGAGGAAAAGGGAGTATGCTCCCAGTATCCTGGGCTCAGTTTCACAGCAGCTTTTTGATGGCTTGTCACTCTTTTTAAGACCTCCTTGGTATGCTGAGAAGATGGCAGGGTCGGAAGTGGGCATGTTTGCATTGACCTAGGAGTTTCTGATGGAGAAGGAAATGGCAATCCACTCCAGTATTCTTGCCTGGAGAATCCTGTGGACAGAGGAGCCTGGTGGGCTGCTGTCCAAGGGGTTGCACAGAGTCGGACCCGACTGAAGTGGCTTAGCAGCAGCAGCAGCAGGAGTCTTTGAGAGGAAAAGAATTAAGATTCGCCAGTGCCTGTTACTGGAGTTTTCACGTAAGTGAAGCCTGAATAATGGATTGTGGTGGTCCTGACTGACATCTTTGTAAGGAAAGAAATCATCACCCCACAATGTCTCTTGGGCATGATGATTATTTTGAACTAAAAACAATCAAGGCCTAAATGACTTAGGAAGAAACTTTGAACTTCCTCTTAACTGCCTAAAATATTTATAATTTACATAGAGGATCTGTTCTGAAATAGAACCTGCACATCTGCAGAAAATAAGTGCTGGGTGTGGTGCAGGAAACTGGTCAGGGCCTAGCCATCAGATTCCTCCTGCCTCCAATTGTCTCTATGGGGTCCTGCAAATGTCAACTTACCAAATATTTGTCTTCCCTCTCTTTGAAATCTCAAACCATTGCCCCCAATATCCTTTTATTTTTAGCTGGAGATGGTATTTAAGGGAAGGGTTTTGGCCCTTTTAGTAAGTCACTTGATTTTCCTGGGTTTCTCTCACGTAGACATGCTACTAAACTTTTGTTTGATTTTTCTCCTGTTTATCTGTCTCGCATCAATTGAAGGTTTGCATTTTCTTCACAAGAGTCCTTTCTGTGATGCTAGGTGGACTTCTTGGCACTCAACAAATTCATCAAGAACAACAGGCCAAACACCATCATCATCTTAGTTACCAAGATCAGCAAGGATTGTTCTGCATGAATTCTAAAACATTGCACCTTTTATTATCCAAACTAGGATATTTAAAGTACAAAAAGGAAGCTAAAAATAATCTACAGGCACTAATTTTCCATAAGAGGTATCAAATGGGACTTAACCTGGGGAAACTGGCATGTATTGGATTGGCCCAAAAGTTCGTTTACCTTTTTCCATAACACCTTGTACTTTTTCCCTAGACATTCCTAGAAATTCTAACTTGATTGGTCTCCAATCAAGACCAAAGCTTGGTGGGAGATTCCCATGAGCACTTGCTTGTAGATCACTAACTAGCATCTTCTTGAAGTCTTTTGTACTATGTCCAGTTTAGTCTCATGTCTTTTATACCCTGAAACCAGTAGTTGACGGTGGGTAAGCATCTAACTTCTGGATATTTGTGTTTCGACCGTAGTTGGTGTTATCCACTGCTTCTTCTGAGCCCCCTTGCCACCCTTCCTCTTTCCTTCCTGTGACTCTACAGATCAGAAGGAAAAATATATATTTTTTGGCCATGTGCCACATGTAGGATCTTAGCTCCAAAGGCCAGGGAAATTCCATAGAAATGGCACCCTCTGCATTGAAAGTGTGGGATCTTAATCACTGAACAGCGAGGAGGTCCCTACTGATCAGAAGGAAAAATCTTGAGGCAGGTTTTGCTTATTTTTCTCTTAAGAGAATCAATTCTCAAGCAGTCTCTCTGGAACCATGACCTACCACAGAGAAAGTAGATTGAAAAATGATTGTGCCCTCTGGGAAGAACTCGTTTATTCATTCCTGAATTCAGGTTGTTTTCATCAACAGCGATTAACAGCACATCCAATTAAAGTGAGCATTACGATTTGTGTGTGAAATTGCTCAGCTAGTCACTAACCACAGCATCCTAGCACCTTCGGTTTGACCAGGGATGGCACCTAACTGTCAGCTCTTTCAAATGAGAGAAAATCCCATTTATTACTTAACTAGGAGTCAATCTGGTGACATAGGTCTTATATATCACTTTTTATTGCCTTCTTATAAGAAACTGAACTAATTTGAAAAGTTCTGCAAATGATGTGGCAGTCAGAATACCCACACCTTACCTGTGGTCTTGGAAGGGATGCTCCTCAGTTATCAACGTCATACGATGTGATGTCATGTATCCACTCAGAGGGTGTAAGATGAGGGTTGGGGGAACCCAGAGCAGCCATAGGCACAGCAGGAAAATTGACATGAGCCAATATAATTTCTTTTCTCTAGAACTTCTCCTAAGGGCAGGGGGCAGGGGAGTGGAGAGGAGCCGAATTTGAAGGTTGGAATGTAAGAAAGAGTGGAGAGATTTATGATTGGCCTTTTGCAACCCAAAGATAAGAGTGGATCAGGAACTAAGAGCAAGCAGATATATGCTGCTGAGCACCAGTACTGCTCTGTGTGCTGTTATTTACCACTCTGGGATAAGCAAAAAGAAAGGGAAGAAGCTAAACTTTGGACTGTGAAGCAATTCAACATTACTGCTACTTCCAAACATATGATTTTGTGTTTATCAAAATATTGGTCCATGACAGATAGGGAGTGGTGGGTGGGAGGCGTTCGCTAACCATATAAGAGTTTGACCAGCTCTGGGTTAGAAGCATAGGTTGTGGTATAGGAAGAAAGAACCGCTGCAGAAGCATGGAATCATATTCATGGGGCTGAGTTTTTTTTTTTTTTTTTTATTGGGGTATAGCTAATTAACAATGTTGTGATAATTTCAGGTGAACAGCAAAGGGACTCAGCCATACATGTACATGTATCCATTCTTCCCTTAAACTCCCTTCCCATCCAGGCTGCCACATAACATTGAACAGAGTTCTCTGTGTTACACAGTAGGTCCTTGTTGGTTACCAGTTTTTAATGTAGCGGTGCATACATGTCTATCTCAAACCCTATAACTATCTCTTCCCCCCTGGCAACCAGAAGTTCATTCTCTCTGTCTGTGAGTCTCTTTCTGTTTTGTAAGTTCCTTTGCATAATTTCCTTTTAGATTCCACATATAAGGGCTATCATGTGATATTTCTCCTTCTCTGTCTGACTTACTTCACCCAGCGTGACAATCTCTAGGTCCAGCCATGTTGCTGCAAATGGCATTATCTCATTCTTTTTAATGGTGAGTAATAAAGTAATGCTCAAAATTCTCCAAGCCAGGCTTCAGCAGTACATGAACTGTGAACTTCCAGATGTTCAGGCTGGTTTTAGAAAAGGCAAAGGAACCAGAGATAAAATTGCCAAATTCCATTGGATCATCGAGAAAGCAAGAGAGTTCCAGAAAAACATCTATTTCTGCTTTATTGACTATGCCAAAGCCTTTGACTGTGTGGATCACAATAAACTGTAGAAAATTCTCAAAGAGATGAGAATACCAGACCACCTAACCTGCCTCTTGAGAAATCTGTATGCAGGTCAGGAAGCAACAGTTAGAACTGGACATGGAACAACAGACTGGTTCCAAATAGGAAAAGGAGTACGTCAAAGCTGTATGTTGTCACCCTGCATATTTAACTTCTATGCAGAGTACATCATGAGAAATGCTGGACTGGAAGAAGCACAAGCTGGAATCAAGATTGCTGGAAGAAATATCAATAACCTCAGATATTCAGATGACACCACCCTTATGGCAGAAAGTGAAGAGGAACTAAAAGCCTCTTGATGAGAGTGAAAGTGGAGAGTGAAAAAGTTGGCTTAAAGCTCAACATTCAGAATACTAAGATCATGGCATCTGGTCCCATTACTTCATGGGAAATAGATGGGGAAACAGTGGAAACAGTGTCAAACTTTATTTTTGGGCTCCAAAATCACTGCAAATGGTGATTGCAGCCATGAAATTAAAAGACGCTTACTCCTTGGAAGGAAAGTTATGACCAACCTAGATAGCATATTGAAAAGCAGAGACATTACTTTGCCAACAAAGGTCCATCTAGTCAAGGCTATGGTTTTTCCTGTGGTCATGTATGGATGTGAGAGTTGGACTGTGAAGAAAGCTGAGTGCCGAAGAATTGATGCTTTTGAGCTGTGGTGTTGGAGAAGACTCTTGAGAGTCCCTTGGACTGCAAGGAGATCCAACCAGTCCATCCTAAAGGAGATCAGTCCTGGGTGTTCATGGGAAGGACTGATGTTGAGCTGAAACTCCAGTACTTTGGCCACCTCATGCAAAGAGCGGACTCACTTGAAAAGACCTTGATACTGGGAAAGATTGAGGGCAGGAGGAGAAGGGGATGACAGAGAATGAAATGGTTGGATGGAATCAGTGACTCAATGGACATGGGTTTAGGTGGACTCTGAGAGATGGTGATGGACAGGGAGGCCTGATGTGCTGCGGTTCATGGGGTCACAAAGAGTCGGATACAACTGAGTGACTGAACTGAACTGAACTGAATATTCCCTTGTATAAATGTACCACATCTTCTTTATCCATTCCTCTGTTGATGGATTTAGGGTGCTTCCATGTCTTGGCCATTGTAAACACTGACACTATGAACAGTGGGGTACATAAATCCTCTTGGATCATGTTTTTCTTTGAATATATGCCCAGGATTGGAATTGAAGAGTCATATGGCAGTTCTATTTTTAGTTTTTAAAGGAACCTCCATATTGTTCTCTATAGTGGCTATACCAATTTACATTCCTACCAGTAGTGTAGGATGGTTTCCTTCTTTTCAAACCTCTCCAGAATTTATTTGTGGATTTTTTGATGATAATCATTCTGATCTGTGTGAGGTGATATCTCAATGTACTTTTGATTTGCATTTCCCTCATAATTAGCATGGAGGAGGCGATGGCACCCCACTCCAGTACTATTGCCTGGAAAATCCCATGGACGGAGGAGCCTGGCTACAGTTCATGGGGTCGCTAAGAGTCGGACAGGTCTGAGTGACTTCACTTTCACTTTTCACTTTCATTCATTGGAGAAGGAAATGGCCACCCACTCCAGAGTTCTTGCCTGGAGAATCCCACAGACAGGGGAGCCTGGTGGGCTGCTGTCTATGGGGTCGCACAGAGTCGGAAACAACTGAAGTGACTTAGCAGCAGCAGCAGCAGCAGCAGTGTAATTAGCAATGTTGAACATCTTTTCATGTGCCTCCTGGCCATTTGTATGTCTCCTTTGGAGAAATGTGTCTTTAGGTCTTCTGTCCATTTGTTGATTTGGTTGTTTTGATGCTGTTAAACATCATAAGCTGTTTGTAAATTTTGGGACTAATCTCTTGTTGGTCACATCATTTGCAAATATTTTTCCCTATCTGTGGTTTATCTTTTCATTTTGTTTATTTTTTCCTTTGCTGTTCAAAAGCTTTTGAGTTTAAGTAGATCTGTGGGGTTGAGTTTTAATGACGGTTCATGTAAGAAGTATTGCTGAAATGCTTTACGTGGATCATCCCACTGTCCTATCTGATTCTTCTTGGGGTCTGGTTTATTGATGGGCTTTCTGACATTTATGTAAATTTCTATTCCTTGCAACTAGAGAACTGAAGAACATTTTTAAAAAGCAAACAAAGAAATTATCTTTGAATTGTGTTGGGTGTTGTAATTTATTATATGAGGATTGAGAAATACCTTTTGATTTTTTCTTTTTGTGTTTTTGAGTTGACATACCATTTTAGATTAGAAATGCACAGTTTGCCAATTTATTGATTTAATGATGGAAGTGTTGTATGGACTGGTGACCCCAGAGGAAGTCAGCTAAACGGCAGGGAGGAACTATATGGGCCCAGCACAATCATTCATTCAGGGCATAACATGAGTTTGTAGTTGATCTTACTCTGGCACTGACCCCTGCAGAATGCATGCCCTCTAGGTGATATTGCAAATATGAACAAAGTTATCATCAAATAATTCTGCTGGGAGTTTCTTCCTCTTTGCTTGTCAAAAAAGGTGGAGTCCCTGGAAGGCTAGGAGGTTTTCTCCTTATCAGAGACATGAATACAGGGAACACTGAACTCCAGGAAACTGCAAGGGAGACCTGATACCACAGCATTATTTGTAGGGTGGTTTGCAAAGGTTCGCCTTTCCATGGAGGAGCTGAGTGATTGTGGACTACAATCTAGAAAGACAGTGAATGCAACATCTAAAGCATGGGGATGGCAGAGCTGCAGGTAAGAGCTCAAATTATAAGTGAGGCAATTCTACACATCTTCCAATCCTTTGAAACAAAAAAATTGGAGACATTCATAAAGACCCAAGTAGGAGAGAAGGCTGACATCCTGTTATTTTTCAGGCAGTACTCTTGATCTGTTGTATCCAGAGAATGTTGTAACTCAGGAACCAGCTGTATTATATTGGTGATTTCGTTTGGGGGACAGTAGAATATACAGACTCAGCCAGAAAGAAGGGAGTTGAGGATAAAGTCAGGAAGGTAGACTGGGGCATCAGTAATTGAGAATCACAGATGCCAGACTCAGCAGCCTGAATTTATCCTGTAGGTTAGAGGAGCCATTGAGGATTACAACAAAGTAGAATAGTTAGTGGAAGGGCAATTATACAATATCGATTTAGGTTGATCCTAGAGCAGTGTGTGGGAAGGATTATACAGAGGGGATCTGGTATGAAGTCTTGTAAAACAAGTGGGAGCCTTAATCAGGAACGTGAAGGAGAGAAAGCTAAGGAATGGACGTGAGAGACATTAAGGAACCAAATATTGATAAGATAGAGAATTTATTACGTATCTATACGAATAACTTAATCACTTTAATCTCTCATGCTTACTCTAATTGTTATTTGCAATATATATTAAGCTACAATTCAGTTAGTCAATATGAAGAGTGAGTTAAATAGATTTCAACATATCCTTCAAGAGTTCTAAATATAAGCAGGCAATCACATAAACATATGATGTAAAGGCTGTAAAATCTCATTGAAAAAAAAATTATTGGAAAAGTCAGATTGAAATAGTAGACATTCTGAGTTATAAAATGTTTTAAAAGAAATGTAGTCTTATTGCCTTCAAACGTAAATATATAGATCAGGTGTCTTAGGTTAATATTACACCAAAGAGGTTTTATTTTAATTAACAGCTAAATTTTTTTGATGAATTTAATCTTAATATACAATAGTCTTCTAAGTAATATTTTAAAATCATAATTTTGTAAACTCTTGTCTAGACAATTAAAAAAATTTTGGATAAACTTGATCTTGATTTAAAAGGGCCTTAAGAAATAAGTGATTATATTTTATGCAAGAGTAAGGTAATTTAGGAATACAGAGAATAATATAGAATGTGGCAATAGAATATCAGCATTTTGATAGTCTATCAAACTAGCTGGGCAGAGATGCTGGACGAGGAGAAATTCAAGGAGTTTTTCCATAGTGGGAGAAGTGAAATATCATAGGCTTGAGCACTGGACTCCTGCATAGTGCCGTCCATGGCTTTACGGTGGCTTTGATAAAGCAGGACATGAAATCTGAAAGTTGAATCAGGTATCTGAGGTCTCTCTGAAAGAAGGGCAGATGTGGAAATCCTCTAAAGTATACTTTAAGGATAATTGGAAGAATGGTTTCTAGAACTTCTTCCATCCTCAAAACAGTTAGTTGCTCAGTCATGTGAGACTTTGCGACCAAATGGACTGTAGCCCACCAGCCTCCTCTGTTGATGGGATTTCCCAGGCAAGTATACTGGAGTAGGTTGTCATTTCCTTTTTATCCATCCTCAAAAGTGTTGCTATTTGCCATTCCCAAATGAGAGGCAATTTCTTTAAAGTTTCTTATTTTCCAGGGCTAATAGAAGTAGGTATATGGTAACACTGAGCTCTCCATCAGTTGTTTGTGAATCATATTAGGTGCTTTGTTCTTGTTTGTAGGGAAGTGAAGTGGGGTGCTTACCTTGAAAAAGATAGGAACATGTTGAAAGGAGAAAAAAATGCCTTGCATGGGCAGAAGAGTCTCACTAAGCATGTATTCCACTTCATAATTTGCACATTTGATGGCAATTCTTTTACTTATCAAAATGTCAACCCTTCCTGATTTTCAGGTACAACTAGTATCTAATCTACTTCAGTTTAGATTTACACTAAAGATGACAAGATGAAGCTTAGATGTTACAGATTTCCTGAGCCTATAATCTACTAAATCTTCCATACTCTATATAATCACACCAATTCTTTTAAAATTATGACCTGAGCAGGGGAAAAAGAAACCTGAAAAAGAGTCATGGAACACAGTGGACAGTGGATTTAGGCACAGTTCTTAGGGCTTAGACTGTCACTCAACTAAGGAGAAGTCACCAGCTCCAGAGTACAGAGCTCTCATGACACATACATAGAAGGATTTCAAAGTTGCTATGGACCAGAGTCTGCTGCCTTCTTCCTGTTATTCTCTTTTCCCCATGGGACCATTTACGGTTGTTATTCTGTCTGAATTTGACCCACTGTATATTGACTATGTGTGGGTCAGTTAAGATATAACTTAGTTCCTAGGCTTCTGGATCAAGAGGAGCTACATCTGTACACATGTGGAGATATTCACAAGATTTAGACCTTGATCCTAATGTCACATTGGTTTGTCTCTCTTGAGAGAGGTGACGAATATGTTTTATATGTAGGAGAGAAATACATAGTCACATAATACAGACTGTGGTTGACTGTATTATTGTCCTCAAATATTTATTGCCTTCTGGGGGAGGATTATGCCTCCCATTACATCTGCATCAGGTTTGGTCATGTTACTTGACTTGAACAAGGGAATATGAGTAGAAACAGGAAGCTGTTTCCTCCTCTCAGGAAATCGTTTCCTCATTAGCTCATGTTCCAGGACAAAAAGATCTGCAGTAGATTGGGTCGTGAGGTAGGAAGGATATATAACAATCAAGAATTAGACTTTTCTTGTTATATGTTCCTAAGACTATGGGTTCATTCGTTATTGGTGCATAAGTTAGCTAAGTTGATTGAGTCTCTCTCTTTTTCTCTATGTTTTGATTTTTAAGGCAACATTTTGATCATAAGGCATCCTGTATTTTTCCTTCTAACTTTAATTTGAAACATTTAAGAAAATTCAGCAGTGTCTTCAAAATATAAAGATAAATCAATTTTTATTCTTAAATCAGCTGAAAAGTTAGGTGCATGAATGTACATAGGCAAAGGTGCTCTGAAAGAGATGATGGCAGTCATTTGGGGTTTTTCACCTTAACTTTTTCCGAGTGATAGTTGGATTTATATCATGGCTTCATGAGTTAATTAAAATTAGTCTAATTTAAAAGAATGATAAAACTCTTGTTGGTTTTTCAAAGCACTTCTGACTTTTAATGCATTCTTTTATCACTTGTGTTCTAATAATTACAATTTGTCACCCAAAATGGTGGGCAGCACACAGAGCTTGAACATTCTTCCTCCAGTTCTTGTTACTCTTATTTTTTTTTCTCTTTCTTAAAATAAGAGAAAATCCACTTATTGACTTAAAAGGACTAAGAAAAATATATTTAAAGAAATATCAATAGATGAAGCACACGTGCTTTAAAAATCTGTCCTGTGACTTTTACTGGTTTCTTAAATTTATTTTTAAACATTAATGAAACTGACATTTCTGTGGCCTTTGAACTAGGCTCTGGCTTTCCAGGAAAAGTAACTCAGATCGGGCTACTTATGGCAATTAAATGACTTAGAGAAAGACTTTTAACAATTCACAGCCTGTCAAACTAAAGACATCATCTAAATGTTTTTGAAAAGATTTTAATTTTACTATTCCTGTCCATGTAGGAAAATAAAGTTCATGGGAGAAATGCCATTATTTTAAATTTACACAAAAATTCTGTCAGACCTTCTGTAAGCTCCCTCACCAAGATAAAGTTTGAGAACTTGGAATTATTCCTTAAAGAAGAATCAACCAGAAAAATATGTGAATTTATATTTCTTCAGAATATAATTCAATAAATAATTGCTCACTCAATAATTTACTTATTCACTTTTATTTTTAAGCATCTATATCATATATAACAGTATAGACAAATGCAACAAAAAGCAAAATATAATGCAGTTAGAAATAGCTTAATGTAAATCAATTTACTTTCAATAATTTTAGGACGGATAGTGAATTTTTATTTTTTGGTAACAGTAACTCTTCATTCCAAAGTGTTGATGAATCTAACTGTCTCTTAACTTGCTCTGAAAGGCATGTTATCTTGGCTTTGGATTTAATTTTATGAAGTGATGTTTCTTAGTTTCATAATAAACACTTTATTTCCAAGGAACTCAATCAAAAAGGATAGTATATATTTCCATTTCAGTTCCTAAAAATTCCTTTAGATGTCTCTGTTTTGTGTTTCATCAGAATCAATATTGCAGGCCACTGGGAAAGACATTGCCTGAAGCTGGCTTTCTAACAAGTTGAGTTTGTCCTTTTAAGGACAAACATGGCTCATTGAAAACAATTTAACAAAGTTAATGAAAGAAAAATATGGATGATGACATGCAGATACATCATTACACTTCATAATATTTATAAGCCAAAAAATCATCTTTATTGTGAAGATGGCCTTTTTACTTAGCTTGCAGGCATTTCTGTTGCATAATACAATTTTAATAATCTTTGGTTTTATAGTACAACCTGTATTTTTATTAGAGGATAGCCATTCAAGCTGAAATAACAAAAATAGATCTACAGAGCTCTTTATCCTATGGCTTATCTTTTTAAAGGATATAAAATATTGAAATGACTCTGCTTTATTACAAATGTGTGTAACACATCTCTTAGAAATTTAAACATTCTAGCAAACAGTGATGTGTTTGGGAAGGGAAAAGGGCCTCTAAAAATATTGTTAGACTTGTAGTTAAATGTGGATTAAGTACACTTACTTTACCTTCTTTCTTTACCAAATCCCAACTGAAATGATATTAAAGCAATACAAGATGTTTGATTCAAAAAACAAGGAGAACATGAGATTTTTAAAACAGTCACTAAAATATTGGTAGATGGAAGAACAAAGTGGAGACAGCTAAAAGGCCAATACCTACAGATGGAGGGCACCAAGAAGCAGGTCACAGAGCTCCAGAAGGCTCTAAGGACCTCTGAAGGAAAAAGTTGTAGAGGAGACAAAATTAAAAGGCTTGATGAAAGTTGTGTATAAAGAGCATCTTATTCCTCGCAACACTGCCCACAATGCCAGTGAACTCCTTCCCCAAGCCTTTGTAAAAGATAGGAGATTTGTTTCCTGGATAAACTGAACCTAACAAAGTTTGAATTTGGGGACATCAGAAACAGTAGAATAAAATATGTGTAATATAGGAATAAAAGAGGACATAAGTGAACATCTAAATATTATATAATGATGAAAGCTTTGGTCTTCTTCTCTCCTTCAGCATACAGAATGTGGGCAGTGGTGGTTTAAGTCAAATATGCAGATACTGGCAGATTTCTTTCCAAAGAATTTGACTGGCTAAAGAGGAAAAAAAAATCTACATTTTTCTGACATTTCTGTTTCAGAAAAGCAACGAAGCCCACCAACTGGAATGGTCTGCCACTCAAAATGTGACTATATAACCAAGGATTGCTGGAAATATGAAGAAAGCATCTCATATGAAAGTTAAACATGAGAACAAGATGAAAGGAACTCAGAAGAAATGAAGTCAATGTAGAAGCAGATAAAAAATGATAAGATAAAGAATCATTAGTATTCTTAGAGACTCAGGGAATATATTTTATCTTTGAAGCAATAACAGGAAGTTATAAAAAATTCACAGAATAAGAAAGTCATAAGAAGTAAAAATATTTTTAGCAGAAGTAAAAAGTTTAATAGAAGTATAAAAGATAAAGTGAGGATATTTGCAAAAATAGAGCAAAAGATAAAACAAATAGAAAAATTTTAATTAGTGGAACAAGCAAGGGCAAAACGTTCAACTACTAGGCCTTTGAGAAAAAGATCAAAAACAAAAAACGAAGGGAGGAAAAACCTTAAAGAAAAACTATGAGAAGGTTTGTAATTATTTAAAGCAAAGAATTTTTAGGTCCAAAGGGTCTTGCAAATCTTCAGAAATGAGTAATAATAAAATGCACATCAACAAACAATATCATGACTTTTCAGAACCTTAAGCATCCAAAGTGGAAGTCTTAGTTGTATAGTGTAGTACCCAGTCGTGTCCGACTCTCTGTGACCCCAGGGACTGTAGCCCACCAGGCTTCTCTGTCCATGGAATTTTCCAGGCAAGAATGCTGGCGTCAGTAGCCATTCCCTTCTCCAGAGGATCTTCCCAACCCGGGGACTGAACCTGGGTCTCCTGCATTGCAGGCGGAGTCTTTGCCATCTGAGCCAAGAGGATCCTAAAAGCAGTCAGAGAGAAATTACAGGTCACACTTGAAAGCTGGATATCAGACAATGGGCATTTCCTTCAAAATCCTGTGGCAGGACGAATCACAATCTAGAATTCCATACTTAGCCAACTTATCAATCAACTGTGAATGCAGAGTATTATTTTTAGATGTGAGGGATCTCAAAAAATGGCTCTTCTGTGTACTGTCTCTTAGGATATTACCAAGAGAGCGTGCTCCACTAAAAAGAGGAATCAGTAGTATGTTATATGTGAAACTTGTTAAGGAAGTAAATCCTTCTTCACAAGAAAAACAATTTTTTTCTATTTCTATTTCTTTTGTTTTCTGTCTGTATAGACGATTTGTTGATTTGTTGTTGTTGTTCAGTGGCTCAGTCGTGTCTGACTTTTGCGACCCCAGGAACTGCAGCAGGCCAGTCTTCCCTGTCCTTTAACATCTCCAGGAGTTTGCTCAAACGCATGTCCATTGAGTCAATGATGCTGTCCAGCCATGTCATACCCTGTTGACCCTCTTCTCCTTCTGCTCTCAATCTTTCCCAGCATCAGGGTCTTTCCAGCTAGTTGGCTGTTTGCATCAGGTGGCCAAAGTATTGAAGCTTCAGTCCTAATGAAGCTTCCTTTTTCCTAAAGGAAAAGCTTAAGAAAACACTCACTGATAATACCGACCTTTCTTCTTCATCTACTGCATTTGACAGAAATTAACCTTTTAAAACTTTTACCCATGATGCTTTTAATAGTTTTAATGATTACATGTACAATGTAGTGTAAATTAATCTCCACATTTTGTCAAAATAATGTCTCCATTCTTTGATCACAAGTGTTGCACACACTCCACCCCAGGGCACCCACGGACAGCAGGACACTTCATCGCAGGGAGCACGGGATGAGTTCTGTTCAGAATCTCACAAAAGCTAAAACACTAACTCGTTTTTAAAAAATCTCACTACAAAATCAAAAGACTGATCCAAAGAGTGCGCTGTTGGCTGGTGCGCTCTGGCGCACAGGACAGAGTTAGGGAATGTCGCGGCTGCTGCCGGGACGCTGCGCGCAGCATTCAGGAAGGAGGCTGTGCGCGCTCTTCTCGCCTGACTCCTCAGCGAGGGTCTGCACCTCCCACCTCCAAAGCTACAGTCTCTTCCAGTGAATAGTCCGTGTTGATTTCCTTTAGGATTGACTGGTTTGATATCTTTGCTGTCCACGGGACTCTTGAGAGACTTTAGCACCACAATTCAAAAGCATCCATTCTTCGGCACTCAGCTTTCTATATGGTCCAACTCTCACATCCGTACATAACTACTAGAAAAACCATAGCTTTGTTGGCAAAATGATGTCTCAGCTTTGTAATATGCTGTTTAGGTTTGTCATAGTTTTTCTTCCAAGCTGATGTAAGATGATGGATGTTCACTAAACTTGTGGCCATCATTTCATGACACATGTAAGTCAAATCATCATGCCATACACCTTAAACTTGTACAATACTGCTTGTTAATTATATCTCAGTAAATCTGGAAGAACAAAATGAGGGCTCAGACAGAAAGGAAGGAAGCCCATGGATCTGGAGCAAAGGACTACAAACCAAAAGTCAGGTGAAAGGCCTGTCTAGGTGATGGTGAAGGGAAGTACCAGCATGAGAAAACTAAGTCAGAAAAAGAAAATGAGCCCAGAAGCCTTCGAGAGGTTGGCCTGTGAAGTATTTAAAAACAGAACTGATATATTGCCAGCTGTGCCTTTGACAGCTGAAAGTTATGCTTTGACCAAGTGCAAGTCAGGGATGTAATCAAAACAATATTTTTGTCTTCCATTGTCCTTTTACAGCTTTTTTTCAGTGTCTTCTGGATAAATTCCCAGAGGTCCACATTGCTAACTGGCTCACTCTTAGAAGATAAAAAGTTCTAGAGGCAGTAACAAATTTGGAAAATGTCAGAGTGATGGGCATCACCATGTGCTTTCAGCAAAGCCTTATTAGAAAGAAATGATCTCAGGAAAGAATTAGTAATTTGAAAACAGAAATGAAAGCAATTAGAGAAAGACCAGAAATTTTTTTATTTTAAAATTTTTTACAATTTCCCCGTTTGTAAATCATTTTTTTCTCCTTCTCTTTTGCACAAAGATATATTGCATTTCCCAGCCTGTCTTGCAGAGAAGTCATATGAGTGGGTTCTCCCCGAAGGAATGTAAGAAGAAATAATTTATGATACTTTGGGGACTGGGTCCTAAAAATTTCCAATGTAAGAAGCTTTGTATTCTTTCCCTTTCCGGCAGACTTACGGAAAAATAAACTTGGTGGCCCAGGAAGCCACATGTTAGTGATAGTGGAGCCAGAAAGTGGAAAGAAATTGGGTCTCTGAACCACTGCTTGTTGCTTGGAGCAGAGCTCCCTGCCAATCAAAAACAGACATCTCATGTGGTCAAAAAATAAACTTCCATTGTCATGCTATAGCCAAAAAAAATTAGCAAAACTATCCTCTGGAGATACGTGACCATTTATCTACTCAGCTCATAGTTTTAGGGAAGGTTTGGAAAATGTCAGGGTGGTAGGTGTCATCATGTACTTTCAGCAAAGTCTTATGATCTCAGGAAAGAATTGATCTCAGGAAAGAACTGGTAATTTGAAAGCAGAAATGAAAGTGATAGAGAAAGACAAGAAATTTTTAGTTTTTAATTTTAACACAAAAAACATTTTGTATTGGGGGTATAGCCAATTAGCAATGTTGTGATAGTTTCAGATAAAAGACCAGAAATTTGAGCTCTTGAATTTTAGACTTTCGATTTTAAATATGCTCTCAATATGTACATTGGAGTATTTGTTCCCAGACTATAACTAAGTCTCTGCCTTTAGTTTAGCATTCAGTCTCCATTCCCTACCTGGGGAGGATCTGCTGCTTTCAGTGGGAAAAGAGGCAGGTTTTACTACCCTTTCTGCCACCTATCTGCCACTTTTGAGCTATTGTTACTGATGCTGTGGCTTATGGGAATGGAGGGCAGTGGGAGGAAGGGAATGGGGAGCAGAGAATTCCATACCTGCCCTGGTTTGTTTAAGACTGGCAGATGTTTGGAGCCAGTTTTCCCCTATTAGCTGCTTTGGTGGTTCTTCAGTGTAGGCATGCCTCTTGAGCTTGTCTACTCAGCCCTGAGTTTAGGGAACCACTTTCTACTGTCTCTTTCTGTTAGAAGTAAACTACCCCTTACTGAGAGTCCTCTTGATCAGGGCTACAAATGGCTCAAGGCCAGCTCTTTCTGTGGGGTCTACATCTCCTCCACCAAAAATACTTTAAATTTACTCCGTTGCCCTAACAGCTCATCAGCTACCCCACTTGCCTTTCACTAAAGCTTACTTCTTGGAAGAAAAGCTATGAAAAACCTAGATAGCATAATCACTTTGTCAACAAAGGTCCAGAGAGTCAAAACTATGGTTTTCCCAGTCATCATGGACAGATGTGAGAGCTGGACCATAAGAAAGGCTGAGCACCGAAGAATGCTTTTGAATTGTGGTGCTAGAGAAGACTCTTGAGTCCATTGGACAGCAAGGACAGTCAATCCTAAAGGGAATCAACCTGGAATATTCATTGGAAGAACTGATGCTGGAGCTCCAATACTTTGGCCACCTGATGCGAAGAGCTGACTCGTTGAAAAAGACCCTGATGCTGGGAAAGACTGAGGGCAGGAGGAGAAGGGAACAGCAGAGGATGAGACAATTGGATGGCATCACTGACTCAATGGACACGAGTTTGAGCAAACTCCAGGAACTTGTGAAGGATGGGAAAGCCTGCCACATTCCATAGGGTCACAAAGAGTCAGACATGACTTAGCAACTGAACTGAACTGAAATCTTTCAGATCCCTGTTCTCATCTCTCCCACTCTGTGGAACAAAACTCAAGCTCTCTAAGTTGTCCTAGTGGAGCTCTTTTTGTGAAGGTTAATATCCCACCCTTTCCCCTTGGAGAAAGTGAAACTCACAGCCTAACATCCTGAGTGTGTATGTGTGTGCACAGCACAGCCTAACATCCTGAGTGTGTATGTGTGTGCACAGACAGGCACAGACACACACACATACACACACACACATATACACCCCCTCTTTGCAAATCATATCATCTTCTCCAATCTCTTGCCCCTTTTATATTCTCCTGTGGTTTGGGCATGGTCTGACTGATTCTTTGATACCCCTTTTAAACATCTGCATTTTTGTTTGACGCTTCCCTTTGGAATTTCATATATACTATTAACATATTGCTGTGACTTAGCTGGAATGTCCATTTTAGATTGTTAGACTGTATTAAAAAAAAAAAAAAAACCTTTCGTACTTCTGTTTTGAGATTGTGGGAAAGAATTAGTTATAGGCACACATACACAGAAAACAAATTATAGGGATATTGAAATTAATCAGTTTTAAATTACACACAAAGCTATAAGTTTTATAAGAAAAGAAACTATCTGCCATGTCTCCACCCGACCTACTGTTCTTACTATGTACGGCAAGCTACTCCTCACCATTCAGTGAATACAAGCAGTGGGGATGGAACATCTTAGTCTTAAGTATTTTTGGAAAATCAGCTTCCTCTCTATAGAAGCATGAAGGTGGTGGTTGCCAGAAGTGCCTTTTCCACATCAGATTGCCATTTAAAATACTAAAAACAGCTAAAAACCCCATTCATTTGTGTAACTGGTATCTTTTCCTTAAAAGTTTAGTCATGGTTAATGGACTCTGTCCATTCCATTTCTGAAGTTAGAACCCTCCACTTCAGTCCTTCTCTCTGGGTCATTCTTCTTTGACATCTTATCATTCACAAAGTATATTCACTTCATGGCAGATAGATGGGGAAACAGTGGAAACAGTAGCTGACTTTATTTTTCTGGGCTCCAAAATCATTGTAGATGGTGATTGCAGCCATGAAATTAAAAGATGCTTACTCCTTGGAAGGAAAGTTATGACCAACCTAGACAGCATATTAAAAAGCAGAGATGTTACTTTGCCAACAAAGGTCCATCTAGTCAAGGCTATGGTTTTTCCTGTGGTCATGTATGAATGTGAGAGCTGGACTATAAAGAAAGCTGAGCACCGAAGAATTGATACCTTTGAACTGTGGTGTTGGAGAAGACTCTTGAGAGTCCCTTGGACTGCAAGGAGATCCAACCAGTCCATCCTAAAGGAGATCAGTCCTGGGTGTTCATTGGAGAGCCTGATGTTGAAGCTGAAACTCCAATTCTTTGGCCACCTGATGTGAAGAGCTGACTCATTTGAAAAGACCCTGATGCTGAAAAAGATTGAAGGCAGGAGGAGAAGGGGACGACAGAGTAAGAGATGGTTGGATGGCATCACCGACTTAATGGACGTGGGTTTGAGTGGACTCTGGGAGTTGGTGATGGACAGGGAGGCCTGGTATGCTGCAGTTCATGGGGTCGCAAAGAGTCGGACACGACTGAGCAACTGAACTGAAGTATATTCAGTTCTATGTTGGTTCAATGGCTGACATCCTGGGATACTAGAACATTAGGAGTGATGTGGCCAGATTGTTACCCTAATTCTGAAATATCTCATAAAGAAAATGTGAGAAAATCATAAGCACAAGTAAGAAAGTCTACATCTAACTGATAAAACATTTTCAAAAGATGTGATTGACAAGGGTTTACTTCCCAAAATATACAAACAGCTCATACAATTCAATAACAAAAAAAAAACCACTCAGTCAAAAAAATGGGCAGAAGACATAATAGACTTCTCCAAAGATGGCATATAGACAGCCTTTAGGCACATGAAAAACTGCTCACCATTGATAATTATCAGAGAGATGCAAATGAAAACTACAGTGAGGTATTACCTCTTACCAGTCCAAATGGCCATCATCAAGAAGTCTACAAATAAATGCTGGAGAAGGTGTGGAGAAGGGAATCCTCCTACACTGAGGGCAGATAAGTTGGTACAGCCACTATGGAGAACAGTATGGAGGTTCATTAAAAAACTAAAAATAAAGTTAACCGTATGATTCAGCAATATCACTCATGGGCATATATCTGGAGACAAGACTAATTCAAAAGATACAGGCACCCCTACATTCATGGCAGCACTATTTGCAATAGCTAAGGCATGGAAGCAACCTAAAGGTCTATGGGCAGATCAGTAGATAAAGAAGATGTGGTGTATATACAGTGGAGTGTTATTCAGCCATTTCCCTTGTCCAGGGGATCTTCCCAACTCAGGGATTGAACCCAGGTCTCCCACATTGCAGGTGGATTCTTTACCAGCTGAGCCACAAGGGAAGCCCAAGATACTGGAGTGAGTAGCCTATCCCTTCTCCGCCAAATCTTCCTGACCCAGGAATCGAACTGGGCGGGATCTCCTGCATTGCAGGTGGATTCTTTACCAACTGGGCTATCAGGGAAGCCCTTTATTCAGCCATAAAAGAATGAAACAATGCCACTTGCAGCAACATGGATGGACCTCAGTTCAGTTCAGTTCAGTCGTTCAGTCGTGTCCGACTCTTTGCGACCCCATGAATCGCAGCACGCCAGGCCTCCCTGCTCATCACCATCTCCCGGAGTTCACTCACACTCACGTCCATCGAGTCAGTGATGCCATCCAGCCATCTCATCCTCTGTTGTCCCCTTCTCCTCCTGCCCCCAGTCCCTCCCATCATCAGAGTCTTTTCCAATGAGTCAACTCTTCGCATGAGGTGGCCAAAGTACTGGAGTTTCAGCTTTAGCATCATTCCTTCCAAAGAAATCCCAGGGCTGATCTCCTTCAGAATGGACTGATTGGATCTCCTTGCAGTCCAAGGGACTCTCAAGAGTCTTCTCCAGCACCACAGTTCAAAAGCATCAATTCTTCGGCGCTCAGCCTTCTTCACAGTCCAACTCTCACATTGATACATGACCACTGGAAAAAACAAAGCCTTGACTAGATGGACCTTAGTCGGCAAAGTAATGTCTCTGCTTTTGAATATGCTATCTAGGTTGGTCATAACTTTTCTTCTAAGGAGTAAGCGTCTTTTAATTTCATGGCTGCAGTCACCATCTGCAGTGATTTTGGAGCCCCCAAAATAAAGTCTGCCACTGTTTCCCCATCTACTTCCCATGAAGTGATGGGACGAGATCCCATGATCTTCGTTTTCTGAATGTTGAGCTTTAAGCCAAGTGTTTCACTCTCCTCTTTCACTTTCATCAAGAGGCTTTTGAGTTCTTCTTCACTTTATGCCATATAAGGGTGATGTCATCTGCACATCTGAGGTTTTTGATATTTCTTCCAGCAATCTTGATTCCAGCTTGTGCTTCCTCCAGCCCAGCGTTTCTCATGGATGTACTCTGCATATAAGTTAAATAAGCAGGGTGACAACATACAGCCTTAACATACTCCTTTTCCTGTTTGGAACCAGTCTGTTGTTCCATGTCCAGTTCTAACTGTTGCTTCCTGACCTGCATACAGGTTTCTCAAGAGGCAGGTCAGGGGGCCTGGTATTCCCATCTCTCTCAGAATTTTCCACAGTGTATTTTGATTCACACAGTCAAAGGCTTTGGCATAGTCAATAAAGCAGAAATCGATGTATTTCTGGAACTATGGATGGACCTAGAGAATATCATACCAAGTGAAGTAAGTAGAAAGAGAAATATCATATGATATCACTTCTATGTGAAATCTGGGCTTCACTGGTGGCTCAGCGGTAAAAGAATCTGCCTGCAATGCAGGAGACATGATTTTGACTCCTGGCTTGGGAAAATCCCCTGGAGAAGGAAGTGGCAACCCACTCCAGTATTCTTGCCTAAGAAATCCCAGGGACAGAGGAGCTTTGCTACAGTCGGTGGAGTTGCAAAGAGTTGGAGACAGCTTGGCAACTAAACAACAACAACGTGACATCCAAAGAATGATACAAATAAACGTGTTTACCAAATAGAAACAGACTCACAGACATAGAAAACAAACTCATGATTACCAGAGTGGAAAGGAGGGAAGGATAAATTAAGAGTTTGGGATTAGTAGAAACAAACTACTATATATGTAGATACAAACTACTTTATATAAAACAGATAAACAACAAGGTCCTGTGCTATATATAGCATAGGAAACTATATTCAGTTTCTTGTAGTAATCTGTAATGGAAAAGAAATGAAAAGAATGTATATACATAAATATATATATGTAAAACTGAGTCCCTTTGCTATACATCAGAACCAAGCACAACATTGTAAATCATCTATTGAATTTATGCCTGTAATGTGGGAGACCTGGGTTCAATCCCTGAGTTAGGAAGATCCCCTGGAGAAGGGAACATCTGTCCATTCCTGTATTCTGGCCTGGAGAATTCCGTGGACTGCATAGTCCACGGGGTAGCAAAAGTTGGACATGATCGAGTGACTTTCATTTCACTTCACTTCACTTAGTTGCTTAACTGTGTCCATGTCCAACTCTTTGCGATCCCATGGACTGCCAGGCACTCCTGGCAAGAACACTGGAATATGCTGCCATGCCCTCCTCCAGGGGATCTTCCCAACCCAGGGATCAAACTCAGGTCTCAGGCAAGAACACTGGAATGTGTTGCCATGCCCTCCTCCAGGGGATCTTCCTAACCCAGGGATCAAACTCAGGTCTCCCACACTGCAGGTACATTCTTTACTGGCAAGAACACTGGAATATGTTGCCATGCCCTCCTCCAGGGGATCTTCCCAACCCAGGGATCAAACTCAGGTCTCCCACACTGCAGGTACATTCTTTACTGTCTGAGCCACCAGGAAAGCCCAAGAATATTGAAGTGGTAGCTTATCCTTTCTCCAGGAGATCTTCCCGAACCTGGAATCAAATAAAATCTGCCTGCTTTACAGGAAGAATCTTTACCAGCTGAGCTACCAGGGATAAGTCAACTATACTCAAAGAAAAAGGAAAAACTGTGTTGATAAATGTTGCCCATCTTTTTCATCTGCAGAAAATGCTTAATTTTGCAGGTTAAGGTTTTCTATCAGTCAGAATAAAGGATTACTATTACTGCTTTTCTCAACTCATATAGGTGGAATTATTTGTCCCATTTTCTGTGATTATACTGCTGTTGATAGCACATTCTGTATTGTAATGGGTGTGTTAAGTGGCATCTTTCACACTGTAAAAGTGAAAACCGTAAAGAGAACTCCTTATGGTTAAGGATCTTACTCACTTTTGTGTCCCCATGTCTAAGAACAATGCCAGGACAAAGAACTCAATAAATAATGAATGAATAAATAATTGAATGAAAAAATGAAGGAAAACTAGAATAAAATAAAATATGATTTCCTTTTGTCAACATTTTAAATATTATTATAATTGTTGCATGTGTCTGTCTCCTCCTTTTGATTGTGAGTCTTAAAGAGTATTAATATTTTTTGCTTAATCCAGTAGCTTCAGCATTTAACATGTATAGTTGCTCAGTGAATGTTCGTGAAATGAAAAAATGGATGCATTAATTAATAAGATGGACAAGATAAGCACCCTGTGTAGCCAGTGTCTCATGCTTTTGTTATGCTAACTCGTGTCCTCATTTTTTAAGACTCAAATCTGTCGCTGAAATCCTAGAAAATGACTCATGGGAGTACCTTCTCTACTATCACTTTCTAAAATATCAATTTTTTTAAAGATAATGTTTGGTTTTTCTTCTTTCCTCTTTTTCTCTTATCTCTTCTTTAATTCGGATCTTGAATGAAGACAATGTTAACAAGTGCTATCAGGATAAGTCTTTTATAGAACTGATACCTTGGTTTATAAGCACCATCTTCTTTGTCCAGTTAATGCCATTGTGTTGGATGAGTTAATGAGAATGCCCAAGGCATACAGATAAAAGGACTATAGAGCAAGTTGTTACATGGTTTCCTTCTTAAATAAGACTTATTGCAGAATGTCCCTGGCCTTAAGTAAAAATAGATATAACATTAGCATTTTCAAGGCCCTGATCTTATGTTAACACAGATGCCCTGCTCTTGTTTTAACCCTGGCTTAGCACTGCTTGACATTATAAGTATACCCAATCCCCATTTGGGGGCAAAGAACAAATTGCCCTTCCCTGTTCACAGGAAAGATCTAGTATGTTTGTATCCAGAGATTAGCTTTGTAATTGCAATTTCTGAAACCAGTCGCAGGCCTACAGTTTGCTTCTCTGCCCGAAAGACAAAAAAATCCTGGGAGGACGAATTTTTAAGATCAGATTCTTACAAGGTAGTTGAAAGTTTAGTTTTTTCCCAGCTGGGGGTGAGGTGGGGGAACTATCCTATAAAAACCAGAGTCAAGGAAAAGTTTTAACATATCAAAACTGGCGAAATCTTTCATGCTCAATTGTGCAACAGAGCAAAATGAGATGAGCATATTAGTGGCAGTTGAGAAAAATGGCTTTTTAAATTCCTTTTTTTATGAGAGTAATTTAGGAAGTGTTGTGTAAGAGTCATTAAGTACGAAATACCATCAATATCACTGTGAGTTGCATTCTGTTTTTCGTTTAGCTTCCTGAGTGACATTTGCTGCTGTTGTTCAGTCGCTAAGTCGTGTCCAACTCTTTGAGACTCCAGCACCAGGTGACATATGATACCTTAAATCTGATGAAGGAGCATTTTTTGGAGGCTAAAAGGGAAAGGTATGGAGGCAAACGCTCCAAGCAGCACAAGGTTTCTTGGGAAGGGGGTCCCCAAAACAACATTTGCCCGCCATTCGAGGAAGTCTTGCTTCCAACCCATGAATCCATGAATGGAGTAAAACCAAGAAGAATCTTCTTGTAAGACAGCTGAGCAGTTCCATGGGAAAATCAAAAGGAATGGGGGCAGGACCTGGGAGCTCCTGGGAGATGATTTCAAGCAGGGAGAGAGGAGTGAGGAATGCGGTTGTAGCTCTAAGTCTCCAGGAGCATTACATCAGTTGTTATTTTGGATTGGGATAAAAAGGAAAAAAGCCTCCTTCCCCCTCACCTTTGCTGGCCTGAAAAGTTATGGTGTGTGAAGTATCATTCCTTGTAAATATTGTTTTGAAGATCTAACCAACTAGAGAGAGTTAAAAAGCCAACAAAACACACTATAAAGCCAAGATCTCAGGGGGAAATATATTTTTATGAGTCCCCGTTTATTGAGTACTTGTTGAGTTTGGTACACTATGGCCAATTTAATTTGACCAGATACTTCCTATCTGTGACTGGCTTAAGGTCATGTGAAGTTTACCCCATACCTTGGCCTCAGAGTAAAGCCTCAGCACTTTGTACTTATACGATAGCATCTTCCTCTGTTATGGAAGTTTTCTCTTGTAGCCAGTTCTTTGGAAAATGTGCCACGGTTGTCTCACCTCCAAGCCTTGCTTCTGGATTTTCCTCTGAATTTCCAATTGTAACCAAACACTGAGCCGCCTTCAGCTGGGCTTTCACAATTTGGGTCAGATTACGCTTCTTCTGACTCACACGAGTGGCCTTTTCTCTAAATCTGTAGCTTCCACACTGCTCTCCGAGGCTGCTGTAACTGCATTCTTCTGTTTCTGGACATTTTCTTTCCTTTTTTAAATTAACTTTCATTGGAGTATATTTGCTTTCCAATGTTGTGTTAGTTTCTGCCACACAGCAAAGTGAATCAGCTACATGACTGCATATATCCCCTCTTTTTGGATTTCCTTTCCATTCTGACCACCACAGATGGATGTTTTCTCAAGGATCTTCTGGTCTCCTTGGTTGCAGACTCCATTCTAGCCATCACAGAGTTTTATTTGTTTTTCTGGAATTTTTATGTGTTGTATGGCAACATCTGTGCTGTTGTATGTGCGTGTGTGTTTGAGTGTGAGAGAGGTTTCCTTTTTCTCATGCCAAAGCACACTGCTGGATTCACCCTTGGCCCCACTCTTGGTGGAAGCATCAGTGAACCATTACTGCTGACCCTGTTACCGTATCAGGGGCTGTGATGGACAGATGCCCTCCAGACTTGCACCATTCATCCTCTGTGCCGCTCCTGTGCTTGCAGAAACTCAACAGAATGGCCTGCATTCTCAAACAGTGCCAAGCATTCTAAGATGGGCTGGGGCAGAGGAAGAATTTCCAGTTAGAAAAACATAAGATGGTAACTTACCATTCTTCTCTATTTAATGCGACAGAATCCATTTAAACATCCTATCATCCAGTTTATGGTATCGTTTTCATGTATGCATTCATTCACTCCCTTATTTATTCATTAACTCATCTATTGCATATTGAGATCTAGTCTCTGTGAATACATTTAGGAAGAAGGTGTAGCACTTAGCTATCGGCATAACAGTGCTGCATTGCAATCCACCAGAAAAGCTAGTAGCACACAGCAATATAAACATTTGTTTAATTCATAACTCTGCTGGCCAAAGGGGTGGTTTCCATGTCTGAGCCAGGCTTGGCTGATCTCATCTGAACTCGCTTATTTATCTGTCATTAGCTGGCAGCTGGACAGGCTGATCTAGAAGGACCTTGGCTAGGAGTGGTGAGACAGCTTGGATTTCTTTCATGTACCTCTCATCCTTCAGCAGGATAACCTGGCTTTGATTCCATGATGGTGAGGATCCAAGTATAATGGGAATGAACAAGACCTCTTGAGGCATAACCTCAGAAATGGCTCTAGGTCCCTTCTGTCATACTCTATTAGCCAAAAGAGGGTTCACGGGAAAGCTCAGATTCAAGGTCAGGGTGGAATGAATGGAGAATAAATGCTGTCTTTTTAAGTGATGAACTGCAAAATCACATGAAAAACACATGGGTTCAGAGAGGCCATTTAGGCCTCCCATGCATTTGACCTACCACATGGAGATAGACAGGCAAGCCCCATTTAGAATATAATGTAATAAGGCCTACAAAAGGAGCATGTGTATACCGGTAAGTGGGAAATACATTTTTTAACAATATGATTCTACCTTCATCAAGTGGTTTTAAGAGAAACAAGAGGAAGAAGGATGTAGGAAAGAGGCCAATAAAGAGTTCTTGCTCTCCGTTTCTTACCTTTTCCCACCAGTATACACAAAGACACTCATTGTGGGGACCTCCATGGCACTCAAGACTTGCCTGGGCAGTCACTCCAAGGATGTGGGCCTGAGCCGTCTGGAAGTCAGGTCCTGTCTGCAGAAGTGATGTGAATGCATGTGTGCTTTCTCTGGTAAAGGAGATACCTTTGGAAACGAAGCTCTTACTGAAAACTTCAGATGCTTTCCTGGGTCTTCAGGGAAGGCTTTTCTTGTTTACTGTTTTGTTTTCCAAGTCAGTAATGGACACTAAGCTTCATTTCAGTTACTTGTTCTGCATTTGTCACCTGGTCTTATTAGATTTCTAGACCTCACTTCTCTGTCTGATTTAGACCCCTGTCAACTCCCAAGGCAGAGAGGGCTGCCTGCTGTATTTTATAAAACTTAGTAAATGCTAGCTGTGGGTTGAAATCAATGAATCTTACACTTTCTCATCCTGCAGCTCAGAGCTTTCAGCATCATACCAATAACCTCTCAAAAAGTCGATTGCTATGTACCTTTGGGTGTTGTCAGAAGAAAAGAGCCAATTAGAACTTCTTGACTGCTGTTCCCTTGGACATCACTAGAACCCTTAGTGATGGAAAATGAAGAGAAGGAAAGTGACTGCATGGTTGAGGGACTGGCTAACTGCAAGAAGTGCTGCAGATTCTTGAGTTACAATTTGCTTACCATTTTGAACTCAGAGCAGTATTCTATTTTCAGAAGAAATAAATTGAAAAGGATTACGCATTTTTAGATCTAAAGGTCTTATGTTATTGGAATGACATTGCAGCCACATTTTCTTTATAAATATTTAAGAACAAGGTAGACAAACACGTGTACTAGATTAGGTGCATTCTGTGACATTGTTTACCAGAAAACATTTTTTGAGATTATTAATATTTCTTATTTCTTTGCTTTTGACACACTCATCTTAATTTAAGTCTACTTTCTTCAAAGAGCATTCATGAATTTGCATACAGCTTACCCTTCATATCTGAGATTCTGTTCTGTGGATTCAACCAAAGCATAAATCAAAAGTATTAAAAAAAAATCCAGACCAGGGATCAGCAAATGTTTTTCCGTAAAGGGCCAGATAGTAAATATTTTAGGCTTGCGGGCCATATGGTCTTGTTTACAACTATTCAACTTTGCTGTTGTTGTTTAAAAGCATCCATAGACAATATATAATTAAATGAACATGTCTGTGTTCTGATAAAACTTAACTGGTAAAAAGGAAAAAGGGCCAGATTTGACAAGTGGGCTATAATTTGCTGACCCATGTGTTATATTCAAGGTACTGAAAGGAATTTCTTTTTCAAAACATTTTCAGAGGAAATTTCAAACAAAGTAGCCTGAAGAATCTAAAAGATCCCCCTGTATCATCAGCCAGTCTCCATAAAAAAAAACTTCTGCCAATTCATGCTTCATCAATACCTCAAGCTAACCCTACTCAAAGGGAAGGGACACCTGCTCGCCCCATCTGCCAGACTGTCTCCCTCTCAGGTTCTCCTATAATCAAGTCTCTGTCCCAACATCCACTAACTAGCATCTTAGGGACAAGTTGACATCAAGTACTTACTTTCCTAATAAGGCAGTTAGAACAGAAAAGCCCTAAAACTGTAGCTTTGGAAATTTTTGATTTCGTGGCTTGAGGAAAATATACTCTCATCATCATTGCTTTGTATGAAACCCCTTATGGAAATTACCTGCCTTCTCCATGCCCAATTTCCAGAAGTTTGACAGAGATGAATTGCATATTACTCGAAATGCTTTTATAAAGACAAAATGAAATCTGGTCAACTAAAACTAAAGGAAAAAATGTTCAAGGAAAATTGTTCCTCTTCAATAAAAATCCTAGAATGCAGTTCTAGTCTCATTAATCACTACAAATAATCAATATTTTATTTTAAGTTTGTATCCATTTCAAAATCCCAGCTGTGCCTAGCTCATTTAACTTTCTTTAATTGAAGCTAATTTTTAATCAGCCTTCTAAGTGTTCATGAGAGGATCTGGAATCAATCAGCAATTTTATAAATGTTTATTGTTAAGTTCAGAGAAAGCAATGGCAACCCACTCCAGTACTCTTGCCTGGAAAATCCCATGGACAGAGGAGCCTGGTGGGCTGCAGTCCATGGGGTCGCTAAGAGTTGGACACGACTGAGCGACTTCACTTTCACTTTTCACTTTCATGTATTGGAGAGGAAATGGTAACTCACTCCAGTGTTCTTGCCTGGAGAATCCCAGGGATGAGGGAGCCTGGTGGGCTGCCATCTATGGGGTCACGCAGAGTTGGACACGACTGAAGCAACTTAGCAGTGGCAGCATTGTTGTTTGATAAATATTAATTTATCTATGCCTTCAAAGATAGTACATTTACAATGAAAAAGTCAAAGCTAAATACAAAATGAAACGTGGTTTGATTTACTCACTTTGTTTTTTTAATAAGAGTATAATTGGCATAAAATATTACATAAGCTACAAGTGTACAAATAGTAATTCAGAAGTTTGAAAGGTTATATTCCATTTACTGTTACTACAAAATACAGGCTATATCTCCTGGTATCTTACACTTAATAGTTTGTATCTCTTAAACCCCTACCCCTGTTTTGACCCTTTCTCCTTCCCTCTCTCTTCTGTCAACCACTGATTTGTTCTCTATCTGTGAGTCTGCTTCTTTTTATTATATTCACTGATTTATTCTATTTTTTAGACTCCACATATAAGTGATATCATACAGTATTTGTAAATAAGTCAGACAGGGTGCTATCTGACTTATTTTCCTTAACATAATATCCTTCAGCTCCATCCATGTTGTTGCAAATGGCAAAATTTCATTATTTTTTGGCTAAATATTCCATTGTATGCACGCACACATGCACGCATCACCCTCCTTGTCCATTCTTCTGTTGATTGACACTTGGGTTGTTTCCATATCTTGGTTTTTGTAAATAACGCTGCTTTTAACATTGGGGTGTATATATGGGTTTGATTTACGTGTGTAACTGTAACATACACTGTCAGTGCCCACCACATCCTGAGTATTACTATTTCAGTGTGCTCACCTCACTTCCATCTGCCAGTATCAACACTTATACACCTGAGGGTTTTCTCTGAATCACAGAAGCCAGTTCCATGATATGCATGACAGATCAGTAGTACCATTGGTAGAATTAATACCTCCCAGCTCCAGGAGTAGACCTCAGCCAATGACTCTTGAGTATGTCGATGTGAACATTCTAATTTCTGCATCCTAAGGGAGGGAACTGGGTTCTCCTGGGGGCTCCGTAGGAAAGAATCTGCCTGCTAGTGCAGGAGACAGAAAATATGTGGGTTTGATCCCTGGATTGGAAAGATCCCCCAAAGAAGGAAATGGTAACCCATTCCAGTATTATTGCCTGGGAAATCTCAAGGACAGAGGAGCCTGCCAGGCTACAGTTCATGGGGTTGCAAAAGAGTCAGACATGACTTAGCTACTAAACAACAGTAGTAACAAGGGTGGTTATCAAAGCATAGAAGTAAGAGTGGCCCTGCCTGCCATTTCTCCTAGTGATGCACTTGATTGATTCAGCGTCCCATCACAGCAACATCAGGTTCTGTTGGTCTAGAGGTACTGATGTCAAGGGGAAGGATATTTTTACCAGAGTGTAAATTAAAATAGGGCTTTCACCTAGTCATTTAGTGTTTCTCATGCCAGTAATTGCTGGGGTAATTGACTTTATTATCAAGAGGAGACAGGTTCGCTGTTACTTAATAGCAATCTATGTCATCAGAAATATCAATCAAAGTAGAGGGGAGAGAGATGGTAATCGCATGGAAAATTACAGTGTGGGATGGTAACTTATTCCCCTAAATGTTCTGGTTTTGCCGAACTCTTTTGTCTAGACATTCTGAATGATCACCACTTTGAAGAACACTAACTAACAAGAGTAAAGGTAACATATGGGCATGGATAGACCTGTAATACAAGGGGAAGATTGTTGGAGGTGCTGTCAATGCCCCATGCATATCCTTTGGATTTGAACCATTTTGATACATTCTAGTGCCCTTCTAGCTGTTAGTATCTGCACTTCTATGCATGAGGGCTTTTTGTAGACTCAAATTAAAGTCATAATGAGATGTACCTCACAATTGTTAGAATGGCTATCATAAAAAGGACAAGAGATAATAAGTGCTGATAAGGATGTAGAAAAAATGGAATCCTTGTGCATTGTTGGCAGGTTTATAAATTGGTGTCATTACTATAAAAAACAGCATGGAGGTTCCTACAAATCAAAGTACTTCCCTGGTGGCTCAGACGGTAAAGCGTCTGCCTGCAATGCGGGAGACCCCAGTTCGATTCCTGGGTCGGGAAGATCCCCTGGAGAAGGAAATGGCAATCCACTCCAGCACCCTTGCCTGGAAAATCAAATGGACGGAAGAGCCTGATAGGCCACAGTCCATGGGGTTGCAAAGAGTTGGACATGACTGAGCGACTTCACTTTCCCTTTCACAAAATCAAATAGAACTGCCATGAAAACGTGAAAGTGTTAGATACTCAGTCATGTCTGACTCTTAACAACCCCGTAGAATGTAGCCCGCCAGGCTCTTCTGTCCCTGGAATTTTATAGGCAAGAATACTGGTGTGGGTAGCCATTCCCTTCTCCAGGGGATCTTCCTGACCCAGGGATTGAAGGCAGGTCTGCTGCACTGCAGACAGATTCTTTACCATCTGAACCACCACAGAAGCCATATAATCCTGCAGTTCCACTTCTGGAGATATATCCAAGGGAAACGAAAACACTAACTTGAGAAGATATCTGCATCCTCCATTTGGAGAGCTATTATTTACAATAGTCAAGACTTGGACACAATTTAAGTATTCATTGGTGGATGAATGGATAAAAAATTGTGATATATATATGACAGTGAAAGTGTTAGTCACTCAGTTGTGTCCGACTCTGCGACCCATGGACTATAGTCTCTGTCCATGGGATTCTCCAGGCAAGAATACTACAGCAGGTTGTCGTAGTGGAATATTTCTCAGCCATAAAAAATGAGACCATGGATAGATCTTGAAGGCATTATGCTAAGTCAAATAAGTCAGACAGAGAAACACAAATACCATCTGATCTCACTTATATGTAGAATCTTAAAAAAATTTATCCATTAAAGTAATATTTAAAGTTTTCTTTTTCTTTGCAACAACAAAATATTTAAAACTTTTTTAAAACAAAATTTAAGAAGTGCTATTTTCTGGCTATGTTACAGTTAATAGCTTTCTTGAACCAAGGAGATTTTTATTAGAAATAATTGATACATGTACTAACCAAAATAAATCTACATACTATTTGTTTTTGCTGATTAGTGAAAAAAATTAACATGTTGGCTTCTATTTCATGTGCAAATTATCAGATAAACAAGTCAATTAAAGAGCTTAAGACTGGCCTCATCATACATTGTTGGATAGCCCTTAAACTCAATTATCAAGAATCCAACTTACTTAGAATTTCACAGAAAGCTTAAATATACTGTAAACTTGAGAGTGTCTTTTGTTGCTTTCTCCTTGCAGATGCAGGATGTTGATGATCCTCAAGGAATTAAAAATATTTTTGCATGGTTCAAGCATAAAAGGTTTAAAACATATGTTTTGGAAGCATTTCTCTAGCAAGTGATAGAATTCTATCTGCCAAGAGTCTCAGAGGGCTTGGGTAAGAGTCTTTAAGTACAATTTTTCTTTTTCTAGAGCAAGAAGAGAACTAGATTCAATCCCACTTGTTAGTTGTAGAGTTACAGGAACACTTTGTCACATTATTCAGGGAAATATCTGTCCTCATTTCTACTCAGCCCCAGAGATGAAATCTGCTGGTTGTAAACTCAGATTTAACTCCTGTGACTTCAGCTGACAGTTGATAAGGCAGGTGGTTGACTTCAATGTGACAGGCCGGACTCAGTTGATTTATTTTGTGATCCAGCTTGCTGGTGCAGAGGAAAGTTGATGTGACTTGTTTTGGTTGCCTCCTGACGAGGTTTTCCTGACTTCAGTCCTAGCCAAGCATCTGAGCTACTTTCGTTTCCCAGTTCTTTTCAGGCATGCTACACTGACAGCTTTATCAATACATCTTTTTCCTCTTTTCCAGAGCTACTACTGTGTCATTCGACCACTAAATTAAAGCCATATCACGTGAGAATTTCCCCCGCTTCCCCTGACCTTTCTTCCTTAGCACTGGATCTCCTGGGACCTTCCCAAAGCTAGTGATGACTTCTGCTTGCATAAGGACAGTACAACCATGAGGGTTTTTTTGTTAACTTTTTCCCCCTGATTTCAAAAGCAACGTAGACTTAAAAAATTAACCGCTAAAACACTATGAAATATGGGACTAAAAGTGGAAAGTCAGCCATTATTCCATCCCTCGAGAAGTTTAATGCATGTTATTGTAGATTTTCTCCCACTGTGGATTTACTTTGAAAGGGATTCTGTTATATATTCTCTTTTACTACTTGAATTCCATAACACACATTGTGGTCCTATAGAATATACACAAAGTTAGAATGTTTGTTACCCCTTGGGAGGTTGTGGGTTTGTTTAAATATTCTTTACTGGAATTCATTTGGATTGCTCTTTTCCCTTCTAAATATATTTATTAATTTTCTGTTACAAAAGGACACTTAGTTTCAGTAATGGGATTTCTTCACTGAATTCTAGATTAAGACATAATGTTAAAAATACACAAACATGTGTACACACAAATATACAATATTAAGATAGTTAATAATATCTTAATATTCAATAGTTTAAACATAGGTATTAACTAATCCAAACAAATGTCAGCCCAAGAAAACTATTTTCTGCAATGATTAAAATATGTTGACTGATGCACAAGTGTAAAGAGACAAAATTTTTAGATAACAAATACATCTTATATGAAAGTTAACTATGCAAAGGTTCATGCAAAATATCTGGCTTCATAAACTCGCTCAAGTTTTTCCATTACAAAGTATTGTAATCCTTATCCTTCTTTCTTTAAAACCTTAACTGGACATGTATCTCTAACATTTAGCTTTAGCCTTATGTTTAATTTGGTTCCCAAACCAAAGCTCTTTATTTTTTTTTTAGGTTTATTTTTTTAATTAATTAGTTAATTAATTAATTTATTTATTTTAAATTACAATACTGTATTTGTTTTGCCATACATTGACACGAAGCAGCCAAAGCTCTTTAAAACCACAGTCAACTGGTTTTTCTTGTTTTTTAATCAGTGGAAAAATGTCTCACATTTTTATGTTGGTTCCTGTCATACAAAAACATGAATCAGTGATTATATATATATATATAATTATATAATAAATTATACATATATAATTATAAAATTATAAATATATAATTATATATATATATCTCCCTTCCCCCTTGAACCTCAGTGCCCTCCTCCCAACCCCTCTAGGTCATCACAGATAGCCTGGCTGGGCTCCCTGTGTTATTTAGGAACTTCCTACTATTTTACACATGATAATGTATATATTTTTGAGAACCATATCATCCTCCCTTTGGACATGATTCTCAAAACCTTGATATTTTGCCTCCCAGGGAATACTGGAGATGTCTGGTGACATTTTTGCCTGTCCCACTGGGAGAGAGGCAGTGCTATTGGCATCCAGGAGGTCAAGACAGGGATGTTGTTAAGTCCTGCAGCACACAGGACAGGCCCTGCCAGAAGAACTGTCTGCCCAGACTCTCAGTGGTGCTGCTTTAGAATGAGGGTGTCAGCTCACTGCCTCCAAGCTGATCCGTAGGTAGCTGGTAAACACTGTACACATACAACCACAGTCACAGAAGATTTGTGCTTGTTACCTCGTTTTATTTTCCTCCTCAGAATAACTGAGTTGAGTAGCTGCTTTGAGAACCTCTAGCAATGGCTGGGGAGGGATGGATTCTCTCACTGCGTTTGGTCTTGAATTGAATTCGCCAGACTCACGTGTTGAGGTTCTAACCCCGCAGCACCTCAGAATGTCGCCTTATTTGGAAACAGGGTCATTGCAGATGTAATTAGCTCAGACGAGGTCATCAGGTTGGGCTCTAGTCCAACATGACTGGCGTCCTTAGAAAAATGGGGAATGTTCCCACAGACACAGGCCCAGGGAGAACACCACGTGCAAACGAAGGCAGGGGCCAGGGGTGATGTTTTGACAAGTCAAAGAATGCCAAAATTGCCACAATTCATCAGAAGCTTTGGGGCTTTGTTTCCTGTTGGATTAGGTTTCATTTAAGGAAGTATACTTAAAATGCATGTTAAAGATGGAAACTTAGAGAAATAATTTATCTCATTATGTTTCTTATAAAGTTCCTTCCTCAGTCTTTTAAGTTGTTGGGTTAAGAGTTGTTTTCGCTCAATACTATTTTTATCTTATCTTCCATTTTTACTCTTCAGCATCTGCTTCTAAGGATGTTACTTCAACATCTCCTACTGAGACCAAAAACCCTTTCCCTTATTTCCATTCTATACACTTTTGTCCCACTAAAGGAATGTCATTGTTCTTAGCATGCTAAAACCATAACATGCTTTTGACACTGCTTTTGGAATCATGATATGACATGCTTCTGAATGCTCTTATTTCTAGCCAGTGTCTTACCCACTTGTTTTCATTTATTGTTCATTTCAAATCCTGGCCCCCTCTTTTTTAATCTATGTGGGTAGAGTTTGATTTTTCCAATAGCCTAAAACATACTATCCACCTTCTACTTAACATTTCATATAAATATCATTACATTATTTTGAATTTTCTTTTCTTCTTGGACATATAATTCCAAACTGTTGCTTTTAAAACCAATTTTAACATAATTTTTATTATATAAAAACATTATAATATACAAAATGCAATGAAATACATGTTAAAATTTGGATAATCAGGGGACTAGTCCCCATTTTCCTTTTCTGCCATTTTACAAATAAGGAAGCTAAACCAGAGTGTAGGTTTTGTGAGATAGTTTTGTGTATATGTGAGGTGTAGGAGTAGGAGAAAAGGAACTGGAAAAGATGGGAGTTTAAGATAAGCAATGAGGAAGGGAGAGTAGGAAGTCAGCTCCGTGCCTGAGAAAAGGTCACAAAGGAGGAAGTGAAAGCAACAGAGTTTGAAATCCCATCTCCATCACCAAGTCCTGTGCCTTTCCCACTAGTCACAGCTCTGGAAATCCCTATCTATTACAGTTAAAGTAAGGGGAATTGTTTAGAGAAGGTTTGGATTTTCCCTAGCAGTGAGAAAAGTTAACAGTTTATAGAAACGGTTCGCCCATTCTTTCTTCAGGATTGACATGGTTGGGTGTGGCCAGCACATGGCTCTGAGATTGACATGTCTAAATCTGTTTGTTTCTGATGCTTCAAAGAATCCTTAATAACTAAAAAAAGGTTCTTTATTTTTGCTTCAAGGAGGAACACAAACATAACAACTCACAAAATTCTGTAGGAGTTTATGAAGCCTGCTGCAGTATAATTTACCCGTAACAATGCCAACCATGAAATAAGCATTGCTTTCCTATAGTTTGTTCAGAAAATTAGAATTTTTGTTTCTGTTGAAAATAGATACGAATCAAGGACAAGTGCTAATGATTCAGTAGAAATGATGAACTTAAATTTCAGACTCAAAAATTTGTGGCATTTTTTTTTGTTTGTTTTTATTGAACTCTGATTTTGCCACTTTACTGAAAATCAACAGTATAATTAAGCTAATTAGCATTTTAAAATCTGATTGGAGCAGATGTTTTAACTCTCTTAAAGGAGCTATTACTCCAGATATTCCAGTTGTATGTTAATAATCAAATGTTACCAAAATATTTTTGCAAAGGAACTCTACTTTGCCACTGTTTCCAATATTTTCAGATTACTTTCCATATAAGAAAGTAATAAAATTTATATATCTTGAAGCATTTCAAATCCAGCTATCTAAATGGTAGACATCAGAAAGTTTTACATTATCAACTAAATCATAATAAAACACATATTTCTAAACATATATAGGTGCACTCAACTTTTTTGCAGATTTTTTCTGGGTGTTTAGAGAGATGTTACAGACAGTGGAAGAGAGACAATAGGGCAAATTAATGAACTTAAATGGCTTATTGAGTTTCCATATCACGAAAACTTATTGAAGACTATTTTACCTTTTTCTTTAGTCCAGGAAAATACGTAAGTAATTTCCACTTCTTTCTGAGAAATTAGTGCAACTTTGTGAATGTGGCACAACCATCAGATTTGTATAAACTGGCTTTTGTTGTCCAGAGGTGTGGACCATTAAATGGCAATGCATGTGGAAACTGTGAAAATGATCTTAATAATCAAAAGGAAAAATTATGATTGCTCCACGATCTTTGAGCATTTTTGTCAAAAATGAAGGACTCCCTTATGTCACTTATATAAATATATTGGGAAATGGAAAAAAAAAAGTAATGCTAATATTTATTTAGTACAGTGAAAATTAAAACACTATGACATTGAGAATTAAATGTTACATTTCTTTGCAAAGTTATCCAGAGTATTTTGAATAGTACTTGCTTTTTCCTTCTCATCCTAGAACTTAAATTTTTTTTTTAAATGAGGTATAGTTGATTTACAATGCTGTGTTAGTTTCAGGTGTACAGGGATTCAGTTATACATATATACTCCTTTTCAGATTCTTTCCCTATTTAAGTTATTACAGAGTACTAAGTAGAGTTCCGTGTGGTATATGGTAGACCCTTTTTGGTTATCTATTTTGTTCATAGTCGTATGTATATGCCAATTCCGGAGAAGGCAATGGCACCCCCACTCCAGTACTCTTGCCTGGAAAATCCCATGGACAGAGGAGCCTAGTGGGCTGCAGTCCATGAGGTCGTTAAGAGTCGGATACGACTGAGCATCTTCATTTTCACTTCTCACTTTCATTCATTAGAGAAGGAAATGGCAACCCACTCCAGTGTTCTTGCCTGGAGGATCCCAGGGGTGGTGGAGCCTGGTGGGTTGCCGTCTATGGGGTCGCACAGAGTCGGACACGACTGAAATGACTTAGCAGCAGCAGCAGCACATGCCAATTCCAACTTCTTATAACTTATGGTATGGAGACAGCAATTTGGTGACTTGTGTCTTTTCTAAGTATGGATCAGCTTCCAGGATTTTCTCCTCAGTGCTTTCAGTGTCATAAAGTACCCCCTAGAATCCCCTTCATGGGAATTTTTCTGCCAGTGTCGCATCTCTTTGTCACAGCCACTTTCCCCTGTAGCATCACTCAGGTCACCTCCACTAAGTTCTTTTGTTGCATGGCTGGAGTCTCTGAAACAACAGAGGTGTCAACAGTCCCATGTCAACATCCTCATCTTCTAATCACAGCCAAATTCATCTCGTCTTAGCACTTTCTGTGCATTCATTTGTTGGTCACTTTCCTCTTTTGATTGTCCATTTGTGTAAAATGGGAGACGAGGAGGCAACACAGCCGCACAGGTTCCTGACTTTGCTTGACTGAGTAACAGATGGGAGGAGCCACTCATCGACAGGCCTGGAAAAGAATAAACAGATTGGTCACTGACCAAGATGTGCATCGATTTAGTGACGCTGGAAAATCCCATCGACAGAGGAGCCTGGTGGGCGACAGTTCATGGAGCTGCAAAGAGCTGGACACAACTGAGCAACTGAACACACACATGACTGAAAGAACTAGCGCTAAAGAGTTTGCTTTATGCAGTTATTCACATTTACTACATCATGGTAACTAAAATTTGATCTATGGGGTTGGAAGACTGTTGTTTAAACCACAGTAGTTTAAAATTTGTGTATATCACTACTGTAAAATAAGGACTGCCTATATTAACCAAGCAGTACAAAGTATAGGAAGAATTCTATACTTTGTGAGAATTCTTTCTATACTTTGTGAGAAAACAGAAATTTTTAGTAATATATCAGATATATATAGGTATAATAGGCATATATATATAGTATCAGTTCAGTTCTGTTCAGTCGCTCAGTCATGTCCAACTCTGCAAACCCATGAATCGCAGCACACCAGGCCTCCCTGTCCATCACCAGCTCTGGAGTTCACTCAAACTCATGTCCATCGAGTCAGTGATGCCATCCAGCCATCTCATCATATATACATATATATATTCATATATTAAAAAATAAGGAGAAGTAGTTTATCCTCAGAATTCTGTTTTATGCGTTTTATTTTAGGGGGAGGGTTATTCAAACTCAAGTTTGAAGCATATACAAATGTTTGTGTCCTAGGGATTTTTATTCCCATAGGAACTGGCGGATTCCTGACTGTTTAGGCATGGAGCAGTGCTTTACTTGAGAAATTCTAAAGCTAGGGGATGCTTTGTGGTAGAAACTGATGAATTATGACTCGGTAATTGGCTTATTCACCTTGTTGGAACTTTTGGGTACTTTTGTGTGTAAGAATATTACTCAATATCGTTATCAACCTGACTTACTCTGTTAACGCCAAAAAAAAAAAAAAGAGTTTGTCCTGTTTCCAAACAGACTCCTGGCATTTGTCCTTTCCTCTTCTGGCCTTGTTTTCCAACAAATCTATTTTATCTTATCTATTCCACTACAGTATGTAGAGATACAGTTGAGGTAAGCATAAAGTCACTTTTGTGTTTTTGGCCCGGGGCTTAATGGGGTCTTAGTTAACCAGACCAGGGATTGAACCCAGGCCCTTGACAGGGAGACTATGATCTTGGTTAGGACTTGGAGTCCTAATCAGTGAACTGCCAAGGAGTTCTCACCATGTCACTTTTTGTGGAAGGATTTTCAGAGCACTGTGCAGTTTCTGTGTTTCCATGGCGAAGGGGAAGTGCAGAGGAGGGGCGTGGAAGGAGCAGAGGCTGTGGGACCTATGGGGCTTCCCTGGGTGCCCAGTGGTTAAGACTTCACCTTTCATCGCAGGCAGTGAGTTCAATCCCTGGTTGGGAAGCTAAGACCCCACACACTTCATGGCCCCAAAACATAAAACAGAACCAATATTGTAACAAATTCAATGAAGACTTTAAAAATGGTCCACATTAAAAAATCTTAAAAAAAAAAAAAAAAAAGAAGACGCAACAGCAGCTGTAGAACCCAGCCGAAGACTTGACTTGGATGTGAACTCCATAGACTGTGACCTGGAGCAACTTGGTCCCTCTGTCCAGCCCTGTTTTCTTGGTCCTATTGGATGAGTCTCTTCCCTTTCAACACCTGCCACAGGCTTCCCCCATGATGAAGGGCTATGAATGCTTAAGAACTGGCTCACACGACTTGATGCCAGCTGCCAAGAGGATTCAGTCTTTTTAAGAAACACAGGAAGCTGAAGCAGTGTTGAGGGCAAAAGGATTCTGCCATAATTAGTCTTGTGTGTAATGGTTTTGGAAAAGAAAGTGGTGGCGGAATTCCTGTGTATTTTTGGACCCTGGACTAGAGACTCTGCTAATATCTAAAATTAGCTGAAATTAGCTGGAATTTTAAGTACTCTGAAATGAGGTGAAATCCTCATGGCAGAAAGTCAAATGGCTCGACCAGTTGACTGGATCCTTCTGCCAGGAGTTTATTCCTGGCTAGTGAGGCATGGCTATTGAAGGCTGGAGGGTCCTGAGTACAGTGGCTCTTGTCTATTATGGGAAGAATTTACCAAGATGTGTGGGGCAGACAGCAAACTATACCTAGTACTTCTTGGTTTATATTTTTCCTAAGGTGAGTCTTTTGAGACAATAGCAGTTATGGGATATGGGCCATTTGACGTATTTCTTTAATCAGATTTAATGCAAAATTATACTCACGTTCTTCCATGTGGCCCACAGAAATAGAGCCTGGTTCTCGTTACAGTGCACTGTTGTTTAATTCTAAGTCAGATCCGACTCTTTGTCAACTCAATGGACTGTAGCCCTTCAGGCTCCTCTGTCCATTGGATTTCCCAGGCAGGAATACTGGAGTGGGTTACCATCTCTTTCCCCAGGGGATCTTCCCAACCCAAGAATTAACAGCTGCATCTTCTTCACTGGCAGGTGGATTCTTTACCCCTGAGCCACTAGGAAAGCCCATTTCATTGCATGCTCCTGTCCGAAGCTCCTTGTTTTGTGTTTAGGAAAAATTAACTTCTAATTAATGTTCTTCTTGCTGGTCACTTGCTAACTCACTCTAAGAATAATATACTACTGTTGGGAGGAGGGAAGGTGATAAGAATGAATTAAAGGCAAGTTCTTTGCATCTTGCTTTTTCCAGAATTTTGTTTGGACTGTCCTTACCTCCCTCAGACATGGACTACTTCACCAAATTGACCCATTTACCATAGCCGACCTAGGTAGGACCTAGGGGAGGAAGTGGCAGAAGTAAAGACTGAGGTGCTGCATGTCTGAGGCAAATGCTCTGGCACTCTCTCCTCCCCAATATATTCTCCTCTCTCTTTTCCTGTCTTTCCTTTCTCCATCTTCTCTCCTGTCCTTTAATTTTTTTTTACACCGAAAAGTGTTTTTGATTTTATTATAGTTGATTTACAATGTTGTGTTAGTTTCAGGTATACAGCAAAGTGATTCTGTTATACATATATATATATATTCATTCCTTTCTCAGATAGGTTGTCACAGAATATAGAGTGTCCTGAGCTATGCAGTCCATCCTTATAGGTTATCTATTCTTATATACAGTAGTGTTTTTGTATTGACTTTTAAATTGGCCACCCAGCATCATGTTGTCTGGGCTGCCATACCCTGGCTCACCTCACAGCTCTCTGCATTTCAAGAGTAGGATTTCTCTCTTATTAATTCTGAGATGATACAGAGGACTGTCTTCACCTAATCACTGAGCTTCTGTTCTCTTGTCTCTAATACCAGCTACAGATCTTCCTTGACTTCAGGTGGGGTTAGTTAGTTAAGTCGCTCAGTCGTGTCCGACTTTTTGCGACCCCATGGACTGTAGCCACCAGGCTCCTCCATCCATGGGATTCTCCAGGCAAGAATACTGGAGTGGGTTGCCATTTCCTTCTCCAGGGGATCTTTCCGACCCAGGGATCAAACCCAGGTCTCCCGTATTAGAGGCAGACATGTTAACCTCTGTGTCCCAATAAACCCATCGTAAGTTGAAAATATCATCAAGTGCATTTAACAGCGCCTAATTTAGCATAGGAGCCTAGCCTTACCCTCCTTAAAGGGGCTCAGAACACTAACATTGTAAATGTTAGTTAGCCTACAATGGGACAAAATCCTCTAACACAAACCCACAATAACACAATTTTATAGTTTTACTACAAAATGTTGAATACCTCATGTAATTTATTGAATACAGTACTGAGAGTGAGTAACCAAATGGTTGTTTGGGTGCAGAATGGTGGTAAGCATGTCGGTAGGTTCTGCTTGTGATCGTGTGGTTGACTAGAAGCTGAGACTGCCTCTGCCAGCATCTTGAGAAGATATCGTAGTATTGTACCGTGTGACAGTAGACCTGGGAACGCTCAACATTCATAATTTTAAGTATGGTTTCCTACTGAGTGTGTATCATTTTTCACAATAAAATTGAAAAATACCCGTTGAATCATCTTCTGTACCTGCTATTTCTTTCTTGCCCATTCCTAGCATCTGTTTCAATGTTCAAGTGCACATTTATGCTTTAATACTGCAGAGACCTTGGGCCCAGCTAAAAGGAGTTGAACTCTACATTGCTTGGTTCTTTTATAGAGATTTAAGTGATGAAACAATCCTTTCTAGATACTTCCATCATCACTCTAGCTCCTGCCATTTCTCCCCAGATCTTTTGTTTGATGTCTTCAAAGCACAAAGGTCAGTGGTACTTTGAATGGGCTGCCCATTTTCCACTGTTCTGGCCTCAGGTGGAGCCATTGCTTTTGGTCTAGTTTTGGTTTATGGAAAATCTTTATTCTTTCTGTTTTAAATCCTAGGTTTATCCATCCTATGACTTTTGATTGAGATGCTTTTCCTTTCCTTTGGGACTTTTTCTTTTCTTGACCCTTTCTTCATCATCCTTGCTGAAGTTGTCTAGTTTCTGACTGATTCTTTTGTTTATTTTTTTTCTCTTCCAATTTTCCTTCAAGCTATTGTTCTCACAGATAATTTAGAAGTCTGAAGAACTCTGGGTCAAGATGTCCTGATTGCTTTGTTCTTATCTCAGTGCCTTTTAGTAGAATTTGCCCCAGTTCTGACATTTTAAATAAACACAGTTTGAATTTTAACAAAACTCATTTTTAAGTCCCTCCTGTCTGCCTCTCTTCCCCATTATAGTTTACTAGCTCTGTCATTTTAGAGCCTCTTTTTCTGTTTAGCTTCTTAAGAATTCATTAGTGGACATTTTTGCTGCTTCAAAATGCCAAGTTAGTTGATTTGGGAAAATGATAGATTCTAGGCATGCCTGGCCTTTACATTTCATCTTCTACAAAGGATATGTTCGGCATTATTTCTTTTCCATATATTTAGAAAAGCATTATCTGCTGTTGCGTCTCTGGTAGTTGAGATTCTTCATATACATTTTTTTGTTTGTTTGATTGCACCTCATGATGTATGGACCCTTAGTTTCCAACCAGAGATTGAACCTGCGCCCCCTGCATTGGAAGCACAGAGTCTTTAGAGAGGCTTCCACGTGCAATTTATAATCTTACCATTTCATGAAAAAACCTAGACAAGATAAATCATGAGCTCAGTGCTAATAGTGTTCAGATGGACATTTGTAATCTGTTTTACAAAACAAATATGTATTCCTTTCACTTTAGAATAACTAGTAAAATAAGCAATTTACTGTGTATTTTGTTCTTTCTATTGTGAAGCAAACTTTCTTATGAGAATATGAGTTTAATGACAGTAAATATCTTATGAGATGATTATATATGCATCTTTTATTGCACTGTGTATTCTTTCTAGGACATGGAACAGTTATTCATCTTTATTACTCACAAAGTGTCTGAAATAAATTTGGTCCTCATCAAATACTTGAATAACTGAAGCTATCAGTGACAACATTTTAAGGTTCAAATTTGTAATTAATGTTCTTGTTAAGCATCTTTGTCTGCTGAAGTTCTGATAAAAATTATTTAAAGGTATACATCATATAACTTAGGAAACCACGGCTTAGTAGAAGTGGACTTGGATTCAAAGGACAAAGCTCAGTCAAAACCCAGTTCTGCTATTTCATCGAACTTTCTAACCTCAGCTTCCTCAAGTGTTACACAAGGAATAATACATCTGAAAGTGAGTTAGTGGGAAAAATAAATGAGATAAGAAAGTATTTTTCACTGTGTCGACAGGCATGAAATAAATACTTTAAAAATACTAAAAGCTTCTCTCTCTGATTTCCATTATCCATTCTTTAAGATGTAAGGATGAAGATTTATAGATATTTCATTCTTCTCAGGAAAATTATTCTACCTTTTAAAAAAATATGTCTTTTAACTTTTGAACGTGAGTGCAATGGGAGGAATTTTTTTTTCTTAACATCATATGATCTGAAGGACTTTTGCTTCTGGGGATATTAGAACAAGGTATTAGAGGATGTTCTTGCCTGGAGAATCCCAGGGACGGGGGAGCCTGGTAGGCTGCTGTCTATGGGGTCGCACAGAGTCGGACACGACTGAAGCAGCTTAGCAGCAGCCAAGACAGAAAACAACTAGGAAACTTAATACAAAACCGTTGTTGTTCAGTCACTCAGTTCAGTCCAACTCTTTACAAACCCATGAACTGAAACACGCCAGGATTCCCTATCCTTCACCATCTCCCAGAGTTTGCTCAAGCTCATGTCCATTGAGACAGTGATGACATCCAACCATCTCACCCTCTGTTGCCCCCTTCCCCTTGCTAAAATGAAAGGTGGGCTTCCCTGGTGACTCAGGGGTAAAGAATCTGCCTGCAGTGCAGGAGACGTGGGTTCAATCCCTGGGTCGGGAGCATCCTCTGGAGAAAGAAATGGTAACCCACTCCAGTATCCTTGCCTGGAGAATTCCTTGGACGGAGGAGCCTGGCAGGTTACAGTCCATGGGGCTGCAAAAGAGTCAGACGTGACTGAGCAACGAAACAACGGTGACGAAGTGAAAGATACTACACATGCAAGTCTGTTCATAGGGAAAAGCCAGCCCGAGAAAGATGCAACATAAAGCAACGGTTGACCAAGATTGCGGAGAGTCATCGGGACCCAATCACTCCTCGTCTTGAACATTCTCATTATGAACAGTAACTCTCCTATTTGGCTTAAGTCCATTTGACTTGGATTTATTCCATTTGCATCCAGAATCTTTGTTTTCTTTAACCACCAAGGTTTAACTGGATTTTATTAAATTTATGATCCTGAGGCAATGGAATGCAACACACGTATTATGATAAAATCCCTTAATCCTGCAAATTTCAGCAAACCCAAGATTAACCTTTAATCTATTGAGAGTTAGATCCTAACACTAGCGTGTTTTTTTTGCGTGAAAGCTAAGTAGAAATTTTATGCTGACAGAACAATTTTTAATTTAGGATGTTAGAAAATCAAATGCCATTTCTGTTTTTAATAATAATTGGAGCCGACTCAAATCATTGAACTTTTGGTTCCCCCTCCTTCCCTGATATATAATTTGTTATTTTTTCCCCAAACTACCATTTGTCTGAGAACATGTAAGCTCTAAATAGAATCATTTCCTCCTCATGATACCTTCTTTCTGTCTGGTGTTGTTAAAATTCTGCACTTTACACAGAAAAGGGAACTGTTAGTCTGAATTCTTGGTATTGTTTAGAGCTCTGTTTTAGCCTCATGTTAACAAGGAAACATTTGCTTTAAGAATATTAAAGAACATCTCTAGGACAATTACAGTTTTTATTATCTCATGAACCTCTGAACCTTGTGTGAAATCTTTGCCATCATTTAAAAAGGTTGTTTGTTTACTCTTTTGAACGTTTGTGCTAATTCTCAACTAGAGTCAATGATTGAGGTAATGGTCACACTTCAGGATGCTAACAACAGGAAAGAGAAGTTATCAGTTATTTGGTGTTTTAGATCAAACAGCCTGGAAATGTCAGTGTTAGGAGGGGACCTTTATTCATGTCCCTGATGGTTCCCTCCAGGTGGAGAGATACCCACTGCTGTGCCAGCCCTCACCTCTCCTCCAGCCCATAGGATTCATCTGATGGTAAGTGTGGCATGTGAACGGGCATGCCCTTATCCTTTTCTCTGCTCTTCCCTTTGGTCCAGTTCCTCCAGGAATCACGTGTTCTTTATTATCTTAGCCACCTAGGATGCTAATGGTAAAGTCCCTACTCCCTAAGGATCTCAGTCTTGTTTTAATTCTGCCTGTCACTGTTAACCTCTCTTTATAAGCCTCAGGTGGCTATTTTATTCCTCAAACTCCTTGAAACTATTTTTTATATAAAATTTTTGATTAGAATATAATTTCTTTACCATGTTGTGTTAGTTTCTGCTGTACAAGGAAGTGAATCAGCTATCTGAATACATATGTCCCTTTCCTCTTGAACCTCCCTTCCATGTCCCCCCATCCCCTGCCACCCCACCTCCTCACCCCACTGCTGAGTCATCACAGAGCCCTGAGGTGAGCTCTCTGTGTTATGCTGCAGGTTCCCAGTAGCTATCTCTTTTACATATGGGAGAGCATATATGTCAATCTTAATATCCCAATCTGTCCCACCTTTCCCTTCCCCCACACCCTGCCTCCTGGCCACTCCCCAACCCATGTCCACATGTCCATTATCAATGACTGTGTCTCTATTCCTGCCCTGTAAATAGGTTCATATTTTTCTAGATTTTTCTAGATTCCACATATGTGTTAATATATGATATTTGTCTTTCTTTCTGACTTCTTTTACTCTGTGTGACAGACTCTGATCTCACTAAGAATGCCCTTATATGCTGTAGGATCTTTTAAAGGAAATGGACATCTCTTTCTGACCTATTTTGTATGGTTTAAGGCAATACTGAAAACAAGAAGAACAAACATCTGTGAGACAATCAATGGGAGTAATGCATAGTGAAATCTCATTTTCAAACTTCTCCCCCATTTACTCTCTGTGCAAAGATGTATCTGGAAATGCAGTTTTTGTAGACCAGGAGAGCTGTGTCCTGGATACAATCATCTTACAGCTCCATTCATCCTAAGGGAAAGGAGCTAGTAATCCTGACTATCAAGCCATTAGAGAATAGAAGGAAGTCATTTTGTGAGCAGAGTCTACTTGAATCCTGCTGAGAAGGTGGTAAGTTTGCATTGATGAAAGCAGAATAGAAACGATGGAGTCTGATGGGCTAACTCATGGAATCATGAGTACATGAATCTAGCTGTTTAGAGGTGATGGAGGGAGAAATGTAACATCCTTTTATGTACTTTGTTGCTCTAAGTGTTGAAATATTTTGGGGGTGAAGAAACTCACTCTCAGACTGTGCCTATCACTCTATAAAGTACATTGGAAGGAAGGGATACAGTTGGCATTGAGTTTTGTCCCCTATTTTTATTATATTGCCCTTGCAGTGTCATTATGTAAGGTGCTTTGGGCTCAAAACAGAACTGTGTGTGTAAGGGAATCAAATGAATCTAATCAGTGTCGCAACATTTTTTGATTTAGTAGTCAGTATTAGAAAGGGTAAATAATGCGTTGCTATTAACTATCCCTAGCTGACTCATCTGAAAAGACCCTGATGCTGGGAAAGATTGAGGGCAGGAGGAGAAAGGGACGACAGAGGATGAGATGGCTGGATCACCAACTCAATGAACATGAGTTTGAGCAAACTCCAGGAGTTGGTGATGGACAGGGAGGCCTGGCGTGTGCGGTTCATGGGGTCACAAAGAGTCGGACACGACTGAGCGAGTGAACTGAACTGATAACCATCCCTTACTTTTTTAAAAATATATGGGAATCAATCTCATGTCTTATTTTATTTTATTTAGTTATTTTTGACTGTGCTGAGTCTTTGTTGCTGCGTGGGCAGAGAGTGGGGGCCACTCTCTAGTTGGGGTGCATGAGCCTCTCCTGCAGAGGTTTCTCTTGCTGGGGGCGTGGGCTTCAGTAGTCGTGGCACATGAGCTCAGTAGTTGTGGTTCATGGGCTCTAGAGCACAGGCTCAATAGTTGTGGCACCCAGACTGAGTTGCTCTGTGGCATGTGGGATCTTCCTGGATCAGGGATCGAACCTGTGTCTCTTGCATTGGCAAGTGAATTCTTTACCACTGAGCCACCAGGGAAGCCCTCCCCCACTTTTAAAATGGAGAAAGAGCAGAAAATGTGGAAACACTTGGAAAGCAAGTTCAGACATTCTGCAGACTGCGAAAAAGCACATGTTTACCATCCAGACCCTGTCCGGTGAAGTCTTCCCACTAGCATCGTCTAGAGATTCTTGCCAAAGAGGAAGTGGTTGGAGCTCTGGGCAGCTCTTGCTGCCAGGTGTAATGGATATGCCAAGACTCAGGATCCCTGGCAAGCCCACTGTGTATCCTTGAGCAAGATTCTCCTTCTTATCAATCCTGATGGAAGGACAGCTGTGTGGTCCTAATGATTCTCACCTCCATTCTAATGGGATAAAGCTGGTTAGATTTAGGGAAAGTAACCGACCCAAGGGCAGTCTCTCTAAGACCAGCCAGAGGACCGCTATGTGTGTGGTCTATTTTAAGGGAGGAAAAAATGCAATCTATTTCTCTGTTTCAGGAATTTGAACCAAGTTTTAGTTGGCAGTGCTTGAGCTTGGAAATTGGGATGTGTAGCTATGATGGGCAGATGCTGTGAATACTCAAAAGAAGCATAGTGATAGAGGTGGAATGGATACACAAATAAAAGCAGGAAAATGATACCTGCTTTTGACACCGCGAGCAGAGGGAGGAGTGGCAAGGATGCTGCAGGAGCGTCCAGGTCTTAGCATCAGCTGGGTCACTGATGGCATGTTAGCAATGTGCTCATGCCTGTCTATGGTCTCTTTCCATAAATCCTCATTGTTTTGAACTTAGTTGAATGGGTCTCTGTTTCCTGAATCCAAAACCACCAAATTGTATTTTCAATACCAAACGAAATAACATATGTTTATTGTTAAAATTTCCCCACAGACTCCCCCAGTTTAGCTTTAGTGGCAAAATGCGTGCTTCCTTTTATGCACACATGAGCAAGACCACAACAATGATGCTCTTATTCAACACCAATTTTTCCATATTTTAAAAATAGAAATGTCTTTGTTGATTCAGACTATGAAGGAAGTTTAGGTTGGAACATGTTTTCAGAGGCTGTTACAGCAAAGCATCTGTCATATTTCTTTGGGCCATAAAATAGAGTGTGGTATTTTTTCAAAAATGAAAATTCATTTTCAAAATTTTTCTATAATTGAATTTAATCTGAACTCTCACTGTACTTAATGTGAGAAAACGGAATCTGGTCAGTGATGTAACCTCACTCACTTGAGTGTTCTCTCCATCATTTCGGGTATCGCATGCTTGTGGGTATTTATGGCTTGTGGGGCACTGGGGTTCTGTTACTATGTGTATTCCTTCCCGTGTAACATGTCTTGTGCGGACTTCTGCCACTGATGTTCATTCTCACACTCACCAAGAGGTCCCTGCACCTGCTTTAGTCTCCTTACGGATAGCTGAGTGCTTCTCAAACTGCTTATAGTGAAGGATAATTTTTCTCCCTAATTTTTTGTTAACGAATCCCAATATACAGTTTACATAATGTGTATCTCAGTACATGATTTAAAACTACAAATTAGTCTATACCATCTTCAAAAAGAAGTCCATTGCTCACCCATTTGGATGTTGTAATAACATCAGATCGCTATGGAAATTTCTAAGGGCTTACTCTCAGTTTTCATATGTATTGATATTTCATCTTGGACACTTAATAACCAGTTCATGGACTGTGGCATAAAATTCATATTTTATGGCAAGATAAGAAAAATTTAAACACACAAAATTTTCTCTCCCTTTTGGCCTTCCGTCTGCTGTGCATTGTGCATCAACATTCTGCATCCACCAAACCATCCGCGTGGGCAGAAATACCTGCTCAACCATGAAGAGCGATTCTCCTAGCATTGGTAAGACAACCCCTTAAAGATAACATTCCTTCTTGACCTCATAAGGGATCATGATGGTGCCTCGATCTGAATTGTGTCAACTGTCCATAATACCTCACTTAATGTATAGCCTTCTGTCTCAAAAACTTACATAACCGTGTTTTGGCTTCTACTGGGCAGAACAGTTCTTAGAGTTTTCTGAGATGCTCTTCCTGGGTTATAATCCTCAAATTTGATTCAAGTAAAATTTTTCACTTCATTCATAGATAGACCATTGATTAATCTCGTTGGCAGGATCACCATCTATCTGTGGACCCACGCTTTAAGTAGCAGTGGTGGAGATCATTCTTTTCTGTGGGTCCCGTTGTTGGGGCCTTGAGATATGCTATAAGCCGTCAGCTCACTCAGGTACTTTGTGCGCACCTCTTGAGAGCATAGGCACCTTTAGGATACTTTCCTGTGTCATTCCTGTAAGAGACATGGTGTTCCTTCTCAAGTGCTCTGTGCACGGCCACTCACCATTCATGTGATGGTGGGCATGGAGATTCTCCCCTGGAGCCCTGTCTCTACTGTAGGTTTCATCAGAAAGGAAAACATAGGGTCACCACCCCCCAACTCCTCTGCTCTTGGAGGTCCAACTTTAGGCTAATACCCACCTAGTTTGAATTCTGGGAAGGTTGGGGACACCTGACCCTTATCAGGGACTTACCAGCAGTCAATGTTTCTTTATCTCCTCCTTTCTTAAGTTCTTTCCTATCTTCGATTAGGCAACCCCTATCTACTATTTTGAGAGTGGAGGTAAGAATAAATTCATGTTTCATCCCTTTTATTTTTAGTCTTTAATTTATAGAATACATTTTATACCTTTACTTTTTTAAGACTTAATTTTGCGAAACCAGTTCAGTTCAGTTCAGTTGCTCAGTCATGTTTGACTCTTTGTGACCCCATGAATCGCAGCACGCCAGCCCTCCCTGTCCATCACCAACTCCTGGAGTTCACTCAGACATGCGTCCATGGAGTCCGTGATGCCATCCAGCCATCTCATCCTCTGTCGTCCCCTTCTCCTCCTGCCCCCAATTTCTCCCAGCATCAGAGTCTTTTCCAATGAGTCAACTCTTCACATGAGGTGGCCAAAGTACTGGAGTTTCAGCTTTAGCATCATTCCTTCCAAAGAAATCCCAGGGTTGATCTCCTTCAGAATGGACTGGTTGGATCTCCTTGCAGTCCAAAGGACTCTCAAGAGTCTTCTCCAACACCACAGTTCAAAAGCATCAATTCTTCGGTGCTCAGCCTTCTTCACAGGCCAACTCTCACATCCATACATGACTACTGGGAAAACCATAGCCTTGACTAGATGGACCTTAGTCGGCAAAGTAATGTCTCTGCTTTTGAATATGCTATCTAGGTTGGTCATAACTTTCCTTCCAAGGAGTAAGCCTCTTTTAATTTCATGGCTGCAATCACCATCTGCAGTGACATACAAAAACATCTTTTATTTTACCCCTGTAGACCTCCTCTTTGAAACAGCCTTTTCCTTGCTGTAAATTCAAGTGTTCTGAATCCAAGACTTTCCTCTGTTTCTTTGTATTCAGCTATGTTGGATCTCGGCCAAAGCATTGGAGTCATTTGAATGGGGAGTGATGAGAAACTTTGGTTAATGTTACAAAAATAGCCTTACTGCATGAGAAAACATACAGCCTTGAAGATGTTATAGTTATATGGAAATCCACCTTTAGCAGTCACTTCCTGTTTCTCACTTCTCAGATATTTAGACTATGTAATCAGACATTTCAGGAACGTGTGACCGCTGTTGAGGACCTGAGGCGGATCATCCTTGTAAAGCATCTGCTTCATGGGGCCTCGCTGGATAGTCCTGCCTGCCACATCTTTGGGTCTGCACATTCATGCCAGGTCACACTTCCCTGAGGCGGCTCCCGGCTAATGACTAAGCAAAGTGGAGGTTCTAGAATAAGAGATTCCCACAAGAGCAGAGTCCTCCATCATCCAGCTCTGGCTTGGAGAGTCCCCATTAGCCTGATTGAGGCCCTCTTACAGCTGTGCAGCAGTCAGAAGGCCTTCCCACCTAATCCTTCCTTCTCTCTCTCCTTTATCAGGTGTGAACGCCCCCCCACCACCATGCCCCCCCGCCACCATTGACATCTGTTTATCCTCCCTGACTCCTCCTGATCTCACCACATTTATCCTCCACAGGTTTTTCCATAAATATATTTCTTGAGTTTATAATCATGTCATGATGCAGGTTTCTCAGAGGGCACCGCCTGATGCAGATTGGTAGCTTTTGGTTAACCCAGCTTAACCACTGGGTCAAGGCACAGAATCTTGGTCTTCTAATGAAAGGTCTTGGGAAAAGTCAAGATGTAAACCAAGAAATAAGTTGTGCTTTACTGATTCACATGAGTCTGGGTTTCTTAGAGCTGGGTGGGTTCTAAGGGGCTGCCTGGGGCTGCTAGACATAGAGAGTTGAAAATCATGGTACGCACTACTATTGGTACAGGTGGAACTGATGTGCAAAGAAAATGTGAAGAGAATTCATGCCCTGTTCCTAACCCACCTTAAGCTGTAATGTGTTGTCCTGTACTCTGAAGGAATAAGGACTTTGAGTCCTGACTGTTCTAGTATGCCCATCATAGCATGATCAAATGACATTGGCCCTTGAATGGAAACGTGTGCCTAGCAATGAACCTGAAATGCTGCTTCTCTTATGTGATGGGCAAGGGAGAGAATTTGTGTGACATGCAATCCATGTTACTGAGTGTCAACTTTTGAACATTCTGGGATTATTGCAAATAAATTACAGAATATTGGGGGTATCAGATAATTTCTATAGTAAGGCATAATATATAAGGGGTCATACCATCCCATTCTTGAGGATGGGAATTTCTCGCTCCCATGAGAAGTGTCACTAATTTAACTTGATTGGGTTTAAGCTTCATGACCACTAAAATGTATGTTTTTCCCAGTGAAGACCTATAAAAGGCATTTAGATGCATAGATTTTTTTATAGGTCTTCATCTACAAAAATATACATTCTAGTGGTCATGAAGCTTAAACCCAATCAAATTAAATTAGTGAGTTATTTCTCAAGAGCACGCATGCATCTGAAAGCCTTTCCTCTTTAATTTTGGAATGCCTAGAGCTTGTTATAGCCAGGCAGGTTGATTCAAGACATGGACCAATTATTTTGGCAGCTTGGTGCTGAGGGAAGGGCCTCCACTGCCAGAATGATCACTGGTTGGAATCAGGAGACTCCCAAATTGTTTTGCTGTGCCAAGAAGCATCATCTGGAGAGCTGTGGACACTATAAGACAGCTTAGATATAAGGAAAGCAGATTTCTCTCATGCCCTGATTAGCCAATGTAAGATGATAGACCCAGAATCCTAGGAAAGGGTTTATTCTAGCAGAAGGCACAGCTAATAGCAGCTCTCATCTTGGGAAAATGTAGTGGCACCTTTGAGAATTGAACAAGTACAACAGAAATTCCATCTCCTTCCTGCTATCCCTCCTCTACTCCTTCTTCTCTCTCCTTTTTTTTCTTCTTTTTCAGGAATAAAATAATCATAACAGGGTGGGAAGACTGTCTCTGCTGTTGATGACTGATGTGGCCTTGGGCGCATGATGTAATGTACATGTTTCAGCACCTTCTCCTTAGTGCTGATAATAAAACATGTGTGCAAGGTCAGTGTGGGAATACTTGAGAAAAGATCTTTCTAGTGGGACACTGTGAGCTTGGCCTATGGTAATTTAAGTTTATATGATACTAGATTGTACTCTACGATGACTGGGTTTTTAGAAATAAAGGTGTTTTTTTTTTTTTTTTTTTGGTGTGCTGTAGTTTGTGTGCTCTGAACAGAGAGACAGCGTAAGTCTTAACAGACGACTCCAGGGAAGTTACTCTCTGCAGAAGTCCTGGGCCAGTGGGCACTGGCTTCATACTATGAGAACCTCTAACAAGTTCATTTTTCCGCTGGAGTATGATTGAAGTCTTAAAGGGTCCATGGCTTTGTAAAAGCCTAAGAGGGTAGAAAAAAAGGGTCTCAAATGGTTTAAGCTATTCAGTGGCAGAGTTCATTCTTTTTGGGGGATTGATATTCCATTAGCCAGGCCCTCCTGCCTTTGTGGCAGTGTTCTGAATGTCTTCTTCACGTCTGTGAGACATTGTGAATCATCCTAGGATTGGCCTCTGAGTCACAGGAACCATGTAAAATGACTAGGTCTGAGTCATAAAGCTAATGACCTTGATTCTGATCTCCTACTTGCTTTGTTCTGTGATGTTGATTTCTTTAGCATACTGGTGAGGAAACAGGTCCAGCCAGAGGTCTTATAGCTTCTAAATGGAGGTGCCTGTTTGCATCCAAGTCTGTTGACTTGAGTTTTGGTGATCTTCCCAAAGTATCATGTCTGGATTGTTGCTTTCCCTTCTGTTACTTGGTCTTCCAGAATCTTTTTGTGTACTTACATCCTGATGCTCTGTTTTAATTCTCATTCTCATTCTTGAGGTATACCGTGATTGACTGCTGACCACGCTTTGTCCTTGAATCCTGCTAGCCCTTTTAAGACTGGCTTTTAGCTTTCCTGCTAGAGTCTATTACACTGTTATCAGACTCTGCTGCGCCCGCAGCCCTCTACCATCCAGCTGCTCATGTTCTAAGGCAGGGGTCCTCAACTTCAAGTGTCTAATGTCTGATGATCTGAGATGGAGCTGATGTAAAACTAATAGAAATAAAATGCACAATAAATGTAATGCTCTTGAATCATCCCCAAACCACCCTCCCAACCCCCAGTGTGTGGAAAAATTGTCTTCCACAAAAGTGGTCCCTGGTGCTAAAGAGGTTGGGAATTGCTGCTCTAAGGCTTTCTAGATCTGTAGCCAGTGCAACTTTTGGAAACTTTTTTTCATAGGTCCAACACTCAATTTCTTTTGACAACACATCTCTCCATATAATTTTGATTAATGTGAACTTTTAGAAATTGCGACATATTAACATTTGCCATGGGCTTCCCTGGTGGCTCAGTGGTAAAGAATCTGCCTGCCAAGGCAGGAGCATTCAATCCTTAGTCTGGGAAGATCCCACATGCCACAGAGCAACTAAGCTTGTGTGCCCCAAGTATTGAGCCTGTGCCCGGAGACCGGCAGAGAAGCCACCACAATGAGAAGTCTGCACAATGCAACAAAGGGTAGCCCCGTTCACTACAGCTAGAGAAAAGTCTCACAGCAAAGAAGATCCAGCATAGCCACAAATAAATAAATAAAAATTAACATTTGCCACAAGTTCAAAATTAGAAAGAAATAATGTCAAGTTTAAATAAAAGCAAGAGAATCTAAAATTTATTTATAGAATTTGGATTTATCTTTTTAATAGAATAAGAACCAATTCCCAAGCACATTTTATTACAGGGAGAATTTTCTGTACATTTGATCATAGGAGTTTATATTTACTTACTTTTATTTACTTTAGTGTTACAAAATAGTCAACAGCAGGAACATGCAGAGTTGAAAGGAGAATAAGTAGCCTTAGAAAGAAGGAGACTTACCAGTGCAAATACTGAACCTATACACATGTTTTAAAAGCTGTCTGAATTATCTAAATAGAAGACTCATGTTATAAAACTTCTGTTCATTTCTCCAAGTCAACTACTAACTTAAAAAAAAAAAAGAAATGGATTGTTCCATCACACTTTATACTGAGAAAGGATGAAGCAAAACATTTTCCAAGACACCATAAAGTAATTCAAAATAAGATATTGAATAAAAGACTAAAATTTAGACAAATATGATTTGAATGGAAAAAGGAGAATGAAATCAGCTTAGAAGAGAAGGCCAATTGCTGGTTTAAAATAATCAAGATTAAATATTTGTCTGTTGCTTTACAAATTGCAATGGGGGATTACAAGGTGTTTGTTTTTAAATGAAATTATATTTCTAACTACCAATTGCTTTATGGCTATGGACTCTCAAATAGAGGCTGTTAATGGAATCCAGTTAGAGCAAAGGAATTTCAAAGGAATCTCTAACAAAGCACAAACACCACCAAAAAATGCCAATTTGGATTGTCCATTTACGTACTTGAAAGAAAGAAAGTAACAAGAATGATCCTTAAATTTCAGTGTTTTTATGTGCATCTAGCTTTTGTTTAGGTTTATTGCATTTCTCCCAATGTGGGTAAACTTCTAAATGGCATAACCTCTAGCAGAGAGGGGCAGTCATCTGAAAGCTTTCTCAGCATGGAATGCAATTAATTATTGGTCTGTAAGGAAGATGCTGTGGGAAGATACTGACCACTGCCTGTCTCGCATCTGCCCCGGTGCCCATTAGAAAAGGGAGGGAGAGGAGGCAGAAAGGCAGGAGGAAGCTGTTTTGTGGCTTTCTTGTTTTATACTGGAGGTTACAGTTGTTACTGCAGTACTTTTGAGGCACTTTTGAGACAAGTTTTCTAAAACTCCTTGTGATTTGATTTTTTTTTTGAACAAGCAAGCTCTTTATAGCAGTTTATTTGTTTAAATTTTCTTGACTACACCATATGGCATTTGGGATCTTGGTTCCTCAGCCAGGAACAGAACCTCTGCCCCTTCTGGTGGAAGTGTAGAGTCTTAGCCACTGGACTTCCAGAGAAGTCTGCCTTGGTGATGTTTGTACTCAGTTATAATCTCCAGATGTCATAAGCAAGAAATTCAAGATGCATAAACATTGACAATTAATTAGTTATTGGTTTCCTTCAATGACTTCCCAGGTGGCTCAGCGGGTAAAGAATCCACTTGCAATACAGGAAAGGAGACTTGAATTCCATCCCTCGGCTGGGAAGATCCCCTGGAGTAGGAAATGGCAACCCACTCCAGTATTCTCACCTGGAGAATCCCGTGGACAGAGGAGGCCTGGCGGGGCTACAGTCCATAGGGTCACCAAAGAGTCGGACACGACTGAAGCGACTGAGCATGCTTCCTTCAGCATCCCATCCAGGTCAGGTAAAATGTGCATTCTGACCACAAAAAATTCTTTTGAAAAAATTGACTCATAAAATGATTCAAACTTGTGAAGAATGGAGATGATCATCTAAATTACAGCAAACGAAAGTCAGAGTCAATTAATGAAGATTTTTGTTCTCATGTGAATAATAAAAGGATTTTTCAGACCACATTGATAGGATATTTTGCTCAAGTCATTAAAAAGAAAATGCTTATCCAAAACTCCTTTTGAAAGGAAATGGCAGGACCCACTAGAGAAGCTTTTGCATTTGGAATGAAACTAAAGACACTCAAAAATATGTAAAATACTGTGTGGGCCAAAAGAGCTTGAAGATTGTAAAACTTTTCCTAAATATTATAGATCTTCTTCCTAAAATGATACCTCAAGTTCCTATTATCTAAATTTCCTATTGTAATGTATATCCATTCAAGTATACAACAGAGATCTCAGCTGACTCAAGCTAGGTGCTCTGCTAAGAGCTGGCCCAGGTTTGCTCGGGGAGGTATAAGTGGCTGGGGTTTGTCTAGTAAGCCTAGACCGGAATGCTCCACCTGAGAGGTCTTTCTGCCCAGGGGACATTTGATAAAAATAATCTGGGCCATTTTAGATGTCTACCTGAGGAGGGAGAGTGCTAGTTATTAAAACATCTAGCAGGGAGAAGAAGGGATGTTGCTAACTACCCTGCAGTGTACCAGGATAGCCCTTCAGAATGAAGTACAACCAGTCCAGAAAGTGACCAGCGTAGAGACTGAGAAACTCTGGCCCAGACCCAAACTTAATATTGAAACTAATGAGAAATAGGTATAAAGTAGACAGTAATAAAGGATGGTTTTCAAGAATGGGCTACAGCTGCTGCTGCTGCTGCTGCTGCTAAGTCGCTTCAGTTGTGTCTGACTCTGTGTGACCCCATAGACGGCAGCCCACCAGGCTCCCCTATCCCTGGGATTCTCCAGGCAAGAACACTGGAGTGGGTTGCCATTTCCTTCTCCAATGCATAAAAGTGAAAAGTGAAAGTGAAGTCGCTCAGTCGTGTACGACTCTTCGCGACCCCATGGACTGCAACCTACCAGGCTCCTCCTCCCATGGGATTTTCCAGGCTACAGCTACCACCATAATAAAAATGTAAACTCTACAGAAAAGACAGTTCCTATCAATATTGCATATGCACACACATGTTGGCTCCATAACTTAAATCGTAACGCCCTAGCACATATTGTGCTCTTACAAAAACTTCAGTGGTAGTCATACTTCTGATTTTCAGGCAAAAGGTCAGCTTTTTGATGGAGGAAAAGAAACATTTTATTCTATGTGCATATCTTACTGTTCTTGTGAAACATCAGAATGCAACTAAAATGGGCATTTCAGTCTCTACATCTGACAGTTGACTTTGGCTTGGACAAATAGCAGAACTTTTATATTTTGATATGTCTGGGAGTGAAAAATTACAAAAGTGTATTTAGAGAATGATTTAAATAGACAGAGGACTATCAGCATCACTTGGAAAATTTTCAGAAGTAAAGTTGTTTAGACTTTTGAAAACATAGTAAAATGAATTCTATGGAAAAATGCATTATAATATAAAAGAGAATTTTGTTCCTGGGACTAAGTTGGTATTTCCTGAAACTAGGATGTGAGAGGCTAAATTTCTAGCTAATAGTGACAATATTTTATAGCAGTGGCAAGGATCATTGATATTCTCCATGCAGTGGAAAAAGAATACAATTGCCATTGTCTACTTTGAGTTACTAAAATGAGAATATTTGAATTAAAGGTCTGTTGGCAGCAGAATTGTTCTTTGACCTTTGTGCATTGCAGCCAGTGTGTTTCTTTTCTATTGAAAATTTGTTAAGGCTTTCATCAGCATTTCAAAAATTATCTGCATTTTTGTAGAAAAACTCGAGATTTAGACCTTATGTGTGAAAATGTTTTATTCCAGAGGAGAAAAATCTGATCAAGAAATGATTAGTGTGTTTGACAGGAAGCAATGTTGGCTTAATTTAGCATTTATGCACTGCCATTAGAATGAAAAATAGCTTCTGTGGCATTCAGAATATTTAAAAACGTACTACAAATACACTCTCCAAATGCACTCGCTGAGCTTAGCTGCCATGGATTACTGAATTGTAACTTTATGGCACAGTAATCACCCCATTTCCTGTGATCTTTGTGTTCCCTGTTGACTTGCAAATCATAGTGCTAGGATTATGCACTGTGTTGCAGCTCATCCCTCATCTCTGATGGAATGCAGTGGGTGTGGAAGATGGCATATCTGCAGTATGGCAGGGAGATCCCTGAGCTTGTGAAAGAATAGTGAACATCCATGAAGGGTGTCCTAGCACAGTGGTAGCAATCGGTTCTCTTTTAGGTATCCCCTTCACACCTGTAGGATTCTCACTATATAGATATTCCATTTAACATACTGCAATTAAGATGCAAATGTTAGTCTCATCCATTGAAACTTAGGAAAGTGCATTTTCACATTTACGACCAAATGTCTAATTCTTTGACTTAAAGCAAGTTAGACCATTTGAACAATTAAAGAGTAACATACATGAAGCAGGAAAGAAATTAAGTATTTTTAATTAACATTTTGGTGGTCCTTTAAAGCCAGTACTCAGAAGCACACACCTAAGCTCAAGATATAAATCATCAAGATATTCATTTGCATTTAGGTCAGAAGGAAATGTTTACACATCTGAATATCAGATATTAGAGAATCTAACCCCCTGATAAAATAATATTGTATCATCTAGAATAATGAAATGATTGATAATAGGATTGTCACTGTGGTTGTTGTTCAGCTGCTCAGTCATGTCTTGTAGCCATGTGTTCTGGGAAACAAACTCACTCAGAAGGACAACGTAGATACCGGAGCGCAGTTTATTACACCGGCGGGCCCAAGGCAGAGTTTCCTCTTAGCCAAGGACCTTGACCAGTTTTTCTGAAAACCTTATATACCCTAAGTGTACATGCCCAAACCCACCTCCCCAAATTCCCTGAAACTAGTCTGAACAAAGGAAAAGAAAGATACAAAGTTAACCTGTGATTCATATGCCTTAGGCCTAGGTAGTTAACACTGGACAATTATCAATAGGCCTGTGGTCATACCCCAATAAGGATAATTGAATGTATGATTCTATTCAGTTAGACAGATAATTAGAGTATTCTTTTAGATAACGGAGAGTCTAGGTATGAGCGCTGGGGCTCTTCCTTCCGGGGGCCTGGTTTTCCAGTTGGTTTGTCGCTTCCATAGATACTGGGCATAGAGCTCAAAGTCCACAGTCCGGCCCAAGGTGGAGTCCTGCTTTCAAGATGGAGCCTGTTCTGTCTGTTTCCTCCTTCAGTCTGATTCTACGACCCCATGGACTACAAGCACTCCAGGTGTCCCTGTCCTTCACCACCTCCCAGAGCTTGCTCAAACTCATGTCCCTTGGGTCAGTGATGCCATCTAACCCTCTCATGCTCTGTCATCCCCTTCTCCTACCACCTTCAATCTTTCCCTGCATCGGAGTCTTTTCCAATGAGTTAACTCTTTGTATCAGGTGGCCAAAGTTTTGGAGCTTCAGCTTTAGCATTAGTCCTTCCAATGAATATCCAGGATTGGTTTCCTTTAGGATTGACTAGTTGGATCTCCTTGCAGTCCAAAGGACTCTCAAGAGTCTTTTCCAACACGACAGTTCAAAAGCATTAATCCTTTGGCGCTCAGCCTTCTTATTGGTCCAACTCTCACATCCATACATGACTACTGGAAAAACCATAGCTCTGACTACACGAACATTTGTTGGCAAAGTGATGTCTCTGCTGCTTAATATGCTGTCTAGGTAGGTCATAGCTTTTCTTCCAAGGAGCAAGCATATTTGAATTTCATGGCTGCAGTCATCATCTGCTGTGATTCTGGAGCCCCCAAAATAAATTCTCTTACTGTTTCCATTGTTTCCCCATCCGTTTACCATGAAGTGATGGAACTGGATGCCACAATCTTCATTTTTTGAATGTTGAGTTTTAAGCCTCCTTTTTACTCTCCTCCTTCACTTTCATCAAGAGGATCTTTAGTTCCTCTTTGCTTTCTGCCATAAAGGTGGTGTCATCAGCATATCTTTCCATATCACTATGGTAGTCCCTAACCAAAAGTGGCTATTTATATTTAAGTTAATTATATTAAGCAAAATAAAACATCACTTTCTCAGTTGCACTAGCCATGTTTCAAGGGCTTATTAGTCTTATGTGACTAGTGGCTATTCTATGTGTCAATTAAAAAAATGGTCACAACCTGAAAGTAGCATTATTTTATTTGGTGAGAATCATGAGGACTTCAAGCCCAGAATACAGCTTCTGAGGTATCCCCAAGAGAATTGTTACTAAGTGGGGAGGGTAGCCAGACTGTAAGGGGCAGGAAATCTGAATATCAAAAGACTATTTATTGTTAATTAAGGAAAACCAGATATCTCACATTAAGGAATTTAGTATTCTTCTGTATATGGAAAGATGCAAGCGTCTGGGCTTACTGAAATCATTTCTTTGATATGCATCTCATGTACCTGGGGCTAAATCCTGCTTTTTTTTTAAAAAAAATATTTTTTTATTGAAGGATAATTGCTTTACAGAGTTTTGTTGTTTTCTATCAAACCTCAACATGAATCAGTTATAGGTATACATATATCCCCTCCCTTTTGATCCTCCCTCCCACCTCCCTCCCCATCCAACCCCTCTAGGTTGATACAGAGCCCCTGTTTGAGTTTCCTGAGCCATACAGTGAATTCCCATTGGCTATCTATTTTACGTATGGTGATGTAAGTTTCCATGTTACTCTTTCCATACATCTCACCCCTCTCCTCCCCTTTCCCCATGTCCATAAGTCTATTCTGTATGTCTATTTCTCCATTGGAAATCCTCCTTTTTGGTTGTTTACCTTCTTAATTCCTTGTTCACTGTAAGGAGTGGTGGATGTAGCGGATGGCTGCCTCTGGTGCTTTCCCTGCATTCTGCCTCTCCCCACACCCCAGCTCCTGGATGCTTATAGAAGTGGCTGATCACTCCAGTATTGTTTTCCTGGACCCAGAAATTTACATTTGAAAGGCTGGAATATGTGATGGCTGTGACTTCCTTGTGTTAGGCCTCTAGGCCTCCTTGCAGGGGTCCGTTGCCCAAAGAATCTCCAAGGCTCGGATGCAAACAGCAAGAGGATTTATTAGGCTGGCGCGCCGGGGTTCGATCACCACCAGGGAAGAACGAACCCCGAACATTCGTTACAAAGCAGTTTTTAAGCACAAAAACCATAAACAGGTACAGCTAGGGTGGAATGATCTGATTGGTGCTCAAGTCTCGGCATTTTTAGGGATAGGTTCATTTGTTATCAGGTCAACACATCTGTCTGAGCTGCAATTTTACTGCTAACTTGATCTTCTGGAAACTAATTTCCTGGGATGGTTTTCTTTTTTTTCTTTGGGGGTAAACATCCCCCGGAAAGCCTTCCAGAGGCTGTATTCCTGAGATATGAGCCCCTTAAACATTCTTGAGATAAAGGTCTGTCTTAAGATTAACAAGGAGCCTGTTTTCTTAAGGCTCTAGTGAAACTTTAACCTTTATTTTTATCCACCCTTCCTCTCACTTGTTTACCTATGTGGCAAGAAATATTTCATTTCATTTATGAGACTGGGTAATTATAGACTATTTTTCTCATTGCAGAAATTTCTATTGGATGGTGTTAATTTAAAACAAGCAGTTGTTGGCAAAAGTCACAGAAATGTATACTGAGGTTCAGCCCCAGTGGATCCAGGGAATTCAAGCGAGGATGGAGTTGGCGTCTTAGAAAAGAGTTATTTAATTAGAGATATAAGAGAGATTAGGAAAGAATAATGTAGTAGGAAAATTAGTGGAGAAAAGAGACTGATATTCCTTGGTTTACACGGAAAGCTAATAAAGTTTCAAGACAAGAAACTTGCGCACCCGCTTGAATAGTGGAGGGTGCCCGCCTTGGGCTCCCTCTCACGTGGGTCTTAGAAGCCCAGGCAAATAAGTAGACACGGAGAGCCTCCACGTTCCAAGGGATCAGCCTGAAAAAGAGAGGGAGGGAGTGGGAGAAAGAGAGTCGACATGGGGGAGGCCAAGCTTGTGCAAAAACCCCATAACTTTATTTTTAAAAGGTGTTTATATACCCTAAGTTTTACATAATGGAAGATACAGAGTCATGCAGGGGCAGCAGTCCTGACCCTTTCTGTATATCTTTTTGTATACAAAAGGTCTCAGGTGATTTACATTATCTTCTGGCCAAGAGGCCTATTAACACTTTATGGCTCTCTTCCTTAATAAATGTTAATCTCATTTCCCCTGAAGTGTTTTTCTTTAATCTGCATCACCGTCAAAGCACTGAAGTTACATCCCTATAGAACAGAGGTGCAGTGGGTTATAACAAAGAAGGTACTTAAAGATTTATGTTGCTACTCGTTTTTTTTTTTTTATATATATACCAACTATATCAACAAATAAAAGATATGAAAAATTTGGCAGCAAGTATTGGCTCAACAAATGAAACCCTTAATTAGTCCTATTCTAATGATTTTGACTCCTCAGAAGCCCCTACATTCCTAGGGTGTTTTGAGCTTCCTGTGCCTCTGGCTGTTGGGAGGCCGCAAACAATCACTTGTGCAGCTGTTAGAGTCCTGTAGGCAGGCTAGAAAGCCATCAGAGGGGTTTTTGGATTTAAACACTCTTATTGTGTCCAAGAGACCTATTATCTAAAAGCTCTAAATTAACTTTTTCCAGAAAAGGTGGTGGGGGGACAGCCCCCTGTTAATGTCAGAAAAGTAGGCGAAAAGCACAATGCAGTAAGGCAGGCAGACTCCGGTTTTGGGGCAGATGCACGAGCAGATTCAGCGAGGCTCCCTTAAGGCCAGACTCCCTGGTGCCTGTTGGACCCCTTAACCTCATGACCTTTGCCACGGGCGGGACTCCTCATGCTGGCTCCCGGCAAATGTAGACATTCAGAAATTGTCTGCACCGAGCAAATTGTAGCACCTAGCACAATGTTGGCAAATAGGTTTTTTGCTGAGTAATATCATAGATCTATTACATATATAAATACGTTGTGAAACAGGAAGGTAGCAGGCAGGGCACAACCTTTAAAAGAATAACATAACCATGACGTAAACTGATTAGAACTGTTACAGGAAGGGAGTCCCCCTTCCAGGGCCGGAAACTGGGCTCTTGTCTAACACTTGGAAATGAATGTCACAATGCTGACAAAGGAAGAGATTTTACTGGGAAAGGGCACCCGGTGGAGAGAGCAGTAGGGTAAGGTAACCCAGAACAGCTCTGCCAATTGGCACAAGGAGGATTCTGGGAGGTGGTAGGACATGTGGTGTCTCCTTTGACCATTCCTGAACTCTTCCAGTTGGTGGTGGCTTATTAGTTCCATGTTCCTTACCAGGACCTCCTGTCATAAAACAGCTCATGCAAATGGTTACTAGGGAGCCTGGCCAGGGTGGGTGGTTTCAGTCAGTGTGCTTCCCCTAACAGAACCAAAGAGGGACAAGATGGTAGATGAGCTGACTTCCACCAGACCTTGAGCATCAGTATAGTTCATGGTAACACATCAACAAGCTAAGTGACATGGCCCACTCTGATGACAGTTCTGAGGCTTATCATAAATCCCCAGAAATCCCCTTCCCCAACCAAAATAGCTGGACTGTTCCTATCACTCATTAGGCAATATGAAATTATCCACCCTTATACAAACTGACACCCCATACCCTGTTGCCACTCTCACCTTCTGAGATGACCCATACTCTGTGGAATGTTTTTCTCTCTATATAAATCCATTTCTTACCTATCATTTTGTCTCTTACTGAATTCTTCCTGTGATGAGACATCAAGAACCTGAGCTTCAGTAAGTCCTGAGACCAGGTGTGTGATCTCAGTTAAAAGACCATGGATTCAAGTCCCAGTCTGAGTTACAAGTTTCCTATGTGTATTTATATATTTATATGTATTTATAAATGTTCTCTGGAGAATGTTGACTAATGCACCGAGAAAGAAAGGGAAAACATTCTTGGTAAATCATAGAAAGGTAATATTTGTCCCTTGGATTTTCTTTCTTTTACAACTTAACTTGCAAAGCTCTAGCAGGAAAGTAATCCAGTTAGGGAGGCAAGTGTTTATCTGTAAAGCAGGGAAAAGTGAAAGGGTCATAGATACTCAAAGTGACAAATTTGTGCAAATATATAAAGGAAGAAAGATATGAGAGCTATGTAATAAATGACAAGTTTGGTGAAACGGAAATTCCCAAATAGCAAAATATATATATATATATAATAAAAGAAGAAACTTAAAATCATAATTTAAGGAGAATCTTAGGCATTTAAAAATATAATTGATTATTTTCAAGATGCCTTCCAAGTGACTTAGTGTTTGAAGAAGTCCATTACCTTGGTTAGAATAAAAATGCCTGTAGCAGGGTCTTTGTAAGGAATGGTTTCTGTGCTCTAGGATCTGAGCTGTAGATCAATGATGAAAGATTTGAAGAGCCCATTTAACCTGCACCTTATTTTTAACTGCAATTTAACAGCATATAAAAGACCATTGGCTCATTAGCATGTGCAAACAAATAAGCAAACACTCATTCTTTTTCATGATCAAAGAAATAAACAAGAGTAGTATTAATTATCTGGCTAAAATAAATTATAATAAATGCAAACTCATTACTGTTGAAATCGATGCATGCATAGCAGAAGGTACATTTACTGAAGTCAACATGCTTGATTACATTTGGAGTAATAAAGAGAGTAGGCATGAAGTCCAGTGTCTCTTGAGCCTAAACATTAATTTTGATCTAATTTTCTTTTCCTTGATGTTAAGAAAATGAAAAGGCAAATAAAATTAAGAGACCAATGTTCACTTCATTAGCTTTGTTAACAGGGGGTTATAAGCTGCTTGTACCATACGCATTCCACATTGTGATCCAAGAAAAGGTCACTTGACATAAAAGCCAGTAGTGTTGTTATAAGAATAAAGGTAGCCATATGGCCTTTCTCATTCTGTAAGAGCGCAGGAGACATACACAATACTGCAGAGTCACAGTGATAAGGACAGAAGGTACACAGAGTTTAGAGACTGTGGAAGGAGAGCATCTTTGCCAGCTCCAGCAGCTGTAACAGAATACCATAGACGGGTAGCTTAAACACTTATTTCTCACAGCTATGGAGACCAGGATGTCCAAGGTCAAAGTACTAGTACATTTGGTTCCTAGTGAAGACCCATGTCCTGGCATGCAGACAGCTTCATTCTTGCTGTGTGCTCATATGGTCTTTCCTGCATCCTGGCTGCGTGATCAAATGCTCTTTCCTGGGAGAGAAAGAGAGACAGACACTGAGATAGAGACAGAGATAAGAGAAATAGAGCTTCCTCATCTTCAGTTCAGTTCAGTTCAGTCACTCCGTCGTGTCTGACTCTTTGGGACCCCATGAATTGAAGCATGCCAGGCCTCCCTGTCCATCACCAACTCCCAGAGTTCACTCAGACTCACGTCCATCAAGCCGGTGTTGCCATCCAGCCATCTCATCCTCTGTCGTCCCCTTCTCCTCCTGCCCTCAATCCCTCCCAGCATCAGAGTCTTTTCCAATGAGTCAACTCTTTGCACGAGGTGGCCAAAGTATTAGAGTTTCAGTCTGAGCACCAGTCCTTCTAATGAATACCCAGGACTGATCTCCTTTAGGATGGATTGGTTAGACCTCCTTGCAGTCCAAGGGACTCTCAAGAGTCTTCTCCAACACCACAGTTCAAAGCATCAATTCTTCTGCACTCAGCCTTCTTCACAGTCCAACTTTCACATCCATACATGAATACTGGATAACCATTGCCTTGACTAGACAGACCTTTGTTGGCAAAGCAATGTCTCTCCTTTTAATGTACTGTCTCAGTTGGTCATAACTTTTCTTCCAAAGAGTAAGCATCTTTTAATTTCATGGGTGTAATCACCGTCTGCACTGATTTTCAGTTCAGTTCAGTTCAGTTGCTTAGTTGTGTCCGACTCTTTGCGACCTCATGAATTGCAGTACTCCAGGCCTCCCTGTCCATCACCAACTCCCAGAGTTCACTCAAACTCACGTCCATCGAGTCAGTGATGCCATCCAGCCATCTCATCCTCTGTCATCCCCTTCTCCTCCTGCCCCCAATCCCTCCCAGCATCAGAGTCTTTTCCAGTGAGTCAACTCTTCACATGAGGTGGCCAAAGTACTGGAGTTTCAGCTTTAGCATCATTCCTTCCAAAGAAATCCCACAGCTGATCGCCTTCAGAATGGACTGGTTGGATCTCCTTGCAGCCCAAGGGACTCTCAAGAGTCTTCTGCAACACCCCCAAAATAAAGTCTGATACTGTTTCCACTGTTTCCCCATCTATTTTCCATAAAGTGATGGAGCCAGAGGCCATGATCTTAGTATTCTGAATGTTGAGCTTTAAGCCAACTTTTACATTCTCCTCTTTCATCAAGAGGCTTTTAGTTCCTCTTCACTTTCTGCCATAAGGGTGGTGTCATCTGCATATCTGAGGTTATTGATATTTCTCCCAGCAATCTTGATTCCAGCTTGTGTTTCTTCCAGTCCAGCGTTTCTCATGATGTACTGTGTATATAAGTTAAATAAGCAGGGTGACAATATACAGCCTTGACGTACTCCTTTTCCTATTTGGAACCAGTCTGTTGTTCCATGTATAGTTCTAACTGTTGGTTCCTGACCTGCATATAGGTTTCTCAAGAGGCAGATCAGGTGGTCTGGTATTCCCATCTCTTTCAGAATTTTCCACAGTTTATTGTGATCCATACAGTCAAAGGCTTTCTTAGGAGGGGACTAATCTCATCATGTTTGGATGCTGAAGCTGAAACTCCAATACTCTGGCCACCTGATGTGGAGAGCAGACAGACTCATTTGAAAAGAGCCTGATGCTGGGAAAGATTGAAGGCAGGAGGAGAAGGAGACAACAGAGGATGAGATGGCTGGATGGCATCACTGACTCAATGGACATGAATTTGAGTAAACTCCAGAAGTTGGTGATGGAGGCCTGGTGTGTTGCAGTCTACGGGGTCACAAAGAGCTGGATGACTGAGCGACTCAACTGAACTGACTCCCATCATGGTGCTCCACCATAATGACCTCATTTAAACCTAATTATCTCCCAAAGGTGAAGCAGAAGTGTTAGTCACTCTGTCTAAGTCTTTGAGACCCCATGGACTGTGGCCCACCCAGGCTCTTCTTTCCATGGAATTCTCTAGGCAAGAATACTGGAGTGGGTAGCCATTCCCTTCTCCAGGAGTTCTTCCTGGTTCAGGGATCAAACCCATGTCTCCTGCATTGCAGGAAGATTCTTTACCAATGAGCCACTAGGGAAGCCCCTCCCAAAGGTCCTATCTCCAAATACAACCACATTGGAGCTTAGGACTTCAAAGGATGAATTTTGGGGTGGCAAAGACATTCAGTCCATAACAGAGAGTCTATTCTTATGACACTTAAGCTTCTGTCCCAGGACTTTACTCTTTTATCATCTCTTTCTTTTACCCAAATTATGTCCAAATTTTTATTTATTTATTTTGCTTTACATTCTTGGATACTTGCTGTCAGCACTGGGGTTTTTGTGATCTAGCTTAGCCTTTCAGGTATGGTTTACTCACTAAAATATGAAAACTCTGACTCAGACATCTTCACTGCACCTAACAGCGTAATGTTGGACAAATAGGTATATCATTGCGTAAATATCTCTGGTGGCTCAGATGGAAATCTGTCTTGAATATGCATTGGAAGGACTGATGCTGAAACTGAAACTCTAATACTTTGGCCACCTGATGCAAAGAACTGACTCACTGGAAAAGACCTGATGCTGGGAAAGATTGAAGGCAGGAGGAGAAGGGGATGACAGAGAATGAGATGGTTAGATGGCATCACTGACTCAATGGACTTGAGTGAGTAAACTCCAGGAGTTGGTGATGAACAGGGAAGCCTGGCATGCTGCAGGTCACAAAAAGTTGGATATGACTGAGTGACTGAACTGAAGTGAACTGAGAGCTAAAACTAGTAGGCTGGAAGTGAAGTCACTCAGTCGTGTCTGACTCTTTGCGACCCTATGGACTGTAACCTACTAGGTAGGCTTCTCTGTCGTGGGATTTTCCAGGCAAGAATACTGGAATGGATTGCCATTTCCATACACCAGAAGGAGGCCTTTGTAATGTCCTGGAGGAAATCTGACTGAGCCCAGTGCTCTGCTATGAGCCTATTTTGGTCTCATAGATGCTATCAAAACGTAGGAAAAGAGACTGATTCTTTTTCTTATGTAGAATGAAGAAGTTGGACAATACATTCCCCCTAAACTGATATTATATATATTGAGGAGAAGCAGTTAACATGTTGGGAAATTAAGAGAATTTTCTGCTCTATCTGTCTTTATATTTCTTATTATATAACTTCCTGCAAAGTCAATAGTGTCCTGGTAGTTTTACAGTAGAAGTCTGAAGACATTTAAATGGATCCCAGGTATTCCAGTTGGGTTAGTCTAATGGTTCCCAGCTCGAGACCGTTTTTCCTCCTGGATCCCAATCCTCAGACACATTGGACAATGTCCATAGACACTGTTGAAACCATATGAGTGTATGTTGCCTGCCTAATGCCCCATCAAGCTCAAGTACTTTGATAGGTCCTGAAAACAAGGACTTTCTCTTACATAGTCACACTGCAATGATGCAGATCAGGAAATTAACATCAGTACATTACAACTATAGTTCAGAGACCCTATGCAAATTTTGCCAATTGTAGCAAAAAGATATGGGTCAGAATCACCTGTTTCATTTAGTTGTCATGTCTCTTTAGTCTCCTTCAGTCTCAGCCATTCCTCAGTCTTATCTTGATCTTGTAACTTAGCCCTTCTGAAGATTACAGGTTGGTTCATTTTTCAGAATGTCTCTCGATTTGGGTTTGTTTGTTGTTTCTTTATGATGAGATTAGAGTCCTGCTGTGTCCACTTTCCTGGCATCATTTCAGGTGTTGCCTGCTTTTCATTTGTCCCACCTCTGGTGATGTTTGCTTTCATCACTTGATAAAGGTGATGCCTTCAGGTGCTTTGATCACTTGATAACGGTGATGCCTTCACCCAACATAAATATTTTGTAGGAAAGTACTTTGAGAGTATTTGTGCCTTTGTCACTCAGCTGTGTCCAACTCTTTGTGACCCCATGGACTGCAGCCCCTCAAGATCTTTTGTCCATGGAATTCTTCAGGCAGGAATACTGGAGTGGATGTCTATTCACTTCTCCAGGGGATCTTCCCAACCCAGAGATCGAACCTGGGTCTCCTGCACTGCAGGCAGATTTTTACCATCTGAACCACCAGGGAAGCCCATCTCATTGTCAAACTTTCAGTTTATTCCTTTATATATTTATATGTGGGCTTATGGAATATTATTTTACTCAGTGGGTTATAATTTGTTATTATCATTATTCATTTTTATTCTCTACTCATCCCTAATTGGCCAGTGAGCACCCAGTCATGTTATCTTTTGTATTCTTTTAACATATCCTTCTTTAAGCTTTTCTTTATTTTCTGGCATAAGATGTTCCAGGCTTCTTTGGACTGACTTATGTCCCCCAGAATCCATATTTTTAAAGTTCTAGTCCTCATTGTGTTGGTATTCAAAGGTGGGGTCTTGTGAAGATAATCAAATTTATATGAGGTCATAAGGGTGTGTCCTTATGATAGGATTAGTTCAGTTTAGTCATGTCCTACTCTTTTTGACCCCATGGACTGCAGCACACCAGGCCTTCCTGTCCATCACCAACTCCTGGAATTTACCCAAACTCATGTCCATTGAGTTAGTGATGCCATCCAGCTATCTCATCCTCTGTTGTCCCCTTCTCCTCCTGCCTTCCATCTTTCCCAGCGTCAGGGTCTTTTCCAATGAGTCAGTTCTTCACATCAGGTGGCCAAAGTATTAGAGTTTCAGCTTCAGCATCAGTCTTTACAATGAATATTTGGACTGATTTCCTTTAGGATGGACTGGTTGGATCTCCTTGCAGTCTACAGGACTCTCAAGAGTCTTGTCCAACACCACAGTTCAAAAGCATCAATTCTTCAGTGCTCAGCTTTCTTTATAGTCCAACTCCATCCATACATGACTACTGGAAAAACTATAGCTTTGACTAGACGGACCTTTGTTGGCATGATAGCATTAGCGGCTTTATAAAAAGAGATCAGAGAGATCTCCGTCTCTCTGCCATGTGAAGACATTGCGGAAAGATGACTGTCTGCAAGCCAGAAAGTTCTCTGACCAGGACCTGAAGCTAAATTGCCTGGCACTCAGGTCAAGGGACTTTCCAGCTTCTGGAACTGTGAGAAATCAAATTTCTATGTTTAAGCCACCCAACCTAACACATTTCATTATGGTCACTCAGAAGGCCCTTACCCTGTCCCAGGTCTGGAACCCAGTAACTAATCCCTTCAGCTGTTCAGAACTCTGGACAATAGGGCTTTTATTGTTTCCCTGGAACTCACTTCCTGCTTTGCAGCTTTTTACCCCAGACTTGAAAATCCATTTCATTCCCACAGGGTTCTCACTTCTGTCCTCCAGATTAATATGAACAGAAGTACTCATGAACCCAGGGAATGCCTTGATAGGCTTTAGCAATATGCTTACTTTTCCAGGTCAGTTTTTGTCCTCACAGGACCTCTCCTGGGGCTCTGTGTTGGAACCATGATTTTTGGCTGGAGCTCTAGATAGTGCATTTGTATGGCCAGCTGGCGGCAGGTACGTGAGCCTCAGGGCTCTCCTGGCCTTACCCTGTGCCCTGGGGCTGAGCAGCCCAGCTGGGTGTGGGGCTGGCCTTGGCTTTCCCCACTGAGCGAGAACAAAAGGGCAGGCTTGGGAACTCAGGTACCATGCCAACGGAATTAAAAAGCATCCGAGTCCAGCTTCTGCTTTGCTCACGGCTATTTCCAATTAGATATTCATTTGGAATCCAGTGTGAAATACCCTTGAGATGGTGGGAAGAGGTTGGATATCATTTTTGCTTTGGTTTTCTTCCATACAGCTTTTCTCCAGAATTCCCTCTTCCTCAGCCTTGTTGCTTGCTGTAATATATATTGTGTTAAATATAGTAGAAAAACTTTTAGACAGAGAGAGGGATGTCAAAAACTCTAACTTACTAGTTAAGAATTTACTGCCATTCATAATATATGTATATGTCAGTATGCTTTAAGACATCAGGGACAGCTACATGAAAGCTTTTTGGCGTGGGGGCTTTTAACACTATAAGCAATCGCCAAATTCATTGGCGACTTACTTAGTAAATTGTATTTATTATAGTCAAGTGGAAGTCACACCAGAAAAACATTTTGTCTGGCAGGATTGTTGTGGATATTTTAACAGTGCAACTGTTCTTCACATGGATTTCCTTGCTGACTGAAATCTCAGAATTCAGAATGACAGGGGCCATGGCAAAGGGATTCTAAAACAAAATATGAGATATTTGATGATGGAGGGCCTGGGCCTTGCCTTACCTGAGGCCTCCAGCTTTCCAGCCCAAAGACATGGATTTCTGAAAACCACTTAAAAGTTGTAAAGATATGTCCTCTGGAACAGGATTTGGAATGGTACTGGGCTGGCCAAAAGGGCTGTATGATAACTTGAACAAACTTTGTGGCCAACCCTATTTTATAATATCAAATTTATGTTTTATTATCAGTATTATGATAGATTCATTTTCTTCATTTCTGGGATAGAACTAGGAATTAGTGACTGAGGGGTCAGGGTGAATGCTTTAGTAGACAGGAATAGAACAGGAAATCAGTCCCATAGAGTGGGTGATCTGCTTAGATGAAGATACATTTGCTAGGTGCTTAAGTGGGGAGTCTGGATAGTATAAAGTCACTGAGCATTTGTGGAGAGAGCAGGGGAAGGGATTTGATTTGGCACAGGGTTAAAGACTTCACAGCCTAGTGGAGAGATCACTTGAACATGGCCATCAAATAAAGTCTGATATTCTCTTGAAGAGCCAAGGATGTGAGCAGTTTCCAGGGAACTCAGCATACACCCTGCTGTTGTGTCACTTGCAAAGGAACCTTATAATATTTGTAGTCTCTCTGTCACTGTTCAGTTTTGTTATATTTGTGATGGTGTAACTACAATTTAAATAACTGCTCTTTTATCAGGCACCATACCAACAGATGATACTCGCTCAGTTATTCCATGTAACATTCCTATGAGATAGGTTTTATCACCCACGTATCTGTATTTTATACATGAAGAATCTGATCTTAGAAAGCGAAATGAAATTTAAAGCTCAAATTAGCATAGTAGAACCAGGATTTGACCCAGATCCATGTGATTTCAAAGGTCATACTTTATTACAAAGAATTAGAGCTCAATGTTGCCTCCCATTATGGCCCTTCCTCTTTTTAAGGTCACAGATCATGGTTATTGAGGAATTTGTCTCTTTAAAAATTCTAGACTCTGACCCTCTCCTTCAAAGCACTACATTCTAACTAATTGGGTGACCACTTGCTTGCTATGTCAGTAAACTTTTGCTACTTTAAACTACCTCCAAAACTAGTGGCTTAAAAACATGACTTAGTTCATCATTCTGTGTGTTGGCCATCTGTTTGGGCTTTGGGGGCAGTCTATGTGATCAGGGAAGACTGTGTGATCTTCTTGGCAGGACTGTCTGTCTGGGAGCTCAGCTTCAACTACAAGGATGACCTTATTCCACAGGCTTGTGATTTCTTTAGTTCACCTGAGCATGTCACACAGTGGCAGAGGGCTGTTAAAGCGCACCAGGGAAGAGAAGCCTGGAAGTGCCAGCACTTTTAAAGTCTCTCTTTGTGTCACCTTCACTGATGTGCCATTGGTCAAAGCTAGTCACACAGCCAACCTTAGTTTAAAGGATGGAGAAATAGAATTTGCTGTCTAGAAGAATCTGCAGCATCTTTTGGTCAAGTCATCACATTGTGTTGTGATGAGTGCAGAGATGGGAAGAATTTGTGACTATTTTGAAAAATACCTCATTGCTACCTAATTCTTTCCAGTTATTTTAGAAATCCTTGGTACTTTCTATGAAGGAAAACCAGACAAAAATTGGGGTTATGTAATAGAACACATTCATCATTATTGAATATAGACTCACAAATATGAAGCCCTGTGGCTGGGTGGCCAAGGAGTGAAAAGTTACTCATTATTTACTTAAGCAAATGAAAACAAGCTGGATTGACATAGTCACTACTCATGTTTCTTTACACACTGCCTCTTTTAATTATAAGGAGATTCTAAAATTGCTTATTACTACTGGGTTTTGCTCATCACTATTATGCGTTTTGCTTATCACTACTCAGCCATGAAATTAAAAGACGCTTACTCCTTGGAAGAAAAGTTATGACCAACCTAGATGGCATATTCAAAAGCAGAGACATTACTTTGCTGACTAAGGTCCGTCTAGTCAAGGCTATGGTTTTTCCTGTGGTCATGTATGGATGTGAGAGTTGGACTGTGAAGAAGGCTGAGCGCCGAAGAATGGATGCTTTTGAACTGTGGTGTTGGAGAAGACTCTTGAGGGTCCCTTGAACTGCAAGGAGATCCAACCAGTCCATTCTGAAGATCAGCCCTGGGATTTCTTTGGAAGGAATGATGCTAAAGCTGAAACTCCAATACTTTGGCCACCTCATGCGAAGAGTTGACTCATTGGAAAAGACTCTGATGCTGGGAGGGATTGGGGGCAGGAGGAAAAGGGGGCGACAGAGGATGAGATGGCTGGATGGCATCACTGACTCGATGGACGTGAGTCTGAGTGAACTCCGGGAGTTGGTGATGGACAGGGAGGCCTGACGTGCTGCGATTCATGGGGTTGCAAAGAGTCAAACATGACTGAGTGACTGATCTGAACTGCCTATAATTGCTTATCACTTCTCATCCACTGTGGAGAAAGGGACGACAGAGGATGAGATGGTTAGGTGGTATCACCGACTCCACACATGTGAGTTTGAGCAAGCTGCAGGAGTTGGTGATGAACAGGGAAGCCTGGTGTGCTGCAGTCCATGGGGTCTCAAAGTGTCGAACATGACTGAGTGACTGAACTGACTGACTCTGTGTAAAATAGATAGCTTGTAGGAAGCTCTTTTATGGCACAGGGAGCTCAGCTCGCTGCTCTGTGATGACCTAGATGGATGGGATGGGTGTGGGTGGGAGGCAGGCTGAAGAGGGAGGGGATATATGTATGCTGCTGCTGCTAAGTCTCTTCAGTCGTGTCCAACTCTGTGCGATCCCATGGACGGCAGCCCCCCAGGCTCCCCTGTCCCTGGGATTCTCCAGGCAAGAACACTGGAGTGGGTTGCCATTTCCTTCTCCAGTGCATGAAAGTGAAAAGTGAAAGTGAAGTCACTGAGTCATGTCCAACTCTCAGTGACTCCATGGTCTGCAGCCCACCAGGCTCCTCCATCCATGGGATTTTCCAGGCAAGAGTACTGGGTGGGGTGCCATTGCCGTCTCCAATATATATGTATACATAGAGCTAATTCACTTTGTTAGACAGCAGAAACTAACTCAACATTGTAAAATAACTACCTCAATTAGAAAAACTGCTTATAAGTCATGGATGAATTTTCACAAATGACTCTCGTAAAAGTACTCAGAAAAAAAAAAAAAGCCTTTGTTCCAACATAATTTGAAACCCAAGTAAATCTTATTTGAGCTTTGGATTTTCCCCACAAAGATTAAAAGAGGGTGATTATATAATTTAGAAAAGCTTAGAGAAGCCAACTTTTTAAAGAAAATAATGAGGAACTGTCCTTTCAAGAAGAAAATAAAGTCGCTCAGTCGTGTCTGATTCTTTGCGACTCCATGGACTATAGCCTCCAGCGCACCTCTGTCCTTGGGATTTTCCAGGCAAGAGTACTGGAGTGGGTTGCAATTTCCTTCTCCAGAGGGATCTTCCCAACCCAGGGATTGAACCTGGGTCTCTCACATTGTAGGCAGATGCTTTACCATCTGAGCCACCAGGGAAGATAAGTTAGGAAGAAAAGTTACCATCAAGTGCCATAGGGTAAACAAATTACTATGACAAGAAGAGCAATATCGTCCATCAAATGAACAAAAGGGACTTCCATCATGATTTTGCACCTCTGACATTTGTTGGCTGGTTACATGGCAGAAATGTTTTCAGTGCAATTTTCCATTTCCTTCATCGTGTTTGTGATTAGGTATATTCCTGTCCTTCACTGTCTCCCAGAGTTTGTTTAACCTCTTGTCCACTGGATTGTTTCATCTTGATTAGGGAACTGAGGATCCATCACATAATAGCCAGAAAATTTGAAGCACAAGCTCTCTTATCTCTCTGCTTTGTTTTTCTTGGCCAGAAGTCATTCCCTTGAGGATAATGAGCTTCTTAGCAATTAATCCTTGTCAACAGGAGATACTTTATGATAGGAAATAAAAATAAAATACCATACTGAATAAATAGATGATTTGAAGTATGAATGTGTTTCTACATATATGTCTATGCTGCTGCTGCTAAGTCGCTTCAGTCGTGTCCAACTCTGTGCGACCCCATAGACGGCAGCCCACCAGGCTCCCCTGTCCCTGGGATTCTCCAGGCAAGAACACTAGAGTGGGTTGCCATTTCCTTCTCCAATGTGTGAAAGTGAAAAGCGAAAGTGAAGTTGCTCAGTCGTGTCTGACTCCTAGCGACCCCATGGACTGCAGCCCACCAGGCTCCCCCATCCATGGGATTTTCCAGGCAAGAGTACTGGAGTGGGGTGCCGTTGCCTTCTCCGATATATGTCTATGGGAAACCATAAAAGGGATTATAAACTGTGAACCCAAACGTTTCTTGATCTTCATATCAGAAATGTGCCACCACAAAATTCTACATACATATGTTATTACAGTTTAAAACTTGGCTTTTCCAGTTGTTTTAACAACTGAATATTGCATGTTTTCCCCCTGTGGGAACATAATAGGCAAAGAAATTTAGATTAAGCTTGGGGAATTGTTGTTTTAGCAAACCTTGGTTTTGAAGTGGAGAACTCTTACATCAAGTAAATTAATAGTATTTTTGACCTTGAGATGATGATGAATGAAACAGTTGATAGTCTCTTGTGGTTTTTGTGAATCACATACTATTGGCTGAAGGTCCATTTTCTAAACATCATTTTGCCAAAAGCAAGTTTCCAGAAGCTAATTTGCCAAATAATATTCTCTTAAGTGGTACATTTGCAGTGTGGACGAGTTTTGGATGGAGTGGAATCCGTGTTGCTAGGCCCTCTCGTAACCTCCATCCCGGCTGCTGTGGCTTCTCTGTGCGTGTGCCCACTGGATAACAGCAGAGTGGCTGGGGAAGGAAACTTAGTGATGTCCAGGGAAAGTGGTCTTCCAGTCCACCTGGCTGTTGAAATCCCCCTTTGTTGCGGTCCTTCTTTGGTGAGCATTACATGAGACACAAATATCTTCCCATTCTATGCTCATTCATGGAGATCTATCCACATCCCTCTTATCCAGACCTCATTGATGCCAATTTTCCAATTGTATTTCTTCCAGCTGAACCATTAGCCAGATAGCCCATGGTTTGCTTGCTTTCAGGCAAAATGAGTGACCTGGTTCAGTACTCACAATTCTGCCTGCTGGGTTTTCTGTTCATGAAATCCTGCAGAGCTGTCAGAAATGGGGCTGTAGGGTAGCCACAGCTGTCCTCTTTCAGGTGACTGCCTGTATAGTGTGCGGGATCATCCGTCTATAAACCAAGTGTAGTTTATTTTTTCATAGGAAAGCTTAGGAAACTTCATATGAACCATGAGTGTGGGTTGAGATAAAGAAGGCAAACAATATTAATAGGGACTATGCAACTTATGCCTCTGGGCCTGCTTTAGCTCAGTTTCATCTGTGTGCTGTGTGCTTAGTTGCTCAGTTGTGGCCGACTCTTTGTGACTCCATGGACTATAGCCTGCCAGGCTCCTCTGGCATGGAGATTCTCCAGACGAGAATACTGGAGTGGGTTGCCATCTCTTCCAGGAGATCTTCCCAACCCAGGGATTGAACCCAGGTCTCTTGCATGGCAGGCTGATCCTTTACTGTCTGAGCCACCAGGGAGGCCCAGTTTCATCTGTACCACTTTCATTTTATGATGGAGTTCATGCTCGACTTTCTGTTTTGGTGGGTTAGACCAGGAGTCCCCAATCTTTGGGATCTAATGGCTGATGATCTGAGCTAGGGCTGGTGTGATAATAATAGAAATAAAGTGCACAATAGATATGTGCTTGAATCATCCTGAAACCATCCCTCCACCATGATCCCATTTATGGCAAAAATTTTCTTGCATGAAACTGGTCCTTGGTGCCCCAAAGGTTGGGGACCGTTGGGTTAGACAACATCCAGTTTATGACTGGCAGTTCAGATCACATGGTAAGTTGGTGTCCCATGGTCATGTGATCAGTCTCTATTAAAGCCCCAGTTAAAGCTCCAAATTTATCTCTCAAAAGAGAATAGTATATGCAAAAAATGGTTTGGCTTTGCTTTAATCACTAGGGCTCTCTTTATTTACTTCTAAGAGTCTGCCAAAGACTCCATATAACATCTTTACCTGCTAGTAATACTTGTGTGTTAGTTGCTCAGTCATGTGCGACTCTCTGTGACCCCGTGGACTGTAGCCCTCCAGGCTCCTCTCTCCATGGAATTCTTCAAGTGAGAATACTCGAGTGGGTTGTACTCGAGTGGGTTGTCATTCCCTTGTCCAGGGGATCTTCCCTACCCAGGACTGAACACAGGTCTCCTGCATTGCAGGCAGATTCTTTACTGTTTGAGCCACTAGGGAATCTCAAAAATACTTGGAAGCATCATCTAATCTGATGGGTTCTATAACTCATGTGGTGGAATAGCTTTTATGGAAGTGAGGACTTGTAATAGATAGCCTTCTTTTATTTAGGGTCTTTTATTTTATTTTATTTTATTTATTTAGCCTTCTTTTATTTAGCTGACAAAGTGTCAGCTTTCAGGTCCCTCAGTAGATGGGTCCAAAGGAATTATACATGGTCTCCAAAACCCACAAAGGTCCACTAGACATTTTCAGTGTTAGAAAGGGAAAGATGCCATCACTTGTTTTTCATCCTGAAAGGGATTTTACTCCTGTGGCTGACTCCTGAGTTCTTTGGCGTTTTGTTTCTTACTCTCTGGCATGCAAATATTTTACTAATGTGTGTAGAGTGGTCACTACCTCCTGCTAAGCGGGTGCAATCAGCACAGTTTCATCAGTGTAATGGACCAGCATGATTCTGTTGGAATGAAAAAGCAATCAAGGTTCCTGCAGACTAAATTATGACAGTGCTAAGAGATCATTTAGCTCTGAGACAGAAGAGTGAAAATATATTGCTGGCCATGCCAGCTGAAAACAAACTACCTCAGATGGTCTTTACTAACAGGTACACCAAAAAAGATAGAACATTTACCAGATCAATAGTTGTATAGCAGGTACCAGGGAATGTGTTGATTTGCTCCAGCAATGAAACCACATTTGTAACACAGCTGTGATTGCTTGATAATGTTTATGATAATCTCCTGTTATTGCCTAAGATCCATCTGTCTTCTGCACAGTCCAACTAAGTACATATAGAATCTTTGCTTAGTGAGCTTACATCAGTCAGTTCAGCTCGTCCATCTTGGTATTCTGTATACCCCGATCCACACTCTCAAGATATATTATCAAACATATTCCTCAGGCTTCTATTAATTAGAAGATTGGACAAATCATGCAGTTTTTTTTTGGTATGTGTTTCATCTCTATATGATCTATACTTTGAATCTTCTTCTTTGGGACCTCCTCGTGTGTGACTCTAGAAGCCAAGAAAAGTAGCAGGAGTGGGTTGTGAGGAGGATCTGCAGTGCTGTGTAAGACAGCTATCTCAGAGGAGGGTAGTAGTTTCCTCAGTCAAGAAGAGATTTTCAGGCAGGAATGGAAAGTCTAAGGGTGAAGAAGGATCCCCAGATTTTAGAGTTTCATGGTTCAAGGTATACAGCTTGATCACAATCTGCCCATAAGTTCCCATCCCAGTTTTCAGTGTCCCATTCCCTCCAGTTAATACCCTAATTTTAACAAAAGAGGCCACATGACATCAATAACATTCAGCTTGTGTTATGTTATCCAGGAACCAAGTACACATTGGGTTTCACTTTTTAGAAAACTTGGCCCTAACTAAGATTTTTACAGGGGTTAGACTTCAGGATATAGGAGCTTCTTTTAGGGCAAACATAGATGTTTTTAGGTCCCTAAGGTAAACTAGGAATTTAATGCCCCGAGGTCCTTATTTTCATTCCTTAAATATACTCCTTATTTTCGCTAAAGTGTATGACAGCAAATAACTGGTCATCCACAGAGTCTTGCCTTCTAACAGGCTCTTGCTGAAGGTGTCAACAGATGATCATTTGAATCAATGTTTTGCTGTAGTATGCCATAGACTGTCAGTGACCTCTTCAGCACTGGAAATAGGGTCATCAATATTTTTACATATGACCAGATTAGGTAACCAATTCCAGAAAGCCTAGGAAAAGCGAACCAATCCATATAGCTCATCCTTAAGATTCTGTTCCTTTTGTACTACTCTTGGCACCAAATTCTGTATCAGAGTTACAGCAAAAAAACATGTTATATATAAGTTTGACGTTACGTAGTTGTGGGAGCTAGGTAAATCATAGCTATAAGACTTTTGCTTTTGTCTGGCGCTGGAGTTTGAAATCTTCAGGGCAGGCCACAGATAAATATCAGTAAGGAGAGGTGTTTATAAAGCAAGGAGGAGCCAGGAGAACCTGGAACCCTATAGCAGAAACTGGAACTTGAGAGGGTGACCTGGAACCCATGTTGGCCTTAGAATGTGGGTGTCCTGCAGGAGCAGCAGCTGGCATTTTTTGTCATGGAGTTAAACACACATCTGGCTTAGGAGTCAGAGAAGCTGAAGGTGAAAATGCAGAGTGGAGGGCCTGGCTGTTATGTTATGCCAATGAAGTGAGCTTATAGACAAGCAAAGTTCATGAGGACAAAGCATCCATCCTAACTTCCCAAGCAAAGAAACAAAATGACTGCTGTTTCACTTCCACTTTCCTAAGGTCATGCAAAAATATTTTCTTTGTGTCTCACCCTAACTAGAAACGTAGAGAATATACCTCTGGGAAACATAGTTCAACCTGACCATTTTGACACATTACAAAGTCACCACAGAGACCAAGGAAGGAAACCCATATGATCATCTCAGCAAATGTCAAATAAATATTTGATATAATTCAACATGCATGCATTTAAAAAACCCTCAGGGGCTTCCCTGGCTGTTCAGTGTTTAGGACTTTACCTTTTAATGCACAGGGTACAGGTGCAATCCCTGGTAGGGAAGCTAAAATCCCACATGCCTTGGGGCCAAAAACCAAAATGGAAAACAGAAGTAACATTGTAACAAATTCAATACAGACTTAAAAAATAGTCCACATTAAAAAAACAAAAACAACCTTCATTAACCTAGCAACAGGAAGAAATGACCTCTGCCAATAAAGGACATTATAGTTTTCTCTTTCTAAGATGCAGAGCCAGTCAAAGTTAAATGTTGTCACAAGGTTATATGCTATCACCATACCAGAGGAATATGAATCAGCAAAGCTCTCAAGAAAACCATGAAAGACAAATAACTTGACTCAGCTCCTTGCTACTTGCATATGAAAGTCCCTGCCCTTTCTCTGGGGCCATCATTTTCTTTATTGAATATGTGATAAAAGATGGAAGAACTATTACTTGCTCCCTAATATACCTAAGCTGTTATACCTTAAAGTCTCCCAGAAGATGAGACGAAGGGCTTTCAAAGGTCTTTGCCTTAAATGTGTAGATAGGGAGAGATATAGTCTTGTCTCAGGATTTCTATCAGTGATTTTCAAACACTTTAATGTCTGTAAAAATAATGTGGGTTGCTTATTCAGAATGCAAATGCTTGGTATGTGTTCTAAATTATTCTATGCCTTCAAAAGCAAACAATTGCATTTCTTAACAAAATTCTCACAGTCTGATTTCTCACTACTTCCTTCTGGTTGTCCATCCTTTCTAAATAACCTGGATCACTGAGCTGATGCTGAATTATAAGCAAATTTTCTTGAATCAGTGGTGCCTGCTATGGCATTTTATTTAGATTAGCGATTTTTTTATAGCCTAGGATTCAAGTCTGTTGGCACAGAGAAGTTGGCAAAGCCAAAAATAAATCATCCAGCATTTGGGAGAGAGTAAAAATTCATTCAGGCTCAGTAGATTTTCTTTCTGTTCTGATTATTTAGAAAGAAAAAGTGGGTAAAAACAAGTAAAATGAATGGAATGAATGTAGGACTCTTAAGATTAATGTGATTCATCCCCTATTATTTTTATTAAAGAAGAACCTGTACTTTGAATATCAATCAAAGTCTTCTGAATCCTAAATCTCATAGCAAAACGCCTTCACCCACACACAGTTGGCGACAGACACACATCAACAGAGATTCTTTAGGTCACATTGTCTTGGGTGTGTCTAAAGGCCTGGAAGATGGGCTCAACATTCTAACTGAAAGGAAAGTGGAACTTCGTGGCGGTCATAAATCCTCCAAACAGTGAGATCCCTGAGGAAGGCTACTGCTACTTGTGAGATAGAAAAGAAGTGGCAGAATAGACCCGATGAAGCTGCTCGCTCTCCATCATGGACAGACTAAATACTGGGGTCATAAGTAGTTCAGAGAGTGAGCGGTCTTGAAAGAAATAATTTCTATTCCTCTCCTTAGACCCTTTTTAGAGTAGGACGTGTTAAACATTCATACACAGAAACCTCAATTAAATACAGTCCAGGAGCCTGGAAGAGGGAGCTCTCGTGCTCTGGAGCCATGGCAGAGCCCAACAGGCAGAAGAAAGCCTCCTCTTCTTTACTGGCAAGGACTCAGCCAGTGAAAAGCCATGGACTCTCTGCTTACTGCAACCCTCCCAACTTCCTTTCCCTCTGTGTAAGAGTTTGCTTTCCCTAGCTGTTCAGTAACTTTCATGTGGGTCTTCTTGGTCATAGATACCAAACAGCAATTTTCTGCTGATCTTGAATAAACCCATCTTTGCTAGAAAAATATCTGGCGATCTATTTGTTTCAGGTCAACAGATGTTATCATCTGTCACTTTTGATTGAGGATACATAGAGAAATGAGGGTAGAGGTTTTGGAGCCAATTAGTCCTATTGCTTATAGTGAGCCTGGGGTCCAGTAAGCCCAGGACTGGCATCCTTAAAAGGGCTTAGGACGTCCAATCCATCAACATGCTGCTCTTCTGTCATGAGGAGTGGCCTTGAGAATCCAGCTCCCTATCATCCTAGACTTAACATTTCTGCAAAGGCATCAAACGCATTCTCTTTCTTTTTGGAACCTTTTTGAAGACCACGGATGGCTATCATCAAGACTCATACACCACCTGAACCCTCTTTTGAACTGTCTATATATTTTTATATGAAACAGGGAAGGGAGTCTGTTCACTGGGTGTGCCTGCTCAGAGTTAATGTTAAATCTTTCATTTGTGTCAATTACATTTCCTAATGTAGTTCTTGTTTAGAAAGTTTATCTGTCATTTCAGGTATGCTGAAAAAGCAGGTAGGAACATGTCAGGAAAATGTTACTTATGGGGAATTTATGGAAAAAGATATATTGATGCTGATAGTCCGCTAATACTTTAATCATTATTGTCCTCTTGTCCTGTCAAGAAAAGCGTTGCACCCCAAGCTTTTATACCTCACCTTATTTGCAATTTCTTCTAGGTTTCTGAGCACCACCAGAGTAAAGCCAAACAACAAGAAATAATGTGAATTAAGATAATTACAAATTCCCAGTCTCTGATCACAGCCTGATTTTCAAAGTTGTCAGTCAATCTTTCCGTGTGTTTCTATTTCCATTCACCATATTATCTTTGTCAACTCTCATTCAGACTAAGACATCTGACTATCCTCTCTCCTCAACTATTCTAATTTCATCTCCTACTCAGAAAAATTAGAGGTAGTCAGGGAACTCATCATCACAGTTTTGGTCCTCTCTCCTCTCCCTCCTCCATTCTAACGTCTCAATGGGCAAATATTCCTATACAGTGTACCACTATTCCGGTCCTCATTTATACCTCCTGCCTCTAACTTTCTCAGAGGTCACATTCCACCATTTATCTCTTCTCTCAGCAGTCTCTCAATACATCCCTGATGGTCTTTAGCCAACACACTCAGTCTCTTCTCAGTTCAGTTCAGTTCAGTTGCTCAGTCGTGTTTGACTCTCTGCAACCCCATGAATTGCAGCACATCAGGCCTCCCTGTCCATCACCAACTCCCAGAGTTCACTCAGACTCATGTCCATCGAGTCGGTGATGCCATCCAGCCATCTCATCCTCTGTCGTCCCCTTCTCCTCCTGCCCCCAGTCCTTCCCAGCATCAGAGTCTTTTCCAATGAGTCAACTCTTCGCATGAGGTGGCCAAAGTACTGGAGTTTCAGCTTTAGCATCATTCCTTCCAAAGAAATCCCAGGGTTTATCTCCTTCAGAATGGACTGGTTGGATCTCCTTGTAGTCCAAGGGACTCTCAAGAGTCTTCTCCAACACCACAGTTCAAACACATCAATTCTTCGGTGCTCAGCCTTCTTCACAGTCCAACTCTCACATCCATACATGACCACAGGAAAAACCATAGCCTTGACTAGATGGTCCTTAGTTGACAAAGTAGTGTCTCTGCTTTTGAATATGCTATCTAGGTTGGTCATAGCTTTCCTTCCAAGGAATAAGTGTCTTTTAATTTCATGGCTGCAATCACCATCTGTAGTGTTTTTGGAGCCCCCAAAATAAAGTCTGACACTGTTTCCACTGTTTCCCCATCTATTTCCCATGAAGTGATGGGACGAGATGCCATGATCTTCGTTTTCTGAATGTTGAGCTTTAAGCCAACTTTTCACTCTCCTCTTTCACTTTCATTAAGAGGCTTTTAGTTCCTCTTCACCTTCTGCCATAAGGATGCTGTCATCTGCATGTCTGATTTTATTGATATTTCTCCTGGCCATCTTGATTCCAGCTTGTGCTTCTTCCAGCCCAGTGTTTCTCTTAATGTGCTCTGCATATAAGTTAAATAAGCAGGGTGACAATATACAACCTTGATGTGTTCCTTTTCCTATTTGAAACCAGTCTGTTGTTCCATGTCCAGTTCTAACTGTAAGAGGCAGCTCAGGTGGTCTGGTATTCCCCATCTCTCTCAGAATTTTCCACAGTTTATTGTGATCCACATGGTCAAAGGCTTTGGCATAGTCAATAAAAAGAAATAGAGCATTACTTTACTAGCGTGCAGTCTCTCCTATTTAGAAATAAATTATTGGACTCTGGGCTGTCATGTCAATGGCCATGAACTTCAGATCCAGAAACTTCCAGCCATGGCCCCCAGGTAAGGGCCACTTCCTGTGATCACTTCTGTGAATGTAAAATCTTCAGAGAGAAATTTGTGAAGTGTCTCCAAGAAAACAATTTTGAAACTGCTTTGCACAGAAATCACAAAATCATTTAGTGCAGGATGGAGAGGCAGCTGATGGCACAAGAATCCTGGGAAAAACTGGGATTTGGACAGTTGATAGATGGGAACGGTCAGAGACAGAAACAGAGCTGTGATGGGAAGAAGCCCGCAGGGCTGTGTGGGGCCATCTGGGCGACCTGCTGCTGCAACAGCATGCTTGTAGGCACCATGGCTCAGGAAGGGGGCTTTGCAGATACCTGTGGGAAACCATTCTAAATCAAGACAGACACCTCTCCCTGATAGATGCATCTTGTGGCTGGGAAATGGCTCATCGAATGAAGTTTCCAAAAGGATCCTGGATGGCAGTTGTTCCTTTAGATTCCCATTTCTCCCCAGGAGTGTTAGGGTTTATCTCCAAGTTTTCGTGTATAAGACCCGCCCCGCCCCCATCATCCCAGCCCTGCCCTGGGGAGGGGAGGTGCTGGGTGACATTTGCCCAGTGAGTGGACACTGTGGGTTCCTGTGAGATGCTGGGTTCACGTCACAGCATCTGTGTGTTGTGTCACATCACAGGCTCTGTGTGTCTTTTCGGTGTTAAAGTGAATAAATGTTCATGAATTGCAGTCTGTTACATGGACAGATGGAGAAGGCAATGGCACCCCACTCCAGTACTTTTGCCTGCAAAATCTCATGGATGGAGGAACGTGGTAGGCTGCAGTCCATGGGTTCACTAAGGGTTCACTAGAGTCGGACACGACAGAGCGACTTCACTTTCACTTTTCACTTCCATGCATTGGAGAAGAAAATGGCAACCCACTCCAGTGTTCTTGTCTGGAGAATCCCAAAGGACGGGGGAAAGCCTGGTGGGCTGCTGTCTATGGGGTCGCACAGAATCGGACACGACTGAAGTGACTTAGCAGCAGCAGCACGTGGACAGAAATTGTCAGGAAAATGTTCCCTAGCAAATGGTTTCTTCTTTGTACTCATAAATATATTCCATTAAAATTTTTTTTTAATTCCTGACTTTCCAGAAGACATTGCAGATAATCAGTAGGCATATGAAAATGTGCTCAACATTGCTAATCATCAGGCAGATACCTGAAATCAAAACTACATGTGTATACCTATGGCTGATTCATGTTGATGTTTTGCTGAAAACAACAAAATTCTGTAAAGCAATTATCCTTCAATTAAAAAATAAATTAATTTAAAAAAAACCCACAGTGAGATACCAGTTCACATCTGTCAGGTTGTGTGTGTATCTGTGTGTGTTAGTCACTCAGTCATGTCCAACTCTTTGTGACCTCATGGACTGTAGCTCTCCAGGCACTTCTGTCCATGGAATTGTCCAGGCAAGAATACTAGAGTGGGTTGCCATTCACTTCTCCAGGGGATCTTCCTAATCAAGGGGTCAAACCTGGATCGCCTGCATTACAGGCAGATTCTTTACCTTCTGAGCCACTAGGAAAGTCCTCTGTCAGAATGATTATCATCAGAAAGACAAGAGATGTGTAGGACAGGCAATCTGAGTGCACTGTTGATGGGTTTATAAACTGGTATCACTGACTCGATGGGCGTGAGTCTGAGTGAACTCCAGGAGTTGGTGATGGACAGGGAGGCCTGGCATGCTGCAATTCATGGGATTGCAAAGAGTCAGACACAACTGAGCGACTGAACTGAACTGAACTGAACAGGCACTATGGAAGGCAGTATAGAGGTTCCTAAAAAATTTAAAAATAGAACTACCATAGGATCCAGCAATTCCACTCCTGGGTATATGTCAGGGGAAATGAAAACACTTAAGTAGAAAAGATATATGCACTCAATGTTCATAGCAGCATTATTTATAATAGCCAATATATGGATGCAACCTGTTCAATAGATGAATGGATAAAGATGAGGAGGTATGCGTATATACAATGGAATACTACTCAGCCATAAAAAATGAAGTAATGCCATTTGCAACAACATGGATGGACCTGGAAGGTATTATGCTTGGTGAAATGAGCCAGGCAGAGAAAAGACAAATACTCTTATATTATCACTTATGTGTGGGATCTAAGAAATGGATGCATATGAGCAAATAAAATCAGACTCACAGATACAGAGAACAAACTAGAGGTTTGTGTATAGAAGGAACTGTCATGTTGGAAAACACTCTTGAGAGTCCCTTGGACTGCAAGGAGACCAAACTTGTGAATCCTAAAGGAAATCAGTCCTGAATATTCATTGGAAGGACTAATGCTAAAGCTGAAGTTCCAATACTTTGGCCATCTGATGAGAAGACCTGACTCATTTGAAAAGACCCTGATGCTGAGACAGATTGAAGGCAGGAGGAGAAGGGGACAACAGAGGATGAGATGGTTGGATGGCATCACCGACTGGATGAACATGAGTTTGAGCAAGCTCCAGGAGTTGGTGATGGACAGGGAAGCCTGGCATGCTGCAGTTCATGGGGTCACAAAGAGCTGGACATAACTGAGCAACTGAACTGAACTGAACTAATAGAGGGCAGGGGAAAGGAGCAAAATAGGGGTGGGAATTAAGAGGTACAAACTACTATGTATAAAATAAATAAGCTACAAGGATATATTATACAGCACAAGAGAATATGCTCAATGTTTTGTAACTTTAAATGGGGTATATTTTATAAAAAACATTGAATCACCATTTTGTAAACCTGAAACCAATATAATTTTGTAAATCCAGTGTACTTTAAAAAATTACATTGTATAGGTTTTCCACAGCTTGTTTATTCACTCATCTTTTGAAGGACATCTTGGTTGCTTCCTGTTTTTGGCAATCATTAATAATGCTGCTATAAATATCTGAAAAATATTTCTAATTCTTATCATCCTCTAACTATATCTATGTCTTTACTTTCTCAATCCAGTTTTTGGAAGAGTAACTTTAACTCAGTCTCAGTTTCATGATCCTACTTTCATTTCTTTCTTTATTTCTATAAGTCTCCTTTTTAAATATCCCATTAAATCTGCTCTTGGGAATGACTGCTTAGTTGCTAAACTTAAATGGACACCTTCTCAATCTTTATCTTCTGGACTTTGCCGTACTTGATACTGTTGATGACTTTCTTCTTAAAATCTCTCCCTTTTCTTTCCAGAGTTCCATTTCTCCCCCCTCTCTAGGCATTATTGTTAATAAACTTAATCAGCTCTTCTCTATCTCTATTCTTTATCTGTTGTTCTGTTTTCCTTGGCCACATTCTTCTCTCATTCTGTACTTTTTTCCCTGGGGAACCTCACCAACCATTTGGGTTCTGGACCTAGTCCCCGTGTCTTCCCCCCACACCATCAAGCAACTCTGACATCTACTGTGAATTAGCATCAGATGCCACAGTGAAGGGCTCAGTCCCCCACACCCTCTTCCAACATCAGTTGCAAATGCACGTCCTCACTTCTACTTTTAATCAACCAATTACAAATTAGGAGTTCCAATAATCCTTTTGTTTTATTGCTTGTATTTTAAACTTTCCTTATTAGCATACAATGAATTTTTAGGCTTAAAAAGTAGTAGGGAATTTTTATTAATCTTATATGCATTATACTTGCTTTTCCATTTTTTTAAAATTTAAACAATGTATTTATTTTTAAATTTTTATTGAAGTACAGTTGATTCACGATGTTGTGTTAGTTTCAGGGGTACAGCAAAGTGATTCAGTTATACATGTAGACATACCCACTCCTTTTTAGACTTTTTTCCCAAATAGACCATTACAGGGCATTGAGTAGAGTCCCCTGTGCTGTGCAGTAGGCCTTTTGTAGTTTTCTGTTTTATGTGTAGAAGTGCATATATGTCAGTTCCAGTCTCCTCATTTATCCTTTCCCCCAGTTCTCCTTGGTAACCATAGGTTTGTTTTCTACATCTGTGATCCTGTTTCCTTTTGTAAGTTCATTTGTACCATTTTTTTAGATTCCGCCTATAAGTGACATCGCATGTTACTTGTCTTTCTCTGTTTGACTTACTCCATGCAATATGACCATCTCTACAACTTCCTCTTTGGACTTAAGATGCCAGAGGCAAGTCCAGGTTGTTTTCGTACTTCTGACAAAATGGCTGTAAGTCAGAGAACCTTCCTTTTATTGCTAGAGTGGCTCACGGAACTCAGAGAAACATTGTACTTAGTAGATGACTGGTTGTTTCAGGAACAGCCAGATGAAACAGCTGTATTTGGCAAGGCGTGGGGAATGGGCATGGGACTTCTTGGCTCTCTTTGAGAGTGTTATTCTCCCTTAGTCTCCATGGGCTTACCAATCTGGAAGCTCTCCAAACCCTACCCTCTTGGCTTTTTATGGAGTCACTCAGATGGTAAAGAACCTACCTGAAATGTTGGGAGACCTGGGTTTGATCCCTGGGTCGGGAAGACGCTCTGGAGAAGGGAACGGTTACCTACCCCGGTGTTCTCACCTGAAGAATTCCATGGACAGAGGAGCCTGGTGGGCCACACAGTCCGTGGGGTCTCATAAAGCTGGACCCAACTGAGCACGTACACTTACATAGATATAATTGTTTTAATCATTGGTCATTGGCGATTGATCCAAATTCCAGTCCCTTCTAACAACCATTCCCCAGCCTTAGCAGCATTCCTAAAGTCAGCTCATTAACATAAGTATTATCACTGAATACTTAGAAAATTCTAAGGGTTTTAGGAGCTCTGTGGCAGAAAGGGGGATGGAGACAAAATGTGTTATTTTTTAATTAGAAATCCAGTATCACAGCAACTCAGAATACTGCAACTAATATGAATTAGCTGGTTGCAGATCTCTCTCTTAGGCTTCCATGTACCCAAATACCCAAATGCCTCTTAGAGACGTCTCCCTTTGATGCTGTACGGGCAACAAAACGGAATCCAGACGAAACTGAACTTAGGCTTTTCATCAAATCCACTTCAGAGTGTGTTTACTCTGTTAATAGGATGGACATGGACCAGATACTCAGGTCAGAAACCTAGGATCATCCTTGAATCTTTTCTCTACCTTTTTCCCTCACTTTACCTGCAATCACATGCAGCCCGCCCTTAAGTCCTATTAGTTACACACCTTATATAATTCTGGTAGTGATCCTCATCTCCATCTTCCCTGCCTTTGTCTTGCTTTAGAATTAAATCATTTCTCAGTTGAAACAATGCAAAATTCAATTTATTAGTCCTTTGTCTATTACCACATAAGTGGGGCTCTTCCCTGGTGGCTCAGATGGTAAATCGTCTGCCTACAATGTGGGAGACCTGGGTTTGATCTCTGGGTTGGGAAGATCTCCTGGAGAAGGAAATGGCAACCCACTCCAGTACTCTTGCCTGGAAAAGCCTATGGAAAAAGGAGGCTGGTAGGCTACCATCCATGGGGTCACAAAGAGTCAGACATGACTGAGTGATTCTGTGGGGTCACAAAGAGTCAGACACGACTGAGTGACTTCACTCACTCCACATAAGTGATCTTCCCATAATGTAAATCTGATTAATCATTCCATTGCCTCCCATAACCTTCAGGATAAAATCCAAGTCTTTTTCCTACGTTGATCTGGCCTTTGTTTCTCTGTGCTGCCCCGTCTCTTACTGTTTCCTAATACATAAGTGTTCTAGCTTTGCTGAACTATGTCTAGGTACTTCTGCAAAGATTTTCTTAAAGTTCAATGCCTTTTGCTTATACTTCTGTATCATCCCAGAATGCCCTGTATGAGCTTCTTTACTTGACCAAATCCTTAGAAGCTCAACTTAAATATCTCTACTAAGAATTCTTCCTCCACTCTGGGATAAAACTTATCTTCATCTGCTTCCAAGTGCCCTCATGCCTATACCTGGCAGAGCACTCACCATACTTCATTCTAAGTATGTCTGTATCGATTTGATCCACTAAACTGTTATCCTCTTCTTTACTATATTACTAATATCAGAAACAGTGCCTGGTCTATTACAGTTGTTAAAATCAGTTTCATTACAGGAATGAATAATAAACAAGATGAAATATGAATCTAGAAAATGAATCTAGAGGGCATTATACTGAGTGAAATAAGTCAGACAAAGTGAAACATGAACCTAGAAGGTGAATCGAGAGGGCACTATGCTAAGTGAAGTAAGTCAGACCAAGGCAGATAAGCATGATCTCACTTACATGTGGAATCTAACAAAACAAAACAAAACAAAAACAGACTCACGATTACAGAGAAGAAACGAGTGATAGCCAGAAGGAAGATGAGCAGGTGAAATCGCTGAAGGGAGTTGATAGGGTACCAATCTCTAGTTATGTAATAAATGTCACAAGGATGTAATATACCAGGGGTAAATTTTACTTGCTGTTTAGTCTCTCAGTCATGTCCAACTCTGTTGTGACCCCATGGACTGTAGCCCGCCAGGTTCTTCTATCCGTAGGATTTCCCAGGCAAGAATACTGGAGTGGCTTGCCATCTCCTTCTCCAGGGGATCTTCCCAACCCAGGGATCAAACTTAGGTCTCCTTCATGTCAGAATTCTTTACTACTGAGCCACCTGGGAAGCCCCCAAGGACGTAATATATATCATAAGGAATGCTGTCAATAATATTGTAATAACTTTGTATGGGGACAGATGATTATTAGATTTTCCTGGTGATCATTGCATAATGTATGCAAATATCAAAGAACTATGCATGTGAAGCTAACACAATATTGTATGCCAACCATATTTCAATAAAAAGAAATTAGAAAGAACATATAACAAAAAGAAATATAGAAGACTGAGTTAAAATTTAATAATGAAGTTGCAATTTTTAATCATTTCTTAAAAACAGTCTGGTTATGGAATGTTTTTGCTGAGTAGTTAGATAGGATTCTCAACCGTGAAGATTAAAACTCAGAGTTGTAATTCCTTAGGGAGAGTGGGATTTGTTTTAAATAAGGGTATATTTTAATGAAGGCAGGTTTTAAAAATCTGATAGATTCTTATGCCTCTGGATGGCCATAAAGTTAAAGCAGGTCATCCTGAGAGATTGCACTTTGGAAAATCATCAATGTAGAAAAAACCACAAAAGCAGCATTTCATAATGAAATCTGTATTTCTTTTCCACCTTCTTGGGCATGAATAAAATAAAGTTTTAGACTCAGATTTTTTTAGATTTGGATCATGACAAGTATAAAACAGCTAAAATATTTTACTAGGTTTACAGTTTTGTTCTGAATACTTGAAGACTTATTAAGATACTGGGACTCTCACTTTTGTGGATGCTTGATTACCTTGAAACCTTCTCACCCTGGCACAGTCGGTTTTCCTGTTTCAAAGTTAACTGTTATCCTTACAATGAACTTACACTGTTTTCTGTATATGTGTCAATAATGACCATAGGATAAGTCTATGAGGTAAAAACTATAAATATACTTCATAATAATACAGGAAGACTCATGTTTCAACAGAGAGTTAGTATAATTGTTCAGCTGCTAAGTCATGTCCAACTCTATGGACTTCAGCACACAAGGCTTCTCTGTCCTTCACTGTCTTCCGGGGTTTGCTCAAACTCATGTCCATTGAGTCAATGATGCCATCCAACCATCTCAATCTCTGTCGCCTCCTTCTCCTCCTGCCCTCAATCTTTCCCAGCATTAGGTGGGCAAAGTATTGGATTCTGCTTATTTTGCTAGTTTAGGTGTAAAGTGAGATTGTTTTTGAGACCTGATATCTCTCATGTGAGTATTTAATACTGTAAGCGTTTTTTCAGAGCATTGTTTTAGCTGTATCCCAGAAATTGTGATGTATTTTATTTTCACTTTTATTCACTTCAAAAGCTTTCTCTTTTGAGGCTTTTGCTTTATACATTAGTTATTTAAAATGTGTTTTAAAATTTCAAGATATGTGGGACATTTTATAAACAAGGCAATGGCCACCCATTCCAGTACTCTTGTCTGGCAAATCCCATGGATGGAGGAGCCTGGTAGGCTGCAGTCCATGCAGTCGCGAAGAGTCAGACATGACTGAGCAACTTCACTTTCACTTTTCACTTTCATGCATTGGAGAAGGAAACGGCAACCCACTCCAGTGTTCTTGCCTGGAGAATCCCAGGGACGGGGGAGCTTGGTGGCTGCTGTCTACGGGGTCACACAGAGTCAGACGTGACTGAAGTGACTTAGCAGCAACAGCATTTTTGATATTTAGTTTAATTGTTTCCATTCAGAAAAAAATATTTTGTATCATTTCAATGTTTCCAAATTTGTTAAGATTCTCTTTTTGTTGTTTGCTTTCTCTGTAGTGCCAGAATGTAACTAACGTTGTTGAGTATCCAATTCCAATAGAAACCAAGGTGAATTATGCTGTTAGAGAGCTGTTCAGGTGTTTTATAACCTTGCTGACTTTGGGTCTGCTTGTTCTAACAATTATATAGAGCATTAATGTCTCCAACTGGGCTTCCCCGGTGACATTATGGTAAAAAACCTGCTTGCCCATGCAGAAGACCTGAGGGACTGAGGTTTGATCCCTGCATCGGGAAGATCCCCGGAGGAGGGCATGGCAGCCCACTCCAGCATTCTTGCCTGGAGAACCCCATGGACAGAGGAGCCCAGTGGGCTACAGTCCATGGGGTCTCAGAGTTGGGTACAACTGAAGTGACTTTGCTGAGATTCTCTAACTGTACTACACTTGATCTTAGCCAAGAGGCTAAAAAGCAATTCCAGCTATAATTGTGGATTTTTTCTTTTTTCTTTTACCATGTTGTTTAGTTTTTACTTCGTGTATTTGGGAGCTCTATTGTTTTGTGCATACATGTATAAAATTTTATGTTCTCAAGATTAGTTGACAATTTTATCATTATTCTGTTTATTCTTTATTCTTGGTAAATGTCTTTGCTCTGAAGTGAATTGTATGATATCTATTTTTTCTGTATTTTAGCCTCTAAATATAATTACAATTATACTTTTTGTAGTCAAAGTATAATTGGATCTTATATTTTTATCTAATCTGACAATGTCTGTCTTTTAAATGGTATGTTTCTACCTTTTACGTCTTGTGTAATTATTGTTAAATTCAAATTTAGGGTTAACATTTATTATTTGTGTTCTGTGTTCCTACATTGTTTATGTTTCTTTGTTTTCCCTCTCTTGCATTCTTTTGGCTTATTTGAATATTTTCTATATTCTATCTTCTTTAACCTTTTAGACTTCTGGTTAAATATCCCATTTATTGAGTTGCTTTATGATTTATATTAATCACATTTAATATTTCACAGTCTAGTAAGAATAACATTTTACCACTTGTAGTAAAATGTAGAATTTAAAAAATCATTTAGGTTCTTTATCCTTTCCTACTTATGTTGTATTTATGCACATTGAAATATTTGAACATTAAAAAACCCAACCAGTGTTATAAATCTTGTTTTTAACACTCATACGTATTTAAAATATTAGGAGGATAAAAACATGTATTTACTCAGATACTTTCCATGCCTGTTGGCTCTTCTTTCATTCCCAAAGTTCCATGATTCTCTGTGGAATCATTTCCCTTCAACTTGAAGACTATTCTTTAGCCTTTCTTTAGAGCAGATCTGCTGGCCGTTAATCCTCTTAGTTTCTTTTTATCATAAATCTTTTATTTTTGCTTTCGGTTATTCTTTTGACTACTGAGCCCATCCAGTAAAATTTTATTTCAGATACCGTGGTTTTTATTATCTCAGATTTCTATTTGCTAGTTTCATTTGTATTTCTCCGAAGAAAGCCTCTATTGCCCTATTCATTTCAATAGTGTTTACCATTCCCACGATGAGCTTGGCTGCCGTAGCTGTTTTAGCACTTGTCTGGTTATTCTAACACAGTGTATTAATTATTTTGGTGTTGGCATCTTAAGTGTCTTTTCCTTTGAGGGCTGGTCATAGTTTCATGGTTCTTTGAATGACAGGTGATTTTAGATTGTACCCTGGGCATTTTGAATATTATGTTGTTGAGATTTCAGTTGGCTAACATCGTCTGGGGACTGTTGATCTCTTGCATTAGGAGGCAACCAGACCATTTAGGGTCTGATCTCAAGTTCTTTCTCTTCGTTTGTGGACAATGGTCTCAACCTGTGTTCAGTTTTCAAACCTTCTGTTATATTGTTTGAATCTGTCCCATGCCAAGCTACTCAGAGCTTAGTTTGGAACTCAGGAAGTGTTTCATAGAGTAGTTTAGCTCTCAAAGTTCCTGTACACTGTTCTCAGCCTGGTCTGCACAGACATCTGTCAGGCGTTAGTCTAGGACTCCAAGGGTGCCTTATTTTGCTGTTCAGTTTTCGGATCTTTTGCTCTGCTCTTTCTGATCTGTTCTGCACATGCACAGATTGACTTGCGAGACCTGGATGGCCTTTGACTCATTCATCAGAATTCTTTCAATTCCAGAATTTCCCCCACATTCTCCAATTCACACGGGTCCTTTTTCTTGGTCCTTCTGGCCAACTATGTAGGTTTTCTCATGGAGTTTTAGGTTCTTCTGTTGTTGTTGCTGCTACATTGCAACTCCATGACTGGGGTTGGCCTCTGGGAAATACCAGAAAAGAAAACAGATTTGAAGAAGAAAAGAAAAAGAAAAATAGGCACTGTTTTCTTTTCCCTACACACTGGCTCCACAAGTGTCCCGTTCCCCAATCTTCTGACCAGCAAAAGCAGAGTTTTTCAGGAGCTTTTGTTGTCTGTGTCTATTGTACAGTTTTAGGACTTTTGAACCATTCATTGTAAGAGAGAAAGTAAAAGGAAAACGATCAGAACACTTATTAGTATGCTTTTCTTTCTTCAGACTTTTACTTCCATCTCTAAGCTCTCTGTTGTTCTTTGCGTATTAAGAGTCCTTCATAGTTGCTGTTTGTATTCTAAGACGTTTAGCTGTAATCTTTGGGTGAGAGAGATTTTAATAGGCTCATTTCACCATTGCTAACATAGAAGGTAAAGTTTTGGAGAGTCTTTCATGGTGTTGCATGTAGCAATGTGCTTGCCTTTGTTCATTGTTGTGTAGTTGTACATTGTATGAGTACACTACTGTTTGTTTAGCCCTTCATGTCTTGATGGACATTAGGGTTGTTTCTAGTTTGGGACTGTTAGTAATAAAGTTTGTCTTAATCCTGGTCATAGGGGAAAACATTCAGTTTTTCACCTATAGGTATGATGTTAGCTCCGATTTTTTCACAGAGGTCCTTTTTCAGCTTGAGGAAGCTCCCCTTCGATTTCTAGATTATTGACAGTTATGGCATCTGGTCCCATCACTTCATGGGAAATAGATGGGGAAACAGTGGAAACAGTGGCAGACTTTTTGTGGCTCCAAAATCACTGCAGATGGTGACTGCAGCCATGAAATTAGAAGATGCTTACTCCTTGGAAGAAAAGTTATGACCAACCTAGATAGTATATTCAAAAGCAGAGACATTACTTTGCCGATGAAGGTCCCTCTAGTCAAGGCTATGGTTTTTCCAGTGGTCATGTATGTATGTGAGAGTTGGACTATGAAGAAGGCTGAGCACCGAAGAATTGATGCTTTTGAACTGTGGTGTTGGAGAAGACTCTTGAGGGTCCCTTAGACTGCAAGGAGATCCAACCAGTCCATTCTGAAGGAGATCAGCCCTGGGATTTCTTTGGAAGGAATGATGCTAAAGCTGAAACTCCAGTACTTTGACCACCTCATGCGAAGAGTTGACTCATTGGAAAAGACTCTGATGCTGGGAGGGATTGGGGGCAGGAGGAGAAGGGGACGACTGAGGATGAGATGGCTGGATGGCATCACAGACTCGATGGACGTGAGTTTCATGCCTGCTGGTGAAAAGCAAGGATTCCACAAAGCCCTGAATACACGGTGGCCGGAATCAGGGAGGCCAGGGGCAGGATCTCTTCTGTCCTGCTCACACTGGTATCCCAGGAGCCCTGTAGTGTGTCCCGCAGGAAGGGGGTAGTGGTAACTGAATAGAAGCCCCACATGCATGGCGATTTGTGTTAGTTATCTTTCTATCTGCTTGGTTTGACAAGATATTAGAACTTGCTCAAAATCTCCTAAGATAAGTTTGATCTCACCTGTTTCCCCCAAGCGATGGCTTTATGTATCTTTTTGGGTTCTATGTTTTTAATCCTGCTAGTCAGCCCCTAGATGAATAAGACATTGAGTGTATGTTTTGTCCAACTAAGTGTATAGTTCAGTTGTAAGAGATAGGTTGCATCAATTGTTATTTCCTGTATAGTACTGAGATCAAACAATTACTACTCTGTCTATTGTTGTTGTTTAGTCGCTAAATCATGTCTGACTCTTTAGTGACTTCATGAATTATAGCCTGCCAGGCTCCTCTCTCCATGTAATTTCTCAGACAAGAACACTAGAGTGGGTTGTTGTTTCCTTCTCCAGCGAAAATCTTCTCAGATTAGGGATCAAACCTGCATATCTTTCATTGCAGGTAGATTCTTTACCGCTGAGCTGGCATGGAAGCCCAGTCTGGCTATTACAATCATTAAATTTTACTATTTTCTATTTAGAGCAACATTTAAAGAACAGATGCACCATGGAACATCTCTCTATTAATTCATTTAAACTTTATTAAGCACTTGCAATCAGGCGTCGTGGTCGCTTTGGGGAAAGGTTGAGAATTATACAAATCCTGCCTTTTTGGAGACGATGCTTCTTCATTCTTCCCCATCAAAATAAGTCAGTATGGACAATTTTTTTTTCCCTATGAAAAACATGCTGTAACAGTTATAGCATGGAGAAACAGGTCAGAAATGTGATCCTTGTGGGCAGCTCATAAGTAGGAAAAAACCACAAAGGGAAAGAGTTACGCATTACCATTTCTAGCTGCCAACTCAATAATCAGAAAAATCATTCCATCTTCCTTTGGAATAGTAAGTGATGAGGAAGACAAAGGCCAATGATGTTATTTAATGGAGGTTTTCTCCAAATGGAAGAAAAGATCAGAAGTGGAAAAGGATGAAGAGGCATTCTCTCTAAACAGGCAGTATCATCATATTTATCATACTATTTTAATATTTAGTGGTATGCGCCCATCTGAAGTTTTTCTGTTAGTTTCTCCATTTCTAACTATTTTTGTTGATACCAGCCATTTTTTTCTTCTGTTGCATATTTACCTTTACCCCAGTTTTCACAAAACCAACTACTTCTTTTTAAGACTTAGTAGGGAAAATCTCTTGTGTATTTCTTCAAGCCTCCTTACTCTGCTCTCTCTTTCTCCAAGTGACAGAAGACAAAAGAAATTGGTGAACTTAGATAATGTTTTTTGTTCATAAAGATTTTCTGATGCTCGGAAGGAAACAGGTTCTCTAAGCTATGGTGCTGGTGGTTGTTTAGTCACTGGGTCGCGTCTGACCCTTGCGACCTTACGGGCTGCAGCCTGCCAGGCTCCTCTGTTGATGGAATTTCTCAGGCCAGCATACTGGAGTGGGTTGCTATTTCCTTCTCCAGTGATCCTCCCAACCCAGGGAACACACCTGGGTCTCTTGCATTGCTGGCAGTCGCCTGCACTGTAGGCATATTCTTTTCTGACTGAGCCACCAGAGAAGCCCTATCTCATGTATATGTCCTTTATACTCTTTACTCGACCTAATACTTCACTTATGTAAGGTGCTTTTGAATCATTCTTTGGTTATTTAGGCTGGGCATTAATTTGTTGAGTGAGGGAGGTCTCCAGGTTTAGAGCCTCAAAGAAAGCCATATGGTTTTGAGATAAACTTGAAGGAGGGTTATATGTTCCATCTGCCTTTGCGGCATATCAGGGATAAAATGCACCAGTCACTGTGTTCTGGCCCTTTGATGGTTCTGAGTGTAATATAACTTTGCCTCTGGGAGATTCTGAGAATAAAAATGTCACATCTTTTGATGTCATATCAGTAAGTTGATTGATGTTGAAAATTTGTACAACAGTTTAATTACCGTTACTAGGCATGACTATTAACTCTTTGTGATTTATGCAGAAATTAGTCTCATTATAGAATGTTTTGACAGAAATGTGACATTTGAACCTTATAAAAATAAAAGATGCACCATTTTTTAAAAAATTTGCGCTAACTTTTATCACTTCTAAAATGTAAATAATTTGGAGCAAAGAATCAATTGTATAGTTCAAACTTAAACAAAATTTCCATCTGCAATATTATTTTATAATCAAATTTCAAATAATGAAGTCTGAACTCCAGTTCTGATTCAATTGATTTTAGCCAGCAAATTTAGAAGAAAAGAATGTGAAACTAATTTATCTCTTCCTGTTCAGGGAGGACAGAAAACTGATAGAGGAAGACTGTTGGCCTGAAGATTTCAGGGTAAAAGATCAGCAAGAAGAAGCAAGTGGCAAACAAAGCAAAACAAAACAAAACAAAAGAGAGAAAAGTTATTCCAGCTCATATTTTGCAATTTTCCTTCCATCTGTCTCTTTATCTCCAACATCATTGTTTTTCATCCAAGCTCAGTTGCTTACTGCTTCTATCTGGGTTTATTTATTAAAAACTTTTTTTTTTTTTTTGCTGCCTCTTATGGCCTGCAGAGATCTTAGTTCCCTGACCAGGGATTGAACCTGTGCCCCCTGCAGTGGAAACACAGAGTCTTAACCACTAGTCCACCACGGAAGTCCCATAACTTCTATCTTGGACCACAAGAAATCAATGTTTCCTCTATCTCCAATCCCTTCTGCCAATCCCAATATGTGTGTAATCCCAGTATCTAATATGTGTGACCCCATTATGACAAACTCCCAGTAACTACCTTTTGCCTATAAAATAAACTCAAATCTGATCTGACCAGTTCTGTCCAACTTTCTCTCTCACAATCCCAAATGTTAAACTGTTTCTCCAGCCATGCCCATGCTCCCATGTCTTTATATTCACTATTATACATATTTCACAGTTCCCTGCTTCCTTCACATGGATTGATTGACCAAATTTGTGCCATCTTGATTTCCCTCCTGTCTGAGAAATTTTGTCATACAACTATAAATCATCCTACATTGGGATCCATTCGTTGTTATTTTTTGTTTTGATTTACCTACTTGAGTAGAAGGTATCGTGTGTTACATTTCTTGTCATTGTACTTAGCATAGCATAAGGTCTCTATCTAAGACCCTGAGTCTTGGAAAGAGAACTAGACTTAGCTCTGGTGTGTCACTGTGGCTGCTTAGGAGCCTTCCCAAGATGTCTAGCAAGGCAGGAGGATTAGGAAGCATAAGCTCCTGGGGCCTTGTCTTCAAGGTATAATTAATCCTAAAATCAGAGTTCTATGAACCTGGGAAAATTAGCAGATGGGGACTTCAAGAGACAGCATCTCAGTCTTCATTCATTCTAGGTTAGAACAATTAACTAGGTTAATTGTTTTTGGAATAAGTCGGTAGAAATAAAGAGCAAAGAAATAAAGAAAAGAAAGTGGAAGGAAGGAAGATACTGATTTGTATTTTGTGGGGTTGACTAAGGAAACTTTGAGGGTTCCCTGGAACTTGTCTCTTTTTACTGGAATTTTTAAACAAGTCTACAATGAATTCAAACTATATACCTAGTAAGGAACTCTAGTCAAGGATGCACCACTCCTTGAAAATCTCAAAATCTCATTATGATGATCATCCTGATGCTTATATTAAGCCTGTGAAAAGATGCATTAATTACTATACTAATTTATATCCTACCTTAAAGCATTTAAGGTATCTTTAAAAGACGTATTAAATATAAGAAAGTTTTTTCAAAGCTGAAAGGAAGATCTGGAGTCCATGCTGACTATTAGAGAAGACCCCCATCTCTGCAGCCTGCACCTCCATTAGCACCCCCCCGCCTGCCACCGCCCCACTGTGCAGTCTGGGGGAGGTATGGATTCAGCAGAATGAGCAGGAAATCAGAAGAATGGCAGCTGTGCTCCCATGTAGGGCTATTTTGAGGCCCCCATGTGTGGTGAGGTCTGGCTCATAAGGTATGCCACCTCTGGCCTACAGCCTTCTGTATTGGAATGTTTGGTGACAGTGGAATTATCAGAATAATGAAAGCTGTGTATTATTTTATTTTTTTACAAATAGGTCAATAATATCCTTCATATGATATGACATTAACATATTCATATCATATTAACATATTAACATATGATATTAAATGCTGATGTCAAGTATGTCTGTATGTTGCCCACAGATTATCTTAGACAAGAGGCAAGTCATTTCACCTTTTCCTTAATTTTTTAAATTGAAATATAGTTGATTTAAAATATTGTGTTAGTTTCAAGTGTACAGCAAAGTGACTAATATATATAAAATATATATATATATTTTATATACTTGAAACTAACACAATATAGGGCTTCCCTGGTAGCTCAGCTGGTAAAGAATCTGCCTACAATGCAGGAGACCCCAGTTCCATTCAGGAAGATCCCCTGGAGAAGGGATAGGCTACCCACTCTAGTATTCTTGGGCTTCCCTAGTGGCTTAGATGGTAAGGAATCCTCCTGCAGTGCAGGAGACCCGGGTCTGATCCCTAGATTGGGAAGATCCCGTGGAGGAGGGCATGGAAGCCCACTCCAGTATACTTGCCTGGAGAATCCCCATGGACAGGGGAGCCTGGCAGGCTACAGTCCATGGGATCTCAGAGTAAGACATGACTAAGCAAGTAAGCACAGCATGTATATATATATGTATATGCATTTTCAGGTTCTTTTCCATTATGGTTTGTTATACGATTTTGATTGAGTATAGTTTCCCTGGGCTATACAGTAGGGCCCTGTTGTGTACCTATTTTATATATAGTAGTGTGTGTCAGTTAATCCCAAACTCCTAATTTACCCTCTCCCCTTCTTCCCCTTTGGTAGCCAGGAGTTTGTTTTCTGTAAGACATAAATCATTTTAGAGCTCAATTTATCTCCAAGATCTTGATTGGATCTTATGGAGAACCAAGACCTGGGGGTTAGGCGCTGATGAGGAAAAGCAGGCAGTGAATGTGAAAAGAATTATAAATGAAAGGAAGAGAATGATAAAGCAGCCATTTTCAAAGAGGAAGTTATAGAAATGCAATGAAGATATTAGACACCCTTAAATTTGTAGAATAATTTCTTTTTCTGTTAGGTTCCATAAGAGGTTACAATCAGGTTTCGTGACATTAGTAGGTAGCCAGACTTTCTTGCCTTTGAAGCTCCATATTTTTGTTACAGTTTCATTAATTCCAATTTACAATAAGTCAACCTACAGAGTAAAATGCATTAGAGAAATGTTCATGATATAACCTCCCCTCCAAAGGATTTGCAATGTTAAATATTAAACACTTCCATGTTCTGTTATTGGAATTGGTATTTTCTCAGAAATAGAAATTTGCTCTCAATTAAGATTTTTGTGCCACAGAATGGAAACTCCCTCTGGATATTCAAGATCAGCAAAGAGGATGCTTATGTTTTAATTTTTGCTTTATTCTTGTCTCTGTATGAAGTGGCAAGGGCATTTAAAAGATTTCAAGGACAGAAGTAAGAAAATAAAAATATTGGTAACTTCTGTAAAGCTGTGAATAAAGAGTACTCACTCTGCCTTATGGGGTAGAAAAATAAGTCACTTTAATTTTAAAACACAAGTTTGAAGCTTGGAGAAGTTCAAGATTCAGAAATGAAAGGACAGCTTCCCCCTTTTCATTATTTAAAAATGTGTGAAGAAGTGAATTCTAGAGAGTTAAAAAGAAAAGCAAAATTATTATAAACTTCAGACATAAGGAAGGTAAAACGAAAACTGCAGGCAAAACTTGCAAGGGAATAATAGAACTGAGAAGGCAGACTGCCACCAGGAAGTCAGTGTTTCTCTACTCCAAACTGCTGAAATCAGAGTTCCAAACAGAGATAGGGTATCTTTCCGGGAAGGCGGTCCAATATGAGACTCTAGCAACCTAAAGGTGGTTATTCAAACTGTGATCAAAAGTCATCTGAAACAATAGTTATATGTCGAAAGTGTTGTAATCTCCATTTCGTAAAGAAACCAAAGATGTCGACTGGTGAAGAAGAGCATTGCTTTTCTTTCCTGGTTATATCGAACACACCCACACTGGCACCTGGTGTCAGTGTATGAGCTGGTCACACGTGGTGAGTGTGAGCACAGCTTCCTCCTCTTGCAGGAAGAGGACGGACCCATTGAGTTAGCCTGGTTTCCTTGATGACCAACCTCACAAGTTAGAAATGCTTTGGGCAGCGGCCATGTATATTCACCTTTTCCACCCTCTCCCTCCTCTGACTCTAGTTCAGCACTCAGTACAGAGTAAATAATTGTCTCATATCTGTTTAAAAGTGTGGAAAAAAAGGTTGAGAGGATCACGGAGAAAACTCTAATCTGGTTTTGTGGAGGAGGAACATAACTGGTTGGTTGTTTACAACTTGTACACCATCTCATGGTCAGTCCTAGAAGCTTTAGCGAAGAACGCATTTCTTTTCTGAAAGGAAAAAGAGTGGTAGCTTTGGTCAAAATAAACAGGAGACCTCTCATTGGTGTGTGGTACACCTATTCAATATTCACGTGCCTCTAGGAACTTTAAGAAGGAAACAGAGTAGGTATTGGCATGAAAAGGCTTATAACTGAAGCAAAGGAGAGCTTTTACTTCATGTTAGCATTTGCCGGCCATCTTTCTTGAAATATCTCCCACCAAGGGGCAGTACTGCTGAATGAATAGTGAGAAACCAAATAAAAGATATTCTTTGCTATTTATTAGATTTGCTATAAATTAGTTTTATTGAAAATCAATTCAGATTGTGAAAACTTTATTAGAGCTTAGAGTATCTCTCCAGCTTGCCTAGACTTAGATTGGACATCCATGTGTATTAATTTATATTTGTTAATTATTAGAACTTAATGAAATTTCCTGAAATAATACTAGAACTTCTCAGTTTGAATTATAGCATTTTCAGTCTTGCTTTATTTTTAAGTCTCTCTTTATTAAACAAAAAGTGAACTAATCCTTCAAATAATTTCTGTCTCTGGATATGTACTCACTACTAGTAAATGTTATTTTTCTAGAAAACATGTCCATGTGTATATATATGTATATTATGATAATTATAAACCATATTAAATATTAGGTGAATAGGCATAAATATGGAAGCCATCATCTATGCCTACAAAGCATATATGTGTTTGCATTTATGCACACTGAGTTCCATTCTCTGTACTGTGTTGTGTAACATAAGTAACTCTTTGCAAAAACCTTTTGTGTATATATGGTTATCTCCATTTTATAGATTTAGAAGCTAGGCTAAGAGAAGTTAAATAAGTTGCTTGTGATCACACATCTAAGTTGAGAAAGGACCTCTTTTTTAAGAAATGAGTGGAATGGAGGGTGGGAGGGAGGCCCAAGAGGAAGGGGATATAGGTATACATAGAGCTGATTCACCTCATTGTGCAGTAGAAACCAATACAACATTGTAAAGCAACTATCCCCCAATAAAATAAATAAAAAAGAAAAAATTCTTTCTGTTTCACTAGGCCATATTCCTTTCACCAGGCCAAACAATGTAGATGAGGCCTGAAAAGAAGCACACAGTGAAATAAAATTATGAGCGCTCTAGAAAGCAGGGCCTGATAACCAAAACTGAATTCCCTTAAAACATCTGACTTTCAGCTTCCTATGTGCCCCTGTAGTTTCTTCCTGCTCTTCCTATTTATTTGCCCTTCTCCCCAGTGATCTTCATTATCTTCTTCCTGTCTCCATGGCGTCATTAGAGGAGCTGGCATAGACAAGACGAGAATAACAGGATCTAAGGGTAATTAGGTCCTCATCCATGAAAGACGAGTTCAGAGAGAAATAGGCCTGGTGAAAATAAATATCACACATGATGGGGAAAGCTTAGCAGCTGTCATTATGGCAAAAGGGAGGAGACTGGAGTGGAAATGTCAAGCTGGAGAATTCTATTTATGTGTATATTCACGCATATCAAATCATTTACATTTTTGTCTTTATTGGAGAGGCCACTGAGAAAACAGAGATTGGTTGTGCTCTATCAGTTTTGTTACCAGTTCAGATTAGATGTAATCACAAACAGGAAGATACAGCTCCTTCAAGGTCTATAACTCCTTGTCAGCAACATGCTGATTTTTAATATGTTCTCCTAGAAGTGAATTTATTATGGTTGAAAAAACAAGAGAAATTGAATGACATCCTGTTAGAGTCAAGGTGGAAGGGCCCTATCAAAGAATCTGAAAGTTGAAGGATGAAGTTGAGCTGGACATTATGAGACCAGAAATGATGGTGTGCTATAGTTTGCAAGAGTGTGAGTGAATAATCTTCTACATGTGGGTGGGAGGGAGCTGGCATGATGGCTCAGAGGTCTCTGCAGTATCCTGTCAGCTACACTCTACCCACCGTGTTGGGAGACCAGGGCCATGATGCTTAACCTTACTGGCTGCCATTTCCACATCTAACATGGGATTAATCATAATTATTGTGATAATCCAGTGCACTAATTTATGTTAAGTCTTAGAACAATACCAGGCATATAATAAATGCTCAATAGATATTAGCCATTTCCATGAAGATTAGGAGGAAGTAATACTGGACAAAAACAGGCCCTGGTCATGCCCTGAGAAATGAGCAGGCAGGGAGAAGATTTTCTCTAGAGCTGCTGAATTTGCGCAGTCCTGTTTTATTTTTACCCCTTCAGGGTCACTGCATAAATTGAAAACAGACGGATCTAAACAGTTTATGGCTCAGTATATTAAGCTGATTGGTTCTTCATAATATGTTTAGTGGTTTATTTGGATGTTTTAAACAGGGTGTTCTAAAGAGGGAAGTAAAATCCACATTGTTTACTTGTTAGCTCCACACCAGAGGCCTGGGAACATTGTAAGTAATATCACAACATCCTTGCCACTGCGCCATCATGTCTTTTTCTAAAAAATTAATTATATCTTTGGGGTGTACTGTGTCTTTGCTACGTACAAGGGCGTTCTCCAGTTGCAGCGAGCGAGGGGATGCTCTTCCTTGCGGTGTGCAGGCTCCTCGCAGTGGCTGCTCTTGTTTTGGAGCACAGGCTGCAGTCACGCCAGCTTCAGTAGCAGAGGCTAGAGCGTGAGGCCCAGTGGCTACCGTGCGCGGCTTAGTTCTCTGCGGCATGTGGAATCTTCCCCGACCAGGGATCAAACGTGTCCCCGTCATTGGAAGGCAGATTTCTTATCCACGGCACCACCGGGAAGTCCCTCCATCGTGTCTTAAGGCAAATTTCTTCAATCATGAATTTTTCTTCTACACTGTGTGTACCAGAGCCTTATATTCAAAGGAACCTTAATAGAACGTTCAGAACTAAGTTTGTGGAGCTAACTGTCTTAAAATCCTAAAAAACAAAAAAAGTTCAGGTTCAAACTCTGTTTAACTCTTCATAGATAATTATACTTGTCACACCTTTTCTGCAGAAATATCTGTTTGAAAGTGTAAAATAGCATTACTTCTCCTATGGTTCCAAACAGCCAGACTCTTCTTTTTCCTTTCTTCTCCTTCTGGTCCTACTCTTTTTTTCTTTTGCCTTCTTCACCTCGCTGTTTATCTTTTCTCTATTTCACATTCTAATCTTTTTGTTCTCTCAGAATTTTTACTCTTAAAAATATTGCTTTTCATTTTTATAATAGTTTGTGCAATAGAAAATAATAAAGACATATATACACATATGCATACATATTCTTTCAATATTTAGAAACCATACAATTAATATGTTATATTTTGAAATATCATAAAGATTAGAATTAAATTGTTAGGATCTGATTATACAGTAGTATGTTTTAACCTATATGATGCTAGAGATTCATAGGGGTTTCCCAGGTGGTGTTAGCAGTAAAGAACCTGCCTGCCAATACACAAGATGTAAGAGACACAGGTTTGATCCCTGGGTTAGGAAGATACCCTGGAGAAGAGAATGGCAGCCCACTCCAGTATTCTTGCCTGGGGAATCCCGTGGACAGAGGAGCCTGGTGGGCTACAGTCCATAGGGTCACAAAGAGTTGGTCATGACTGAAGTGACTTAGCCCTCACGCACGAATTCATATGCTATTATTTTTGGATACATATTTAAATTTTACCATATTTGTTCACAGCTGGATTTTAGATTTTTGGCTAGCAATTTAGTTACATAATAAATTGCAGTGGCCATAATCAAACACATCTGTAACTAGGTTTCTCTGTAAATAACATGTTTTTATTTTCTCAAGTATCCAGATATGCTCTTTTATCTCTGAACTTGCCAAATTAACTGCATCTTTTCAATAAGATACAGAAGTAGATTTCTGTCAATGCTAGTTCTTACTCCTGTGACTGCTATTGACTTATTATCATATTAATAATAATTATAATCTTTGTAGCACCTCAAGTCCTTTTAATACATTACTTTTTCTTCCCAAACTTAAAAGTTTGTATTTGACATAAAGACTGGCATTCCTGACTGCTTTCAAGATTTTACATGTAAGTGAAGGAAACTCCAGTACTTTGGCCACCTCATGCGAAGAGTTGACTCATTGGAAAAGACTCTGATGCTGGGAGGGATTGGGGGCAGGAGGAGAAGGGGATGACCAAGGATGAGATGGCTGGATGGCATCACGGACTCGATGGACGTGAGTCTGAGTGAACTCCGAGAGATGGTGATGGACAGGAAGGCCTGGCATGCTGCGATTCATGGGGTTGCAAAGAGTCGGACACGACTGAGTAACTGAACTGAACTGAACTGAAGGAATGATCTGTGGTTAAAAAGTATATTTATGAAATTAATAGTATTTGTGACTCTCTCTAGTTTCTTTAAGGTTATGATTTTATCTGTCTCGAAAAGAGTAGGAATCATCACTTGAAACATGAGATCTTTATTTTTAAAAAAAATGACCATTGCTCTCTATCTCTCTTGCAGTTGTATGGTATCTTTTCCCAATAAAATTATGCTCTTCATGTCTTGCTTTGTTCCTTTCTTGCTTTGTCTTGCTTGATCTCTTCCCTCCTCCATCATTTCTTTCCTCATTCCATCTCTTCCTTCCTTCCTTTCTCCTTCCATTCATCTTTATTCTTTCATTTGTGCCTAATTTTGTTTTAAAAACTGGAGCTACTATGTTCTCAGTGAGCAAACATAAAGCAAAGCAGCTCTTAGGAACAGGTGGGTCAAAGTCTTCTTGACTCTCTTGTGCTACCTCGTCAACCCACTTGAGTTACTGCAAATTTTATTTCACTAATTTCAACTGTCTCTATAAACACTTGAAAAATGGATAGCATGTGCATGAGACAGGTAATTTCTTTAGAGACGCTGGTTCATTTGAGGATTCCTTGTAATAATTCCGTGCTCGAAATTCCCCTCTCTCACTAACATAATTTATGATCCAGCCAGGGGTCAGTAAACCACAGCTATCAGGCCCCAAACGGCTTGTTTTTGTGCAACCCACAGATAAAAAAAGTTGTATATTTTAAAACAGTTGAAAAAAATCAAAAGAAGAATACAATTTTGTGACATGTAAAAATTATGTGAAATTCAAATGTCAGTGTCCATAAGTCAAGTTTTATTGCAACATAGCCATTGTTCATGTAGTGTCTGTGGCTGCTGTCCCCTATGAAAGCAAAGTTGAATAGTTGCGATACAGAAAGTGTTTTCTACAAAGCCTAAATATGTGCTATCTGGTCCTTCCAGAAAAAGTTTGCCAACCTCTCATTTAGGCTTCCTTGCAGCCATAAACACCCATAGCATCTGAATACTTGTGTGTGGTGGCTGAGTCACTCACTTGTGTCCGACTCCTAGCGACCCCATGGACTGTAGCCTGCCAGGCTCCCTGACCATGGGATTCTCCAGGCAAGAATACTGGAGTGGGTTGCCATTTCCTTCTTCAGAGGAATCTCCTGACCCAGGGATCGAACCCAGGGCTCCTGCATTGCAGGCAGATTCTCAACTCATTGAGCCACTGGGGAAGCAAAATGGGTGTTTTCTGCCAACTCTTTGTGGCCTCATGGACTGTAGCCCACCAGGCTCTTCTGTCCTTGGGATTTCCCAGGCAAGAATACTGGAGTGGGTTGCTGTTTCCTACTCCAGAAGATCTTCCTGACCCAGGCACTGAACCCCTGTCTCTTGTGTCTCCTGTGTTGGCAGGCAGGTTCTTTACTGCTGGTGCCACCAGGAAAGCCCATGCATGTGAATACTCTATTTTCTTCAGATACTCTGTCTTGAAAGATATAAAACATTGCAGGTTTGGTTAATGAACCATGCCTTGTCCGCCTCTCCCCACACCCCCACCTTATAATCTTATTCCTCTTCTTCCCTTCCTAAGAAAATCATTCCTAGGACTCTGTTACTGTTTTCTCTCTTTTTGTGTGTGGGTTTTTTTCTTTTTTTAACATATGGAAAATTCATATTGAAATAAGGAAAGAAACAAAAGCACTTTTGCCTGCGTGTGTGTTAGTTGCTTTAGTTCAGTTCAGTTCAATCGCTCAGTTGTGTCCGTCTCTGCAACCCCATGAATCACAGCACGCCAGGCCTCTGTGCATCACCAACTCCTGGAGTTCACGCAAACTCATGTCCATTGAGTCGGTGATGTCATCCAGCCATCTCATCCTCTGTCATCCCCTTCTCCTCCTGCCTCCAATCCCTCCCAGCATCAGGGTCTTTTCCAATGAGTCAATTCTTTGCATGAGGTGGCCAAAGTACTGGAGTTTCAGCTTTAGCATCAGTCCTTCCAATGAACACCCAGGACTGATCTCCTTTAGAATGGACTGGTTGGATCTCCTTGCTGTCCAAGGGACTCTCAAGGGTCTCCTCCAATACCACATTTCAAAAGCATCAATTCTTCGGCACTCAGCTTTCTTTATGGTCCAACTCTCACATCCGTACATGACCACTGAAAAAACCATAGCCTTGACTAGATGGACCTTTGTTGGCACAGTAATGTCTCTGCTTTTGAATATGCTATCTAGGTTGGTCGTGTCCAACTCTTTGCAACCCCATAGACCACAGCCTACCAGGCCCCTCCGTCCATGGGATTCTCTAGGCAAGAACCCCAGAGTGGGTTGCCATTTCCTTCTCCAAAAGAAACTATAGAAAGAAAGAAAGTGAAGTCACTCAGTCGTGTCTGACTCTTTGTGACCCCACGGACTGTAGCCTACCAGGCTCCTCCAGCCATGGACGTTTCCAGGCAAGAGTACTGGAGTGGGTTGAAATTTCCTTCTCCACTACCTTTGTGTAGGGCATTCATATGAGTTTCATTCAGGCTGCCCTAACAGGCACCTTCCAGAGAAAGCAATGGCACCCTACTCCAGAACTCTTGCCTGGAAAATCCCATGGATGGAGGAGCCTGGTGGGCTGCAGTCCATGGGGTCGCTGAGAGTTGGACATGACTCAGTGACTTCACTTGCACTTTTCACTTTCATGCATTGGAGAAGGAAATGGCAACCCACTCCAGTGTTCTTGCCTGGAGAATCCCAGGGACAGCGGAGCCTGGTTGGACATGACTGAAGCGACTTAGCAGCAGCAGCAACAGGCACCTTCAGCTGAAAGCTATTACTGGGTTCTCCTTTCAAGGGTCTTTGGCACATGCCTGAAGTGCTGGACAAGAGTTTAGAAAGCCTATGTCTAGAGTCTCTTCCTTATTACCATTGAAGGCTTTGGTACTCAGAACATTGTTGCAATGCATTTTCTTTTCCTTATTTATCTATTGTTTCTTTTTCTTTTTTAAACAGTTTTAAAATAAATGCTCCTTTGTAAAAAGTAATTAATTTATGATTTTGGTGGAGAATGGCTCTGGGTCTTCTTGCTGTGCTTGGACTTTCTCTAGTTTCAGTGAGCGGGTCTTGCTCTTTGTGCACCCACTGCACAAACTCACTGCAGTGGTTTCTCCTGTTGTAGAGCACAGGCTCTAGGCACCCGGGCTTCAGTAATTTTGATTCCCAGGTTCCAGAGCATGGGCTCAGTAGTTAATGGTGCACAGTATCAGTTGCTCCGAGGCCTGTGGAATCTTCCCAGACCAGGGATCGAACCCATGTCCCCTGCACTGGCGGGCATATTCTTATCCATGGTACCACCAGGGAAGTTCAACTGTTTCTTTTTCTGAGTTATAAATTATTTTCTCATGTTTGTGTGTTCTTAACATGGTTAACCCGGAAAAGGCGATGGCACTCTACTCCAGTACTCCTGCCTGGAAAATTCCGTGGACGGAGGAGCCTGGTAGGCTGCAGTCCATGGGGTCCCTAAGAGTCGGACACGGCTGAGCGACTTCACTTTCACTTTTCACTTTCCTGCATTGGAGAAGGAAATGGCAACCCACTCCAGTGTTCTTGCCTGGAGAATCCCAGGGACAGGGGAGCCTGGTGGGCTGCTGTCTATGGGGTTGCACAGAGTTGGACATGACTGAAGCGACTTAACAGCAGCAGCAACATGGTTAACCAAGAACATTTGAAATTTTCCTGTTTTTTTGGTTCTCTCTGACTTAGTTCTGATACAAAAGTGTTGTTTGGGAAAGGGAAATGATTAAGAATCCCTTCACTGAAAGACCTTAAATTTTTGGCTGAACTGGCCAGTGTGAAGGTGAAAGCCTGATGATAATAAATAAAAGTGTATTTCCCTCTCTTTTAGTGATATAAAGTATCATTATGAGAATATTATATTGTGTGTATATTGTGAATATTTTATATATATGTACACACACACACATACATGTATGTTAACCATCATGGAAAGTAAGCTTGCCTGAATAGCAGTGGGAAGCAAAGAGATTACTTTTACAGAAGCAACAGTCAAATAACAAGTAACTATCGAATACCCACAGGGAACAAACTAATGAACTATTTATTTGGCCAAAATTGCTTTTGGCGAATACGCACAGTGACTGATTTTGTGAGACTATACATTTTTGGAAACTGTTTGCAATGCCAGCCAGTTCAGCCAGAAAGATTCAGATTAGCTGAATTTTGTTTAAGGGAAATTTTACTGAATGTAATCAGATATAAGAAGCTGAAATTAATACCGTAAAATAGTTCCATTTTTCCTAGACCCATTCATGAGACCACTTTTCACATGAGAAGAGGATGATGTTGTTGTGACCCACTAGGGTAAAATCGAGGTCAGTTCCAAGCTCAGAGAGGGTGCTCCAAGCCACATGCGACTCTTGCTGCTTTTCTGCCAGCCTGGAGGCAGAAAGGATCAATAGCTACTTGGCACACTGATGGGGAGCTCCAAGCTAGAGACGTGACATTACAGGGACCGTGTCTCATCCTGTATATGACACTTTCTCTGACTAATTTTGTTTGTATTGACCCCACTTTTTTCTGAACCTCTAAAATAGTCAGTCTGTATCAGAAAACTGGCAGTAAAAATAATAAGTAGTCTTAAGATATTTTCTAGTTGTTTAACAAGTGTATTTCTCATCCCCCAGTTGATACTGAAATCTCCTAGAGAGCAGAAATTATGTTTTTCATGTCTTCCTGAGCATACAGCACCTGCTGGGCAAAGGAAATGAATTTATTTATTTCACTTATTTATTATTTATACTCTGTTCACTTCCCAAAAGGATTTGAGCTCACTTATCATATAGACATAATAGGACCATTAAAATCATAATTTTAAAACAGCAAAATAAGAACGATAATGTGTATTGAAGTGTTTACATCATAAGCCCATAAGCCCTTGAGCATCTTGCCACGAGATTTAGTGATGAGTCTCCTGGTAAAAGGACTCAGGAAGCAGGCAGTGTCAGTAGGTGCTGATTGTAATACAGGCAGAAGGGCCAGCAGATCGCCTGTGGGCTCCGAATCCTGTGCAGTGGTAGCCTTGGGCTGGGTCTGCCTGGACGCCTCATAGAGCTTTGCTCCAGGCAAGGGACTTGCCTCGTTACTGTTCACTCTTGTTATGAGATGAATGTAAGAGGAGCTTTGTAGGTGGAGAAAAATCAGTTTGCCAGTAACGAGTTGTTGACAGGCTACTGGCATTTTAAAAGATGTTTGCTCCTTGGCAGAAAAGCTATGACAAACCTCGACAGTGTATTAAAAAGCAGAGACATCACTTTGCTGACAAAGGCCTGTGTAGTCAAAGCTGTGGTTTTCCAGTAGTCATATGTGGATGTGAAAGTTGGGCCACAAAGAAGGCTGAGCACTGAAGAATTGATGCTCTTGAACTGTGGTGCTAGAGAAGACTCTTGATAGTCCCTTGGACTGCAAGGAGATCAAACCAGTCATTCCTTCAGGAAATCAACCCTGAATATTCACTGGAAGAACTGATGCTGAAGCTGAAGCACAAATATTTTTGCCATCTGATTTGAAGAGCTGACTGATTGGAAAAGACCCTGATGCTAGGAAAGACTGAGGGCAGAAGGAAAAGGGGGCGACAGAAAAATGAGCTGGTTGGATGGCATCACTGACTCAATGGACCTGATTTTGAGCAAACTCTGGGAGACAGTGAAGGACCGGGAAGCCTGGCGTGCTGCAGTCCATGGGGTTGCAGAGAGTCGGACACGACTGAGCGATTGAACTGCAACAACAAAGAGAAGGGGAAGCCTCCGTTCCAGCTAGCTCACTGTTTCCAGTCATTCATTCATCCTCCTGTCTTTCTATACATCTGAAATAAACAGAGAAGTGTGAAGAATTATACAGCCGTCATCACACTAAAAAGTATAGGGTTTACCAGGAAAAATGAAATTGTCTCTGGTCTTAAGTTCAAGACCTCTTTATTACAAGAAGTGGTGCCGTCCATACATTTCTGGCGTAGTCTTTATTGTCACGTGTAGAGAGACAATTAAAGTGCCCTTTTAGCGTAGACCCCACAAAGAATAATTCAGAACATAATGGACAAGTACTGGAAGCTGGGTTCTATTTAAGAAACAAAATTGCTCCTTGTGGGACTGAGGTCAGCCTTTCAAATCATAGTTCTGTAAGGAATTGCTGTGAGGAAATAAGGCAATCAAAGCAAAGAGTTAACCTGATCTCTAACTTCTGTACGAGAACCTGGACGACCTCAGAGTTATGGCATCCTTGGGATTACTTCCCTCAAATACAAATTGTAAAAGAATGCAAGCTCTAGATTAATTCAATAAGCTTTATTCAGTGATTAGCCATATATTATTGCTAAGATTAAATAGGAGGCAATTCAGAACTTTTGGTACTCAGTAAGTTCTTAAAGTGTGACCGTGTGTGCATGGGTGCTCAGTGGTGTTCTACTCTTTGTGACTCAGAGGACTGTAGCCCTCCAGGCACCTCTGTTTAAAACCGGAGTGGGTTGCCATTTCCTTCTCCAGGGGATCTTCCTGACAGGGACTGAACTTGCATCTCCCACTGACTGAGCCGCCTGGGAAGCCCTAAAGTGTGAGCACTTAACTATTATTGGCTTAGATTGGGGTCATCAAACTTCTTTTTATAAAGGGTCAGATATATTAAGCTTCAGGGTCTTAAGTCTCTGTTGCAGCTATTTAACTGTCGTTTTAATAGAAGGAGGGTGTTTCGGGACAACACAGAATTCTGCTCTGCATGTATTATTTGTTTTGATGCTGACAACAATCTTAGGAGGTCTATATAATGCTATGTTGTTTTATATACGAGGACACTGAGTGACAGAAAGCGCCGGAGCAATCCAAAAATTTAAACACTCCTATGGAGCTCACTGAAGTTGGATCTGACTTAATTAACTATTTTCTTTGGTAAATACGTTTCCACATTTATTTTGAGATTAAGAATTGTACCCCTCACTCTAATACTGTTTGGGTCTTGCCAAAAATAGCCTTCTCAAACAAAATACTGTGTTCTTGGAAGCAAAACTAATGACTTGATTTCTTTTTTTTGTTGTGAATAATCTAAGATTTGCCTAATGTATTTGAGATTATGAAGGGTTTGTCATCCGTAGCTTGCTTAATTTCACTTATGAGCTTAAGAGCCTTTTATCAGCTAAATTCCACAAGGGTTTCTGCTTTTTCTGGGCGAGAAAATTTTTTATGTTTCACCTTCCCATCCCTGTTCTGTCCTGCCTGGAATGTTCCTGAATTCATTCATCCAACAGATATGTTTATAAACTCATGTGAATCATCTGTGACCTTTTAACCAAGGATCAGTCCCTTACCCACAGCCTCTCCTAGACACTAAAGTCTCCAGAATATTCCACAGCTCTCTGCAGGGTTTCTTTCCTAAGCAAGTCCCCCTGCCCCAGTTACTTCTCTCTTATTTAGCAGAGTCTGTTTCTTCCTCCACACAGCCTCAAACAGGTTTGGGCAAGAATATATACATTCACATCTCATCACGGTAACTTCCTCATGGTAAGAAATATGAGCCATGCAAATAATCTCTGAAGAAAAGACTGTCAGTTCATACAACAGAAGGAAAATAAAGTGTTTTTCCAGCATACTCCAAGGCTAGGATAAGAACTCGGTATGTAGCAGTGATAATAAAAGAGACCTTCTGCCATGCTGGAAAAAGAGAGGAACAGACTTTCTACATGCAATGCCCTTTAGAATCAACATTCAACTCTACTGAAATATCTTCCTACCGTAGTTGTGTGGATGATGTCTTAGAAATAGGTAGAAAGTCCTCAAATATTTGATCTGTGAAATGGGATACTGCTTGTGATCTCCAAGTTTGCTCTGATATTCTATTTTCAAAAATTGTATTTTGTAGCCTTAATATTAGAAATATGATTAATCAACAGAATGCATTTTATTAGATGTCTTGTAATTAAAAATGAACAATATGCCTGCAATTCGATCTTGTTTTCTTTTACCTAGTTGAATTACATTATCTTAGACACTGAAAAAAACTGATCCTGAAAACTGGCTAAGAAATTAGACAAGTAGATGAGTCAGTAATTTGTGATAGGCCATTTCTAGCTTTGCAAAATTTGTGATCTATTCAAGAGAATTTCTGCTTCTTTGATTGAATTGGATTCTCTAGCATCATCTACTAGTAAACAATTAGCTTTCTTTGTTATTATTATTTTAGTATTATTATTGATGCTTGGATTTAAGCATATTTGGTGTATTTTAATTTAATTGCATTTGTTATACTTACAAAATTACCTCATTGTTGGCTAGTGAAGGTCTCTTTAAGTTAGCTTTTAGTGGTGTTTATTAATCACCTTGCTGTCTGTTGCGACAGGATATTTCAGGCTCAGCTTGTGTATTTCCTGCTGTGGACTTAGAATCAGCCACCACCTTAAGGAACCCTGGTCACCTTCAGTTGGAAAACAGTATTTTCAAGAGAGTATGAGTACTTTGCCACTGTCACAATTTCTAGGTCTTTTCAATAGATAGAACTACCACATACTTTAAAAAAATGTTTTAAGGAAAAAAAATCTCATGAAGATGAGTTTCCAATCAAAATTTAGATACAAAGTTTTATTTTTAAATCTCTACTACCTTACATCTGTAATTACTTTCTTCTTTCTCAAGAATCTCATTTTATTTATTTATTTTTTAAACATATATATATATTTTAATACTTTATTCTACATTACAGTACTGTATTTGTTTTGCCATACATTGACATGAATCAGCCACAGGTGTACACGATCTCCCAATGCTGAAGCCCCCTCCCCGCTCCCACCCCATATCATCTCCCTGGATCATCCCGTGCACCAGCCTTAAGCATCCTGTATACTGTATTGAACATAGACTGGTGCTTCATTTCTTACATGATAGTATACATGTTTCAATGCCATTCTCCCAAATCATCCCACCCTCTCCCTCTCCCTCAGAGACTCTCATTTTAAAACTGAGAGTAGAACTGCCATACAACCCAGCAATCCCACCACTGGGCACATACCCCAATAAAACGAGAACTGAAAGAGACACGTGTACCACAGTGTTCATTGCAACACTATTTACAATAGCTAGGACATGGAAGTAACCTAGATGTCCTTTGGCAGTTGAATGTATAAGGAAGTTGTGGTGCGTATACACAATGGAATATTACTCAGCTATAAAAGGGAACACATTTGAGTCAGTTCTAATGAGGTGGGTGAACCTGGAGCCTGCTATACAGAGTGAAGTAAGTCACAAAGAGAAAGACAAATGCTGTATATTAGCACATATATATGGAATCTAGAAAGACGGTACTGTAGATCCTACATGCAGATCAGCAAAGGAGATACAGATGTAAAGAACAGACTTTTGGATTCAGTGGATGAAGGTGAGGGTGGGATGATTTGAGAGAATAGCTTTGAAACATGTATATTACCATATGTAAAACAGATGACCAGTGCAAGTTTAATGCGAGAAGCAGGGCACCCAAAGCTGGTGCTCTGGGACAACATAGAGGGATAAGGTGGGGAGGGAGGTGGGAAAGGGGTTCAGGGTAGGGAGGACACATGTGCTCCTGTGGCTGATTCATGCTGATGTATGGCAAAACCCACCATGAGATTTTAAGCAAATTTGGCCTTGGAATGCAGAATGAAGCAAGGCAAAGACTAATAGAGTTTTGCCAAGAAAATGCACTGGTCATAGCAAACACCCTCTTCCAACAACACAAGAGAAGACTCTACACATGGACTTCACCAGATGGTCAACACTGAAATCAGACTGATTATATTCTTTGCACCCAAAGATGGAGAAGCTCTATACAGTCAACAAAAACAAGACCAGGAGCTGACTGTGGCTCAGATCATGAACTCCTTATTACCAAATTCAGACTCAAATGGAAGAAGTAGGAAACCCGCTAGACCACTCAGGTATGATGTAAATCGATTCCCTTATGATTATACAGTGGAAGTGAGAAATAGATTTAAGGGCCTAGATCTGATAGATAGAGTGCCTGATGAACTATGGAATGAGGTTCATGACACTGTACAGGAGACAGGGATCAAGACCATCCCCATGGAAAAGAAATGCAAAAAGCAAAATGACTGTCTGAGGAGGCCTTACAAATAGCTGTGAAAAGAAGAGAGGCAAAAAGCAAAGGAGAAAAGGAAAGATATAAGCATCTGAATGCAGAGTTCCAAAGAATAGCAAGAAGAGATGAGAAAGCCTTCTTCAGCAATCAGTGCAAAGAAATAGAGGAAAGAATAGAATGGGAAAGACTAGAAATCTCTTCAAGAAAATTAGAGATACTGAGGGAACATTTCATGCAAAGATGGGCTCGATAAAGGACAGAAATGGTATGGACCTAACAGAAGCAGAAGATATTAAGAAGAGGTGGCAAGAATACATGGAAGAACTGTACAAAAAAGATCTTTAAGAACCAGATAATCATGATGATGTGATCACTCATCTAGAGCCAGACATCTTGGAATGTGAAGTCAAGTTGGCCTTGGAAAGCATCACTATGAGCAAAGCTAGTGGAGGTGATAGAATTCCAGTTGAGCTGTTTCAAATCCTGAAAGATGATGCTGTGAAAGTGCTGCACTCAATATGCCAGCCAATTTGGAATACTCAGCAGTGGCCACAGGACTGGAAAAGTTCAGTTTTCATTCCAATTCCAAAGAAAGGCAATGCTGAAGAATGCTAAAACTACTGCATAATTGCACTCATCTCACACACTACTAAATAATGCTCAAAATTCTCCAAGCCAGGCTTCAGCAAAACATGAACCATGAACTCCCTGATGTTCAAGCTGGTTTTATAAAAGGCAGAGGAACCAGAAATCAAATTGCCAACATCTGCTGGATCATGGAAAAAGCAAGAGAGTTCAAAAAAAAAATCTATTTCTGTTTTATTGACTATGCCAAAGCCTTTGACTGTGTGGATCCCAATAAACTGTGGAAGATTCTGAAAAAGATGGGAATACCAGACCACCTAACCTGCCCCTTGAGAAATCTGTATGCAGGTCAGGAAGCAACATTTAGAACTGGACATGGAACAACAGACTGGTTCCAAATAGGAAAAGGAGTACGTCAAGGCTGTATATTGTCACCCTGCTTATTTAACTTATATGCAGAGTACATCATGAGAAATGTTGGGCTGGAAGAAACACAAGCTGGAATCAAGATTGCCGGGAGAAATATCAATAACCTCAGATATGCACATGGCACCACCCTTATGGCAGAAAGTGAAGAGGAACTAAAGAGCCTCTTGATGAAAGTGAAAGAGAGTGAAAAAGCTGGCTTAAAGCTCAACATTCAGAAAAAAGAAGATCATGGCATCCGGTCCCATCACTTCATGGAAAATAGATGGGGAAACAGTGGAAACAGTGGCAGACTTTATTCTTTTGGGCTCCAAAATCACTACAGATGATGATTGCGGCCATGAAATTAAAAGGCACTTACTCTTTGGAAGAAAAGTTATGACCAGCCTAGATAGCATATTAAAAAGCAGAAACATTACTGCTAAGGTCTGTCTAGTCAAGGCTATGGTTTTTCCATTGGTCTTGTATGGATGTGAGAGTTGGACTGTGAAGAAGGCTGAGCGCCAAAGAATTAATGTTTTTGAACTGTGGTGTTGGAGGAGACTCCTGATAGTCCCTTGGACTGCAAGGAGATCGAACCAGTCCATTCTGAAAGAGATCAGTCCTGGAATTTCTTTGGAAGGAATGATGCTAAAGCTGAAACTCCAATACTTTGGCCACCTCATGCGAAGAGCTGACTCACTGTAAAAGACTCTGATGCTGGGAAGGATTGTGGGCAGGAGGAGAAGGGGACGCCCGAGGATGAGATGGCTGAATGGCATCACTGACTCGATGAACATGAGTCTGAATGAACTCCGGGAGCTGGTGATGGACAGGGAGGCCTGGCGTGCTGTGATTCATGGGGTCGCAAAGAGTCAGACACAACTGAGCGACTGAACTGAACTAAAATAGATAAGTTCATTTTAAAAGATACAATCTCATTTCCAATGACACTGGGAATGGTTGAATTTGAATATCACAAAATTATACAGTGGCTTCACCCTCTACCTACACAACCCCACACATATGTGGATAACTAGAAACACAAATGCCTCAGAGCTGTAACACCAAGACCACTGCAAATATAGTTTTAAGTTGAATTTCTGAGATGAGGACTTCTATTCGCCATGAATGATGGGACCGGGTGCCATGATCTTAGTTTTTGCATGTTGAGTTTTAAGCCAACTGTTTCACTCTCCTCTTCTACTTTCAAGAACATTATTTCATGGCAAATAGACGGGGAAACAATGGAAATGTGACAGACTTTATTTTGGGGGCTCCAAAATCAGTGCAGATGGTGACTATCGCCATGAAATTAAAAGACACTTGCTCATTGGAAGAAAAGGTATGTCCAACCTAGATGGCATACTAAAAGCAGAGACATTACTCTGCCGACAAAGCTCCGTCTAATCAAAGCTATGATTTTTCCAGTGGTCATGTATGGATGTGAGAGTTGTACTGTAAAGAAAGCTGAAGCACTGAAGAATCAATGCTTTTGAACTGTGGTGTTGGAGGAGAGTCTTGAGAGTCCCTTAGACTGCAAGGAGATACAACCAGTCCATTCTGAAGAAGATCAGCCCTGGGATTTCTTTGGAAGGAATGATGCTAAAGCTGAAACTCTTAATACTTTGGCTACCTGATGTGAAGAACTGACTTCTTGGAAAAGACCCCGATGCTGGGAAAGATTGAGGGCCAGAGGAGAAGGGGACGACAGAAGATGAGATGGTTGGATGGCATCACTGGGAGTTGGTGATGGACAGGAAAGCCTGGTGTGCTTCAATCCATTGAGTCGCAAAGAGTCAGACACAACTGAGCAACCGAACTGAACTGAACCGATGAGGACTTATCTTTTTGACAAGTGACAGGATTTATCCAGGAAAACGGCAAAGGAAAACAGAAGAGCAGGGAAGACGAGCCAAATATACTTTTTCATGGGAAGTCATGCCTTAGCCTGAGTTTATGGAATACTTTGGAGCATGAATTGCACCATAGAAGTCTTCTTCTCCAAGATAGGGGCAGGGAGTTAAGCTATTATATCACATGTGAGTGCTAATTCATTTCAGTCACTTTTGACTCTTTGCGACCCTATGGACTGTAGTTTGCTAGGCTCCTCTGTCCATGGGGCTCTCCACTCAAGAATACTGGGGGAAAAAAAGAATACTGGAATGGGTTGCCATGCCCTTCTTCAGGGGATTTCCCAACCCAGGGATTGAACCCGCATCTTCTGTGGCTCCTGTTTTGCAGAAGTATTCTTTACTGCTGGGCTGCCAGAGGAAGCACACTATTACGCCATAGACATTGGCTATAGACCAACCCTAATGGGGGTGGGTGCACAAATTCCCAGGCATTTCTGGGTTAGTTGGTGCCCATCAGCCTAAGGCTGTCCTCTGCAGAGAGCCAGAGGTGTGAGCCAATAAAAGCCAACATTTGAGCAGTTGGGAGATGGTTTCAGTGCCTAGAAAAAGGGGTTTCTGTGGCATACCAACAGCATCTGATGAGTCCATCTCTTACACCACTCACTCACTTTTCCCAATAAGTTCACTGACAACTTCCCTGTGATTTTGGTTCACTCCAATTTCTGGGAAACTTTATGTGAGGAAAATTAGGATGACATGCAGTGTTTACTTGTTGGTTCACACCTTGGGAGTTTCCCAGAGGAAATTTGGAACTGGCTTCTGTTTATGGAGGGCAAGGAGACCCCAGACAAAGAGGCAGATGGCTCTGGGTTGACAGGTGGCAGTTTTGGTAAGCAGAGGAACTTACGTAGGAGGCTTGTCTTGGGTAGCTGAAAGATGGGTAGATCTCTGCAGCTGCCTGCCATAGTTTTAAGAGTTTACACAGAGGCCTTAATATGGCTCAGTCATGTAGTTGGTTCACATGGTGTCAACAATAATTGCTCTCTCAAGGCTGTGTCCTTGAAGCAGCTCTTGTGTGGGCACAATGGGAGGAACACACATTCCAAGAACAGAGGAGGCAGGAAGGAACCTCCAAGTGTCTGAGTTCAGCTCATGGCTCAACTAGAAGTCCTGCCCTCTCAGTAACCTCGTCTAACACCACTGCTGCAGTTGTTTCCAAGGAGGTTGTTGATATGGATTATCTCTATTCCTCTGCCACATACACTGCTGCTGCTGCTAAGTCGCTTCAGTCGTGTCTGACTCTGTGCGACCCCATGGACTGCAGCCCACCAGGCTCCTCCGCCCATGGGATTTTCCAGGCAAGAATGCTGGAGTGGGGTTCCATTGCCACGTATGCTACACCCTCATTATCCTCATCTAGCCCTTCTGATGGTGTAGGTAGCTCGCTTGATAAGATAACTCAGGCTCTCACACCAGAGCCTCTGGTTATCATGCTCTTATCAGCCTGTGGTTACTGTACTTATTAATTTTCAATGAAAACTGGGCTTGCATGTAAAAGAGATACCTAGTAAATCACCTGAATGCCAAGCACGTTCCTCTTTGTTCCCCCTTGCCCACACTTTTGTTAAGTAGTAAGCCAGTATACTTATGATGACTCAGTTCTGTTCAGTTCAGTTCAGTCGTTCAGTCATGTCCGACTCTTTGCGACCCCATGAATCCCAGCACACCAGGCCTCCCTGTCCATCACCAACTCCCGGAGTTTACTCAGACTCATGTCCATCGAGTCAGTGATGCCATCCAGCCATCTCATCCTCGGTCGTCCACTTCTCCTCCTGCCCCCAATCCCTCCCAGCATCAGAGTCTTTTCCAATGAGTCAACTGTTCTCATGAGGTGGCCAAAGTATTGGAGTTTCAGCTTTAGCATCATTCCTTCCAAAGAAATTCCAGGGCTGACCTCTTTCCGAATGGACTGGTTGGATCTCCTTGCAGTTCAGGGACTCTCAAGAGTCTTCTCCAACACCATAGTTCAAAAGCATCAGTTCTTTGGCACTCAGCTTTCTTCACAGTCCAGCCCTCACATCCATACATGACCACTGGAAAAACCATAGCCTTGACTAGACAGACCTTAGTCGGCAAAGTAATGTCTCTGGTTTTGAATATGCTATCTAGGTTGGTAGTAACTTTTCTCCCAAGGAGCAAGCATCTTTTAATTTCATAGCTGCAGTCACCATCTGCAGTGATTTTGGAGCCCCCAAAATAAAGTCTGACACTGTTTCCACTGTTTCCCCATCTATTTCCCATGAAGTGATGGTACCGGATGCCATGATCTTCTTTTTCTGAATGTTGAGCTTTAAGCCAGCTTTTTCACTCTCCTCTTTCACCTTCATCAAGAGGCCCTTTAGCTCCTCTTCACTTTCTGGCATAAGGGTGGTGTCATCTGCATATCTGAGGTTATTGATATTTCTCCCGGCAATCTTGATTCCAGCTTGTGTTTCTTCCAGCCCAGCATTTCTTATGATGTACTCTGCATATAAGTTAAATAAGCAGGGTGACAATATACAGCCTGGACGTACTCCTTTTCTTATTTGGAACCAGTATGTTGTTCCATGTCCAGTTCTAACTGTTGCTTCCTGACCTGCATACAGATTTCTCAAGAGGCAGTTTAGGTGGTCTGGTATTCCCATCTTTTTCAGAATCTTCCACAGTTTATTGGGATCCACACAGTCAAAGGCTTTGGCATAATCAATAAAGCAGAAATAGATGTTTTTCTGGAACTCTCTTGCTTTTTCTATGATCCAGTGGATGTTGGCAATTTGATCTCTGGTTCCTCTGCCTTTTCTAAAACCAGCTTGAACATCAGGAAGTTCACGGTTCATGTATTACTGAAGCCTGGCTTGGAGAATTTTGAGCATTACTTTACTAGCGTGTGAGATGAGTGCAATTGTGTGGTAGTTTGAGCATTCTTTGGCATTGCCTTTCTTTGTGTATTCTTGCCACCTCTGAATATCTTCTGCTTCTGTTACGTCCAGACCATTTCTGTCCTTTATGGAGCCCATCTTTGCATGAAATGTTCCCTTGGTATCTCTAATTTTCTTGAAGAGATCTCTAGTCTCTCCCATTTTGTTGTTTTCCTCTATTTGTTTGCATTGATCACTGAGGAAGGCTTTCTTATCTCTTCTTGCTATTCTTTGGAACTCTGCATTCAGAGACTTATATCTTTCCTTTTCTTCTTTGCTTTTCACTTTTCTTCCTTTCACAGCTATTTTAAGGCCTCCCCAGACAGCCATTTTGCCTTTTTTGCATTTCTTTTCCATGAGGATGGTCTTGATCCCTGTCTCCTACAGAATGTCACGAACCTCAGTCCGTAGTTCATCAAGCACTCTATCTATCATTCTAAGCCCTTAAATCTATTTCTCACTTCCACTGTATAATCATAAGGAATTTCATTTAGGTCATACCTGAATGGTCTAGCGGTTTTCCCTACTTTCTTCCATTTAAGTCTGAATTTGGCAATAAGGAGTTCATGATCTGAGCCATAGTCAGCTCCTGGTCTTGTTTTTGATGACTGTATAGAGCTTTTCCATCTTTGGCTGCAAATAATATAATCAATCTGCTTTCGGTGTTGACCATCTGGTGATGTCCATGTGTAGAGTCTTCTCTTGTGTTGTTGGAAGAGGGTGTTAGCTATGACCAGTGCATTTTCTTGGCAAAACTCTATTATTCTTTGCCCTGAAGTCATTCCATATTCCAAGGCCAAATTTGCTTGTTACTCCAGGTGTTTCGTGACTTCCTACTTTTGCATTCCAGTTCCCTATAATGAAAAGGACATCTTTTTTGGTGTTAGTTCTAAAAGGTCTTGTAGTTCTTCATAGAACCATTCAACTTCAGCTTCTTCAGCGTTACTGGTTGGGGCATAGTCTTGGGTTACTGTGATATTGAATGGTTTGCCTTGGAAATGAACAGAGATCATTCTGCGTTTTGAGATTGCATCCAAGTACTGCATTTCAGACTCTTTTGTTGACTATGATAGCTATTCCGTTTCTTCTGAGGAATTCCTGCCCGCAGTAGTAGATAATAATGGTCATCTGAGTTAAATTCACCCATTCCAGTCCATTTTAGTTCACTGATTCCTAGAATGTCGACGTTTGCTCTTACCATCTCTTTTTGACCACTTCCAATCTGCCTTGATTCATGGACCTGACATTCCAGGTTCCTATGCAATATTGCTCTTTAGAGCATCGGATCTTGCTTCTATCACCAGTCACATGCACAACTGGGTGTTGTTTTTGCTTTGGCTCCATCCCTTCATTCTTTCTGGAGTTATTTCTCCACTGGTCTCCAGTAGCATATTGGACACCTACTGCCCTGCGGAGTTCCGCTTTCAGTATCCTATCATTTTGCCTTTTCATATTGTCATGGGGTTCTCAAGGCAAGAATATTGAAGTGGCTTGCCATTCCCTTCTCCAGATTACAGTCACTTAATCCTGCCACTTTGGAAACACTTTTGACAGTTGATTCCCTGGCATGAGGAATACAAGGTGGCTAGGTAACAGATGGAATGCTAGACACACAGAACCAAGAACTGTAGTGATGTGAAGTACAAAATGTTCAAGCATATCATCATGAATGATGATGAGCTCAGTCATTCCTATTTCTACCCCCTTGATCCTGCGCTTAACTATCCCAACTCTAGCATGCATAGTGCCATAAAATGGCCATTAATTGAAGCTGAAACTCATCTTGAAGGACAGGACTCTGTTCTCATAGGGATTTATCTCTAAGCTGGTGCCTCAACCATGTCTTCAAAACGTCATTCCATTGGTCTGTCAGCAAGTAGCTTCTGGACAGTGCAGTACATGGTAGGCCATAGTAGAACCATAGTTGTTGTCCACAGCTGCCCATCTTTAATTGGAAAATGGTGTTCTGGTCCAAGGAATTATTAAGTTGGATCCCATGTCAATAGCTCAAACACTCCAAGTTTTCAAATGGCTGAGAAACTAAGGGGAAGAAAGGCAAAACCATACCTAGAGCTCCTGTCAGTCTTGGCCAGAATGAATTTTGTATTTCTGGGAAGGAAGGAGTTGAATCTAATTGACTTGCCATCAGGTGGCTGAGAGTAATTGCTTTATTTCTTCAAGGAATGATACCATACCAGAAGACTTCAGCATTAAACTTTTTTGGCAAGTGGGACATTCTGCAGTAGCAGTAGTTTGATCAGATGTGATGAAAGTAGATTGAAAAACTGAATTTTTAATTTTATTTAAATTTAACCCATTGAAATTTCATTGATGATATGTGAGGGCTACTGTACTGGATAGCACAATCCTATGTCATACTCTGGAGTAGTGTTTCGTATAGGCAAAAATAGCAAGATGGATATAGGTATGCTGCCATTAACTAGGACTGTAAACCTTAATATTAAAATAAAAAGTTTCCTCTAAAAGGAGGGAGAAACTAGGTTGGAAGGGGGTCAGGGATAGAAGTAATACTCTTTGGATATGCTCTGTGGATATGCTTTGTATATAAGTTGGACTTGGTAATGTTTAAAATAATGTATAAAATAATATAATGTTAAAAATAATTCTAATTAAAATTTAGGAAGTAAGTCTTAATAAATGGAATGCAGTATAAGACAAACATAGATGTAGTCCCAGGTGATACAACAACCACAGAGATAGGAACTATTCCAGATGACTCTGAGTCACAGCACTTTAATTATACAACTGTGTCTTCATAGTCACAGTTTTGAAGTCAGCACTGACATTATGCCATTTGTCATCACTCTCAGTACATCTCAAACCATGTGTCCATAATGTCTGATGGGTAAGTTTGATAAAGACAGACGCAGCAGGGCGTTTGACATGAAAGAAAAAAAGACATGCATAGAAAACTGATGAGGATAAGCCAAAACTGTCTTCTGGAATTTGAATGAGACACATCAGTGTGATTTCATGATATTTTCTGTCTCTGAAAAGATGAATATCTATATTATAACATATAAGACATGATAATATAAATTTATAATATATTAATAATATATCATAAATGTACATATACTATTAATATCTTATATACTATAGTATATAATACATAATATATACATGTGTGATTATATGTTACACATACTTTATATTATACTTGTGTATTATATATACATCTATATGTATGTATGTCCTCTCTGGAGAAATGGCTGCTTCTGGGTTTAGGGTGGGAATATACAAGATGTGTCTACAATATCTTATGCTGTCAAAAATGGATGTTACTAAACACCACTAGAGTTCTGTCAGAAAAAGATGCAAAAGCTGTCTTTGAAGACTCCTGCTGCTGTTGCTGCTGCTAAGTGGCTTCAGTCGTGTCCGACTTTGTGTGGCCCCATAGACGGCAGCCCACCAGGCTCCCCTGTCCCTGGGATTCTCCAGGCAAGAACACTGGAGTGGGTTGCCATTTCCTTCTCCAATGCAGGAAAGTGAAAAGTGAAAGTGAAGTTGCTCAGTCGAGTCTGACTCTTCGTGACCCCATGGACTGCAGCCTTCCAGGCTCCTCCGTCCATGGGATTTTCCAGGCAAGAGTACTGGAGTGGGGTGCCATCGCCTTCTCCGTGAAGGCTCCTACTTACCAAAATTGAGATAATAAGGGTAATAAATAGAAGAGATTTAAATACATTAAATATAGTTTATAGTGATATTTTAAAAATCTCTGATTATCACTGGGTGCATACTATGTTGATTCAGTCATTTTCAGCTCTTTGAGACACTATGGACTGTGGCTTGCCAGGCTCTTCTGCCCATGGGAGTCTGTAGGCAACAATACTGGGCAGGGTAGACATGCCCTCCTCCAGGGGATCTTTCCAAACCAGGGGTCAAACCCGTGTCTCTTACGTCTCCTGCATTAGGAGGCGAGTTGTTTGCCACCAGCGCCACCTGATTATCTTTGCAGCTGCTGCTTAGTCACTAAGTGGTGTCTGACTCTTTGCAACCCCAAGGTCAGGAGCCAGCCAGGCTCCTCTGTCCACGGGGATTCTCCTGGCAAGAATACTGGAGTGGGTTGCCATGCCCTCCTCCAGGGGATCTTCCCAACCCAGGGGTCAAACTCAGGTATCCTGCTTTGCAGGAAGATTCTTTACCAGCTGAGCTACCAGGGAAGCCCTGTCATTAAATAGGGGGATATTTTTTTTATTTAGAAAATGGAGGAATAAATGGAAGGTATCCAGAATGTATCTAACCTTTGCTAATAAAACTATTCCTTGATATAGTTGATGAAGGGAAATTTCTATTTCTAAAAATATTCCAATTAACAAATACAGAAAAATCATTATTTTCCAGTCCTTAAGGGTTTAGTTGTTTCAGGCAATATTCCTCAATGGCTACTAAGGTGACAAAAAGAGAATTAAACTTAGATCAGTTCGGTCACTTAGTTGTGTCCGACTCTTTGTGACTCCATGGATTGCAGCACGCCAGACCTCCCTGTCCATCACCAACTCCCAGAGTTTACTCAAACTCATGTCCATTGAGTCCGTGATGCCATCTAACCATCTCACCCTTTGTTATTCCCTTATCCTGCTGCCCCCAATCCCTCCCAGCATCAGAGTCTTTTCAAATGAGTCAGCTCTTCTCATCAGGTGGCCAAAGTGTTGGAGTTTCAGCTTTAACATCAGTCCTTCCAGTGAATATCCAGGACTGATTTCCTCTAGGATAGACTGGTTGGATCTCCTTGTAGTACAAGGGACTCAAGAGTCTTCTCCAACACCACAGTTCGAAAACATCAATTCTTCGGTGCTCAGCTTTTTTATAGTCCAACTCTCACATCCATACATGACTACTGGAAAAACCATAGCCTTGACTAGATGGACCTTTGTTGGCAAAGTAACATCTCTGCTTTTGAATATGCATAACTTTCCTTTCAAGGAGTAAGCATCTTTTAATTTCATGGCTGCAGTCACCATCTGCAGTGATTTTGGAGCCCCAAAATATAAAGTCTGCCACTGTTTCCACTGTTTCCCATCTATTTCCCATGAAGTGATGGGCCCAGGTGCCATGATCTTTGTTTTCTGAATGTTGAGCTTTAAGCCAACCTTTTCACTCTCCTCTTTCACTCTCATCAAGAGGCTCTTTAGTTCTTTTTCACTTTCTGCCATAAGGGTGGTGTCATCTACATATCTGAAGTTATTGATATTTCTTGTTGCAATCTTGATTCCAGCTTGTGCTTCTTCCAGCCTAGTGTTTCTCATGATGTACTCTGCATATAAGTTAAATAAACAGGGTAACCGTATACAGCCTTGACGTACTCCTTTTCCTATTTGGAACCAGTCTGTTGTTCCATGTCCAGTTCTAACTGTTGCTTTCTGAGCTGCATACAGATTTCTCAGGAGGCAGGTCAGGTGGTCTGGTATGCCCATCTCTTTCAGACTTCCCATCTCTTTCAGAATTTTCAGAACTTAGGTCAGTAAGTATTAAAATTAAATCAGTAAGTATCTACTTCTGGAAATAACAGCACCATCTATGAAGCAGTTTTGCCAAATAAGAAACAACAAAGCAAAACAGCCTCTGAAACATTCAAGTGCCTAAATCTGTCAAATTAGAAGAAACAGAAGAGCTAGAACCAGGAGAACATGTTAAATGATACCACAGGAAATGAAATCAGTAAAACACTGTGGGAAGCATAGGGTATATGTTAAGTTATTGCAAGGAAAAATTATAAGGAAAAAAAAACAATATTAAATGGACGCAGAAAACATTAATACATGTGACATATTAACCAGTCCAATATATCGGCTTTTTTTTTAAGACTCCAATACTTCACCTGAATTAGGCAGAAAACTTCATCAGGAAGCAATCAGTGCTGTGCGTGCTAAGTTGCTTTAGCCCTGTCTGACTCTGTGACCCCGTGGATTGCAACCCACCAGGCTTCTCTGTCCATGGGGATTCTCATGCAAGAATACTGGAGTGGGTTGCCATGCCCTCCTCCAGGGCATCTTTGGTCCCAGGGATGGAACCCTCCTCTCTTACATCTCCTTCACTGGCAGGCAGGTTCTTTACCACTAGCACCATCTGGGAAGCTGTATGGGCTTTGTTTTGACTTTAATTCAAATACATAATATGTTAAAAGATCACAATATGATTTGGAAAATGTGAACACTGGCTATTTGATGGTATTGAGGAAATGTTTTTTTGTGTGTGTGTCTATGTGTATGTTTGGTGAAAATATGTTTTTATGAAGGAAGTGTTTGTCATTTAGAGATATGTAGGAAAGAAAGTTAGTTGCACAGTCGTGACTGACTATGATCTCATGGACTGTAGCTTGCCAGGCTCCTCTGTCCATGGAATTCTCCAGCAAGAGTACTGGAGTGGATTGCCATTCCCTTCTCCAGGGTATCTTCCCAACCCAGGCAGGGATCTGCAGTGCAGGCAGATTCTTTGCCAACTGAATGACGAGGGAAGCTCTCAAATACACAATAGAGATATATACTTGAATATTAACTTTAAATTAGATGATGTTAGAAATTGGATTAGAAATGATCTGGGTGGACAGGTAGGAGGTAGAGATGATGTAAGAATGTCCATGAGTGACCTGCAACAGAGCGAGGGTTCTGAGTGACCTGTTTTATTACCTTTTTATTTTTTTGTATGTGTTTGAAATATTCCATAGCAAGAGGTTACAAATACATAAGAAATATAATAGCCATTTAAAAAATAAAAGATCCTATTTTATCTTTTGGCCTTTGCCTTAAAATGCAATTAGGAGAGTAAAGATGAATAGAGAAATTGTGGAGATTTCTGTGTATGCTTTCAGTTCTCCCTTCAACAACCTGCAGATCTACTGTCCTTTTTTCACACAGTTAATAAGGACCTGATCTTATTTTCTTCAGTTTAAAGTGCTCTCTGTGGCATTACATGTCTTCAGGAAACCATGGTTAAGTGTTTTCACTGCACATATCATCTGCCCTCCCCAGAGTAAAATAAAGACCCATCTGACTTCTTAGATGAAATATATTTTGACAAGGTGGGCACAAAAACCATCTTTTCCTGTTCTCTTTATCATTCTCTAAATTTCACCCTGTCCTTTTCATTTTCTTAATCACTTGTTTTTACCAAGATTTCCAAAGAAGAAATGCCTTATTCTAACAAAGGGACCAAGTTTAGCTTTGGATTGATGATACTTTGCTTTGTTGAATTTCTCCACCAATGTCTATTGTTCAAAGCTTTGTAGGGATCCCAGATAGTGTATTTCATACTTCCCAGCTATAAAGAAATTTGTAGAGAGGTAACTAAATTGAAAGAAATTGAAAGAAATTGAAGAGAGGTAACTAAATAGGCTCACATGCACAAAGAAAAGAAAAAGCAACCAGTTTTATCCTAAAGTGACTATCAGTGACTTTTATGCACAGCATACTGACAAAAAGGGAGAAGACAGTGTGAATTTATGTACACAGAGAAGACTTAGGACTTGAGCTGAATTTTTTTAAATGAACAGGATTTATGTGATTGAACTGGAGAAAATAGGGGAAAAATGTGAGCCAAGACACCTGAGTTGGCATGAACATGGAAGATATAGTCAGAGCTTATTTAACTGGGATGGATGAGAATTGGAGAACAGAGAGAAACTGGGCTGCAGAGACTGTAGAAGTCAGATTATGCTGGGTCAGGAAAAACAGATAAGAGGATATAATGGGTATGGTTGGCAATAACAAGACATTATGAGTTCTCAGACAAGCAGAGTTTTAGAAAGGTCTGGAAATGATGTTGGGTAGGAAGGTATTACTACTTTTAGACTCAGGTAAGGGGCACCCTGCCTGAGTTTCAGAGAATCTCCATACTTGGAAGTGACTTTCACAAAATTTTCTAATTTCCTATCAGATAACCAGAAGCAGCTGGAGTTAACAGTCCTCTCAAGCAGGTTTCACTGAATCCAGACCAAGATGCCACAAGTCTGGTACTTCTATGAAGTCTAAGTCTAAAATAATCAAACCCATAGCAGTAAAACATAGAATGCTGGTTGCCATAGGGTGAGGGAAGTGGAAAATGGGGATTGTGGTTCAGCAGGCATGAAGTTACACTTAGACAAAATGAATAAATCTAGAGATCTGCCACGCAACATAGTACCTATAGTTAACAATATGTATTGTGTACTTAAAAATGAAGAGAGCAGCTCTCATGCCAAGTGTTCTTAATACACACACACACACACACACACACACACACACACGCATGCACAAAGCAAGAGGACGCAGAAATCTTTTGGTGGCAATGGATATGTTTATTTCCTTGTTTGTGGTAATGGTATCATGGGTATAGGCATATGTCCAAACTCATCAAAGGGTATGCGTTAAATATATGCAGTTTTTGCATATTAAGTGTACCTCCATACAACTGAAAACAATTGAAAGTAATCATATTCTAGCAATATCTTGATCATAATCTCCCCAAATCAAGAGACTACATGGTAGGAAGAGGTGTTATTTTATGTTAATGCTATAAAATGCTAAATGGTAAATCAATATCACCAGGAAATAATTAGCATTTCTATTTTCTTGCATGCTCTGGATAAGACTTACATTCATGAATATCGTCAGTGATGCACAGTAATGACCTGTGAAAGTCACTGATAGCTAGTGTTTACAAGGCATCTTGAGTAACAGTGTAACCAGCATTAAATAGAGGGTGTTAGGGAAAGTCAGGGGAAAGAAAGTTTGTATTGGTGAACATAAACAAATTCTGAAGAAAAATGGTATTTTGGATAGTAACAGCATTACTTCACTAGCGTGTGAGATGAGTGCAATTGTGTGGTAGTCTGAGCATTCTTTGTCATTGCTTTTCTTTGGGATTGGAATGAAAACTGACCTTTGCAGTCCTGTGGCCACAATACATATTGTTAACACAATACATATTGTTTCCAAACTGCTGGCATATTGAGTGCAGCATTTTCACAGCATCATCTTTCAGGATTAGAAATAGCTCAACTGGAATTCCATCATCTCCACTAGCTTTGTTCATAGTGATACTTCCTAAGGCCCACTTGACTTCACATTCCAAGATGTCTGGCTCTAGGTGAGTGATCACATCATCATGATTACCTGGGTCGTGCCAGGAGAAATATCAGTAACCTCAGATATGCAGATGACACCACCCTTATGGCAGAAAGTGAAGAGGAAATAAAAGGCCTCTTGATGAAAATGAAAGAGGAGAGTGAAAAAGTTGGCTTAAAGCTCAACATTCAAAAAACGAAGATTTAGCATCTGGTCCCATCACTTCATGGGAAATGGATGGGGAAACAGTGGAAACAGTGTCAGACTTTATTTTGAGGGGCTCCCCAAATCACTGCAGATGGTGACTGCAGCCATGAAATTAAAACACGCTTACTCCTTGGAAGGAAAGTTATAACCAACCTAGATAGCATATCGAAAAGTAGAGACATTACTTTGCCAACAAAGGTCCATCTAGTCAAGGCTATGGTTTTTGCAGTGGTCATGTATGGATATGAGAGTTGGACTGTGAAGAAAGCTGAGTGCCAAAGAATTGATTCTTTTGAACTGTGGTGTTGGAGAAGACTCTTGAGAGTCCCTTGGACTGCAAGGAGATCCAACCAGTCCATTCTAAAGGAGGTCAGTCCTGGGTGTTCATTGGAAGGACTGATGCTGAGGCTGAAACTCCAATACTTTGGCCACCTCATGCAAAGAGTTGACTCATTGGAAAAGACCCTGGTGCTGGGAGGGACTGGAGGCAGGAGGAGAAGGGGACGACAGAGGATGAGATGGCTGGATGGCGTCACCAACTCAATGGACATGAGTCTAGGTAAACTCCGGAAGTTGGTGATGGACAGGGAGGCCTGGCGTGCCATGATTCATGGGGTTGCAAAGAGTCGGACACGACTGAGTGACTGAACTGAACTGAACAGCATCACTACCTTTTCTTTGTGGTGGAAGATATAAAATTAACCAGGAAAATAAAGAACCTGAAAAGATTTTCCTGGACCTGAACAAGAAGAGGAATTTCCTTGACATGGTGAAGAATCTTCACATTCACTGATCATAAAAATAAATATATATATATATGAGTCCATTCTCTATACATTACTCTAAATCACTACTGATAAACCATCATACCTCACAAGTGGCCATGAATTCTAGACTACATTTTTAAATCAACTGGTTTATATAGACAGGGACCCTGCAGAAAATATTTTGCACAGGATTCTGCACACTATGGCATGACCTTAGATGCTGTGGTTATTGGAAAGCATGAAAAACAATGGAAAGGAAGGTATTTTGAAGGTGATTGCAGTGATTCAGGACAGACTAGACTAGGGTGAGGAATGTAAGATGAAGGAAAACAGGGTGAACTGAAAAACATTTTGAAGAAAAAAGCAAGATTTGGTAGTAGATTGATAAAGGTAGAACAGAGACTGAATCAAAGACTGCTTCAAGGTGTCTATACTTAAAGACTAGAAAAATGTGTTAAAGCTGAAATAACTACTTATAATAGATAAGAAAGACCAGTTTGGGATGTAGATGTATGTTGGGATATGTGTTAAGTTTCACAGTCAAAAGAATCCTTTGGCGTCCTTATGAAACTCAACAGTTCCAAGAAAAATGTGTCTTCTTTCACATGTGCCAAGATATTGTAATCCATTCTGCAGCAAAATTTTCATATATGACGTCAGAAGTTGTGAGCTTAAAGTTTAGTGCTTCTCTTTGAGAATGTGATTTAACATTTCTGAACCTTGGCTTTATTCTGTAATAATGGGATAAACGATGTCTCCTTCACAGTGCTACTTTGGGACTGAAAAATGAGAACATATGAGGAAGTGCTTAGCAGTGTGTCTGATGTAGTCAGACTCAATAAATGTTGGTTCAAGTGAAATTAAATGAAATCAACTGAGGCTGGGCTGCTTTGTAGCCCAGCCCATCGGATAACCCCACCATCACTTCACGCTGTGGCAGTTCACCTCTCACAGTGCTCCCTTAGATCTGGGACTCAGGTCTAGTACCGCTACCTTTAAGAGTCTAGGATGAAACTTCTTCTTAACTGGAGAGAGTGAGAAATTGAAGGAGGTGAGACCTATCTCCAGGAAAAATGGTGTATCCTTCTACCATATGCCCACCACCTTTTAGGAGCCTGCTTTCAATACAGCTTGAGATGCAGTCACCAGTAACATCTCATTTGTATTGTATGGTGAGGTGATGTCCTCTTGAAAAATATAAATTAAAACAGGATTTGATGAGGCTTTGAAAAAGGAGATGGAAGCCAAGACAGAGAGAATTTTAAATAGAATGTTACCTCGGTGATTTATTTGGATAACAGTGTTCTTGGCAGCACGCTAGTAGAGAAGAGGAGCAAAATCTCTATTCCTCTCTGACTGCCTGGTTTTAACGACCTTCATTTAATGTGATTAAGTATCTGGTCTGCGCTTGAGGCACCTAATGGCCTTCATTTCTCCCCTGGGTCTAAGTCTCTCTGGCTGTCATTAGGAATTTGAGGAAAGGCAAGCGGCCTCCTTGCCCCCATGCGTGAGGGGACGGGGGGCCTCAAGCCTGTACGAATGTCTCTGTGTGTTTAATAGGAAAGAGATTTTACTCTCTGTGTCTTTGAGGTAGATTGTAAATGCTCTTTTTTTCCAGGTATGAGAAAAAGATGCTCATCGTGACTGACCAAAATGTGAAAATAGTTCTTCCACTAAAGGATGAAAGTTAGAAATTTTGTAGAATTTAAAACTCGATTGGAAAACGTCCTTGGAGAATTTGCTTCCAGTAACTTAAGTATGCTCAAAGATCAGGCGAAAGGGGTTCATTTTATCATGGTGAACAGGAAACTATATTAATGTGAGCATGGCAGAGACAGTTAAGGGTGATGCTGACCAGGTCGGTACCAGGAGCAGGCTGGCTTCAGGTTGACAAAGCAGGCCTGCATTCGAGTGGATGATGGTGACCCCAAGTGGGAGCAGGTGGCCATGCCAAAAAGGTGTGAGTGAGCTGACTCGATGACTTTTTCTCCATCATTCCCCATGTTTTCCAGAAGATGCTCATAGCATTCTGGGGTTTACAAGTTAGAGGACTGATAGCTTTAGTCTTTGTTGCTATTGTTTATTGTTTTCCACTAATGTTGATGCATTTAGAGACTCATCTTTGCCCTCTCGCCTCACAATCACCCTTTGTTTTTCCTATTTATTTTCTCTCAGTGAAAGTGATCCCATTCATGTCATAGTCCATGCTCACATGGACTTTTTAAAATTCATTGTATGTTCCTGCTTTCTTCAACCTGAACACTTCTCTTGGAATTACTCACACTCATCTCAAAGGCAATACATACGTTTAGCTGTTTAAATCCCCAGGCTCTCTCACATTCAAATTCTAACTCTTCCATTTATTGATACGATCTATGAACCATATAAACAATTGTTTATCCTCTCTAATCCTCAGTTTTCCCAACTTCTTTGAGTTGTTTTAAGAATTAAATGATATGTATCTTTTCAGTCAGTAATATTTATTGAGAACCTTGGATGTGATGTGATAAACAATGACCAGGTCCTGGGACACAAGAGTTAAATCAACAACAGCAATAAAAATATATCTCTCCTGTGAGAGGGAGCTCTCACGTTATCAAGGGAGACAGGCAATAAGCAAACAAATAAATACAGAAGCCCAATACTTGGATAGGATTCGGGTTCTATGTATAAAAATAAGCAAGGGCCAAGGGATGAAGAGGGGCATGGAATGCTGGTTTCGATTGGGTGATATGAAAGCTTCTGCAGGGTCTGCAAGGATCCACGTAAATATCTAAACAGAGCGCGAAGAGAAAAAAAAAAAGTGCAAAGACTGTGGGGTGGAAACATGCTTGTCTGTGTTTGTATCTGAGGAAAAGGAGGAGATGGTTGTGAGGTGTAGCTTAGCTAATAATGACTAGTAAACTGTAATTATTTGTAATGATACAGAGAGGTGGGATTTCATGATAAAAATGATTCTACATACAGATCTTCTTTTAAGCTCTATGTTGTCATAAAATCATCTTAGCTTGTTGTATTTTGCCTGGCTCTTGTCGTATTTGAGTTTCCCTTTCTGATTTTTTATTTTCTTCTGTGTAGCAGCAAGTATAAGCCTGAAGCTTGGGATCCACATACAGTTTGTACATCATCAAGTCTAAGAAGCTCTCTCCTCCTGGCTCCTCTCAAACGTCATGTGCTATCACGTGACCTGCGTGTGTTCTTATCAAGCCACTGAAATGCTGCAAAGGAAGGTCTTTTGTACCTTGTATTAGTCTGTCTTTTCTATTTACTTTTTAAAAATTTTCTCACCAGCCACAAACTTCTTGAAAGGAGGGACTGTTTCATGTTTCCACTGAATTCCCAACACACAGTCCAGAGATTTGCATATGGCAAATACATAGTGCATATTTCATATTTGTTGAGAGGTAGGAAGAGAGTCAGGTATCTAAGGCACTACGGAGACAGTCAGTTTTCTGAAAGCCTTTAAAGTCTTTCACGCCCAGCAGAGAGATCTGTTCTCTGGTAAATAGGAAACTGATGTACTGATTTATTGAGTAAATAAAGTGGATAAGTAGGTGGTGGCAGAGGGCTGGGGGTGGGAGCAGTTAAATGTGGCTTGCAGCTACCCAGTCTCTGGACGAAGGCAGCAGTTCCAGTCCAGTGGGGTGTGTGTGTGTGTGGGGGTGTGTGTATCTGTACACACTTGTGCATTATCTAGGTAGATTTTCTCTTGGAATAGACTCAACTTTCCATTGCGTCTATCATACAGATCCAGACAGTAGCAACTTTATCTCCAAGTGTGATACTTTCAAGAATCATATTTTTCTTTTTGTGATTCTGTTCTGTAATTTCTAACAAGTGATACTGGTTTTTCATGTGAACTGGTGACCCGTTTCCATCTTTGACACGTGTGCTTCTGAATGTAAATATACTTTCACATAAAACACGAAATAGAAGGAATTCCCTGGCAGTCCAGTGGTTAGGACTCTGTGGTCTCACTGCCAAGGGCTCAGGTTCCATCCCTGGTCCAGGAACTAAAATCCCACAATCTATGCATGGCATGACCAAGAAAATTAAGATAAAATATTCTAAAAAAACTTTTATTTTGAGAAAGTGGTACATTTACATGCAATTTTAAGAAAAATACGGAGATTCCAGGTACCTTTTCCTAATGGCAAACCTATAGTGCACAGTCTCAGTCAGGACCCTGACAATGACACAGCTCAGATATGTCCCGTCTCCACTGCTGTTAGGGTCAGGTCACCTTTTAAATAGCCGCACACACCTTCCTTTCCCCACCTCTTCACCTAGCCTCTGATCACCACTTATCTGTTTTCCATTTCTACAATTTTGTCATTTAAATAATTTTATATAAGTGAAATTATACGGTGTATAGTTGCCATTGTTATTTCACACAGTTTCTAAGATAATAGTTAACACAATTAGAAAAGAGAAGGAATTTTAGGGGTAAAATTTAGGAAATAGGTAAAAATTGGTATTATTATATGCATAGAAGTGATACATGGAAATGCCCAATATTTTAAAGGTGGCAAGTACATGATTGAAATTTGGAAAATTAAACCTTGACTGGGTTTTTTTTTTTTTTACAAAACAAAAATATAGTAAGTTTATTCCTTAAAATGTCTCCCTAATTCTTAAATATCTTCTATGAAGAGTAAACTATGGCCCATTTTTTTGTTTTCACTGCACTTTGTAGCCTGTGGGATACTAGATCTTATTTTCCTGACTACATGCGGTCCCATCACTTAATGGCAAATAGATGGGGAAACAGTGAAAACAGTGAGAGACTTTTTTGGGGGAGGTTTCTAAAATCACTGCAGTTGGTGACTGCAGCCATGAAATTAAAAGATGCTTGCTCCTTGAAAGAAAAGCTATGACCAACCTAGACAGCATATTAAAAAGCAGAGACATTACTCTGCCAACAAAAGTCCATCTAGTCAAGGCTATGGTTTTTCCAGTAGTCATGTATGGATGTGAGAGTTGGACCATAAAGAAAACTGAGTGCTGAAGAATTGATGCTTTTGAACTGTGGTGTTGGAGAAGACTCTTGAGGGTCCCTTGGACTGCAAGGAGATCCAACCAGTCCATCCTAGAGGAAATCAGTCCTGAATATTCATTGAAAGGACTGATGTTGATGCTGAAACTCCCATACTTTGTCACCTAATGCAAAGAACTGACTCATTTGAAAATACCCTGGTGCTGGGAAAGATTGAGGGCAGAAAGAGAAGGGGACGACAGAGGATGAGATGGCTGGATGGCATCACCGACTCACTTGACATGAGTTTAAGAAGCTCTGGAAGTTGGTGATGGACAGGGAGGCCTGGTGTGCTGTAGTCCATGGGGTCGCAAAGAGTCAGACACAGCTGAGTGACTGAACTGAACTGAAGGATTGAACCTGGGCCCCAGCAGTGAAAGTGCCGAGTCCTTAACCACTGAACCACCAGGAAATTCCCACGTGTTATCTAGATTCTAGGAAGGAGGAAAATAACAAAGAGAAAAAGGTTTCTTCTTTTTTTTTTTCATAAAAGGGGCTTTATATCCTGTAATTTCTACAGTGCCAATAAAAAATCTTGTTACTTTACAAAACTAAAGGTAAAGAGGCTGACGGAATGAGACAGAGTGCTAGTCACATCTAGGCTGATGATCTATTTTGTACCTATGGTTTGTACAGTTCTCTTCTACAAATTGTGAATTTCAAAGAAACTTTGGTCAGTGTTGACCAAATAAACACCAGAATCTGAACTCAGACTGCAGCTGCTGCTGCTGCTAAGTCGCTTCTGTGTCCGACTCTGTGCAACCCCATAGATGGCAACCCACCAGGCTATGCTGTCCCTGGGATTCTCCAGGCAAGAGCACTGGAATGGGTTGCCGTTTCCTTCTCCAATGCATGAAAGTGGAAAGTGAAAGTGAAGTCGCTCAGTCGTGTCTGACTCCTAGCGACCCCATGGACCACAGCCTACCAGGCTCCTCCATCCATGGGATTTTCCAGGCAAGAGTACTGGAGTGGGGTGCCATTGCCTTCTCCGAACTCAGACTAGAATAACTCAAATGCTCACTTGTCAGTCTGAACTACTCAAGGAAAAGAAGAAAATCTTGTTTTGATTACTTTCTGAAGGGTTCATATTTTTAATTGAAAACTTCATTTTTGGCTAACTCATCAAGTAAAACTTTTCCTGGGCTTTGGGGGTTGTCTGATCTGTGGTATTTTATCAGCTATCTTAGATTATAGATTCCTCAAATTGTTTTCATCACACCATCTCCCAAGAAAGGCAGTGCATATGATAAAGAAATTAACCTCATTGCTTGGCAAAGAGTAGTGGAGGGAAGCTAGTCTTAATTTCACAACCTTAGTTTAATTCAGAATACCTACACAAAGTATCTATGTAGGCTCTAAAACATATAGCTATGTTTTAGAGCACAGTTCTTTTCACATGAATGATTTTATACCCTCTTCATTTATGATAGTTCAGACTCTGAAGACATGACATGTTTAAGAAATTATCACGATAATAATTAAGATAATTAAAATGAGTTATTTCCATTATACAGTTGTAGGTACCATACCTTTCTATGACCAGTTTATTATTATTTGGCATCAATTATATTATTTGAAAAAGGAAGAGATGCTTACAGTCAATTAAGCAAATAAGCTCAATGTGTAGTGTTTTATGGAACCTTTTTCTGAGTGTGATTATAAAATTACACTACAAAGAAGTTCAAATCTAATCAGAATAAATCAAAAACTTTCCAATGGAGGTCAGAAAATAATTCTTATATATTCTGGTTCAGTTGTTAACAAAAAATGATTTATTCATTTTGGCATATTGACTGCATATGTATTTTAATATTACCATTATTATTTGTACTATTGATGACCTTCAAATGAGAGATTGAGTCCTAATTAACATGGCTGGGCCGGCAGTCAGTTCAAAACTGACACAACTGCAGATTGAAACAACTTTTCCAAGTGCAGAACCCCAATATTAAGCACTTAATACAAAGTTGTTTTGTGAGGTGCTGCCTCTTACCTGAAACAAAACATCTAAGAGATTATAGACATGGGTCAAGCAGTACCAGAAGGGCCCAGGGTAAGGGAGAGAACAATTAGATAATGATGCAAATGAACTGATGCCACTCTATTCAGTTTTGCATATTGCAGAGCATGATAAATATCCAGTTACACAATGCGTCCAGCTGGTTCATGTGAAACCCACCCAGTTTCTGTGACAGTTGGCTCTCATTAATGAGTCTCAATTTCCACATTTGCTTTGGATCCTCTGCATGGGTCCCATGCATGTTTGTTTGTCTTGGGCAGGTTTTTGCAGCTCTTTTACTGAATGGAATGGCAGGATCTACAGAGTGTTTAGATGCTAGATGCCAGGATTTCTTGGCCCGTGATTATGGCACAACTTCCGTACATGTTGGTAGGGCGCATTTCATCAAGATTCACCCTCACAGTACTGTGTTAATTCTTGTATTAATCAACACTGGACAGCAAATTGCTTGTCTGTAGCCTTAGCAACATATTTTTGCCCCTTGGTTAAATGAACAGTAGCCAAAGAAGTAAGCACTGTAGTTATTTAGCAAAAGGGTACTCTATACATCCAAACTGTTTTCCTAGGCATACTATATAAATGTTTCATTGAGCAAGTTTTCCTTTAATAGTTACATCAAATAAGTGTTGTGGCAATAACTTGCTTTACTTGCTCAAAACAGCACAAGCTTTCTTTTCCCCTACATTGTCTTAGAGCAATATTTTATGTAGTTTGTAGAAGACTTTTGGACAAATCACTTGCTCATCTTATGTATGTTTCAGATCTTTCTAGAATAAAGGCATATAAATTTCTAGAGACTAGTTTGTACAGACTGTTCCTGGATTGGCTGAAGAAATAATATCTTAAATGACATATTTAAGATACTAAATGGTTGCAAAATAAAAACTGGTGGTCTTTGCTACTATACTTCTACATTCTTCACACGGTATGTTATATGGCTTGTTCATTTTTAATTTTTAACCAATGAAAGTTAATTCAAGTGATGCATACAGTATTTGGAGTGGAGGATGAGTTGACTAAGTGGTTAAGACCACCTTCATCAAATGTGTGCTTGGGGCTTCCCAGGTGGCACTAGTGGTAAGAGCCCACCTGCTAATGCAGGAGACTTAAGAGACATAGATTGGTTCCCTGGGTTGGGAAGATCACCTGGACGAGGGCATGGCAACAGACTCCAGTATTCTTACCCGGAGAATCCCATGCAAAGAGGAGCCTGGCAGGCAATAGTTCATAGGGTCACAGAGTTGGACAAAACTGAAGTTACTTAGCATGCACATAAATATTTTGAATTATATAGTAAAACTTCTGTTTACAGGTGTAAGAGTATGATCAGTTCAGTTGCTCAGTCGTGTCCGACTCTTTGCGACACCATGAATCGAAGCATGCCAGGCCTCCCTGTTCATCACCATCTCCCAGAGTTCACTCAGACTCACGTCCATCGAGTCCGTGATGCCATCCAGCCATTCATCCTTGGTCGTCCTCTTCTCCTCCTGCCATCAATCCCTCCCAGCATCAGAGTCTTTTCCAGTGAGTCAACTCTTTGCATGAGGTGGCCAAAGTACTGGAGTTTCAGCTTCAGCATCAGTCCTTCCAAAGAACACCCAGGGCTGATCTCCTTCAGAATGGACTGGTTGGATCTCCTTGCAGTCCAAGGGACTCTCAAGAGTCTTCTCCAACACCACAGTTCAAAAGCATCAATTGGTGCTCAGCCTTCTTCACAGTCCAACTCTCACATCCATACATGACCACAGGAAAAGCCATAGCCTTGACTAGACAGACCTTAGTCAGCAAAGTAATGTCTCTGCTTTTGAATATACTATCTAGGTTGGTCATAACTTTTCTTCCAAGGAGTAAGCGTCTTTTAATTTCAAGGCTGCAGTCATCATCTGCAGTGATTTTGGAACCCCCAAAATAAAGTCTGACACTGTTTCTACTGTTTCCCCATCTATTTCCCGTGAAGTGATGGGACCGGATGCCATGATCTTCATTTTCTGAATGTTGAGCTTTAAGCCAACTTTTTCACTCTCCTCTTTCACTTTCATCAAGAGGCTTTTTAGTTCCTCTTCACTTTCTGCCATAAGGGTGGTCATCTGCATATCTGAGGTGATTGATATTTCTCCTGGCAATCTTGATTGCAGCTTGTGTTTCTTCCTGTCCAGCATTTCTCATGATGTACTCTGCATGTAAGTTAAATAAGCAAGGTGACAATATCCTTGATGTACTCCTTTTCCTATTTGGAACCAGTCTGTTGTTCCATGTCCAGTTGTAACTGTTGCTTCCTGACCTGCATACATATTTCTCAAAAGGCAGGTTAGTGGTCTGGTATTCCCATCTCTTTCAGAATTTTCCACAGTTTATTGTGACCCACACAGTCAAAGGCCTTGGCATAGTCAAAGTGAAAGTGAAGTCACTCAGTCGTGTCCGACTCTTTGCAACCGGTGGACTGTAGCCCACCAAGCTCCTCCGTCCATGGGATTCTCCAGGCAAGAATACTGGAGTGGGTTGCCATTTCCTTCTCCAGGGGATCTTTCCGACCCAAGGATTGAACTCAGGTCTCCCACATTGCAGGCAGACGCTTTAACCTCTGCACCACCAGGGAAGCCCTTTTGGCATAGTCAATAAAGCAGAAATAGATGGGTTTTTTGAACTCTCTTGATTTTTCCATGATCCAGCAGATATTGGCAATTTGATCTCTGGTGCCTCTGCCTATTCTAAAACCAGCTTGAACATCAGGGAGTTCACGGTTCACGTATTGCTGAAGCTTGGCTTGGAGAATTTTGAGCATTACTTTACTAGCATGTGAGATGAGTGCAATTGTGCGGTAGTTTGAGCATTCTTTGGCATTGCCTTTCTTTGGAATTGGAATGAAAACTGACCTTTTCCAGTCCTGCGGCCACTGATGAGTTTTCCAAATTGGCTGGCATACTGAGTGCAGCACTTTCACAGCATCATCTTTCAGGATTGAAACAGCTCAACTGGAATTCCATGACCTCCACTAGCTTTGTTTGTAGTAATGCTTTCCAAGGCCAGCTTGACTTCACATTCCAAGATGTCTGGCTCTAGATGAGTGATCACATCATCATGATTATCTGGGTCGTGAAGATCTTTTTGTTCAGTTCTTCTGTGTATTCTTGCCACCTCTTCTTAATACTTCTGCTTCTGTTAGGTCCAGACCATTTCTGTCCTTTATCGAGCCCATCTTTGCATGAAATGTTCCCTCGGTATCTCTAATTTTCTTGAAGATATCTCTAGTCTTTCCCATTTGGTTCTTTTCCTTTATTTCTTTGCATTGATCGCTAAAGAAGGCTTTCTTATCTCTTCTTGCTATTCTTTGGAACTCTGCATTCAGATGGTTATATCTTTCCTTTTCTCCTTTGCTTTTCACCTCTCTTCTTTTCACAGCTATTTGTAAGGCCTCCCCAGACAGCCATTTTGCGTTTTTGCATTTCTTTTCCATGGGGATGGTCTTGATCCCCTGTCTCCTGTACAATGTCGTGAACCTCATTCCATAGTTCATCAGGCACTCTATTTATCAGATCTAGGCCCTTAAATCTATTTCTCACTTCCACTGTATAATCATAAGGGATTTGATTTAGGTCATAGTCTGAATTTGATAATAAGGAGTTCATGATGTGAGTCACAGTCAGCTCTTGGTCTTGTTTTTGTTGACTGTATAGAGCTTCTCCATCTTTGGCTGCAAAGAATATAATCAATCTGATTTCAGTGTTGACCATCTGGTGATGTCCATGTGTAGAGTCTTCTCTTGTGTTGTTGGAAGAGGGTGTTTGCTATGACCAGTGCATTTTCTTGGCAAAACTCTATTAGTCTTTGCCCTGCTTCGTTCCGCATTCCAAAGCCAAATTTGCCTGTTACTCCAGGTGTTTCTTTACTTCCTACTTTTGCATTCCAGTCCCTTATAATGGAAAGGACATCTTTTTGGGGTGTTAGTTCTAAAAGGTCTTGTAGGTCTTCATAGAACCGTTCAACTTCAGCTTCTTCAGCATTACTGGTTGTGTCATAGACTTGGATAACTGTGATATTGAATGGTTTGCCTTGGAGACAAACAGCGATCATTCTGTCATTTTTGAGATTGTATCCAAGTACTGCATTTCTGACTCTTTTGTTGACCATGATGGCTACTCCATTTCTTTTGAGGGATTCCTGCCTGTGGTAGTAGATATAATGATCATCTGAGTTAAATTCACCCATGCCAGTCCATTTTAGTTCACTGATTCCTAGAATGTCCACATTCACCCTTGCCATCTCTTGTTTGACCACTTCCAATTTGCCTTGATTCATGGACCTGACATTCCAGGTTCCTATGCAATATTGCTCTTTAGAGCATCGGATCTTGCTTCTATCACCAGTCACATGCACAACTGGGTATTGTTTTTGCTTTGGCTCCATGCCTTCATTCTTTCTGGAGTTATTTCTCCACTGATCTCCAGTAGCATATTAGGCACCTAATGACCTGGGGAGTTCCTCTTTTGGTATCCTATCATTTTGCCTTTTCATACTGTTCATGGGGTTCTCAAGGCAAGAGTACTGAAGTGGCTTGCCATTCCCTTCTCCAGTGGACCACGTTCTGTCAGACCTCTCCACCATGACCCATCCGTCTTGGGTTGCTCCACAGGCATGGATTGGTTTCATTGAGTTAGACAAGGCTGTGGTCCTAGTGTGATTAGACTGACTAGTTTTCTGTGAGTATGGTTTCAGTGTGTCTGCCTCTGATGCCCTCTTGCAACCTACCATCTTACTTGGGTTTCTATTACCTTGGGCGTGGGGTATCTCTTCATGGCTGCTCCAGCAAAGCACAGCCACTGCTCCTTACCTTGGATGAGGGGTATGTGAAGTGAAGTTGCTCATCGTGTCCGACTCTTTGCGACCCCATGGACTGTAGCCTGCCAGGCTTCTCCATCCATGGGATTTTCCAGGCAAGAATACTGGAGTGTGTTACCATTTCCTTCTCCAGGGGATCTTCCCAACCCAGGGATCAAACCCATGTCTCCCGCTTTGGAGGGAGGCACTCTAACCTGTGAGCCACCAGGAAAGCCCGGATGAGGGGTATAGGTTCTACTGAATACCCAAACAGATCTAACTGATCATTATGGGATTATAATAGGCTATCGTAATGGCCCTTACTATTCTGACTTGCACAGATTTTTTTTTTCCCCCAAGTAGAAATTCTCTAGCCAGAAGGAGTCTGTGAAATTGTCTGCCCTTAAAACATCAGCTTTACACAGAGGGATACTAAGATCCAGATAGATTTAGCAGATTATTCAGGATCATCAGCTTGGCAGACATAGCATCAGAACCAAACCTCTAACTCTATTTAGAGGGTTCATGAGCTGTTGGGTTAGCCGACTCAGTTTGAGTTCTAATTTTAACAACTGACCTAGAATTACTTCATTTCCTCATCCATGAAGAAGTGGGGGTAAATGATATATAGGGCACTCTTTAGACTGAGCTAGGACTTCCCTGCTGGCTCAGATGGTAAAGTGTCTGCCTACAATGTGGGAGACCTGGGTTCAATCCCTGCATCAGGAAGGTCTATTGCAGAAGGAAATGGCAACCTACTCCAGTATTCTTGTCTGGAAAATCCCATGGACGGAGGAATCTGGTAGGCCACAGTCCATGGGGTCACAAAGAATCAAACACGACTGAGCCACTTCACTTTAGATTGAGCTAATGAGTTGGTATACAGTAAGCAGCCAGTACCTTACCTGGAGGAGGCAGAGGAGAAGGGGACAACAAAGGATGATTGGATGGCATCACCGACTGAATGGCTATGATTTTGAGTAAACTCCGGGGAGTTGGTAATGGACAGGGAGGCCTGGCATGCTGCAGTCCGTGGGGTCGCAGAGTCAGACATGACTGTGCGATTGAACTGAACTGAACTGAACCTTACCTGGAATACTCAGCAAGCCCGACTTCCCTACTTTCTAAGGGTTTTCATAGAATAACACTGAGAAGCAACTTTTCCCCTCAGCTCTTCTTTCACTTTCCACTGGTTAATCTTTTATGAGATAGGATTTCTAGCTGTAAATTTATTGGTCTCTCTAAACACCAGAACTTTGAGAATTTGATCTTTTCCCAAGCAATGTAAATCATATTTTTACCACTTGTGTTGAGTGGGATTTATCTACTTCAGACTCTAAAATACAACCTTATGGTGACTTCCAAGAGCTTAATTTTAGACCTGGAACTGAAGTTTAAATTATTTGAGGTGCTAACATACTCCTCACAGTCTAGTTTAAAAGTCCTGAGTGCTATTATTTACTCTTTGGCTGTGAATTATGTGAAAGTCTTAGAATCACCAAGATGAAATAAACCAAGAAGGTTTTCTAAAGTGCCATGGTTGTGGTTTTTGTTATTAAGAAATATAGAGATTTTTTTTTTTTCAGAGCAGTCAGAAATTAAAAGCTTCTCCTTTAAATAGCTACCAGGATGGGCAGGGGATATAGCAAAGCCTTGCTAGACGAAGGTGCTGGAGCATCCAAGCAAAAGGAAGCTTTCTAATTAAATCATAGTCCAACTTTAAGGAGCATTGCCTATATGCCAGGTACTCTGCTAAAGAAGATTAACTTTCAGAGGATTAAATTATATGACTAAAGTCCTACACCAGGTATAAGGCTAAGCTAAGATTAAAAAAGCGTTAACGTCTGACTCACAAACCAATGATCATTTCTCTTTGCCAGTTTAGTTTCCAAATCCACCCCTTTGGAGGCTCCCTTCGTGAAATACAAGTTCAACATTCAATCTGAGATACTCTAGAATCAGAACGAAAAAGTTCTGGTATAGTTAGAATTAAAATGGCAATATTAATTGCTCTTCATTACCCTTGGCTTATGAGTGTGTCAGTGTAATTTCACTGGTCTTGTTCTAAAGAAAAATTAGGTTTTCAGATATATTTGAGTTCCTAACTGCCCCAAAGTTGGAAGAATAAAGCTGCTGGAATGTGGCTTAGTCAGAATGAGCTGAGGAAGTTCCAGTCACTAATGGATTGAGCTATACACATTCACATCCTAAAGGAGGAAATGTGATGGTATGAATATAAAATAAATAAATAAAGTTCTGGGTCAGGTCTGTATTTGCTAGGTGTGTGGTAACAAGTTGCCGCAAGCAACAGGAATTTATTGTCTCATAGCTCTGGAGGCTAGAAGCTGGAAAACTGAGGTTTTGAGAGAGTGGTTCCTTTGAGGTCAGAGAGAATTTGGTCTGTGCCTTTTCCCCCTAGCTTCTGGTGGTTTGCTGGCAATATGTTATTTCTTTGGTTTGTGGCAATTATAATTCCCAGTTCTCCTTGTGTCTCTACATAGCTCTTTACCTGTGTGTGCTCATGCCTCTTCACATGGTGTTCTTTTTAAAACTAATCACTTTTGCAATGAACCTAGTCCAAAATTGAGTCACATTTTGAGGTACTGGAGGTTAAGATTCTAACCTCCTCAATATTAGGTTAAGACTAATATTACCGTGGGCAGGGATCCCTTAGAAGAAATGGAGTAGCCCTCATAGTCAAAAAAGAGAGTCTGAAATGCAGCACTTGGATGCAGTCTCAAAAACAACAGAATGATCTCCATTCGTCTCCAAGGCAAACCATTCAGTATCACAGTAATCCAAGTCTATGCCCCAACCAGTAACACTGAAGAAGCTGAAGTTGAATGGTTCTATGAAGACCTACAAGACCTTTGTAACTAACACCCAAAAAGATGTCCTTTTCATTAACAGGGGACTGGAATGTAAAAGTAGGAAGTCAAGAAACACCTGGAGTAACAGACAAATTTGGCCTTGGAATATAGAATGAAGCAGGGCAAAGGCTAACAGAGTTCTGCCAAGAGAACACACTAACACCCTCTTCCAACAACACAGGAGAAAACTCTACACATGGACATCACAAGATGGGCAACCCTGAAATCAGATTGATTATATCCTTTGCAGCCGAAGATGGAGAAGCTCTATACAGTCAGCAAAAACAAGACCGGGAGCGGACTGTGACTCACATCATGAACTCCTTTTTGCCAAATTCAGACCTAAATTGAAGAAAGTGGGGAAAACCACTAGACCATTCAGGTATGACTTAAATCAAATCTCTTATGATTATACAGTGGAAGTGAGAAATAGATTTAAGGGACTAGATCTGATAGACAGAGTGCCTGATGAACTATGGACAGAAGTTTGTGACACTGTACAGGAGACAGGGATCAAGACCATCCCCAAGAAAAAGAAATGCAAAAAAGCAAAATGGCTGTCTGAGGAGGCATTATAAATAGCTGTGAAAAGAAGTGAAGTGAAAAGCAAAGAAGAAAAGGAAAGATATTCCCATTTGAATGCAGAGTTCCAAAGAATAGCAAGGAGAGACAAGAAAGCCTTCCTCAGTAATCAATGCAAAGAAATAGAGGAAAACTATAGAATGGGAAAGACTAGAGATCTCTTCAAGAAAATTAGAGATACCAAAGGAACTTTTCATGCAAAGATAGCCTCAATAAAGGACAGAAATGGTATGGACCTAACAGAAGCAGAAGTATTAAGAAGAGGTGGCAAGAATACACAGAAGAACTGTACAAAAAGATTTTCATGACCCAGATAACCACAAAAGCGTGATCATTCCCACTCACCTAGAGCCAGACATCCTGGCATGTGAAGTCAGGTGGGCCTTAGGAAGTACCACAAGAAAGCTAGAGGAGGCGATGGAATTCCAGTTGAGGTATTTCGAATTCTGAAAAATGATGCTGTGAAAGTGCTGCACTCAATATGCCAGCCAATTTGGAAAACTCAGCAGTGGCCACAGGACTGGAAAAGGTCAGTTTTCATTCTAATTCCAAAGAAAAGTAATGCGAAAGAATGCTCCAACTACTGCACAATTGCACTCATCTCACACGCTAGTAAAGTAATGCTCAAAATTCTCCAAGCCAGGCTTCAGCAGTATGTGAACTGTGAACTCCTGATGTTCAAACTGGTTTTAGCAAGGGCAGAGGCACCAGAGATCAAATTGCCAACATCTGCTGGATCATGAAAAAAAGCAAGAGAGTTCCAGAAAAACATCTATTTCTGCTTTATTGACTATGCCCAAGCCTTTGACTGTGTGGATCACAATAAACAGTGGAAAATTCTGAAAGAGATGGGAATACCAGACCACCTAACCTGCCTCTTGAGAAATCTGTATGCAGGTCAGGAAGCAACAGTTAGAACTGGACATGGAACAACAGACTGGTTCCAAATAGGAAAAGGAGTATATCAAGGCTGTATATTGTCACCCTGCTTATTTAACTTATATTCAGAGTACATCATGAGAAACGCTGGGCTAGAGAAAGCACAAGCGAGAATCAAGATTTCTGGGAGAAATATCAATAACCTCAGATATTCAGATGACACCACCCTTATGGCAGAAAGTGAAGAGGAACTAAAAAGCCTCTTGATGAAAGTGAAAGAGGAGAGTGAAAAAGTTGGCCTAAAGCTCAACATTCAGAAAACCAAGATCATAGCATCTGGTCCCATCATTTCATGGGAAATAGATGGGGAAACAGTGGAAACAGTGTCAGACTTTATTTTTGGGGGCTCCAAAATCACTGCAGATGGTGCCTGCAGCCATGAAATTAAAAGACGCTTAGTCCTTGGAAGGAAAGTTATGAGCAACCTAGACAGCATATTAAAAAGCAGAGACATTACTTTGCCAACAAAGGTCCATCTAGTCAAGACTATGGTTTTTCCAGTAGTCATGTATGGATCTGAGAGTTGGACTGTGAAGAAAGCTGAGCGCCGAAGAATTGATGCTTTTGAACTGTGGAGTTGGAGAAGACTCTTGAGAGTCCCTTGGACTGCAAGGAGATCCAACCAGTCCATTCTGAAGGAAATCAGCCCTGGGTGTTCATTGGAAGGACTGATGTTGAAGCTGAACCTCCAATACTTTAGCCTCCTGATGCGAAGAGCTGACTCATTCGAAAAGACCCGGATGCTGGGAAAGATTGAGGGCAGAAAGAGAAGGGGATGACAGAGGATGAGATGTTTGGATGGCATCACCGACTCAATGGACATGGGTTTAGGTGAACTCTGGGTGTTGGTGATGGACAGGGAGGCCTGGCATACTGCAGTTCGTAGGGTTGCAAAGAGTCCAACATGACTCAGCGGTTTAACTGACTGAATATTAGGTTAAGACTCTAACCTCCAGAATATTTTTTTAATGAGACATCATTCAACCCATAATGAGAATCTAAAAACTGAAAGTGAAATGGTGAGGCTAAACTGCCTGATGAATTTAGGTCATACTAAAAGAAAACACTGATTATTTGGAATAAAACAAACAGCATGCTTGTCTGCATAACTGGGACTGCTTGTGTCTAGATGATTAATGTGGGTGATGCAGGGCGAGGAAGGAAAGGGAATAGATAAAGGACGAGTGTGTTAAGGGAGAGGGAAAATTGGAGACAAGAAAAATAAAGAGTAGGAGGAGAAAGGGGTCAGTGAGGACAAGGGAAGGGGGAGCCAGGAGAAAGACCACAGTAGCCAGTGCTTGTAGACTGGCTCTCGTTCTCTTGGTTCTGACAATAGATCTGGACTGGGCCTGACTGCAGAGCTCTAATCTACGGAACTATCTTTGTAATTAGGGCTATTTTATGAATGTATAATTACTCATATCTTATGTCCATTCACTGAAGAGAAATGTGTCTTTGGAGTCGTTTTAAAATTAGATTGCTTCTGCAGTTTCAAATCTATAGGAGCTTTTAATTTGGACCATTGATTTCCTAGTAAAGAGAATTGGTCTTTTGTTCATACAAGGAACCCAGAGCAGAGGTCACAGTGGGCCTACTCCTGAGGTGAATGAGCTCAGTAGGACCTTTGGGACAAGTGACAGCTGGGTGCTGGGTGACTGTTGTTTCTACTGCCTTGTCAATTAGAGATGAAAAATCTCTATTCTTTTGTTTGGCATATCTTTCTGCTAAGGCCAGATTAATTTTGACACATTTCCCGCACCACACCCCCGCCCCCTGCCCCCGCTCACCACCCCCCGCTCACCGCCCCCGCTCAAGACGTTGACTATTTCCTGTTTGAAAGCATCAAGGTCATACAGTCTCTGAAATACTAGGTCCGTCAGTGCACTTAACGGTTATGTGGTTAAAGGAGAGTTCATTACCACTCATCAAGGACCAATATATGGGTAGGGGAGTGGGAGGCAAAAACTGTTGGGTGTAAGATTGGCTAAGGATGTTTTGTACAACATGTAGAATATAGCCAATATATTTGTAATACTTGTAAATGGAGTATAACCTTTAAAAACTGTATTAAGAAAAAGGTAAAGAAATAAAAATCTCTTCCCAGGTCCCTTCCATGTCAGAGTTTAAATATGTTGCTCTTTCATAGTTCACATGGATGATATAAAAGTATATTAAGTCTGAGTAAACTGTAAGATCTTCAAGAGTAGGGTCCGATTCATCTCTTTATTTTTCTTTCCTTTCTCCTCTTGCTTTCAGATATCAGCACAATACTTGAAATAGCCAATTGAGAAATTAAACTTAACTAAGTTGATGCTTTTGAACTGTGGTGTTGGAGAAGACTCTTGAGAGTCCCTTGGACTACAAGGAGATCCAACCAGTCCATTCTGAAGAAGATCAGCCCTGGGATTTCTTTGGAAGGAATGATGCTAAAGCTGAAACTCCAGTACTTTGGCCACCTCATGCGAAGAGTTGACTCATTGGAAAAGACTCTAATGCTGGGAGGGATTGGGGGCAGGAGGAGAAGGGGACGACAGAGGATGAGGTGGCTGGATGGCATCACTGTCTCGATGGACGTGAGTTTGAGTGAACTCCGGGAGTTGGTGATGGACAGGGAGGCCTGGCATGTTGCGATTCATGGGGTCCCAAAGAGTCAGACACAGCTGAGTGACTGAACTGAACTGAACTGAACTGAACCTGGTGCAAGGGTTTTGCATCTACAATGAGAAAACAGCAAAGGTATATTTATAAATGTTTGTAACTTACTGTGGCAAAATGTACATCAAACATACCATTTCAACCATTTCTAAGCATACATTTGGTGGCTTTAAGTACATGCACACAGTTATACAACCATCGCCATTATCCATCTCTAGAACTTTGGAACTTTTGCATCTTCCCAGACTGAAACTTTATGCCAAAAAAGGACCAGCGTGAAGTAGAACAATATAGATTAATCATTTTTGTTCTCTATTAAGGTTGATACAGAACATTTTGTATTGGATTTTGTTTACCAAGGTTGTGTTATGTTTTGTTTTTTCATAGGGGATCATCTCAGTTGGTTCTTACTGCATCCCTGTAAGATAGGCAAAGCAGTTGTTTTTACATACCTTTCACAGATAAAGAAATTGAGTGTTATAAGTGGTGGGGCCAAGACTAAAATTCAGGTCATGTATCTTCTCATCTGTCTGTTTTCATATTTACCTCATAGCTGCTTGTGCTAATGTGCTCAGTCATGTCTGACTCTTTGTGACCCCATGGACGATAGCCTGCCAGGCTCCTCTGTCCGTGGGATTCTCAACAAGAACACTAGAGTGGGTTGCCATTTCCTCCTCCAGGGGATCTTCAGAACCCAGGGATGGAACCCTTATCTCTTGCATCTCCTGTATTCGCAGGCGTGTTCTTTACCTCTAGTGCCACCTTAGAATTTAAATTACATAAAAATTATATGAGAAAAATAATTGAGTAAGGTCTTGAAATGTGAGAGAGAGGAATTATCTATGACAAAGCGAGGAAATAATGGAAGCATATAAAGCAGAAGGGCTGCTTAAGCCTCTTTACAGTATAGGAGTGAAACATCTGTTCCAGAGAGAACTCCCTGGAAGATGAAGTAGAAGATGAGAAACTGGGAGTCAGCCAGAAGCTTCTTCCTTCTTAATCAGCCCATTCCTGTTTTATTTGCTCCCATATGTGTCACATTACAGTATTTCTATGGTGATGAATTATGATATTGGAAACATTAACCAAATCGGTCTGTAGGAAGAAGAAGGGCAGGGAACAAAGGACTCCCTGTTGACACAAAAATAATCTGTTAATCGCCAAATCTGAAAGAGTTTTTTTAAAAAAGGACACTAAAAAGGAATTAATGACTGTATCTGATTTAAACAGAAGGAAATACTGATCATTTAGGTCTTAGACACAATAAACAGGTCATTTCTCAAATTCAGTAAATTTTACAATTGATTCTCAACTCACTGAACATCATCTTTTCAATTCACTTGAAAAATTTGAGAGAATTCAGTATTATTTTTAAATGTGGGCTCAGTAGCTAAGTTGTGTCTGATTGTTTGCAACTCCCTGGACTGTGGCTGCCAGGCTACTCTGTCCATGGAGTTTTTCAAGCAAAAATATTGGAGTGGGTTGCCATTTCCTTCTCCAGGGGATCTTCCCGACCCAGGATCAAACCTGCATCTCTTGCATCTCCTGCTTTGGCAGGCGGGTGCTTTACCACTGTGCCACCTGAGAAGCCCTATTGTAAAGTGACTTAGTGGAAAATAGCATAAAGAGGTTACAAGCCATACAAGAAGAAAATGTAAATTATCAACAGCAACAACCACGAAACACCCTCAGAAGTCTCTGTCCTTTCTTAAAGGTTCACATGCAGCCACTGCTCTCTTGAATGGGGTAAGCATAATTCAGGTTCTAGATCATTGGTTCACAAGGCAGGTGTCTCTCTCTGTTTGGAAATCTTTTAGATGATTGAAGTGTTCTTTGCTACTCTGAGCAGATTATCACATGTTTGAAAATATCCAGTGTGATCAAGCTCCATGTCAGGTAATAAAGGCCACTTTTTTCTTAGTTTCTCTTTGAAGAGTGAAATGATGTCTTGGATCAAACAAGCCTGAGGCTATGAAAGGCTGTCCAACAACATGTACTATTGGATTTCCAAAACCCTCAAGACACTCACAGTGCACAGATGCATGCATTCATGTATTTATTTAGGTATCCATTCACTTGACAAATATTTACTCAGGCCTTGAGTTGGATGTTGAGATTGCAAATACTGTACAAGCCAACAAGGAGCGATTATAATGAAAGTTCTTTGTTCAGACTTCAAGGGCAGTTCAATACAAATATGCCTGCACTCCACAAACACAAGCACATTTACAGACCAGCACACTGACACAACTTAATCACACCAGAAATGGGACTAGATGAAGAGCCCATTTAGGAAGCAGTCAAGTGCTCCACAGTGGCACTTGCCTAGAAGATAAACCATAGCTTATGGTTCTAAGAATTTAAGATTTTAAGATGAAGGAAGGAAAGAAAAAATAAAAGAACCATAGGGTCACTAGCCATCTATGTTGTCAAGGAAAGATATTAAATATGTCTCCAAATGTAATACAATTTACTGTCACATTTATTGTTTCACAAAAGAATATAACCCCTCCTCCATAAAAAAAACAAGGGAAAAACTAGTTTTCAGAACAAAGTTAGCCATTAAAATTGGATATATTTAGTGCAATTTAAAAATTACTTTGTTTTCTTTTTTTTTCTTAGTTCTCTCCATGAACACTGGTCTTATTTCACTCTATAAACACTGCTGGCATGATTTGGAACACACTGGCAGAAAATGTAAGAACTGTCATCAGCCAAGAGTCCCAAATCAGAACCTAGTCTTAGGTATGTATTGATGCCCAGTCTTGGCTGAATTGTTTTCATGGTGCTCAGCTAGAAAATGGGTATGTTAAAGGGATTTGTGAGGATTAAGTTATATAACCCATATAAAAAGTGTCCGTGCCTTACAAGTGACTCCAAGCCAACACCCCTTTTATGGTGGCAGGCCAAAATAGTGTTAGATGACCCAGGTGCCCATGCTTTGGATTCTGTGCCCTCCCATCAAAACCTGAGGCTGAGAGTTTACTCTCCTTCCAAGCGTACAAATCAATTTGTTGCCCTTTCATAGATTCTGGCAGAAGACCTGAGGCTCTTGAATCAGACACAAAAGACAGTTAATTACTCACAGCAAGAGCAGTAACCATTTGTGGAGCGTTTGTGACCGTTCTTGAGCCCCAATTCCCACAGAGTGGTGCTATAAGAGCCAGGAGACTCTTGAAAAACACAGTGGGCTGCCTTCAAGAGAGGAGCACTGACCTTAGGGAATTAGAATCTTTTCTAATGGGCGATCAGCCTGCCTGACATTTACTCTGGAGGGAGATATTCTCTTTATTCCATTCAGCAGTAAACACAGTCGTCCTTTGCTAGAGGGTGACTCTGTCTCTACCTTTCAAGGTTGTTTCCCATACAAAATTTCAAAAAGCTAGTCCAGAGCAAAAGGCAGTCAGTGCCTCTGTCCCTAGAGGAGGTACGCTAGAGGTCCATGGAGAGTAGTCTTCCAACACTCTCTACTTTGAACAATTTTTCAAATTTTTTCTAAGACTTTCTTTTACAGCAGGTTTGGATTCACAGTAGAATTGAGAGGAAGGTTCAGAGATTTCTTATATATTCCCTACTTTGATAGATGAATAGCTTCCATATTATCAGCATCCCCTGCTGCTGCTGCTGCTGCTGCTAAGCCGCTTCAGTAGTGTCCGACTCTGTGCAACCCCATAGACGGCAGCCCACCAGGCTCCGCCGTCCCCTGGGATTCTCCAGGCAAGAACACTGGAGTGGGTTGCCATTTCCTTCTCCCAGCATCCCCTACTAGAGTAAAAATTCTAGAATATACTCTACTATACTAGTATACCCTAGTATATTAGTAATATCCCTAGAGTAATACATCCATTACAATTAATGAACCTACAACGACACATCTTAATCATCTGAAGCCCATATTTTGCCTTAGAGTTCACTCTTGGTTTTATACATTCTGTGGGTTTGGACAAATGTATAATGACGTGTCTACCATTATAGTATTACATAGAGTAACACACCCTATTTTCAGAAACTGATCAATTGGTTGGTCCTCTTCTGTACTTTTGAATTCTTCTCTTAACTAGATATTTCCTATAAACATTTAAAAATTCTTAAATATCTACCTTCCTAAAAAGGAAATAGGCAGGTGGATATCCAATTTTCTAAGCACTATTTATTGGAGAGACTATCCTTTCCCCCAGTGAGTATTCTGGCTCAACTGTTAGTGGACTATATATGCACAGGCTTATTTCTGGGCTCTCACTGACCTGTGATGGAGAAGGCAATGGTAACCCACTCAGGTACTCTTGCCTGGAGAATCCCATGGATGGAGGAGCCTGCTGGCTGCATTCCATGGGTTCACACAGAGTTGGACATGACTGAAGTGACTTAGCAGCAGCAGCAACTGATGTGTGAATCGGTTTTTATGTCAGTACCATACTATTTTGATTACTATAGCTTTGTCATATAGCTTGAAATTAGGACATGTGATAATTCTAGTTTTGTTGTTTCTCAAGATTTCTGTGGCTATTCAGGTCTTTTCTGTGATCCCACACAAATTTTAGGTTTGTCCTATTTCTAAGAAAAATGCCATTAAAACTTTGATAAGGTTGCATTAAATTCTTAGATTGTTTTGGTAGTATGGACATTTTAACAATATTAACTCTTCCAATCCATGAGCACAGAGTATCCTTCCATTAATCTGCATCTTCTTCATTTTCTTTCATCAGTGACTTACAGTTTTCAGAGTATAGGTCTTTCACTTCCTCAGGTAATTTGTTTCTAGGCATTTTATTCATTTTGATGCAACTATAAGTGAAATTGGTTTCTTAATTCTTTTTCAGATAATTTGTTGTTAGTGTTTAGACATGAAACTGTATATTGGTTTTATATCTGGAAATTTCACTGAATTTATTAGTTATGAAGGTTTTTTTGTGAAGTCATTATGTTGTTCTATACGTAAGATCATATCATCTGCAAGCAAAGGGAATTTTACTTCCTCTCTGATTTGGATGCCTTTTGTTTCTTTTAATTGCACTGGCTAAGACTTCTGGTACTTGTTGAATAGAAGTGGTGAGAGTGGGCACTCTTTTCTTCTTCCTGATCTTAGAAGAAACGTTTTCAAGATTTCACCATATTATGTCAGCTGTGAACTTGTCATGCTGCTGCTGCTGCTAAGTCGCTTCAGTCGTGTCCGACTCTGTGTGACCCCATAGATGGCAGCCCACCAGGCTCCCCTGTCCCTGAGATTCTCCAGGCAAGAACGCCGGAGTGGGTTGCCATTTCCTTCTCCAATGCATGAAAGTGAAAAGTGAAAGTGAAGTCACTCAGTCGTGTCCGACTCCTCTGGCGACCCCACGGACTGCAGCCTACCAGGCTCCTCCGTCCATGGGATTTTCCAGGCAAGAGTACTGGAGTGGGGGTGCCATTGCCATTTATGGCCTTTATTATGCTTAGATACATTCTTTCTATACCCATTTTTTGAGAGTTTTTGTCATAAAAGGATATTGAATTTTGTCAATTTTTTTGCACATTATTGAGATGATTGTACAATTTTTATCTTTCATTCAGTGAATGTGTTCTATCATGTTTGTATGTATATAGATAGACACACATACACGTGCATGCATGCTCAGTCGCTTCAGTCGTGTCTGACTTTTTGTGACCCCATGGACTGTAGCCTGCCAGGCTCCTCTGTCTATGGGATTCTCCAGGCAGGAACACTGGAGTGGGTTGCTATGCCCTCCTACAAGGGATCTTCCCTACCCAGGGATTGAACCACCTCTCTTGTACTCTTGCATTGGCAGGCAGCTTCTTTATTATTAGCACCATCTGGGATGCCCCCCACCCCAACACACATACATATATTAATACACACACATATATACATATATATATAAAATGAAATATTATTAAGTCACAAAAAGACAGGTAGGCCTACCATTTGTAAGAATGTGAATGAAGCTTGAGGGCATTATGCTAAGTGAAATAAATCAGACAAAGAAAGACAAATACTGTATGACCTCAGTTATATGTGAAATCTGACAAAGCCAGACTCATAGAGACTGAGAGTAGATTGTTGCTTACCAGAGACTCAAGGGTGGAGGATACAGGGAGGTGTTGGCCAAAGGGTACAAACTTCGAGTCATAAAACTAGTAAGTTCTGGGGATGCAACTACAGCAGGGTAGTTATGGTCAGCAATACTGTCTTCTATGCCTGAGAGTTGGTAAGAGAGTAAATCTTATATGTTCTTACCAGAAAAACAGAACAAAAATGGTAATTCTGTGAGGTGACAGTTGTGTTAATTGATGCATTAGTGTGGAAATCATTGCACACTAATATTTGCACACTAATCATTGCACATAAATATAACAATCATCTTGTACATCTTAAATGTATTCTATATGTATGTCATGTTTCTCAATAAAGGTGAATAAAAAGGGAAAAAGCAAACTAACCCACCTTACCCTACTTCTCATCTTCCTCTAGTCACCATTGTATACTCCTGATTAATGGGTTTTATGCTTGCTTCTCCATTTACTCACATACCATCTATTATTTTTTTTTTATTTTGAAATACAATATAAATGCAGAAGAAATGCACAAGTCATGCATGTACAATTCAATGAGTTCTCATGTAACTTTCACACAAGTTTAGAGACAGAGCAACATTGGTATCTCTGTGAACTAATAACTCTGGCCCTAGACATGTAACCTAGAGTTCATAAACTAAGACACGTGTACAGAAAAGTTTATAGCAACATTAGTTAATCTTAGAGAAGTTAAATAGCCATCTTCAGAACGGGTAAGCCCATTATACCGCTTTATAATCCTACCCAGAAAAGCTCACTCCATGCCCTATAATATCCCTTATCCTTGCTTACAAGATAATAATCTTGTCACTATTGTCTGGATTGTACTAATATTCCTTAGTGTTTCCTGGTTTTTCAATTTTATTGGAAATAAAATCTAATTTGTATTGTGTCTGCTTCTTTCACTCATCATAATGCTTGTGAGATTTATCAATATGCTTGAGTGTATCTGAAGTTTGTTGCTATAGGTTATTCCTTTTCATTCTTTATAGTATTTTATCGTATGTGTCGTCTACAATTTATTTACCTAGTCTTTTGCAGGCGACTGTTTCTATTTCTATAATAATAACCAATGTGTTGCTATAAACATTTTTATAAATGTATTCTACTGTATGTACTCTAGGTTATATATCTAGAAGTGGAATTGATATATTACAGGGTCTATGCATCTTTAATGATAATAGGTCATGCCAAATGTTTTACAAAGTGGTTCTTTCGATCTTCACTCCCATCAACAGAGTATTAGGCTTTCTGTTTTGCCACCTTTTATTGTATTAAATAAACACTTGATAGTATTTACTATGTGCCAGGCAGTATTCTAAACACATTGATTTAAACTGTATAATACAATGAAGATTAAGGAGTATTGCTCTTCCCCTTTTCAGATAATGACACTGAGGCATGGAGAGGTGAAGTGACTTGCTCCGATTTACATATGCGAAAGTGGCAGAGTTCAGCCAAGAGACTGGATTCTTTTTAAAAAATATGAATGTATGTATGTATTTAGTCTGTGCTGGGTCTTAGATGCAGCTCACGGGACCGTCCTTGTGGCATGCAGACTTCTTGTTGTGGCATGTGGTATCTAGTTCCCTGGCCAGGGGTAGAACCTGGGCCTCTGCATCAGGAGCATGGAGTCTTAGCTACTGGATCACCAGGGAAGTCACAAGAGATCAGATTCTTAATCATTCTGCTGTGATGCTTCTTTCTCCTCTCATGTTATTATTTTCATATGTTTAAATTTTTGCCGACCTAGTGGGTCTTTAATGGAAAATTTAATGGTGATTTTAATTTGCATTATCCTCAGTGTAAATGAGATTGAGAAGCTTTTGGAATCTTCGCTGAGCATTTGGATATTCTCTTTTGAGGATTCTAGGGTTAGGTCTCTCATGCCCAAGTTTCTATCAGATACTTTACTTTTTCTTAATGTATCCTGGATATAGGCATGTATGTATGTGTGTGTGTATATGCATACATATATATATGTATATATATGTAAATTAAATGTTTTCCTACTTGGAGACTTGCATTTTCACTCTCTTAATTGGTATTTTTAATGAACATAACTCTTCAATTTTTATGTAATTAAATGTATAAATCATTTCTTCTATGGTTTTGCTTCTTGTGTTCTATATTATAAACTGTACCTATCAAAGTGTGCATCTATAGACTCTCCTATATTATTGCCCATACCATTCTCCATGCATTTAATTTTTTGCTGAGAATTTTAATATATCACAAATTCATATTTGTATATGGTATTGTTAATAATTAACTTTATGAGTCAGTCTGGCTAGGCTATGATGCCCAGCTGTTTGGTAACACTAGTCTAGATACTTCTGTGAAAATATTTTGCAAATGCAATTAACCTTTATAGTCAGTCGGCTTTAAGTAAAAGGTATTACTCTCAATAATGTGGATAGGTCTCATTCAATCCGTTGAAAGCCTTTAAAGAAAAAAATTGAAGTTTCCCAGAGAAGAAGGAATTCTGCCTCAAGCGTATAACATAAAAATCTTCCCTGTGTTTCCAGTCTCTAGCATATCCTATGGATTTCAGACTCAAGACTGTAGCATCAACTCGAGTTTCCAGGTTTCCAGTCTGCCATACAGATTTTCCAGACTCCACGATCACATGAGCCTATTTCTTAAGTATTCTCCTATAGACATATTTCTATAGGTTCTGTTTACCTGGAGAACCATGACTGATACAGATTTTGCTATGCACAGCAGTTCTAGAGCTGGCCTTGGAGTTTCTGGGGTTTGTTCTCTAATATGATTAGATTTCAAGGCACTAATGATTAAATTGTCACTAGTACAGAGGACACGGGTAGTTTATGTATGATGTGGCAGTAAAGAAACATAAAGTATCATTGTGGAATTACCTGTTTGTTCCTAAATGTCCTCAACAAAATGGGGACAGGAACAAGATGAGTTCAAGGACTCATAAATTCCCAATTGAAGTGCTTCATAAATTCCCAGGTAGCTCAGCTGGTAAAGAATCTGCCTGCAGTGCAGGAGACCTGGATTTGGTTCCTGGGTCAGGACGCTGCCCTGGAGAAGGAAATGGCAACCCACTCCAGTATTCTTGCCTAGACAATCCCATGGACAGAGGAGGCCTGGCGGGCTACAGTCCATGGGGTTGTAAGAGTCAGGCACAACTTAGCGACTAAGCTTAAGCCTAATAAATGACCTAAAAGTTTCAAATTCTGCTCTGAAGGAAACCCACAGTCTCAGCCTATGAGTAAGCTGAACTACAAGATACATTGAATTCCCAAGCTTAAAAGATGTTTGCTGTTAAACTGAGGGTATTGATGATGAAGAAATGGAGAAATGGGATTTTGAAAACTGGAATGAGACCATATGGACAGATTCTGATGAGACTTAGGAGCACTGACCATTTAAAATCTGATGGATCTTCTTTGCTACTGCAAGCAGCTGTTTTATCCCCATCTGAAAAGGCTAACTATGCTTTGCCTGAGGAACCTCTCCTGAAGCAGTTTCCTGTAAGATACTGTTGATCCACCTCCAGACCCATCTCCCACCACTGTCTTTGCATCTAGACCTATAAGTAAACTCAAGTCCCAGCAGCTCCCAAAAGAGTTAACACACTGTGTGTGACCCAGAATTATACTTCAAAAGGACTAGTTGATTTTTCCAATTTATATATGTGTGAATCTGGAAGATATGTGCCCAGTATTTTGGGCCATATCAAGGTATCCTTTCTTGGTGAAGATAAGATGAAGTACAAGTTGTTGCATTAGGCTGCTCTTACAATCAAAGTAAGAGAGGTATGATGCTTAGGTGTCTCTTTGGATCTTGGATGCAATATATTCCTCATTTCGGTGTGACATCTACTCATTGACCAAATGAAGAGAAGAATAAGAAGCTGTTGATCAAGTTGCTTTATCCCCTGGGCTACTTGATCCAACAGATTTAATGGTACCCAAAGTGTTATTGTTTATATGCACTGCTATTGTTTATATGCATTTTAAAAGACTATGTATGACATAATCAAATATAATTGCTTTGTGACAATTCTCAGTATGTTGCAAATATTAACAGTTTGTTAATATATATAGAATTATGTTTAATACATGATTATAAAAATAAGGATTGTTAGAATACCTCTGAGTGATGTATACATTTGAAATCATTTAATTGGATTATTGCAATGACTTTCTGGGATGAGAGAGATTGTTCTGTATTCAACTGTCACCTAAGAAATTCTATTATAAGGGTGTTCTATCAGGATATAGACATTATCCTATAAATGGCATTTATGTTACAGTTTTTTATGGTATGAGATTGCCTTATCATGATGGAATTTTTGCACCAGAGAAGAGCCTCTCAACGCTTATATAATCAGGGTTGATTTTTTTTTAAATTGCTTTGTACATAATAGAAAAAGTACTGTGCTTTATCATCCTATCATGCATAGAGATGGTTGACATTTTGGGCATTTCAGTTACTAGCATATAATGTTGGTTAGGGCTTCCTGGTGGCTCAGATGGTAAGTGTCTGGCCCGCAATGCGGGAGACCTGGGTTCAATCCCTGGGTCAGGAAGATCCCCTGGAGAAGGAAATGGCAACCCACTCCAGTACTCTTGCCTAGAAAATTCCATGGACAGAGGAGCCTTGTAAGCTACAGTCCACGGGGTCGCAAAGAGTTGGGCACGACTGAGTGATGTCACATAAAGTGTTATTGGCAGATAGAGATGCTGTTTGGAGCCTTTGGCAGAATCCTATAGGTGGGCCATAGCATAATTTTGGAGCAAAGCCTTGTCATCCTCTTTAGGTATAGGTACCTGCTCTTCTTTTGAGAAAAAAAAAAACCCTTTTGGTTTCATACTGGACTTGGCAGTTGAACGTTGTACCATTGGCCACTGAGTTACTATGCAGCCTGAACTGGCCATGATGAACTGCATGATGTGCGACCCATCAAGCCATGAGGCTGGGCATGCACACCAACACTCCTTCTTCAAGTGGAAGTAGTATCTATGAGATTATGCTCAAGCAGGCCCTGAAGGCACAAACAAGTTACCTAAGGAAGCAGTCCAAATGCTTACGGTACCAACTTCTGCCATATTACCTTCCCTTATCCAGTCTCATCGATAGCCTCATGGAATACCACCTACAATCAGTTGACTAAGGAAGAGAAAACTTGGACCAGGCACCACTCAGAAGCTGATAGCTGCGGTATTATACCCTTTCTTAAGACATCTATGAAGGACAGTGAAGGGAAATCCTCCCAAGTGAGTAGACCGTCAAGCAATACATCTGGTTAGTCATTTTGTTTGAAAGGTGAAACAGTCAGAAGTGTGCATGTATGCTAATTCATGGGTTGCGGCCAATAGTTTGTCTGGATAGTCAGAAAGGAAAATAGTTGGAAGGAAAATGATTGAAAAGTTGGTAACAAAGAGATCTGGGGGAAAGGTGTATGGATAGACCTGTCAGAATGGCAGAGACACATGAGAATATTTACATCCAGTGTGAGTGTTCACCAAAGCATGAACTCAGCAGAGGAGGATTTTTGGGTTAGGATGACCTTTGAATACCAATCAGCTTCTTTCTCAGACGGTAAAAAAACTGCTTGCAGTGTAGGAGACCAGAGTTCTATCCCTGGGCTGGGAAGATCCCCTGGAGAAGGGAATGGCTACCCACTCCAGTATTCTTGCCTGGAAAATCCCCATGGACAGAGGAGCCTGGCAGGCGACAGTCTATAGGGTCACAGAGAGTCGGACATAACTGAAGTGACTAAGTACACATTTCATGCATGTAGCTTCAAGTTTCTCTTTGAATAGTGAACATCATTTTTTATAAGTTATCTGATGGAGACACTTGCAATCTTCCTTTTCTTCTATTATTTCTGTTAGTTATTGCCTGTTATTCTTGTTATTTATTGCTCATGCTAATTTATTTCCTTATATGCTTGTGCATGCATGCTAAGTTGCTTAGTTATCTTTAATTGTATGCTGCTGATTGAAAAAAATTATTATATTTATGAGGATTTCCTGAGGCTTAGGATATATATGCTTTCCTCTAGAAATAGTTTGCATTTGTTCCTTTCAATTTTTAGGAGAACTATTAGTTCAAAACTGCTTAAATTTATAGCTCGCAATTTTTGGAACACACCGATGATTTTAAAAAAGTAGGTTGGAGATACACCAGCCATGATTATAATATTTCGGGGTAGTTTTCTTTTTTAAATTGAAGTATATTTGATTTGCAATGTTATATTAGTTTCAAATGTACAACATAGTGATTCAGTATTTTTATAGCTTATGCTCTATTTAAAGTTATTATAAAATATTGGTTATATTCCTTGTGCTGTATATTACATCTGTATCTTATTTATTTTATACCTGAGAATTTATACTTCATAATATCTTTCCTCTCTCTTGCCTTTTCCTTAAGATAGTTTTCTTAACCTGAAAAAAAGCATGTTAGTCGTTGAGTCATGTTTGACTCTTTGCAACCCCATGGACTGTGGCCTGCTAGGCTCCCCTGTACATGAAACTTTCCAGGCAAGAATACTGGAGTGTTTTGTAATTTTCTTCTCCAGGGGATCTTCCCAACCCAGGGGTCGAACCCACATCTCCAGCATTGTAGATGTCCTAAGGTTTGTGGGAGAAGCTAGATATAGCCACTAGTGGATCCACCTTGAAGGTATAGCCACTTCAAGATTCCACCTTGCTCTAAGAATGCGTATAGTCCTTGGGGTACGGACTTTGAGTTGGGCAACCTCCTATTAGATCCTCCAAATTTAGCAGTTCCTTACCTAAGTTCCTGTCTTCTTGCTCTACATGTTCATCAAGATGATAGCTCAGTTGTATAGTTTATTTTATCCTGGATGAATAAAAGCCTTCTGGGCCAAAACAGGCTTGAGTGCCCTGCTTAATGCATTCTGTGGATTCTTGTTTTCTCAAATGTTTGAGCTGATCATTCTTTACTACATTGTAAGCTCTTCAATATTCAGTTCAGTTTAGTTCAGTCGCTCAGTAGTGTCCGACTCTTTGCAACCCCATGAACCGCAGCACGCCGGGCCTCCCTATCCATCACCAACTCCCAGAGTCTACCCAAACCCACGTCCATCGAGTCAATGATGCCATCCAACCATCTAATCCTCTGTTGTCCCCTTCTCCTCCTGCCTTCAATCTTTCCCAGCATCAGGGTCTTTTCAAATGAGTCAGCTCTTCACATTAGGTGGCCAAAGTATTGGAGTTTCAGCTTCAGCATCAGACCTACCAATGAACACCCAGGACTGATCTCCTTTAGGATGGACTGGTTGGCTCTCCTTGCAGTCCAAGGGACTCTCAAGAGTCTTCTCCAACACCACCGTTCAAACGCATCAATTCTTTGGTGCTCAGCTTTCTGAGCAAGTCTGAAAAATCCAAGGTAAGGCTAGAAGTAAAATAAGATCAATCATTTTAAATACTCTAGTATGGCATTGAATTAGTAAAGAGAGTATAAATAGCTCTTTAGAACCAGAAGTCACCATCCACTTTTTCTAACACTGAACATATAGGTTTGAGTAACTTTTTTCTTTTCTTTTTGGCGATGTGGTACATCTTGTGGGATCTCCCTGACCAGAGATTTAATCCAGGAACCCAGGTCCTGTCAGTAAAAGCCTGGGATCCTAACCACTAGACCACCAGGGAACTCTGAATATATAGGTTTGAAATCTAAGTGGCTAATGAGCTCTGCCCCTCTGATGGAAGGACTATTTTTCCATGAATTCAGAGTAGAAAAGTCTACCTTAAATGACTGTTACATGGAAATCTGTCTTATTCAGTCCTTTTTCTGTGAGGTGGATAATTTAGTTAAAAACGTAATTTCATTTATGCATATTCATGTGTATATACACATACAAACACACACACACACACAAGTGTGTGTGCTGAGTCGCTTCAGTCGTGTCTGCGCAGTCCTATGGACCGTAGCCTGCCAGGCTCCTCTGTCCATGGGATTCTCCAGGCAAGAATACTAGAGTGGATTGCCATGCTCTCCTTCAGATATACATACACAGACACACACATATATGAAATATGTGTAGAGTGCTATTGGTAACATGTGGAACATGTCTGACCCTCATAGTTCTGCTCTTCATTCATTTGTATGTATTAAGAATTTAGCAGAGAACTGCAAAAAGGTAGTAAAATAATTGAAGTGAAAAATTATCAGTCAAGGGCAAACGTTAAAAAACAAGAAAATTATCTGAGGGGAGCGGTGATTGAAGGAAAGACAGCACTCATCTGAGAAGAGACAGCAGTGGCTCGATTGTTCTAACACGGAGCAAGTAAGCTTGCTTGCTCTCCAACGTGGCCCTGAATTACAATCGTCAGGGACCCACCTTCAGAGCTTCTGACTTAATTGGTCTGGGATATGACTTAGGCATCAAATTTATGAAAATACTCTTCATGTGATTCTAAGGTGCAGGAATCATTCACGATAAAATTACTTTAGGAAGCAAATTCCTGTAGAGCAGTGACAGAATCTGTAAAACTTAAGTACAGTTATTCTGGAGTATTCTGGATATTCTGGAATGGCTAGCAGAGGTATATCGAAGTATCTTGTTACTTGATCCCATTCACTTGAGGCTGTTCTGCCTCAGGCTCTAGACTCAGACAAAGCTGGACTTGAATTCCTATCTGGACTTACTAGGTGTATAATCTTTGGGAAAACTATACTCTCCATACCTTCCTTTCACCATTCATTCAGTCATAAAACAATACCAGGCAGGTACTGTACAAGGTACTGGGGACAGAGCAGTGAACCAAAGAAAGTGCATCAGATGGGAAAACACACCTGCCTTATCAGGTTATTTGTAAAGATGACATAAGAATTAAATATAAAGTGTTTAGCAGAGTTCCTGGTTATGCTTATTATTATTTGTATGGTGTATGATCTCAAAGGGATGAGTAGCATTGGATTGGAGTTAAAATCAGAGGGAATTTTTATTAATAACCCGTAGCAAGATTCACTGGAAAAGACCCTGCTGCTGGGAAAGACAGAAGGCAGGAGGAGAAGGGGACAACAGAGGACGAGATGGATGGATGGCATCGTCGACTCAGTGGACATGGGTTTGAGCAAGCCCCGGGAAATGGTGAAGGACAAGGAAGCCTGGCATGCAGCAGGGTCGCAGAGTTGGACACGACTGAGAGACTGAACAACAACAAGGACTGTAAGTTTTCCTATCCTCTATATTTCAAATAGAGGTTAAAACAAAAAAGCAAGGTAAAGTCCCCCCTCCCTAAAAACAACCAAACAAGGACAACAAACTCCAAAATCTATGCTCTGTCCTGGGACACTGAGTAATCAAACTGGCTCAGAGCCACATTGGAACCCATCCACAGAATGTTCACTGCCGGATATAGTGAATCACTAAAATCCCCACTCTCCTTTCAATTCTTAGAAAAGAGGATGTTATCAATAAAAAGAAATAAAAATGATTGGTATGAACTATACATCCCCAAAGCCTTAGCATAGAAATGTGCAGCGGAATAACTAATGTAGGAACAGTTTGTCTACCTCATTAAAATGTAGGGGATCCTTCTTAAAAAGGATGTTCTTGGAACAGAGTGAAAATGGAAGCAGCAAAGCGCTGAAACATCTGTGTTGCTCCTTGAGATGTGAGCAACATACTTTTAACTGAATGGAGCTTGGGAATTCAAGAGGGTTTCCCTTGTGACTCAGACAGTAAAGAATCTGCCCGCAATGCAGAAGCCTGGGGTTCTATCCCTGTGTCGGGAAGACCCCCTGGAGAAGGGAATGGCAACCCACTTCAGAATTCTTGCCTGGAGAATTCCATGGGAGCACAAATGTGTTACTGAAAGGCAGCATGTATCTATAGAGAATTTCAGTAGCCCCAGTGACTGTAAACCCAAACATAAACTATTTGCATATATGGATATCTCTCACATAGTTTGACACTCAAACTTTCATATAAAATCCATGCTAGAACTACTAAGAGAGTAAAAACGTTTGGATTTTCTTCAGGTTATTACAGCTCATGGCATGCAGTATATTCTTGGCTGTTATTTTTTTTTAATTAGTTTTTATTAAAGGATAAATGCTTTACAGAATTTTGCTGTTTTTTTGTCAAACTTCAACATGAATCAGCCATAGAAATGCACATATCCCTTTCCTTTTGAAACTCCCTCCCATCTTTCTCTCTATCCCACCCTCTAGGTTGATATAGAGCCCCTGTTTGAGTTTCCTGAGCCATACAGCAAATTCCCTTTGGCCATCTATTTTACATATGGTAATGTAAGTTTCCTTGTTGCTCTTTCCATGCATCTCACCCTCTCCTCCCCTCTCCCTCTGTCCATAAGTCTATTATCTACGTCTGTTTCTCCATTGCTGCCCTGAAAATATTCTTCAGTACCATATTCTAACGTATATATACAGAATCTAGAAAAATGGTATTGGCTGTTATTTTTCCCTCTCTCCCTTTGCTGTCTTTGTAGTCTCTCCTGCAGTAGAGGATTCCAGAGAGGATGAGGGTAAACGACTATTACATTTAACTTCAAAATCAGTCTCAAGGGTTGCTGTGCCAGTAGGTTGTACAGCAGAAAGAGCCAACAGATACTATACCCCTTTATACTATACTACTCTCCTCTTTGTCTCTGAAAGACTTGCTTGTTTACCATCAGTAAGATTGGTTCTTTGCCTGTGTGCCATGCTAAGGCATGTCATCAAGTCCAACTCTGTAGCCTGTAGCCTGCCAGGCTCCTCTGTCCATGGGGATTCTCCAAGCAAGAATTCTTGGGTTTCCATGCCCTCCCCCAGGTGATCTTCCAAACCCAGAGATAGAACCCATGTCTCCTGTGGCTCCCACATTGCTGATGAATTCTTTACTGAACAGTCCTTTTGTTAATCTCATTTGGCTGGAAAGGTGTTGAGAATCCTCAGTCTGAAAACTTTCAAAGCTGTGTTTTTTACATTGCAGAGATGAGATCTGAGTTTCTAACTCATGCTGATCAGAATAATAAAGATGGTCTGTATTCAGTTCAGTTCAGTTGCTCAGTCATGTCCAACTCTTTGCACCCCACAGAATACAGCACGCCAGGCTTCCCTGTCCATCACCAGCTCTCACAGCCTACTGAAACTCATGTCTATTGCGTTGGTGATTCCATCCAACCACTTCGTCCTCTGTTGTCCCCTTCTCCTCCTGCCTTCAATCTTTCCCAGCATCAGAGCCCTTAGCTAGTTAGTCAACTCTTTGCATCAGGTGGCCAGAGTATTGGAGTTTCAGCTTCAGCAACAGTCCTTCCAATGTATATTCAGGACTGATTTCCTTTAGGATGGACTGGTTGGATCTCCTTGCTGTCCAAGGGACTCTCAAGAGTCTTCTCCAACACCATAGTTCAAAAGCATAAATTCTTCAGCACTTAGCTTTCTTTATAGCCCAACTCTCACATCCATACATGACTGCTGGAAAAACCATAGCTTTGACTAGACAGACGTTTGTTGGTAACGTAATGTCTCTGCTTTTTAATATGCTTGTCTAGGTTGGTCATAACTTCCATGGCGCAACCATCTTTTAATTTCATGGCTGCAGTCACCATCTGCAATGATTTTGGAGCCCCCAAAATAAAGTGTCTCACTGTTTCCATTGTTTCCCCATCTATTTGCCATGAAGTGATGGGGGCAGATGCCATGTTTTCTGAATCTTGAGTTTTAAGCCAACTTTTTCACTCTCCTCTTTCACTTTCATCAAGAGGCTCTTTAGTTCTTCACTCTCTACCATAAGGGTGGTGTCATCTGCATATATGAGGTTATTGATACTTCTCCCAGCAATCTTGATTCCAGCTTGTGCTTGCATTTCTCATGATGTATTCCACATACAAGTTAAATAAGCAGGATGACAATATACAGCCTTGAAGTACTCCTTTCCCAATTTGGAACCAGTCTGTTGTTCATAAAGCCTCTTTGCAAATCTGTTTTCAAGCTGCTTCTGTTATAGCAGCTTTATTTAAAATTGCCAGGATGTGGAAGCACCCTAAGTATTCATTAGCAGATGAACGGATAAAAAAACACGTGGTTGTACATACAATGCAATATTACTCAACCATAAAAAGAACAAAATGTTGCTATTTGCAGCACCTTGGATGGACTGGAAGTTGTGAAATAAGTCAGACAAAGACAAATATTGTATGGTACCACTTATACATGGAATGTAAGAAATATAGCAAGCTAGGGAATATAACAAAAAGAGGAGCAGTCTCACAGATGTAGAGAACACACTAGTGGTTATCAGTGGGAAGAAGGAAGGAGGAACAACATAGGGGTAAAAGATTAAGAGGTACAAGCTATCGTGTATGAGACAGACCATAAGGATGTATTGTACACACGGGGAATGGAACTAATGTTTTGTAAAAACTGTAAATGCACTGTAACCTTTAAAAATTATATAAAAAGTAAAGTGTCATGAATGGAAAGAAACTGAAGGCTGCTTATCTAACTCATGGATGTTAGAAATGAAGTTTTTTGGACTTTCTCAGTGGTCCAGTGGCTAAGAACTCCATGCTCCCAATGCAGGGGGCCTGGGTTTGATTCCTGGGCAAAGAACTAGATCCCACATGGCGCAACTAAGACTTAGTGCAACCAAAGAAATAAAAATAGAAAATATTTTTTAAATAAATTAATTTTTTCAAAGACTGTTCAGTCCTAAGAGGAAAGTTCATAGCAATACAGGCATACCTCAAGAAACAAGAAAAAAGTCAAATAAATAACCTAACTCTACACCTAAAGCAACTAGAAAAGGAAGAAATAGAGAACCCCAGAATTAGTAGAAGGAAAGAAATCCTAAAAATTAGGGCAGAAATAAATGCAAAAGAAACAAAAGAGACCATAGCAAAAATCAACAAAGCAAAAAGCTGGTTCTTTGAAAGGATAAATAAAATTGACAAACCATTAGCCAGACTCATCAAGAAACAAAGAGAAAAAAATCAAATCAACAAAATTAGAAATGAAAATGGAGAGATCACGGCAGACAACTCAGAAATACAAAGAATCATAAGAGACTACTATCAGCAATTATATGCCAATAAAATGGACAACTTGGAAGAAATGGACAAATTCTTAGAAAAGTACAATTTTCCAAAACTGAACCAGGAAGAAACAGAAAATCTTAACAGACCCATCACAAGCACGGAAATTGAAACTGTAATCAGAAATCTTCCAGCAAACAAAAGCCCAGGTCCAGATGGCTTCACAGCTGAATTCTACCAAAAATTCCGAGAAGAGCTAACACCTATCTTACTGAAACTATTCCAGAAAATTGCAGAGGAAGGTAAACTTCCAAACTCATTCTATGAGGCCTCCATCACCCTAATACCAAAACCTGACAAAGACACCACAAAAAAAGAAAACTACAGGCCAATATCACTGATGAACATAGATGCAAAAATCCTCAACAAAATCCTAGCAATCAGAATCCAGCAACACATTAAAAAGATCATACACCATGACCAAGTGGGCTTTATCCCAGGGATGCAAGGATTCTTCAGTATCCGCAAGTCAATCAATGTAATTCATCACATTAACAAACTGAGAAATAAAAACCATATGATTATCTCAATAGATGCAGAAAAAGCCTTTGACAAAATTCAACATCCATTTATGATAAAAACTCTCCAGAAAGCAGGACTGGAAGGAACATACCTCAACATAATAAAAGCTATATATGACAAACCCACAGCTCACATTATCCTCAATGGCGAAAAATTGAAACCATTTCCCCTAAAGTCAGGAACAAGACAAGGGTGTCCACTTTCACCACTACTCTTCAACATCGTACTGGAAGTTTTGGCCACAGCAATCAGAGCAGAAAAAGAAATACAAGGAATCCAAATTGGAAAAGAAGAAGTAAAACTCTCACTGTTTGCAGATGACATGATCCTCTACATAGAAAATCCTAAAGACTTGACCAGAAAACTACTAGAGCTAATCAGTGAATATAGTAAAGTTGCAGGATATAAAATCAACACTCAGAAATCCCTTGCATTCCTATACACTAATAACGAGAAAGTAGAAAAAGAAGTCAAGGAAACAATTCCATTCACCATTGCAACGAAAAGAATAAAATACTTAGGAATATTCCTACCTAAAGAAACTAAAGACCTATATATCGAAAACTATAAAACACTGATGAAAGAAATCAAAGAGGACACTAATAGATGGAGGAATATACCATGCTCATGGCTTGGAAGAATCAATATAGTGAAAATGAGTATACTACCCAAAGCAATCTACAGATTCAATGCAATTCCCATCAAGCTACCAGCAGTATTTTTCTCAGAACTAGATCAAATAATCTCAAGATTTGTATGGAAATACAAAAACCTCAAATAGCCAAAGCAATCTTGAGAAAGAAGAATGGAACTGGAGGAATCAACTTGCCTGACTTCAGGCTCTACTACAAAGCCACAGTCATTAAGACGGTATGGTACTGGCACAAAGACAGAAATATAGATCAAAGGAACAAAATCGAAAGCCCTGAGATTAACCCACATACCTATGGACACCTTATCTTCGACAAAGGAGGCAAGAATATACAATGGAGTAAAGATAGTCTCTAACAGGTGGTGCTGGGAAAACTGGTCAACCACTTGTAAAAGAATGAAACTAGACCCCTCTCTAACACCATACACAAAAATAAACTCGAAATGGATTAAAGATCTAAATGTAAGACCAGAAACTATAAAACTCCTAGAGGGGAACATAGGCAAAACACTCTCCGACATAAATCACAGCAGGATCCTCTATGATCCAACTCCCAGTATACTGGAAATAAAAGCAAAGATAAACAAATGGGATCTAATTAAAATTAAAAGCTTCTGCACAACAAAGGAAACTATAAGCAAGGTGAAAAGACAGCCTTCTGAATGGGAGAAAACAATAGCAAATGAAACAACTGACATACAACTAATCTCAAAGATATATAAGCAACTTATGCAGCTCAACTCCAGAAAAATAAATGATCCAATAAAAAAAATGGGCCAAAGAACTAAATAGGCATTTCTCCAAAGAAGACACACAGATGGCTAACAAACACATGAAAAGATGTTCAACATCACTCATTATCAGAGAAATGCAAATCAAGACCACAATGAGGTACCATTTCACACCAGTCAGAATGGCTGCGATCCAAAAGTCTACAAGCAATAAATGCTGGAGAGGGTGTGGAGAAAAGGGAACCCTCTTACACTGCTGGTGGGAATGCAAACTAGTACAGCCATTATGGAAAACAGTGTGGAGATTCCTTAAAAAATTGCAAATAGAACTGCCTTATGACCCAGCAATCCCACTGCTGGGCATACACACTGAGGAAACCAGAAGTGAAAGAGACACATGTACCCCAATGTTCATTGCAGCGCTGTTTATAATAGCCAGGACATGGAAGCAACCTAGATGTCCATCAGCAGATGAATGGATAAGAAAGCTGTGGTTCATATACACTATGGAATACTACTCAGCCCTTAAAAAGAATAAATTTGACTCAGTTCTAATGAGATGGATGGAATTGGAACCGATTATACAGAGTGAAGTAAGCCAGAAAGAAAAACACCAATACAGTATACTGACACATATATATGGAATATAGAAGACAGTAATGATGACCCTATATGTGAGACAACAAGAGACACAGAGGTATAGAGTGGACTTTTGGACTCTGAGGGAGAGGGAAAGGGTGGGATGGTATGGGAGAATGGCAATGAAACATGTATATTTTCCTGTAAGAAACGAAACACTAATCTATGTTCAATGTAGGATGCAGGAGGCATGGGGCCGATGCACAGGATGATTCAAGTAGAGGATGGGGGTGGGAGGTGGGAGGGGATTCGGCATTGGGAGATTGTGTTCACCTATGGCTGATTTGTGTCAATGTATGGCAAAACAAATACAGTATTGTAATTAAAAAAATAAATAAATTTAATTTAAAAAATAAAAAATAAATAAAAAAAAAGACTGTTCACATCCGTGACAAATTTTGCTGCGTTCAATTTCTTGGAACAGGAATTTCTAATAATAATCAAAGAGGGGAGACTGGTATGTCAACTGAGTGAAATTATATTCAGACCAAATTTCTCTAATATTTAGAAATGAGAAACAAACACTGACCAAACTTATCTAACATGGAATTACCCAAATATTGCTGAAATGAAGCCAAGTTTGGATAGCTGGCAGCTGTGCACCCATGCACCTCGCTGTCTGCCCAGGCTCACGGGCAACCTGCTTTATTGCTCTGTGCTTCTGAGATAGATGTCTTCCGAGTGTCCTTCCTTCATGAACTGTCATCCTCATCCCCCACGTGAACAAGTCAGCTTCTGTTACCTTCCTGTTTCTCACACTTGACCTCCTGACCCCTAACCCAGTTACTCTTTGTCTGTTTATATCAACACATGAGACCAGGACAAAAAAATAAAAGGTATTTCTGTTTTTCAAATTAAAAGATGTCCATTTTTCCTCCCATTTTTATCCACTGCCTTAAAAGTTAACGAGGTAAACTTTTCAAGGCATAATATTGTACACTATGACTATATATTTCCTCAAACAGTACATATTTATTGGAAGTCTTCTTTGTATAGGACATTAGAATACATACTGAATTTAAACTTTGATTTTTCCTATTTAAAAATTCTGCCATTAGGAAACAAGGTTTTGATAAGAAATGCAGAATATATACACACACATGCTCACATTCTCTCTGTGTTCTGTTTTTTTTTTTCTTAATAGAACATAAATAAATGAAAGCATGTTGACTGTAAAGTGATATAAATAAAAATCTGTGCCTCTTCATGGCTTGTTGATACTAACAATGGGAAAAAATGAGAAAAGAAATGAATTATTTTGGGTTTGGACCATCATTTTTTATTTCCCACACCAAATCCAGCCAGTACTCCTTGACCAGAGCTTGGCAGGGAGAAGGAGGAGGCAAGTGAAAGCCTTGGAAATTGGTCCAATTAAAAGTGATAGGCACAGAGTACCTCTTCACATTAATGGCTGCTTGCCTTCTTACCCTCATGGACCCCCAGTGAAAGCTCTGAGAACCAGAGCCATATGCAGTTGTATTTACTTACCAAATAAGCAGTGAACACAGCTAATGTTCACTACTTATTTGGTAGTTAAGATAGACATGCAGTGATTCCATTTTAAGAAACTTGAATTAGCATAACTAATTTAAGAAAGATACTAACTTTAGCAAGGATTGGGGAAAAAATTTCAAGAGTAGCACAGTAATGATCTAACATATATTGTTATATTGTGCCTATCACTGCTCTCATTCTAGTTGTGACTGCTAATAATATCTAAAAACATTTAGATAAAAATATCTAAAAATATCTTTTAAAAAATCCAGATAACATTGTTTTAATTCTCCAGGGCAAGAGTTGGCATCCTGCAGAAAGAACCTTCAAATTTAGCAAAGTGTTTGTTTCCTTCTTTTCTTCATTGTTTGGTCCGCATTCAAAGCCTTTAGATTTATTGAAGAAGAGGCTTCTCATTTTTTAATCAAATTTTTTCTTTACAGTAAGTCTTTGTTGGTTGTATATTTTAAATATTGCTTGCTGTTTTGCTGCTTAGTTGCTAGGTCATGTCCAGCTTTTGTGAGCCCATGGACTGTAGCCCTCCAGGCTCCCCTGTCTATGGGATTCTTCAGGCAAGAATACTAGAGTGAGTTGCCATTTCTTTCTCCAGGAGACCTTTCCAACCCAGGGATCGAACCCACATTTCTTGCATTGGCAGGCAGATCCTTTACTGCTAAGCCACCAGGGAAGCCCTGTTTTGAATATAGCACCTCTCATTTTATATTGATTATACTCAGCGTTCTGTGGTTACAGAAATTAGGCATCAAGAGACTTAGATTCTGGTGTGTTACCTTTGGAATGAAACATAAAATTCATTTCAGCCAACACCCTCGTTTTACAGCGTATGAAAGGAAGACACGGAGTAGAGTGAGTTAGCCAAGAGCAGCCAGCTGGTAATCCCAGAGGAAGCCCTCCTAGCCTCCCTCCAGTGCTCCTGACTCCACAGGGAGCTTCTCTTCCCTCAATTCTTGGTGACTCCACCGGTCACAGAGCCAAAGACTCATCTTCCCCACCTGTGGAGTAGAAATGGCAGATATTTCACAGCACTGTCATAAATAGAAAACAGCATTGAGTGTCCACTGAGTAGTATAGTGCCTCACGTATTCCATATATTCAGTTCTCATCCTGTAGAAGGGATCAACCACGTCCACTGCCTTTAAAGCAGAAAGCCTGGGTCAGAGAAGGCCTTTCAGAATTTCTCACATTTTCATGTCATGAACAGTTTTTGCTAATGGATCTGATTGATCAGACGAGAATTGAGTTTATTTTGCACTGTATGGTAATGAATTGTCATATTTGTCATGCCTTTCCCCTAATTTAAAAAAAAATAGTTTTTGAGTGTATTCTGAGTGTGGCTGAAAAATCTAAGTGCCTTGATACAGTTTTGGCAGCTTCTCTGATGTAATCAGTGTGATCTTTGGCAGCATAAAGGGGAATGGCAGGTTGGGGCACTAGTCTGTAGGTACAAGCCCTAGATGTTTGTTCTGGCTACTATAGTGTGACCTTGGCTACATTCTTTACCTGTTTTCATACTCTATGTCTTTTCTTGTGAAGTGCAGACAAAGATGGATGGTTTCTAAATTCCTTTCTAATTCTAAGATACAGACAAATCTCAGCTATCGTAATCATAAAGAGAACAAATGTTTCTGGAGTAGTATAGCATTTTCTGCAAAAACAGATTGCCTAATCTGTTTTTTGAATTAAAGTTACTAAAAATCGAAGCAAAAGAGCAGAAAGTCTTAAATTAGTGGCAGAGGGCCTTCTCTGACAATAAAATGTACTTGCTGGAAATTTACAGTGGCTGTGGAATGAAAACAACTATTAAATCAAAATTGACTTAGTACATTCAGAGACACAAGAATAAAACCTATTAACAGCTCCACGGAATTTAATTGAATACTATGAGTAATGCAAGAGAGGTCCAGGGGTGAATGCAAACACTTATGGATGATTCTGAGTTGCAATATTTGACTTTCTGTGAGAATCAAGAGCTGAGTTCCAGCTGTGTAGGTGCTGAGTTGATTAAAGAAGCTAAACTTACATTGGCATGGTGGTGTAGATGTATCATTGTGATTTTCTCTCCCAGAATGTTCCACACAGCCTAATGCTGTCTGGAGAAGGACAGAATAAGCTCTCATCCAGCACTTGGCTCCCAGGGGCCTCTCCCTACTCAGACCACTGACTGGGTACCTTCTGTCTATGTCTGGCTTTGTGATGTCCAGCACATGGAGAAAGGGAAGGAGACCAGAAAGCCCAACTGTGTCAGATAGGCTTGAGATTTTGGATTCTGACTCTGGCTACTTGAGCTACTCACTTAACTCGTTACTCCTCCTTCAAAATGAGCTTTATTATACAGCAACCGTTGTATTGTCCTGACATCTTTTTGACTTAGTCTTTGCTGGGATTTACATTTCAATTTGAGTTTTTATTCCAGTTTATACCAGGTTTCATGCTTCTGGATCTTGTTTGTGGAATAGATATCCCTGCCTTGTTCCTAAATGATATCCCTATTCTTTGACTGTAGCTCTCTACCCAGTTCCATTTCTTATTTCTCAACACCTATGTGTGTAACCACAATATGGCCAGACAAAACAGAACAACCCTTCAAATGAATGACAAGTATTTCCAAATAAAACATGAGTAGTATAAGATCTGTGGTTTCTTTACAAACTAATAAAATCTAAGTGTTCAGATCAATTGATTCTTAAATCCAACCAAGATTTTTGTCTAGTATATGTCTTAACTTTGCAACCACTTCCCTCTCCAAACTTTTGAAAAGAAATCACACCTTTTAATAGGTTATATATTGCTTGGATAAGCAAATACCTGATCACTTTCACAAGTCACTAAAGGTCCATGTTAGCTGCTGTTTCATTCCTCCGTGTGGTTTCCTTTTAACCTCTGTGGAGAACCCTGGGGAAATAGCTCTGGAGTGGGACATTGCTCATGTGCATGACTATAAAACTTTTACTTTTTAAGGGCTCATAGAAGAGTAATATAGAATGATTAGTATTCTTCTTTTATTATAGTTGATTTACAATGTTGTGTTAGTTTCTGCTATACAACAAAGTAAACCAAGTATCAGTTCAGTTCAGTCGCTCAGCCGTGTCCAACTCTTTGCGACCCCATGAATCGCAGCACACCAGCCTCCCTGTCCATCACCAACTCCCAGAGTTCACTCAGACTCATGTCCATCGAGTCGGCGATGCCATCCAGCCATCTCATCCTTGGTTGTCCCCTTCTCCTTCCGCCCCTGATCCCTCCCAGCATCAGAGTCTTTTCCAATAAGTTAACTCTTCACATCAGGTGGCCAAAGTATTGGAGTTTCAGCCTCAGCATCAGTCCTTCCAATGAACACCCAGGACTGATTGTCTTTAGGATGAACTGGTTGGACCTCCTTGCAGTCCAAGGGACTCTCAAAAGTCTTCTCCAACACCACAGTTCAAAAGCATCAATTCTTCGGCACTCAGCTTTTTTTATAGTCCAACTCTCATATCCATACATGACCACTGGAAAGACTATAGCCTTGACTAGACGGACCTTTGTTGGCAAAGTAATGTCTCTGCTTTTGAATATGCTATCTAGGTTGGTCATAACTTTCCTTCCAAGAAGTAAGCGTCTTTTAATTTCATGGCTGGAATCACCATCTGCAGTGAAACCAGGTATACATATACATATATCCAATCATTTTTAGATTCTTAACCCTTGTAGGTCATTAGAGATATTGAGTAGAGTTCCCTGTGTTATACAATTAGTATTTTTAAGCAACACAGACTAAACCCAGTGAATAGTTTTCTAAAGATAGACTGTTTACATTGAGGTAAAATGAATAGATCCACTAATTCCTTGGTTGACCACTCTCTTGTTTAGGAAACCCACATCTTCCTCTGAAAAGAAGTGAAGCAGAAATTTTTACTTTTCCATCCCAAATAAAACAAAATGAAATGACAGTTGGATTTTGCTGTGAACTCACAGCCTCTGTTTGAGAGAGAGTCAAAAAGCAGAAGAGCATGTTCTTACATTTGTTGAAACCAGCTTATCCTGCAGACTCTTAACTATACAGTGAAGGTGAGGGCCACCCCTTTCTCACTAAGGGGCGACGTCAGCTCAGGGGCCCTGCAAGAGTCAGACATCCAGAAGTTCCTATTTTATGAAGAGTGGTTCAGAATAAGGACCCTGGAAGCTGGTGAGATCTTTTAACTAGTTTGTATGTCTTGGTGTCAAAAACTCAGTTGCAACTGAGAGACTGAAAATGATGTATGTATACTATTGATACTATGTATCAAATAGATAACTAATGAAAACCTAGGATATAACACAAGGAACTCTATTCATTACTCTAAGGTGACCTAAATGGTAAGGAAATCCAAAAAGACAGTGTATGTGTATACATGTGTGTGTGTGTATAGCTGATTCACTTTGCTATACAACAGAAACTAACACAATATTATAAAGCAACTGTACTCCAATAACTGACTTTTTCCAGTCCTGTGGCCACTGCTGAGTTCTCCAAATTTGCTGGTGTATTGAGTGCAGCACTTTCACAGCATCATCTTTCAGGATTTGAAATAGCTAAGGTGGAATTCTATCACCTCCACTAGCTTTGTTTGTAGTGATCCTTCCTAAAGGCCACTTGACATTGGACTCCAGGATGTCTGGCTCTAGGTGAGTGGTCACGCCATTGTGGTCATCTGGGTCATGAAGATCTTTTTTGTATAGACCTGTGTACTCTTGCTCCTTCTTTTTAATATCTTCTGCTTCTGTTAGGTCCATACCATTTCTGTCCTTTATTGTGCCCATCTTTGCATGAAATGTTCCCTTGCTGTCTCTAATTTCTTGAAGAGAGCTCTAGTCTTTCCCATTCTATTGTTTTCCTCTATTACTTTGCATTGATCATTTAGAAAGGCTTTCTTATCTCTCCTTGCTATTGTTTGGAACTCAACTTTCAGGTGGATATATCTTTTCTTTTCTCCTTGGCCTTTTGCATCTCTTCTTTTCTTAACTTTGTAAGGCCTCCTCAGACAACCATTTTGCTTTTTTGCACTTCTTTTTCTTGGGAATAGTTTCGATCACTTCCTCCTGTACAATGATACGAACCTCCATCCATAGTTTTTCAGGCACTCTATCAGATCTAATCCCTTGAATTTATCACTTTCACTGTATAATTGTCTAAGTGACAAACTTCATTTTCTTGGGCTCCAAAATCACTGCAGATGGTGACTGCAGCGATGAAATTAAAAGATGCTTGCTCCTAGGAAGACAAGCTATGACCAACCTAGACAGCATATTAAAAAGCAGAGACATTCTATTGCTGACCAAGATCTGTCTAGTGAAAGCTATGGTTTTTCCAGTAGTCATGTATGGTTGTGAGAGCTGGACCATAAAGAAGGCTGAGCGCTGAAGAATTTATGCTTTTGAGCTATGGTTTTGGAGAAGACTCTTGAGAGTCCCTTGGACTGCAAGGAGATCAAATCAGTCACAAAGGAAATCAGTCCTGAATATTCATTGGAAGAACTAATGCTGAAGCTGAAGCTCCAATACTTTGGCCACCTGAGGCGAAGAGTCGACTAATTAGAAAAGGCTCTGATGCTAGGAAAGATTGAAGGCAGGAGGAGAAGGGGATGACAGAGGATGAGGTGATTGGATGGCCTCACTGACTCAATGGACAGGAATTTGAGCAAGCTCCAGGAGGTAATTAAGGACAGGGAAGTCTGGCGTGCTGCAGTCCATGGGAGTGCAAAGAGTTGGACACAACTGAGCAACTGAACAATAACAATACTCCAATAAAATTAATTTAAGTACTCCAATAAAATTAATTAAAAAAAAAAGAAATGCCAGTTGCTGTAAGAAAGAGTATGAGTATGGTCCTGCCAAGAGATAGAGAAGACCACAAGTGTAGACTTTGAAAAATGCACATTTAGCATTTTTATGTTAAAATCCTGGTTTTATGTTAAAAACTTTTCATGTTAGATAGCAAACATTTGCAAAACAAATACAGTATTGTAATTAAAAAAATAAATGAATTTAATTAAAAAAATAAATAAAATAAAATAATGCTATAATGCTATTCGTATGGTAGATTTTCAAGAAATAAAATAAAATAAAATAAAATTTGTGCTCACTGCTATCCCTAAAACACTGTCCTCTTACACAACAAAATCTCACATTTCTATATATTAAAAGATATTACTTTAAAATTCTTCTATACAGAATATATTCAAGTGTTTTGAGAAGAAACTATGGAATGGCAAGAAAATGAATATGTCTGACAACTCCCTTTTGCCCTTTCCCTTATCTCCTTCATTTTGACACATATACCTGATGAAAATCTTGCTTGCCAAGATGGATAATCATTTTAAATGATCTCTTAAAGATGGAGTTTAAAAATGCTATCCCCAAGCAGCTATTAACATCTTTCTAAAATTTTACTCTCTGTCAAACCAAAAGGAGCAATATATTTCTCTGCAAATAATTTGTTATGGATTCATGATAGTGACGATATGGCTTCCATTCTCAGCTGGACAATCAACATTTCTTCAATAATTCTTTCTCTTGTGTTAATTAGATCACAAGTATCCTGATCTTCACTGCCTAGTTCACAGTGACACACTTCTCTCCCTCAATAACATATTTACCCAATGCTCTACTAAAGACACAGAAAAGGCACAAGCCTTAGTTTTCTGAATTCTCCTGACTCTCTTTCTCCTGCCCACTTTGGAACCATTGCTATACATTTCCAACCATCACCTTTATGAATCAGCCCTGGGAAAAGTCGTCAGTTCCCTTTAGCTATGCAAAGGCTCCAATTTCCAAAGGGCATTCTTCAGTTTATGGGGAATAAACTCCCGTCCCTTGAGTCGGTGATGCCATCCAATCACCTCATCCTCTGTTGTCCGCTTCTCCTCCTGCCTTCAATCTTTCCCAGCATCAGAGCCTTTCTGTTTTCATCTGAAAATGCCTTTCTGTTCCTTACTCCTGACTGATGGTTTAGCTAAATGTAGAAATCTAGGTTGACAGATACTATTTATTATTTTGAAGATAGTGTTTTATTTCTTCTGGTTCCTATTGTCGGTGAAGATAAGCTCACTATCTATCAATCAAGTTGTAACTCTCCTTTCAAGGTAATCTTTCTTCTTTTAATCTTTTAAGTCTTGATATTTGGTGTTCTGCCCTTTCATCATGCCACAGTTGTGGATTTGTTTCTCTTTATCCATTTTAGTGCTTATTTCATTTCTTTATCAGCTGGTTCAGTGGTAAAGAATCTGCCTGCCAATACAGGAGATACAGGTTCAGTCCCTGGGTGAGGAAGATCCCCTGGAGAAGGAAATGGCAACCCACTCCAGTATTCTTGGCTTGAACATCCCATGGACAGAGGAGCCTGGCAGGCTACAGTCCATGGAGTCACAAAAGCTGAACACAACTTAGCGACTGAGCATACACACAAGCATTTCTTTAAGCTGAGGACATTTCTTTTTCTTTTATTCTGGAAAACCTTTGCTATGTAGACTGAATTCATAATATTGAAATCTAGTCCCTAATCTAAGGGTAGGTAAAGGTGGGACCTTTGAAAGGTGGTTAATTAGGACATGAGATGGAAGCCTTCTGATGGAATCAATCTTTATAAAAGAGACCTCAGAGAGCTCTCCAGCCCCTTCAGCCAGGAACACACACAGCAAGAATTCTGCAGTCCCCCAAATCACCCTCACCTAGCCATGCTGGCACCTCCATCTTGGATTCCCAGTCTTCAGAACTGTGAGAAACAAGTTTCTGGTGTTTATCAGCCACCTGATCAGTGGGGTTTTGTTACAGCATCCTGAAGAAACTAAGACAGCTTCTTAGTTAAATATACATTTCCATGAGCTTATATATGCCATCTTAAATATGTCATAGCTTCCACTGTGACCAAGATATAGAACGTTTCATCATTCTAGAAAGTTCTTCTATACTTACCTCATTCAATCCTCCCAACCCTTGACCACAGGCAACACTCGTTTGCCTGCGACCACTTATATACATTGTGTTTTTTTCTGGAGTTTCATTTAACTTCCTGTCAGTTTTAAAGTTCAAAGACTATTTGAGGTAATGAGCATGATCTAAAACAAAATTGCGGTAATAGTTGTAAAAATTATTGCACTGTGTCCTTACAATGGGTGAATTTCCTAATATGTGAATTATACCTACTAAAGCTATTAACATTGTTATAAAAATTTAATGACTATATCTATTTCTTTTAGATATTTTATTTGATTCTATTTAATTGTTTCATACTTACATGCCCTTCCCTTTTTTCCTTATTTTTTTTCCTTTCTTTTAACCACTTTAGGCATTTTTAATAAGTTTTCTTGGTAATCTGTTCCAATTGTTTTATTTTATTTTATTTTATTTTTATTTTTTATTTTTTTAAATTTTCATTTATTTATTTATTTAATTACAATACTGTATTTGTTTTGCCATACATTGACATGAATCAGCCACAGGTGAACACGATCTCCCAATGCCGAAGCCCCCTCCCACCTCCCACCCCACATCCTCTACCTGAATCATCCTGTCCTCCAGCCCCATGCCTCCTGCATCCTGCATTGAACATAGACTGGCGCTTCATTTCTTACAAGAAAGTATACATGTTTCAGTGCCATTCTCCCAAACCATCCCACCCTCTCCCTCTCCCTCAGAGTCCAAAAGTCCGTTCTATACCTCTGAGTCTCTTTGTTGTCTCACATAGAGGATCTTCATTACTATCCTTCTAAATTCCATATATATGTGTCAGTATACTGTATTGGTGTTTTTCTTTCTGGCTTACTTCACTCTGTATAATCGGCTCCAATTTCATCCATCTCATTAGAACTGAGTCAAATTTATTCTTTTTAAGGGCTGAGTAGTACTCCATTGTGTATATGTACCACAGCTTTCTTATCCATTCATCTGCTGACGGACATCTAGGTTGCTTCCATGTCCTGGCTATTATAAACAGCACTGCAATGAACACTGGGGTATTTTATTTGCCCTGTTTCTTAGAGTGATAATTCAGTTGATGACTGACCTATAGATTCTCCATTCTAATGATGTGCTTCAATATAAAATGTGCAGTTTTTCATTGTCAGCTTTTCTTAAAAGTTGTTTTAACTGTTGGGGTTGTAAGTGTCTGATTGGGAGATCCTAATATTTCTGGATCATGTTTTTTTGTTTTTTTGTTTTTTTAATTCTCACCCATGCAGGAAGTATAGGTCCAGATGTTCTCAGGACTGACAATTTATCTTTGCTTCATTGCTCTAAGGAACAAACTTCCTTAATTGCTTTCCCGTGCCATACAGCCTTTCTGTTTGTTACTTAGTCGCTAGATCACGTCTGACTCTTTGCAGCGCCGTGGACTGTAGCCCCTCCAGGCTTCTTTGTCCATGGGATTTCCCAGGCAAGAATACTGGAGTGGGTTGCCATTTCCTTCTCCAGGGGATCTTCCCCACCCAGGAATCAAATCAGTGTCTCCTGCACTAGCAGGCAGACTTTGTAACCCTGTGCCTCCAGGGAAGATGATGCAGCTTTTAAGGCAGCACTTTGAGGCCCTTCCTGCCTAAAACTCTGTCTCTTGGACTGCATGGATATTAAAAACCCAGGTTTCAACCCCAGAGCCAATATGGGTCTGAACACTCAAACTCTCAGTGCAATATTAATTTCTACATCCCATAAAGAATTTGAAGTCAATCTTTTGGTATTTAGGATTTCTTTTCCCTTTTTTTTTCCTTTGAGCTCAGTTTTGTATTAGAAATATTTTTTATTTTCCATCATCTCTACTTATTTCTAATGTATGAGAGGCTTGACTACATTAGCTGAGTTCACCATGTTGCTGGAATTCCTTACCCTTCAAATAGTATGATCCCCTTTCAATCCTTATTTCACTGATTCCTTGACACACTGAATGTGACAATTTCTCATTTCAGCAACTTTTTTGTTGTTATCCTAGCATTTTTGGACCAATTTTATTTTTAAAACTTTTTTATTTTGTACTGGAGTATAGCCAGTTAACGATGTTGTGATAGTTGCAGATGAGCAGCTAAGGAACTCAGTCAGACAAATACATGTATCCGTTCTCCCTGAAAGTCCCCTCCCACCCGGGCCGCCGCATAGTATCAGCAGAGCTCCCTATGCTATGCCTTTGGGAGCTAGTAGCTCCTTGTTCGGAAAAGGCAATGGCACCCTACTCCAGTTCTCTTGCCTGGAAAATCCCATGGGCAGAGGAGCCTGGTGGGCTGCAGTCCATGGGGTCGCTAAGAGTCGGACACGACTGAGTGACTTCACTTTCACTTTTCACTCTCATGCATTGGAGAAGGAAATGGCAACCCACTCCAGTGTTCTTGCCTGGAGAATCCCAGGGATGGGGAAGCCTGGTGGGCTGTAGTCCATGGGGTCGCTAAGAGTCAGACACGACTGAAGCGACTCAGCAATGGCAGCAATTCCTTGTTGCTTATCCATTTAAAATATAGCGGTGTGTACATGTCCTTCCCAGACTCCCTAACTGTCCCTTTCACCTGGCAGCCATAAGTTTATTCTGTGTCTGTGAGTCTCTTTCTTATTTCAGAGACTTCTTATACTTTAGCTTTGGTGATACCCTAAAGAATCTGCCTGCAATGTGGGAGACCCAGGTTTAATCCCCAGGTCAGGTAGATCCCCTGGAGAAGGGAATGGCGACCCACTCCAGTATTCTTGCCTGGAGAATCCCATGGACGGAGGAGCCTGGTGGGCTCCAGTTCATGAGGATGCAAAGAGTTACACATGACTAAGTGATTAAGCATGTGGAAAACTGTTGGGAAAGCCTGAGCTTTGCCATCAGTTAGGCCAAAATTCAAACACCAAGTCTTTCACCTACATATTGTGTGATCTTTGAAGTTAATATTTTAACTTTTTTTTCTTCCACTTTACTCTTCTATGATTTGAACCACACTTCAGTTCTGAGAATATATAGCTGAGTGTGATATTTATTAGCACTACCATGGAATTCTTAGTAGCAGTGAGCTACTATATATATATAGCTGAGTGTGATGTTTATTAGCACTACCATGGAATTCTTAGTAGCAGTGAGCAGTAGTGCTGGGCCATCTTTTCTTGCTTTCTTTAAAGTCTGCACCTTGCAATGAGTTATTACTTTTTTAAAGTATAATTAACTTGCAACATTATATTAGTTTCAGATGTACAGCATAATGAATTGACACTGCATACATTGTGAAGTGATCAACACAGTGAGCCTGAAAGGAAAACCTCTACACAGGACCAGCTACATGATTTTCAAGCATCCAGTGTGAAATGAAAACATGTGGTCATTGTTCAAAAGACAGGAAAGTAATGTCATTAAAGGTACTAAATACAGAGCTTTTTCCTCTCTTTCTGGGTTTGTCTCAACAGGTCGTGGCTCTATATTTTATTTGCTATGTATATATGAATGTGTGCATGTTAAGTTGCTTCAGTCATGTCTGACTCTTCGCAACCCCATGGACTGTAACCTGCTAGGCTCCTCTGTCCATGGGATTCTCCAGGCAAGAATACTGGAGTGGGTTGTCACTTCCTTCTCCAGCAGATCTTCCCAACCCAAGGACTGAACCCGTGTCTCTCATGTCTCCTGCATTGGTAGGCCGGTGCTTTACCTCTAGTGCCACCTGAGAAGCCCCATTTTTATTTGCTATTTACTGTTGAACTCTTGGCATGGGAACACTCATTGCTTTTTGTTGTTTTTTTTTGTTGTTGTTGACCATGCTTCGTGGCACATGAGATCTTCGTTCTCCCACCCCCAGTCGAACCTGCAGACCCTGAATTGGAAGCCCCGAGTCTTAAAAACTGACTGCCAGGGAAATCCCTGGAGATACTCATTGGGTACAGACACTCACAAATGCCTTGTGATTTTGGGTGCGCAGCCCAGCAGTGGCAGGGCTCCCTCTCCCCGTATCCACCACTGCACAGCACCACGTCCCAGCTGAAGGCGGGGAGATCGATCTTCCCTTCCTGTGACCTGACACCCCAACTCATGGTGAACTTTCTTGTTGCTGTTCTTCAGTTGCTCAGTCGTGTCTGACTCTTTGCAACCCTCTGGACCCCTTGGTGAACTGGAGATAGCTGAAAATACCCTCAGGAGCTGGGGGAGTCATGATGGAGAGCTGGAAAGCTCTCCTTTGCCTAGTGGCCAGCTGAAAGAGCGCATGGAAGCATTATTGCCCATGGAGGGAACTAGACACTTTCAAGTCTACCCTGAGATGCTGCAGCGCACCTGTCCCATCATCCCCACATGCGGTTCAGGCCCCTGGAGAAGGCGGAGGGCAGCAGCGATTCCTGGGCAGAAAAAGAGAATGGAAGAAATGGGGAGATGGGTGCTGTGGGGCAGGAATCCAGGGAAGGCAGGAGGTGTGGGAATCAGGGCTGCCTGTGAGCGGGACCAGCTGTGAGCTGAGGCCCCCAGCCCCCCAGTACATGCTTCATTGTTCTACTGACTTCAGCTACGGCATACAAAGATAAAATGACTAAGGATTTTCAGATGGTGAGCAGAGAGCTTTAAACCCCAAACACAAGGCCCCGCCGAGCTCGAGGCCCTGTGTCACCACACAGGTCTAACCTGCCGGAAGCCCACCTTGTCTACAAATGAATGTGTCGTCTGTTCATCTGGCCAGTGGGAACTCAGTCTAACTGTCCTGTAGAGCATGTTTCTCAAGCATTTCACCCCTAGAACAACGGATATCTAACTCAGAATCCCCATGTATAAACCACATAAGCCTTAGCTGCTTAATCAGACAATAGCAGGAGATCAAGCTGCACATCCTCTTCAGCTGCCTCCAATACTACCCATAGTCCTGGGAGCACCGAGGACTCCATGAAACACAGTTCAAAGTTTTAAGAAAACGAATTATTTTTTCTTCATACTCAACAGTCTAGGAAAACTTTGGCATCTCAAATTTAATTTGCTTTCATTTTCTCTAAAGATTCAGAAGGTAGCAAGCCTACTTTTCATTAGACAAATAATTATTTTAAATTTTTCAAACAGAAAAGAACCCATTTGGCCCTATATTTAACTATGAGAGTTGAGTAAAGCAATACATTTTGCGTCATCGTTTTAAAATCAGGAGTTTAACATGCATTCATTTCCCTTATTACACACCCATCTCCTATTTCTATTTTCTATTCTTTTGTTACTTATGTCCAAGATTGTACACCTTGATTATGAATTTTCAACAACATCAAGTTTTAACTACAGGGATAGTTTTGAGTTTTCACTTTAAATTTGGGAATTTTCTGAAGACACTTTAAAATGTTCTTTCCATATTTGTAACTGGTTTCATTGCTCAGTACTAAGTCATTTGTAAGTACTTCACCATTTTAGAGACTTTGATCATGATTAAAATCTTGTCCATCACTGAGCTTTGGTTTTGTTTCTTTCATTCATGAGAGAAACATGTGTGCTATATTTTTTGGCGCTTTGGCACATACAAAAATGTTTCCTGTTACTGTGACTCATGGATGATAGCATGGCTTGGTTTGGAATTCTGTGTTCCCAATCTCTTCATCTCAGATCTCAATAGATGTCATTCTGTTCTCTACTGGAATTTAATATTTGAAAGAGCATCCTACACTTTATAGTCCCAGGTGGTGCCAGTGATAAAGAAGCTGGCTACCAATGCAGGAGACACAGGAGACCCGGGTTCAATCCCTGGGTGAGGAAGATCCCCTGGAGGAGGAGATGGCCACCCACTCCAGTGTTCTTGCCTGGAGAATCCCATGGACAGAAGAGCCTGGTGGGCCACAGCCCATGGAGTCACAAAAGAGTCGGACACAGCTGAGTGACTGAACACTAAACATACGACGTATTTTATTCATTTTTCCTGGGACACTAGAGTCTTTCCTGCATAGAAAAGTTTCTTCTTTGATTATAGTGTCTCGTTTATTTGCTTTGTTTCTTTTTATAGACCATCTTTTTATCAACAGAGGGGTCTTTTCTCTCTCTTCTTTGTATATTATTACTTATCATTTTAATTAGTTCTCTTCCTTCTCCGAGAGAAATTTTGACATTTTTTGCTTACTTCGCTGATACAATTTGTTTGGTTCGATTCTGTTCTAATGACTGCAGTGAGAATTTTAACCCTGTTATTCCGTTTTAAAATTTTTCAAAGTGCTCTTCTGTTTATGTGCTTGTTTTTATCTCACCCTATTCTGATCTCGCTCTTTTCAGTGTTTTCATTCTAATGGGACGTGAGCTCTGGCTAGGCCTAGGGTTTGCAGACGTATTGCTAGCATAGGTTGTCCCTGGCCAGCCTTGCTGTCTCTTGTGTACTGGTAAAAACCATCCCCTCAACAGAGCACAGCCCCAGCTGAATTTCTGATACCTCAGAAACATCCATCTGACACTGAAATGGGACATTCTGCTGTGACGTCTCCGTGTCTTTACTATTACACAGGTAACACACTTCTTAAGGCAGCCCTCCACGAATTAGATGAGCCTGTGAAAACTGTATTTCCCTGCAAGCACCACTCCTCCACCCTCCCTGCTTCAATTTACATAACTACCTGAAAGGTCAGGACTTCCCGGTGGCTCAGACTTTAAGGAATCCCCTGGTTTGATCCTTGGGTGGGGAAGATCCCCTGGAGGAGGGAACAGCAACCCGTGCTAGTGTTCTTACCTGGAGAATCCCATGGGCCGAGGAGCCTGGCAGACCATAGTCCACGGGGTCACAGAGTTGGACATGACCGAAGCGACTGAACTTGCACGCATGTACCTGAAATGTCATCTCCCTAGGATACAGACATCGCTCTGCACTGCTTCCTACCTCTGGCCTTGTTACATAGGAGGCACTGTGTTGGATGAGAGCAATCTCCGCTGTCTCAAAAGACAGTAGAGGATGGGTGCTCAGCTTTCTAATTAATGTAATATCTGTTGCTTTTAAAAGTAAGCTGTACTGGCAATTCATTTCTTACATGATATTATACACGTTTCAATGCCATTCTCCAAAATCATCCCACCCTCTCCCTCTCCCACAGAGTCCAAAAGACTGTTCTATACATCTGTGTCTCTTTTGCTGTCTCGCATACAGGGTTATCATTACCATCTTTCTAAATTCCAGATATATATGTTAGTATACTGTATTGGTGTTTTTCTTTCTGGCTTACTTCACTCTGTATAATAGGCTCCAGTTTCATCTACCTCGTTAGAACTGATTCAACTGTATTCTTTTTAATGGCTGAGTAATACTCCATTGTGTATATGTACACATGGTTCAATGCAGGATATAGGATGCTTGGGGCTGGTGCACTGAGATGACCCAGAGAGATGGTATGGGGAGGGAGGTGGGAGGGGGGGGTTCAGGATTGGGAACTCAAGTACACCCGTGGCGGATCCATGTTGATGTATGGCAAAATCAATACAGTATTGTAAAGTAAAATAAAGTACAATTTAAAAATAATAAATAAATAAAAATAAGCTGTAAAAAAAATGAATCAAAACCTCTTTCTCCCCTTTTCATTTCCAGCTGTCATTCTAGTTCAGAGAATAGATTGCATGCAGGCCACTGAGAAAGCCTCTTCCTCCAATTGCTGCAAGATTTTAAAGTTGTTGAAAATACCTATCCATGTCTGTCTTATGCATTTGAGTCCTGTCCTTGTTTTTAAACTATTGTTAATTCTTCCCTTTCATTATAATTCTGCCTGTAATTTATTTGCAAGTTAGGAGATGACCTGTCATGATCTCAGCCCAGAAGTCAGGGTGTTCTGAATGCAGGTGTGATTAACAGGCTAATGAATGTCACGGCCATTTTCTTACTTACAGGGAAACAATTAACAAAACCGAGGTGAAGCAGTGTTCGTGGATGGTAAGAACATCAGTGTCAGAAACTTGAGAGTCATGATTTTACCACCATTTATTAATTGTGTGACCTTAAATAAGTCACTTAACCTTTTTGAATCTGTTTACTTTTTTTCATAAAGGAGCAAGGTAAATATTGTTTGTCCTAAGGCTCTCACAGGCTATTGTGAGGACCAAATGGGTTACCACTTGTAAAAGCCCTTTGTAGCCATCATCTCTCTAGACCTGATTATTGTTATCACCTCCATAACCTTGGCTGCATCAGTGGCACCTTGAAGCAGCTGAGCTAATTGAGCTAACAGGTCATAGAAGCGATTCATTAATATTAATTTATGAGTCTTAGCCATTACTGAATATAGGTTTTAGACATAAAACATAAATGCTAATTGTGAATGCTCTAGCCTTTGCCATTAAATAAACAGGAAAAAAACGGATTACTTTTTGCCAAGTTCTTAAATTTACATGAATTTTGCCTACTACTTCCTAGGGTTCCATAAATAGACGATTTCTTTCATATTTTCTTATTATTATCCATAAGTGAAAGTGAAAGTCACTCAGTCATGTCCAACTCTTTGTGACCCCAAGGAATTCTCCAGGCCAAATACTGGAGTGGGTAGATTTTTCCTTCTCCAGGGGATCTTCCCAACCCAAGGATCAAACCCAGGTCTCTCACATTGCAGGCGGATTCTTTACCAGCTGAGCCACAAGGGAAGCCCAAGAATACTGGAGTGGGGAGCCTATTCCATCTCCAGAGGATCTACCTGCCCCAGGAATTGAACCACAGTCTCCCGCATTGCTGGCTTCCTGGTGGCTCAGATGGTAAAGCGTCTGCTTACAGTGCAGGAGACATGGGTTTAGTCCCTTGGAGGGAAGATCCCCTGGAGAAGGGAATGGCAAACCACTCCAGTATTCTGGCCTGGAAAATCCCCTGGACCAAGGAGCCTGGTGGACTATAAACCATGGGGTTGCAGAGTCGGACACGACTGAGCGACTTCACTTCACTCCCGCATTGCAGGCGGATTCTTTACCAACTGAGCTATGAGGGAAGCCTATCCATAAGATTATGTGAATCTTCAGACTGTAAATATACTACCTCTTAGCTGCATAAGCGTAGACCAAATGAGACCAGCATCACAGATAAACTATCACTATTATTAAATTAGAGCAAAAATGCAGACAATTAACATCAGAAAGTATTGTTTAGAAAAGGAAGCAATGAGAGATGGGTCCTTAATTGTCTTTAAGGCTAATTGAAGGCAAGGCTTTCTAAACAGAGTTGTAATTTACAGGTTCATAAATGCCATGGAAGTCTTGTTATTAACATGAAAATTAGCAGACATATAAGAAGAAACTAGTTTGGAATATGGCAGTTCTAGGCACATAGAAATAAAGCACACATCAATTACATATTTTCTTTTTAAATCAGTATATAATGCACTCCCTAAGAGGAGAGCATAATAAAAACTAGGCTTTTAGTCCTAGTTCCAAGTGTTTGAAATGGCCAGCCTTTATGGCAGAACAAAAAAGCTAGACATTTTGAAAAAAGCAAGGTCCTGTGTCGGAATATGACAATACCTCTTTAAGTCTGTAAACCTGTCTTCATTCTCTATATAATACAACTTTCCCTTTTACTTTGCAAATAGGAAAACTAAGCTAAAGAGAAACTGAATATCAATGTCTTTATCTTTTGACACTTTGTGTTCATCTTTCATGTCTTTTTTTCTTCATTCAGTTCAGTTGCTCAGTCGTGTCCTACTCTTTGTGACCCCATGAACCGCAGCATGCCAGGCCTCCCTGTCCATCACCAGCTCCTGGAGTTTACCCAAACCCATGTCCATTGAGTCAGTGACGCCATCCAACAATCTCATCCTCTGTCGTCCCCTTTTCCTCCTGCCTTCAATCTTTCCCAGCAGCAGGGTCTTTTCCAGTGATTCAGCTTTTTGCATCAGGTGGCCAAAGTTTTGGAGTTTCAAGCTTCAGCATCAGTCCTTCCAATGAACACCCAGGACTGATCTCCTTTAGGATGGACTGGTTGTATCTCCTTGCAGTCCAAGGGACTCTCAAGAGTCTTCTTCTCCAACACCAGAGTTCAAAAGCATCAATTCTTCAGCACTAGCTTTCTTCACAGTCCAATTCTCACATCCATACATGACCACTGGAAAAACCACACCCTTGACTAGATGGACTTTTGTTGGTAAAGTAATGTCTCTGCTTTTTATTATGCTGTCTAGGTTGGCCATAACTTGCCTTCCAAGGAGTAAGCGTCTTTTAATTTCATGGTTGCAGTCACCATCTGCAGTGATTTTGGAACCCCCCAAAATAAAGTCAGCTACTGTTTCCCTGTCTATTTGCCATGAAGTGATGGGACCAGATGCCATGATCTTCATTTTCTGAATGTTGAGCTTTAAGCCATCTTTTTTCACTCTCTCTTTCACTTTCATCAAGAGGCTCTTTAGTTCCTCTTTGCTTTCTGCCATAAGGGTGGTGTCATCTGCATATCTGAGGTTATTGATATTTCTCCCGGCAATCTTGATTCCAGCTGGTGCTTCCTCCAGGCCAGCAGTTAAATTAATTATGCCTAGAGTTCTATGTCTTATCCAGCATAGACCAACACAGCCTTGGGTATAGTTACTCATTGTGCACTGCCTCAGCGCTACACTCCTCTGATGATTGCTGCTAACACGTGAAAGGAAGGAAATGGCTAACAGCCCATCTGTGATCTTTCCTCTAACTTCTGGAATTCCTGGAAACGTTAACTTAGGAGATTCACAAGAGTATATTAGAATTCTGGAGTTTCCCTAAGGAAACTCCACACAGGGATCTACTAGAAGGACTCATAGAACTCAGAATGGCTCTTATACTCAAGGCTACAGTTTATTTTAGTAGAATCAGCCAAAGAAAAGGGCACAGAGAGCAGGTTTCAGGATGGGCAGTTCCAAGCATGAGCTTCCAGGTCTCCTCCCCCAGCGGAGTCTCTGGACAGGCTGGTTCTCCCAGCAATGATGTGTGACAGTACATACAGAATGCTGCCAAGCAGGGGAGCTTCCCAAGTCTTGGGTTTGTTTGCTGCTTTTTCAGCTTTACTGAGATACAGTTGACAAAACTATAAGGAATTTAAAGCATATGTTGTGATTATTGGAAGAATTCTTCCCATCTAGTTGATTAACACATCCAATGCCTCAAATTTTTAATATAATTTTGTGTGTGTATTTATGGCTGTGCTGGGTCTTTGTTGCCGTGCTGGCTTTTCTCTGCTTGGGATGAGCGGGGGCTGCTCTGTACTTGTGGTGAGTGGGCTTCTCGTTGCAGTGGCTTCTCTTGTTGTGGAGCATGGGCTCTGGGCTTGCGGATTTCAGTAGTTGTGGCATGTGGGTTCAGTAGTTGCAGCTCCCAGGCTCCTGAGCACAGGCTCAATAATTGTGCACATTGGCTTAGTAGCTGCTCAGCAAGTGGGATCTTCCCGGATCGGGGATCTAACCTATGACTCCTGCATTGGCAGGTGGATTCTTTACTACTGAGCCACCAGGGAAGCCCTTACATTTTTGTTTCATGTTTGTTTGTTTGTTTTGGTGAGAACATTTAAGTTCTACTCTGAAAAAATTTCAATTATACACACTTATAGGCAGAGGTTAATAAGAGGACACGAACTTCTAAGATAAGTAATGTCTGAGGATCTAATGTATAATGTAGTGATTGTCACTCATACATTGTATTGTATAACTGATATTTGGTAAGGGGTTCAGAAATTTTTATACTCATATAAAATTGACCACATAGACATGACTCTGCCCCCTCATAGTTCAGGCTGATACCATGTGGCCCAAGGCTCCTGCAATAAATCATATTGTTAGCATAGATCACCAGCAATGGCCTAAGACCTCCAGTTAAACAGACAGGACATTCCAAGTTTCCAAGGGCTCAGAGGTTACCTCCTAGGAGCTGGGGAAAAGACAAGGTTAATCATATATATATATATATATATATATATATATATATATATAAAACTCTATCTTTATTATATTGAGACTATCTGCACTATAGCCAACAAAAAATCAGAATTGGTTGAAGTTGTTAATGCTGAGATTGTGTGTCCAGTAATTATAGCTGCTACTAATGGAATCAATTGCTTTGGAGCCCGATATAAAAACTCAAGAGACCCAGAGCTGAAGGCTTTTCCAGGCTGAAGCGGTCCCTGTTTAATCAATCTGTGGTCTTGTGACCACATTCCCAGCTCTCCCAAATGAGGAGAGTTTGGGGATATTTGGAAACTATATCTGGTTGGAACACCCCCTACCCATGCTGTGGCCAATCAGACTCTAGTTTTTCTATCCCATATCCTTTCTTCTAATTAAGTGCACTTGGTACTATGGAAAATCTATTGTTTTTCAGGATATTTATTATCATTTCAAACCTGAGACACCTCCCTGGTGGTTGAACAGAGTGGGTTTTGAATTATAAAACTGGTATTATTTGAAGCCAACAGTATAACTGAACTCTTTCATTTTTTCCAATTATTTGCTTTAATATCCACCAAACTTTATTAGCAATAAATATACAGTCTCTCTTTTGAGATCTTCCTTACCAGTATTTCCATCTCTGACCTGGTGAATAGTTCAAGAAATCTGGAGGCAAACCCAATCAGTGTCATTTGATCCACACTAATCCACCATAAATTTGAGGAGAAGGTTTAGATCTAGAACTACTCCTTATGAGATTCTTGGAATTTTTATATAAACCAGCCTATAATAAGGAAAGAAGAGAGATACTGGCTAAGGTACAAGGTGTTGGAAAGAAAATAAGAGCTAATTGGATAATGGAGCCCATGTTGAGTAGAAGAGACACATGCAGTGTGTGTGTCTACCATTGTTCCTTGTGCCCCTATTCACAAATAGTGTTTGTGATGCCCAGTGAGCACAGAATTCTTGTGGAACCACTGTGCTTTGGAGTTCAGTGAGATTTAGTGAATACAAAGTAACCATATTCCATCTATGGCTGGGTAAGCGTACTCTGACAGCCTTAAGAAACCATACTTTCTCTTAGAGCCAAAACTTGCTTGAAAGACAGCGGTAGCATTCTATGAAACATAAACAGCAAAGGAACCCTGTCATTTCCTTTCTTACTAATGTTACTCCCCTGTATTAGCCAACCTCTTATGCTGAAAAGGATGACATAGAAAGGAAAGCCAAGATAGTGCAAGTCATATTTCTTTGCTCTTTAGTTCTCTCTTACTCATCAGTAAGTTGAAGATAGTACTAATAGAGTGGGTATATGTCAAGAAGTAAAATAAAAACTTATGCATTACTTTTGTGCAGGATTTCCTAATGAAATACATATACAATAATTTGCTACAAAATACAAATTGGGCAATTTTAATGATTCTGCATGTAAGTTATATACTTTTACATTTTTATTTAAAACTAGCATTGTACCATATAAAGGCTAATTATTTAAGTGATTTTTATATTCCTAAAAAGGCAGTTAAAAACAAGATGGCAGAGTGGAAACCACCAGAAATCTGTTTTCCTATCTAGGTAATAATTGCACCACCAGAATCTTTCCAATCTAAATATTTTGGACCTCTGGAGTCCATTGAACGTTTGTAAATTTCAGGGGAACCATGGACAGTGACTTGTGATTAATTTAGTCAATTTCAACTCTTTCAACAATTTCGACTCTTAGCTAGCCATCCCTCACCCCTCAGCCACATGGCGAGCATCTGTGTACATGTTCCTGGAGCAGTTACATAGAGCCTGCCAGTGCCAGAGTGGGCAAAAAGCACCTTGTTCTCCAAATACTGAGGATCTGATCACTTACTGCTGCTTCTGATTCCAGAGGTACAAAGAAGCTGGGGGTCACTGTTGGTTACACCTCCTCCCATTGTTGCGAGTCTTCCCCCTCTGGTTGAAATAAATGCCAGGAGATTTAAAGGGTCAGTGCCTTTTTTCCTGTTTTCCATTTTCCTATTTTTTTTTCTTTTTTGAGAGCCATATGTTAAAGACAAAAACAACTAGGTGAATGGGGACAATTAGTAAGTGACTGGGTATGCATAAAGAAAGGCTCAGAAAATACCTAAGAAGGCTTATGTTTACATCTCAGGCTTGTCCTTTACATGGGCACAGCCTGTAACAGCAAAAAAAAAAATTAATAAATAAACAAAAATAATAAAGTACAACAAATACTGGGGAGGGGGAGAATTTGGTTTCTGAAGTTATCATATTATTATATGCAGATGTCTTGCTTTCAAGAAAAACAATAACAAAGCATACAAAGAGCGATAAAGTATGATTCAAAGAGAGAACTATATTAACAGAAACTGTTTTTGAAAAAGACTTAATGGCAAACCTACTAGACAAAGACTTTCCAACAAATGTCTTAAAGATGCTCAGAGAACCTGTCAAGAAAGATGTCAAGAAAATGATGGATGAACAAAATAGATATATCAACAAAGGGATAGAACATTTAAAAGAAGTTGAAAAGAATTTCTGGATTGGAAAAATACAATAACTGAAATGAAAAAAAATTATTAGAAGGATACAAAGGCAGGTTTGAGCAGGCAAAAAGAAGGAATCAGTGCACTTGAAGAGAGAAAAATGGAGATTATTGAATCTGATGAAGAGAAAGAAAAAAGATTGAACTAGGTAAAACAGACCTGTGGGACACCATCAAGATGACCAACATATGGATCGTGGGAGTCCCAGAAGAAGGGAGAGCAACAGAAAAATCTTAAATTCACATGGACTCTCAAGGGACCCTTAATAACCAAATTGATCAGAAAGGAACAACAAAGCTGAAACACTCAGGCTTCCTGATTTCAAAGCTTACTATGAAGCTACAGTAATGAGAACAGTGTAGCACCAGCATAAAAATAGACACACAGACCAATGTGATAGAATAGAAATTCCAGAAATAAACACTCACGTTTATTAGAAAATGACTTTTGACGAGGATGCCAAGACAATTCAATGGAGAGAGGACAGTCTTTTCAACAAATGATGTTAGGAAAATTGAATATGCACATGTGCAAGAATGAAGTTGGACCCTTTCCAAACATCAAATACATCACAAAATTAATTCTCAATGGATCAAAGCTCTAAATATAAAAACTCTTAGAAGAAAACATCATGACATCGGATTTGGCAATATTTTCTTGGATTTGACACAGGCAAGAAAAGAAAAAATAGATCAGTTGGACTTCATGAAACTATTTTAAAGATTGCTTATCAAAAAATATAAATAGAATAAAAGGCAAACCACAGAATGGGAGAAAATATGCAAGTCATATATCTGATAGATTAATATCCAGAATGTATAGAGAACTCTTAAAACTCAGCAACAACAGAAAGAAACAACCTGATTCAAAAATGAACAAAGGTCTTGAATAGATATTTCATCAAAGAAGATATGTAAATGGCCAGTAAGCACATGATAAAATGCTCAATATCACTAATTATTAGAGAAATGCAAGTCAAAACCACAATGAGATATCACTTCACATCCTTGTTGGGATAGCTACTCAAAAGAAAAACCCAAAACAAAACAGAAAATAATAGGTGTTGGCAAAGATGTGAAGAAATTGGAAGCCTTGTGTACTGTTAGTGAGAATGTTAAATGGTATAACCACAGTGGAAAACGGTACAATTCCTCAAAAAGTGAAAAATAGAAGATTGCCATGTGATCTAGCAATTCCACTTCTGGATACACACCCCAAATAACTGAAAGCAGGGTTTTGAAAAATGTGAATATGTATACCCACATTCATAAAAGAATTAGTCACAATGACTGAAAACCTGAATTGATCCGTGTCCATCCACAGATGAATGGATAAGCAGAATGTGGTATACACATACAGTAAAAGATTATTCAGCCGTAAAGAGCAAGGGGATTCTGACAGATACTATAAAATGGGTGGACCTTGAGGACATTATTCCAAGTGAAATCAACAAGTTAAAAAGACAAATACTACACGACCCTATTCTCAAGAGTCTTCTCCAGCACTACAGTTCGAAAGCATCGATTCTTCGGCCCTCAGCCTTCTTGAGGGTCCAACTTTCACATCCATACATGAATACTGGGAAAACCATAGCTTTGACTATGTGGACCTTTGCCAGCAAAGTGATATCTCTGCTTGTTAATATGCTGCCTAGGTTTCTCGTAGTTTTTTTTTTTTTCCCCAAGGAACAAGTGTCTTTTAATTTCATGGCTGCAGTCATCATCTACAGTGATTTTGGAGCCCAAGAAAAGAAAATCTCTCACTGTTTCCATTGTATCCCCATATATTTGCCATGAAGTGATGGTATTGGATGCCATGATGTTAATGTTTTGAATGTTGAATTTTAGGCCAGCTTTTTCACTCTCCTCTTTCACTTTCATTAAGAAGCTCTTTAGTTCCTCTTCATTATCTGCATGACACCAAACCTAACAGCAGATGCAGGTTATGTATATTTTACCACAAGACCAGGAGCTGACTGTAGCTCAGATCATGAACTCCTTATTGCAAAATTCAGACTTAAATTAAGAAAGTTGGGGAAACCACTAGACCATTCAGGCATGACCTAAATCAAATCTCTTACAATTATACAGTGGAAGTGAAATATAGATTCTAGGGGTTAGATCTGATAGAGTGCCGGAAAAACTATGAACAGAGGTTCGTAACATTGTACAGGAGGTGGTGATCAAAACCATCCCCAAGTAAAATATATGCAAAATAGTTGTCTGAGGAGGCCTTACAAATAGCTGAGAAAAGAAGAAAAGAGAAAGGCAAAGGAGAAAAGGAAAGATATATCCATCTGAATGCAGTTTCAAAAAATAGCAAAGAGAGATAAGAAGGACTTCCTATGTGATCAATGCAAAGAAATAGAGGGAAACAATAGAATAGGAAAGACTAGAGGAAATTAGAGATACCAAGGGAATATTTTATGCACAAATGGGCAAATAAAGGACACAAATGGAATGGACCTAAAAAATATTGATCCTTAATATTAGAAGAGGTGGCAAGAATACACAGAAGAACTATACACAAAAGATCTTCATGATCCAGATAATCACAATGGTGTGATCACTCACCTAGAGCCAGACATCCTGGAATGTGAAGTCAAGTGGGCCTTAGGAAGCATCACTACAGACAAGGCTAGTGGAGGTGATGGAATTCCAGCTGAGCTATTTTCAGTCCTAAAAGATGATTCTGCTCAAGTGCTGCACTCAATATGTTAGCAAATTTGGAAAACTCAGCAGTGGCCACATGACTGGAAAAGGTCAGTTTTCATTCCAGTCTCAAAGAAAGGCAATGCAAAGAAAGAATGTTCAAACTATCTCACAATTGCACTCATCTCACACACTAGCAAAGTGATGCTCAATATTCTTGAAACTAGGCTTCAGCAGTATGTGAACCAAGAACTTCCAGATGACCAAGCTGGATTTAGAAAAAGGTAAAAGAACCAGAGACCAAACTGCCAACATAAATTGGCAATGATATGTTGGATCATAGAAAAAGCAAGAGAGTTCCAGAAAAACATCTACTTCTGCTTCATTGACTATGCTAAAGCCTTTGACTGTGTGGATCACAATAAACTGTGGAAAATTCTGAAAGAGATGGGAATACCAGACCACCTGACCTGCCTCCTGAGAAACTGGTATGCAGGTCAGGAAGCAACAGTTAGAACTGGACATGGAACAACAGACTGGTTCCAAATGGGGAAAGGAGTACGTCAAGGCTGTATAGTGTCATCCTGCTTATTTAACTTTTATGCAGAGTACATCTTGTGAAATGCCAGGCTGGATGAAGCACAAGCTGGAATCAAGATTGTAGGGAGAAATATCAATAGCTTCAGATATGCAGATGACACCACCCTTATGGCAGAAAGCAAAGAGGAACTAAAGAGCCTCTTGATGAAAGTGAAAGAGGAGAGTGAAAAAGCTGGCTTAAAACTCAATATTCAAAAAATGAAGATAATGGCTTCCGGTCCCATCACTTCATGGCAAATAGATGGGGAAACAATGGAAACAGTGACAGACTTTCTTTTCTCGGGCTCCAAAATCACTGTAGATACTAAAAATAGAAAGGTTTTTTATTTTTCTTCTGAGGTCTTACTCTTGACTTGTTATAATTAGGTTTTTGGCCAACTTTAAAAACTGTGGTTCAGTTCAGTTGCTCAGTCATGTCCGATTCTTTGTGGCATTTTATTTCTACTTTTTGTCAGGTAGCCCTGCATTTTAATTTTGTATTGGATTTTGCAATGAAGGTTTTAGTTAAGCATTAAAAAATATTGTATGACTGGATCAACTAAAAGATAGTCAAATTAGGTGACAGAATCCTTCAAAAGTTCAAGAAAACAGAAGCAGTTTTACAAAGATACAATGTCGTTGGGCTTGCTAAAATCTTACAGTGAAATCAGACGTGTATGGTGGAGCCTGGACAGGCTCTCCAGCCACTTAAACACTACTCATTATGCTGATGAAAATTATTTTAGGTTAAATCAGAGCAGATATTTTAGGCTAATTTTAAAACCCTCTGCTATAGATTCTGAGAACAATATATTGAAAGCAACAGCATCTGGAGTTTGGATTTATGATTAGGACACTTTGAAAAGCTACTCAACCAGCCCAAGAGTACAGGTTAAAATTCACTTGTGTACACATGCATTCAACACATTGTTCTGACAGGGTAACACCCAAGCCAGTCCCTCCCAGGAGAAATGGTACCCTTCCCTTCCAGCCAAACAGGAGTTGATTCTCTCCCCTTAGCTTTCCATATATTTAAATCTATCCCTTCTTTAAAATAGAGCTTAGATGGTAAAGAATCTGCCTGCAATGCAGGAGACCTGGGTTCAATCCCTGGGTTGGGAAGATCTCCTGGAGAAGGGAATAGAAACCCACTTCAGTATTCTTGCCTGGATAATTCCATAGACAGAGGAGGCTGGCAGGCTACAGTCCATAAGTCAGACATGACTGAGCAACTAACACTTTCTTTAAAATAAAAAATAATCCCGACTCCAATGTTTACCTCTCTCTGCTACATGTATACATACACACACACACAGGCACAGACACACTCATACATACAGCTGCTTTGATTCCAAGGCATCACTCTTACTATATCCTAACCATTTAACCTTTGGGTGCCTTCACTGCTCTACCTTTAAAAAGAGGACACTAATATTTATACTTAGAGGATTTTATATTCATCTTCCCCCTTGCAGTTTAAATATTACTTCCGCTGGGAAGCCTTCCCTGGTTTAGTTGTCCTTCCTATTTCCCTTATAATTCTTTCTCCCCTTTCTTATCACTCATTCTGCTCCACTATTCCCTTTCTTGTGTATGTACCTAGCACACTGTAAGCTTTGATACCAGAAAACTGACATATAACAGCTGTCTCTCCGGTGCCTGACAAAATGGTAGCCTAATAAGTATGGATTTAATACACCTTGTATTCATTTAGAAATATTTACATGCTTTACAGCTGAATCCGTTGCTATATAAAGAAAAAGTTTCCACTGTGCCAAAAATCTTTTATTTTTTAAAGATGTAGTACTTTCTTAAAGCAATTCACCTCCCTGAATGTGAAAGTGCTCATAAGGCTTAGAGATGCCTTCTGGCTAACTTTGAAAAGGACTTTTGCAATATTATGTCTATATATCACCTTCCCATCCATATTCCACCCACCACAATCCCCTCCCCCAAAGAAATACATCACTTTTTTCCCCTCTGGACATCTGTGATTGATAGCTACAGCAAGAGATTCTCTGAAGGCTTGGTGGTAGCAGCCAGAATGTCATTCAACCAGGACTGATGAAAGCAAGACTGAATATCCTTGTTTATTGAGTTTAATTGTCCCTGAAAAACCTTCAGATGTTCCCTATGGAAAGATACAACTATAGGAGTTTCCTCCAGAAACACTTTATTATTTTTTAAATAAGAATTCCCTCATGTAATCAAAATTGCCACAAGCACACATCTATACACCCTACTTAGTGATACAGTCTTTTAAGATACTTTTTGCCCCTATGTGTTCATCTTACAGAAGAGGAAAGTGCGGCTTATCAAGAGGAGTAAACCAAGGTCTAGAAGTTAGTGAGGTGAAGGACCATCTTTCAGATGTCAAGCCCTGGGCCCTTCCACCCTCAGCAAGATGCTTCCAGCCTAAAATGCCTTACTCTCTGTTACTTCACATAGATTTCCCTAAACATGAAATTTGAGACTAAAGAATGGAAATCACCTCAGGATTAAGAGTTTCCTTGGGGCTTTCCAACTATTAGAAATCTTGCCCCTTGAGCTCTTGAATTATCTATAAAAGTGCAGGGGAGTTGAAATACAAACCCCACACAGCTTCATTCTGAGATGAGACTTGATGATTCACTCTTATAGAAGTAACTGAAATACACATTGAACATTAGTTTCAGAGTGCTAAAAACAATTTGCATTTTGGAGAACTGAGTGAGTATTTTTTGTGGTCAAAAGCCAGGGTTGATTTTCCTTGGTACCCTTTGTGCCTAAAACAGTGCCTGGCAGATAAAAGAGGGCCTGCTAGCCTGCTTTGACTTTCATAAGCTCTCTCTGGCAAATCCACCTCCTAAGTAGATGCAGTGTAGATCGCTGTTCAGTGCAGGGACTCTGAAGCCAGGTTATCTCGCTTGAAAGTCCAGATCTGATACTTATACAAGTTCCTTTGGGCAAGTTACTTACTTTCTTATGAGTCCATAAAATGATCTTAATATCAATGTCTGCATCATAGTGTTATATCATTGTGAAGAGTGCTTATAGGTGCTTAGAGTTAAGTGGCTAGCACTTAAAAAGCACTGTATGTATTTGCAGTTATTATAACATGAGACCTAGGGTCATGACTATGGATGTCAAGACCATAGTTTAATTGAAATTACGTGTAAAGATTAAGTGGGTTCGTAGATACAATGTATACATTTATACAAAGGTATGTATTTGAAGTTTATCAGTATAAAGATTGGAGAAGGACATGGCAACCCACTCCAGTGTTCTTGCCTGGAGAATTTCAGGGATGGAGGAGCCTGGTGGGCTGCCGTCTATGGGGTCGCACAGAGTCGGACATGACTGAAGCGACTTAGCTGCAGCAGCAGCAGCAGTATAAAGAATTTTAATGAAATTACTTGATGATTACCTGTACTTTTTAGAATCGCTTTCCTCCTGCCTCTACCCAAAAAAAAAAAAAAAGTAGAAGTTTATAGTTAAATTCTCATAATCTATTGCAATGTTTAACTGATCAAGCCAAAGTAAGTATTGGTAAAGCAATATTCTGAAAAAGGAGATGATGTTTCTTGATTCCCACGGGCTGTGCATGTATGTTATACAATGACCACAACTGTTAGGGAGACATGACTTGACCCATATATTTCTCCTAAGAACCCTAGGGGAGGATCTTTACTCAAACAGGAAACAGTGATTGCCACCGACAGAGCCCTCATTACGGAATATATGGCAACAAGCCTTTCTGCTTTCTTATGCTGGTCCTCCATCAGCCGTGTCCTGTAGAGGCATGTTCTAAAACACCAAGTCCTCATATCAAGGTTCTTATTTCCAGCTGTGGAAAATTCTTAGGTTATTTGTGTATAATTGTCCAAAAATTTCTTTATGTATCAAGTTATTGTCAGTTAAGCATCTGGATGTAGTTTGTGTAATAAATTGAGTTCCCAGGGCTGCTCCAGGCTACGGCGCTTCTCACCAGCCTGAAGGCAGTGGGCTTGATGTATGCTGGGCTGATCAGGAAGACAGTGGCCCAGTCCTTTGATGGAAAGGGGCTTCCCAACTGAGAGTTAAGCTGAAGCAAACTGCAGGCCCCGTTTGGACAGACGTGTGGGTGCCAGGATGCACTAATGTGACCGTATTATACACATGCTCCAGCCTGCAACACTCAGACTATTAAGTGTTTCACTATTTTATGGTCACTAACAGTGTGCTTGCCTAGAGTTAACTTGCCATTTGCAGGAGGAGCATCTCCTTCCCCAAAGAGAGATATCAAAGGATGCCCTGTATTCCTAAAGTTTTGAGCTTTTCTCCCTTTGGGGAAATCGAAATATAGTTTATAACCTATCATAAATTTTAAAATTCTGAGCAATTCCATAACATGCTGAGATCGTCACCGTTTTTATCAACAAGCATGAAGAACACATCAGAGGACAATTAAGAATAAGTAGAATTATTCCCACAGACAAAAATGAGGTCATACAAAGTCAAGGTATTCAGGGAAGAGAAAACACATAGAATCTCAAACAATCTACTAAAAGTGATGCTTTTTTTTTCACAGTGGGAAAAAAATAGTGTGTAGGTGGAATAATGTCATCCTTTGCTATGAGTTAAACTGAATAAGAAGCATGTTTACCGAGTTAATTCATCTAATCACAAATTCGCCATGAGAAGAATTTTTAAAATATTTTATTCTTTATGTGAAATGTGTCCCTTCAAATCTTTAATCAAGCACGATAAATCATTTCATCAACATACTGTAACATATGCCATCAAGAAATAATGTCATAGATCATTCTACTGACAGGGCGCCATAAACCAAAGAGGTGGTAAACATAAATCACACTGTCTTCTATTTTGCCTTGAAAGTAAACATAAATGCTCATAGAAAAGAATACCAAAAAGAAACCGCAATTCGTGATAAAATGTAAAATGTCATTAAAGACTTTAATTAATGCTACATGCTTCATGTAAAACAGAGCCCATCAACGTTATTTTTATTCCCCTTTAAAGATTTGCAGCATTAATTGGTGACGATACATTTCAGTTCTGCAGAAATATTCTGCCTTGATTCTAGAGTGAAGATGGTTAAAGGAAGATAATGTGGTATAAATGCACGCCAGGCAATCCTACACAGTGCTGCAAAATTATCCTTCCTCCAAAAGCTGGCTTTGATCACACCATTCCTTTGCTAAGAAATCTTAATGATTTTCCATTTGCCTAAAGAAGTTTTGATGTATAGTTGTTCTGTCACCTTATGCTCCAAACTGACTTCATCATTCCCTTAACATCCCCTTCTGTGCCTTTGTCTACACTGTTCTCTCCGCTAACAATTTCTTTCCCCTCTTTACACATTCACATTCTAGATAACTTTTTCCCCATCAAGTCTTTTGCATGTTAAAACCCTAGATAACTTTTAGGGCTCAATCAAATGCCAAATTTGTTATGAATCTTCTTTCCATATAAAATGCTTCTTCCAAACCTCTGCCCATGTAAATACTTTCTATCCTAAATTATAAGTATATTCATATCTGCCTTCACTTCTTTATAAAATCAGAAGCTCCATGACAGCAGGATCCAGAAGACATTAATTTTAAAATGCCTTAGGAATGTATTTGATGGAGTAGCTGCTGACTGATATTATACTATGTATCTTTGGGATTAAAAGAAGTTGATTCTCATTTATGAGATTCTTTCCTCTTATGCTTAATTGCATCTGAGGCTCTTAAGAGATGAGTGAGGGACAAAGAAGGAAATTCTCGAAAGCAGTCAGTTCCCTCTGGTTTCGTTTTTAGAAAAATAATGGCCCAGCTTTCTGCCTTTGACCTAACAAGTATTTGACTAGTTGATTACTTACCCACATTTCAAATTTTGTATTAGTCACTTAAACTCCAGAAATAAATGAGTCAAAGCAAAGCAATATGTCAAATGATTCTCAGAAACAATAGGAAAATATTCCTTTAAGTGGAAGGGAAATATAAAATGGAAATGAAGAATATTCATTTATATTCCCAATATGTGAACATATAGTTAAAACATAAGGCCTGCAAAGTTGAACAAATTCTCACAGTTTCCATTAAAAAACCTTTTCTCCCTCAATGATGAAAAAATACAGACACATTTGTATTACAAATATATAAAATTAAAGAGGACCTGATATTTAGATCAGACAGTTGGTAAAAATTCATGCCAAAATAAAACTGGAAACAGTAATTCTATAGCTCCACATTTTGAAGGGAGGTCACATTTTAGAGTTCAGAATAAAAGAAAATCCCAGACTCCCTAAGTAGACATTCTTTTCTAACTTCCAAAACCATTTGTCAACCTGCTTCATACAGCAGCTTCAATGAATTACAACAGAAAAATTCCATTTTGATTGAAACCAAAGTGAAAGTAACCAGATAGACCATATCTTGTTTTCAAGCACTCACCTCTCCAGCAGCAGATATTGAAGGGTTGGGGGAAGCTTTCACTACCTTGACACTGATAAAAGCAGAATTTGTTCTGGTGAGTTTTCCTTCTCTTTCAATCTTTTAGGAGAACATTTTCGATTATTTTAAACCAGCAGAATAATAAAATCCCCAAAGTTTTACTATTCACCTCTCCCCAGAGTACTATTAAATTAATGTGTGAAAGCCTAGAAAATTTAAGGCATCTGTCTTAGAACTGAATGACTATGAAATTTGGATCCTCTCTGGCACATTAAATGCCCAAGTATATCTGTCTGATTCTCATTTTAATAGTAACTCTCACTTGACCTAAACTCCTAAACCCATGCCCTGTGTAATATACAATATCTTGGGGAGGACTTCTTAGTAAATTACATTCATGAAATTGGTAATAGTGTATGTTCTAAATTTGGGGTATTCATATTTTTTCTTTGTTTTATGCTTAAGGCTGCAGGACATGATTAGTATCAATTCAACCAAATGTCACCTCTAACTCTGTGTTGCTGAACACATAGCTTGTGTTCTTCTGTTAATAATATTTCCATTTATCTATCTGTTTTCTATGTAATCTCTGCCTCTGATCCTACTTTAACTTAGTTCAAACAAAATTCTTCCCTCAAGGGTCACAGATGAAGTCCTAAGTCCCAAACACTCTTCTTAGCCATTCTCCTTGACCTTTCTGCATCACCTGGACCCGTTAGCCACTTTCTAGTTCTTGAAACTCTCTCTTCTTCTATGAAACTGATTACTCCTATGTTTCTTCCATGGTTCTCCTCCTATATCTGATCACTCTTTATAATTTCACTTTACTACAATTTTCAATCTTTAATTTTTTTTTCTTTTTAAGTGAAGGAGTGAAGTCGCTCAGTCATGTCCTACTCTTTGCGACCTCATGGGCTGTAGCCTACCAGGCTTCTCTGTCCATGGGATTTTCCAGACAAGAATACTGGAGTGTGTTGCCATTCCTTCTCTAGAGGATCTTCTCAACCCAGGGATTGAACTCAGGTCTCCCACATTGCAGGCAAACGCTTTACCCTCTGAGCCACCAGGGAAGCCCTTTTCTTTTAATTGGGCAACCCACTCCAATACTTTTGCCTGGAAAGTCCCATGGATGGAGAAGCCTGGTGGGCTGCAGTCCATGGGGTCGCAAAGAGGCAGACATGACTGAGCAACTTCACTTTCACTTTTTCTCATGCTTTGGAGAAAGAAATGGCAACCCACTCCAGTGTTCTTGCCTGGAGAATCCCAGGAATGCGGGAGCCTGGTGGGAGTCAGACACTACTGAAGCGACTTAGCAGCAGCAGCAGCAACAAAAATATTTTTCCTTTGGAACATTGTGTTGGTTTCAGCTCTACAATAAAATGAATCAGCTCTTGGTATTGTTCAGTCACCAAGTAGTATCTGACACCTTATGACCACATGGATTGTAGCATTCCAGGCCTCCCTGTTCTTCAGTATCTTTCAGAGTTTGCTCAAATTTATGTCCACTGAGTTGATATCCAACCCCCTCATCCTCTGCTGCCCCATTTTCCTTCGGCCTTCAGTCTTTCCCAGCATCCGGGCCTTTTCCATTGAGTCAGCTCTTAGCATCAGGTGGCCAAAGTATTGGAGTTTCAGCTTCAGCATCAGGCCTTCCAATGAATATTCAGGGTTGATTTCCTTTAGGATTGACTAGTTTGATCTCCTTGCAGTCCAAGTGACTTTGAAGATTCTTCTCCAGCACCACAGTTTGAATGTTATCAATTATTCAGCACTCAGCTTTCTTTATGGTCAAACTCTCACATCAATATATGACTACTGGAAAAACCATAGCTTTGAATATCTGGACCTTTGTCAGCTAAGTGACATCTCTGCTTTTAATATGCTGTCTAGATTTGTCATAGCTTACCTTCCAAGGAGCAAGTGTCTTTTAATTTCATGGATGCAGTCACTGTCCTCAGTGATTTTTGAGCCCAAGAAAATAAAATCTGTAATTGTTTCCACTTTTTCCTCCTCTATTTGCTATGAAGTAAAGGGATCAGATATTGTCATCTTAGCTTTTTGAATGCTGAGTTTTAAGCCAGCTTTTTCATTCTTCTCTTTCACCCGCATTAAGAGGCTCTTTAGTTCCTCTTAACTTTCTGAGTGGTATCATCTGCATATCTGAAGTTGTTGATATTTCTCCCAGCAATCTTGATTCCAGCCTGTGATTCATCCAGCTAGGCATTTCTCATGATATTCACTGCATATAAGTTAAATAAGCAGGGTGACAATATACTTGTCATACTCCTTTCCCAAATTTGAACCAGTCTGTTATTTCATGTCCAGTCTAACTACTGCTTCTTGACCTGCAAACAGGTTTCTCAGAAGGCAAGTAAGGTAGTCTGGTATTCCTGTCTGTTTAAGAACTTTCCACAGTTTGTTGTGAAGAACACAGTCAAAGGATTTAGTGTAGTCAATGAAGCAGAAGTAGGTGTTTTTCTGGAATTCCCTTCCTTTTTCTGTGAACCAATGAATATTGGCAATTTGATCTCTGGCTCCTCTGCCTTTCCTAAACGCAGCTTGTACATTTGGAAATTCTTGATTCATGTACTGCTGAAGCCTAGCTTGAAGGATTTTGAGCATTACCATGCTAGCACATGAAATAAGCATGATTATATGGTAGTTTGAACATTCTTTGGCATTGCCTTTCTTTGGGATTGGAATGAAAATTGACCTTTTCCAGTCTTGTGAACACTGCTGAGTTTTCCAAATTTGCTGACATGTTGAATGCAACACTTGAGCAGAATCATCTTTTAGTATTTTAAATAGCTCAGCTAGAAATCCCATGGACAGAGGAGCCTGGTAGGCTGCAGTCCATGGGGTTGCTGGAGAGTTGGACACAACTCAGTGATTTCACTTTCACTTTTCACTTTCATGCATTGGAGAAGGCAATGGCAACCTACTCCAGTGTTTTTGCCTGGAGAATCCCAGGGATGGCGGAGCCTGGTGGACTGCCATCTATGGGGTCGCACAGAGTCAGACACGACTGAAGCAACTTAGCAGCAGCAGCAGCAGCTTTTGTTTTTAGTAATGCTTCCTAAGGCCCACTTGACTTCACATTCTAGGATTTCTGGCTCTAGGTAAGTGACCACATCATTGTGGTTTTCTGGGTCATTAAGTCTTTTTGTACAGTTCTGTATATTCTTGCCACCTCTTCTTAATCTCTTCTGCTTCTGTTAAGTCCTTACGATTTCTATTCTTTATCATGCCCATCCTTGCATGAAATGTTCCCATGATATCTCCAGTTTTCTTGAAGAGGTGTCTAGTCTTTCCCATTCTGTTGATTTCCCTCTATTTCTTTGCATTGTTCATTGAAAAGCTTTGTTATCTCTCTTTGCTGTTCTCTGGATCTCTGCATTCAGTTGGTTATATATTTCCCTTTACCTTGCTTTTTGCTTCTCTTCTTTCCTCAGCTATTTGTAAAGCCTCCTCCGACAACCACTTTGCCTTCTTGCATTTCTTTTGTTTGGGGTGTTTTTGTTTACTGCCACCTGTACAATGTTATGAACCTCTGTCCATAGCTCTTCATGCATTCTGTCTACCAGGTCTAATCCCTTGAATCTATTCATCACCTCAGTGATATAATCGTAAGGGATTTGATTTAGGTCATACCTGAATGACTTACTGGTTTTCCCTACTTTCTTCAATTTAAGTCTGAATTTTGCAATAAAGAACCCATGATCTGAGCCAGTCAGCTCCAGGTCTTGTTTTTGCTGGCGGTTTAGAGCTTCTCCATCTTCACCTGCAAAAGGATCATCTTTATCAGTGATAGCACTATCTCAGGGTTGTGCCAAAATACAGATTCCTATTTCTAAAGAATCCTGAAAGTGTCCACTTAAATGTTCCATAGATCTCTCAAGATTAACATGCCCCAAAGTATAGCCTCTTCTCTTACAATCTTGTTTTTCCTCATTAGGTATTACCAGTCTTATTTACAGCCTCCACCAATTATTTTTATACATTTAAAAAATTGAAGTACAGTTGTTGAACAATATTATAAGTTGTACAATATAGTGATCCACAATTTTTAAAGGTTATACTCAATTTATAGTTATTATAAAATATTGGCTATATTTTCCATGTTGTACAATATATCCTGTAGCTTATTTTACACATAATAGTTGGTACTACTTAATCTTTTACCCCTATATTTTCCTTCCCCCTTTCTTCTCCACTGGTAACCACTAATCTGTTTCCTGTATTTGTGAGACTGCCTCTATTTTGTTATTTTCATTAGTTTTTTGTATTTTTAAATTCCACAAAAGAGTGTTATCATACAGTATTTGTCTTTCTCTGCCTGACTTATTTCATTTAGCGTGATACCCTCCAAATCCATCCTTATTGCAGCAAATGGTGAAATATCATTCCTGAGTAGTATTCCTTTGTGCATATATGCCACAGATTCCCTATCCATTCATCTGTTGATGGACACTTCGATTGTTTCCATAGTTGATGGACACTTCGATTGTTTCCATATCTTGGCAATTGTAAATAATGCTGCTATGAACATTGGGGTGAATGTATCTTTCAGTTTTCTGTTTTTATTGAATATATACCCAGGAGTGAAATTGCTGAGTCATATGGTTCTGTTTTAGTTCTCTTTTTAGTTTATGAGGAACCTCCATTCTGTTTTCCACAGTGGCTGTACCAATTTAGATTCCCACCAACAGTGTGTGAGGGTTCCCTTTTCTTCACATTCTTATCAACATTTGTTATTTTGTTCCTTTTGATGATAGTTATTACAAGTGTGAGGTGATATCTCACTGTTATTTTCATTTGTATTTCCCTAATAATTAGCAGAAGAAGGCAATGGCACCCCACTCCAGTACTCTTGCCTGGAGAATCCCATGGATGGAGGAGCCTGGCAGGCTGCAGTCCATGGGGTCGCTAAGAGTCGAACATGACTAAGCAACTTCACTTTCATGCATTGGAGAAGGAAATGGAAACCCACTCCAGTGTTCTTGCCTGGAGAATCTCAGGGATGGGGGAGCCTGGTGGGTTGCCGTCTATGGGGTCGCACAGAGTCAGACATGACTAAAGTGACTGAGCAATGATTAGCAGTATTGAGCATATTTTCCTATGCCCATCAGCACATTTGCATTTCCCTTTCAGAAAAAAAAGTCTATTCAGTTCTTCTGTCCATTTTTTAATCAGTTTTTTTTTATGCTGAGTTGTATGATCTGTTTATATATGTTGGATATTGTTAAAATGGTCATACTTCCCAAGACAATCTGTAGGTTCAATGCAATCTCTATCAAAATAGTAATGGAATTTTTTCACCAAACTAGAACAGACAATTTTAAAATTTGTATGGAAACACAAAAGACCCTGAATAATCAAAGCAATTATGAGGAAGAACATAGCTGGAGAAATCATACCTACTAACTTCAGACTGTAGTGCAAAGTTACAGTCCTCAAAACAGTATGGTACTGGCACAAATACAGATACATAGTTCAATGGAACAGAGTAGAGTCCAGAAATAAACCAGAAATAAACCCACATTAATGGTTAACTAGTCTATGACAAAAGAGATAGCAATATAGAATGGAGAAAACACAGTCTCTTCAACAAGAAACTATAGCTACATGTAAAAGAATTAAATGACAACTTTTTCTAACACCATAGACAAAAATAAGCTAAAATTGGATTTAAGGCCTAAATATAGGATCAGAAACCGTACAGTTCCTAGAGAAAAGATAGGCAGAACACTCTTTGACATACTCATAGCAATATTACTTTGGATCTGTCTTCTAAAGCAAAGGAAATAAAAGCAAAAATAAACAGATGGGACCTAATTAAACTTAAAAATTTTGCACAACAAACTATTGACTAAACAAAAAGACATCCTATGGATTAGCAGAAAATATTTGCAAATGATATGACCAATAAGAGCCTCCATCTACTCTTCAACTGAAAGACCTCAGGTTGAGTTTTACTCTTACTCTTTCTGCCTTCCCCTGCCCAGCCCAGTCTAATCTGTCACAGAGTCTCAAGGACTTACTTTACAATATTCCTTAGATGTTTACTTCTATGGTGCTCCCACTCTTCCAGTCCTGGATCAGATCATCTTTTATCTAGTACCCAAATTACTGTCATATTTCCCCACATACAAATCCTCTGCATTCCATCTTTTTAACTGTTCCAAAATCCTCATTCAAAAATACACAGTTTAAATATATATAATTATGACTCATTCGTAGTGTTGTATGTTAGAAACCAGAACTTTGTAAAGCAATTATCTTCCAATTTAAAAATTAAGTTTAAAAAATGTAAATCAATGGGGCAAACTACATGGTTAATAATAATCATTCCTTCTATAAGTTCTTGGATCATCTCCTCAGTGTGTAAAGTAGAACTGGGAAATAGACACAGGGCCAGTGGTGAGCCTGAGCCACTTCTCAGCTGGTCCCAAGAACCAACGGTGTATGTTGCTTCCCAACTCGGAAATTCAGTGACTCCTCTGATATACATCACCCATGATGGCAGTAACAATCATAAAATCAGCAAATGCTGCAAATCAGGGATATTTTTAAAGATTTCTTTGTCAAACATGTATCAGCCACCAAGGCAGAGAGAACTTGCATTTATTAAATGTATGTCCTGAGGGAACAGTGTTATTTGCTGAACAATCTTCAAATATTTTCCTCTCATAGAAGCTGAAATAATTTTGGAGACTCATGTATCCAGGTATTTTTAGGCTGTCATCTGTATTAGATTGCTCAAAAATAGTCATTTCTCCTCCTAGGGGACTATTGTAGTTCCTCCACAGCATTGAAGTCAGCCCCCAAATTATGAAGATAGTTCAAAGATCAGTAGTTGCTGGGGGTTAGATACTATGGATGAATAGGTAGAGCACAGAGGATTTTGGGGATAGAGATATTATTCTAGAAGCTACTAGAATGGTAGATATATCATTATACATTTATCCAAAACTCATAGAATGCACGACAGTGAGACTGAACCCTAGTATACACTGGGAACTTTTGGTAACCATGATCTGTCAAGGTAGTTTACAGATGGAAATGAATGTACCTCTGGCGGGAGCTGTTGATAGTGAGCAAGAGTGTGCCCTTGTGGGGACTGGAAGTGTTTTTGAACTCTCTGCACTTTCCACTCAATGTTGCTGTGAACCCAAAGCTCTAGGAAAATGAAGTTTATTAAAAAAAAATTTTAAACCAAAAATCACTTGGATCCAACTTTTACCTATCTTCATCTATTATCCAGGGTTTACCTATAACCTGACTATGCTCTGAGGGCTTCCCCTGATGGCCTTTCAGAAGGAAGCATGGTTTTTCTCATGCCTTGTGAACATGGGTTTGGAGGCAAGATATTATGCTCTATTTCTGCTTCTAGAGCTTTACTCTCTTCTCCCTTACCAAACCCCTTCTCTCTTAATAAGCACACTTCCAGATGTCTCCCTATTCTTTTAATTTCTGTCATTACTGGAACTCTACTTGCTGAAATTAGTATTTTCTAAATCCCAGCCTTTCCTTTAGCCCAATTCCTGCCATCACCACTGTGCATCTAACTGCACCAACCAGGTAGATATTCAATCCAATACTTTGTCCATCCTCTTTCCCACTTCTGATACATCTGAGAACTTGTTCTGCCTCCTTTGGAAGACTCAGTCCTCCATAGATGATCAAGATCTTGGTAAGCTTCTCTGTCACCAACTCAAGGACTTTCTCCCATTAGTCATCCCCTCTGTCTTCTGGACCTTCAATGTATTCCTCACTATTGCATTTTTAACATCATCACAAAAACACCTTACTCAATCCTGCATTTCCTCCAGGCTCCATTCTATATCTGTTTTCTCCCTCACAATCACACTTTTTGACTTTTTTCTTTTAAACAAACTTTATTTTAGTTAGTGCCTTCTGTGAAAGCTTTGACTCATTTTGCTACTTGGCATAAAATCCAATCTCCTAACAATGGCTTAAAACATTAGAACTGATCTGTTTACCACCCACCTCCCTATATGGCCCTCTCCCCTACCTTCTGCATTCAAACTACATTAGCCATCATTTCTCAAGCATGCCAGGCTTATTCCCATCTCAGATACTTAGCACATGCTCTTACCTTCTGCATAGAAAGAGTTCCTGACATTCCATAAATTCTTTTTTAAAAATTATCTACAGTTTCCATATTTCAGTAAATTGAGACCTCCACCAAGGACCGTTCCCATATCACTTACCTACCACTCAGCAGTGACTGGCAAATAGTAACTGTTTGATAAATGGACAAATGTTCAATCGGTGAGTGAATCATTGGGATGATTATAGTTCTATCCACTTTACTTAGTTACAACAATTCAATAGAGTGAATCATTGGGATGATTATAGTTCTATCCACTTTACTTAGTTACAACAATTCAATAGACTTAAGTTCAGTTCAGTTCAGTCGCTCTGAACTGAACAGTCGTGGTCTGACTGTTTGCGACCTTATGAATTGCAGTACACCAGGCCTCCCTGTCCATCACCAACTCCCGGAGTTCACTCAGACTCGTGTCCATCGAGGCCATGATTCCATCCAGCCATCTCATCCTCTGTTGTCCCCTTTTTTCTCCTGCCCCCAATCCCTCCCACATCAGAGTCTTTTCCAATGAGTCAACTCTTCCAGACTTATATGCACTAATTCTTTTATAGTTTACATGGTTCTATGGAATTTTGCAACTAAAAAATGAGTTAGGCATAGACTATACCCTCCAAGAATAGAACAGCCAGACTAAATAATAATTCTGTACGTTCTTAATAAATATTTTAAAATGAAGATTTGGAGGTAAGCACCTGAAAAAATGCTCTACATCCTTAGCTATTACAAAAATGATGAAGAAAAAACTACAGTGAGAAACCACTTATGTATTAGGGGTCCAAATAAAAGATGTCAGGTTGTGGAGAAATGAAATTTTCATTTATGGCTGATGGGAATATAAAAATGGTGAACAATTTGTATTATTTTATGTAAAAACCTGTATATGACTGTTAATAGTAGTAGTATTCAACCAAAAAATGGAAACAATCCAAATGTCCATCAAATGATAAACAGATAAACAAAATGTGGTGTATCCATAAAAGTAGAAAATTGGCCCACCCTAAAAAGAATGAAGCACTGATACACACTAAATAAAGAATAAACTTAGAAAGCATTATGATAGGTGAAAGAAGCCAGGCACAGATAGCCATGTTCATGAAATGATCAGAATAGTCAGATGCATAGAGACAGAAAATAGACTCACATTTGCCAGGGGTTGGGGTTAGGGAAGATGGGGAATAACTGATGAGTGAGGGGCTTCTTTTAGGGGTGATGAAAATACTTGAAATTAGATGATGATGGTTGCACAGCACTGTGACTATACTAAAAACTACTGAATTGTATGTTGTAAAGGATGAATCATGTTGCAGTAAAAGCAGTTAATTTGAAGTTCTATGAGTATGTGCTAAGCTTTGACTAGTGGTAACTATTGGGCTTCACTGTAGGATGATGAAATGAAGAAAGGAGACAATTTTTTTAATCGTTTGGCTTCCAACAAATGCTGTGGTTCTTTATTTGGGGCTTAGTTTATTTCCCAAGAAATGGATTTATAATCTACCAGTATTCATTCTCAGGACTAGTAGGGAAAGGAAAGGAGTCTGGGGTTTTCAGTATTCAACACTTAGACTTGTATTTCATCCACCAGCCTCAGTGTGATATTTCCTTGTCCAGCTGTGCTCAGAGTCCCTGAATTGTAAATCTTCCTGATTCATCCTCTCAAGAGATGAATTTAGTTTCTGAAGGCATTCTGAAGAGACAGTTTCAAGGAAGCTGAAAGTTGAGGAGAGGAGCTGGAGGTTTAGCAAGTCTTATGTCATATATACATCCCCCCGCCCGCCACTTACTCTCCTACATGTTATGGTTACAGGATGGGAATCAGCCTGCTTCTGTACTTTCACACTTGTTGATGAAGATGGTAGCATTCTCTGGTCTGCTGAACCACAATTCTCAGTTTGCTTATTTGTGCTGCTCTCATCTCATCACCCTTTCACTCTGTGCGTTAGTTACTCAGATGTGTCTGACTCTTTGCAACACCATGAACTATAGCCTGCCAGGCTTCTCTGTCCATGGAATTCTCCAGGCAAGAATACTGGAGTGGATTGCATTCCCTTCTCCAGAGGATCTTCTCAACCCAGGGATTGAACCCTGGTCTCCTGCATCGCAGGCAGATTCTTTACCACTTGACTACAAGGAAGTCCTCTTTCACTTTGGATTTGCTAATTGATTCACACCCTCTCCCTTCTTTCATCCTTTGATTATCTGGGGCAGACAGAATAATGGTCCACCATTAAGAATTCTACAATCTAATACTTAGAGTATGTGAATATGCTAGATTATACAGCAAAAGGAATCAAGGTTGCAAACCAGCTGAATTTAAGGTAGGGGGTATTCTGGATTATATGATGGGACAAATGTAATCAAAAGATCCTTAAAGTGGAAGAAGGAAGCAGCAGAAAAGAGTCAGAGGAACTATGCAAGGATGATCAGAGAGATGCAGTGATGCTGGCTTGGGAGATACAAGAAGGGGGCCATGCATCAAGGAAGGTGAGTGACCTCTAGATCAGCAACCCCCATCCTTTTTGGCACCAGGTACTGGTTTTGTGAAAGACAAGTTTTCCATGGACTGAGGTGGGAAGGGGATGGTTTTGGGATAATTCTCATGAGGAGCCTGCAACCTGGATCCTTCTCATGCACATTTCTCCGTAGGGTTCCTATTCCTATAAGAATATACTGCTGCCACTGATCTTACAGGAGGTGGAACTCAGGAGCTGATGAGAGAGATGGGAGAACCTGTAAATACAGATGAAGCTTTGCTTGCCTGCTTGCCACTCACCTCCTGCTGTGCTGCCCAGTTCCTCATAGGCCATGGCCTGGTACTGGTCTGTAGCCCTGGGAGTTGGGGACCCCTTTTCTAGATCCTCTAGAAGCTGAAAGAGATAAGAAAACAGATTATCCCCTAAAGTCTTCAGAAAGGAAGAAATGTGTGCTTCTTAAGCTGCTAAATTTATGTTGATTTATTCCAACAGCAATAGAAAATAACGCATTATTGTCGTGGGAGTGTGTAATTCCCTCAGTTCTGTCTCGCTGCAGCAAAGATTTGAAATGGTGGACCAGTGTTACAGCTCAGTTACGACTCAGTTTTATTTTGGCAAGCAAAGGATAATACACCCTTGAGGCGTGAGGGCGGGCTGACCCAAAAGGAGAGGCCTCAATTCCTCTAGGCTTCCTCTTTTTAAACGTTTTTGTCTGCTCCCTACTGAGCCTGCCCTATGCAAACTGGGCCAGCAAAGAAGGGAGCATGTTTGTTTCACCTGAAGTTCTCACTCCAGTCCATGGATTTTCTTTCATTCCATTTTTGCAAGCTTTTCCCTTTCTTTGTCTTTTAGCCACCGTTTTGGACTCCCTTTCCTATTCTAACTACCTAATATTATCATTACAGTTGGTTTAGGAAGGTATTGCATTTAGCCTTCCATGTTTAATCAGAAATATCTCCCTTTATGTTTCACATGCTGAAATTTATTAACTATACTCTAAAATCTTCTTTGCCTTGCAATTCTTTCAGCCTATCTTTTCTATCATTTTGATTTTTTAGCCAGTTAATATGAAATTATGTTTTACCGCCTGTATACCAGTACAGTCTAACTTCTGGTTTCAGTTCTAATTGGATTTTGTGCTAGACTGGTTGCTATTTTCATTATTATACCTGGCTATAGTACTCTTGCCTGGAAAATCCCATGGACGGAGGAGCCTGGCAGGCTGCAGTCCATGGGGTCTTGAGGAGTCGGACATGACTGAGTGATTTCACTTTCACTTTTCACTTTCATGCATTGGAGAAGGAAATGGCAACCCACTCCAGTGTTCTTGCCTGGAGGATCCCAGGGACAGGGGAGCCTGGTGGGCTACCGTCTGTGGGGTCGCACAAAGTCAGACACAACTGAAGCGACTTAGCAGCGGCAGCATAAACCATAACAACCTACCTTTTTTTTCTGCTATAGAATTTAGCCTAGAGTATTCTTTAGAGAAGGAAATGGCAACCCACGCCAGTGTTCTTGCCTGAGAAATCTCACAGACAGAGGAACCTGGCAGGCTACAGTCCATAGGGTCACAAAGAGACAGAAATACTGAGCATCTAATGGACAGAGAAGACTAGTAGGTAACAATCCACGGGGTCGCAAAGAGTCGGACACGACTGAGCGACTTCACCTTCACCTTCAAGCACTCTTTAGTCAATTCTTGTTTTTATAGCCATTCAGGTGTGCAGTGTGAATTCCTGGGGTGGCCCTTTTCAAAGGTTAGGGAGTCCAACTAATGCCTTTCTCACTGACTGTAAGCTTCCTCAAAGCTCATAACAGAAACTTGGTCAGATTGGCATCTCTAAACTTGGAACCTTAGCACTCTTTCATTAATATTAGAGCAGGATCTTCCTTTTAAAAATGAATTTAGTTTGCCTGTATCCAAATCTACACTGAAATTTTAAAAATAATTCCCTTGTTTATTTTTGGTCTTTGTTGCTGCACAGGCCTTTCTTGGCTAAGGTGGCCAGAGCTGCTCTCTAGCTGTGATGTACGGCTTCTCTGTGGTGTCTTCTCATTAAGGAGCACGGACGCTAGGTGCCTGGGCTTCAGCAGCTGCAGCAGGAGGGCTCGAGAGCACAGGCTGAGTAGTTGCCGCCCCTGAGCTTAGTTGCTCTGAGGCATGTGGGATCTTCCAGTCCAGGGATCAGACCTGTGTCTCCTGCACTGATAGGCGGACTCTGACCACTGAGCCAGCAGGGAGGCTCTACACTGAAATTCTGATAGCCTAGAATCACTATGAATCTTTTAGCATGCTATATCCCTGGTATTATGAACTTGTTTCATAAATAGTCAATTTGAGACAGTAGAAATAGAATAATAGATGGAAACCAGAAGCAATCAGTTTCCTAGATTCTGTGTTTCTGAATTCTAATGCTGAACCAGTACAGGGTCATCTCTTCAGGGTAACTTCTGACCAGGAAAACCAAATATTTCAAAGACCAGATCATATGTCTCTAGCTGAGCTATAGCTAAACATGAGCTTTTAATAAAGCATTCTTGAGTAAGTTATGATACAGTACTCAAATTTGCTCTTTGCTTTATAAATCATAGTTTTAAATTCTTGAATTTTATTTAATTCTGCAATATTTTTGCTTTTCTCTAAATGTCACATAATTTAATCATCCTACAAGTTAGTCTGGAACTTAAGAAACACAATTATTTTGATGATAGAGTAGCTTTGGGGAAATAAACCATTCTTAGCATAAAATCTATTAACCCAAATCCTGCTAACCCAAATCCATAATGTTGAATAAAATCCTACTAATAAAGTCACACTTAAAATTTGCTTACATACAGAGAAAAGATGACATCTCACAATTATAACTGGGATATTTAAATTTTATGGGAAAATTCAAGAATGCCCAGAGATTCCTGACAAGCATACTAAATGTCTGAATATTTTCAAGGGCTGATTTCTTAAGAAAAATCTGAGATGAGCAGGTTGGCTTTCAACAGTATCTGTTTTCTTAACTCCTTTACGCCTTGAAACCAGAACTGATCAGGCAGGTTGGAGCACAAAGTTTCTCTCAGCCCTGGCTATGACATGTGTACTGGTGATGACCCTGTATCTTTATTCCAGAAACTCATCTGGAACTTTTAAAAATACACCTTTCTAAATATATTGAGTCCAGATTTCATGGAGAGCAGTTCAGATTTCATGGAGAGCAGTTCAGATTTCATGAAGAGTTCAAAAGCTCCTGGTGATTCTGATGCATAGGAGAGAACCAGTCCCTTTACAATGGAGGCACCAAAGCTGGAGGAGAAGAAGGATAAGGAATCCTAAGCAAATTTGTTGACAGCTTGCAATGACAGCTTAACTATCCTGGGCATTTCTATTTCTAAAATAGAAGTTGGCTATGATAGAGTAAGCATTAAGATTTATGTTTTAATTTTTAAAATAAATCACCTATATTTCAAGTTCAAGTAGCTTGTTTTGTCCAGTCTTTTTATGTTTGAACAGTAAGAATTTAAGGTCCTTTAGTTTTATTGATATTTAGTTGACACACATCACTGCATAATGATTGACTTACATCAAAAAATGATTATCACAATAAATTTTGTGAACCTTAATTATCTCATAAGTACATAAGAAAAGAAAAAGAAAAGAAAATTTTTCTTCTGATAAGCACTCTTAAGAGTTACTTTCTAAACAACTTTCTATATGGAAACTATGGCTTTTGTAATTGTTATTTAGTCAAGTGGTGTTGAACTCTTTTGTGACCCCCATGGACCCCTGCCAGGCTCCTCTGTCCATGGAATTTCCCAGGCTGCCATTTCCTTCTCCAGAGGATCTTCCTGACCATACAACAGTGTTAATTATATTTATCATGTTGTACATTGCATCCCTAGTACTGATATTTCTTATAGCTGTAAGTCTGTCCTTTTGACTACCTCCACCCAATTCCCCCTACCCCCACATCCCCACATTTGATCTTTTTAAATTTTATTTTTGAAAGAAATTTGGATCTTGGATTATTTTGACTATATTTTGTTTTCCTAAAGATGTTTCTCAGCTTTACTCAAAACTGAGATGCTTGAGTGGACAGAGTTTAATAATCCTCTAATCATTAAAAAGTGAGTGCTTAGGAGTGCATTGTTGAAGGTGAAGTTGAAAACTTTTACTTTACCAAAGGCACACTCTATATCTAATGAGTAAGTGCTGGAACTTGAAGACAATTTCCTGGGCCTACATCCTGGGAGTAACTGTATCAGTGTAGGGAAGTAACTTTTATAAACCTTGGTTTCCCCTTCTGTAAGACGGAAATGTCTTATCTTGAGTTTTCCTAGGAGCTGACTTTGAAACTTATTTGAAAAGTAGAGAAAGGAAAAAATATATATATAGAAGGAGGAATGAGTAAAAGTGAGACAGGGAGGAGAAGGTGGCCAACAAAATGTGTATTTGGGGGCGGTTAACTTGTGGGACTTGGAGCTGACGCTCACAGGGGGAAATTTTGGGAATCAGTGCACTTACCCTACAAGGTTGGGGATCGTGGTTGTGAGAGGCAAGATACCAACTCTTGTCACTTTGAAAGAAGGCTGCTCCCCTGGGAGTTAATTCCCTGCCAGCCTGCTAGCCTGTCACACAAGCTAGTGCTGTGGGTTTCCGAAGTCAGAGAAAGCCCTTGGGTACTGGTTGAAGAAATACAGTTGCTGGAGATCGGAAGCTGGACAGTGTGCACTGAAGCAGTAAGTAGAAGGGAATAAGAGAGGGGACGGAACAGACCTTATTTCACAGGGCTACTGGCAAGACTGAATGAAGCAACACACATCAGACATTTACAATATACTCCGTCCTCAACGTGTCTGTCCCTCAAACTCAGACTGCTTATGAAGCTTTACATACTCATTCTTTTTTATAATCAAAACATTATTTTTATCTTTCACCATTCGTTCAAACTTTAGTAAGTAGCAGCAAACTTCCCCTAACTGTGGGTAAATATCCAGCCGGCGCATGGCTGTCCTGATCTTTCTTGAGTAATGGATTGTCCTAGAATCATTTTTGCAGTCATAATTCAGTAATCAGAAAAGTAGTAAGATTGCTACATTATACTAATTTTCTTAAATCTCTAGTGGCTGCTTTCTTATGATCATCACTCTCAACTTAAAAATTTTGTAACAGTGCAGTAAATGAATGATTATTTAAAATATAATCTTTACAAGTCCAATAATAAGAACTATTTCCATAATTATACTCTCTTCCTCGTGGCATATTAAAGTGTCAGTATAGTCATGAAAATTACATTTTCCCTCTGTTTGTACTTTCCAAGACCTGGCTGTTTAAGAAAAAAAAATTGTGTTGTTACTGTCATACAGCAAACTCAATATAACAGCAAAAGAATAAGCTGTGTTCCATTCTGTCTCATATATCTACAAAATTGCCCCCTGAATTCAGACATGCTGTTATATGAGATAGTTGATGATTTATGAGTCTATAGAATATAGCTGGATTCCCAGGTTACAGTTCAGTTTATGGCAAATCATAGATGTGTAAGGAGAGGTAAAATGATATGAAAGATATTGATAGGGAATACACGACAGTAAGACACTATTTTAACTGTCCATCTTGGGCTATCAAGAGTTTTAAAAGACGTCGCTGGATCCATTATTACTTGACAGAGCTTTAAAAGCAAAGAATAACAGTCTTTCTTCAGTCCATTGACAAGAAATATAACTACCTAAAGGCCAAGCTGTTAGATAATGTGGCTTTTATGGCATGACTATTTCCGTCATTGGCAGGAGTCCTACTTCGTATGTCCCAAATATGGAAGAAGTTTATCTGGTCTGTGTGCAAATTAAATGAGGATTTCAAAAGAGCTTTAAGTTAGGAAAGCTTCTACTATCATCATCTGTTTCTTGGATTTAAGCAGTGACAATGCCTTTGAAAACTTTTAGCTCTCTGCTTCATCTCACTCTAGGAGCAGCGTTTCCTAATGCTCATTGGTAAAGATAGAAAAAAAATCTCTAGTCCTGGTGAGAAGTTCTACTCTTTCTATTTCAGTCTTTCTTGCCTCCTTACTAAATCTTTTCAAAAGAAAACTGGTGATGGTGTTCGATATCTCTTTGGCATCAGGGCTATCGGCCCATGTTTCCATGAACAATGAAGAATAAAATATATGGAATTAGGTCCTTTTGTCCCCGTGCTTCTTTCTAGGAAGTCAAATAAATGTACCAACATGGAGTCAGCAGGTGTCTGTCCCCAACCATAGCCAAATCCATGTCATATTCTGGAAACAATTAACATGAAGGCAGATAGCTATTGGTATAAAGTTTGGCTTAAAATGCTTGGAAGATCTTTGTAAAAGCTAATGGATGTTACATTTAGTCACATGAATCCTGAATGGGATTGAAGTGTTTAGAAAAGCCTAGGAAAGTGTTTGGAAAATTATCTTCTGTGTTCCTGAGATGACCACAGGGAAAGAAAACGTGTTTTATAAACAAAAGTAACATGTACAAATTTGATGATGCTATGAGGAAAATACCTCTTGATTATTATTACACAGATTTTTACAGAAGATGTTTCACTGTTTAAATAGAGAAAATGTGAAAAATAAATATTCAGTTTGATTTTTTTTTGAAAATAGATCAGATTTGAACATCCAAAGCAAACCTGCTGAATAACTTAGCCTCTGGCTAATTCACTGTATATACGGGTCTTCATCCATCTCTAATCTAGAGCCATGGCTCCTTTCCCTTCATCTTACTTGCTTGTACAGTAAATACCTAGATTGCTTCTCTGATGTCCTATGGATAAAGAGCATTGACAAATTCAGTTGTTCTCCTTAATCTGTAGATCTTTAAATGAGAAAGTACTATAATTTGTTTCACAACTACAACTTATATGAGCACATAGATTAAGGATGTTGGTGGGGATTGAAAGGGTATGAGGAGGGGCTCCTGAAGCCCAGCGATGAGATTATCAGATCAAAATTTGTATTAATATAGATGAAAATAGAGAAGCATAGACAGATTTGAATATTGGTTTTGTGCTGTAATCAGTAGAATTTGGTGAGTGATGGTACATGTTTAATGAGAAAGAGAAGTCACTTTTGCTTCCACTTTTCTGGGATGAACAAGAAATGATACATGACAGAGAAGATAAAATTTTCTCTTGTAGAAATTTCAGAGGAAGAAATAATTGGACACCATTCATATCTTAGGGCTTCTTCAGTCATGCTGGGGATCAAGTAACATGTTATTTATGAGATCAATATATAAGTTGCAGAGCACTGTATAAATATAAAACTATCCGTGTGAATTGTTTTGCCAATTGTGATTAACATTTTGAATAATTTAGGGATTTATAGCTTCCAAAGTGCTTTAGTGTATATTATCTCATCGGACATCTCCTTGGTAGCCACATAAATATATCAACTTCTTTTCCACGTTGTGTTTTTATTTAAACTGTTCTTTCTGCTAGGAATGCCCCAGCTGTACTATTTTCCTGTCTACTCTACTTATCCTTAATGTCTTGGCTTAACTGTCTTTCTCCTGGTCCTCCAATCTCCATTGTATCCTTCTGTACAGCCTACCATGATGTAGAGAAAAGTAGTTTTCTTTCAAAATACTTAGCACTACTTGTAATCATGTATTAAAATGTGTGATAAGACTCATGTAGGGAATTTTTTTTTCCCCACTGTATCACCTGTTCAACCACAATATAAAAGATAAATAAATATTTTTTAAACAATAGTTTTAAAAATTTCTCTTTACATATGGAAAACATACTTCACATCTTTTACTATGTTTGATGTTATAGTTCCTCTTAGGCTTTTATCAGCATTATTATTATTGATACCATACTATAATTGTAATTTTTCTAGGTCCGTTAGAGCATGAATTCCTTGAGAAAATGTATTCATGTCCAGTTCATCTTGGCATTCCATCCCTTAATTCAGGGCATAAAATGGAGTCAACATACAGTTTGCTGACTGAAAGGGTCATTGAGACCTATAAGGAAATTTTGTGCCCAGTTTTAAAGTGAAGAAGGCTTACTTACTTATATTAAGATATTGCCCTGATGGGGCTTCCCTGATAGCTCAGTTGGTAAAGAATCTGCCTGCAATGCAGGAGACTCCAGGTTGATTCCTGGGTCAGGAAGATCCCTGGCAGAAGGAATAGGCTACCCACTCCAGTATACCTGGTCTTCCCTTGTGGCTCAGCTGGTAAAGAATCCACCTGCCATATGGGAGACGTGGGTTCGATCCCTGGGTTGGGAAGATCCCCTGGAGAAGGGAAAAGCTACTCACTCCAGTATTCTGGCCTGGAGAATTCCATGGACTATAGTCCATGGGGTTGCAAAGAGTAGTCCATGGGGTTGCAAAGAGTTGTCCATGGGGTTGCAAAGAGTTGCACACGACTGAGCGACTTTCACTTTCTGATGGGCAATCAATTTAATTTAACACATACATCTAGGAACCTGCTGGAACACTCTGTCAGAATGGAGACTGGTGGGCACCACCGCTGGGCTTTCCCTTTCCCCTGCGCCACAGCACCAGTATCTCCCAGAAGGGAGATGAACCCTGTCCTCTCCAGGCATCTCTGTGGTTGCAGCCTAGGGAGACTTGTTGACAGCCTGACTCTAGAGGCTAGTGGTGTCCGCCTTCTGGGTCCCATGGGACTGTTATAATCAGTGTTTTGCCCTGAATGCAATCAGAGTAGCAAGAGGAAAAAGAATGAAAAAAATGAAGAGAGTATAAAGGAGCTTATCGGACAACATCAAATAGACTAACATCTCCATTATAGAGGTCCTAGAAGAGAAGAGGGAGAGAAAGGGGCAGAAATCTTGTTTGAAAATGTAATAACTGGAAAGCTTCACTAACCTAGGGAAAGAAATAATGATATTTATAATGCCTGAATCTTATATAATGAATCCTTTATAAATTAGAAAAATCACTTAGTACTATTAATTAAAGAGAGAAGAGTGAAAGTCGTTCAGTTGTATCTGACTCTTTGTGACCCCATCGACTATACATTCTATGGAATTCTCCAGGCCAGAACACTGGAGTGGGTAGCCTAAATCTTCTCCAGTGAATCTTCCCAAACCAGGATTCAAACTGAGGTCTCCTGCATTGCAGGCAGATTCTTTACCAACTGAGTTACCAGGGAAGCCCAGAGAGGAGAAAGGTGAGTCTTAAAAATATGCTTTATTTTTGATCTTTTAATTCCACCCTTAAAATTTTTTAAGGGAATAATAAGAAATTCACACAAGGATTTGCATACATGTTTTAATGAATTGTTATTTATAATAGTGGAAATTTGGAAACAAATGTGCAAAATGAAAGTAAAATAAAGCATGACCATTCAGTTGGTGGACAACTATGAAGTTTTAAGAATTCACATTTTTGAAAAATACTGATATGAAAAATGTTCATTGTATAAAGTTTAATGAAAAGCAGATGACAGACCTGTAGGAAATGATCCTAATTTTTAAAAACATACATGAGAGAAAAGATGAGCAGGAAATATGCCAAAATTAGCTATGAATGGCTCTCTCTGTGCTGTTGTATTATGAGAAATTTTTTTTTTTTTATAGTCTCAGTACTAAGTTATTTAAAATGTACATGTATTATTTTTATAATTAGAAAAAAAGGCATGCTATATTGGTTTACTACATGCAATGCCCTATATTAGTATAGAAGAAAAGGAGACATGCTTTTTCTATCCTTGAATAGCTTAAGTTAGAGAAATGAGTGATACGTGTATAAGTAGTTGGGTTTCCGAGGTGGCTCAGTGGTAATTAATCCACTTGCCATTGCAGAAGAAGTGGGTGGGATCTCTGGGTTAGGAAGATCCTCTGGAGGAGAAAATAGTAACCCACTCCTGTATTCTGGCCTGGGAAATCCCATGGAGAGAGGTGGGCTATAATCCATAGGTTGCAGAGTCAGACACTACTGAGCAACTGAGCACGCACGCATATGGCAAGTTTATAAACAATAATAATGAATACAAAGATTAGAAAAAATGGAAAACAAACTCATTTTGCATACCTGCTAGTCTGGCACTATGCTGCGTGCATTCCTTAACTCTATCACATTTCTGGGTACCAACAGTCCTGTGAGGCTGGTAGTGTTATCTCCATTTTAGCCAAGAGAAAATCGAAAGTCACTGAAATTAAGTATATTTTCCCAGATCACCCACAGATATGCAGTGGTAGTTCGAAGATTCAGCTCCAGGCTTGAGTCATTTTTGTAAAAATAGATCGTTTCTACCTTGTGTGCACTTCCGTTAGGAAGACACAAGAACAGATGATGATTATCATTAACCTCCGCATTTCAGTGCAATCCATGAATGCTCACTCATTTTTTTCTTGAGAGACCTGGGGATTGTCCTCAACCAGAAAGGCTGCAGAATATTTTTTAATTCCTTCAAGGACTAGTTCAGTGACTGTCTTATATGCTCAGTATGTTATGAGTACAGAATTTTTTTGTTTCTGATACTTGATTGCTCTTCCCTGGTGGCTCAGAGGTTAAAGCGTCTGCCTTGCAATGCCGGAGACCTGGGTTTGATCCCGGGGTCGGGAAGATCCCTTGCAGAAGGAAATGGCAACCCACTCTAGTATTCTTGCCTGGAGAATCCCATGGACAGAGGAGCCTGGTGGGCTACAGTCCGTGGGGTCACAAAGAGTCGGGCACGACTGAGCGACTTCATTCATTGAATCTACATAGCCGTCAATCTCTTCTGCTAAAGGGGAGTTCTTAAACACCAAAGAGGAGGCAGCAAAGCGTGATTAATGGCTGCAGCTGGATTACTTTTCTGGCCAGTTCTCCTTATCTACAAGTGATATAACTTGGCAGAAAGTCAGAAAATGGATGTTTTAATCAACCCTCCATTCACCTGTGACAGATCTCTGTCCAAAAAGGAGTGGACTGACCCATGTCCTTCCTCTCCTTTGTCTATATTACAGGGGGTTGGGCTCCATTTTCTCTGACATGGGAGAAGAATTTATTCAAAATAATGGTCCTCATTTAGATAGCTCTGGGAGTTAGATCTATCACTATGCCCAGACAGCACAACCAGACTTAATTTCCCCTTCTATTAAACAAATAAAACCTCTCCCTCGTGTCTGCTACTAAAACATGCCAGTAGCTAGAGATTTATGAGTTTGTCCAAGCCTCCAATGCAGGAAGCCTAGAATTTCTTTTGTTGTTTAACTCAGAACTTTAACCAAGCAAAAGTTCTTGGGAGTAGTGAAGGGGAGAAAAAATGTAGGATGTTTTTTATTTAAGAAACATGACATTAAATATTTTATTTCACTTTAGCTTTTATACATTAAAATTCAACTTTATGATCATTAGTCTTATTATTTTAAGTACTATCTTCTTTTTATTTCTACCTTAATGTGATGGTAAATGACTTGGGAAATAGATTTTCTTCACTATCAGAAAAATCAAAATTTCATATGGAATTTTTCAGTCTATCTAGCATCCTGATATGAAACATTAAATTTATTTTCTTATATAATCCTAACCATAATGACATTATTTGAGTGCATGCCTTAAGATCTGAAAAATAAGTATGATTTCCCTCATGCTCTAAAATGAAGACACTCTGGCTTAAAGAGTTTAAATACATTATTCCAAGTTGTATACTGGTAATTGCTCTGTGCCTGTGTTCAGTCACTAAGTTGTGTCTGACTCTTTATGACTCTGTGGACTGTAGCCCACCAAGCTCCTCTGTCCATGGATTTTCCAGGCAAAAATACTGGAGTGGGTTGCCATTTCCTTCTGCAGGGGATCTTCCCGACCCAGGGATCCAACCTATGTTTCCTGCATCTCCTGCACTGGAGAATTCTCTACCACTGAGCCACCCCAGGAAAGCCCTTTAGTGGTAATTATTTGACCTCAAATTCTAACCTGAGTCTTTCAACATATGGATTCCATACATTATTATCTTTCCCTGTCATCATACTCACTTTTATGTCAAATATAATTGTTGAAGCACATGAAAATATGTTCATCACTAGTCATTATGGGAATGCAAATTAAAACCACAGTGATATATCACTTCACACCCATTAGAATGGCTATTAAAAAAAAAACACATACCACAAAACAGAAAATAACAAGTGTTGACAAAAATGTGAAAAGTTAGAAATCTTACGTGTTGCTGCTGGAAATGTAAAATGATAACAGCCATTGTGGAAAAACAGAATAGCAGTTACTCAAAAGTCAAATCCCAGAATTATCGAAAGATCCAATAATTCCACTTCTGGATATACCCTATGAAGAGCTGAAAGCAAGGACTCAGTTGAAAGCAGGGATTTTATACTAATGTCCATAGAAGCACTATAGGCAAAGGTAAAAACAATCCCTCATCCATCAATAGATAAAAGCTTAAACAAAATGTGCTATATGCATACAACGGAAAATTATTCAACCTTAAAAATTATAGAAGTTATGATACCTGCTACAATATGGGTGAATATTTGAGACATTAAACTAAGTGAAATAAAGCAGACAGAAAATTATAAATATCATATGATTCCACATAAATACATACTTAGAATAGGAATAGACAGTAGATTAGAGTTACCATATGCTGGGGATGGTGGTGAAGAAAACAGTGATTACTTGTTTAAGGAGTAGAGAGTTTCTCTTTGGGAAAATGAAAATATTCTGGAAATAAATAGTAGTGATTGGTTGCACAGTACTGTGAACATAGTCAATGCAACAGAACTGTATATTTTTTAATGGTTAAAATATTATATCAGTTCAGTTCAGTTGCTCAGATGTGTTAGACTCTTTGCGACCCATGGACTGCAGCACGCCAGGCCTCACTGTCTATCACCAACTCCTGGAGTTTAGTCAAACTCATGTCCATTGAGTTGGTGATGCCATCCAACCATCTCATCCTCTATCATCCCCTTCTCTCACCTTCAATCTTTCCCAGCATCAGGGTCTTTTCAAATGAGTCAGCTCTTAGTGTCAAGTGGCCAAAATATTGGAGTTTCAGCTTCAATTTAGTTCAGGACTGATTTCCTTTAGGATGGACTGGCTAGATCTCCTGGCAATCCAAGGGATCCTCAAAAGTCTTCTCCAACACCATAGTTCAAAAAGCATCAATTCTTCGACACTCAGCTTTCTTTATAGTCCAACTCTCACATCCAAAATATTATATATTTTACCACAATTAAAACATAATTGTTAAAAATTCTGCAAATTAGGGTTTATGAAGCCATCTCTCTGGTGGATATTGAGCTCATGAAACTAATGTATTCAAAATGTTAAATTAGGTTGTGGGAAATTCTGAGAGCTCTATGGAATAAGAAGAAACTGTCTGGACAGAGAGAGATGAGATAAACGCAGCAATACAATTTCATATCTCAAGCCTCAAGCATTCCCCAAATTCGAAAATGAAATTTAATCTAGCAGTAATGAGATGGAGATTACGTATACAGATTTTAGACCATGCAAATCTGAAAGAATTAGATGGGAGCATGGATTGAAAGCCCCTGATTATGTAGTGACTCTGAAAAGGAACTAAACATGTTGATTTGAGGTTCACATGGTCACCCTGTGATGTCCTTGCCTTTTATTCCTGCTTTCTGACCCTTGAGTAATCATATTATTATCATGAATTGTCACTCTCACTCCTCTGAAACGGTAAACATGCTTCTTTTGATAATTAGGAAGTTTATCAACCACAGAAAGTTTTACATTAAATAAAGAGATAAGGAAGTATATTAACCAAACATCATCTATATCTTGAATTCAAGATCTGGAATATATATATATTTTTATTATGGGGTTAGCTTTAGAGCTCAGATTTGATGTCTAAAAGATTTATAATGTTTAATTGAATCTGGTAAGTGAAAGGATTTGAGTAGAAATTAAAATGTACAATTTTGAAATTGTGCTTTTAAGCTAAAACTATATCTGAGAGTTGACTAATTTTGTAAAAATCCAAAACTGGAGATGCACCTTATTTTCAATCCTATCTTATTATATTCACAAGACTGTCTTAAATGTATAGGGAAATTTTCTTTGTGAAAGTTTTGATATTGAGCTATTAGGAAGTATATAAAATACTTAAAATAAATATATTAAATTTCTAAACACAGTCTAAAATAGTCTAGAAAATATAATTTATTAAAATTTTCAATGGAATTAATTATTTAAAGTAATTTAGTCTATTCAATTTGAATTAATTGAACATCCATCAAAGAAAAAGAAAATAATTACTCTTTACTTATTAGTTTTATAACTAGTAGAATAAGATTTGGTAGTTAAATTAAAAGCCTAAAAGAAGCTAGTTTCTTTTTTTAATTACAATTTTAATAAACGTTCAATTAATTAGAAAGCTAAGTAATTGAACACAGCTTTCACTATGCACAAATGCCCCTTCAAGACATTTAACAACTCAGACAAGTAAATCAACTATACTTCAATAAAATAAAGTTACAAAAATGAGTTCACACTGATGATTTTGACATAAAAATGACACTAAAGCAATGATTCTCAGCTCCAATGGATACACTTTTGGTTTGGGGTCAACTAAATTGTTAGTAACAAAGTCACTCGAATCACTTGCGTTACAGAGGAGAGTGGATAATTGGCTGTCCCTGTAATAACATCTACCTGATTCCTTATTTTACTGCATGCTTTCTTCAGTGGGAATGTTTGTGAATCACAGTGCACTGCGCTTTGCTGGAGCAGCCATGAAGAGATACCCCACGTCCAAGTCAAGAGAAAACCCACTAAGATGGTAGGCGCTAAGAGAAGGCATCAGAGGGCAGAGAGACTGAAATCATAATCACAGAAAACTAGTCATTCTGATCACATGGACCTGTGATCAGCCTGGTCTAACTCAATGAAACTAAGCCATGTTGTGCAGGGCCACCCAAGACGGACGGATCATGGGGTAGGGTTCTGACAGAATGTGGTCCACTGGAGAAGGGAATGGCAAACCACTTCAGTATACTTGCCTTGAGAACCCCATGAAGAGTATGAAAAAGCAAGAAGATAGGATACTGAAAGATGAATTCTCCAGGTCGGTATATACCCAATATGCTACTGGAGCTCAGTGGAGAAATAACTCCAGAAAGAATGAAGGAACAGAGTCTACAAAAAACAACACCCAGTTGTGGATGTGATTGATGATGGAAGTGAAGTCTGATGCTGTAAAGAGCAATACTGCATAGGAACCAAGAGTATTAGGTCCATGAATCAAGGCAAATTGGAAGTGGTCAAACAGGAGATGGCGAGAGTGAACATTCTAGGAATCAGCAAACTAAATGGACTGGAATGGGTGAATTTAACTCAGATGACCATTATATCTACCCCTGTGGGCAGGAATCCCGTAGAAGAAATAGGAGCCATCATAGTCAACAGAAGAGTCTGAAATACAGTACTTGGATGCAATCTCAAAAACAACAGAATGATCTCTGTTGGTTTCCAAAGCAAATCATTCAATATCACGGTAATCCAAGTCTATGCCCCAACCAGTAATGTGGAAGAAGCTGAAGTTGAATGGTTCTATGAAGACTTACAAGACCTTCTAGAACTAACACCCCCAAAGATGTCCTTTTCTTTATAGGGGACTGGAATGCAAAAGTAGGAAGTCAAGAAAGAAGCTGCAATTGAATGGTACTGTGAAGACCTACAAGACCTTTTAGAGCTAATACCCTAAAAGATGTCCTTTTCATTATAGAGGACTGGAATGCAAAAGTAAGAATTCAAGAAACACCGAGAGTAAAAGGGAAATTTGGCCTTTGAGTACAGAATGAAGCAAGGCAAAGGCTAATAGAATTTTGCCAAGAGAACGCACTGGTCATAGCAAACATTTTCTTCCAACAACACAAGAGAAGACTCTCTGTCTTGGACAAAGACATCACCAGGTGGCCAACTCCAAAATCAGATTGATTATATTATTTGCAGTCAAATATGGAGAATCTCTTTTCAGTCAGCAAACACAAGACCGGGAGCTGACTGGCTCAGATCATGAACTCCTTATTGCCAAATTCAGACATAAATTTAAGAAAGTAGGGAAAAACACTAGACCATTCAGGTATGACCTAAATCAACCCCCTTACAATTATACAGTGGAAGTGACAAATAGATTCAAGGGACTAGATCTGATAGACAGAGTGCCTGATGAACTATGGACAGAGGTTTGAGACATTGTACAGGAGACAGGGATCAAGACCATCCCCAAGAAAAAGAAATGCAAAATACGAAAACAAAACAGCAAAATGGCTGTCTGAGGAGGCCTTACAAATAACTGTGAAAAGAAGAGAAGCGAAAAGCAAAGGAGAAAAGGAAATATATAAGCATCATAATGCAGAGTTCCAAAGAATAGCAAGGAGAGATAAGAAAGCCTTCCTCAGCAATCAGTGCAAAGAAATAGAGGAAAACAATAGAATGAGAAATACTAGAGATTTCTCCAAGAAAATCAGAGATACCAAGGGAACATTTCATGCAAAGATGGTCTCGATAAAGGACAGAAATTGTATGGACCTAACAGAAGCAGAAGATATTAAGAAGAGGTGGCAAGAATACACAGAGGAACTGTACAGAAAAGATCTTCATGACCCAGATAATCACGATGGTGTGATCACTCACCTAGAGCCAGACATCCTGGAATGTGAAGTCAAGTGGGCCTTAGAAAGCATCACTATGAACAAAGGTAGTGGAGGTGATGGAATTCCAGTTGAGCTGTTTCAGATCCTGAAAGATGATGCTGTGAAAGTGCTGCACCCAATTTGCCAGCAAAATTGGAAAACTCAGCACTGGCCACAGGACTGAAAAGGTCATTTTTATTTCAATCCCAAAGAAAGGCAATGCCAAAGAATGCTCAAACTACCGCACAATTGCACTCATCTCACACGCTAACAAAGTAATGCTGAAAATTCTCTAAGCCAGGCTTCAGCAATACGTGAATCATGAAATTCCAGATTTTCAAGCTGGATTTAGAAAAGGCAGAAGAACCAGAGATCAAGTTGCCAACATCCACTGGATCATGGAAAAAGCAAGAGAGTTCCAGAAAACATCTATTTCTTCTTTATTGACTATGCCAAAGTCTTTGACTATGTGGATCACAACAAACTGTGGAAAATTCTGAAAGAGATGGGAATACCAGACCACCTGACCTGCCTCTTGATAAATCTGTATGCAGGTTAGGAAGCAACAGTTAGAACTGGAGATGGAACATCAGATTGGTTCCAAATAGGGAAAGGGGTATGCCAAGGCTGTATATTGTCATCCTGCTTATTTAACTTATATGCTGAGTACATCATGAGAAACTCTGGGCTGGATGAAGCATACCAAGGCTGTATATTGTCACCCTGCTTATTTAACTTATATGCTGAGTGCATCATGAGAAACTCTGGGCTGGATGAAGCATAAAATGGAATTAAGATTGCCGGGAGAAATATCAATAACCTCAGATATGCAGATGACACCACCCTTATGGCAGAAAGTGAAGAACTAGAAAGCCTCTTGATGACAGTGAAAGAGGAGAGTGAAAAAGTTGGCTTAAAGCTCAACATTCAAAAAATGAAGATTTAGCATCTGGTCCCATCACTTCATGGCAAATAGATGGAGAAATAGTGGAAACAGTGGCTGACTTTATTTGGAGGGGGGGCTCCGAAATCACTGCAGATGGTGATTGCAGCCATGACATTAAAAGACACTTGTTCCTTGGAAGGAAAGTTATGACCAACCTAGACAGCATATTCAAAAGCAGAGACATTACTTTGCCAACAATGGTCCGTCTAGTCAAGGCTATGGTTTTTCCAGTCGTCATGTATGGATGTGAGAGTTGGACTGTGAAGAAAGCTGAGCATCAAAGAATCGATGCTTTTGGACTGTGGTATTGGTGAAGACTCTTTAGAGTCCCTTGAACTGCAAGGAGATCCAACCAGTCCATCCTAACGGAAATCAGTCCTGCGTGTTCATTGAATGGACTAATGTTGAAGTGAAACTCCAATACTTTGGTCACCTGATGTGAAGCACTGACTCATTTGAAAAGACCCTGATGCTGGGAGAGATTGAGGACATAAGGAGACGGGGATGACAGAGGATGAGATGGCTAGATGGCGTTAGTGACGCAATGGACATGGGTTTGGGTAAAGTCCGTGTTGGTGATAGACAGTGAGGCCTGGCGTGCTGCAGTCCTTTGGGTCACAAAGAGTTGGACACAACTGAGCGGCTGAACTGAACTGAACTGGGGTATCTAACTATCATCAACAAAGATTCCCTGCCACCCCAAGAACTGTAAAATGGCTAGGAGACTGAGAAGATTAAGAAAACTAAATGTAAGACAATGGCTCTTTGGCAAAGAATCTGTCTGCCGATGCAGGAGACATAAGAGATGTGGGTTAGATCCCTGGGTTGGGAAGATCACTTGGAAAAGGAAATGCAACCCACTCCAGTATTCTTGCCTTGGGAAATCCCATAGACAGAGGTGCCTTGCAGGCTACATTCCAGGGGCTAACGAGAGTCAGACACGACTTAGCAACTAAACAACAACAACAAAGTAAGACAAAGGGTTCCTTAGAATTTCCCTTCTTTTGATTTCTAGCACAGACAGAACACCATTTCTTGCTAGACACACTTGCAGAAATATTCCTGTGGTTCTGTCTCTGCCACAAAGTATTGAAAGAGTAAGACTTAATATATGGAATTTTAGGGCATTGAAATTTTTAACAAAATTTTCTTGATTCTGGTTGTGTACCACTAAATAGGAGTTTACTAAGTACAAACTGTCTCTACCTCTGGGTATTAATTCTTAAGAAAAGTTATCTTAAGGGTAAACAAAAGAAAGCACAGAATGGGTCTTATATATAACCTATAAGCAAAGTGTGCTGATAAATATTTAATAACCAGGTATCCAAGGAAAAACAAAAGCAAAGCAAAATAAAACAAAAACACTGATATGGAACATTTGTCAATGTCTCTGTTGTAAATAATCTCACCACAGTCAATTTCAAGTTTTAAACATTAGCTCAAGCATAAGCAGTTCCAGCACATTAGTACCTTTAGCTCTTCTATTCCTGACAACTACATATAAGCTATAGTTGTCAGTTCATGTTACTTCATGACCATGGATCACAAATCGATCCCTAATTTGCCAGGCAGACATACTATACATTCCTACTCAGTTCATATTCCCATTGCTCTCAATAACTATTCTGTACCTTTTCCTTTCTCCCAAACCCCAAACTATATGTTTCCCATTTTCACTCTCAGCTGATGATGGCCTTCCTCTGTTCATTAAAAAGTGAAAAGTAAAGCAATCAGATAAGAAGAGCTACAGACTTCCTCCATCCCAGGACCTACCTCGAAGCATCTGAATTCTTTTCCTCCACCTTCCTGTCTGCTCCTGTCTAAAACCAATGCCTGCCTTTGTGGGCCAGGGTCCATCCTCTGTTTTACTCATCATCACTCCTGTAAATCTCCCCACTCTTTTCTACAGCATTATTGTAGATGTGACAACTAGATCAATACTATCTGTTGAAGTGTTAAAATTAGTATTATTTTCTTAAAGCTTCTCTCAGCCCTACCTTTTTTTTTTTTTTTTTTTTCCCTTTTTCAGCAGAATCACTCTTGAATGAGTTGCCTATACTTATGTCATCAGTTTCTCCTCTTGCCACTGTCTCTCAAGCCACTCCTGTCAGGCTTTTACGATCATCTCCGCACTACCAAGAGTGCCTTATCACAGCCACTGTAGTGTCCCACTTACACCCTTCAGATCTGTATCATTTCTCTGTGCTGGAGGTCAGCCTCCAAACTCCCAGGATCAACATCTCTGCCTGAGAGTCTTTCCAGATACTCAGGTAGTCACATTTATGTGATAAGGGGGTGAGAAACATCAGGAAATTAACATCCTCCAGATGGCATATTCAAAAGCAAAGACATTACTTTGTCCGTCTAGTCAAGGCTATGGTTTTTCCTGTGGTCATGTATGGATGTGAAAGTTGGACTGTGAAGAACGCTGAGCACCGAAGAATCGATGCTTTTGAACTGTGTTGTTGGAGAAGACGTTTGAGAGTCCCTTGGACTGCAAGGAGATCCAACCAGTCCATTCTGAAGGAGATCAGCCCTGGGATTTCTTTGGAAGGAATGATACTAAAGCTGAAACTCCAGTACTTTGGCCACCTCATGCGAAGAGTTGACTCATTGGAAAAGACTCTGATGCTGGGAGGGATTGGGGGCAGGAGGAGAAGGGGACAACAGAGGATGAGATGGCTGGATGGCATCACTGACTCCATGGACGTGAGTCTGAGTGAACTCCGGGAGTTGGTGATGGACAGGGAGGCCTGGCGTGCTGCGATTCATGGGGTCGCAAAGAGTGGGACACAACTGAGCAACTGAGCTGAACTGAGCTGAACTGATAGTCCCCCCACTCCTCCCTCACAGTATTAACTAATTCTTGGTGACGGTTTGGTGGTTTAGTCGTCAAATCCGGTCAGACTCTTTGGAACACCATGGACTGTAGCCCACCAGGCTCATTTGTCCATGGGATTTCCCAGGCAAGAGTGCTGGAGTGGATTGCCATTTCCTCCTCCAGGGAATCTTCCCGACCGAGGGATCAAACCCACATCTCCAGCACTGCAGGCAGATTCTTCACCACTGAGCCACCAGGGAAGCCCATGGTGGGTATAAAATACCATAACCTCCTGCCTCTTGGATGGAATAATTCTGCGCTGTTTTATACTCTTCCCCCGAGTTTTCTTGTGGAATGGAGCTCCAGTTGTCACGTATTGCTCAGTAATGCACACTGATTGGCTGCTTTCTCTTCTCTTCTTCACGCCATGTCCCTGCTCCACTATTGGCATTCCTGCACCTCTCAAATGAACTCTGTCCTCTCCAGTTTTTGTTTAGAATCTGCTGCTGAGGAAACCAAAACTAACGCCACCACCAGTGACCTCCGCATCACTGAACTGAATGATCAATTCTCAGGTTTCTTCTTTTGGCCTTTCAGTAGGAACTTACACAGTTGATCTCTCCCTGCTGCTCACTAGCTCGACACACCTTTAGATTTTTCTGCTAAATCACACGTCATTTCTTCTCAGCCTCTTTTCTTAGTTTTGTCTCTTTCTCACTTCTGTGTTTGGAGTGCTACAGGTACTCCAAGCAGTCCTTGGTCCTGTTCTTTCCTCTGTCAGTGATTGTCCAGGTTTTATAGGCCATCTCTATGATTTTTGTCAGTCTGCTCCATTCCCTTTCTGATTCTAATTCATATATTAGTTCCATAATGATGTCATTTCTGTCTTCATTTCCTTCGGTATGCAATTTCTCTTATCATTTTATTCTGTTGTATTATAATCTTGTGTTTGAATTCTTATTTTATTGAATTCACGGTTTTGTTACATATTTCTATAGTGTAAAGCAACTTTGTGAAATTTTCTTCTATTTTTGTTTTTTTTCTCAACCCAGGGATTGAACCTGGGTCTTCTGCACTGCAGGCAGATTCTTTACCATCTGAGCCACCAGGGAAGCCCCATAATGTAAAGCAATTTTGTGAAATGTTCTTCTACTTGTGGTTTTCTTCTAGGTTGAATTATCAGTCTGAATCTTGCAAACTGTTCTTGTCTTTCATCTTTGTCACATTATGCATACATTGGAGCCACAAATTTTCTATTTATCCAGCTCATAGTTAGGTAGCTTTTCTGCACTAAGTCATCATATTAGCTCTGATATAATGTAACTTCCCTTTTGACTCCAGAACTACCAGATATCTTTGTACAGCTTGGTTGTTGCACAGGGCATCTGGTTCAAGAGACAACTGAGGTTGATTTTGTTTATTATTATCATTATTAATATTATGTGTTCATGATTGGTTGGGATCAGGTTTATGATTGGATGATCACCACAATTCATGGTGCTGCATCTCTTCATGGGAGCTCTGTTACCTAATTCGTGTAAGTATGCCTTAGACTGGTCTTGATATGTTCTCTTCCCTCTGTAACTGAGACCAGGCTTTTTTGGGTCCCTTGCAAATTGTAGTTTAAAAATCTACTTATTTCATCTTCTAGCTACTTTCCTAAAGCTTGAGAGAATAAGGGTGAAAAGAGCTCAGCTCAAGGGATAATGGACATGTCATACCCTGACACCCAAGCTCTGTTCGCCTGAGATTTCTCAAATTTCTTGTGCCCAGATTTAGGCCATATACTTGAGAATGGTATATGGAGTGATTTCTGTTCTCATAGGGATTATCCACACACTGTGAATTTTTTCCCACTTTAGGAAGGGTTTCTGCAGCCCTATTAAGTGCAAACTCACCCACATATTTAAATTAATCCTCTTCAGCAGCCATTTAGTCAACTTTTTACCAGTAGAATAGAAAGGCCAGGATTCTCCTCAGTTGCTTTTCTCAAAATGTGGAGGGTCTCACTGAAGATATTCAGAAAGTTTCTTGACTTAGTGATCTAGTTTTGGGGGAGGTTGCAGTGATTTGTGGCTGAACAGTATTTCCTTACTCCATGCAAAACCTTTTCTTTTTTTCTTGACTAATCACCTATAGTCATTTGATCATTATTAAAAGCTTTTAATTAAAACAAATGTTTTGTTCATCTCATTAAGGAAGACAAATTCTCTAGCACACTTTAAAAAAAAACATGATTTTAAAACCCAGAACACAGAAGTCAAAATTTAAAAAGAAAAGTGATTCCAAAAATGAAACTATGATTGCATCTATAGATGATTGCTGGTCAGAGCTGTGGTTATTTAAGAAAGCTGTGGTACATATACACAATGGAGTATTACTCAGCCATTAAAAAGAATACATTTGAATCAGTTTTAATGAGATGGATGAAACTGGAGCTGATTATACAGAGTGAAGTAAGCCAGAAAGAAAAACACCAATACAGTATACTAACACATATATATGGAATTTAGAAAGACGGTAATGATAACCCTGTATGCGAGGCAGCAGAAGAGACACAGATGTATAGAACGGACTTTTGGACTCTGAGGGAGAGGGAGAGGGTGGGATGATTTGGGAGAATGGCATTGAAACATGTATACTATCATGTAAGAAACTAATCACCAGTCTATGTTCGATACAGGATACAGGATGCATGGGGCTGGTGCACGGGGATGATCCAGAGAGATGATATGGGTGGGAGGTGGGAGGGGGGCTCAGGATTGGGAGCTCGTATACACCCATGGCAGATTCATGTCAATGTATGGCAAAACCAACACAGTATTGTAAAGTAAAATAAAGTAAAAATAAAATTTTTAAAAAGTAATGTAAACTTGATCACAGTAAATGATTTGTTTACATAATTAAGCCAAGAAAAGAATTTTCCCCAAAGGTGTAGTTACCCTCTACTATCAAGTGAAGTGAAGTGAAAGTCGTTCAGTCTTATCTGACTCTTTGTGACCCCGTGGATTATATAGTCCATGGAATTCTCCAGGCCAGAATACTGACGTGGGTAGCCTTTCCCTTCTCCAGGGGGTCTTCCCAGCCTAAGGATCAAATCCAGATCTCTCGCATTGCAGGCAGATTATTTACCAGCTGAGCCACCAGGGAAACCCATGAATACTAGAGTGGGTAGCCTATCCCTTCTCCAGTGGATCTTCCCAACTAGGAATTGAACCCAGGTCTCCTGCATTGCAGGCGGATTCTTTACAAATTGAGCTTTCAGGGAAGTTATACTATCAAAACTTCCCACAACTATCTATTCCTCATCTCTCCTTCACAGAAACAGCCATCATTATGAAAGGGAGTTAGACAGATTTGCTGTAGGAGCTCCATCCAGAATAAATCAACATTTTCACTTCCCTAGTGGCTCAAGATGGTAAAGAACCTGCCTGCAATGCAGGAGACCTGAATTTGATCCCTGAATCAGGAAGGTGTCCTGGAGGAGGGCATGGGAACTCACTCTAGTATTCTTGCCTGGAAAATCCCATGGATGGAACAACCTGGTGGGTTCCAGTCCATGAGGTCTCTACAGTTGGGACACAACTGAGGACTAGTACTACTACAGGCCAGAAAAATACAGGGTCTTCTCCCCCTTCTCTTCCTTCTACTTTTCCCTCACAAAAATCATTTCCTTACTATAAAAGATTTACAGCACTCATGAAATGTTTTCTCATCCAACTTTGCATATGGCAACTCCAGAAAGCAGAGCTTGCAGATTTCATTGTTTAAGTACAAGAAAGGACCATTCTGGTATCAGAATTCCAAAGTATCAACTTAATTGTTTTGCTTGTTAGCTTGATTTCTCCTTTAAAAGTCAGAAGCAACTTAAAGGTGGAAATAATGCGAAGAAGGCTTAAAGAAAAAAAAGTGTCATTAAAACAATTCTAAACGATTATTTAAACTTTAGCATTTAAGATCAAATTACCAACATTTGCTGGATCATGGAAAAAGCAAGAGAGTTCCAGAATAACATCTATTTCTGCTTTATTGACTATGCCAAAGCCTTTGACTGTGTGGATCACAACAAACTCTGAAAAATTCTTCAAGAGAAGGGAATACCAGACCACTTGACCTGCCTCTTGAGAAATCTGTATGCAGGTCAGGAAGCAACAGTTAGAACTGCACATGGAACATCAGACTGGTTCCAGATAGGGAAAGGAGTATGTCAAGGCTGTATATTGTCACCCTGCTTACTTAATTTATATGCAGAGTACATCATGAGAAATGCTGGGCTAGATGAAGCACAAGCTGGAATCAAGATTGTCAGGAGAAATATCAATAAACTCAGATATGCAGATGACACCACCCTTATGGCAGAAAGTGAAGAAGAACTAAAGAGCCTCTTAATGAAAGTGAAAGAGGAGAGTGAAAATGTTCACTTAAAACACAACATTCAGAAAACAAAGATCATGACATCTGGTCCCATCACTTCATGGCAAATAGATGGGGAAACAGTGATAGACTTTGTTTTCTTGGGCTCCAGAATCACTGCAGATGGTGATTGTGGCCATGAAATTAAAAGACAGTTGCTCTTTGGAAGAAAAGTTATGACCAACCTAGACAGCCTATTAAAAAGCAGAGACATTACTTTGCCAACAAAGCTCTGTCTAGTCAAAGCTGTGGTTTTTCCTGTAGTCATGTATAGATGTGAGAGTTGGACTGTAAAGAAAGCTGAGCACTGAAGAATTGATGCTTTTGAACTGTGGTGTTGAAGAAGACTCTTGAGAGTTCCTTGTACTGCAAGGAGATCCAACCAGTCCATCCTAAAGAAGATTAGTCCTGGGTATTCATTGGAAGGACTGATGCTGAAGCTGAAACTCCAATACTTTGGCCACCTGATGCAAAGAACTGACTCACTGGAAAAGATCTTGATACTGGGAAAGATAGAAAGCAGTAGGAGAAGAGGACGACAGAATGAGATGGTTGGATTGCATCACTGACTGAATGGACATGAGTCTGAGTAAACTCCGGGAGCTGGTGATGGACAGGGAAGCCTGGCATGCTGCAGTCCGTGGGGTCACAAGGAGTCGGACACAACTGAGCGACTGGACTGAACTGAACTGAAACTTTAATACCTTTTATAATCCTGTTTTCATTAATCATTGACCAAAAGAGAATTATAGTTAATACTCTGACCTGCTTATCTTCAGTGAAAGATAGAGAATCCATTATTTGAAACAACTCTGCTTCTTCCAGAGAGATGGACATGCTGCTGCTGCTAAGTCACTTCAGTTGTGTCTGACTCTGTGCGACCCCATAGATGGCAGCCCACCAGGCTCCCCCATCCCTGGGATTCTTCAGGCAAGATCACTGGAGTGGGTTGCCATTTCCCTCTCCAATGTATGAAAGTGAAAGTGAAAGGGAAGTTCCTCAGTCATGTCCAACCCTTAGCATGGACTGCAGCCTACCAGGCTCCTCCATCCATGGGATTTTCCAGGCAAGAGTACTGGAGTGAGGTGCCATTGCCTTCTCCAGAAAGATGGACATAGTATATACATTTATTAGTAAAGTATATAGCAAATAGGCCAGACTCCTAAGACAATGTAGATCCATCAAGGCAAAGTTCCTAAGACAGGCTGTATGAACTTTTAATGAGGGTTTTTGTTTTTTTTTTTTAAATGAAAAGACAAGTCTGTGTTGAAATAAGCTGTTTAAAATTAAATAAATTTTGAAAAATAGTAAAGCATCTGATAGTCTTTAAGATGTAAATTTCAAGAGACACATTTCACACCTTATCTTATCATGGTGGAGTTCCATATTGTTTGGCTGTAAGGAGTTTGGTTTACTGTTTTACTTGTTTTATATTCATGATGCAGTCTCCTTCTAGAACATAATTTAGAAAAGATCCTCTAAGGGTGGGCTTCCCAGGTGGTGCAGGCAAAGAACCTGCTTCCATTGCAGGAGACCCAACAGACATGAGTTTGAGCCCTTCCCCAGGGCTCAGGAAGATCCCCTGAAGAAGGAAATAGCAACTCACTCCAGTATTCTTGTCTGAAAAATCCCATGGACAGAGGAGCCTGGTAGGCTATAGTCTATAGGGTTGCAAAGAGTTGGACATGACTGAAACATCTTAGCCTACACACAATCTAAGGGTAAGAGACAAATTTTTGAGTAAGTTAAAAGTTTGTTTTCTGCACTTCCATTTCCTTTTTCTGGCTATGTTATATCATACCTTTGTGTAATCCCAGTTTCAGAAGTTTTTTGTTTTCTTATTTCACATTATAGAATGCAAGTCTTTCTCTAGTGATGGGTCTTAAAGTGAAAGTGAAGTCTCTCAGTCACTCAGTCGCTCAGTCACTCAGTCGCTCTTTGCGACCCCATGGACTGTAGCCTACCAGGCTCCTCTGTCGATGGGATTTTCCAGTCAGGAATACTGGAGTGGGTTGCCATTTCCTTCTCCAGGAGATCTTCCTGACCCAGGGATTGAACCCAGGTCTCTGGCATTGTAGGCAGAAGCTTTACCATCTGAGCCACAAGGGAAGCCCTGATGGATCTTAAATGAAGGGACAATTGAGATGGGGAATGTAGAGATGCCCTCAGCATTACCATCATTATCCCATGGGGGAACCTGGAAAGAGTTCAGACAGCATATTGGGTTAAGACTGCTTTTGCCAACTGAAATTGTAGATGAGATAGTAAACAGCTCTTTTCATTAACAATCTGATAATTACTTTATGCTGCTTTGAGGTAAAGATCCTGGAAAGTTCAAACAAGTTTGAAAAACACCCCATGGATCTCTGAAGTCCTCCCTAGACTGGTGCCATGATACAACATGCATCTGGATGAGTCTGACTTGCTAAACAACATGTTGGTTTCCCTGTGTTGCACCTGAAGACTCCTCTTGTCCATTGGCCCTCTCGCCACTTCTGCTGCCCCTCACCATGTCATTTGGACACACCAAAGTCTTTGCATGTCACATGCAAGCAATAAGGAACCACGAGATCTGAATCGGACTTGTCTACATCACTCGTTCAGCTGCTCCCATTGCTCCAAACCATGTTGGGTAATTTCTCTAGGTTAACCACCTCTACCTATTACTCTTGAGAAAGCATACCACTTCTTTTGTACCTATTTTTATGTTTTAAAACCATATACCAGTTCAGTTCAGTTCAGTCGCTCAGTCATGTTGTGACTCGTTGCCACTCCATGAATTGATTGCTGAACGCCAGGCCTCCCTGTCCATCACCAACTCCTGGAGTTCACTCAAACTCACATCCATTGAGTCGGTGATGCCATCTAGCCATCTCATCCCCTGTCATCCTCTTTTCCTCCTGCCCCCAATCCCTCCCAGGATCACAATCCTTTCCAATGTGTCAACTCTTCGCATGAGGGGACCTACTGGAGTTTCAGCTTTAGCATCATTCCTTCCAATGAACACTCAGGACTGATCTCCTTTAGAATGGACTGGATGGATCTCCTTGCAGTCCAAGGGACTCTCAAGAGTCTTCACCAACACCACAGTTCAAAAGCATCAATTCTTCGGCACTCATCTTTCTTCACAGTCCAACTCTCACATCCATACATGACCACTGGACAAACGATAGCCTTAACTAGACGGACTTTTGTTGGCAAAGTAATGTCCCTGCTTTTTATTATGCTATCTAGGCTGGTCATGACTTTCCTTCCAAAGAGTAAGCATCTTTTAATTTCATGGCTGCAGTCACCATCTGCAGTTATTTTGGAGCCTCCCAAAATAAAGTCTGACACTGTTTCCACTGTTTCCCCATCAAATTTCCCATGAAATGATGGGGGCAGATGCCATGATCTTCATTTTCTGAATGTTGAGCTTTAAGCCAACTTTTTCACTCTTCTCTTTCACTTTCATCAAGAGGCTTTTAGCTCCTCTTTACTTTCTGCCATAAGGGTGGTATCATCTGCATATCTGAGGTTATTGATATTTCTTGTTGCGATCTTGATTCCAGCTTGTGCTTCTTCCAGCCCAGTGTTTCTCATGATGTACTCTGCATAGAAGTTAAATAAGTAGGGTGACAATATACAGCCTTGACATATTCCTTTCCCTATTTGTAACCAGTCTGTTGTTCCATGTCCAGTTCTAATTGTTGCTTCCTGACCTGCATATAGGTTTCTCAAGAGGCAGGTCAGGTGGTCTGGTATTGAAAGGTTGTTGTGAATCACGACGCCAGGATTCTTGGCCCCCGGAGGAGAAGAATTCAATCCGGGGCCAGAGACGAGGCTTGATCGCTCAGAGCTTTTGTGTAACAAAGTTTTATTAAAGTATAAAGGAGATAGAGAAAGCTTCTGACATAGGCATCAGAAGGGGGTAGAGAGTACCCGCTTGTTAATTTTAGCAATGAGTTTATATATTCTCCAACTAATCCAAAGAAGGTCTGGGCGTTTTAAAGACCTGCCAGACCTACTCCCATAATTTACATTTTAAGATAACAGAATTAGCCAGAAGGTTTAATCCAGAGACTGTCCTCAGGCAGAATACATAATACATTGCTGTTATATAATCCTTGTAAAGAGAAGGTTTAATCCAGAGACTGCCCTCAGGCAGAATACATTGTTGTTATATAATTGTAAGAAATGTAGAGAAATAAGTTTGTCCTTTCTTCCTCCTTGAGAATTCCAGACCCCTCTCTCCTTGGGGACCCCTAGACTTCTTATCAACCTGCCTAGGAAATGACTCTCTCAGTATGTCCATCTCTTTCAGAATTTTCCACAGTTGATTGGGATCCACACAGTCAAAGGCTTTGCCATAGTCAATAAAGCAGAAATGGATTTTTCTGGAACTCTCTTCCTTTTTCCATGATCCAGAGGAAGTTGGCAATTTGGTCTCTGGTTCTTCTGCTTTTTCTAAAACCAGCTAGACCATCTAGAAGTTCACAGTTCACATATTGCTGAAGCCTGGCTTGGAGAATTTTGAGCATAACTTTACTAGCATGTGAGATGAGTGCAATTGTATGGTATTTTGAGCATTCTTTGGCATTGCCTTTCTTTGGGATTGGAATGAAAACTGACCTTTTCCAGTCCTGTGGCACTGCTGAGTTTTCCAAATTTGCTGGCATATTGAGTGCAGCAGTTTCACAGCATCATCTTTCTGGATTTGAAATAGCTCAACTGGAATTCTATCACCTCCACTAGGTTTGTTTGTAGTGATGCTTTCTAAGACCAACTTGACTTCACATTCCAGGATGTCTGGCTCTAGGTGAGTGATCTCACCATCATGATTATCTGGGTCATGAAGATCTTTTTTGTACAGTTTTTCTGTGTATTCTTGCCACCTCTTCTTAATATCTTCTGCTTCTGTCCATACCATTTCTGTCCTTTATCAAGCCCATCTTTGCATCAAATGTTCCCTTGGCATCTCTAATTTTCTTGACGAGATCTCTAGTCTTTCCCATTCTGTTCTTTTCCTCTATTTCTTCGCATTGATCACTGAGGAAGGCTTTCTTATCTCTCTTGCTATTCTTTGGAACTCTGCATTCAGATGCTTATATCTTTCCTTTTCTCCTTTGCTTTTCGCTTGTCTTCTTTTCACAGCTATTTGTAAGGCCTCCCCAGACAGCCATTTTGCCTTTTTGCATTTCTTTTCCATGGGGATGGTCTTGATCCTTGTCTTCTGTACAATGTCATGAACCTCCGTCCATAGTTCATCACACTCTATCAGATCTAGTCCCTTAAATCTGTTTCTCACTTCCACTGTATAATCTTCAGGGTTTTGATTTCAGTCATACCTGAATGGTCTAGAGATTTTCCCTACTTTCTTCAATTTAAGTCTGAATTTGGCAATAAGAAGTTCATGATCTGAGCCATAGTCAGCTCCTGGTCTTATTTTTGCTGACTGTATAGAGCTTCTCCATCTTTGGTTACCAAGAATATAATCAATCTCATTTCAGTGTTGACCATCTGTTGATGTCCATGTGTAGAGTCTTCTCTTGTGTTATTGGAAGAACGTGTTTGCTATGACCAGTGTGTTCTCTTGGCAAAACTCTATTAACTTTTGCCCTGCTTCATTCCGTATTCCAAGGCCTATTTGCCTGTTACCCTAGGTGTTTCTTGACTTCCTACTTTTTCATTCCGGCCCCTATAATGAAAAGGCCTTCTTTTGGGGTGTTAGTTCTAGCAGGTCTTGTAGGTCTTCATAGAACTGTTCAACTTCAGCTTTTTCAGCATTTCTGGTTGAGGCATAGACTTGGATTACTGTGATATTGAATGGTTTGCCTTGGAAACAAACAGAGATCCTTCTGTCATTTTTGAGATTGCATCCAAGTACTGCATTTTGAACTCTTTTGTTGACCATGGTGGCTATCCCATTTCTTCTAAGGGATTCCTGCCCACAGTAGTAGATATAATGGTCATTTGAGTTAAATTCACCCATTCCAGTCCATTTTAGTTTGCTGATTCCTAGAATGTCGACGTTCACTCTTGCCATCTCCTGTTTGACCACTTCCAATTTGCCTTGATTCATGGACCTAACATTCCAGGTTCCTATGCAATATTGCTCTTTACAGCATCTCACCTTGCTTCTATCACCAGTCACATCCACAGCTGGATATTGTTTTTGCTTTGGCTCCATCCCTTCATTCTTTCTGGAGTTATTTCTCCACTGATCTACAGTAGCATACTGGGCACCTACCGACCTGGGAGGTTCCTCTGTCAGTATCTTATCGTTTTGCTTTTCATACTGTTCATGGGGTTCTCAAGGCAAGAATACTGAAATGGTTTGTCATTCCCTTCTCCAGTGGACCACATTCTGTTAGACCTCTCCACCATGACCCCCATCTTGGGTGGCCTCACAGGGCTTGGCTTAGTTTCATTGAGTTAGACAAGGCTGTGGTCCAAGTGTGATTAGACTGACTAGCTTTCTGTGAGTATGGTTTCAGTTTGTCTGTCCTCTGATGCCCTGTCACAACACCTACTGTCTTACTTGGGTTTCTCTTACCTTGGACATGGGGTATCTCTTCACGGCTGCTCCAGCAAAGCACAGCCGCTGCTCCTTACCTTGGATGAGGGGTATCACCTCATCGCCGCCCCTCCTGATCTTGAACATGAAGTAGCTCCTCTCAGCCCTCCTGTGTCTATACAGCCACTGCTTCTTGGACGTGGGGTTGCTCCTCTTGGCTGCCACCCCTGACCAGCTTTTACTAAAATAAAGCTGTGTAACAAATAATCAAAGAGGCATAGAGGCACATGGGCTCCCCTGGTGACTCAGACTGTAAAGTATCTGCCTGTGATGCAGGAGACCCAGGTTGGATCCCTGGGTCGAGAAGATGCCCTGCAGAAGAGAATGGCAACTCATTCCAGCATTCTTGCCTGGAAATCCTATGGGCAGAAGAACCTGGTGGGCTACAGTCCATATATATGACTGAGAGACTAACACTTTCACTTTTAGAGGCACATGAGTTAGATATTTAGTGTTCTTATGTCTAGAGCAAGCTGGAGATCGGCTAGGCAGCTCTGCTGATCTTGGCTGACCTCACTTGCCTGGGTGGCGGACAGCTGGTGGTCACCACTCTAAGCTGTTTTGACTGGTGCAAGGCAACTCAGCTTTGCTCCACGTGTTTCTCATCCTCCAGTAGCCTGGCCTGAGCATGTGCTCATGGCAATCAGAGAGGCACAAGAGAACAAGCAGGGGCAGGAAGCCTCCTTAAAGTTTAGGCTCTGAACTGGCTTGCTGCTGTGTTTGCCTCAGTCTACTGGCCAACGCAAGTCAGTGGTTGAGTTCGGAGTGGGATTGGCGCATATGCACTATTGATACAATATATAGAATAGATTACTGATGAGAACATATTGTATAACAACAAGGAACTCTGCTTACTGACCTGAATGGGAAGGAAATCCAAAAAGGGGGGAGGGCTATGTCTATATGTATGACTGATTCATCTTGTACAGTAGAAACTAACATAACATTATAAAGCAACTATACTCCAATAAAAACTAAGTTTTTAAAAAAGAAGCATATTGTCCACAGGGTCAGGCACTGCAGTGTTACACAGTGAAAGGTACAGATTCAGGAAGAGATGGAGTCAGATGATGCAACTTCCTCCTTCTTGGTACCAGACATATTTGGAGTTAAGTGAGGGCAAAGAGTTGGACACGACTGAGCAACTTCACGTTCACGAGGGCAAACCAGGGCCTTGGTGTTTGACTTTCCTGCTTTGCTTCCAATGCCTCAGTTTTACACTGTTCACCAGGACCCTAAGGACCCGGCTTCCTCCGCTTCCTCTTTTGATCTGGATATGTTCTCCCTTACACAGTAGTGTATAATCAAGTCCATCAAACAAGCCTCTTTAGTTATGAAAGAGTCAAATAAAATAACTTAGAAAATTATTTTCTTTTCTGACATTTGGCTTGCATGACTAAGGTATTGCTGGAGAGACTGAGAAATTCAGGTTTGAATCACAAAGGCGACTTCTGGACTCTTTGCTTTGGTCTGTATCCTTACTCTTCTTCCCTTGAGAAATAAGATTTGAGCCTCACTTTGGAAATTTAAGGCTGCCAGTAAACATGATTTAATGGAGAAATAAAAATGCATCAGTTTAATATTTACAAAATACACTCCCATTAGGTTTTACTTCCAACTTCAGGTGCAGATTTTACTTCAGGCTGTGGATTTTATTGCTTGATTCATAGTTGTTCTGAGTATATTTACATTTTGATACAACACCTGAGCTATTTCACCTCTCCTCGTTTCCATTTCCTGATCTATAAAAGTAATGGTATAGGAATTGAAATGTATAAGCTTGGGAAAGTTACCTAACTTTTGGGGGTTTTGTTTCCTCATCTGTGTAACAGTCTGTTGGAAAGTCTGCACAACCCAATATTATTGTTAAAATTCTAAATACCCATAAGACCTAAGCTCAAGATTCCAATTGTAACAGTGGAATAGTTTTAATATTATACAAATGGGAAGAGAGCTATTTGGAAACAAAGAACTCTATCTAGTTCAGTTCAAATCAGACAGTGGGACCATAATACAACTTCTAAGGTCAGTTCTGCTAGAGGCTGGAGTATTGCCTATATAAAAAGAAAGATACTGGAAGAATATTAACTTTCTGAGGAAGCAAGTCAAGGATACCTAACCTATTTGCAGCGAATGCACTAAGTGATTAAAAGAAAGCTGAGAGTCCATTTAGGTAGAGGAGAAGGTCAACTGAGAGCATATAAAATAGCAATGAAGGCAGCAAATACAAAATTTATTTATCAGTAATTGCTGTTATTTATTCTATTGGGTTGACCAAAAAGTTCATAATGGATTTTCCGTACCATCTTCTGGAAAAACCCAAATGAGTGTTTTGGCCAACCCAGTACTTCAGTGGTTTAGTACTGAACTTTCATTTCTCCATGTATCTTCACAAATACTCTGCAAGCTAATTATCCCAGGTTCCAGAACTATGACAAGTATCTATCCAAGAGCGCACATGTACTGGGGGCCTGGTAGCTGAAGGTTTTATGAGTCCTGCAGGCTTCTATACATAGCCAACACAACGAGGTGGGACACCAAGTGGCTGTTTGGGGCAGCAACATGGTATGCAGCACTCTTTCCCCAACCTCTCACATCACCAGCCGTGCTGAGAAAGAGTTAGCTATTTTGGTCTCATCTGAGAGCACTAGTGCTATCTGGGTGTGCCCTTTATTCTGTTCTTAAAAAGGTGTCAGTTACAGTGTGTGACAAAGTTGAAAAAAGACTGAGTGACTAACACACACAAAGTACCCCAAACAATACACAGGCACCTTTCTACTTTGCAGTACATCTTGATATTTTTCATTCTTTTTCATTAAAAAAATAACAACTGCCTATCAAATTAATATCTTGTCCTGGTGAGTATGGGGTAACAATCAGCAATTTGAAAAACACAGATAGAGAGGTAACAAAAGAGAAAGTAATCTCTCTGTACTCAAAGAAAATGGGAAGATAAGAGATAGGAGTAAAGGAGGAAAACGTTCTCATTTCCCCCATCCAATCTAGGGCACGATCTCATGCGGGCACAGCCAACTCCCACATCCACTCATAGGACTAAAAATGAAAGTCACTCAGTCGTGTCCGACTCTTTGTGACCCCAAGGACTATACAGTTCATGAATTCTCCAGACCAGCATGCTAGAGTAGGTAGCCTTTCCCTTCTCCAGGGGATCTTCCCAACCCAGGGATTGAACCCAGGTCTCCTACATTGCAGGTGGATTGTTTACCAGCTGAGCCACAAGGGAAGCCCAGTCAAAGGCCTGGGGGTGGCATAACAAGTGAGCCATAACTCAACTTGACTATTTATATCTTGCCATTGGATAAAATCTATGAAGTGGCACTGAATTTTGTATCTGTACCCACACAGCAACTTTCCACCCATTTTCATGAAGCCTAGTGAAAAACAACAGATCAGTTGAAAGAAGAATAAATCCCAATTCCTCTTCACATACAAGTGTGAAGGAATTCCCAATCTTACCATAAAAGTCACTGTGATTTTTTTTTCATTGTTACATAGGCTCATTGACAAGTAAAAGAATTCTTAAGATCATTTCCCATACAAATGTCAGAAACTGTTAATATGACAATGTTGTAAATGTCATTAAGTCTTTTCTTCCCCCATTAAGTCATAGTATGTATTCTTCAAAACTGATGAATGAAGGAATGTAGGCCTACAAGTAGGAGACACATCGTTGCCAGTGTATTCTAGGTATGGCATTTTCTCATTAAACTGTCATGATATTAATTGATGAAATTTTGGAACAGCAAGACTGTGCCCCACATGTGAAGCTGAATGGTGCATTGAAACAATTTTTAGATAATTCCAGTAAAGTGTTCATTTCTACGAATTATACCAAAAAGCATATTTTCTCCACATTATCTTTGCTTTTTTATGTAAAACTATCACTTAAACGTTTCTTAAGGGGAAAAATGCAAAACCACTCTTTTTAAAATGACTATGTTTATGTTTCATACAAAGTCAATTTCCTTAAATAAAGACTTTGAGAGTGTGTTTGCCATAACACCTTATCTTTTGAAGAATTATAGTTACAAGTCTAAAGTAGTATTGAAGTAGTAAAGTACGTTACAAACAATGGTCTTTTTCATCCTCCTGAAGACACACCTGAGACTATCTGGTTGAATGTAACCATAAATACAATACTATAAGTTTTTCTTATTTTTAGATAATCTTTTTCTAAAATGAGACAATGTATTTGAAATAAAGAGGGCTTTTTGGGGATGGGGGGAGCTTCTAGAAAAGATTAAGTATTGTTGTAAAGTTTTAATTTTACTCTTTTTACTAGAAAAATGATTGAGGTTTAATAGTTATTTTAATTTGCTGAGCTTACTGTGTGCTCATAATGAAGTGAGCAACAAAAATTAGAGAGGAGAGGCACAATTTTAAAATGCATTACTTATAGGAATTTCAGTAGAAGAAAAACAAGTGATTAAGAAATATCTATACCAGTTTTCAAAACTTGGAGAACACTGAGCAGCCAACTCACCACCAAGAAATGATAGAAAAACATGATCCTCTCCTGGTGCTTTTGATTGTAGGATAAACTCAAAGGTCTGGACATTACCTAAAATCACAGAACTTTCCAGATGGGAGGACTTGAGTGTCTCCTGATGAGATGCCTCCAAATGGTGTTTGTAGACCTGAAAGCCTGGGCTTGGAGGCCAGAAGAACATTGTTAATGCCTGTTGAAGCACTACCCACAAAAAGAAACCTTAGCAGCCTGTAAGTTCCTTGGCCCCAGTGTTAAGCCAGCCCCAGTCATCTGATGCAGGCTTGATCCCCTTTCTCGATTCTGTACTCAAAAGCCACCTTCTGATTCAGATTTGTTCTTCTATTTTAGGACTGCCTCTAGAAAAAGAGTACACTGGTTCTGTAAGTACAACTGTTTCAATGCATGTGAAAATTACGTTTCACTTAATAACTGAATAAGTAGCTCTCCTGTTGCTATGTCAGTCTTGAGTGTTCCATTCATAGGAGCCTGACACCGAGAGAGAGAGAGAGAGAGAGAGAGAGAGAGGAGAGAGAGAGAGAGAGCTCTAAATTTCTACATAGTTTCACCAAAGCCCAGTGGGTCTTTTGAGATCTTTCCAGACTGATTTCTTGCTCAGAGGCTGCATGAAATTTTGTTTTTAATGGTTATACTATTCAGTATAACACATAGTAACTCTAAGTTTCCCACTTCTAAAATGAAAATAATTCCTCAATGCTTAGCAAACACTATTAGACCACTCAGATCCCCTGCCCTCAATTGCTTGGCTAGAAGTTCAGTTCAGTTCAGTCGCTCAGTCGTGTCCGACTCTTTGCCACCCCATGAATCGCAGCACACCAGGCCTCCTGGTCCATCACTAACTCCCCGGAGTTCACTCAGATTCACATCCATCGAGTCAGTGATGCCATCCAGCCATCTCATCCTCGGTCATCCCCTTCTCCTCCTGCCCCCAATCCCTCCCAGCATCAAAGACTTTTCCAAGGAGTCAACCCTTCGCATGAGGTGGCCAAAGTACTGGAGCCTCAGCTTTAGCATCATTCCTTCCAAAGAAATCCCAGGGCTGATCTCCTTCAGAATGGACTGGTTGGATCTCCTTGCAGTCAATGGACTCTCAAGAGTCTTCTCCAACACCACAGTTCAACAGCAGCAATTCTTTGGCACTCAGCCTTCTTCACAGTCCAACTCTCACATCCCTACTTGACTACTGGAAAAACCATATCCTTGACTAGAGGGACCTTAGTCCATCCAGACCTTAGTTGGCAAAGTAATGTCTCTGCTTTTGAATATGCTATCTAGCCTGGAATATAACAGTGAATATTCTAGATAATTGCTTTCCTAGCTTACTTTGAAATTATACAAATAGAAAGGAAGTGATCCAAATAAATGTAAAGATGAATTAGCCTTAGCAGTTGTGTGTGTGTGTGTGTGTGTGTGTGTGTGTGTGTGAAGTCGCTTAGTCGTATCCGACTCTTTGCGACCTCCTGGACTGAAGCCCACCAGGCTCCTCAGTCCATGGGATTCTCCAGGCAAGAATACTGGAGTGGGTTGCCATTTCCTTCTCCAGGGGATCTTCCCGACCCAGGGATTGAACCCAGGTCTCCTGCATCAGAGGCAGACACTTTAACCTCTGAGCCACCAGGAAGCCCCTAGTTGTGGTAAGCAGAATTCTACATGCCCCCCACTAGGACCCCTGCCCTGTGTATACACACCCACAGAATCCCCTCCCTGGACTATAGATATGATGAATTTTACTCCTGTGATGAAGCTACATTAGATGGCACAGTTGACGTGGAGAAAGAACTTGTCTTTGTGGGCCTTTTCTAAACACAGGAGCACTTTAAGTCTAGATCTAGCTGTCAGAGACCAGGGAAGTCAGAGATTTGAAATAGCAGAGGTATTCTTCCACTGTTCTTGAAGAAGTAAATGCCAAGTTTGGGAGAGAATGACATGCCAGAAGTGGAAGGCTGCCTCTAGGAGCTGAGAATGGCCCTTTGGTCAACATCAGCAAGAAGCAGATTCTTGATTCTAGATTCTAGAGCTAGCCAACAACCTGAATGAACTTGAAGTGGGTTTTTCCCCAGAGAGAACTCCAGACAAGAACTCAGCCCAGCCAAGATCTTGCTTTCAGCCAGATGGACCCAGATGCTGTTACAAATATCTAACCCACTGAAGTTATGAGATAATGAATTGGGGTTGGTTTTAGCTTCTAACTTTATAGTACCTTGTTATACAGCAATAAAAACTAATTCAGGGGACTTGCCTGGTGGTCCAGTGGTTAAGACTTCATGCTTCCATTACAGGGGGCACAAGTTCAAGCCTTGGGCCTGCATGCCCTGAGGTGTGGCCGAAAAACAAAAACAAAATACTAACAAGGGAGTCTTGTCATATAATTACTAGACCGAAAACAACTAGAGTTTTCAAATAAGAAAAATCCAGGAAATACTTCAAGATTAGGCCAAATTAAAAAAGAAAAGTTTTATTTCACTAACAAACATAGTTAAAAAGCTCTTAAATAAAATACTTAGCTGATTCATCTTGCCTGTATATATATTTTCAAGTCATGATCAACTACAGTTATTTTTTCAGGCATAATAAATCACCTCCAAAATAACTAGTTAAAAAAAAAAAACAAACTCATATTTCTCTCTGGACTTTGGGGATAAGAAATTTGAGGAGGACTGAGTAAAGCAGCTCATGCTCAGGGCTTCCTTTGATTGCAGTTTGATGTTGGCTAAGACTGATGTAGTCTTTTCCTTTGCCTAATGGTTCAAGGGGGTGAACTTTAGCTTTGTCATGAGGAATTAAAAGAATTTAAAATTTTTTTAATCTGACCAGCCTTTAAAGGCTGGTCAGAAATCCTGTTTGATGTCAAAGTTGAGAAATGACTTTATTGTTCTGGTTTCTACTGCCTCTCCCTTAGAAAAAATGCCCACTGTTGTTTCAGTAGGTTGGAATCCACAGAGCACTGCACTCTATAATTTAACCTGATATGAAAATTTCACATCTACTTTTTATTACTACCATTACATGAAATATATGCCATGCACTTGTTACAGTCTTAGCTATGAAGATTAATGAGATAATATTTCTGCCCTAGAGGAGTTCCTAGCCTCAAGGCAGAGAGGGCTGTATAAAGACCTAACCAGGATTTTACATGATTAGTTCTATAATAATGGTATGAGCAAGCATCATGGAATTATGAAGAAAGCTCAACTGTAAGTACTCAGGAATAGTTATATCTTAGGCAACATGATCGTACTCCTGCTAAAACAGGGCTATTTCATTGGTGAAAGATAATGTAATTGAGAGAAAGTACTGTGATTCATGTATATTGTAACCCAGACACAGAAACTGTCAACATCATTTCTTGCCAATGCAAGACATTTGACTTAGGGCCACGGGAGGAAAAACAAACCATTTTTGGCCTTTCTTGTTTCTTGTTTGTTTGTTCCTTTTCTTGGTTATGTTTTGATTTTGATAGTGAAAGATTGCTTCCTAAAGCTCCCTTTTCCATCTTTTCAAGATTAAAAATGCATGCAATTTTGTCTTCAAAAGTTAAATGTTTCCCCTTTTAAATTTTAAAGCTTTCTTTGACCTTTTATTTGTGATTACCTACTTGTTGTGAGACATTGATAAAATACTATAGGATCTATTAAGATGGAAAAAATTCATTTCTGGTCTCTTGAGGCTTATATTCTGGTAGAGACTATGGTACAAAAATAATACAATACCTGGTAAAATCAATGCCATCAAAATGTTATGGAAAATGAGGGGAGTGTGCCTTGAGGCTTGATCTTCCTATTGACTGGATTTGAGTGTGCTTTTAAGCTCAAAAACATGACAGTGAAATGAGGTTGAGATGTTTAGTATTGTAACTTCATTGTTAAAGAGTTTTCCGGCTGGAAATAACTCTCAGAGGAGTCTGGTTATTTCTCTCTGGTCATGTGGTTCAGCCACAAGATTCTGACACAATGTTTCATAATGTTTACTCTCTAAACCTCAAAACCAGGGATTGCAAATTCACCACCTGTTGCTAAATTTGGCTCACAGTATGTCTTAATGTTATTTTTAGCAATATCAGTATTTAAAAATAATTTCTTGGAATTACTTTTGGCAAGGGCATGCCGTCTTTAAACATATATGGATAAGTATTTTATATATATATATATATAAAACACACATCGTATATGTGCCAAACAGTACATGAAATGCAGTACTTGAAGTTTCTAGATCCCATTAAGTTCTGTTTAGCTTCTGGGTCTTTGAACTTACAGCTCCCATTTCTTGGGACAAACATTCCCATCTTTTCTTTTTCTAAACCAAGTATTATTTATACCAAGACTTAGCTAAGGAACCACCCACCTAGAAAGTTCAACCAGTTTGGTTTTGTCCTAGCTTCTACTTGTAAGTTCTGTATCCTGAATTTATCTCTAACAAAAACACTTTATATTGTAATCATTCATTTACTTTCAACCAATTTGAGGGTAGGAATTATCTGTTCTTCTTGGGCTCTCTAGTTACTATGCAATATCTCTGGCAAACAGAAAGATTTCAATAGACCTTTACTGACAAAGTGTTTTGTTAAGTGGTATAGAGATGTTAGAAATGGCATGAGAATTAAATATTTACTTGTACTTTCTTAGAAACATACTCTAGCATAAGCACATTCTTTGGATATAATTTAACATTTTGTGCTTTTTTGTCTTTAATTCTATTTTAAGATCTTCTAAGGGAAAATAATTATAAATCTTAAATTACATAGTCAAAATGATATTGAAAAGGGGGAATACACTAAGAAATTTTACTATTAAAAAAATATTTTTGAAAGTAGGGCTTAAGTAAAGTTGGATCTAGGCCAAGGGGCAGTAAAATATATAAGAAAGCAGAATAAATAAGTCAGTGAAATTTATAGCGAAACCTAAATAATAGCTGACAGCATAATTACAGTTTCAGGAAATTGTTAAGTAGTGATCCCCAGAAGAACAAAGGAGAGGCACAGAATTTTCCAGTTTTCAGCAAACCTTGGGACTTGGCAGTGATGAAGAGGGAGGGAAGAAGTTAAATGTTCTCAAAATTTTGTGGGTATTATGGTGGACTATTGATAGTGACTGATAGAAAATGTGATGATTAAAACACATGAGTTACATTTTAAGTATAATTTCTCTGCTTTTATATAGGGTGTGGAAAGGTATAGGGGATCATCATTCCCACCATGAAGATGAGAAGAAGCTGGATAACCAACAAAAGTCATAGCTTTGCTGTTTGAGCCCATCTGACAGCTAAGATCACAAGGCAATCTAATGATGTGAAAGAAACCCACCCCCTCCTAGGAAAGAAGAGGCGTATGGTTAACTCACAACGTGGGGACTGAACAACAGCAAGAACAACAGATAACTCCATCTGTTGCAGGGGGAGAGAGAGGAGGAAGGAACTCCCATTAGCACAGGTGAAAAGAAAAGAAACTTTTACTGAATATTTAAAAATCTCAATGTGGGCTGCGTGCCAATCTCAGTGACTGGAACCCAGTCACAAAGGGAGTCTATGTCAGCTCTTTTCCATGGGCCTTCGCTGAATGTTTGTGAAAAGATTAAAGCAGGCGTCCCCAACATCTAGGCCATGAGCCAATACAGGTTCGTGGCCTGTTAACAACCAGGTCGCATAGGAGGAGGTGAGTGGTGAGCTAATGAGCTAAGCTTCATCTGTATTTACAGCTGTTCTCCATTGCTTTCCCATCACCCCCAGATGTAATCATCTAGTTGCAGGAAAAGAAGCTCAGGGAGCTCACTGATTCTGCATTACGGTGAGTTGTATAATTATTTCATTATATATCACAATGTAATAATAATAGAAATAAAGTATACAATAAATATAATATGCTTGAATCATCCTGAAACCACCCTCCAGCTGCACCAGTCTGTGGAAAAATTGTCTTCCACAAAACCAGTCCCTGATGCTAAAAAGAAGGGGACCACTGGATTAAAGACAGCAAGAGGGCTGAGGTAGGTCCTTTACAGGTATCCTGGTCATCAGACACAGTAGGAGACAGAAGTTGTCTTCCCAGAGAACTGGGAGGGTGTTAGGGAACTTAAAATAGAGGAAGTCTTGTTCAGACTTCAGAAACAGGAGAGCAGGCCTCGCACCTGCCTGGATACTGCCTGATTCCATGCCTGCCAGCAAGCACAGCAAATCAGGAGACACTTTAGATAAGAGAGGGAATGAGTTTTGGAATTTTTGAGCTCCTGGAGATCTGGCCAACCCTCCCACCCCCTGCTCCCAGGTCTAACAAAATCCTATGACTCAGGTGAAGCAAACAGCATTGTAAAAGGTTAAAGGAAAACCAGAGCTGCATTTTTGCATACGAGCTACTGATGATGATTTCAGTTTGTGGCCTGGGATGATAAACAGGAGCCCCCAAACCACAATATGAAGTCGCACGTGTTGGGTAGACTCACCATCAGTGACCCTATCCCAGCTGGGACTCCAGAGTGCTATTAATGAGGGACTTCCTCATGCTGTTTAATCTGGATGTTGATCAGCCCAGCGTGGTGATGTATGTGCTGCGGCTGTACTCTACTGTTTCTATTCCTTTTCTTTTAATGGCTGTACACTGAAATTGTCAAATAACATTCTATAAAAGTTGAAAGTGTTTAAGTGTGTATAACTAGTGGTATCTTTTGTGGTTGAATCATTTAAACCTAAAACAAAAATAAACTTACAGCAAAACAAAGAGACATCCCTGACCTCTTCCTGAGGACCAAATATGTGGAGCCTGCTGAAGTCAGGTGCAAGACATGGGCACAGAGAGAAACCTTATAGTTACTCTAGTGTTAATTGCTCAGTCTTGTCTGACTCTTTGCAACCCCATGGATAATAGCCTTCTAGGCTCCTCTGTCCACGGAATTTTCCAGGCAAGAATGCTGAAGTGGGTTGCCATTCCCTTCTCCAGGGATCTTCCCATCCCAGGGTTCGAACCCAGGTCTCTTGCAGTGCATGCAGATTCTTTACTGTCTGAGATATTAGGGAAGTCCTGTGCTAAATTCAAGGTAGTGGCCTCTATGATTCTAAGGAGCTCTGGAAAGCTGATAGAGACCCATCTCTGGATGTAGTTTTATGGGGCTTTCAAAGGTGGGCACAAGAGAACTGAGATAAACCTTTCAGGCACTCAGATCCCCCATCTCTGCTAAAAAGAGGGCTCTGATCCAGCATCAGATTTGAAGCCTGATGCAAATAGAGTCTAATGAAAACAACAAAGCTGGGGATCAGTCCGAATCCACCTTAGCAGCCTGACAGAGATGCGGCCCCCTTTTCTAGGAATAAATATTGTTTAGTCAGTCTCTCAGTTCAGTTCAGTCGCTCAGTCGTGTCCGACTCTCTGCGACCCCATGAATTGCAGCACGCCCGGCCTCCCCTGTCCATCACCAACTCCTGGAGTTCACTCAGACTCACGTCCATCGAGTCCATGATGCCATCCAGCCATCTCATCCTCTGTTGTCCCCCTTCTCCTCCTCCCGCCCCCAATCCCTCCCAGCATCAGAGTCTTTTCCAATGAGTCAACTCTTCGCTTGAGGTGGCCAAAGTACTGGAGTTTCAGCTTTAGCATCATTCCTTCCAAAGAAATCCCAGGGTTGATCTCCTTCAGAATGAGCTGGTTGGATCTCTCAAGGGACTCTCAAGAGTCTTCTCCAACACCACAGTTCAAAAGCATCAATTCTTCGGCGCTCAGCCTTCTTCACAGTCCAACTTTCACATCCATACATGACCACAGGAAAAACCATAGCCTTGACTAGACGGACCTTAGTCAGCAAAGTAATGTCTCTGCTTTTGAATATGCTATCTAGGTTGGTCATAACTTTTCTTCCAAGGAGTAAGCATCTTCTAATTTCATGGCTGCAGTCACCATCTGCAGTGATTTTGGAGCCCCAAAATATAAAGTCTGACACTGTTTCCACTGTTTCTCCATCTATTTCCCATGGAGTGATGGGACCAGATGCCATGATCTTCATTTTCTGAATGTTGAGCTTTAAGCCAACGTTTTCACTCTCCTCTTTTACTTTCATCAAGAGGCTTTTTAGTTCCTCTTCACTTTCTGCCATAAGGGTGGTGTCATCTGCATATCTGAGGTTACTGATATTTCTCCTGGCAGTCTTAACTCAAGCTTGTGCTTCATCCAGCCCAGCGTTTCTCATGATGTACTCTGCATAGAAGTTAAATAAGCAGAGTGACAATATACAGCCTTGAAGTACTCCTTTTCCTATTTGGAACCAGTCTGTTGTTCCATGTCCAGTTCTAAGTGTTGCTTCCTGACCTGCATACAGATTTCTCAAGAGGCAGGTTAGGTGGTCTAGTACTGTTTATTTACTCACAATGTCCAGCATTCTGCTGAGAAAAAAAAACACTGAGAAATGCAAAGAAGCAAGAATTAATGACTAATTATCAAAAAGTAATAGTCACTGGAACCAGGACTAGAGGGGACCAAATATTGAAGTTATCAGACAGTGATGTTAAAATGTAAGTGAAAAATAGTAGTAGAGAGAGGTGGCTAACCTGTGGTGGACTGGTGGTGTATTCATTTCCTATTGTTGCTGTAATAAATTACCACAAATTTAATGGCTTAAAAATAGAAACTCATTATCTTCAAGTTCTGAAGGTCAGAACATTGAAATGGGGTTTATGGGCTAAAATTGGATATCAGCAGGGCTGCCTTTGATCTAGGAAAGAATAAGTTTCCTTGCTTTTTCCAGCTGCTAAAGGCTGCCTGCATCCCTTGGCTTATGGCCCCTTCCCACATCATCCAAACCAGCATGACAGCATTTTCAAAGGCTCTCTTTAGTTCCAACACTAATTCCCCTACCTCCCTCTTTCACTTCTTAGAACTTTGTGATCACAATGAGACTATCTGGATAACCCAGGATAATCTCATCATCTTAATCCTAAATGAAATGTTAATTCCCCTTTGTCATATCACATACCATTCACAGGTATTAGGAATTAGGACACAGACATCTTGGGGGAGGGGGCATTATTTTCCCCACTATAGATAGAGAATTTTTTCAGAGAGATAGATTACAAAAGCCAAATGGAAATGCTGAAAAACTATAATAAAAAGATGAAGATATCTTTGGATGAGTTTATTGGCAGACAAACAACAGATTATATGCTGAATCATAAAATATATGTCAATAAGTTTAAAAGTATTAAAATGATACACAATAAGAAGAAGTGAAGAAGTGAAGTCGCTCAGTCGTGTCCAACTCTTTGTGACCCCATGGACTGTAGCCTACCAGGCTCCTCTGTCCATGGGATTTTCCAAGCAATAGTACTGGAGTGGATATGTTCACTGATATAATATTAAATTAGGAATTAAAAGCAATAACATTTCTACAAGAAAAAGTGGCAGCTGTCTCACTGGGAGAAACATTCTACCTACCCCCACTGTATTGCCTGAAACAAAGACACTGAATTTTCTTGATTCAAGGAGATTCACTTAAATGCCCAGGCCTTGTTCACTTATGACTTGCCCAAGCTGAAATCTGATAGTCTACTGGATTACAGCCACAGTCCAGCTCAGTCCCAGCTATGCATGACAAAAATAGACAGTTACTTTGCTCAGCTGAGGACTCAAGGCATTTCACATCTTTGTCCAATATACCACTCAATAAACTTTATTGTATTTTATTGACTCTTTGACTTTTGTCAGTGGTTCAGCTGTTTGATCTGCCATTTAGAAAACCACAGGTGGCAGATTAAAGACAGATTCTTTAGAGCCATAAACTATAGGAATAAAATCATGGTTAATGATGGTACTGAGTCACACATGTAGATGCCCATAGTAAGGGCCTGTTTTCTGATGAGACTACATGAAATTAAGGTACCAGTTGGGACTTCTCTACTTAGATGCCACCATTGCTGCTGAATTTGCCATTGTAACAGACAGAACAACGTATGTGCCATCAGAGACTTGGCACAAAGCAGAGAACTCTTGGGTTTTGATTCAGAGGGCACCACTACCAGACCTGTGTCTCCTACCATAAGTTGATTTGTTTGTCTTGCAGTGGAGAAGTCTACATCACACAGGGCATTGCCCCTGCTCTTCCCAGATTATATGAGAGCTCTGAACCCTTTTAGGGCTATTGGTAGTGCCTCACTGCTCTTGACACTTTTCAGATGCTAGTGTTATTCTTCCAGTTGGATCAGTCAATTCTAGCCACATTATTTTGTCCTTTCAGTCTAATTATGTCATGTTTTTTATTTCTGGATCATTTACAGTTGGGAGATAACATATCTTTTATCACAAGGGCCACTCAACAAAGGTAATGATCAAGATAGCCAATGGACTTTCCATACTTCCCACCGTCCAGAAACATCTAGTATATTTGAGTATTGGAATGGCTCCTCAAAAATAATCTCAAACATATTTCAAACTCTACCTTTATCATCTCTTTCTTGTTCACAAACCTTAGTGTGGGTAGTTTGGTCCCCAGAAAAGAGTAGTTCTCTCTCAGTCACCTTTTGAGGTGAAGTGGAAACACTTAGACCTACCCAGCCAACTAGAAGACCACGCAGGAGGCACTATCAACCTTCTTGACTTGTATAGGTCCCACAGAAGAAGTGGGAGTTCATGGAAACTGATTCTGAATATTTGGGATTCTGCTCTGAAATCCCCAAATATGATGCTTTTTTTTCTTCCTTATAGTAAATCAAGTGTGTTACACACACACACACACACACACACACACACACACACACTATATACTTGACACGTACATACATATACACACACAGAGTATATCATTGTGGTGGTAAACCAATGAAAAGGGAATCTAAGAGATTCAAACTTGATTCTGCGTCAGACACCTGGATTCACTTGTTGAACTGACAGTGTTTTTGATCCTAAAGATAATGACCACTTGGTCAAGAGTACTGCTCGCTGAGCTCCCTACCGTGGCCCATGCAGGCCACATGGGGTGCATAATGGGTTTCTGTAAGTTTTATTAAAATACCCTTGTTCCTCTAGCACCCGACCTTCTCTATGGAAAATACAGGTGAGAGTAAGAGATGACTGGGGAGGGAAAAAAAAAGGGTGAAATTATAGCTACCAGAATGGGACATACCAATTTTGTAATGACTGGGGGAGAGTAACAGTCTCAGCACCTGGAGAAGGAATATTAGATAGATGCAGGGTGGTATGGAGGAAGACAGGATATTAATAATGCTTCTTTTTAGAACTACTCTTGGAACTTTCTTCATGAAGGAAAATGCCCTGCTCCAGCTCTACCAAACTGTTGCAAATGCCTTGAATTTAACCAACTGCAGAGTCTGCCAACCATTACCAGGTAGTTCTGGCCATAATTTGATTGCTATTTCCCTTAACTGTATTATAAAGTATATTAGGAATAGCAGGGAATGATCCCAAGCCCTCTACTTTCCAAGAAAAACACTTGTCATCACATCTAGTCCCCCTTTCCGTCACCTGGGAGCGCGATGTTCCCAGGGGGGGGGGGGCAAACACCCGGCCCCTCCCTCCCAAAAAAAATTTGGGGGGGGGTCACTATTTAAGCTGAAGTGGGAACCCTAGAACCCAGCAGTCGACCAGAGACCACTCTGGTAGCACTGCCAACCTTCTTGACTTGTATAGGTCCCATTTGGATGGCCCTCAAATTTGAAAACAATGTTTTCTTTCCAGGTAATATATGTGCCCCTGAAATGATATATTGTGTGTGGAAGCCAGACATTAACTTGCTTAAAAACTTGAAAATTTGTACCTCAGGATGCATGTAATTAAGGAAACACTACATACATACGTATGTCTCAGATGGCTGTAGAGACCTCTCCAAAATGAGCCTATCTTTGGTTATTTGGGAGAGTTTCTCCAAGGGAAAGCTGTCTAGTTATTTATCCCTGTGCTGAGAGTCATTCAATTCCAACTTATGTGATATTTGTCCTTGATTTTAGCTGAAGTCATCAATGGTACCACTTTGGATCTGGAAGGGATTCAAGTTTGCCTCAACTCACTGGCCATGGTTATGATGGATGGGTAGAATTACCTTATACCTCTTCCTTGCAGGCTAAGACAGAAGCTACGTAATTGCTAATACATCAAGCCATATCTAGGCCAAGTAGAAATATCAATATGGAAATGTAAAAAAACAATGGATTCTCAAGGTATGGTTTATGGCGTTTATTCATCTGGCATGGCTCAAACCATGGGAGGGAGACCATAGTGGAGGTCAGTACTGTGGGCTGACCTTATCCTGGCATTTGGAGTTCTGTTGAGAGTAACATTATTAAATGTTGTACAAGACAAATAAATATTTTGTTCTAACCTTCTTCTAGTCAGATTAATCAGAGTAACAAACAGGGTGTCATACTCATAGGAAAATTTACCAGAAATCAATATGGCATAAAAAGCAGGGGGTCATATGGTTGTGGATAATTCCCTTTAGGTTGAGTGTTCCTGTGTGCTGTGTGACCGGAGACACTAACAATCTTAGTTCCAAACCATCTTTCCAAGAGATGTGTTTATTTGTTCTCTTCTATGTTTTTAATTTATTTTATTGAAGAATAATTGATTTACATTGTTCATTGTTTCTACTATACAGCAAAGTGATTCTCACATACACACACATATGCATATATATGTGTATATATATATTCAGTTTAGTTCAGTCGTGTCCGACTCTTTGCAACCCCATGAATCACAGCACGCCAGGCCTCCCTGTCCATCACCAACTCCTGGAGTTCACTCAGACTCGCGTCCATCGAGTCAGTGATGTCATCCAGCTATCTCATCCTCTGTCGTCCCCTTCTTCTCCTGCCCCCAATCCTTCCCAGCATCAGAGTCTTTTCCAGTGAGTCAGCTCTTCGCATGAGGTGGCCAAAGTACTGGAGCTTCAGCTTCAGCATCATTCCTTCCAAAGAAATCCCAGGGTTGATCTTCAGAATGGACTGGTTGGATTTCCTTGCAGTCCAAGGGACTCTCAAGAGTCTTCTCCAACACCACAGTTCAAAAGCATCGATTCTTTGGCGCTCAGCCTTCTTCACAGTCCAACTCTCACCATCCATACATGACCACAGGAAAAACCATAGCCTTGACTAGACGGACCTTAGTCAGCAAAGTAATGACTCCGCTTTTGAATATGCTATCTAGGTTGGTCATAACTTTCCTTCCAAGGAGTAAGTGTCTTTTAATTTCATGGCTGGAGTCACCATCTGCAGTGATTTTGGAGCCCAAAATAATAAAGTCAGACACCATTTCCACTGTTTCCCCATCCATTTCCCATGAAGTGATGGGACCAGATGCCATGATCTTCGTTTTCCAAATGTTGAGCTTTAAGCCAACTTTTTCACTCTCCTCTTTCACTTTCACCAAGAGGCTTTTGAGTTCCTGATCACTTTCTGCCATAAGGGTGGTGTCATCTGCATATCTGAGGTGATTGATATTTCTCCCTGCAGTCTTGATTCCAGCTTGTGTTTCTTCCAGCCCAGTGTTTCTCATGATGCATAGCAGTTAAATAAGCAGGGGGACAATATACAGCCTTGATGGACTCCTTTTCCTATTTGGAACCAGTCTGCTGTTCCATGTCCAGTTCTAACTGTTGCTTCCTGACCTGCATATAGGTTTCTCAAGAGGCAGATTAGGTGGTCTGGTATTCCCATCTCTTTCAGAATTTTCCACAGTTTATTGGGATCCACACAGTCAAAGGCTTTGGCATAGTCAATAAAGCAGAAATAGATGTTTTTCTGGAGCTCTCTTGCTTTTTCCATGATCCAGCGGATGCTGGCAATTTGATCTCTGGTTCCTCTGCCTTTTCTAAAACCAGCTTGAACATCAGGGAGTTCACAGTTCATGTCTTCTTTTTCATATTCTTTTCCATTTAATTTTAATTTTTGCAGAACCTCCATCCTGTGGCTTCTCCATAGTGGCTGCACCAATTTACATTCCCAGCAACAGTGTAGGCAGGTTCCCTTTTCTCCACATCCTCTTCAGCATCTGTTACTTGTAGACATTTTAATGATGGCCATTCTGATGGCTGTCTGGTGGTACCTCATTGTAGTTTTAATTTGCATTTCTCTCATAACTGGTGATGATGAGTATTTTTCATGTGCCTGTTGGCTATCTGTATGTCTTCTTGGAGAAATGTCTATTAAGGTCTTCTGCAAACTTTTTGTTTGGATTGTTTGGGTTTTTGTTATTGAGTTATATGAGCTCTTGATATATGTTGGGAATTAAGCTCTTGTCAGTCACATCATTTGCAAATATTTTCTCCCAGTTTGTAGGCTGTCTTTTGTTTTGTTTATGGTTTCCTTTGCTTTGCAAAAGCTTCTAAGCTTGATTAGGTTCCATTTGTTTATTTTTGCTTTTATTTCTCTTGTCTGGGGAGGCTGATCTAGGAAAATATTGGTACAATTTGCACCAGAGAAATGTTTTGTCTATGTTCTCTTCTAGGAGTTTTATGGTGTCACGTCTTATAGTTAGGTCTTTAAGCCATTTTGAGTTTATTTTTGTGTGTGCTTTGAGGTGTGTTCCAACATCATTGATTTACATGTGGCTATACAGCCTTCCTTGGAGAAAGAAATGGCAACCCACTCCAGTGTTCTTGCCTGGAGAATCCCAGAGACTAGGGATCCTGGTGGGCTGCCGTCTATGGGATCGTGCAGAGTCGGACACAACTGAAGCAATTTAGCAGCAGCAGCACACAGCCTTCCTAGCACACTTGCTGAAGAGATTGTCTTTTATCCATTTTATATTCTTGCCTCCTTTGGCATAGTAGGTGTGTGTATTTTGTTTTAAGTACACTTTATATTTTGAACTGTTTTCGGGCTATGGAAAAATTACACAGCAAGTATAGAAAGTTCCATATAGTGCCTACCATCTTCCATTACTAGCCTACCACACATCGCTTCCCCTTTTATTGACAGTTTACATTAGTGTGGTTACATTTATTACTTGTTACAATTGATGAACCAATATTGATGAGTCACTATTAACTAATTAAAGCCCTTAGTCTACATTAGAGTTCACTTTTTTTTTTTTTTAAAGATTCTTTTATGGGGACTTTGTTTTTTAAGTGTTCATTGAAATTGTTACAGTATTGTTTCTATTTTATGTGTTTTTTGGGTTTTTTGGCCCTGGGGCATGTGGAATCTTAGCTCGCTGACCAGGGATTGAACCTGCACACTCAGCATTGTAAAGCAAAGTCGTAACCACTGGACCACCAGGGAAGTCCCTGAGTTTGCTATATTATACAATTCTGTGGGTTTAGACAAGTGTCTAGCGTCACATATCCATCATTCCAGTATCACAGAGAATGACTTCACTGCCATAAAAATGTGCTGTGCACCACTTGTTTGTGCCTGTCCCCTGTCCACAAAGCCTCTGGCAACCTCTCTTCCTTTTGCTTTCTGCGTACTTTTGCCTTTTCCAGAAGGTTATATATCTGGATCCATACAGCATATAACCTTTTTCAGGTTGATTTCTTTAGCAGTACACATTTGATGTTCCACTATGTCTTACAAATCTTAGTAGCACATTTTTTTTCATCATTGAATAGTATTCCATTGTTTGAATGTGTGACTTATTTACTCATTCACCAACTGCAGGACATCTTGTTTGCTTCCAAATGTTGGCAGTTTTGACTACAACTGATATAAACGTTCATGTGTTGGTTTTTGTGTGGACATAAAGCTTTGGCCACCTGATGCGAAGAGCCAACTCGTTGGAAAAGACTCTGATGCTGGGAAAAACTGAAGGCAAAAGGAGAAGAGGGTGGCAGAGGGTGGGATGGTTAGAGAGCATCGCTGACTCAATAGACATGAGTTTGAGCAAACTCTGGGACATAGGGAAGGACAAGGAAGACTGTTGTGATGCAGTCCATGGGGTTGTAGAGTTGGACACGACTTAGCGACTGAAAAACAACAACAAATTTTCATTTCATTTGGATAAATACCTAGGAGTGCAATTTCTGGATTATATGTTTAGTTTTGTAAGAAATGGTCAAGTTGTCTTGCAAAGTGGTCGGACCATTCAGCAGCCCCACCAGCAATGAGTGAGAGCTCATGTTACTCCATGTCTTTACCAGCATTTGGTGTTGTCAGCATTTGGTCCTGTCACAAACCTACTGCATGCATAATACCCACTTCAGTCCCACCATACCATCTCATAAGACTCAGAGGCAAGGGGAACTGATGCAAATATACAGATACTCAAGCTGCTTATTGTGCCCAAGGTACAGAGTGATTTATCTTTGACTCCGTAGTCTCTTGATGTATGCCAGAGTTCATGAAACTATGCCAAGCAAACTTTTTAGGTTTCAAAAGAGTAAAATCCCAGACTCTTTATAGTTCTTTTGTTATATCCACAAAGAAAAGCTTATACAAGAATGTTTATTGTAGTTTAATTCATAATAACAGACATTTGGAAATGAACAAAATATCCAACAATAGATCAATGAATAAACAATTTCTGGTGTTCCATACTGGAGTGGGTAGTCTATCCTTTCTCTAGCAGTTCTTCCTGACCCAGGTATTGAACCGAGGTCACCTGCATTGCAGGCAGATTCTTTACCAACTGAGCTATCAGGGACACCCCATACAATGGAATACTACTTAGCAAAATAAAGAAATGAATTGCTGATGCTCACAATAACATGGACAAAAATTTTTGACATAGGCTGACTAAAAGAAGGCAGACATGAAACAGCACATTCTGTGTATTTCCATTTACATGACATTCTGGATTAGCATAGTTAACTAATGGTTATAGAAATGAGAACCATGCTTGTTTCTGAAAGACAGATTGATTGGGATAATGCAAGAGGGAGATTTCTTAGGGGATGGCCCTCTTGACAGGAATGTATCTACATCAGTCCAGGTTTATGTCAATCATACATTTCCTTGTCCTGAATTTGCCTTTTCTAATGTAATATTTTAAAAGGGACAAATTGTCATTTGCAAAAAAGTGCTTTTCAAAACTGATCAAACTGTACATGCAAGGTCTTTGTACCTCATTTATATGTAAATTATACTTTCAGTTCAGTTCAGTTCAGTTCAGTCGTGTCCGATTCTTTGCGACCCCATGAATCGCAACAAAAATATAGACACTAGATGAATAAAAATGTGATATGGAATTCCAAAACCAAAGAAAACTAATTCATCAAGTCAACAATATAACAAAAAGAAGCAAATAAAAATAGAAAGCATAAAATAGATAAATCAAAATATATCAATAATTGCATCTAATTCCTTTCAAAAGATAGAAGTTTCCAGATTAAGTGGCATAAAATAAATTTTAAAAACAAGAATTCAAATTCTAGTTGTTAGGGCTTTGCAAAGAGGCACCCATAAAACAATATGAAACCAATAGTCTCAAGGCTAAAGAATGGATACACACAACTAAGTGAAATAAATGTTTTATGGTACTACCAGGAAACAAATATTCCCAGTCAGACAAAAGAAATTTAACATGACAGCCTTATATATTGTTATAAATGTGCAACCTACCAGTACATCTCATGAATCTTTTATGCACCTAACATCATAACTTTAAAATAAAGAAAAAAACTGTTAGAAATTTAAGTACCTGACAAAGGCATAATCCTAGTTGCATCCTTTAACACAGCACTCTGAAAAATTGGCTGTTGACTGAGAAAAAAATATATAAATATGTGTAATCTGGCTAATTGTGTTAATAATATTGGACATTAAATCTAAAAAATAGTTTTCTATTATTGATTGAACAGTCACAATGTTTGGGCCATAAATAAAATTGTAAACATTTCTCCATAAATCTTTACAGGGAAAGTAGCATTCTGCTGTACCATTGATAATATTAATACAAGTGGTTATAGCCACTTTGTAAGGCAATTTGGCTGTACTGATCAAGATTTAAAACATGCATATATTTTATCCCAAAGAACTTTGCTTTTAAGAATATATTCAACAAAATCACTCACCTATGTGCACAAAGATATATGAATGAAGATACTCTATAAGACATCATTGTAATATCAATAAAATTCACAGTTAGGAAATAGGCTAAATTATGGTAAATCCAACCATGGAAAACTGAATTAATTAAAAAGATGTGTGTATGTGTATACACATATATATATATATATATGTATTTATAACTGTGCATGATGAATGTTAATTTATTATGGTGATCATTTAACAATACACATGTCATAATATATCAAATAATTATATTGTGCATCTTCAATTAATGCAATGTTTATGTCAATATAATTCAATAAAACTTGGGAAAATAAATGTTATATCTATGTATATATACATAAAATTCCTCAGAAGTTATAAATGGGCAGAAATAAGCAAATGACAGTAGAGAGTAGAATTATATATATGTATATATGTTCATGTGTGTGCTCAGTTGCTTCTTGTGTCTGACTCTGCAAACTTAGGGACAGTAGCCTGCCAGGCTCCTCTGTCTATGGAATTTTCCAGCCAAGATTACTGGAGTGGGTTGCCATGCCCTCCTGCAGGGGATCTTCCCAACCTAGGGATCAAACCCTCATCTCCTACATTGCAGGCAGATTCTTTACTGCTGAGCCATATGTATTATAATATGATCCCACTCTGTGTGTCTTTAAATGCCTAGAATAATGGAAAGATACACCCCACAATGTAAGCAAGGGTGACTTCTGAGGCAGAAAATGGAATTTGGATGTTAAAAGGTGAGGAAGTTTACTAAATGGGACTTATACATTTTCTTCTATATTTACCACTGTCCCTGGTGGCTCAGATGGTAAAGCCTCTGCCTCCAGCGCAGGAGACCTGGGTTCAATCCCTGTGTTGGGAAGATCTCCTGGAGAAGAAAATGACAACCCACTCCAATATTCTTGCCTGGAAAATCCCTTGGATGGAAGAACCTGGTAGGCTATAGTCCATGGGGTTGCAAAGAGTCGAACACGACTGAGCGACTTCACCTTCACTTTGATTATTTTTATAGCCAAATATTCATTTATTAAATATTCAACAAAATATAATTCTAATTTGATCTGTAAACTACCAGTCATCTGATTTTTAAAGACAACCTGACCCATGAGTTAAGTAAAGAAAAATAAAATTTTATTTTTAATTCACTTAAAATATGCTTTTTTTTAAAGAACAAGATTCAATATGATTCACATCTATGCTAAATAAAATGTCTGTCATTATGGAACATTTAACAATAGCTTAATATAATGATTATCCGGTGTGCACTCAAGAAAAACTTGTTGAATGAATGAATAAACCCTTAGAGACTACATGCACAAGAATGACAATGTATACTGTTATGAACTTGCACATAAAAGGAAATCTACAATAGTTTTTATACGTGTTTCTCATCTCCATAGATTTCGCAAAGCTTGTTTGTTACGGACTTTGGAACAAAATAGGAGATCAAAAAAATGGGAGATTTTTCTTGATGTGAACAGAAAAGTAAAATTTTAGGCCTAGTCCTGAATTGAGCAGATACAGGCAGGGTAAATTTAAGAGGCCATAAAGTCTTTGATACATGCTGTGCTTGGTAGTTTTTAAACCAAAGCATGATTTGGGGAGTAGTTTAGTCACTACATCATTTTCTTTTTATATGTTATAGTTTATTTCTGTCTTTGTTGTAGGTATATCTCATCTGCCACATGTATTAGATAGAATATTGGGCTAGATCAGAGGTTCCCCAATTTTTTTCAGTTGTGGTGGTCTTAGTGTTTCAGTAATTTTTCTGTGTCACTCCTGGACGAAAAGAAGTAACTTACAGATCCTTTTGTAAGTCACTGGGTCCAAAAAATTAATAGTTATAATCTCACAAATTAATATCCATTTTTAAAAATAATAAAAATCATTAGAAAAACTGACTGTGTCCCACTTGCTTTGCAGCAATCCTAGACTCTTGTATACCCACCTAGGTGTGGAAATGTCTTATATGGAGATGAAGGTATGAAAAGAAATCTCTCCTGACTGAGTTGGAACTAAACAGAACCAATCTGGCATTTCTCTTTCAGCCTGAGCAATGGAAAACACACTGACAATGTTAAGATCTTCTTATGAGGTCAGTGGTTTCCAGCAACCCTACAATACCAAGGAAATTCTGAAAAAGTCTTGAAAACTAAGGCATTTTATAACAAAATTTTCCTTTCTGAAAGCAGAGCAAAATGTGGAGAGGGAGGGAATGAGAGAGAGAGAGAGAATCAACCTACACCAATATTACAGGTACACACTCAGGAGTAAAAGAGAAAACTGGTCATACTGGCTTTTTGCATTTTTATCAGTTTGCAAATCATTTGTGAGGTTGTGCTCTGGTTGAACAGTTGAGAGTTTAAGAGTTTCAGTCAAATCATAATTGCTAGGTAAGTTTCAGATCTGACTGAAAAGAAAGTTATTAATCAGGTTTGACAGTCTTTGCAGCTGTGAGACATGAACTGTTCCTATAAACTCTGACTTCATAGACTCTAAAGGGTGACCACAAAGTGCGGGACCAGAGCCGGTCAGCAGCTCAGTAGCAGCTTCTGTTGATCCTGGAGGGCAGGAACTGTGAAATTATAGTGAAGGGATCAGCCCAAATAGAGAAGACAAGAGACACTTGTAGGGCTGTGTGAAAGCACATAAGCACAGAAACCTGGAAAACAATAGTACTGGACCAGGATAAACACGTGCTCTTGGCATAAAGTCACTGGCGTGGGAGCCCAGAAAAAGAAAGCCACTAGGCACCCAAAGGAAAAACCAATACAGTATTGTAACATAGAATAAAGTAAAAAAATAAATAAATAAATAATTTAAAAAATTAAAAAAGAATGCCATATAAATTTAAAAAAAGGAAAAACAACAGTATCCCAAGAGAAATCTGACTCTCTAAAATCTTAAAGAATTTATCTATGTATTTTATGTGCATTTTCCTCTATCTCTGCTTTCTCAATGGTCTTCTAAAGGGAGATTTTTCCCTCCCTCTCTCCCTACATCTACCATGGGACAACAGAGAAGCAAAAGAACGGCACAGCTCTGCAACTATCAAAACCAGCAAGCATAGCTGAGTAAAAGCAAAACTGAACTTTTAGAAATGAAGAAATACAGTCAGTGAAATGAAAGCTAAGTTTACAGAATAATACCTTAAGAGAATTTAATGAATCCAGAAGATATTAATTAAGAAATCACATAATTGGTACCCACGAAATGATGGAAAAGTACAAAGAGAGATAAGAGACATGGAAGAGAATGAATGAGTCCAACAATGTATCTAATCAAAGCTCTGAAAAAATACTACATTAAACAGAAGGGATATTTAAATAGGTAATGAATAATAAGAATTTCATGAGCCCTAATGAATTCATTCTGAGGAATACCAACAAATCCCAAATAGAATATATTATCACTTGTCGGTACAAAAGCAAAAAAACTGCAGAGCAACAAATAATATAGCAACTTTTAGAAAAACAGAGAGAAGAGATGGATTATGAACAAAGGAATGGCAACTAGATTAACATTTGACTTCTCAACAGGAGCCAGAAGGCACTAGAATAACATTTTCAAGATACTGGAAGTTTCTTTCAACCTGGAATCACATGCAACAAAAGACACCTTTCAAAGGAAGCCAAATTAGACATTTTTATATACTAAGCACTCAACCACAACAAATTCTCACTGAAAGAACGTCTGAGGGATATACTTTATTTATTTATTTTAAATCATGATATATTTTATTTATAGTTTGCAGAGTTTGATAAATTCTTTTTTTTTTTTTTAATTATTTTTTAATACTTTATTCTACATTACAATACTGTATTTGTTTTGCCATACATTGACATGAATCAGCCACAGGTGTCCACGATCTCCCAATGCCGAAGCCCCCTCCCACCTCCCACCCCACATCCTCTCCCTGAATCATCCTGTGCACCAGCCCCATGCGTCCTGCATCCTGTATTGAACATAGACTGGCGCTTCATTCTTACAAGATAGTATACGTGTTTCAATGCCGTTCTCCCAAATCATCCCACCCTCTCCCTCTCCCTCAGAGTCCAAAAGTGGAAAAGGATGCTAATTAAAAGGTCTGAGATATATTAAAAACTGGGGCCCAAGGGAGGTAACTGAAGAGGGTTTCCAGGACACTTCAGCAGTCCAAGTAACATTACTGTTTTGTTATATTGTTACTTTATTATTGTGTTATGCTGCTAACTCTATTATTATGCTGCACATGTTCTTCTATGTACCAAGTGTTCAATGGTGTTAAAAATTGATAAAAGGCATCATATGGTCCCTCTAGGGAAAAAAAAACAGTAGCATAAAATAAGAGGAATATATTATCCTGAAAATTCAGGAAAGTTAAATTTCTGAGAAAAGTGATTTATGATAGGAAGCAAAAGAAACTTTTAGACAACTGTTTAGCTTGTCTAAACAGGATTCAAGAAGTTGTCATTCCAAAGAAATATGAATACCTGCCATATATAAAGAACACGCTGAGAAGACAAGTGGATGCTGCGCAAAAGTAAGCTGGGAATAAAAGGGAGGTGGATGGAAAGATGACTGATAATACCAAGGCAATAGCAGAATGGGCCTGTTAAAACACTGATGCAGGATATTTTCATCAGCACACTGAAGGCAAATTTCAAAGCTGTCTTAGAATAAGGAATAAAAAGGTGAAGGAGATGATGAAGAATAGAAGTAGACAACTAGAGAAAGTATAGATGGTGATGAGGAGGAAAGCAGATGGTAGGAACACTGACACCAGGCTTGCTGGGCACCACCTATACTAGGCCATGGGATCACAGGTACATGTCAGAACCTTTCCTGAATGCTAACATCTGAGCTTAGCGTGATCTCCCTCTTCACAAAAGAGGAGTGTGTGCTTAGTCGCTCAGTCGTGTCTGATCTTTGCAACCCGATGGACTGTAGCCCGCCAGGCTCCTCTGTCCATGGGGATTCTCCAGGCAGAATACTGGAGTGGGTTGCCATGCCCTCCTCCAGGGGGATCTTCCCGACCGAGGGATCGAGCCCAGGTCTCCCACATTGCAGGCGGATTCTTGACCATCTGAGCCACCAGGGGAGCCCACAGGAGACTGGGCTTCAAAGAAGCCCTGTGCTAAAAATCACAGACTTGGAATTTGAACCTGGGTTTTCTCATTCAAAAGTTTGAACCTTGATTTTTTTTTCAGTGTTATCAAAACACTTAAAATTCAAGTTAACTTATTTTGAGAAGAGTTATTTTTTTACTCATGACAGATAAAACATCAGTGAGGCTAAGACACAGAAAACAGACTCGTGGTTGCCAAGGGAGAGAGGGGATGTGGGTGGGATTGGAGCGGCAGTTTGGGATTAGTAGATACAAGCTATTGAAAATAGAATGGATAAACAACAAGGTCCTACTGTATAGCACAGGGAACTATACTAAATATCTTCTAATAACCTCTAATGAAAAAGCATATAAAAGTGAATATATATATATATATATATAGGTGAATTACTTTGCTATATAGCAAAAATTAATATACTTCGATGAAAATTTTTTTAAAATCAAGGAGGCTAAAACAATAGTAAAAATTAATATTCCAAATAACATAGAACAGAAAAATTAAATATATCCTATAGATTAAAACAGAAAATGAGTAAGAACACCAGTATAATCCATGAGTGTGAATGCATATCTCTAAAATCAACTGAATAACTACTAAACTCAGAATTGCAAAGAAATAAAAGTTGCAAGTATAGTTTAATCTTAAGATACATTTTATATATCATTTAAATATGTCAAAGGAGAAAATGTAACTTATTCACATAAACAAACCAAAGTTCAATTACAAGGTAATATCTGCTGTTGCTGCTAAGTCGCTTCAGTCGTGTCCGACTCTGTGAGACCCCATAGATGGCAGCCCATCAGGCTTCCCCATCCCTGGGATTCTCCAGGCAAGAACACTGGAGTGTGTTGCCATTTCCTTCTCCAATGCATGAAAGTGAAAAGTGAAAGTGAAGTCGCTCATTCGTGTCTGACCCTCAGCGACCCCATGGACTGCAGCCTGCCAGGCTCCTCCATCCATGGGATTTTCCAGGCAAGAGTACTGGAGTGGGATGCCATTGCCTTCTCCACCACAAGATAATTTCAGTTGTACCCTAAAAGCATTTAATAACTTTAAAATGCCTCTATCTATAGTAAAAGGTTTCCCTGGTGGCTCAGATGGTAAAGAATCCACCAGCAATGTGGGAGACCTGGGTTTGATCCCTGGATTGTGAAGATCCTATGGAGGAGGGCATGGCAACCCACTCCAGTGTTCTGGCCTGGAGAATTCCATAGACTGTAAAGTCCATGGGTTCACAAAGAGTCGGACACAACAGCAACTTTCACTTCACTTTTATCTATAATAAAATTAACTTATTAAATAAAAATATACTTATTTCATTTGTATAACAAAGAATTTTTAAAAAAATCAGGCAAATTATACTTAAGGTGAAGATACTAAAATTATTCAAATAAAATAATGAAGCAAGTCACTCGTATTTATTTAAAATGATTCTGGAGTTGTCACTAATTCAATAAGTATTGATATAAGTGTTAAGAAATATAATTTTGAAAAGGGTACAGATTTATTATTATATGCAGATTATTAATTGTAAAAAGAAAGCCTGATTCAACTAATGAGAATGTTTCCTATTTCTGAATATACAAAAATATTTTGTATTTTTATATATCTGAATATCTGTGCAGAGAAACGGGAGCCTTCTGTGCTCATGATAGGTAAATTTCTGAAAAAAAATAATCAATGTTTTAAAGTTAAAGACTTTAGAGTTAGAGCTAGAATTCTGTGCTAAATAGAACCAGAAGCATGTGAAATATGTGTGTTTAAAGCTGATTACTAAAATGTTGGGGCTTCTGTCTGCCAATGCAGGAGATGTAAGAGATGTAGGTTCGGTCCCTGGGTTGGGAAGATCCCCTGGAGGACGGCATGACAACCCACTCCAGTGTTCTTGACTAGAGAATCCCTAGGACAGAGGAGCCTGACAGGCTACAGTCTGTATGGTTCCAAAGAGTTGGACACAACTGAAGCAACTTAGCATGCATGAGTGCTATAACCTTAATTATTAACATTGCAAAATTGCGATGTTTCTATGTCCAACTAAAGAATGATTAAAGCATTGTACTACACATTCATTAAACTTGGGTTTTGAAAGATGTCAAGTGACATGGTATATAAACATGTTAGGTGCAAAAGGTATACATTATTTTTATACTCTGAAGAATATAATTTGAAAATAAAATTTTAAAAGACCCTCTATATACAGTATGATCACATTAAAGGAAAAGACTGGTGCTTTGCTTAACATTTCTTAGCTTTTAATGGTAAGATTACAGGTGATTTTATGTCCTCCTTTAGGTATTATGTATGTATTATGTGTTTCTATATTCAAGTCAAATAGGAAGTAGGGTGTGGATGGAGAGAGGAGAAGGGAGGAGAGAGGTGAGGATGGGAGGAGAGGGGAGAAGAGGAGAGAAAAATGAATCACTTCACAGGCCTGGCTATATTTGATTCCATCGTACCATTGGAAAGGAATACAGTGTTAATGAGGGAAGCTTGCTGGGTGCTAGAAGCAGAGAAAACGGAGGACCTGTTGGGGCTGTCGGTTCAGGCACTCTCTAGGGAAAAGTGTCTTGACAAGATAGCATGGTTATTTCATTGGGCTATTGAGAATTGGGGTGCGTGATATTATAAAATCCTAAGATCCGAAGGCTATTAAGCATCAAATTATGTAACGGAAGTCTGTGTTAGTCACTTGGTCGTGTCTGACTCTTTGGGATCCCATGGACTGACTATAGCCCGGCAGGCTCCTCTGCCCATGAGGATTCTCCAGGCAAGAACACTGGAGTGAGTTGCCATGCCCTCCCCCTGAGGATCTTCCCAACCCAAGGACTGAACCCACGTCTCCCTCATTGCAGGCAAATTCTTACCGACTGATCCACAGCAAAAGTCTGGACCATATTAAATTTGCTGAGTTTATTATGATGGGGCTCCTGACAGCCCAACAGCTGGCCTCTCTTTGGGACAGCCTGACCTCAACTTGATGCAGATGAAAACTTTGTCATGTAAATTATCTGGAGTGAATTTTCATACAGCTTGGAAAGTATGATATGCTTGTTCTGTAAATGAAACTGTAGACAAAAATGGACTTGTCCAAGATCATACAGAAATGACATGGTGAATCTGGTATTTGAACCCAGGTAGGTCTCTCTCTCCCTCCCGCTGCCCATGCTCCCTTACACTCTGGCATGTGGAAAACACTCATCTCAAATCCCCAAACTAGCAGCTCAAGACAGAGATTATTAAACAAACAAACAACATCCGAGTTCTCTTCAATCTGTCCCAACTCTAAGACATTAATTTAGCTGATTTTTGAGAGGCTAATCATTATGAAGCTGACCACCAACCATCTCAGTGAGGAAATAATATGAGAGCAAATGTGAAATTCACAAACAAGTTTGCTCAAGTGCAAAGGGATATTTAATGTGAATTGAAGTTAATATGGAAAGCTCCTTGACGGGGAGTGCTCTTGAGGCAGCCTGTGAGAAAAGGTTTGTCTTAATGTGTCAAGTATTAACCAGAAAAAGAGCTATAGAAGCACACACGTGAAGGGACAGGAGTAGGAAGCAACAAAACTGGTGTGTTCTTTAGGGTAGATATAATTGTCAGTTCAGTCACTCAGTTGTGTCTGACTCTTTGCGACCCCATGACTTGCAGCACGCCAGGTCTCCCTGTTCATCACTAACTCCCAGAGTTCACTCAGACTCACGTCCATTGAGTCAGTGATGCCATCCAGCCATCTCATCCTCGGTCGTCCCCTTCTCCTCCTGCCCCCAATCCCTCCCAGCATCAGAGTCTTTTCCAATGAGTCAACTCTTCGCATGAGGTGGCCAAAGTACTAGAGTTTCAGCTTTAGCATCATTCCTTCCAAAGAAACTCCAGGGCTGATCTCCTTCAGAATGGACTGGTTGGATCTCCTTGCAGTCAATGGACTCTCAAGAGTCTTCTCCAACACCACAGTTCAAAAGCATCAATTCTTCGGCGCTCAGCTTTCTTCACAGTCCAACTCTCACATCCATACATAACCACTGGAAAAACCATAGCCTTGATTAGATGGACCATTGTTGGCAAAGTAATGTCTCTGCTTTTCAATATGCTATCTAGGTTGGTCATAACTTTTCTTCCAAGGAGTAAGCGTCTTTTAATTTCATGGCAGTGGATTCATGTTGATATATGGCAAAACCATATCATATTGTAAAGTAAAAAATAAAATAAAATCTGAAAAAAAAAAAAACGGTAAAGAGCGATGGCCCTCAGTAGATCAGTTAATGGGAGAATTTTTAAAATACTGGCCTGAGAAGTTAGTATCTGCTTTTTATAGGCAATTGCCTTAAGGTTTGGCTCTGATTGCTGTCCTGTATTGTAAAAATGTGTTTAGCATCTTTTTTTTTTAACTTTGCACATCAAAATAACACTTTATAGTCTACTTCTCTCTCTGTTAACTCAAAAGATACCCAATAAAAATGAATATTTTATTGCTTATTTTGAGACATTTTGTTGCAACTCTGTTGTAGATGTGATTTTTTCCCCTCCATATATAGAAAACTATTGAATTCAGACTATATAACAAGATCAGATGGCTCAGTGACATAGCTGAAAGCTCCGTAGGTTCCCAGAAAACAACGTTGTTTTCACAATTTGAAGTAATATCACAAGATCATTTTAATTGGCTAGTTTTCTTTTCCCTGTGGTGGTTTTGGATTCAATCTCCAAGTGTATGTAAATCTGTGTGTGTTTTATTGAAACATAGTTGGAATTAAGGAAATGGAACTTTATATATTTCTCCAGCTATATGACCTTTGGCACATTAATCTCTTTGAAACCCAGTTTTACCACATGTATACTGGAGATGATAATCTCTATCTTGTTGACTTTGGTTTTAGGATTAAAAATGATGCATGATGGTCCAGTACATAAGACCCTGACCTCCCATGGCAGGAGGCTGGGATTCAACCCCTGGTCAGAGCACTAGGTCCCACATGCAACAACTAAAGATTCCAAGTGCTTCAGCTAAGATGTGGCATAGCCAAATACATAAACAAAGATTTTTTTTTAATGATGCATATTAAGCTGCAAGGGTATAGCTAACATAGCGTAGGTAGTAACATAGCAATTGTTAACCATTTATGGGCCAATACTCAATAAGCTTGCAGTATGTTAGAAGTGAAAGTGAAAGTGAAAGTCGCTCAGTCATTTCCAACTTCTTTGAGACCCCATGGACTATACCGTCATTGGACTTCTACAGGCCAGAATACTGGAGTGGGTAGCCTTTCACTTCTCCAGGGGATCTTCCCAACCCAGGGATCAAACCCAGGTCTCCCACATTGCAGACAGATTCTTTACCACCTAAGCCACAAGGGAAGCCCAGGAATAATGGTGTGGGTAGAATATCCCTTCTCCAGAGAATCTTCCCAACTCAGGAATCAAACTCAGGTCTCCTGTATTGCAGGTGGATTCTTTACCAACTAAGCTATCAGGGAAGCCCCAGAAGGTGCTTCTTCTATCAGAGAAGGTGAAGCTTTGATAATAGAGATTAGTTCAAATATTGGATTTACTACTTAATTTCTGTGAGATCCTAGACAACTTTATCTTAGATTTTCAGTTTCTAAATGAATAGTGTCCACGTTGGCCAGACAGATTTAAAACTAGGCTCACATTATAGAGCTTAACAATTCAATATTTTCAATATGATATCATGCTGACATCACAACATCTAATCTCAGTGAATGGACATCTGGGAGATAAATTTGTATGACTAATGATACTTGCTTAAATAGATCAGACTTTAAGCCTTCAATTACAGGGTTTGCTTTTCTCTCCCCTTTTGAGTGCATAAGAATTAGCATACACCTGATGTCAAAATTCTCAGTATACTATCATAGGGAGGATAAAAATTAGTCAATTGAAATGACATTGTGATATTACTTCAAAGTAATTATGATAAAAAATTTTAACAGATAGGGTTATCTGCAAGCCACTATTTGTGGTTGTGCCAACATACAAAAATCAACCACAACATAAAAGTCTCAATGGTAGCAATTAGGTCATGTATTTTCCTTTTGGAAAGGAAGAACTATATCTTGTATTACTTCTGTATAATCTGTGGCATGTAGTAGATTCTGAGTGCAGAGTTAACAATAAGTAAATGCTCATGAAAGACTGGTTTGATAACATTAGTGTTAGGTCTATAAAAGCTGATTTTGAATATTCAGATCTTAGATTTCGCACAGTAAACTTAGGTATGTTAGTCGCTCAGCTGTGTCCAACTTTCTGGCGACCCCATGGACTGTAGCCCGCTAGGCTCTTTTGTCCATGGGATTCTCCAAGCAAGAATACTGGAATGAGTTGCCATTTCCTTCTCCAGAGGATCTTCCCCACCCAGAGATCGAACCGGGTTTTTCTACATTGTAGGCGGATTCTTTACCACTGAGCCACCAAGGAAGCACTTAGGTATAAATGCAAACCAACGTGGATTTTAAAGGAAAGATTTGTATCTGAGGGGTGAGACCAGCAAATGTAGCAGCAAGACTTAGAGTTCTAACACAATTTACATACCATCATTATTTATTCATGTAGAGATGAAAGTACCTTCAAATGCTATGCATAATTATTCCCAACACTTCTTTGTTCACTATGTTTGAGCATAAAAGTTGATTTTACAAACATAAGATTTTCTTTTGCCTGCACTAGAACCTCATTTCTTATTCATTTTTCAAAAAGAACAAAAAATACCAAACCTTCCTTTTTGAAAGCCATTTTTCAAAGAAATGTTCATTCAGTGTTTTTGTAAGTTTCTGCAATCAACTAGTAAGCTATGACATGGTTTCTTGGAATGCACCTTATTTTCTGTGTGCTATATCAGACAAGAATTCAAATATTGCTGCTGCTGCTTAGATGCTAAGTCATGTCTGACTCTTCGTGATCCCGTGGACAGTAACCCTCCAGGCTCCTCCATGGGATTTTCCAGGCAAGGATACTGGAGTGGGTTTCCATTTCATTCTCCAGAGGATCTTCCGGACCCGGTGATCAAACCTGCGTCTCTTTGTGTCTCCTGCATTGGCAGGCAGATTCTTTACCACTGAGACATCTGGGAAGCCCAGGTATTATATTACACCTACGTAAATTTTATTTTGCTGTTTCAACTACATAAGAGAGGTTACTTCCATGATTTAATTAACACAGTGTTTATAGACAACACTTTCTTACACTTCTTACACAGTAAACAAGGGTATGATGCTTATACAGATTTAAGTCCCTGCCTTCTCCAGTCATAAATGTTTCCAGAAAATTCTTTCTCATCTGCTTCTTGGTACAGAGATGAAGACACCCTTAACAATCAAGCTTTCTCTTATAAATGTATAGTTCTCTTAGAAAAGGAAAACTACTTGGTTTTCAGAGCTTTCCCTATGTCTGCTGTTTCTTATAAATAACCAGCTCAAGATAATCTCTATGCCCGAGGCATATTTGGGGGTGACAAATTCTTATGACCTTCAGGGATTTGTTCTGAGCTCTGCCATTACTTGCATATTTCACAAAGTGTGAATCATCTTTCTAGTTTCTTTCTGCTTTTTTTCTTTTGGGGGGCAGTGGCAGCATCTGGGATTTTAGTTCCTGGTTCGGGGGGTCAAACCCAGGCCCCCTCAGCTAAAGCGCTGAGTCCTAACCACTGGACTGCCAGGGAATTCCCTTTTAAAGATTTTGTACAACTAAAGCCATTCCTGGCAATAATGTTTCTTAGACTCCTTTAACCAGAGTGAGTTAGACTTCAGTTTAAATTTCAGATTCTCCAGTCAAATTGTATATGAGGACTTTTAAATTTTAACAAAAATAAATCAAGTTGTAAATGGCTATTAGTAGGTGAATAGTCAATTAAGTTGTACAATTATTACAAATACTGGATGTTTATTGCCATAGAGGCATGTATATAACTCCTAAACATTTAAAGCATCACACTAAAGTGTAAGTGAATCAAATGCAGAGCATATCTGGTGGTGAAAATAGTTATTTGGCTGTTATGGCTCCTCTCCCTCAATTAGCATTGATAATGGAGTTTATTCTAGGAGAAAGTGATGTCTCTTCAATACCACTTTTCAAGTGCGTTTTCTGGAAAACAAGTTCTGCTCATTAACTGGGGTTCTACTGCAAAATGTTTTTTTAACCAATAAATTTGAGAAATAAGCTATTTCAGACTATTGCAGGAGTCCCTAGAAGCTTTGGTATACTGGTAGTCATTGTGGACCTTAAAAGGAGAAAAACAGTTTATAATTTGATGACATCCAATTATTTCACTTTGTTTCATTCATAGTACTTTTTGTCTGCTAACGAATCTTTACCTACATCTAGATTGTAAAGCATTTTCTTTTATGCTTTCTTCTAGAAAGTTTATATATTTTTATCTTTTCCATTCAGGGCTATGAATCATTTGTGTTAATTTTCACAAATGATGTTGTTATGCTGTTGTTCAGTCGCTCAGTTGTGTCCAACATTTGCAACTCCATGGACTGCAGCACGCCAGACTTCCCTGCCTTTCACTATCTCCTGGAGTTTGCTCAAACTCATGTCCATTAAATTGATGATGCCATTCAAGCATCTCATCCTCTTTCATCCCCTTTTCCTGCCCTCAATCTTTCTTAGCATCAAGGTCTTTTCCAGTGAGTTGGCTCTTTGAATCGGGTGGCCAAAGTACTGGAGCTTTAGTTTCAGCAACCATCCTTCCAATGAATATTCAGGGTTGATTTCCTGTGGGATTGACTGGATTGATCTCCTTGCTGTCCAAGGGCCTCTCAAGAGTTTTCTCCAGCACCATAGTTCAAAAGCATCAATTCTTCAGCACTCAACTTTCTTTATAGCCCAACGCTCGTCTCTGTATGTGACAACTGGAAAAACCCTGGCTTTGACTAGATGGACTTGAAAGGTTGTTGTTGAATCACGACGCAGGGATTCTTGGCCCCCGGAGGAGAAGAATTCAATCCGGGGCCAGAGACCAGGCTGGATCGCTCCAGCGCTTTTGTGTAACAAAGTTTTATTAAAGTATAAAGGAGATAGAGAAAGCTTCTGACATAGGCATCAGAAGGGGGTAGAAAGAGTACCCCCTGCTAGTCTTTAGCTGGGTGTTATATAGTTACCAGCAGTCTGTTAATGAAAGAAAGGAATGTCTCAAAACTTAGAATGGCACCAGGCCCCTCACCCATAAGATGTATTTTGGGATAACCTTGGCTCCAAATGGTTTATCTTGGGCCATAAAATGATTAACTTGAATCTTGAAGAAGGGCAGATCACCATACAAATAGTTTCATTTACATAGATTAGAGGAACAATATCGGAGTATAACATACTGGTTTATCAAGTAGGTTCTGGGTCCAAAAGGCAAACCGACTTGAAGACAGAGCTTGGGGTAAATGCATAGTACATTAGCATAGCTTAAGATAAACATTTCCATAGGAAAAAGGCAATGGTTAACTTCAAGTGAAACCAAGTGTCATTATGGCAACACAGAATTTTAAGAGAAACCTTTTAAATTTGTATAGAGAAGGAAAAAGTATCGCTAGTTTGTTTCCTCCTGCCGCTTAAGAGATAAAATGTCTGACACTTGCAGGCTATTTCCTCCGTTTGGAGACCCCTGGCCTTTCTGCCTGTTACCCTCTCAGACCTTTGTCAGCAAAGTGATGTCTCTTCTGTTTAATATGCTGTCTAGGTTTACCATAACTTTTCTTCCAAGGAGCAAGCATCTTTTAATTTCATGACTCCAGTACTCTCTGCAGTGATTTTGGAGCCAAGAAAATAAAGTCTGTCACTGTTTCCATTTTCCCCATCTATTTGCCATGAAGTGATGGGACTGGATGCCATAATCTTAGTTTTATGAATGTTGAGTTTTAAGCCAGCTTTTTTTACTATCCTTTTTCACCTTCATCAAGAGGCTGTTTAGTTCCTCTTCACTTTCTGCTATTTCTGAGGTTGCTGATACTTCACCTAGTAATCTTGATTTCAGCTTGTGATTCATCCATTTCCTATGATGTTCTCTGCATATAAGCTGAATAACCAAGGTGACAATATACAGCCTTGACGTAATTCTTTCCCAATGTGAAACCAGTCCATTGTTCCATTTCTGGATCTAATTGTTGCATCTTTAACTGCATACAAGTTTCTCAGGAGGCATGTAAACTGGTCTGGTATTCCCATCTCATTAAGAATTTCCCACAGTTTGTTGTGATCCACACAGTAAAAGTCTTTAGCATAGTCAATGAAGCAGATGCATTTTTCTGGAATTCTCTTGCTTTCTCTATTAGTCAATGAATGTTGGCACTTTGATCTATGGTTCCTCTGCCTTTTCTAAATCCAGGTTATACAGCTGGAAGTTTTTGGTGCAGGTACTGCTGAAGCCTAGCTTGAAGGATTTTGAGCATTACTTTGCTAGTATTAAGTGAGTGCAATCATACAGTAGTCTGAACATTTTTGGCATTGTACTTCTTTGGTACTGGGATGAAAACTGACCTTTTCCATTTCTGTGGCCACTGCTGAGTTTTCCACATTTGTTGGCATATTGAGTGCAGCATTTTAACAGCATCATATTTTAGGATTTGAAATAGCTCAGCTGGAATTCCATCCCCTTCACTAGCTTTGTTCACAATGATGCTTCCTAAGGCCGACTTGACTTCAGACTCCAGGATGTCGGGCTCTCATTGTGTGACCACACCATCAGAGTTTTCTAGGTCATTAAGACTCCCCCTTTTTGTTTTTAATAGTTCTTATGGGTATTCTTGCCACCTCTTCTTAATCTCTTCTGCTTCTGTTAGGTCTTTACTATTTATGACCTTTATTGTGCCCATCTTGCATGAAATGTTCCCTTGATCTCCAATTTTGTTGGAGAGATCTCTAGTTTTCCCATTCTATTGTTTTCTTCTATTTCTTTACATTGTTCATTTAAGAAGACCTTCTTATCTCTCCTTGCTATTCTCTAGAACTCTGCATTCAGTTGGGTATATCTATTTTTTCTCTCTTGCTTTTAACTTCTCTTCTTTGTGTATGTATTAAATGCATACAAACACATGTATAGGTACAATACATATGTATATGTGTACATATGTATTTATATATGGAGAAGGCAATGGCACCCCACTCCAGTACTCTTGCCTGGAAAATCCCATGGACAGAAGAGCCTGGTAGGCTGCAGTCCATGGGGTCCCTAAGAATTGGACACGACTGAGCGACTTCACTTTCACTTTTTACTTTCATGCATTGGAGAAGGACATGGCAACCCACTCCAGTGTTCTTGCCTAGAGAATCCCAGGGACGGCGAAGCATGGTGGGCTGCCATCTATGGGGTCGCACAGAGTCGGACATGACTGAAGTGACTTAGCAGCAGTAGCAGTATTTATATACATACATACACACATGTCTATATATTCTCAAAGTTTTGATTTTAGCAAGAATTTAAAACCAGTAAATGACAGATGAAACTATTTTTTTTAACAAAAATAAACTCAAATATTTATGTAGGGCCTATTTGTTAGCCATATGATCAAAATCAAAATCAATGTCAGTTTAACTTGCTGATGTAGATATTACTGGTGTTGACTTTGGTTCACACCCTTTCATTAAAATTATGACATCTTGTAAAAAGTGCTTCATTTAAATTAGAGGACTAATTCAAGTAATGTGTCTTTTCCATTCTCAGCAAGTGTATGTGATGAAAATGAAATCCCTATTTGTAATTAGTCATTGAAATAAATGTCAAAAAGACCCAGAATATTGTGTACATTTATAGTACACTCTCATAAATCTAAGTAAGGTAATTAATGTATTTTGAACTAGATTGTGATTGATAAGATCAGTCTTCGAAGACTATTAAGAGTAGTAGTATTAGCACATTAAATTATCTCTTGGTTCTATTTAAACCCCTTCTTCTTCTTACTAAATAACAAAACATTTAAGATACTGCTGTTGCTGCTGCTAAGTTGCTTCAGTCGTGTCCGACTCTGTGCAACCCCATAGATGGCAGCCCACCAGGCTTCCCATCCCTGGGATTCTCTAGGCAAGAACACTGGAGTGGGTTTCCATTTCCTTCTCCAATGCATGAAAGTGAAAAGTGAAAATGAAGTCAATCAGTTGTGTCCGACTCTTAGTGACCCCATAGACTATAGCCTACCAGGCTCCATCCAGTGGATTTTCCAGGCAAGAGTACTGGAGTAGGGGTGCCATTGCCTTTTCCCATTTAAGATACTATATACTTTTAATCATATTAAGTATTATGTCATTATTTAATTATTTTAAATTCATTTACAGCTTGACACTAGGTGCCCTTTCTCCTTATTTGCCATGGGCACTCTTTGACTCTGCAGTCCAAACAAAATCACCATCTTTAATGGGCATTTGCCAGAAGGTATCAGCCACTAGTTCTTCTGTTTATGACCTGCAGCAGAGCTCTGCCAGCCTATTGTCAGTGATTTTATTCAAATAATCTTTTTCATAAAGGAGTTGCAAACTTCATGGCAGTTTCATTACAGAAACACAAGGAGATCAGGAAGCAGAAATTTAAGGGAACTGATGAGTTTCCTCCCTGGTGGCAGCTAAAATTACTCTAGAGCAAACAAAATATAACTGTCAGATACTGCTTGAGAGCAAAGGCTTCTTTTCTCAGAAGCTATGGAGGCTGGGTCAGTTTAGAGGTGGCAGGGGTTAGGGGTAGACCCAAGCTAGACCACCCAAGATCAGATCCTTGCAGGGGACCACCCAATGGCATGTGAATTGCAGGAAAATTATGAAATTTCTTGTGGCCTTGGTTTCTCCATCAATAGCATTATCACAATGATTTAATGAGCTAATATTTGTCTTAGTAGGCACACTTCTAGGAACTACAGAAATAGTAGCTAGTACTGCTCCACCTCCAAGAAAGCAGTAATTTAAGAAACTCTTAAAAACTTTCTTTACGAGGAAGAATGTTGTTCTTGGTTGTCAGGACCACCAAAAAGACTAGATTCAACCTCGAGGTAAGGTTTTAACCAAAATGGCACCTTGAGGGGTCCCAGTCTATGTTTTACATAGACCAGAAGGTCAGCTTTTTCTTGTTCTGTTATCTGCTCCTTAGGAGAACCATAAATAAGGTCACAGTCATGGACTTTGAACACTAAGTCAGATGAGCTAACTTTCAACTGCTTCGACATAGTCACCAAAACTATAGAAAACATTTGTTAGCTATTTATTTTAAAGAAAACTAGCCAATTAGGTAATATTGTCTTTTGAATGAAAAATCAGATATTAAAATTTATTCAATTATGATTTTATTATTTTTTTAATTCAAAGAAAGATCATTATCATCACTTCTGTGAGATTTAGTTAATTTTTACTTCTTTCTACATGGTACTTTTATTAGTTAGCTTTAGGCAATTTCATCAATCTTGGCCTTTGCTTTTAATTTATACAGTGGGGTTTACTTGCTCATTGGTGTGAGCAGTTTTTAATATCCTGCCAAACAGCCTGTGGCAACTGAAAATACAAGTTGCATACTTTAGATTTCTCTTTTGAAGCACTGCAACAAAAACATGCTGAAAAGCCAACCTCATTGAATTGCACGGATTTATATCACCAGTTCAAATATACATTTTTGTGTGTAATTGAGGAAACAAATTTGAATTACATGCTCAGGAGGCAAGTACGTAGTTGAGCAAAGTTTCTCCTATGGCCATCATCAGTTTCAATTTCAATTTGTCAACTTTAAAAATATCCACAGCCTAAAAGTTGATAGTTACGTCTTTTTTTTCAATGGGAATTTTTAGACCTTTGAGCCTGGGAGACAGCGTCTCAAGTGACCCCGAGAGAACTGTGCTGAGGAGGCACGGGGAGGAGCCAGGTTATATACAAGTTTTTGCAACAAAGGGCAGGTAGTCTGAACGTCATATGATTGCTGTTAATTAAAGAAAACCAGATATCCCAAGTTAAGGAATGTAGTGCTTTCTATGTATGGGAAGATGCAAGAGTCTAAGCTCACTGAAATCATTCCTTTCTTTTGCATCTCAGCTATCTGGGGCCAGTTGCTGGTGTTTTTCACGTCCTGAGCTTCCTTTCCTCAGGGCTCACCATAGGGAGTGCCTGTAGTCCCAAGGCTGCTAGCTCTAAGGTATTCTTTTCTTTCCTGAGTGCCCTTAGGGTTCACCAGCTCGCACTGGAGGGTTGCAATCGCTGATGATTGTGACATCCTTGTTCACTGATGACGTGACATGTGTGTGTGCTCAGTTGTGTCCGACTCTTTACAACCCCATTGACTGTAGATGCCAGGTTTCTCTGTCTCTGGAATTTTCCAGGCAAGAATACTGGAGTAGGTTGCCATTTCCTACTCCAAGGGGTCTTCCTGACCCAGGGATCAACCTGCTTACCATGTGTCTCCTGCATTGGCAGGCAGATTCTTTACCACTGAGCCATAGGGCAGGAAATATTCCATTTCTCAACTTTCTTGTCATTTGTGTTATTTTATCTCCTGACTAAAAGCTTCATATTTCATTCAGTCCATCTTGTTCTAGAGCTTACATATATTAGAAGCTCAATCAACATCCAGAGACCATTTATACTGATTGTATTTTATAGTTTGGCTACATGAAGAAAATTCCCATCAGTTTCACAGCACCATGAAAACTTCTCCAGTAGCTCAGAAAATTCATGACGGCCATGTATTAAAAGTGTGCTGTCAGATACTGATGTCTCTCAGCCCTGGGGTCAGCCAGAGCCAGCAGGCTAGTGAGCTCCAGCTAAGAGTAACTTTTTAAAGTGCTCTCAGGCAGCTGAGTGCAGCCTGTAACGACCTGACCTCTGGTGGCAGTGATATTTCCTTCCGCTAGTTGTTGCTGAGTGAGGCCAAAAGGGGCCTTACTATCTGGACAACTGCTTCAGCTGTCAGCTGCAGATCACACAGCATCTGTAGGGGAGCTGAAGGAGGTATGGGAGTTCATCTTGCAGGAGCCAAGAAAGACTGGAGCAGTTCAAGTCGATGAACAGACACAGATCCACTTCTCCGTCATTGATTTCCATATTCACATATACACATGCTTTGCCTTTGGGGCTGCTATGTCTATTGTAACAGAATCCAATCCTGGGCAAGGCTGATCTCCAGGATGCATATTTGTTCTGCAAATCAGAGCTTCAGTGTATAGTTAGTCCCCTGCATACAAACAAGTTCCATTCCCAGAGCACGTGCCTTAAGTCCAACCAAGTTAGCCTAGGTGCCCAACTAACACAGTCAGTTACATAGTACTGTACCATAACAGGTTTATAACACTTTTCACTCAAATAATACACAACAAATGCAAAAAATAAACATTTTAAATCTTATAGTACAGAACCTTGAAAAGTACAGTAGCATGCATCAGTACCAACTACACCATCGTTACTTTTACCTTGCTTCCGGAGATTCTGGGCTTGAAATGTACTGAGCTAGTATATTCTATATAGTACTGTAAAGTACACAAGACCATAGTCACTTGTAGACAATGCACATACATGACAATGTATGCCAGACAAATAAACTAACTGATATGACTGGACATGTGAACGCACATTTGCACCTTTGAAAGTTTGCAACTTGAAAGTTTGTATGTAGGGGACTTAACTTTGCCATGGGCAAATCTGACTGGATTTTAAATCACTGGCATTATCACAGGAAAAATCATTATTACATTGTCTTGAACAGAAAATAATAATTGCTTTATTTCTTTAAATATAGTTTCCAACTATGGTAAATTTTTGAATGGTTGTAAAAGAGTATTTACATTTTCATCTCATTTTGTTGACAGTGACTACCTAGAGCTCAAATTTTGCATAAAAAGTGAAGTGATTCTATATGGAACTTTAGGAACATTTAAATCACTTCTAATATGTTTCTATTTTATTTTTAACATGTGTGTGATACAAAAGGATAGTTAAATGCTTTACCAAGCTCCAGGGAGCCTTATTTTTCCTACGACGTAACTCTGAAAAATTTGGGGAAGTACCTTTCCCTTAGGGATTTTCAGTGATTCACAATGTGTGCAAGATTCTCCAAAGTGCCTCCAAAAACTGAAAGCTTTTCTGCAGGCTTTGAGACATTGGAATCTTCGTCTCAAGGAACTTGGTTCTTTCAGCAGTAACACCCTAAATAACAACGTTTCACAGGGTCCTATTATAATGCGTCACACTGGACTATGCACTAGACTGGGCAAGTGGCCAGCAGACAGGCTCCCTTCAAATTCATTCACCCTTCTGTGCCAACTGGCTTGGACAAAGTAGTCGCCCAGATGTCTTCCTTCCATGGTTTCTTTAGAACTTCAGAGCCTTCCTTCTTCCAGCCTACCTACAGGAAGGGTCAAGGTCTGAGGTGGCCGCCCATCCCGACCCAGCACATTTGCCCTCTTCTGCAGGCGCCTTGGACCCGCGCTGCGCCGAAGTCTCAGTCGCAGCTCAGACGAACAGCCTGGCTTGCCAAAGGCCCCTGGATGCGGCACATGGACCTCGGGTCACCTTCTCGCTCCTTCCCGGCCTGTGTCCCACGAGGGAGGGATGGGCCAAGGCCAGGGCCAGCGTCCCAGGAGGCGGGGCTGGTGCGCCTAGTCTGCCTTCCTTCCCGTTGCCCTCCAGGTTCTGCGCCCCCGGGCTTGGCACTGGCTGACACCTCCCGGGGGCGTGGAGCCAAGACACCTGGGGCACCCGGCCAAGAGCTGCTGCCGCCCGCCCCTCCCCCAGCCCCTGCTAGGGTGTTTATCTTCGCCGTTCCTCCAAGCTCTTTTCTCTTTCACTTTTCTTTTCGTTGGGGGTTGGGACTCCGTGGGTTCCAGGCGCCCAGGAAACCCCAGCTGATTTGTTTGCGGCCGCAGAGGCCCGACGCCCGGGAAGGGAGCCGGGTGACCGCGCCCGCCCCGCGGCACTGCCTGCCGCCCCTGACCCTGCAGCCCGGAGTCGATGGAGGTACCGAGCTTGGCTTCTCCGCTTCGGGAGGGGGAGGTGCTGGTGGCTGGAAAGGGCAAGGGCATTTTCCCCGAAAGCCTTCGTCTCGGTCCCCTCCCAGCACTGGCTGGACCCACCCGTCTCCCCGCCGACCAGCTGCCAGCCGGGCCGCCCCCGCCCTCTTACGGGGGAAACACTTGACCGCGACTTCGGTTTTCGGTGGCGCAAGGCGCAGAGGTTTTTCCCCTTCTGACCCTTTATTCCTGTCGCGGGCTCTCCACGCCATCCTCCGCTTCCAGCCGAGCACAGACTGCTAGTCCGCTTGTGCGTCCCGCGCGGGACCCCCGCGGCCCCACCGCGCGCTCCGCTCTTTCCGCGTCGCTGGGTGCCGTGCGCTCCACCTACTCCGCGCCGGGAGGCGGAGAGCAAGGAAAGCGCGCCCGGCTGCCCGCGCCGAGCTGCGGGGTTCGGAGAAAGGGAAGTCACGCCGCACAGAGCGCTGAGTTCTGCACCTCATCCAGCTCAGAAAGTTCAAGTAAGGTACTGAAGGTTCCCCGCTTCTTCCCTCCCTGCTCCCAAACCCCCCACCGACTGTTGCCAACTCGCCGACCGGCGCCAACTCCTGTGTGAGCTTGCACGTCTGACTGTGTTCGTCAGTCAAATTGCCCTCCTCTCTTTTGATCAGGATACTTATCTGCCTTGGAAGAGGAATTTATAGAATGGTTACCTTTTGACAGTCAGGCTTGGCTTTATGTTATTTCCGGAAAATCAGTGCTAGAAACTTCAAAGAAACACAGGAGACTTGTACTGCTGTGAACTGCTTACTCAAAGGGGCTTTCAATGAAAATCCAGTTAATTTTTCCAAGTGTTGTTGAGATTTTGTAAGCATATACAACGTATTTGAATTTAGCTTATAATGTATTGAATTTAACTTGATTTGTGCATTTAAAAGTTTCTTAACGTCAAGTATAGGTAAACCAAGGTTAATTTTTAAATGATGCTTATAAATAGGTTTTTAAATAGGGTGAATCAGTTTCAAAACTGGAAGTGAAGTGGTTGTCACTAGCGATTTCCATTATGTTTTTGAAAACTACTGTCTGATGTTATGACACTGGTGATAGCATCTCCTCGTAACTGATAGGCAGTCTCATTTTGTCAGTGTGTTTAAAGCGGCTTAGTTGACTTGATTGAATAAACAGATGAGATCTAGGTGGTTACAGCATCCTACTCTGCAGAGGTGGATGTTCTATGATAATGCATCAAGGTACAAGATACATTAAACTCCTGTCATTTTATTGGAAAGCAGTGGGCGTGATAGATAAGAGGGAGCAGATACAAAGAAAAACATAAAGATACAGAAAGGAAAGGACTGATGACAAAGCGATAGCCATTTTAGAGTTAAAAAGTGGTGAACAAAATTAAAATTTTACTTAATAAAGTTAAGAAGTCTAGCAGATTGTGAAGGTTTGTTCTGGTAGGCAGGAAAGGCACATCCTTGTATTTCTTCCTCAGTTTTCTCCTGTCAGAGTTTTGATCATACTCAGAATGGCCTTTCCAGCAGGATTGTCTGCTCTAGGACAGGGTGTCCAGAGGAGTTAGGTTGGGTGCTGGCCTGGACTTCTGGCAGGCAGAATGTTCACCGTTCTCTGCTGATTTGGAATGGGAACTCCAGAACCTGATTTGAAGCTACAGTTTCTGGAATTAGGAATTTTTCCTACAGCTTACTGGTGGGTTTAAGAAAAACAGTTTGATGCTTTTTGTTTTAATCCATGAAATTAATATGTAAATGTCAACAGCTGTATCTCAGGACATAATGTTTGTCAGTGAAATACATGTTTATAAATTTCTTTGGAGGAAGGGGGAAAGCAGTGGTTCAAAGTCTGATAACTGAAAAATTTAAATCCTAGAAGGGTCTCCATCTCGGGTTTGCTATCAAACCTGGACTTCAGGAAGGCTGTGAATAAAGGGACTTTTTCTGAGGAAAATAGCCATAACTCTAATGATCTTTTTAAATGGATCTCGAACACAAAACAGTTTGAAAAACATTAAAAACTTACAAAACTGCCCTTTCTTCCTGTCTCCCATTGAGTATACTAAGTTTTATTCTTTATGTAACAGTTTCTTTGCAGGTTAGTTAGTGATAATGCAGAGAGTCCTGTTTCAGGTACACAACTTGAACTATGGGAAATAAAAGGAATCATAGCTAACACTTGTTGACTTCTTATTATGTCCCAGACATTGTTCTAAATATGTGTGTATTTAAAAATATATATCATAATAAACTTTTGTGGTGGTAGGGACTGTATTTTATAACTGGAGAAATTGAACCATAGAGTAATTAAATAACTTTCCCAAAGTCACAGAGTGAGAAAGTGGTAGAGATTTAAGAACACCAGTATTTATGAAGGCTATTATTTCCATAGAAATATTTCTCACAATTTGACAGTGACAGTCAGCCATGATTTCATTGCAATGTAGTGTGAGATGATGGAACACTGGTTTTATAGTAACACTTATGTGGTACTTTCATACTAACATTATTATATATTTAAAGATTACCTTTAGGAGCAAATAGCAGTCACATCACATGGATGTCTATATGAGTTTGGTCCTTGATTAAAATCTTTTCATGGTTCCTGAATGAAAACATTTGTCCATTTCACCTAGTTTTTGCTTGTAGAGCTTGACAAATAGTAGGCAGATGTGGATTGATGTATGTCTGTATCTAGCTATCTACCTATATATCTGTTCATCCAAGTAGAAGGCCGGGATTGAGGGAGTCTTCAGAAGACACTCACATAACACAGGGGAGGTGGGTGTAGTCAACTGTATGGGAAGACTCCTTTTCAGAAGATATTTATGGTCTGAGGGTTGGCAAGAAGCCAGCTTCTTTCTTTAGCTCAATATTAGCTCTTCTTTTATTGATCCAGTGGTTACAGATTATTGTGTGAGACTATTGAGTTGAGCATTATTCATATGCTGGCTGGTATCCTATTTTATGTACTGGGTAGAAACATCCCATAGGAAAGTTGAGAGAACATTTGTGAGTTTTGCTAGTAGTATTTACTCCTAATTAATGGTGAATTTTACTAAAATAACTGCAGTCAACTTCATATGTGTTATTACTTTCTAACTTGCTGTATGTCAGGGAATATTACCCTTTTTTAAATTATTTAGTGCTAGAATCAGAAATAGGAAATAAAATGCTCTTTGACCTCAGCTCAATCCAGTGGTAGTGTTTGTACATATTCTATATCTGGAGGCAGAGTATGTATACACACATATTTTCCAGTGTTTTATCGCACTGAAAATCTAATGGTGCATGGCAGGTCATTTTTGGAAGAGCAGAGGGCTGTATATGGACCATATGAAAGTGAATAAAAAAGTCAGAATGCCTACTAGGTGGCCATGTTCTAAGTTGTGTCTTTTCCAAATGCTGAAGGAGAGTGACAGAAAGTGTTGTTAAGTAAAGGAACTGAAACTGAAAACGATTCCAGAAGAGGAAAATATGATGGCTCTAAGGTTGGGGGTGGGGATTCTAACGATCTTTCTGGCATGCCAGCCCAGTGGCATAGGCAGAGCAGCCTGCAGCACTGACGTCTCCTTACTGGCTCTTTTGCTCATATGCCTTCTGACGCAACCTCGGGAGAGGGAAGTACGTTGGCCCTTGAATAACAGAGGTTTAAACTGTGAGATCCACTTATCTGAGACTTCTTTTTGACAGTAAATACCACAGTGCTACAGTATCCATGGTTGGCTGACTCTGTGATGCAGAACTACGGACGCTGAGGAACTGTGCTACCCAGGGCTTTCTGTCTGTTACAGCAGAGTTTCCATAGAGCGGAGTGTTGGAGCCCCCGACTCTGCGCTATTCAAGCGTCATCTGTATCATTTGCACACTTTTCGCGCTGACTGCTAACATTTTCAAATTATTTTCTAATTGAACATTTGAGTTAGATATTTAGCTATATATTTTTCCAACTTGTCTGCTCTCCTTACCCCTTGGCGGGCTTCCCAGATGGTGCGGTGGTAAAGAATTTGCCTGCCAATGCAGGAAGATCCATCCCTGGGTCAGGAAGATCCCCTGGAGTAAGAAATGGCAACCCGTTCCAGTACTTTTCCCTGGAAAATTCCATGGACAGAAGAGCCTCGCATGCTACAATTCATGGAGCTGCAAAGTGTCAGATGCAACTAAGCACACACACAAATACATGTCAACACCAAAAGGAGCATATACTTTGAGATTTCATTTTAAAATAAATATTAATATTTATATTGTGAAAATTATTTATGTTATTTTAAGCATAGTTATTAGTACACAACTAACCAAAATAACCCATTCACTTTTGATAAGTAATTATTGCTGCTGCTGCTAAGTCACTTCAGTCGTGTCCAACTCTGTGCGACCCCAGAGACGGCAGCCCACCAGGCTCCCCCCCTCCCTGGGATTCTCCAGGCAAGAACACTGGAGTGGGTTGCCATGTCCTTCTCCAATGCATGAAAGTGAAAAGTGAACGTGAAGTCGCTCAGTCGTGTCCAACTCTTAGGGACCCCATGGACTGCAGCCCACCAGGCTCCTCTGTCCATGGGATTTTCCAGGCAAGAGTACTGGAGTGGGGTGCCATTGCCTTCTCTCTCTAGTTATTAGCATAGAACTAAACTGTATTAGAAATATATATCAGAGTAGGTGTGGACAGTGTGGATATCACTGCTTTGACTAAAGAAAGTGTCTCGAATAGCAATTTCCCCCTTCCCCCTATGTTTGACACTCTGGACAGGCAAGGCACAAAGTAGAATTCTGAGTGGAGGCGAGGTCCACCTTTCTCTTGTAAAATGGGACAAGCATCGTTATGAAAGAGGAAGTGGGAAAAGAGAACTTGCTAGAAATCTGCTGGCTTCAGGCTCATTTCAGGCATATCATTCATGAAAAGGGGCTCCTATGGAAGTAGTGGATCTGGAAATTCGTTTCTTTAGAATTCTCTGTGGTTGTTCAGACCTTGGAAAGTTATAGAGGTTCCCTGACGAGCTCTGATCTAGTTCAGCCTTATTCCCAACAGCCCCTTCCCATGGTTTCTGGACTGCCAGGGCTCACTGTGCTTCAAAGCAAGTGTCTGTGTGTCCACACACATGCGTGAGTGCGCCTTGTGGGGCAGACAAGAAAGGAAGGAATCTGGCTGCAGTAGAGTCTTCCCAATGATAGGACTGAAGAGCAGCTTGGACAGCCTTTGTAGCTTCATTTCCAGTCACCTCTTCTGTGCTCCAGACACACCTGCCATACATATTCCTCATAACTCCATGTCAGCCAACTGTCCTGCTCACAAAGCCCACCCTCTCTATCTCTGGCTGCCCCTTTCTGCTGCCCAGGAAAGATTATTCTCTCTTCTCTGTGAATTTATTTGGTGCTGTCTACATTCCCCCATGGGCTCCCCAGGGGCACTGGTGTAGAGACCCTGCCTACCGATGCAGGAGACATAAGAGATGCAGTTTCACTCCCTGGGTCGAGAAGATCCCCTGAAGGAGGGCATGGCAACCTACTCCAGTGTTCTTGCCTGGAGAATCCCATGGAGAGAGGAGCCTGGCAGGCTACGGGCCATAGGGTCGCAAAGAATTGAACATAATTGAAGCAACTTAGCAGGCACATGAACATCCCCTGTAATAGTGTTTCTCTCTGTGAATTCATCTTATGTGTCTGTCTCTACACTTACATTCTGAGTAAAGACAGGACAGCGTGTCGCATGTCCCCAGCCAGGGGTTGGACACGTAGTTAACTTCTATTGACCTCAGTGATCACTGAACAGTTTAACAGCTAAGCAGAGGTTTGCAAAACAGGTAGGAAAGTTAAGCAACACTGCAAAACACATTGCTGGAACATTATAATGTAGGCAGTATTTTAGGAAAATTAGTGTAGGGTAGGCTTTATTGAAGAAAAGAAAGAATTGGAGCTAAGGAAACCAGCCAGAAGTCCATTCAGGGATATATTCTTGTTCCTATCATCTACTCAAGGACCCGCATGTGTCATTTTGCCTACTAAGTCACGTCAGTCATGTCCGACTCTTTGGGATCCTTTAGACTGTAGCTCGCCAGGTTCCTCTGTCCATGGGATTCTCCAGACAAGAATACTGGAGTGGGTTGCCATGTTCTTCTCCATGGGGTCTTCCCAACCCAGGTCTCCCGCATCTCCTGCCTTGGCAGGTGGGTTCATTGTTACTAGTACCACCTGGGAAACTGAGCTAATGCTAGTAATTCTTTTTTTTTTTTTTAATTCATCATCAGTTTTTCTTCTGTCTTTAATGAGTCTTTCCTTCACCATGCAGCTTTGCTATAATTTTTCCCATTAAAAAGGGAAACCAGAAAGACTCTCTTGATCTCATGTTTCTCTCCAGCTACCACCTGGTTTTTCTGTCCCTATTTTATAGGACAACCTTGGTAGAACAACTCTGGTCTGTATCCAGCGTGTCTTTCTTATCCTCTCTTGACTCAGCAAGATGGTCATCCCCACCACCCCATGAAAAATGCACTCATCAAAGGTACCAGGAACCCACGAGAAATCCAGTAACCAGAGCTTGGTCTGCTTCCTAGGTGCCACATTAGCAGAACCAGAAAGTTCTTTGTATGGCTTCCAGGGAATCCCCCCTCCTCATTGTCCTTTTTCCTCACCAGCACCAAATTTAGTCTCCTTTGCCATCTCACTTTCTTAGCCTCTGAATATAGGCATCTGAGCGCTCAGGTCATGGCCTTCTCTCTGTCTAAGCTCACTCCCTTGGTGATCTTAGTCTCTTGGCTTTCAACACCTTCCTAGATGATGATTCATCAATGTATGTGTTAGTCATGACCCCTCTCTGAATTCCAGAGTTACATAAAAGTCCCTTCACCACCCCCAATTGGATATCTAGTGCTCATTGGATTCTTGTGAAGTGAAAATCGCCCAGTTGTGTCCAGCTATTTGGGACCCCATGGACTGTAGCCTGCCACATGCTTGATTTAATCTTTAACCTCAGGGGACACTGTACTAATAGACCCTGGGTTTGATCTTTGTCCCAAGACTGCTTCTTTGAGAATCTTGTGTTGCCTCGAAAGGCAAGAAGGACAGTAATTTTTGTTTTCCAGCCTAACAAGTCCTAGTTTGAATGATTTCCTCTAAATACAACTTGAACATTTTAGTTCCTCTTTCTCTTCCTGTAATTAATCTTAGGTCACAGAGTAAAGCCGATTATCACATTCAGAAATTTTCTTAGCCAGCTCCACAAGTTTCTATTAGACACATTTTCTTCTGTCCATATTATTGCAGGCAGTTATGAAGCGTGGGATCACCTTCTCTCCAGCCTCTGATAATGATTTCATCACATCCTTTCTAGGCTCACTAACAGTGAGTATCCTTGCTACATACTCCTCAGGTGTCTACTCCTCACCTGAACGCATATCAATTTCAGTCAATTATTAATTACTATGTATTTAACTACCCCCTAATTTAGTAGTGTAAGATAAGAATTATGTTACATTTTTGAAGTTCCAAGTGTAGAAATTTGGACAGGACCCCACGGCAATGGTTTGTCTTTATGTCAGAATGTCTGTGATCTCAGTTGTTATGACTCCAAAGGTCCAGGTTTGTCTGAGATTCTACAAGAAATTGGGTCATATGTGGGGCCTCAGTTCTGCCTGTTGGCTGGTTCCTTTGTTCTTCTCCACTTCACTTTTTCTACGTGACTGGATTGGGCTCATTCGCAACATAGTGTTCTCAGGGTTGTCAGACTCCTCATGCAGTATCCAGCTTCTATAAAAGAGGGAGTGGAAACTGCCGAAGCTCGGAAATCCTAGGTCTGAAATTCCCAGACTGTTCCGTTTGTCTCATTTTATCAGGAAAAGCCAGTCCGGGAGGCCATCTCGATTCAAGAGGAGCGGACATAGACTCAGCCTCTTGCGGGGCTGCATGTTACGCTTGTTCATAGAAGGAAGATCTTGATTAGTGGCCACTATCTTGGAAATCTTCTGTCACACGCTGTGATCCTGTTAAAGCCTTGATCCGGTCATTCCATTCCTCTATTCAGAACTCTCCATTGCCCTCTCATTCTACTTCAGGGAAAGCCAAATTCTATTGCAGTAGTCAGTAAGGCCCCCAGTGATTTGTCCCTCTGTTAGCTCAGCTTCTCCTCCTCTTTTAGCTCAGGGCTTTGGTAACTCTGACAACCTTTCCTTTGAAAAATTATTTATTCATTTTCATAGAAGGATAATTGCTTTACAATACTGTATTGGTTTCTGCCATCTATCAACATGAATCAGCCATCAGTATACATATGTCCCCTCCCTCTTGAACCTCGTTCCCATCTCTCATCCCATCCCACCCCTCGAGCTTGTCACAGAGCCCCAGTTCGAGCTTCCCAAGTCATACAGCAGGCATGATAATGAGCATGTTTCCGTGCTATGCTCTCCACTCGTCCCACTCTCTCCTTCCCCTCCTGTGTCTACAGGCCCGTTTTCTATATCTGTGTCTCCGTCGCTCCCTTGCAAAAAGGTTCACCAGTCCCATCTTTCTAAATCCCATATGCATGCATCGATATATGGTATTTGTTTCTATTCATCATGTGTACTGCTCTGTTCGTGTCTCTGGGTCTTTGAACTTGCTATTCTTCTGCCTAGAATGCTTCCTCTCAGATGTGGCCCACTCCCTTCCCTCGTGCGGGGCTTGGCTCGAATACCCACCCTGCTGGGAGGCTTTCCCTGACTGGTGGACTTCCTGTTGCATTTCCACGCACACTCTCTCTCAGCTCAAACATTTCTCCAGACACCCACAACTACCCGACATACCACCGGGTTTCTGCTACCTTATCCAAAACACTTAGGGTCAGATGTCTTTGGAATTCAGATTTTTTCAGCTTTTGGAAAGGTAATTGTGATAGACTGAGTTGTGTCTCTCCCTCTCCCCACTAAATCCATGCATAGAAGTTCAGCCTCCGGTGTGACATTTGGAGAAAGTGCTTTCAGGAATAGTTCAGTTCAGGGTAAGTGAAGTCAAAAGGGCAGGCCCCAGTGGACTAGAACTGCTGTCTTTATAAGATGAGGAAGAGACCCTAGGAGTCCACATGTACAGAGGAACGGCTGTGTGCAGACCTAGTGAGAAGGTGGCTGCCTGCAAGCCAGGAAGAAAGACCTCACCAGAAACCAGCCCTTCCAGCACTTTGATCTTGTACTTTCAGCCTCCAGAACTATGAGAAAATAGATTTCTGTTGTGTGACCCACCCAATCTATGGTATTCTGCAATGGCAATCCTAGAAGAACAGACTAATGTAGTGACGTAATGCCTTTGCTATATATCATGTGACAACTATGGTATATAGTAAGCTTATTTAGGAAGCTACTCAAAAGTGAAACAGATACAGATTCTAAATAGTTTTATGCCAGTTCATGTTTTGGTAACCAACAAATTAAGCAACACTTTCAGTTCTTAGAGTCTTTTCAATTTAAGATTTTCAGATAAGGGATGATGTTTTATTCAGTCATGTTTGTTAATCCCCACCTTCCCCCATTTGTACATGAGCTACAGGAGAGCATTTTTGTTATTTTGTTCATTGGCATATCTCTATCATCTGTTGCTGTTAAGTTGCTTCAGTCGTGTCTTACTCTGTGCGACCCCATAGACGGCGGCCCACCAGGCTCCCCCGTCCCCGGGATTCTCCAGGCAAGAACATTGGAGTGGGTTGCAAATGGCAGTGCCTCATAAATATTTGCTGAATGAATGCCAAAGAACACGATATATTCAAAGTAATGGGGAATAAAACAAGAGCTATGTCAAGGAAGGTCTAATTTATTCATCTGTTTTATTTGTTCATAGAATTTATTTGTAATAATTTTGAGTGCCTACTATGGGCCAGGCACTCTTTGAAGCCCTTGACTGGCTTTGATTCAGTTGGAGGTTCAAAGTGCAGGGAGGATCTTGACGACTTTCAGATTTTAATCTTGGGAGTCAGGAAAAGTAAACACTGTAGGAACCGATATGGGTTGTGGCTAAAATGTGAGGGGCAGATGGATGAGTTTCATTTTGGAAACCTCAAGATTGAGAAAAAAGTGGAACAGAAAACCAAAAATGTCCGGTGACTCATTAGAAGTACTGCACGAAAGACTGGGTGGGCTATTAGTCCAAGAGATGTTGGTTTACGAGTTCATTGTCAGGAATTACTGACTGAAGCCAATTGTGGGAATATTTCTCCAGGAGGCAAATGTATGTAGAGGAGACCAGAGGCCCACTGCTGAGCTGGCCACTCCAGAAAAGGAGATGTTCAGAAAGGATCTTCAGGAACTGCGGCTGCTGCTGCTGCTGCTAAGTCATTTCAGTCGTGTCCGACTCTGTGCAACCCCATAGACGGCAGCCCACCAGGCTCCCCCGTCCCTGGGATTCTCCAGGCAAGAACACTGGAGTGGGTTGCCATTTCCTTCTCCAATGCATGAAAGTGAAAGTGAAGTCGCTCAGTCGTGTCTGACTTTGCAACCCCCATGGATTGCAGCCTACCAGGCTCCTCCATCCATGGAATTTTCCAGGCAAGAGTACTGGAATGGGTTGCCGTTGCATTCTCCGGATCTTCAAGAAAGGGTTAGTCAATTTCCAGGTCTTCAAAAGAGAATGTTAGGCTTTTCACATCTTCTAACCCTTGCTTGCATATCATATCCACACTGCTTCTGTTGTGATGGATTCCATATCCCCCATAGGCCTATTCTTACACACAAATCTTTTCTTTTCTAATTGAAGTATAACTGACATGTAAATTCTATGAGTTTTAGGTGTATGACATAATGATTTGACTTTTATTTATACGGCAAAATGATCACCACCGTAAGTTTTGTTAATGTGGGTCACCATAGAGAGTTGTCATTTTTTTCTTATCATAAGAGCTTTTAAGATTTATTCTCTTATCATCTTTCAGTTATGCACTATAGTATTGTTACCCAGAATTTCCCCAGTGGCTCAGTGATAAAGAATCTGCCTGCAGTGCAGGAGACACAGGAGACATGAGTTCTATCCCTGGGTAATGCCATGGACAGAGGAGCCTGGCGGGCTGCAGTCTCACAGAGTTGCAAAAAGTTGGATATGATTGAAACAGATGAGCATGGCACAATTGTCTTATAGTCACCATTCTGCACATTACATCCCCATGACTTACTTATATTCTAACTACAGATTTATGCCTTTGGACACCCTGCACACATTTTGCCTCTACCTCGGGCAACCACCCATGTGTTCTGTGAGTTACTTCTAATGTAGTTCTCGCTACAAAACCTCAAGTTTACCTGGTCTCTGCGCAATGCATTCTAAGTCACCTCAGTCATGTCCAACTCTGTGTGACCCTATGAACTGCAACTCGCCAGGCTCCTCTGTCTGTAAAATTCTGCAGGCAAGAATGGGCTGCTTCAGGGGATCTTCCCGACCCAGGGATTAAGCCTGCATCTTGCACTGGCTTACCTCCTCTCTAGCCAACCGGAAACATTGATCACATCCTGTTTTGTGCTCTCTCCACTGATAGATGCTTCTCTAAGTATCTGCAGTATTTTCTATATTGACTCATGTTCTTATTACCCCTCTCCTCAGATAAATGATACCGGTGGTGCAAAGGATGACAAGAATCATGATGGAGTTGGAAGGGCTAAAGTTTGGAAAACACTGTGTCCTTATGTAACAGGCACTTGCCTGGTACATGGTAAAACTCTAATAAATAATGTTATTATTGTTGTCAGTAATCTTTCACATACTACTGAGGGGTCAGGTGATAATACTAGGTTTTGAGAAAAGGAGTTTGACTGGAAATAAATCATGAATGATCACATAGCTGTTAGAATGTCCCAGCACATGCTTTTATTTTCAGGATCAGGAAGGGAGATATAATTTTCTGAGAGTCTAATTTGGGCCAAACTACAGATGGAATCTTTACATTCATTTTTAGATAATACAGATAAGCTTCTTAGATTAGTAGGATGGTTTTTAGAACTGCCTAAAAAAATGGGTTGTTTAATAATTTCTTTTTCCAGTTTTATTATCTGAGAGGATAATTTTAATCAATTGCAAAATAAATGCTTCAGTAAATGAAAGGAAGTAAAAGCAAGCCACACCCTATTTCCTATATTCCTTCAAACAGAAATTCTTTTGTTTTCCTAATTCAACGGTATTTGCTAAGTATTTTGGAAAAAAATTCAGTAGTACAAAAAGATGAGAAAGCTTTTGTAAAAATAGTGGTAGCATTAATACTTCATTTATTTGATACTTCTTTCCCTGGGAGGCCAAGAGGACAAATGTGCAATCATAGCAATACTATTTGTCACTTTAAAATTTGCAGTAATTCTAAAGGTGACTTTTTAAAATCTCTGTATTTTATATTTTTAACTTCTAGAAATAAAGATCCTCATGTTCATTGTTTTGTGAAGGACCTCTAAAACTTCAGACATGTGGTTTTATGTTGGCATAAATTCTAGAAGGTTCCATAAAGCAACTTGAATTTGTGGCTCATTGGCAACTATTTACATAACATTCATATTTAGTTAGGTATTACAAGTAACTTATAGATGGTTCAAAGGAGAAGGAAATGGCCACCCACTCTGGTGTCCTGGCCTGGAGAATCCCATGGACAGAGGAGCCTGGTGGGCTGCAGTCCATGGGGTTGCCAAGAGTCAGGCACGCCTGAGCAACTAACACACTTCAAAGTATACAAGAAGATATACATAGGTTATAGCCAATATCCCATCATTTTATATAAGACTTGGAGAAGGAAATGGCAACCCACTCCATTGTTCTTGCCTGGAGAATCCCAGGGATGGCGGAGCCCAATGGGCTGCCGTCTGTGGGGTCGCACAGAGTCGGACATGACTGAAACGACTTAGCAGCAGCAGCAGCAGCAGCAGCAGTATCCAGGGGTTTCCTTGGACTAGTCCCTGGTGTATACAGAAACAGTGCTGTGGTTAGCATTTATTGTCAGCCACATGCGAAGCACTTCCACTTGTGTAACCCTCCCAAGCTCCTTAAGGTGTTTACATCTTCACCACTTTTCCAGTGATGCAACTGAAGCCGCAAGAGTTTGGGTGACTTGGCCGGGCTCCACAGTGACATGGAATTAGACTTTTAACCCAGATATCTCTCCAGAGCATGCACCGTTCACCTAGTGAGTGTTGCCTCAGTATAAGAACTAATATGAGATGTAAAGGTTAAATGGGAGGAGATAAAATTATCATTGTTTATAAATGAAAATTGTGAAGATTAAAAAACTACAAACAGTAAGCAAGTTCAGCAAGATTGCCAGGCAGAAGAATAATGGAAAATCAATAGCATTTTTCAACACTAAATAGAATGTTAGCTAACATAAAAAACAATAATCACAGGGCAGACAGACTGAAAACCACAGTCACAGGAAACTAATCAATCTGATCACATGGACCACAGCCTTGTCTAACTCAGGGAAAACATGAGCCATGATATGTAGGGCCACTGGTCATGGTGGAGAGTTCTGACAAAACATGGTCCCTTGGAAAGGGAATAGCAAACCACCTAAGTATTCTTGCCTTGAGAACCCCGTGAACATATGAAAAGGCAAAGATAGGACACTTAAAGATGAACTCACCAGGTTGGTAGGTGCCCAATATGCTACTGCAGAACAGTGGAGAAATAACTCAAGAGAGAATAAAGAGATGGAGCCAAAGCAACAACAACACTCAGTTGTGGATGTGACTGGTAACGGAAGTAAAGTCCAATGCTGTAAAGAACAATATTGCACAGGAACCTATAATGTTAGGTCCATGAATCAAGGCAAATTGGAAGTGGTCAAACAGAAGATGGCAAGAGTGAACATCAACATTTTAGGAAATCAACGAACTAAAATGGACTGGAATGGATGAATTTAATCTAGATGACCATTATATCTACTGCTCTGGGTAAGAATCCTTTAGAAGAAATGGAGTAGCCATCATAGTCAACAAAAGTCTGAAATACAGTACTTGGATGCAGTCTCAAAAATGACAGATCTATCTGTGTTCATTTCCAACACAAACCATTCAGTATCACAGTAATCCAAGTCTATGCCCCAACCAGTAATGCTGAAGAAGCTGAAGTTGAAAGCTCTATGAAGAGCTACAAGACATTCTAGAAGTAACACCCAATAGTAACACTCCTATTTTCATTATAGGAGACTGGAATGCAAAAGAAAGAAATCAAGAAGACGCACACATTCAACACCAACAAGCTAATATTTCCTTCTATGGGCTTTCTTCACGGTTCCCTATGTGTTTTTCATACGATACCCTCAAGTCTTACTGTATAAATGTCTCCCCTGTCACTTCCTACCCTCGTGTATATATTTCAGGAATTTCTGACGACGCTGGGGCCATTTCACACCAAAAGGGCATAGGGCCGCTCGATATACCTTACTGTGGTCGCCATCTGGGAATTAGCGAGGGAATGGATGTGCCATGGACTCTGTGCCGGGGACGCAATGCCACCGTTTATAACATAAATAATAATAACAGTGTTTATCTCTGGGACTGGGCACCTGCAGGTACCCCAGATTATCCTGAATATAGAGGATAACACCCTCCTATTTTGGCACTCAGACATCGTCAGGTATTTCAAACTGAGATCTGGAAGCTTTTAGCGGCCTTTGGCCCCGGCAACATGCTATATAGACAGGCTAATAAAGGTGGAACAAGATATGGAGATATAGGGATTACTGGATTTAGATATCCTAGATCATGTGTGCCTTACCCCTTTATGATTTTGGTTGGAAATGTTTCTGTTAATGTCACTCAGAATGTTTACCATATGTCTTGTTTTAATTGTACTCTCACTAATTGTATCAGAGGCATGAGCGTTGGAGAGCAGGTATTAGTGGTAAAACAACCCGCTTTTGTTATGCTCCCCATCAAAATAGAAGAAGATTGGTGGCTGTTTTCTTAATGATTGTAAGGTATAGATGTTAAAAAGGTTATATAAGTTTGTTTATGATACCATGACTATTCTTGTAATCCTAACTTTCTTCATCTCTTAGCTTTGCATTTTTAAGTAGTTGCTCTCCTTTATCAAGAAATGCACAAGCACCGTGCGAGTGCTCATGCCAAGGTAACGGTATGCCGCAATCCCTCACTCTATGATTTCAGGATTGAAATCACGGACAAGAAGAAGAGGGGAATGAAGGACTTAGGTTAAAATTTAAGCCCGGAAGGCAGGCTGTGCCTCAAGGAAAATAGCTTACTCCTTATCTGGTGACTCAGAGCCTCCTGACCGATTCTTAACAGATAACTTATGACCTGGTCAAGGAAACCCCCTCCCAAGAATGTATCTCTCTGTCGGACTTTTCTGGGTAAAAATTGACCAAATGCCGCAGGGTGATCAGCCAACCGTTTCAACTTAATTACCTGCAAACTTTTCCCACCAATCAGATGTATCCACCTCACCTATGGCCCCTACTTCATTTGTATCCCATACCCTGACCTCATCCCCACCTACCTGTGATTTTTTTGTATAAAAGTCCCTCACGACTGGCGTTCGAGGTTCGCTCCTCCTAAGGAGATCGAACCCGGCGCGCCGGCCTAATAAATCCTCTTGCTGATTGCATCGAAAAAAAAAAAAAAAAAGAAATACCTGGCATAACAGGCAAATTTGGCCTTGGAGAACAGAAGCAGGACAAAGGCTAATAGAGTTTTTCCAAGAGAATGCACTGGTCATAGCAAAAACTCTTCCAACAACACAAGAGAAGACTCAACACATGGACATCACCAGATGGTCAATACCAAAATCGGATTGATTATATTCTTGGGAGCCAAAGATGGAGAAGCTCTATACAGTCAGCAAAAGCAAGACCAGGAGCTGACTGTGGCTCAGATCATGAACTCCTTATTGCCAAATTCAGACTTAAATTGAAGAAAGTAGGGAAAACCACTGGACCATTCAGGTATGACCTAAATCAAATCCCTTATGATTACACAGTAGAAGTGAGAAATAGATTCAAGGGATTAGATCTGAGAGACAGAGTGCCTGAACAGCTGTGGAGGGAGGTTCATGACTTTGTACAAGAGGCAGGGATCAAGACCATCCCCAAGAAAAGAAATGCAAAAATCAAAATGGTTGTCTGAGGAAGCCTAAGAAATAGCTGTGAACAGGAGAAGTTAAAGACAAAGGAGAAAAGGAAAGATATATCCATCTGAATGCAGAGTTCCGAAGAATAGCAAGGATAAATAAGAAAGCCTTCCTCAGTGATCAATGCAGTGCAAAGAAATAGAGGAAAGCAATGGGATGGGAAAGTCTAGAGATCTCTTCAAGAAAATTAGATGTGCCAAGGGAACATTTCATGCAAAAATGGGCACTATAAAGGGTAGAAATGGTGTGGACCTAACAGAAGCAGAAGATGCTAAGAGAGGTGGCAAGAATACACAGAACTATATAAAAAAGATCTTCATGACCCAGATAATCACGATGGTGTGATCACTCATCTAGAGCCAGACATCCTGGAATGTGAAGTCAAGTGGGCCTTAGGAAGCATCACTACGAAGAAAGGTAGTGGAGGCGATGGAATTCCAGTTGAGCTATTTCAAATCCTAAAAGATGGTGCTGTGAAAGTGTTGCACTTGATATGCTAGCAAATTTGGAAAATGCAGCAGTGGCCACAGGATTGGAAAAGGTCAGTTTTCATTCCAGTCCCAAAGAAAGACAATGCCAAAGAATGATCAAACTATTGCACAACTGCACTCATCTCACACCCTAGGAAAGTAATGCTCAAAATTTTCCAAGCCAGGCTTTAGCAGTACGTGAACTGTGAACTCCCAGATGATCAAGCTGGATTTAGAAAAGGCAGAGGAACCAGAGATCAAATTGCCAACATCTGTTGGATCATAGAAAAAGCAAGAGAGTTCTAGAAAAACATCTACTTCTGCTTTATTAACTATGCCAAAGCCTTTGACTGTGTGGACCACAACAAGCTGTGAAAAATTCTGAAGGAGATGGGAATACCAGCCCACCTTACCTACCTCCTGAGAAATCTGTATGCAGGTCAAGAAGCACCAGTTAGAATTGGACATGGACCAACAGACTTGTTCCAGATCTTGAAAGATGTTAAAGCTGTATATTGTCAGCCTGCTTATTTAACTTCTATGCAGAGTACATCATGAGAAATGGTGGGCTGAATGAAGCACAAGCTGGAATCAAGATTGCCAGGAGAAATATCAATAACCTCAGATATACACATGACACCACCCTTATGGCAGAAGGTGAAGAACTAAAGAACCTCTTGAAAGTGAAAGAGAGTGAAAAAGCTGGCTTAAAATTCAACATTCAGAAAACTAAGATCATAGCATCTGGTCCCATCACTTTCTGGCAGATAGATGGGGAAACAATGGAAACAGTGACAAACTTTATTATTTTGGGCTCCAGAATCACCACAGATGGTGACTGCAGCCATGAAATTAAGACATTTGCTCCTTGGAAGAAAAGTTATGACCAACCTAGCCAGCATATTAAAAAGCAGAGGCATTACTTTGCCCACAAAGGTCCATCTAGTCAAAGCTATGGTTTTTCCAGTAGTCATGTATGGATATGAGAGTTGGACTATACGGAAAGCTGAGAGCTGAAGAACTGACACTTTTGAACTGTAGTGTTGAACTCTTGAGAGTCCCTTGGACTGCAAGGAGATCCAACCAATCCATCCTAAAGGTGATTGGTCCTGAATATTCATTGGAAGGACTGACGCTGAAGCTGAAACCCCAATAATTTGGCCACCTGATGCAAAGAACTGACTCATTGGTAAAGACCCTGATGCAGGGAAACATGGAAGGCGGGAGGAGAAGGGGGTGACAGGATGAGATTGTTGGATGGCATCACTGACATGAGTTTGAGTAAACTCTGAGAGTTGGTGATGGTCAGGGAGGCCTGGTGTGCTGCCGTCCACAGGGTCACAAAGAATTGCACATGACTGAGTGACTGAACTGAACTGAACTGAAATGAGCTATACAATAGGTTCTCATTAGTTATCTATTTTATCTTAAATAAGAGCTTGATAAAATTCAATGGGGTCATCCAAATAAATACATGAATGGATTAATGATATCCACTAAAATATCTCTAGTAAACATCACACATATAGAACTTTAAAAACCATTTTCTTTACTTTCTAGAGATTTCAATGCAACTATTTAATCAGAAACTGAAGACCAAAATAATAGTAACAACTCATTTTCATGGAGTACTCACTACGTGCTAAGCAGTATTTTCAGTGCTTTATACGTTTTACTTGTTTAAATATTAATAGACTCTTAACGCTTTTGAACTGTGTGGTTGGAGAAGACTCTTGAGAGTCCCTTGGACTGCAAGGAGATCCAACCAGTCCATTCTGAAGGAGATCAGCCCTGGGATTTCTTTGGAAGGAATGATGCTAAAGCTGAAACTCCAGTACTTTGGCCACCTCATGCGAAGAGTTGACTCACTGGAAAAGACTCTGATGCTGGGAGGGATTGGGGGCAGGAGGAGAAGGGGACGACCGAGGATGAGATGGCTGGATGGCATCACCGACTTGATGAACATGAGTTTGAGTGAACTCCGGGAATTGGTGATGGACAGGGAGGCCTGGCGTGCTGCGATTCATGGGGTCACAGAGAGTCAGACATGACTAAGCAGCTGAACTGAACTAAGTGAACTGGAAGGGCTTCCCAGGTGGTGCTAGTGGTAAAGAACCCACCTGCCAATGCAGGAGACATAAAAGATACAGGCTTGATCCCTGGGTCGGGAAGATCCCCTGGAGAAGGACATTGCAAACAACTTGAGTATTTTTTCCTGGGGAGTCCCAAGGACAGAGGAGACTGGAGGGCTATACCATCTCAAAGAGTCAGACACAGCTGGGAAACTTTGGATGCACACACACACAGACTCTTCTTTACTTATCTTTGTTTCCTCTATCTTTTTGCTTCCTCCCAAAATTATTTCACAAATGGTAAATGAAGGGTGAATTTTTCAGAGTTCTCATATGTCTGTGGATATAGTCATTTTGTCTGCACATTTAAATAATGGTTTCCCTGGATATTTAATTCTAGGTGCAAGGCTATTTTTCTTCCACACTGTGGGGACACTATTATCTTGAACCCGGTGTTTCTTTCAAGAAGCCTAATGTCTGTCTGACTTTTGTCTGCTTTCACTGTAATGAATATTTCCAAGATTTCTCCTTGGCCTGAATATTCTTGAATGCACTAAAATATTCCTGACTCTGAGTTTTTGATTTATCTTCTTTGCTACTCTAGTATCTTCTTTATTTTGAGGTCTTATATTTGCAATTTTAGAAACATCTTGATTATTATATTCTCCTTTCTGTCCTTTTTGTTTGTTTGTTTGCAGGCCACAAGTAGACAGAAGTTGAAATTTCTGCTTTCATCTTCCATGTCATTTGACTCTTCCTTCATTTTCCTTATGTAATTGTTAGGCCCAAATGCCTCTGAGGACAATGCCTGATGTAACTGTGTAGCTCATTCTTTCACTCTACAGTAGTTTTCATCCTGCATTCAAGTTTTTTGGCTAATTCCTTACTTTATCACTTATTTTAAAAATATTTATTATACCCATTTATTTCTTCACAGTTTCTTCCTCTTGACTCATGTTTCCAAAATCCTTCTTACTGCTCCAGTATTTATTATTTAAACAAATCGCTGGGGTATACTGCTGCTGCGTCACTTCAGTCATGTCCGACTCTGTGCGACTCCATAGACAGCAGCCCACCAGGCTCCCCCCGTCCCTGGGATTCTCCAGGCAAGAACACTGGAGTGGGTTGCCATTTCCTTCTGCATTGTTGGAGTATAGTTGATTTGTAATGTTGTGTTAGTTTCAGCTGTACAGCCAAATAAATCAGTTATACGTATATACATATTCAATCTTTTTATATTATTTTCCCATTTGGGTCATTATAGAGTATTACATAGTGTTTCTTGTGCAATTCAGTAGGTTCTAATAGTTATCTATTTTATATATAGTAGTGTGTACAAACCAACTATACCCCACTTTTAAAAAAAGATGCATTCTGGGGGAAGGTGAGGGATACATTGGGAGATTGAGATTGATAGATACATACTGCAAGGTGTTTATTATTTTTTAAAATTCTTGTTTAAATTCTTAGTTCTTCCATTAGGCTTTCCCCATCTGGCATATATTTTTCCATTTCTTGTCACTCTTTTATGGAATTTCCACTAATATTGTCCCATGTAATATTATATTTCTTAAATTGATATCTTTGTTGCTGCTGCCGCTAAGTCGCTTCAGTCGTGTCCGACTCTGTGCGACCCCATAGACGGCAGCCCACCAGGCTCCCCTGTCCCTGGGATTCTCCAGGCAAGAACACTGGAGTGGGTTGCCATTTCCTTCTCCAATGCAGAAAAATGAAAAGTGAAAGTGAAAGTGAAGTTGGTCAGTCGTGTCCGACTCAGCGACCCCATGGACTGCAGACCACCAGGCTCCTCTGTCCATGGGATTTTCCAGGCAAGAGTACTGGAGTGGGGTGCCATTGCCTTCTCCGGATATCTTTGTTAGCTTAGTATTATCAGCTGAAAGACAAAGCCCTTGGCTCTTGATACAGTTCTCCAAACCTGTTGGGTGGGGCACCCTTCAGGTTGAAGATACTTTGTTGCCATTGTTGCTCAGTTGCTAAGTCATGTCCAGCTCTTTGCCACACTGTGGACTGCAGCATGCCAGGCTTCCCTTTCCTTCACTGTCTCCTGGAGTTTACTCAGTTCCATGCCCATTGAATCAGTGGTGCTGTCTAACCATCTCATCCTCTGCTGCCCTTCTCCTTTTGCCTTCAATATTTCCCAACATCAGGGTCTTTTCCAGTGAGTCAACTCTTCACATCAGGTGGCAAAAGTATTGGAGCTTCAGCTTCAGCATCAGTCCTTCCAATGACTATTCAGGGTTGATTTCCTTTCGGATGAACTGGTTTGATCTCCTTGCTGCCCAAGAAACTCTCAAGAGTTATCTCCAGCACCACAGTTTAGAAGCATCAAGTCTTCTGAAGACTTTTTACTGGATTTAACAATTCCATGGTTCTGTGCTCTTCCAATACCTTGTTTCCCAAGTATCTTTCCCAGTCTTTTTGCTGTTGGTGCCCTGCTGTCTGGTAGTTATGATGGAAAGAATTAATGTTCTAATGATAAGAGCAGTGTTCACAATGTTCTAATGATGAAAAGAATAGAAGGATGCTAATCTGCATGGAGTCCAGTAAGAGAAAAGATAGTGACTATCACCATTATTCACATGAGTCCAAAGAGGGAGGTTTTATTTCTACAAAGATGGATGTTTGTGATCCCAGCACATGGTTGTGATACTTTTAATGCTATTTGCTTAGAAGGCTATGTCCTATAGCTGAATGAAGACGATTTTCTATCCTGTAGCTATATTCTATAAAACTTTTTTGTTTCCTTTGTTCACTGAAGTTAATAGTGCAGCCTCTGTTATTTAGGGATAGCTCTGGTGCAAGAAGCAGCCTCTTACATTTACCTTTTATAATCCTCTGTGATAACGAACAAAAAAGCTCTCAGAAAAAAATCTAACACTTTAAACTGCAAAAATGCAGCCATCTTGGGCATCTTGTACAAGGACACCCAGTAGAAAGGGTCAAACTCTTAAAGACTCTAACAAATATGTAATCCCATAGAAGGAATTGAGTATTTCAATCCCATGGAGGCACACTGAATATTTGATGATGTCTATAGCTCCAGGAGTTGATGATGGACAGGGAAGCCTGGCATGCTTCAGTCCATGGGGTCACAAAGAGTTGGATACCACTGAGCCACTGAACTGAACTGATAGCCTATTTTCTTGGAAGAAAAGCTGAGGAGCTTGGAAGAAGTAAAAATCAGAGAAAAATGGAAAGCAAAGTTTAGAAAGAATAAAGGAATAGCAGTCTATTCATAGTAGTAGTTTTAGTAGCTATTAAATAAGAATATTTAATGATCTCATGTCTGTGTCTCTAATAAAATCATCTGTAACATTTTCTAGATTTAATATATAAGTATTAATAATATACAATATTTATTTTTCTCTTTCTGACTTACCTCACTCTCTAGGATAGTCTCTAGGTCCGTCCACATCCCTGCGAATGATCCAGTTTTGTTCTTTTTCATGGCCGAGTAATATTCCATTGTGTATATGTATCAAGGGGGAAAGGGGAGGGTAGGATGAACTGGGAGGTTGAGAATGAAGTATATACACTACTTATACCATGTATAAGATAGATAACTAATAAGAACCTACTGTGTAGCTCAGGAGACTCTACTCCATCCTTTGTGGTGACCTACATGGGCAGGAAATCCAAAAGGAGAATATACATGTATATGTATAGCTGATTCACTTTGTTTACAGTAGAAACTAATACAGCATTGTAAAGGAACTGTACTCCAATAAAAATTCATTCAAAAAAGAATATTTAATGAGACCAATGAAAGACGAGGTAGAGAGCTAAAACTGCCTTAAGTCTCCTAACTGAGGGGCAGCCATTCTGTTGGCTGTTCCCAGATAATGACACACAGTTCTAGTGGAAAAGAAGGAACCCACCAGTGCTGAAAAGGTCGGGAAGTTCCACCGTCCAGTCCAGGGAAGAGAAGGCCAGCAGCCCCAAGGACCACATGGAACTTAGAAATGTAAGCATGCTGTCAGTTAAATAAACTTAATTGATAGAAACATCCAGCCACCTAGTTTTTGTAAGCACTACTGCTTTGCTCTGTAGACTTGAGAGGTTGAATCTACTTGTCAGGAAAGAACCTACAAGCAATGCCTTAGAAACAAGACCTTTGGGATTACTACAGCAAATCTGTGGCCGTGGTGTTGATTCAGAGATGCAATGCTTAGGATAAATCATTTGACCCATTTCATAAAAAGCCCAATATTTGGAATGGGAAATATCAGAGGCCTAATCAGCAAGAAATATAAAAGCATAGGAGAATGGTAACCAGCTCTCATGAACTGGAAATGGGTTGCTGAGGAATTATCGAGCTAAAGTACATATGTGGTTAATAAAAGATCAACTTTGGCTTAGTTTTTTTTTTTTTCCTTAATTTTAAGTGTTGTTTCTGAGGATTGCAGTGATTCTTCTTTCTGCTTCTGTTAGGGATCGGTGGGAAGCAAGAGAAATGTTTGAATCTAGTTGTTTGCCAGCGGGAGATGTGCTGTATAATTAAGCTGTCGTTTTCACTGATAGGTTATTATCAGCAGGTAATAAGAAATGTGCATCAGTATAAACTGTCACACGGCATTTCATGCCACAACAGATGAGGTATGTCTTCCACGGCAGCACCAAGCAACCATGTGGAGATTGGTGCCATTATGGCAGTTATAAATCACAACATACACTTTAATAGTTAAACAATTATCTGTAGTGGCAGTACTGGAAAATTGGATAGTAATGATTGGCTGACTTTTATGATGAGGAATAATTTTGATATGGATCTTTTTCTATAAATACCTGAAGAAGGGAAAAGAATACTCATTTGAAACACGTACTTTGGAGCTTTTTGGTTTGGGGCTCATTTATCTTTAACTGCAAATATTTGAAGGATCAGAAAGTCACCAAAATAGCTTTCCATATATAACTTTAGAGAGTTTAAAATTACTATGTATTTCATATTTTTATTCTAGGTAGATAGATACTGAATAATAGGACTAAGGACGCCCAAAATCAAGTCTATATGATTTTCTCTTTGGAAAGCCACGAGTTAACAAGGGAATGTCTGGGCTTACGGGATAAGAGGAAAATACTACTTTGTTCTTGAAGGGCTAAAGGCTAAAGTCTTCTCTCCCACCTTCCTGTTTCCTTTCTCTTGGTATTATTCCTTTGTTATTTTCCTTACTTCTCTCTATTCCCTCATCACAATTCTTATGTTCTTCAAAACTGAGCTCAGGGCTACCCACTATAAAATCTTCATTTGGACTGATGCAGCTTTCTTTTATCCTTTAATTCTGTTGTCTTAGACTTTGCTCTACTCATGGAAAAGTTTAATAGACTTCTTTGTGAGAATTTTAATTTCTTTTTTTCAGGAAGTATTATTTTTTAATAAATTTATTCATTTTAATTGGAGGCTAATTACAATATTGCAGTGGCTTTGCCATACTTTAACATGAATCAGCCACAGGTGTACCTGCATTCCCCATCCTGAACCCCCTCCTACCTCCCTCCCCATCCCATCGCTCTAGGTCATCCCAGTGCACCAGCCCCGAGCACCCTGTCTCATGCATCGAACCTGGACTGGCGATCCATTACTTTGTGAGAATTTTAAAATCATATCAAGGGGTGTATGTGTTTCTAACTAGACCATTTCAGGCCAAAGTATCATAATGTTTGTTCCCAGAATTTGGCCCAGTGAAGAACTTGCACCAGAATGTCAATGCACCACACCACTAACATGTGTTTAGTTCATCTGACCTTTTTTCCTCTAACAAGACTTTTCTGAAGAAAGATTTACTGCATGCTTCAGTTCAGTTCAGTCCAGTTGCTCAGTCGTGTCCGACTCTTTGTGACCCCATGAATCGCAGCACGCCAGGCCTCCCTGTCCATCACCAATTCCCGGAGTTCACTCAGACTCACGTCCATCGAGTCCATGATGCCATCCAGCCATCTCATCCTCGGTCGTCCCCTTCTCCTCCTGCCCCCAATCCCTCCCAGCATCAGAGTCTTTTCCAATGAGTCAACTCTTCGCATGAGGTGGCCAAAGTACTGGAGTTTCAGCTTTAGCATCATTCCTTCTAAAGAAATCCCAGGGCTGATCTCCTTCAGAGTGGACTGGTTGGATCTCCTTGCAGTCAACAGACTCTCAAGAGTCTTCTCCAACACCACAGTTCAAAAGCATCAATTCTTCAGTGCTCAGCCTTCTTCACAGTCCAATTCTCACATCCATACATGACTACTGGAAAAACCATAGCCTTGACTAGATGGACCTTAGTTGGCAAAGTAATATCTCTGCTTTTGAATATGCTATCTAGGTTGGTCATAACTTTCCTTCCAAGGAGCAAGTGTCTTTTATTTTCATGGCTGCAGTCACCATCTGCAGTGATTTTGGAGCCCAAAAAATAAAGTCTGTCACTGTTTCCACTATTTCTCCATCCATTTCCCATGGAATGATGGGACCAGATGCCATGATCTTAGTTTTCTGAATGTTGAGCTTTGAGCCAACTTTTTCACTCTCTTCTTTTACTTTCATCAAGAGGCTTTTTAGTTCCTCTTCCCTTTCTGCCATAAGGGTGGTGTCATCTGCATATCTGAGGTTACTGATATTTCTCCTGTCAGTCTTGATTCCAGATTGTGTTTCTTCTAGTCCAGCGTTTCTCATGATGTACTCTGCATATAAGGTAAATAAGCAGGGTGACAACATACAGCCTTGATGTACTCCTTTTCCTGTTTGGAGCCAGTCTGTTGTTCCATGTTCAGTTCTAAGTATTGCTTCCTGACCTGCATACAGATTTCTCAAGAGGCAGGTTAGGTGGTCTGGTATTCCCATCTCTCTCAGAATTTTCCACAGTTTATTGTGATCCACACAGTCAAAGGCTTTGGCATAGTCAAAAAGCAGAAATAGATGTATTTCTGGAACTCTCCTGCTTTTTCCATGTTCCAGCGGATGCTGGCATTTGATCTCTGGTTCCTCTGCCTTTTTTAGAAAACCAGCTTGAGCATCAGGGAGTTCACAGTTCATGCATTGCTGAAGCCTGGCTTGTAGAATTTTGAGCCTTACTTGAGAAGCGTGAAATTTTGCAGTAGTGTGAGAATTCTTTCTTTGGCATTGCCTTTCTTTGGGATTGGAATGAAAACTGACCTTTTCCAGTCCTGTGGCCACTGCTGAGTTTTCCAAATTGGCTGGCATATTGAGTACAGCACTTTCACAGCATCATCTTTCAGGATTTAAAATAGCTCTACTGAAATTCCATCACCTCCACTAGCTTTGTTCATGATGCTTTCTAAAGCCCACTTGACTTCACATTCCAAGATGTCTGGCTCTAGGTGAGCGATCACACCATTGTGATTATCCGGGTCATGAAGATCCTTTTTGTACAGTTCTTCTGTGTATTCTTGCCATCTCTTCTTAATATCTTCTGCTTCTCTTAGGTCCATACCATTTCTGTCCTTTATTGAGCCCATTTTTGTATGAACTGTTCCCTTGGTATCTCTAATTTTCTTGAAGAGATCTCTAGTCTTTCCCAATTCTGTTCTTTTCCTCTATTTCTTTGCATTGATCACTGAAGAAGGCTTTCTTATCTCTTCTTGCTATTCTTTGGAACTCACATCGTGAAAAACGCTGGGCTGGAAGAAGCACAAGCTCGAGTCAAGATTGCCGGGAGAAATATCAATAACCTCAGATAACAGATGACACCACCTTTATGGCAGAATGTGAAGAAGAACTAAAAAGCCTCTTGATGAAAGTGAAAATGGAAAGTGAAAAAGTTGGCTTAAAGCTCAACATTCAGAAAATGAAGATCATGGCATCTGGTCCCATCACTTCATGGGAAATAGATGGGGAAACTGGAAACAGTGTCAGACTTTATTTTTTTGCCCTCAGAATCACTGGAGATGGTGACTGCAGCCATGAAATTAAAAGACGCTTACTCCTTGGAAGAAAAGTTATGACTAACCTAGATGACATATTCAAAAGCAGAGACGTTACTTTGCTGACTAAGGTCCGTCTAGTCAAGGCTATGGTTTTTCCAGTGGTCATGTATGGATGTGAGAGTTGGACTGTGAAGAAAGCTGAGCGCTGAAGAATTGATGCTTTTGAACTGTGGTGTTGGAGAAGACTCTTGAGAGTCCCTTGGACTGCAAGGAGATTCAACCAGTCCACTCTGAAGGAGATCAGCCCTGGGTGTTCTTTGGAAGGAATGATGCTAAAGCTGAAATTCCGGTACTTTGGCCACCTCATGGGTAGAGTTGACTCCTTGGAAAAGAGTCTGATGGTGAGAGGGGTTGGGGGCAGGAGGAGAAGGGGACGACAGAGGATGAGATGGGTGGATGGCATCACTGACTCGATAGACATGAGTCTGAGTGAACTCCGGAGTAGGTGATGGGCAGGGAGGCCTGGCGTGCTGTGATTCATGGTGTTGCAAAGAGTCAGACACAACTGAGTGACTGAACTGAACTGAACTGAAGACTGAGAATGTTAAAGGCTACTCTGTTACTTTCCAGTCCTATGGGAGGGGTGGAAGAGCCTGTTTGGAAGGGACAAGAAGACTGGTTCATGGCGAGGTGTAATTTCACAGTAGTGATAGTCACTGAGAGGTAACATTTTATGTGTCACCGTGTCCTATGAAATCTGCATGAAAGAGCTCGTTTGAGCCTCACAATGACCCAATGGCATAAGTTTTCTCATTTTCCCTATTCTCCAGATGAGGAAACCGAGGCTCTGAGAGATCAACTTTCCCTAAACTGTACTTCTCATAAGTGCCTAAGTTGGAATTCAACCCATTAATTTCCAAAAGCAATTTCTGTACTATACCTCAAACAGTGCTATGCAGAAATCTCTGCAGCAATGAAAATGTTCTCTGTCTGCTGTGTCCAGTATGGTACCCGCTAACCATGTGGGACTTTCTGAGCATTTGAAATGTGGCTGGCTTAACTAGGGGTGTGAATTTCTAGTTGCATTTCATTTTAATTAATTTACATTTATATTTAAATAGCCACATGTGGCTAGTGGCCATTGTATTGGAGAGTGCTGCTTCAGATATTTTAAGTGTTGCTGACTATAGGCTTATAAGGGGAAAACCAAACCAGGAAAATACATTAAGAGAATGTGCTAGTCTTTCTCCATTTTTAGAATTTCCCTAGATCTCAAATTTAAAAAAATTTTTTTCAGGAAGGAAGGACTGCTTTAAATCTATTGCTATATAGATGCAGTAGGATTCAATTAAAAAGCAAACAAATGATCTACCATCTCCTCTGGTTCAGGCACTCCACTGGGCTTTGGAAATTATGAATAAATGAATAAAATATGATTCCTGTCTTCAAGGAGCTCACAGTATAGGTAACTTTGTAGAGGATGTTATACATTTTCCAGAGTTTCTTCATATATGATTAGACAAAGTGTTTAAATATCTGCTATCTAATATTTTGCAGTGTTTTGCTTTTAATTTTTAATAGTTTAATTGTTTGAAGAGGTCATCTATTTCCATGGTTTAAAATAAAGAGGTCAAAGTGCTTTTAATTTTCTTCTACAGAAACAACTAGTGCTATCATTTTCTAATATATGCCTTTCCAAATATTTTATGTATGCAGAAGAAAATGTACACGTATATTTAATCCTTCCTTTTAAAGAACAAGTACACATAGTCACCTAACCTTGCTATTTGGACTAAAAATATATACTTTGGATATGTTTTCATTCTAGAACTTAAAGAATTTCTCATTTCTTTGTAGAGAGTCATAATATTTCATGAAATATCATAATTTATATAACCATTCCTCTATTGTTTTCCTTATTATTCCCCATTGTTATTTCCATTCTTTTGCCATTACAGGAGGGACTGGCATGAAGAACTTTACCAATTATCTTCTCATGTGAGCTAGAGTGAACTGCATTCATGTTTCCCAGAGCATACTCCAAAGAGTACAGATCTTAGAAGATGTTCAATATAAGAAGAGAGTTCTGTGGTTAAATAACTTCTGGATATTCATTGAAGATTCACAGTGCACATTGTCAAATTAAAGGAGACACACCCCCCCCAGTCTAAGTAGGGTTGATCCAAGTGTTTCTCAACCATACATTTTCTCAGCTAAGAGAGTATGACTTTTTGTAGATTGGCTTCCCTGGGAAGCAGACTCTGAGACAGGAATGTACATGCAGGAGTCTCATGGTGTGTGTGTTCAGGAACACCCGATGGAAATGAGGGGGATGGAAGTAAGTGGGTAGAAGGACAGGTTGAACTGGGGTGTAGTTGGAGCAAAGACCTCGGCCAGTCAATCCCATAAGGAGTTCTCTGAAGCTTGATGACCCTAGGAGTGCTCCAACTCCAGGGAAGGAGGCCAGGTCCCCAGGAAGGGGTCTGTTGAGGGCATCTCTGCAGAGATTCAGCTCTGAGTTCTCAGCTAGTGTGACGACTGCCTCCATGTTCATGACAGTTCTGCTGAGCTTCTTTGCATCTTTTATGGAAAGGGATAACAATCCTTAGATGGCTTTGCTGGTCAGAGGAAGGCATTTCCTGTGGGAACCATTTATCGTCTTTGAAATATGGATGCCTGGATGGAAGTTGTTTGGAGTATCAAACACTCTTTGATTCTATTCCATTTCAGTGTTTACAAATTGAAGTCCAAAGTAAGAGACAAAAATGTTTCCCAAGCATGCATTTGACCGCAGAGCCGCCAGTGATCTGGATCAGTCAGCCTTAACTGCAGTGTGGAGATGGAGGACATGCATTGTTATGGCATCTTCAAGAGTGTGTGGCATTAGCTGAGGCAGGTTGTTGGGGCAAATGACAGCAGAGCTGAGTTGAATTTGGTTTTTAAATATTTTCATTACCGCTTCTTAGGTATTTCCTGAAGAAGCTTGCCTCCTATTTTCTAGAAACATTATCCCTTATTGCTAAAAATTGGAACATCAGCCAACAGAGGACATGAAAGGCCGGGATTTCTCTATCTTTAAATCAGAGATGTAGGTGCTTTTATTCATCCTCTATTTTGAAGCTTAAAAGGGTAAACGTGCATGCGTGTGAAATTGCTTCAGTCGTGTCCAACTCTGCAACCCTGTGAACTGTAGCCTGCCAGGCTCCTCTGTTCATGGGATTCTCCAGGCAACAATACTAGAGTGGATGGCCATTTACTTCTTTAGGGGAACCTTCCCGACCCAGGGATCGAACCCACATCTCTTATGTCTCCTGCGTTGGTAGGTGGGTCCTTTATCACTAGCATTACCTGGGAAGTCCAGGGGGTAGCCAAAAAGTGATAGCAGCTCTCAGGGTCCTTCCTTTTGAGAATCAGGTGGGTCTGCGTGCTCATCCTGTGCCTTTCAGCATATTTGCTGATTTCATTCTCACACATTCTGTGGAATTCTCTGTTGTGGTGCCTATCCAGGAAGCTTATTTCTTGGTTGCAGAGGGAAATGCCCAAGGAAGAGATCTCTCTTAGGCGTTTCTGATCAAGTTGATGAGTGTTTGTAGAGTGGATGGGAAAATATCCAAGAAAAATCTCAAAAGAATAAATCCTTCTGAGATAATAGAGTTCAGTTTAGTTCAGTTGAGTCACTCAGTCGTTTCTGACTCTTTGCAATCTCATGGACTGCAGCACACCAGGCTTCCCTGCCCATCGCCAACTCCTGGAGTCTACCCAAACTCATGTCCATTGAGTTGGTGATGCCATCCAACCATCTCATCCTCTGTCATCCCCTTCTCTGCCTGCCCTCAATCTTTCCCAGCATCAGGGTCTTTTCAAATGAGTCAGTTGTTTGCATCAGTTGGACAAAGTATTGGAGTTTCAGCTTCAACATCCGTCCTTCCAATGAATACCCAGGGCTGATCTCCTTCAGGATGGACTGGTTGGATCTCCTTGCAGTCCAAGGGACTCTCAAGAGTCTTCTCCAACACCACAGTTCAAAAGCATCAATTCTTCGGTGCTCAGCTTTCTTAACAGTCTAAGTCTCACATCCATGCATGACCACTGGAAATACCATAGCCTTGACTAGACGGACCTTTGTTGGCAAAGTAATGTCTCTGCTTTTTAATATGCTGTCTAAGTTGGTCATAACTTTCCTTCCAAGTAGTAAGCGTCCTTTAATTTCATGGCTGCAGTCACCATCTGCAGTGATTTTGGAGCCCCCCAAAATAAAGTCAGCCACTGTTTCCACTGTTTTCCCATGTATTTGCCATGAAGTGATGGGACCAGATGCCATGATCTTAGTTTTCTGAATGTTTAGTTTTAAGCCAAATTTTTCACTCTCCTCTTTTACTTTCATCAAGAGGCTCTTTAGTTCTTCATTTTCTGCAGTAAAGGTGGTTGTCATCTGGATATCTGAGGTTACTGATATTTCTCCTGGCAATTTTGATTCCAGCTTGTGCTTCATCCATCTCATGATGTAGTCTGCATATAAATTAAATAAGCAGGGTGACAATATACAGCCCTGAAGCACTCCTTTTCCTATTTGGAACCAGTTCATTACTCCATGTCCTGTTCTAACTGTTGCCTCCTGACCTGCATACAGATAATACAAGTAGGAAGAAAAACCAGAACTAAGGAGTTGGCTGTTGTATGAACATGATGCAGAGGAGAAACCAAAAAAAAAAAAAAAGAGAGAGAGAGAGAAAAGGTTTGTTAGTGGCTGTGTCTTAAGATCAACTGTTGAGTTGAATAAACATTTTTCTCAGAAATCTTTTTTCTTTCAACAAAAAGCTTCATAAGAATTATTGTTATTCTTACTGTTATATAATAGTAATGGATTAGGAGAAAGATTGTTAAAAAGGGAATTTGAAAGGTAATAAGCTAGAAAAGTGAATTCTAGAAAGTGGGAGAAATGATAGAATAGGAATTTGCCTTAAAGTGATCTGAAATGAGTTACTCTTTTTTGAACAGTCCTTGCCTCTTCCTTTTTCCTTCATAGCACATGGTATCAAAGACCTAGGTAAGCTGACTGTTCAGTGTTCCAGTACAGCTTCTTTTGTAATCCATTTGTAATTATCCATTCACAAAATTGTCAGATCAGGTGGCATCTTGGTCACTTCCGATTATTGAATTGTCTAGTCCATCTAAAATTCCAGTCTCATCTCCTGATGATGTTCACTTAGCTCAAGTTAGGCCTGTGGAACCAGTTGAGGGAAGAGGGTGTGGTCAACATTTCTAACCTCCTTCTGGTTTTAACCACTGGAAGTTGAGGGCCTAAAGGGTGGTGAAGGACAGACATACCAGATGGCTCCTGACTTAACTAGGCTATACTCTGTTAGCTGTTGCTTCCCTTCCTAGCTAACAGGAACAGGTTATTGATATGTTCTGTGTGGAAGGTTCCAGAATGGGCTTTTCCTGCCTTTTCAGATCCCTCCCCTGGGGGTACAGCACAAGATTAAGATGCCAGCTGATTGAGTTCCCTGGGAGAGGCCTCCCTTCCTGGCTTGCAGATGGCTGCCTTCTTGCTGTGTCCTCATGAGGTGTAGGGAGAGAAGGAAACAAGTGCTCTAATACCACTTCTCATAACTCCACATTAATCCTATCATGAGGGTCCCACCCTTACAACCTCATTTAACCCTAGTCACCTTCCAAACTCCATCTTCAAATACCGTTACAACGGGGTCTAGGGCCTCAACACAAGAATTTTGGTGAGACACAGCTAAGTTTATAACACAGTGGCTCTTGTGTGTAGTCCCATAGCACTTCCTGTCATGTTGCTGACTGGTGACTCCAATCATTGCCTCTCCCTTCCCATGCTAGTATTTTAGTCTTCTGTATATGGACCACTCATGAGGTCTTGGAGTTGATGATGTTGAAGTAGGAGAAGTAGAGTAAGGGTTTGCCTGCCTCTGAATTCTCCCTGGAGTAGGTGTGTGCTGCTGCTGCTAAGTCGCTTCAGTCGTGTCTGACTCTGTGTGACCCCATAGATGGCAGCCCACCAGGCTCCCCTGTCCCTGGGATTCTCCAGGCAAGAACACTGGAGTGGGTTGCCATTTCCTTCTCCAATGCATGAAAGTGAAAAGTGAAAGGGAAGTTGCTCAGTCATGTCTGACTCTTCGCGACCCCATGGACCGCAGCCTACGAGGCTCCTCTGTCCATGGGATTTTCCAGGCAAGAGTACTGGAGTAGGTGTCTAGAAACCTACAAAACTCCCTTTAGAATGTAGGACAGCTTAATGCTTTTTATCTCCAATATTTGGTTCTCATCACCAGTTCCAGGGCAAGAGTAAAAAAATCCTCGTTTTAAATAATGTATGATTATTTCTTTTCCCAAATGAGGTAGCTATATTTAGCATGGATGTGAGTTAAATTATGAGGAAGACTGAAGATTTTAGGGACAATTAATTTTAAAATGTTCCTATTGACTTCTGAAGCTTTCTCCATGAGTCTTCCTGTCTTTTCCAGCATTATCAGATGCAGAAGTAATTATAAATTCAAGGAAGGGAAGATTATTCAGTACATAATTTTTAATCTCTTTATCCTGCCTTTGACTTCTACAGAATCCATTCCTATATATGGTCACGTGGCTCTTCAAAATAATGTCTCATCATGTGCCATGTTGGTGATGTCACAAGAAGTCAAGAAGTCAATGTTAGCAGATAGCTAGCATATAAGAGGTCATGTAAGTAAGGTTTTAAGAATTATATCATGCAGTATAGATCCATTTACGTAATAATGTAATTAACAATAAAGAAGATGTGGCACACTAGGGGATATTATATATGTACCTGAGATTTTTAAGAAGTGAGCATCTTAGTAAAAACTAAAATGCCATTTGTCATAGAAGGTTGAAAGCATTTTCTGAGGACAGAGAATATTGCACATAACAGAGGTGGGCAAATTTTCTTCTAAAAAAAACCCAGACAGTAAATATTTTAGGCTTTTCTAGCCAAATGATGTCTCTTGCAACTGCTCAACTCTGCCACTATATACTGAAAGTATTGGGAAAGTATAGACATAGATGGGCATGGCTTTATCCTAACAAAACTTAACAAATGGCAAGTGAAATTTGGCCTGTGGGTCAGTTTGCCGACCCTTGGCATATTAGCTGAAGAAATTCTGCCTCTCACTTTTTGCTATTATTAAGTCAATTTTAAAGAAACTAGTGTACTTAGAATTAGATAATAAAGGTAATGGAGCAGTCCAATCTCTGAATGATTTACAAAGGTAAGAAGATCAGAGAATAATATAGATTAGAGTTCTAGAGTGACTATTTGAAACTTCTGAAAAGTGAGAGCGATGTAAAATCAAGTAGTCTCAAGAACTAAACAAAATAAAGTCACAGAAATGGAAATCCAAGGAACTAGCTTCTTTTTGATAAAGTGAACACATGATTTAATTTTACTTTCAGTTATAATATGTAACTGTTAGAAAAATTTTTGTACCATGTGTTTAGATCAGAATATGCAATAGAGTAAATACAGGGGTTTATGAAAAGTGAAACCCTTTACAAGAATCCTAAGAGGAAAAAAATAATTCCTTTCTTATGTAATCATTTCTGGCATAATAAAATCATAAAGTAAATATAAATTGAAAGGGAAAGAATGAGGAAAATGTCCTTTGTTTGTAATTAAATACAAAAGAAGACATATCTTCTAAATTCATGTGTTTCTTTGAAACTGCTCTGTTTCCTAGAATCTTTATTAAGAATTGAGAAACTTGAGAAAGAACTTACTGACAGTCTTAGAGATAAACACATTTTATGTGTTGCTACCACTGAAGGCTCAAAGAAGAAGATGGAGAGTCCTTTGGATGTTGAGGAATAGAACTTGGGACATTGTTGTTACAGCAACATAGCTCTAAATTGTCACTGTTTATGAAAATGAATAAACATGTTATTTAAAAATTTCATTATGATCGATTCTGGGGCAAAAACCAGGGGAATTTTCATTAAGTGAAATCATACTTGAAATATGCAAGAAATTAAGCAGGAATATCCCCTCAGTTGTTCTGAAGTCATAACAAAAGTACTTTCAGTTTATTGGAATTTTTATTCCTAGTTTTTGAGCAGGTGGTTTTTTGAGTTTAGGGATTCTTAGTAAGAATACAGAGCAGCTTCCTTTGGGGTCCTTAAAAACAACCCTTTTGATGGTTTGTGGAGGCCTGCAATAGCTGTTCTTATCTGTGGGAGAGTGTCTCAAGATTTTTGTTTTATTTGTTATCTTTCTGATTATCAAAGTAATGTGCTCAGTATCATAAGAGTGAAGAGTACAGAAAAGTATAAAGTGAGAGAAACATCACCAGGAATGCAATAACTAAGAGGCAGATTATTACATGATTCTTTCCAGGGCTATCTTTTTCTACGTGGTTGTATAAAAAATATTGAAAATTTGCCTTGTACTTTTGTCTGTTCAACAGCGAACTGTGGCATTTCCTTGTGATATTACACAAGTTGATATTATTTTTCATGTGTATATAATACTTCAATTTAAATATATCTTAACCTATTATAATGTCATTAACTTGTAGTTATTAAAAGAGAACTTCAGTAAGTATATATTTTTAATAAATCTGTGAGCAGGTTTTTGAAATTTTTATTAGGAGAATTTTCTAGGAGAATTCAAATGTTTAAAGTTAAAAATGGTACTCCAGACATATTCCAGAAAATATGTACAGATTTACGTCTTCATCATACCACTGTGAGTCTTGGTGACACTACGTTCTCTTCATTGCTGACATTTAACAATTTTGAAGCAATTTTTCCTGCTTCCATGATGAGCAGTGGATTGGACCAAATGTAATTCTCATCTTGGGACTGGGGAAAGACTCACAAACTAAGTCTAAAGCAAAACTCAGAGATAGTGAAAAAGCTGTAAAATCTGAAGTGAAAAGCTGTAATGTGGGCTGTAGACTAAAGCACCTGAGGCTGGCAACCTTGCACAGGAAGTTCCATTGAGGGACTGAGAGAAATGGAAGTATGGAGGGGACCATGTGATGACTTTTGTCAGCAATCACCACTGGGAAAGAAAGAGCCCGGTTCTGTGTGGGGACTGAGCTTGAGCAGGGAGCCGTTGCCAGGAGAAACGGAGAAAGGTTCTTTGTCCCCATGAGCGGCAGATCTCAGAAAGCACATTTTCAAAAAGGAAGGAAATGCATTGGTACGAAGTGGCTGTGTCCCTCAGTGACAGGTGGGGTCGGGTACCAGTTCACATCCTGGATTTCCTGCATGGGGTTTCCTCCATGGAAATGTCCGCAAGTTAACAGGCTGTCTGGCTAATCTTTGCCCCGTGGGTTGTAGGAGTTAGTAACACATTCTTGCAAATCTTGCCCCTTCCTCTGCCTGGGGGTGACTGCAAAGCTGCCGTTTGTGTGACTCTGTGCACTTAAGAATGGCCAGCCTGCCTGGGCCCTTCCTTCTAGGGGCTTCACCCCCGTCCTGCTGCTTTCCCATTTTTACCTTCTCTTGCTTTCTTGGAAGTGCACTATTTACTGGAATCCTTTTTATGTGCTTAATCCAGTACTCTTGCTTGGAAAATCCCATGGACGGAGGAGCCTGGTGGGCTGCAGTCCATGGGGTCACTAAGAGTCGGACACGACTGAGCAACTTCACTTTCACTTTTCACTTTCATGCATTGGAGAAGGAAATGGCAACCCACTCCAGTGTTCTTGCCTGGAGAATCCCAGGGACGGGGGAGCCTGGTGGGCTGCTGTCTATGGGGTCGCACAGAGTCAGATACGACTGAAGCGACTTAGCAGCAGCAATGATGATGTCATAGCTTTTTTGGCTTGAATTCCATTGGAATTTCTTCAGATTCGTGAGTGCTTTAAGAAGTCTATTGTTTATTTTTCACACAGTTGAGAATTGAGAAAATAAACTAAGAGTTTATTATTGATTTCACAGCCAGAATTCTATCAGATAATAAACACTGAATAATTTTAGTTCTTTAAATATAATGACTTGCTTTGTGGTCCAGCACATGGTCGGTCACCTTTGGCAAATATTCCAGAAGCAGAAGAGTGACTTTTTCCATTTTGAGGTACAATGTATCATGCATGTCAGGGAGATCAAGCTTTTTTTTTTTCAGGCCTACTCTATCCTTGATGAATTTTCTTTCTCTGTTTTGTTAGCTTTGGAGAGAGATATTTTAAAGTCACCCAGATGATGGTGAATTTGCCTTTTTCTCTTTTCTCTAGTTCTACTAGCTTTGCTTTATGAACTTTAAAGCTATAATTTTTAGGAGACTGCATTTTTTATCAAGCTATCCCCCTGGTGGATGGACCTTTTACAGGATATGAAATGCCCGCTTATCTTTCTAGTAAGTGACTGGCCTTCAAGTCTGCTTTATCCAAAATTAGTAGAGCTCCTCCAGCTTATTTTTTTCAGTGTTTGCATGATACATTTTTTTTTTTTTTGCATGATACATATTTTCCTCTCCATTTCACCCTGACATTGTCCTTACATTACAGGTGTGCGTCCCGTAACAAGAGGTAGCTGTTTTACATTTTCGTTTTTAACTTAATCTGGCAATCTTAGTCTTTTACGTATTTAGCCCATTTTCATTTAATATAATTACTGAAATAGTTGGATTCATATCTATCAGCCTACTATTTGTTTCCACTTGACTCATCTCTTTATGTAGTTTTATCCTTCCTTTCTTGACTTTATATGGATTAATGATTTTTTTGCTATTCTTATTTCCTCTACTAATTTATTAATTAATATTATTTCACTCTTTATTTTTCCCTTAAATATTAAATGTATCTTTAAAAGTTGTAGCTCAAGATGTTAATTGTTACCTAGATACTACAGTATGTATCATTTGTATATTATACCCTATCTAATGATTTTTTAAAAGAAGAGAGTACTTCAATGTGATTTAAACCCTTCCAGACGAATATAAACTCAGCTTGTTTTAGTAAAGGAAGATTATCATTGACACCTACAAAATTTCACAAGAAAACTATTTTCAATTTTACTTATGAATATCAATGAAAAACTCTTCAGAAAATTATTTGCAGCTCATTAAAGTAATTATGTATTCATGATGAAGTAAAGTTCATTCCAGGGATGAAAGATTATGAAGTCTATTAAAATATTTCATCGTGATAGTTGATCTAAGGGAAAAATCATATGTTAATTTCTACTCATTTGATAAAATTTAGCAACCATTCTGGATGTTTTAAAAAAGAGAGCTCAATAAAGAAAGAGTCAAACATTTTATAACCATGACAAAACAATAAACTGTATGTTCACACATACACAAATGTAATGGCTAAATGCTAGAGGTATTTCTGTTATTTCTGCTCAAAAGAACAAACAAGATAATTGTGTTTACCTCTCACCTCTGCTAGTGATGTTGTACCAGAGATATCAGTTAACAAAACCAAAAAAGACAAAGGAATTTGAGGTATGAAATTTTAAAAAGTGTAAGTAAAGCTGTTATTTGTAAATGACTTAATACTTAAAAAGAAAAATGGAATCTAGCTGAACATTTTCTATTGCTCAATTCCAGCATCTAAAAGAGAGAGAGAAAAAAAGGTGACTGACTCATTAAAAGAAATCCTTTGGTTGGCAAAAATACAAGCCAAAACAAAGAAAAAGTCTGGAGAAATTCTAAAGGAGAATGATAAGCTGGGAAAAAATATTTACCTCTCAAATGACCAGGAGTTTTCTCTCTTAAATATATTTTAGGAATTGTGGGAGTGTAAAGAAATACAAAGCAATAGAACAGTATGTGTTAGTCCCTAAGTTGTGTCCAACTTTTTGTGACCCCATGGACTGTAGCCCACAAGGCTCCTCTGTCCATGGGATTCTCTGGGCAAGAATACTGGAGTGGGTTGCCATGCCCTCCTCCAGGGGATCTTCCTGACCTAGGGATCAAACCCAGGTCTCCCACACTGCAGGCAGATTCTTTACCAACTGAGCCAAGTAGGCAAAGATAAATGAGCATTAAACATACAAATAGTTGGCTTCCCTGGTGGCTTCATGGCAAAGAATCCGCCTGCCAGTGCAAGAGACACAGGTTCGATTCCTAGTTCAAGAAAATCCCATGTTCCACAGGACAGCTAAGGCCGTGTGCCACAAATACTGAGCCTGTGCTCTAGAGCCTATGTGCTGCAGCTGCTGAAGCCCAAACACTCTAGAGATTGCACTCTGCAACAAGAGAAGCTGCTGCAATGAGAAGCCCATTAACCAACTAGAGTAATCCCCACTCTCTGCAACTAGAGAAAAGCTCGTTCAACAACAAAGACCCATTACAGTCAAATAAATGAGTAATACAAATAGTGTTTTGATTCATAAAAAATATGTTCAACCTCATGTGAAGTGCTGCTTGTTATTTAATTTTATTTGAGGAATGTGGAAATATAAGTATATACTACTAAATTTGCTTGCATTTCATAAGGAAACTTTTAAGTATTTGCAAGAACTAAAAATGTTTGCCTAAATCAAGGCAGGAAGGTGGAAGGAAAACAGGTGACAGGGACAGGAATCAGGGTACAGTTTCTAAAATGAATATCTTTTCTTTTTGTTTTGTTTTTCAACTATGTACCTTACTTTTATTAAAAAATATAACAAACTTTAATTTTTTAATTATATAAGTTTCAGCTGTACAATTTATAATTTGACATCTGCATACATAGTGAGCACTTCCCAAAGTCAATAAAATGTAACTTTCCCCCAGATTTGAAAAGTAAGAAATGCATTTGAGTCTAATTTGCTTTCTTGATTACCGTAGATATTGGGATTCCATAAAGTGTTCATTTGTTGTTTGTATTTTTACTGCAATGACCTTTGTTATTTATATTCAGAGATATTTTTGTTTTTCTTACCAAATTTTATAATCTTTTAAAAATATAAGGAACAAGTGCATTTTAGTATTTTTTTCACTTTTCTTAACTGTTTTCCCTTTCATTTAGTTTATTGTACATTAGCTTACAGAAATATTCATTTTTGTCAACTCTATCAATTTTATTTTGTTGAATTTTTAAAAAATTGCTTTAAATCCTATTCCCAAATCAGGCTTTTATATATTTGTTTCACATCTGTTAGGTCTGGTTCCTCTTTATTACTTTTCTTTTTAAAAATTTTTTTAAAAATATAAATTTATTTATTTTAATTGGAGGTTAATTACTTTACTACTTCAAAATTATTCTCACTGTTTTCACTAGTGGATTTTTTCGAGATGAACATAAAGATTGTAATGTCAGTTTCATTTCCTATGAAATAATTTGGAAAAAATATCTCTGAATACATAGTGTTTCTATCCAGGAATAAAATATACTTCTCAAATTATTTGTCTTTTTGCTTTTTAGTGTAGCTTTATTGATTTTTATATAGTTCTGATATAGTCTTTATCATATTTATCCTAATTGTACACTTTTGTCAATAATGTGAGTTATATAATTTCCTCTGCATATTGCTAAAATATAGGATGATGAATATGAAAATTATGGTTATTCAGTTATTTATCATTTGTTTTGCTCCAAACCATCTTAAAGAAGTTGCCATTTCAGTCTGTTTTAACTAGAATTTCTTATTTTTTCTACTGTATTAATCAGAAATTCCCCCACCAGGGTATCTTATTCTTAGTTCTGAATACAGTGGGGACACAGTGATTTGTTAGTAGGGTAGAAGTTGGTGTTAGTTTAAAGACTTGATTATGTTAAGAAGTAACTATTCTATTCCTTTAATTAAGAATTACTATTTTTAAGAGAATGGATGCTGAATTTTGTGAATGCATTGTGGGACACTGTTAGAATCTGAAGCCCAGCTCTAGCACTTACGAGCACTGCATCACACGCAGGCCAGCTGCTGCTCCTCGCAGCTTTGTTGTTTGTAAGATGGACACAGCAGGTGCTGTATGGCTTAATTCATAGCCTATTTTTTCAGAACACCACTCTTAGTAAGTCACTCGCCTTCAAAAAAAATGTATTTGCTTCTTCTAGTCAGCGAGATTAAGAAATAAGTTTGTCTTCTGCTTTTCAAGGCTCTGTTTATTCAGGAAGGAAGGGTGGAGTTGCGTTAGATACTAATTTTTGAGATGTTTAAGTTTTCATAATGTGGAGCTTGTTTATTTTTGTCTTGGTGTCCTAATGTGCATAATATTCAAGCAGTTGTCAAAATACTCTGACTGGTTAGTCATCTGCCCATATGTTTGGAGGGCTAGTCCCAGTGTATATAAGCATGAACCTCACTGCCAATCTATTACTATCTATTTTACTATTGGCAAGCTTACTTATTCATCTAATGCATGAGAGCTTAGCCCGCCAGGCTTTTCTGTCCATGGGTTTCTTCAGACAAGAATACTGCAGTGGGTTGCAATCCCCTCCTCAGGGGATCTTCCTGACCCTGAACTTGCATCTCTTATGTCTCTTGCATTGGCAGGAGAGTTCTTAACCACTAACTAGTGCCACCTCGGAAGCCCCATTTTATCTTCTATCTTATCTTAATTCTACTTTTCTTATACAGGTGATTGCTTTAATATTCTGTGGAAACCTCACCTGAAATCTTAACATTTTTTATGAGGCAGTGGAGATTTGTCTACTGTCAGTAGTAGTAAATTTATGTTACAGAACTGTAATTTGTACATTAAAATGTGCAGAAAGGAGGTATACCTTTTTATTAATACATGTTGTATAATTGTGGTTAAAACACTTTGTGGTTTTATTAAAACTTGTTAAATTACTGATTTTGTGATAGAGGTAATACTTAGTACTACATATGCCAGGAAATGTAAGCACATCCTTGTTAAGAAGTCTTTTCTTCGCAATGAAGAATCCTTTGTTTTATTTAAAACATTTAAAAATGTTTGTTTGTTTGTCCATTGACTTTTGGCTACCCTGGGTCTTGGTTACTGCCCACAGGCTCTCTCTAGTTGCAGCGAGCAGGGCTACTCTCTAGTCTGGCGGCCTCTCTGGCTGTGGAGCGCCACCTCTAGAGTGCTGGCTCAGTAGTTGTGGCTCAGGGGCTTAGCTGCTCCATAGCATGTGGGATCTTCCCAGCCCAGCAACTGAACCCATGTCCCCTGCATTGACCAGTGGATTCTTTACCACTCGACACTAGGGAAATCCAATGGAGGACCTTTTGCAAGTTAGATCCTGCAGATCCTCTAAGCCTCGGTCTACCTATTCAGGCAATGCTTTTAAACTATTTCTGCTTTAACTGGCATATCTTTCTTTATGTCACCTTGCCACTGCCTCTTGCATAAAAGTATGGCTCTCTCCTTAGCTATCCTCACCATTCTTTTGTGGGTTTTAGCAGAACCTTTTGCATCCCTTCCAGTGAGGAGGCTTGGGTGTGTTAATTCAGTCCTTCCCTTTGCCTAGTTAATCCTCACCTTTATTTTTCCATCACATTTGGCTGCCTGTTTAGTGGGGGTACCCTTTTTGTTGCTATCCATCAGGAATTCCAAAGCATGAGCCAGGACTAAGCCTTGCCATCAAGTGTACTCTCAACCCACTCCACCAAGGGTGCTGGTCCCTCAATGGAGAGTTTATCTCACGTCTGTCATCTCCTGCCTGTTTCAGCTTTCTCTCCCTCCTGGCTGAAACATTCACTTGGATCACATCTTTCTGACCTTGAGAATTTTCTACCTGTCTCCTTCTACTTCTACTGTAAAAGAAACTCTATTTAGACCCACTTTCATTTTCAAGGAGCCTCAGGAGAGCCAAGTGGTAGGAATTTTCCAAACAGGAGGTGACATTAGTTTAATTCTGAGAGGAGCATGGTGCAAGGAAGCAAGCCAGCCTTCCTGCTTTCCTGCCCTGGTGCTGACACTTACTAGCTGTGTAACTTTGGACTAGGAATCCCTGTTCCTCAGATTTCTTAACTTTAGATTGATGATAATAACAATCCTTTCCTTACAAAGTTGTTAATAACAAAAAAATCGGTTCATACTATATAAATGTAATAGCTTAGAACAGTAACTAAGTAATCAGTACTTGATATTTGTTAGTAATTATTCTTTTATTATGATTTTAAATAATAGTTTAAAAATCCTTCTTTTATATATTAGAAGATGGAGAGCATAAGTAGGATACAATAAAGTGAGGCGTCTAACTGAAGGGAGGTAAGTAACTTATTTGTGCATTGTAAGTTGCTCAGTCTTGTCCGTCTCTTTGTGACCCATTGTACTGTAGCCCACAAGGCTCCTCTGTTCATGGGATTTTTCAAACAGGAATACTGGAGTGGATTGCCATTTTCTCCTCCAGGAGATCTTCCCAACCAGTGACTGAACCTCATTTCCTGTGTCTCCTGCATTACAGGCATATTCTTTACCACTGAACCATAAGAGAAGCCCAAAATACACAGATGGAGGAGGTGGGGGTTGAACCTGGGGCCTCGTACATGCAAAGCACGCAATATACCACTGAGCTACACCCCCTGCAACTTTTTATTGGCCACCATTTAATTGGAAAAGAAAGTTAAAAATGCAGGTGTCTGATTATGTAGGACTTTGAAAATGCTATGTAATTTATTATTTTTAAATAAACTTTTCCTTTTATTAAAGAAACTCTTTAAATCATTCAGACTTCTTTGTAAACTCCTCTTATGGCTGTACCTCTGTCCTATAAGATCTCAACTCCTAAACAGGTCCTTTTACCTGGGGTTTATTTTCCTTTTTTTCGCTTTTTATTTTATATTGGTGTATAGCCAGTTAACAATGTTGGGATAGTTTCAAGTGAACAGTAAAGGGACTCAGTCATACATATACATGTATCCATTCTCCCCACAAACCCCTCTCCCATCCAGGCTGCCGCAGAATATTGAGCAGAGATCCATGTGCTATACAATAGGTCCTTTGTTGGTTATCTATTTTAAATATAGCAGTGTGTACATGACCCAACCCAAGCTCCCTCCCTATCCCTGCTGCTGCTTTTAAGTCGCTTCAGTCGTGTCCAACTCTGCACGACCCCATAGACGGCAGCCCACCATAAACTCGAACAATGCCGTATACTTTATACATACAATAGTAAGCAAGGGAAAACTTGATAAAGTTTAAGTGATCTATGATGATAATAAAGTTGTTGTTTTAAATCAACCCATTAGAGGCATAGACAGCAGAATTAAAGAGTGAAACAGAGATTATAGTTATGGGAATTCAGCCTTAAGGTGATGCAAGTTTCAACTAAGTTGTTGAAAATAGTGGTGGTGGCACACAGAAGCATAGAAATGGTTGCTGGGGCTCAGAGAGAGGCTCTGGCAACAGGTGCTTCTGAGCCAGGGGTCATGGTCGAAGCAAGTTGAATGAAGTTAGCAGAAGGTGTCTTGGCAGAAAAGCTTTGCTTTTAGATTAATGACGTCTGAGAAAGTGATAGCCTATTTGGGTGGAAATACCATTGATAGCGATCAAACTTTTTTGTGTAAAGGGTCATATAGTAAATATTTTAAATGTTGTGGGACAACTGTTATCTCTGTTACATGTTCTTCTTTTTTAATTTCTTTTTAAAACTAATTTTAAAATGTACAACAGAAGCTTCAACCTGATTTTCCCCATCAAGCCATATTTCTCAAACCCCTGCTCTGATTTATTGTCAGAGAACAGAATGATGGCAGACATGTCTGGGCTAGAAATCTAGATTTCCTAATCTTTAGCATATATATGTTGTGAAAAGTCATTACTGAAGTGGGTTGCCATGCCCTCCTCCAGGAGATCTTCCCAACCCAGAGATCAAACCCACATCTCTTACATCTCCTGCTCTGGCAGGCTGGTTCTTTACCCCTAGTGCCACCAGGCTTTAAAAAATTGTTAGAATTAACATAATAGTTTCTGAAAATTCTTAAGTTCATAATTCTAAAGAAATTAATGTAAATTTTGGCTTATGTTTGGTTTATGAGAGCATCATGGTAAATGACAGAACAAAACAGCACATAATTGTAGCTAGCTGCACTTGGCATCAAGGATTGGGGATTATTTATGCTTTAGCCATGGGATTAAAGGGTGTTATAATCTTTTTAAACTGACCAAAATAAATGCATTTTTAAAAGCATTTAATAAAACAACTTGAGTTCTTTAATTCTATCTAAATTAACCAAAATCAATGGCACAGTTTAAAGAAGCCTCTTAAACTAGCTAAAATTAATGAGTCCATTTATTCCCTCAATTCAAGTAGATCACAAGAGAATAATTATATTTTCCTGACTGAGTTTTATTGATCTTAAGTTTAACTAAGGCATTTTGCTTCTTACAACAGATTTCTAGAGAGATTCAATCTCATCCCATTAGAACCAAGACATTATTTTGTTTTTTTTTTTAACGTGATACCTTATTTCAGATAAACTTTTGAAATTTACAAAGCATTGCTTTCTTATAGATGCAGAATTCGGATTACAGAAAGGAAATTTAGATAAATTCATTATTGTGTTTAGTTTTAGGTTCTAAGTTTTGAGAAAAACATTGATATATTAGGTTTTACTTACAAGGAGACAATCAGGAATAGAAGCTATCTATTACTAACTCAAGAGAAAAATAGCCAAAACACCTAGCAAAGAAAGACTTTGGATGGGCTGTGCATGGAGGTGGCTCCATGTATATCAATTTTTAAAAATATTTATAAGAGTAGAGGAAGTAACGGGTTGATTCATCCATCCATTTATCCATCCATCCACCCAACCATCCATCCATCCAGCCTTTTAAAAATTTCCAGCTTTATGTTTGTCATCTTGTGTGTGCTTGAGATTCAAAGATGAGTAAGACATCCCCTACCTAAAGATCACAGATTAGTGAGGGTAGTTTTGTGGGCACAGTTTTAGCTAAGTAAACTAGTCAGCCTTTGTTTTCTCTTCTTTAAGTCTGGATATTAATAATAACTAGCTCATAAGGTTATGGTTAGGGGAAAAAATTAGGTTGTGAAATGTACTGCAAAGTGCTGTAGAAAGTTAGATGGTTTAACATTATAGCCTGAGATTTATTGACTAGAGATTACTAACTCATATTTTCTAAATCTTACAATTTAGAAATTTGTATATGGTGAATCAGTTATCTATTGCTGCTGCTGCTGCTGCTAAGTCGCTTCAGTCGTGTCCGACTCTGTGCAACCCCACAGACGGCAGCCCATTGGTCTCTGCCATCCTTGCGATTCTCCAGGCAAGAACACTGGAGTTGGTTGCCATTTCCTTCTCCAATGCATGAAAATGAAAAGTGATAGTGAAGTCACTCAGTCGTGTCTGACTCAGTGACCCCATGGACTGCAGCCTGCTAGGTAACAAATTATCCAAAATTAGTGGACTTAAAGCCACAGGGCTTTATTATTTCTTACAGTTCTGCTTGTTGACTAGTCAGTTTCTCTGTTGGTCTTGTCTGAACTTACTCAAGATTCCTCACTCACATGTCTGGGCCCATGGGGCTGGCTGTGATCTGAGTTTTTCTCTCTATATGATTATTTCATTTAGCAGTCTAGCTGGATTTCCTTTCATGACAGTGGAAGCATTCAAAGATGGAGAAAACAGAGAGGCATGGCTTCCTACAACCTAGCCCTGGAAATTCCTTTTTATTTTTGCCAATCTTCTCAACCTCAGCAAGTTACAGAGATAGGGCCAGCCCAGGTTAAGGGACAGAAAAGAGAGTCCATCCCTCTATGGAAGGAGAAGTGACATTACATTGCACAAAGACACAGGGATGAAGGGATTGTTGTGGCCGTCTTTGCAATATGGTGAGTTTTCATTTTACCTTTGATAAAATCTTTCTACATACCGAGACTGACAGTTGTATTTTTTTATTTTGGTAATCATTACTAGTAAATAATTATATGAAATAAGATAAAGGAAATATTGCAGCTTCTTCTGACTTACGCATTCATTATGAGTAAAGGTTCTATCTGTATATGAGTAAAATCTACTAATTTGAATCTTACATCCCATTAGTTGATCTTCAGTGGTTTAACAATAGAAATAAGTCCTACCTCTTACTAGCTGTCACTTTTATTCCTTCATAACAAAAAGATAAATATATTTTAATTGTTTTCTTTTTATTTCAGTGTATAGCCAAGGCTTAGAGATAATAGAGTGGAGATGGGGAGCAATTTTATTTTTTAATCTAGTAGTTTTAATGGCTTCCTCCAGTGACTCAGTGGGTAAAAGAATCTTCCTGCCGTGAAGGAGACTGGGTTTGATCCCTGGGTTGGGAAGGTCACTTGGAGATGGGAATGGTAACCCACTCCTGTATTCTTGCCTGAAAAATCCCACTGGATAGAGGAATCTAGTGGGCTATAGCCTGAAGGGTCACAAAGAGTCAGATATGACTGAGCAACTGAGCAGAGCCGAGTAGTTTTCATGTCATTTCTGTTTTAATGTCATTTCTAGCTGTTTAGTCTCCTTACTTTTAAAATTTTTTAGTTGAGGGATAAATGCTTTGCAATGCTTGTTGGTTTCTGCCATACATCAACACGCATCAGCCGTGGGTATGCATATTTCCCTCTCTGTTGAACCTCGCTCCCACCTCCCATCCCATCCTACCCCTGTTATGATCCTGTGTGTTTCTGCATTGTCTTTTGCAATCTCTCCTTTTTCCTTCCTAATCTTGTCCATTAGAGTCTTCTCCCTTTGTCTGTTTGTTTGTTTTTGAGTCTGGCTAATGGTTTGTCAATTTTGTTTATCTTCTCAAGGAAGCAGCTTTTAGTTTTATTGATCTTTGCTATTGTTTCTTTCATTTCTTGTTCAGTTATTTATACTCTTAACTTTTTGATTTTTTTCCTTCTACTAACTTTGGAGTTCTTTTGTTCTTTTTCAAGTTGCTTTAAGTGTAAGGTTAGGTTACCTATCTGATGTTTTTCTTGTTTCTTGAGGTTGGATTGTATTGCTATAAACTTCCTTCATAGGACTGAGTTTGCTGCAACCAATAGGTTTTGAATCATTGTGTTTTCATTATCATTTGTTTCTAGAAATTTTTTTTATTTCCCATTTTATTTTTTCAGTAACCTGTTGACTATTTAGAAATGCATTGGTTATCTCAATGTGTTTGTATTATATATATATATATATATATATATATATATATATATTGCTATAATTTATATCTATTCTCATAGTGTTGTGGTCAGAAAAGATGTTTGATTTGACTTCAGTTTTTTTAAATTTACTAAGGCTTGATTTGTGACCCAAGATGTGATCTATCCTAGAGAATGTTGTGTGCACCTGAGAAGAAAATGCATTCTGTGTTTGGGTGGAATGTTCTAAAGATATCAATTAGATCTAATTAGGTGTAATATGTCATTTAAGGTTTGTGTTTCTTTATTTTCTGTTTTGATGATCTGTCCATTGGTGTAAGTGGGGTGTTAAAGTTCTCTGCTATTATTGTGTTACTGTCTGTTTCCCCTTTTATGTCTGTTAGAGTTTGCCTTATGTATTGAGGTGCTTGTATGTTTGGTTCATAAATGTTTACAATTGTTATGTCTTCTTCTTGTACTGATCTCTTGATCATTATGTAATATCCTTCCTTATCTCTTATAATATTCTTTATTTTAAAGTATATTTTGTCTAATATGAGAATTGCTATTTCGGCTTTCTTTTGATTTTCATTTGCATTGAATATCTCTTTTCATCGTCTCACTTTCAGTGTGTATGTGTCTCTAGGTCTGAAATGGGTTTATTGCAGACAGCATATATATAAGTCTTATTTTTGTATCTATTCAGGTAGTGTGTGTCTTTTGGTTGGAGCATTTAATCCATTTATACTTAAAGTAATTATTAATATATAATGTTCCTATTGGCAGGGAAAACAAATTACGTATATTGATTATAGTCTCTCATGATAGGGAATGTCTTTTATTTTTCTTGAAGATGAACACGATTTCTTATCTTCTGACTTTTAAATATTCTGCTACTTTTGGATAGAATCTTTTGTATATGTCTGTTAGGTCAGTCTGACCTAACATGTAGTTTAAATCAAGGGTTTCCTTATTGATTTTTCTCTGGATGATCTATCCATTGATATCATTGGGATGTTAAGTCCTTTGCTATTGTATTGCTATTGCTATATTAATGGATTTTTTTCCCTTTTCTCCCCTTGGGTACAGTAATATTTGCTTTATGTATTTAGGTGTTCCTGTGGATGGAGGAGCTTGATGGGCTACAGTCCACGGGTCGCAAAAAGTCGGACATGACTGAGTGACTTCACTTTCACTTTATGTTGGTGGATAAATACAAATATTTTATCTTCTTGTTGGATTGACCCTTTGTCACTGTGTAATGTCTTTTCCTTAACTCATGTCCATTTGTGTCATATATATGTAATATTTTGCTGTCATCCTAACACTAGTCTCATAGATTCACTTTATTTTTAATCTTACTATATGGTTTATCCTCTTTCAAAGTATTCTAGTTTCTTTCTAACTTTATTAGATGGTTTATCTTCCTTCAGGGTACTCTCATTTCTTATCCTATTCCTAATATTCCAACATAATTAATTTTCTGCTCTTTTCTCTCAAGCCACATTTCCACTTTCATAACTATGCATTATTTTGACTAGTCAGATCATGTAAGCAAATTGAGCATTCACAAGGCACTTAATCTTTCCTGTTTGGGTCCTAAAATTGAGAGAGTTCTGCTAAAGTTGATATTAGCTTTGCACAGGTAATTCTTCAGTTGTTCTTTATTGTAATAGTGAACCAGAACCTAGAGCACTTGTGACTTTATTTATCAGGATTCTAATCTTATTTAAAGATATCTTTTAAAAAATTATTATTTTTTATGCTCTGCTGAATTGGAGTATGTATAAGATGAAAATGCACAAATAAGCTAAAATTATTTTCAAATGTACTTTGTGAATCATCTGATTAATTTAATGTGTTATCTCACATGACATTTCAATTACATATACCTGTTACGTCTGTTTAAGGTATTGGTGGCCTTGGCAGAAATAAGAGCCAAACAGTTTTGCAGGGGATTTCAGGATGGTTGACTTCCAAAATGTGACAGATATCTTTGAAATGTCATAAAATATTTAAAAGTACAGTTATTGCTTCTTAATTTCTTATTGCATGCTAATTACTTTGCTAGGTTTATTGTGTGCGTCATCTCTTTACTCCTCATTACACCTTCTTATGATTTATATTGTCATCTTTGCTTTTTACAAGCTTTGGGAGGTAAGTAAATTGCCCTATTTAGTAGTATTCTATGCCGTGTAACAAATCATTCCAAACTTAGTGGCTTAAAATAACATCCATTAATTATATCATAGTTACGTAGATCAGAAGTCCAGACAAGCTTGACTGGGTATTTTACTCAGGGTCTCACAAGGTAGAAATCAAGGTGTTTTCCAGGCTGGGTTTTTATGTGGAGGCTTTGAAACTGCAGAAACATCCATTGCCAAGCATTTATGTTAAATGTGATTATACAACATAGTTCGTTGTGAGCATAGTTCAGTTCCTGTGGTTGTATGAGTGAGGTCCTTGCCTCCTTGCTGGCTGTCAGCAGGGGCTACACACGAGTCCTGGAAGGCACCAGTATCCCTTCTTACATGACTCCCTTCATCGTGAGACCAGCAAAGGCATGTGTAGTCCTTCTCATGACTTGAATTCTCTCTGGCATCCCTTTGTGCCACCATCCAGAAAAAAGTTCTGAGCTCATGTGATTAAACTAGTTGTCCTCCTTGCCCACTTCCCCTCATATAATCTCCCTGTTAAGGTCAACTGTGCCATGTAACATCTTCATAACGGAGTAATACCTCATTATATGCACATTTTAAGGTAGGATTGGTAGTGGGGAGCAGGGTGAGGTATATAATTTTGCTTGTCATGCCTGTTCCTCCAAAATAGTAATTGACTGAGTTGAGCAAGCCTGGATTTGGTTGAACTACAGAACTTTGTCCCCATAGCACATTCATCAGAGGGCCTGATTTTATACACGGGCATTATGGGAACCAACATTATTGCTACATAGCCAGGCTGTATTGGTTCTACATACCTCTGTGAAAAGTACTGCATTAGAAGGTGCCAGCACAAGCTTTACATGAGCACTGGTTCTACAAAATAGGACATCCAGATGGCCAAGAGTAACCTAAATTAGGCTTTGTTATGCTCTGCATATTCCCATGATTTGCACTGGACTTCAGTTTAATCCACCCTGTTGTATTTCAAGCTGTGGTTTCTGCTTGCACCCTGTCTCCTCTCTGCTTATCTTATAAATGCACTTTAAAGGCTTGATTAACTGAGTCAAACTCATTTCAGTTTCTTTTGGAAATCAGAGTGCAATTGTACTTTTTCTTTTTATTCATATTCTTTTCAGAGATAATTGAAGTGAATGACTCTAATTCCTTTAAGAGTGTGCTAAGGGAACTGCAAAAACTATAAAGTCAATGAAGAAAATTCCCACTCTTGAGAATACCAAGCTACCATTAACTAGAGACCACATGGAGTAGAATATTTGATCTGGTACACACACACATATACAGCATATAGTGTTATATTGAATATATGATATATACTACTTAAGCTATTGAGTGTAACTTTTTCTGAGAGTACTATTGATTTCTTTGTTGACTGCTTTTGAATCTTGTTTTTTTCTCCCCATTAAGACAATGAGAGAATCTATTTTCATCCCATGATTTAGAGGTTGGATCCAGCCTCACAGTTGTGGGAACCAGCTCAGGTGTATTAGGAGCAGTATAGTTTATGTGTGAAACAGTGTGCATTCTGGATTTGCATAATAATAATAATATTTTAACAATTATTATTTACTCATTAATTAAGTAATTTGGGACAAATCAGTAGACATCTCTGGACCTCATTGTCCCAACTATAAAATGAACAACCTACTTTGGCTAGTTTCCAAGTTGCTAGAGATTTTAATTTATTTTGACTATCTAGAGTTTGACTATCTAGAGTTTGTTGGATCTCAACAAAACATATGAAGAAAATTTACAGATGAATGTTTGTGACTATTTTTTAAAAATTTAATTAGGTCTCATTTGTTTATTTTTATTTCCATTTCTGTAGGAGGTGGGTGTGTGACTATTATAATAATAAAATTGATTGGAATGTGCATGGGGCCCGACACACTTAATCAAGTTATAGGATTGTTTTTCTTTCTTCACACAATGAAACTCTTTCTTAGCTTCCAGTTTTGCATGCTCTGCTCTTCTCAAGTGGTTCATTTTCTCTTTCTTTCTTTTTCTTTTTTTTTTTTTTTTTGCCTTTTTCCATTTCACCAGACATATCTTTTATACTGATTATTTGATTATTTGGTTACAAGCTAGCATGATTATTCTCACTTTGATGAGACATTCATATTCTTGCTATCTAGGATAAATTACCAAAATATTGAGACACAGGCATCATAATAGCAGACCAGAGCCAGAATAGTTAGCACACACACATTGTCTTAGCAAAGTTGTTTTTGCCTTTCTTTGTGAAATATGTTGTATGAAATACTGATGTCATTCTGACAGGCTCTCCCCCAAATTGATGGCCCAAGTCATAGCATCCACAGGACGTTTTAAACTGTTAAAGAAAATTAAGTGAACGGTTAAATTAGAAATGGGGTCTGAGCTACAACTTCTCTCCCTAGAGGGGAAGATATTATGAGCAACATGCATCTAGGGAATGATTTTTCTGGTAATAAAGTTTGGAAAATAGCAACCCAAACAGAACAAAACCATTCATGCTGCCATTTAGTATGTAGGGAACAAAAAGACTTTTCACAATGCAAGAACCTTTACTACTATATGTTTGCAGCAATGCCTTCGTGCGAGGGGAAACAGCTGTTTATCTGTTTTTCTTTTGGTTTTATTTTCTTTTTACTCTGCCATTCTGTCAGCACATGGCTTCATAAAGCTGTAAGATTCTGATAGGAAAACTAGTGAGTCCATGTGCTTTGGAAGCCAATGTGTTGATTTTCTAGCTGGATAACAATATTTTATTATAGCTAGAGGGAGCGTGTGACTACAATCATTAGAGGCAGGAAGCCTAATATCACCAGTATCATGTCCAGAGTGAGCTATCTACTGTGCTTTATGCTTCACTCTATTGAATGAATATTGTATCACTGCTTTTATTTTTTGCTCTTTGAGTATCAGAGACTTGTCAGATGGTTCGGTTTCTGTCAAATACTTGATGGAAAGTAAAGCTTCCTGCATGGAAATGGCTTTACAACAGGCTATAAAGGAAATCTAATAAAAGTTGATTGGAAATTGTGTTTATGAATTCTGCCCTCTGTGTTATTAAAAATTCATAACTCAGCGCTGTGTTTGCCCAGTGTACTTGGACACATCTTTCATCTGACCACCTTCTTCTGACAGAACATCTGTCCCACCAGCCTTTCTTTGGGGGCTCCATCAGTTCAGTTCAGTTCAGTCGCTCATTCATGTCTGACACTTTGCGACCCCATTTACAGCAGCATGCCAGGCCTCCCTGTCCATAACCAATTCCCAGAGTTCACTCAAACTCATGTCCATCGAGTCAGTGATGCCATCCAGCCATCCTCTGTCATCCCCTTCTCCTCCTGCCCCCAATCCCTCCCAGCATCAGAGTCTTTTCCAATGAGTCAGCTCTTCTGCATGAGGTGGCCAAAGTACTGGAGTTTCAGCTTTAGCATCAGTCCTTCCAATGAACACCGAGGACTGATCCCCTTTAGAATGGACTGGTTGGATCTCCTTGCAGTCCAAGGGACTTTAAAGAGTCTTTTCCAACACCACAGTTCAAAAATAACAATTCTTTGGCACTCATCTTTCTTCACAGTCCAACTCTCACATCCATACATGACCACTGGAAAAACCATAGCCTTGAAGAGTGGACCTTTGTTGGCAAAGTAATGTCTCTGCTTTTTAATATGCTATCTAGGTTGGTCATAACTTTCCTTCCAAGGAGTAAGTGTCTTTTAATTTCATGGCTGCAGTCACCATCTGCAGTGATTTTGGAGCCCCCGGAAAATAAAGTCTGACACTGTATCCACTGTTTCCCGTCTATTTCCCATGAAGTAATGGGACCACATGCCATGATCTTAGTTTTCTGAATGTTGAGCTTTAAGCCAACCGTCACTTTCATCAAGAGGCTCTTTAGTTCCTCTTCACTTTCTGCCATAAGGGTAGTGTCATCTGCATATCTGAGGTTATTGATATTTCTCCCGGCAATCTAGATTCCAGCTTGTGCTTCTTCCAGCCCAGTGTTTCTCATGATGTACTCTACATATAAATTAAATAAGCAGGGTGACAATATACAGCCTTGACGTACTCCTTTTCCTATTTGGAACCAGTCTGTTGTTCCATGTCCAGTTCTATCTGTTGCTTCCTGACCTGCATACAAGTTTCTCAAGAGGCAGGTCAGGTGGTCTGGTATTCCCATCTCTTTCAGAATTTTCCACTGTTTGTTGTGGTCCACACAGTCAAAGGCTTTGGCATAGTCAATAAAGCAGAAATAGATGTTTTTCTGGAACTCTCTTCCTTTTTTGATGATCAAGCAGATGTTGGCAATTTGATCTCTGGTCCCTCTGCCTTTTCTAAAACCAGCTTGAACATCTGGAAGTTCATGGTTCACATATTGCTGAAGCCTGGCTTGGAGAATTTTGGGCATTACTTTACTAGCATGTGAGATGAGTGCAATTGTGCAGTAGTTTGAGCATTCTTTGGCATTGCCTTTCTTTGAGATTGGAACAAAAACTGACCTTTTCCAGTCCTGTGGCCAGTGCTGAGTTTTCCAAATTTGTTGGCATATTGAGTGCGGCACTTTTTCAGCATCATCTTTCAGGATTTGAAATAGCTCAACTGGAATTCCATCACCTCCACTAACTTTGTTCGTAGTGATGGTTTCTAAGGCCCACTTGACCTCACATTCCAGGATGTCTTGAGTGATCAGACCATTGTGATTATCCGGGTCGTGAAGATCCTTTTTGTATAGTTCTTCTGTGTATTCTTGCCACCTCTTCTTAATATCTTCTGCTTCTGTTAGGTCCATACCATTTCTGTCCTTTATTGAGCCCATCTTTGCATGAAATGTTCCCTTGGTATCTCTAATTTTCTTGAAGACATCTCTAGTCTTTCCCATTCTGTTGTTTTCCTCTATTTCTTTTCATTGATTGCTGAGGAAGGCTTTCTTATCTCTCCTTGCTATTCTTTGGAACTCTGCATTCAAATCCTTATATGTTTCCTTTTCTCCTTTGCTTTTCACTTCTCTTCTTTTCACAGCTATTTGTAAGGCCTCCCCAGACAGCAGTTTTGCTTTTTGCATTTCTTTTTCTTGGGGATGGTCTTGATCCCTGTCTCCTATACAATGTCATTAACCTCCGTCCATGGTTCATCACGCACTCTATCAGATCTAGTCCCTTAAATCTATTTCTCACTTTCACTGTGTATCATAAGGGATTTGATTTAGGTCATACCTGAATGGTCTAGTGGTTTTCCCCCCTTTCTTCAGTTTAAGTCTGAATTTGGCAATAAGCAGTTCATGATCTGAGCCACAGTCACCTCCTGGTCTTGTTTTTGCTGACTGAATAGAACTTCTTCTCTTTGCCTCAAAGAATATAATCAATCTGATTTCAGTGTTGACCATCTGGTGATGTCATGTGTAGAGTCTTCTCTTGTGTTGTTGGAAGAGGGTATTTGCTATGAACAGTGCATTCTCTTGGCAAAACTCTATTAGTCTTTGCCCTGCTTCACTTCATACTCCAAGGCCAAATTGCCTCTTACCCCAGGTGTTTCTTGACTTCCTACTTTTGCATTCCAGTCCCCTATAATGAAAAGGACATCTTTTTTGGGTGTTAGTTCTAAAAGGTCTTGTGGGTCTTCATAGAACCATTTAACTTCAGCTTCTTCAGCGTTACTTGTTGGGGCATAGACTTGGATTTCTATGATATTGAATGGTATGCCTTGGAAATGAACAGAGATAATTCTGTGTTTTTGAGACTGCATCCAAGTATTGCATTTCAGACTCTTTTGTTGACCATGATGGCTGCTCCATTTCTTCTAAGGGATTCCTGCCCACAGTAGTAGATATAATGGTCATCTGAGTTAAATTCACCCATTCCAGTCCATTTTAGTTTGCTGATTCCTAGGTCGACGTTCACTCTTGCCATCTCTTGTTTGACCACTTCCAATTTGCCTTGATTCGTGGACCTAACACTCCAGGTTCCTAGGCAATATTGCTCTTTATAGCATCAGACCTTGCTTCTATCATCAGTCACATCCACAACTGGGTGTTGTTTTTGCTTTGGCTCCATCCTTTCATTCTTTCTGGAGTTATTTCTCCACTGATCTCCAGCAGCATATTGTGCACCTACTGACCTGGGGTGTTCCTCTTTCAGTATCCTGTCATTTTGCCTTTTCATACTGTTCATGGAGTTCTCAAGGCAAGAATACTGAAGTGGTTTGCCATTCCCTTCTCCAGTGGACCACATTCTGTCAAACCTCTCCACCATGACCCGCCCGTCTTGGGTGGCCCCACAGGGCATAGCTTAGTTTTATTGAGTTAGACAAGGCTGTGGTCCGTGTGATGAGGTTGACTAGTTCTCTGTGATTATGGTTTCAGTGTGTCTGCCCTCTGATGCCCTCTTGCAACACCTACCGTCTTACTTGGGTTTCTCTTACCTTGGACGAGGGGTACTTCCTCACGGCTGCCCCTCCTGACTTTGAACATGGAGTAGCTCCTCTCAGCCCCCTGTGCCTGCACAGCTGTGGCTCCTTCGACATGGAGTTGCTCCTCCTGGCCGCCACCCCTCATCTCCGGCATAGGGTGGCTCCTCTTGGCCACTGCCCCTGACCTTAGGTCAGGGGTAGCTCCTCTTGGCCGCCGCCCCCGACCTTGGGCGATGGGTAGTTCCTCTCGGCCATGCTTCTGCACAGTCAGTTGTTGCCGGCGCTCTTCTAGTCTTGTTCAGCTCATCCTTGCTGTACATTAGAATGAAGCTTTTGGAGTGCTTTCCTTGGCTGTTTGCACTGTAAAGGATCAAACATCATTTATGTTCAGTAATTCACCTCTTTTATTGCTCTAGGCATAACTCCTAAGAAGTGCCTCAGACCAGGGAATCCTCGCTGAGCATTAATTAAACATCTTGGAGAGGTTTTTGTTTTGTTTTTTCCATTGAAATGAGCATACTTTAATGCCAGTTTTTCCTTATTAAAATTTCTCATTCTCCACTTACCCTTTGTGGTTACATCTCCTGACTATGTATCCTTACTGGCTGACATTTCTGGTACTCAGCTCAGCCTTAACACCCTCCCAGAAATTCTGTGACTCTAAGTGGTCTTATTTTACCTTAATTAAGCCAAGCCTGAGCGAATGCCTGTTTCTCTCACTGTACGTTTTCCTTCTTTCCCCAGACCACCACTTGATTCTTGCTCAGAACTCTTACGTGAGATGCACTGTGAAACACGGTGCCTTTCCTTCTTCCGTTTTCTTAAGAGTTGGCATGTCTAATTAACCTGAGTTAAAAGAAGAAGACATTTTTTAAAGGGTTAATAGAAGTCATAGTAATCTTTTCTTTGCCTGGAAATGGGTTGTCCAGCATCCCAATGGAATCTAACAATACAGATATTTCTTCACATTTTCCTTTAAAAAAAAAATCAAAGGGTAGGTGGCAGTCTAGAGGGTCTATTTCCCTGTTCCTTAATGACCCATGATAGCCCAGATGTTGAAATGCTCTAAGTGGGGAAAGAATTTTCTTTCATCATCTTTTCTGCTAATGGTGTTTATTTGATGTAAATATTCAGTTCAAGCATGATAATGGGTGCCCGAAGGAATTGAAGTGAAAACACAAGATTTTTAACATATTTTTCATTCCCGTGTAATTTATGTTTTATGTGTTTCTGTTGGAAACTGAGAAAGCTTCCCTCCACCCCCAAAGGCATTTACTCTGCAAGGCCTTTTACCCTATTATGGGGCTTTCTTTCTTTTCAGATAATAATCCACAGACTCTTCAGGAGCTCAAGTTAAATCATTAGTTTCCTGATAAGAGATCATTAGTGCAGAGCTTAATCTCCATTGGTTGTACAAAACTCCCTGACATCAAGTGATCCATTTTGTTGTTTCTGAGGCCAGAATTACTATTTTCTCTTGGCATCATGCAGATTGTGCATTTCAATAGTATTCACAAATTTGCGGCTCATATTGAAGTAATTTATGCTGAAGACTAATTTCTCTATACAGTTGTTCAGTTTTTTTAAACACTTTTTTTCCACTGCTGCGTTCTGAATTTTTGTTTTGAACTCTTCTTAATTTTGGGGGACATGCATCCAGAATGCAGAATCTTTGTTCCCCCACTGGGGATAGAATCCCTGCATCCTGCAGTGGAAACACAGAATCTAAACCACCAGACCACCAGGGAAGTCCCCAATTTTTTAAATTAAGAAAGAGAAGTCACTTCAGTCGTGTCTGACTCTTTGCAACCCCATGGACTATACCTACCAGGCTCCTCCATCCATGGGATTCTCCAGGCAAGAATACTGAAGTGGGTTGCCATTTCCTTCTCCAGGGGTCTTCCCGACCCAGGGATCAAACCTGGGTCTCCCACATTGCAGGCAGATGCTTTACCCTCTGAGCCACCAGGGAAGCCAGCATTCTTAAATATGTTAAATATATTTGAATGGTATGTTCTGCTACAGAGATTATTAATGTTAATACTTTGTTCTTTTAAGGTACTTTCTTCCTTCAGGGATAGTTTGTGACATACTGTGAGTGTTCTCTTTTTCTATATTTCCTTGTTTCGTTTTATTTTTTTGGCTGTACGGGATCTTCGTTGCTCTCCGTGGGCTCTCTCTAATTGTGGTGATCAGAGGCTACTCTTTGTTTGGGTGTGTGGGCTTCTCGCTGCTGTGGCTTCTCTTGTAGAACGAAGTCTCTGGGCACTTGGGCTCGGTAGTTGTGGCATGCGGGCTCTAGAGCACAGGTTCAGTGGTTGTGGCACAGGGGCTTATTTGCTCCGTGGCATATAGAATCCTCCTGAACTGGGGATTGAACCCATGTGCCTGCCCTGCATTGGCAGATGGGCTCTTATCCACTGGGCTACCAGGGAAGCCCATTGTGAGTTTTTTCTGAACACTTATTAATGTTAACAATAAAGACAGGTTCAACTATTCTCTTTCTATGTAGGTGACTACAACCATAATATCCAGCTTTGTTCTCCTTCTCTATACTTTCTTCTTAAATTCAGATCCATAAGAATTGTTAACAACAAGGTGAACTTGAGTTAGTGAAATCTGAGTTTTCTGTGAAGTCTAACCTTGGAAAATATTGATAATTGAATTCCACAAAAATTTTGATTTTATCTAATTACAAGTTTTTTCCCATCAAACTTTTGATCAAAACCATTTAACGTATAAGGTACTAGCTAGAATTTTCCATCAGAAGGCCAGTGCTATATAGCTCCCCATCGCTACAGCACCCTTACATAATAAATAGTCACATCAAATATATATATAAGGTTTATAGAAGTGGAGACTTTTATCAGATTCTATGAAATGGGAAAGATATGTGTGTGTGCACATGGCATGCACACACACACACATACACACACATAGATAGACATACAATGGCAAGCCAACACTGGGAAGTTCCCTGGACAGTTAAGGAATAGTGAGAGACACTTTGATGTCATAAAGTGTAGGAACCTGGTATAAATTATTTAACAACTTATGGCTCACTTTTATCCCATCTGTATATTAGGACAGCATTCTCAAGTTTGGGGCTTCCCTGTTGGCTCAGATGTTAAAGTATCTGCCTGCAATGTGGGGACCCGGGTTCAATCCCTGGGTCGGGAAGATCCCCTGGAGAAGGACATGGTAGCCCACTTCAGTATTCTTGCCTAGAGAATCCCATGGGCAGAGGGAGTCTGGTGGGCTACAGCCCACGAGATTGCTTAGAGTCGGACACTACTGAGCGACTTCACTTTCTCAAGTTTACTTCCACTTTCAGTCATTGAAATAATATTTGTTCGCCAGTAGAGAAGGTGGTGCTAAAGGGGAAGAATAAGGTTTTTGGCTGGAGAGGGGGTTCACTTTTATCAATAGTTAGAGTTCTAAAGAGAGCCATAACCAAATGTACTCTGAAGGGATTTATAGAGAAATTGAATGAAGGCTGGCTTTAGTAGGCCAGTCAAAATGCAGAAACACCATGCATACTTGACAAGTCTAATGATGTATATATAACATATTATGTATATTATGAGAGACAACAGTCACAACCCAGATGGAAGTTCCTATTGGGCATATGTGCTGGAGAGGCTGGAAAATTTTATGCTGGGATCTCAACTAGTTATGACCCAGTCCTCTATTTACCCTTCTAATAATTAACGTGTGGTTCAGCATGCCATCACCTACAAATTTCACTCTTAAATAATCAACAGTCTCTATTTTCCTGGAACAAAAGGATGATTGTTGATGACCAGGAAACAAAACCAATTTTTTTAAAGTAGAAGAGCTATCACTCAGATTAAGGTAATAGTTTATCTAATAAGTAAACACTTGGTTGAGTATCATACTAGCTGATGTTAAAAAATGATAAATGATTATTTTCTCTTCAGTTATGGGTTTTAATTATTGACTAATTCTTATAAAGTATAATTGTTAGGTAACTTCACTGTCTTAAGAATCTGAAGTTGTATTCTGTTGTCCAGAACAAATATCTGATTCTTCACCTTGACTTGGAAGGTCGTACGCAGTCTCACTCCAATTCACCTATCCAAATGTATTTCCTTTGACTTCCTTCATTACTTTCCAGTTGGTGACTCCTCTTAAGATTTTTCATCCTTGGATGGTATAATTTATGCTGGGTCTATATTAGCTGGAATAGCCTCTTTCTCTCTATTCAAATCATATTCACTCTTCAGTACTAACCCTCAATTGCCCTCTACCATCCAAAAACCTCCATTTGTGGCAGCCTTTCTCCTGTCTTACTTATTATTCATATATTCATTATTCACAATCCACAAATACTTATTGAGTACTGTCTATGTTATAGGTACTTTCCTCACCTAAACGTGAATTTTTATTGCATGTATAGTTATATCCAAGTAGTTATACTGAGTTTGTAGTTTATTGTTTATTTTACTTCTGCTCTAAATCTGAACCCACAGTAACAATAATTATGTCTTTTTTTTAAAAAAGGAAATCATGGAATAGAATAGGATACAACCAGGCAAAGAATTACGAGGATGGTTCTGTGTCTTCTGTTGGCTACTTAGTTCTTGGCTAATTGAAATCGGTGGACATTTATTAAACTTCCATCGTGTTAACTGCAATGCTAGGCATTGCAGCAGATAAACGAATGTATTTTATGTATGTGTTATGTATATGCATTTAAAAAAATCACTTTGCAGAGCCAGCAATCTAGAAAAAAGGTATTCTGAAACCTCTGGAGGATTTAATGTTTTAGCTTCATATGATTTCATCCAAATTTTTGGATATGTGTTTATATGCATTTTTCTGAGGAGAGAGTGCATAGCTTTTAGATGTTATAGGTGTCATTGATCATTAAAAAAAAAAAAAAGATTAAAGAGCTCATGTTTTCAATTTGTATAAAACAAGCACCCAACTAAAGAACAGAAGCCTTGGAAGAACAACAATACTCTAAGCTGGGTTTTTGTCTGCATACACTCAGATTTCCTCTTTTATGTGATAATGATTCTTAATGTTTTCTATAGGGAGGATAGAAGGAAAAGTTATTATTTCCTGTGGCAGTGTAGATTGAAAAAAATGTTTTTTTGGTCGATGGTTTAGGAAGTATTCCTTTACCTTCAGAATGCATTACCAGAAGCAGTGCATTTTTAACCTCCAGGGATTCTTGCTCAGGCACTCCCTCTTGTTTGGAGCTAAGGCTCATTGAAGTTCAGTTTTGGGGTTTCACTTGGCCTGATCTCAGACAGCCAGTGCCTCTCTAATGGGTCCAGCCTGGCCAGGTCCTCACTGCTCCTCTTGACTCATCATCCCCACCCTTGTGGGCAGGTTCAACTGTGAGAAGAGGGGAAAAACTCGTCAGTTCAGTTCAGTTGCTCAGTCTTGACTGACTCTTTGCTACCCCATGGACTACAACATGCCAGGCCTCCCTGTCCATCACCAACTCCCAGAGTTTACTCAAACTCTTGCCCATTGAGTCGGTGATGCCATCCAACCATCTCATCCTCTGTCATCCCCTTCCCCTCTTGCCTTCAATCTTTCCCCGGCATCAGGGTCTTTTCCAATGAGTTGGTTCTTTCAATCGGGTGGCCAGAGTTTTGGCGTTTCAGTTTCAGCATCAGTCCTTCCAATGAATATTCAGGACCAATTTCTTTAGGATGGACTGCTTGGATCTCCTTGCAGTCCAAGGGATTCTCAAGAGTCATCTCCAACACTACAGTTCAAAAGCATCAATTCTTCAGTGCTCAGCTTTCTTTATAGTCCAACTCTCACAGCCATACATGACTCTGGAAAAACCATCGCTTTGACTAGATGGACTTTTGTTGGTAAAGTAATGTCTCTGCTTTTTAATATGCTGTCTAGGTTGGTCATAACTTTTCTTCCAAGGAGCAAGTGTCTTTCAATTTCATGTCTGCAGTCACCATCTGCATTGATTTTGGAGCCCCCCAAATAATGGAGTCTGTCCCTACTTCCACTGTTTCTCCATCTATTTGCCATGAAGTGATGGGACCAGATGCCATGATCTTAGTTTTCTGAATGTTGAGCTTTAAGCCAGCTTTTTCACTCTCCTCTTTCACTTTCATCAAGAGGCTCTTTAGTTCCTCTTCACTTTCTGCCATAAGGGTGGTGCCATCTGCATATCTGAGGTTATTGATATTTCTCCCGGCAATCTTGATTCCAGCTTATGCTTCATCCAGCCCAGCTTTTCTCATGATGTACTCTGCATATGTTAAATAAGCAGGGTGACAATATACAGCCTTGATGTACTCCTTTTCCTATTTGGAACCAGTCTGTTGTTCCATGTCCAGTTCTAACTGTTACTTCATTAGCACGTAGCTAAATAGAGCACCTGGGTTTCCTAGGTGGCTCTAGTGGTAAAGAACTCACCTTCCAGTGCAGAAGACATAAGAGACATGGGTTTGATCCTTGGGTCTGGAAGATCCCCTGAAGGAGGGCATAGCAATACACTTCAATATTCTTACCTGGAGAATCCCAAGAACAGAGGAGCCTGGCCAACTACAGTCTTTAGGGAGGCAAAGAGTGAGACATGACTGAAGGAACTTAGCATGCAATATACACAAATAGAATATCTATATAAAGTAGCTGACAGCCCTGAGGAGTCAAGGCACCAGGCTTGGTATTTGGGTCCTTGATAGTCATGGATAAGGTTTGGATTCCCCATGAGGTCTGCTGGGGTTAGGTTGTCATTGGAGTCAAGGTAGATTGAGGGGAGTGCTGGCAGCCTGCCTGCTGATAGGACCTGCTGTTAACCTGAGATGCCAACTAGGAGGCAGAATGTGACACAAGGCTGGGGTCACCCTCCATGCCTCCACTACAGGGCCGGGGCTGTTCCTTCTTTCCATGTAAGATAGGAGCATTGGAACTTCAGAGCTACTAATTACATGATAAATCTACCTCATTCTAAGTGCTCAGAAAGTTGGAACTTAACCATTATTATTTAGTCTTTTGTCCCAAATAATGTTTCAGTCAGTCTCTGGGAATTTCGCAATGAATGTCTTTTTAAAATCTTATGTATTACTTTAAATGTTCCAGAGTAATTCTCTTTCTACAGTTTATGCCAAACAGGGTGGGATTCCAGGTGACCTAACCTTTTATTAAGACAGATTTTTAAATGGCTTGTTCCAAGGAATATTTATGTTCGAAACTTCACCATCATATTACGATCAAATCATATGGAGACAGAAGTGCTGTCTTTCCTTCATTCTTAAGAATCATCTGCAGTGGGTGCTGTGCTCTGGCTGTATTTTCCTTAAGGAGTGATGACTATGCTGTCCACATGGTTGGGAGTGCCACTTGCTGGACAGTCCTCTCTGGGAGAACCTCTCATTGCCCAGGTCACAGCCACCCCCCGGGCGTTGTGCACCCAGTGTTCTTTGCAGAGAGGGGAGTCTTACAAAAGCCCTGTTTTCTCCAAGATCAGCCACGTCAAGGGCCATCCCAGCTTCAGTGCTCCTCAGGGCCCAGAGAGAGACTGGGTCTTACTGGGCTTTATTTCTCCTTCCCTACCCCAAAGTGATCCCAAAGACACTTCTCAATATACATCCTGCACATAAATCTGTTTCAGAGTCTCCTTCCCAGAGAACTTGCCTTGAGATGCCGTCATTGTCTTTAAGAAGCACCTGTCTTTTTACTAGAGAAGGCAATGGCACCCCACTCCAGTACTCTCGCCTGGAAAATCAGCTTTTCTTGAGATGAGATTAGAGATCATTTATAAGATGGGACCCTAGTTCAGCAATGTTTGAATTGAAAAAATGTGCTTTGTACATTCAAACAAATTGTGCTTAGTCCACAAGAGAGCTGTAATTGCTGGCTGTGGGATCATGTTTTTGTTGTTGATCATGTTAAGTTGCGTCCAACTCTATTGTGACCCCATGGACTAGCCTGCAAGCCTCCTCTGTCCATGGAATTTCTCAGGTAAGAATACTGGAGTGAGTTGCCATTTCCTCCTCCAGGGGATCTTCTCTACCCAGAGACTGGACCTGCATCTCCTGCATTAGCAGGTGAGTTCTTTACCACTGAGCCACCAGGGAAGCCCAGGATCATGTTGTGGTTGTTGTTTAGTCGCTCAGCCATGTCCTATTCTTTGCAACCCCATGGACTGCAGCACTCCAGGCTTCCCTGTCCATCACCATCTCCCAGAGCTTGCTCAAAGTCATGTCCATTGAGTCAGTGATGCTATCCAACCATTTTATCCTCTGTCATCCCCTTCTCCTCCTGCCTTCAATTTTTCCCAGCATCAGGGTCTTTTCCAATGAGTCAGCTCTTTGCATCAGGTGGCCAAAGTATTGGAGTTTCAACTTCAGCATCAGTCCTTCCAATGAATATTCAAGATTGATTTCCTGTAGGATTGACTTGTTGAATCTCCTTGCAGTCCAAGGGACTCTCAAGAGTCATCAGTTCTTTGGCACTCAACCTTTTGATGGTCCAACTCTCATATCCATACATGACTACTGGAAAAACCATAGCTTTGGCTATCTGGATCTTTGTTTGCAAAGTGATGTCTCTGCCTTTTTTTTTTTTTTTTTTTTAAATATTCTGTCTAGGTTGGTCATAGCTTTTCTTCCAAGGAGAAAGCATCTTTTAATTTCACGGCTGCAGTCACCATCTGCAGTGATTTTGGAGGCCAAGTAAATAGTCTGTCACTATTTCCATTGTCCCATGATCATGTTAGCTGTGACTAACTCCAAGCAATTAGAAGCGTTTCACCAAAGCTATCATCCGAAGAAAGTTTAAAGATCATTCTTCCCATTGCTCACTGCAGTTTTCTCTTTATAGGCTCTCCTAGCTTGATCTGAACTCATGGTTTTAAGGCCATGCATTATATCTTCAATGCTGCCATGTCTTAAGATTCTACTTTTCATATTCATCTGTCTGCCAAACCATTATCTTTGCTATCCCACCACCCTCCCAAACTTCAGCACTGAGTGAATCATCTTCCCTTCCAGCCAACCCTGTCTTATGTCCAGTCTCAGTTAGTAGCTCCACTACTCTGACATTCCAAACCCCAAACCTGTGAGTCATTCAAGCCTCTTCCTGCTTTTTCCCTCTACATACCAGACAGTCAATGCGACCTGCCAATTTTTTTGGGGAAAGTTACACCAATAAATAACACTGTTGCTGCTGCTAAGTTGCTTCAGTCATGTCCAACTCTGTGTGATCCCATAGATGGCAGCACACTAGGCTCCCCCATCCCTGGGATTCTCCAGGCAAGAACACTGGAGTGGGTTGCCACTTCCCTTTCCAATGCATGAAAGTGAAAAGTGAAAGCAAAGTCACCCAGTTGTGTCCGACTCCTTGCGACCCCATGGACTGCAGCCCACCAGGCTTCTGCGCCCATGGGATTTTCCAGGCAAGAGTACCGGAGTGGGTTGCCATTGCCTTCTCCAGGTAACACTGTTACTACTTTGGAATTCCTATTACTACTTCTTCAAACATGAACTATGTACTGTAGCACATGAACTATCTACTGTAATAATGTTTGATTTGTTTTGCTACACTCAGTCTTGCTTCCTTTAAATATATTCTCTTCAGGGTGGTCAAGATATCAAATGCAAGTTTTGATTGTGCCTTGCACTTCTGAACACAGTGAGCAGCAAGTTCTATCAAGCAAGGTTTTCCATGACAACTCATTTATCATTGATCATACCACTTTCTTTAAGACTTTTGGGCTTCCCTTGTGGCTCAGCTGGTTAAGAATCTGCCTGCAATAGGGAGGCCTGTATTAGAGCCCTGGCTTGGGAAGATCCCCTGGAGAAGGGAAAGGCTGCCCACTCCAGTATTCTGGCCTGGAGAATTCCCCAGGCCAGAATAGTATAGTCCATGGAGCCTCAAAAAGTCGACTGAGCAACTTTCAGTTATACCACATTTATCCTCTTTCTCCAACTTGATGTGCTGGTAAAATTGAAGTGCTTGGAGTTTACCTGAATGCTTCACAGTATTTCTTGCCTCCGTGCCTTCCCCCACTATTTTCCTCTGCTTGAAAAGCCCTTTTCCCCTTTCTAAGATTGGCTAACTTTAATTACCCTTTAAGGTAATCAGTTTTTGTCATCTCCTCTAGGATGCTTTCTCTACCTACAGACCTGGATATCCAAACTGGTTTAGCATTTACAGTATTGGACTTCCCTAGTGGCTCAGTGCTAAAGAATCTGCTTGCCAATGCAAAAGACATGATTTTGACCCCTGGGTGGGGAAGATCCCCTGGAGAAGGAAATGGCAACCCACTTCAGTATTCTCATCTGGAGAATTCAGTTCATGGAGTTGCCAGAGTCGGACATGACTTAGTGACTAAACACCACCAAGGAAAGTATGTTTGCTTTCTGTGATTTCTTCACAGACAGGGACTATGGTCATTCTCCTTTGTAATCCTAATGCCAAGCTCACGGAGAATGCTCAGTAAATGTCTGGTGAACAGAACTGGAGAGTGAAGACAGCAGCTCCTGGTTCCCTTTATATATTCTTATTTAAAGAGTCTGCCTGCAAAACAGGAGGCCTGGGTTCTGTCCCTGGGTCAGGAAGATCCCCTGAAGAAGGAAATGGCAACTCACTCCAGTATTCTTGCCTGGGAGATCCTGCGGGCAGAGAAGCCAGGCAGGCTACAGTTGTTGGAGTCGCAAAGAGTCAGACATGACTGAGTGACTAACACATCCTTTATTGCTTATTTAGTATATTATCAACATTCCCAGTATTCTTTTTGTGGTCTTTGTCCTGTAATCCAGTTCTCACTCTCTTCCTAACATCTTGATAAAACTGGATACTTAACAGCTGTGGAACTTAATCTTTTCAAAACTGAACTCCTGACTTTTCTCTTAGATCATCTCTCCCTATCTCCCTCAGTTGAATAAACAGTAGATGGGCTCTTGCCATTTCAGGCCCAAATCTTTAATGTCATCCTTGACACTTATTTTTCTTTTATAACTAACATCCAATTCAGCAGAAAATCCTGTATCTTCAAAATATACATTCTCTGTCTCTTCATTACTGCCATCTTGGATTGCTGCTGCTGCTGCTAAGTCACTTCATCCATGTCCGACTCTGTGCAACCCCAGAGATGGCAGCCCACCAGGCTCTCCCATCCCTGGGATTCTCCAGGCAAGAACACTGGAGTGGGTTGCCATTGCCTTCTCCAACGCATGAGAGTGAAAAGTGAAAGTGAAGTTGCTCAGTCATGTCTGACCTCATGATCCACGGACTGCAGCCTGCCAGCCTCCGCCGTCCATGGGATTTTCCAAGCAAGAATACTGGAGAGGGGTGGCATTGCCTTCTCCACATCTTGGATTATTGTAGCAATATTCCAATCATTTCCCCAAGCCTGTGCTTACCCAAGCAAAGTCTTTCTCAATATGATAGCCAGAGTGTAGCTTTAACAATCTAAACCAGAACAGAAAGGACAGTCCTGCAGCCTCAGCAAATAAATGGTTAGGATTAAAAAGAGATGAGATGGAGATTAAAGAAGACTTAAAAGACAAAGAAATAGGAGAGTGAAAAAGGAAAGAAGTTATTGCCATTAAAAATGGAATAGTGGGAAAAAAAAATTTTTAAAAAAATGGAATAGTGGTTACATTTAGCAGAAGGGAGGAGATTGTGTTTGAGTAGAGAAATGTAAAAGGTTCCTTCCTCTGTTTGGAAAGACTGGCTGAAAGGTACACAAGAATCTTTTCTGTTATTATTACAACCATTCTGTGACTCTGAAATTATTTTAAAATTAAAAAAATTAATTGTAAAAAAATTAATAATAAAAATCTAAACCAGTTTACATCCTTCTTGTGCTCAATATATTTCAAATAGATTTTCCAGTGAAAGCTCAAGTTCTTACTCAAGTCTGTACCTCTTGCCACTGTCCCCTACTCTTGTGTCACCTCCTTTCCTAAATTTCTGGCTCAATTAGCGCCTCTTTGGGTCCAGTGGTTAAGACTCTATGCTCTCACTGCAGGAGGGTAGGAGGACATGTTCGATCCCTGGCCTGGGAATTAAAATCCCACATGCCATGCAGCAAGGTCAAAAGGATTAAAAATAGAGCCTCCTTGCCTTTCCCAGCAAGATTTTCCCATACAAGGGTCTTTGTATGCCTTGTTGCCTCTGCCTGGAAAACTGTTTGCTCAGACACTGTCTCACTCTCTTCCTTTAGGACTTTGCTTCAATTTCAGTTCAGTTGGGTTGCTCAGTCGTGTCCGATTCTTTGCGACTCCATGAATCGCAGCACACCAGGCCTCCCTGTCCATCACCAACTCCCGGAGTTCACTCAGACTCACGTGCATCGAGTCAGTGATGCCATCCAGCCATCTCATCCTCGGTCGTCCCCTTCTCCTCCTGCCCCCAGTCCCTCCCAGTGTCAGAGTCTCTTCCAATGAGTCAACTCTTCACATGAGGTGGCCAAAGTACTGGAGTTTCAGCTTCAGCATCATTTCTTCCAAAGAAATCCCAGGGCTGATCTCCTTCAGAATGGACTGGTTGGATCTCCTTGCAGTCCAAGGGACTCTCAAGAGTCTTCTCCAACACCACAGTTCAAAAGCATCAATTCTTTGGTGCTCAGCCTTCTTCACAGTCCAGCTCTCACATCCATACATGACCACTGGAAAAACCATAGCCTTGACTAGACGGACAAATGTCACCTTATTAGTGAGGTCTTTCTTGCCCATCTCTTGTAAAATAGAGGTTAGCCTCACAAGCGCTGTATTTATTGTTTTCCATGTCAGTTATATATATATTTTTCACTCCTTTAGTTGTGTCCTCACTTTCTGGGTTGTTTCTTTTTTCCCCTATTTTCAGTGCTGTGTCCTTAAGAATAATGACTGACACATAGTAGGGGCTTAGTATATTTTTGATGAATGTGTGAGTGAATGAAGGAACCAGGAATAAACTCCAATTATATTTCTGCTTACCATGTGTAATGTTGGGCAGATGATTTCACTTCTCTGAGTTTTACTCCCTTCCTTTGTGAACAGAAGCTGATAAAAATGGTGCCTGCCATATTTTTTCTCAAAGGTTGTTGATGAGATGCCAGTGTAATATTCATAGATGATGTTGTGAGTCCTTACTATGCCTTGTGCACATATAAATTCTAATCTTCACCAGTGATCATAAGTGGTATGTTCTATGATCATCTCCATTTTGATGATTTGGGGCGGGGAGGGGAAGGAACTAAGGCATATGCATGTCTTGAAGTCACCTTGAGTGTAAATGAGAGGATTCAAACCTGTATAGTTGTGACCACGTTACTGTTGACTGGCAGCCCTGAGTGTATTTTTCCTTATTCAGGGCCTGTACTTTGTGAAAATGACTCCAGATAGGAATCTTACAGGTTTGTATTAGACACTGTTTATTGGTTGGATCTTATTTTGATATTTTAAAAATTTTGTGCTGAATTTTCTCAAATTATTTTTTCCATCTACAAAGGCAACCATATGACTTTTCTCTTTTTATCTGTTAATGTAGTGAATACACAACTAAGGGCTTCCCAGGTGGCACCCTGGTCAAGAACCCGTAGTCAAGAACCCGTCTACCAAGGCAAGAGACATAAGAGACGCAGGTACTGGAGGAGGGCATGGCAACCCATTGAAGTGTTCTTTCCTGGAGAATCCCACAGAGAGGAGCCAGGCTGGCAACAGTCCACAGGGTTGCAAAAGTCAGACATGACTGAAGCAACTTAGCACACGTGCATGCACACAAGTAAACTTCCTGATGCTGACCATCTTTTCAAGAACAAACTTCTCTACTTAGTAAAATTTAATATTTTGGAAATTAGTATCTGTGTTCCTATAAGAGATTGCTATATAATTTTCTTTCCTAGGTTATCATTACATAGTTTTGATGTTAGATTTTGGTGCCCATGAATTAGAATAATACTGTAATCACCATAAGGATTTGTAAATTTCCTGAATTTTTGTTAAAAACCTGCATAAAGAATTCAGAGTCTTTTAATACATGCCTGTGTTAGTCGCTCAGTAGTGTCCAACTCTGCGGTCCCATTGATTGTGGCCCGCCAGGCTCCTCTGTCAACTGGATTCTGCAGGCAAGAACGCTGGAGTGGGTTGCCATTTCCTTCTCAGGGGCTCTTCCCAACCCGGCGACTGAACCCGGATTTCTTGCATTGCAGGTAGATTCCTTAGTAATCTGAGCCACCAGAAAGCCCCTTTTATTACATATATTTTGATTAATCTTTAATTAAGTTTTCCTTATTTTCATGAGTCCATTTTGATAATTTTCTTAGAAAGTCAGTGTTCAAATAGATTTGCATGAACATATAATTTACAGAAATTATACTACTAATGGCCTGTTTGTATTTTAATACATATATATGTAATCTGATATTTTGCTTTTTAGTTTTGATCAGATTTATTTTTCAAAGATACATCTCTTAGTTATACTAATTACCTTTTTCTACTTTATAATTCTTTTATCTTTTGTAATACTTAATTCTCCTTTTAAAATTATTTTACAGATTCTTGATTAATAAATAGTAAAGTATTTCAATCTACTTATTTTCTCTGAGAATCTAGAGTTCTATATGTTATGCTTTTGCCATAATGTTTTTTTAATGACATGTAATTTTCAAATTGATTTTCTTTTATACCAGCTCTATTTACATTTTCAAGTGTATACATTTTTATTTTCTATTTTTATTGCTTTTTAATTCAATAGCATTGATATTATTTTAATTCAATATTATTCAATTCAATCATCCAATGTTATGATATTATTGATTTGTGATTATAGCATGTGGCATATAGAATCTGATTTCAGATTTTTGTGTAATGTTTTTTGAGACATTAAGTTTAGCACATTGATGCTTTAGGCATATGTCATAAGCAACCTCTTAGGAATGTCCTATATATTTATTTTCTATGTGCTATGTCTATGAGGTAGAATGTTTCATCTATCTATAGTTAATCTAAAATACATGCACCCTACATAAAACATTGTTCATTGTTTTTTAAAATTTACCACAGGCAGTGGTGTACTAGAGCCAGCTCTAATTGGCTTGGGAGAGCCAATGGTTAAATATGCAGAAATTTTGTGAACCAGTTGTTAAAACACTGTGACTTGAAATCAGTATGGTGAGGTACTTACATAACAGAAATTGGCAAATGCTACAAGGTGATGGTGGCGGTGGTGTTTTGAGAATTACCTAACTCACATACCCAAACCACAGCCCTACTCATTTTTGTAAGGTTTAAATTTTTGAGCAGAGTTTAAGATTTTTAAATAATTTTTTGTTTTTCTGTTAGATTTTCCTTTATATAATTTGAAGCTATATTGTTATATATTTGAAACTATATTCTTAGAAACATAAAGCTTCATGGTTATTATATCCTGTTACAGATTGTAACTTTCATCCATATCTATTATCTTTGTATTGCTTAGAATTTTAATTGAATTTCTGTCTTGAATTCTAATTTTAAGGTATTATTATTACTATACTCATATTTGCTTAGCATATCTTTTCTTATACTTTCATTTTCAAGCTTTTTGTAACATTTTATTTTTGTTTAATTTTTTAAAAATACCATATTAAAAACATTATCTGTTATCTTTCTGCCTCTCTATTTTTAGAACTCAATCCAAGTGTCTTTTAGTAATCAAATGTAGTTTTTAATCACATCGTTTCATGTATGGGTGAATGTACTTGTATATTTAGATTTACTACTGCTGCAGTTACTTTTATGTGTGAACTTCTTATTGTGATTTCTTTGTTTAATTTTCTCCTTTTATGCTTACCATTACCTTCTGTTAGTTTGCTTAGGTTTTCTTTGCCTCATTTTACTTTATTTTATTTTTAAGCTTGAAAATTATGATATATCCAGGATTTTTTTTTCTGTATTGAACATTTGATTTCTGCAATTAAGCATCATAAATGTGCTGCCTGTTCACCAAATAAAGTAATAATCTTAGCGTTAGTTTTCCTCTTTTCTCACAATATTTTCCACATGGAATTTACTTGTGATTGTCCTTCCACACTGCTATCTGGAATAGTACATATTAGGTCAGGAGTTGCCTGGTGTAGAAGTTGAGACTGGTATGACTGTAAAGGGACATGGGAGAAATTTTGATGATTATAGCTGTTTTCTGTTGTGGAGCAATTTCATGGGTATATACAGTTATCAAAACTCTGCATATCATATACCTAAAATGGGTATGTTTTATCACCTTGAAATTATATCAATAAAATTGATTTTAAAAGTATAGTGGGGAATGTCAGAAAGAACCAGAAATCATTAGCAAGATGTAGAGAATGCCCAATTAAAGATTGCATCTCAAAAATTTATAAGGGAACATTTTTTCCAACAATACTATGTAGCTTGGAATTGGACACTGGCAAAATAAAAGTATCAGAAAGGTGAAATGTGGAGAAAACTCGGTGGAGGAACATTTAGATTCTCTTCAGGATAGTATTATAGTGGCCGACTGGGACACCTGCTGGATAGGGAAGCAAGTGCAGGTAAGAGTCTGATAGTTCTGAGCGTGTGTGTGTGTGTGTGTGTGTGTGTGTGTGTGTGTGTGTGTGTGTGTGTTATGGGAGCAGTGTAATTGTAAAGAAGTGAAAAATAAAATCCAACAAATATCATGTGTGCTCGTTAAGTACCAGTATGCTTTTTTTGTTTTGGAGTTCAGTAATGAACAAGATAAATAAGGTTACTACCACAAGAATCTCACGCTTTTGCAAAATTAAATGAATGAATGAGATTTATAAAAAAAACTTTAAAAATGTGGCTGTTATTTATACCCAGGTGTGAATATTACATGTGTTGGGCTCCATGATTTCTTATATCCCATATTTTTCTTTTTCTTGGATAACTTTTTATTTTAGTTTCCTAGAATGTATTTTCACATTATTATTTCACATTCAGTGGATTTTAAATTTTCTGAGGTCTGGTAGGAAGAATATTCTTTATCCTCTTTCTCAAATACTTATGTCCTTCTGTACTATGGTTTCATCTTCACCAGTTTTTGGAAAAAAGTGCTTTTGGAAACTAAGCTAGAGGAATAGATCTTATTGACCATTTCTGGACAGTAGGTTAAGTATTAAAGTTGTGCTGCTCTGCAAAAGCTGTCTACTTACACCTGCCCTAGAGGTAGCCTTTCTCAAAAACAATTACCCAAAACATTTTTCAACAACACTACACCAAATGATAAAAACGCACATATAAGAGCCTCGTTTGTATATGCCCTTTAGCTCCGTATGTGCTTCACTGTCTGGAGACGGAAATGGCTGCCCACCCCAGTACTCTTGCCTGCAGACGTCCATGGGCAGTGGAGCCTGGTGGGCTGCAGCCCATGGGGTCGCAGAGTCAGACACGACTGAACAGCTACCATGCATACACACACACATGCTCATTGTTGTCTCTGAGGATAAACTACCTTAGGTGTTTCTGTATTCACTTTCTGTAATACCTTCTGTTAAGGCCTTTTGAGTTGTCATGGTAACTAAGATGTTCAAACTTGGTAACTACCTTTGTCCTTGGCAGTGTGATATTTAAATGGCTGTGATTTGTTTGGAAGCATTTCAGTATAGTTAAGCAATTTGTCTTAAGTATTCCAAGAACTTCATGTTGTTTTATTTAAAATATATATGTATATTGTTTTATAGGTCTTATATGAAATATCATTTCTTAAATACTAAAATAATCTTACTTAATCATTTATTTTTGTTGTTTTGATAAACTGTTGTGATTCATAGGCCTTAATAACATATTGTGTGGAGTCATGAAAATTAAATGCCAACTTCAAATCTTGTTTTTATTTTTATTTATTTATTTTAATTGGAGGCTAATTACTTTATAATATTGTGGTAGGTTTTGCCATATTCATATGAATCAGCCATGGGTGTACATGTGTTCCCCATCCTGACCCTCCCACCCACCTCCCTCCCCATATCACCCCTCAGGGTGCACCAAGTGCACGGGGAGCCTGGTGGGCTACAGTCCATGCGGTCACAAAGAGTCGGACACGACTGAGTGACTTTACTATGTTATCAAATGACTCGCTTTCCTCTGAGTACACAAGTCCTTGTCAGGCTCTTTTCTCCACCTAAAGTGTTATTTCCTTTTGCTCATATCTAAAATCTATCTGTTCTTCAAGATATGATTCAATTGAAGTGTTTAGTTCCGAAGCCTTGTCCAACTCTTTGTGACTCTATGGACTGTAACCCACTAGGCTCCTCTGTCCATGTGATTTCCCAGGCAAGAATACTGGAGTGGGTTGCCATTTCTTTCTCCAGGGGATACTCCCCACCCAGAGATCAAACTCCCATCTCCTGCTTGGCAAGCAGATTCTTTACCACCGAGCCATCAGGAAAGCCCCATGATTCCATTAACCCTTCCTTTACGAAGCTCCACAATTACCAAAAAAAAAAAAAAAAGGCGATATTACCTAGACACATGTCTGTTATTCTCCTTTAAGTATAGTCTAAAATCCCTTGCTTTTCTCTTGGTTGTACGTGCTTGACATATGCTACTGCTGCTGCTGCTGCTGCTGCTAAGTCACTTCAGTCGTGTCTGACTCTGTGCGACCCCCATAGATGGCAGCCCACCAGGCTCCCCCGTCCCTGGGATTCTCCAGGCAAGAACACTGGAGTGGGTTGCCATTTCCTTCTCCAGAGCATGAAAGTGAAAAGTGAAAGTGAAGTCGCTCAGTCATGTCCGACTCTTAGCGACGCCATGAACTGCAGCCCACCAGGCTCCTCCGTCCATGGGATTTTCCAGGCAAGAGAACTGGAGTGGGGTGCCATTGCCTTCTCCGTTGACATATGCAATCATGACTAAATCCATTTCTCTACCTACTCCAAGCCTAGCTATTCTTTGTATGTAGTAATATGGCTGTAGGAAACACAAGCACGCTGCCTAATCTTACTTTCTGGCCGTTCATGACCATGAACTTTCATTAGGCTAGTGAAAGTGAAATCACTCAGTTGTGCCTGACTCTTTGCGACACTATGGATAGTAGCCTGCACCAAGCTCCTCTGTCCATGGGATTTTCAAGGCAAGAGTACTTCTCCAGGGAATCTTCCCAACCCAAGGATCTAACCCAGGTCTCTCACGTTGTAGACAGATGCTTTAGCGTCTGAGCCACCAGGGAAGTCCGTTAGGCTAGGCTGTTGTAAAATACTTAACATCTATGCACTGTCCTCTATACCTTGATAGCTATTTCATGTATTCTCCTATCTTCAACCCACAGCGCCTCCTTCCCAGGCTGTCTGCTGATGACTTTAGTCCTAGTTAGCAGAAAATCGAAGCAGTGTGAAGATATTCCACCACCACATCCACCTGCCTCTCGGCCTGGGCACCTAGATTTCCTTCTACTCAGCCTTCCTTCCCAAGATCATATTGAAAAAGGTGACCAATTTTGGACCTCCTTGTGTATAAAATACTCTTTTGATGTTCTGGGCACTCAGTTTCAACGTGAGGAGGGTGGATTTGCCCTATGACTAACAGGCAATCCTCAGACACCAGTAGGGTGATGTTCAAGAATTCAACTCAATTCAGATACTCTTTACCCAAATGAGGAGTCAGATCCCACAGGTTGATGGTTCTGCCATCTAGACTGGCCCCCCCCAGCCTTCCGTCATGGGCTTTCAGTTGCCTGTGGAAAGTCTAAGTTGTTATTTATGCTTCTGACCAACTGGCTATAAATCAGAGGTCCCCAATACCCCCAGTTTATTGGGTTTTAATAAATGAATATAACTCAGGAATAGGTAGATGGAAGAGCTGCACAGGACAAGGTGTGAAGCAAGAGCTCCATGCCTTCTCCTAGCACCTCCACGTGGCCCCCAAACCCTGAGGCTCTCCAGACCCGTACTTTTGGTTTTTTTTGTACATTTCATTACATAGACATGACTGATTAAATCGCTGATCCTAGGTAATTGAACTCAATTTCCAGTTCCTCTCTCCTTTCCTGAGGTGGGGGCAGAAATAGGACTGAAAGTTTCAACCCTCTAATCACATAGTTGGTTCTCCCTGAAACCAGCCCACATCCTTGGGTGGAGTCCAAAAGCCACCTCATTATCATAATAAAAGATCTCTTTACTCTCAAAGACTCCTTATCACCCTTATCACTGGAAATTCCTAGGGTTTTAGGAGCTGTGGGCCAGAAAAAGACATTATAAATCACAATATCCCAGATATCATCCTCCCTTGCCTATTCAAGAATATCACTCTGACAATCATTCCCCTCTCTTGTGTGTGTGTTAATTGCTCAGTTGTATCCAAGTCTTTGGGACTCCATGTACCGTAGCCCGCCAGGCTCCTCTGTCCAGGGGATTCTCCGGGCAAGAATACTGGAGTGGGTAGCCATTCCCTCCTCCAGGGGATCTTCCTGACCCAGGGATTGAACCCTGGTCTCCTGCGTTGCAGGCAGATACTTTACCATCTGAACCACCAGGGAAGCCCTATTTACGAGTGTCCCTCTGACGATTGTCCCCCTCTCTTCCATAATCAGTCTTTACCTCAGCATACAAATGTGCGGTTATTTCCCTCACTTTCTACCATCTATTATCAGCTTTGGGAGCAATCTTCTTCAAAACATTGTCTGCACTTCAGTTCAGTTCAGTTCAGTCGCTCAGTCGTCGTGTCCGACTCTTTGCGACCCCATGAACCGTCTGCTCTAGCAATTTAGAGTCCTCTCCCGTTCTCTGCTGCCCATTGCATACAGTCTCTGCCTCCATACTCCTCTCTAAGTGCTCCTTTCAATGCCACCCATGACCTTCATGTTGCCAAGCACGCTGGCAGGCACTCAATCTGTCTTCCTCGACCTGTCAGCACATCTGACATGCTCTTCATTTCCTTTTCCTGAATGTACTCTTCTCACTTGACTTCTAGAATATCACCCTTCTTAAAGTTGCAACCTTGTCCTTCTTACCTGTTTTCTTTTTCCTGTATCATTTAGCCACTGTTTAATGAAATATATAATCCATTTACTTATGTATGCTATATATAGTCCATCTTTCTTCCTGAAACCAAGGGGCTTGTGTGTTCACTAATTTGCTTTGTGAACAGGAATGCCTCGGTCATACCGAAACATCCAGCAAGTAGTAAGTACTCAATAAATGCATACTAAATATTTTTATATTCCACATAAGCATTAACCTTGGTCTGCCCTTGGTTTTAGTTTTTTTCAAGTGACTAGCTGAATATGTGTACCAAATAAACCAATACTTATAACTCTTCTTGCAGAGTCTATTTAAGTTTATTTTAAATGTGTGACTAGGCAGGTAAATAATTAAACAAAAGAAAACAAAAGAAATAATTAAGCAAAAGAAAACAGCAGTATGCTCGACTGTTTTTCTTCACTGGGAAAACTTACTATTGGTGTAGAGTAGGGCTTCCCGGGGTGCTGGTGGTAGAGAAACGTCTTGCCAATGCAGGAGACTTAAGAAACGTGGGTTTGGTCCCTGAGTTGGGAAGACCCCCCTGGAGGGAGGGGCAACCCACTCTAGTATTCTTGCCTGGAGAATCCCATGGACAGGGGGAGCCTGGCAGGCTATAGCCCGTAGGGTCACTAAGAGTCGGACACAATTGAAGCAACTTAGCACGCAGGATATTTACAATTGTTTTCACAAGTCACTCCAGAATTAAAGCTACTGGAGCCCCACCCCACTGTGTGGATTGTCCACTGTTCACGATGTCTAACCCTTAGGCAGTGAAATAGATAGTATAAAGTTCAGGGAGTGCCCTGCAGTGAGACCCTGTCACAGGAATCCAAAAAATCAGCTTAAACTCTTGAGAGTAGGGCTTGGATTTAGTCTGTTTTATTCCTGGATCTAGATACGCAGGTGAATGAAGGACACGTCAAAGATGCTGATTGTTAGGGCCTTTCATGCCCATATGCAAACTGTGTGCCAGGATTAAACCCTGCTTCCATAGTTCTCCACAAATATGACATTATAAGGAAGTGGACAATTTATTTCATCACTACACTTCTATTCTCAGAAAGTAATTAGCCTTGTTTCAGCCACTTTTATCTAACAGGTACTTTGTGGGGGTCAAATGAGATGATGTTTGTGAAAGGATTTGAGTTTCCTTTCACGTCACAACAGTTTGAAACACGTTTTTTTTTTTTTGAAGTACAGTTAATTTACAACATCTTGTTAATTTCTGCTGTATAGCAAAGTGATTCAGTTACACACACACACACATATATATATAAGCACATATGTTCTTTTTTATATTCTTTTCCATTATGGTTTACCTGAAGATATTGAATATAGTTCCCTGTGCTATACAGTAGGACCTTGAGATGTTTACACATTCTGTGTATACTATTTTGCATCTATTATTTCCAAACTCCCAGTCCATCCCTCTCCCACCTTCCTCCCCCATGGCAACCACAAATGAAAGACCTGTTTGTAAACTATCGGAGAGCAATGACTATTCACATGGGATGGATCAGCTGCTTTTTATAGTAAGGACCTCCACTTCTCAACCAGAGTTTATTATTTCTTGCATCTTTCTTCTACCTGTGCAACCTGGATTGTTAGTTAGAATTTTGATAACCATATGTATGACATTTATCAGAAGCAAGTCACTTAACCTCTCAGAACCTCAATTTCTTCACTGTAAAATAAGAGTTATATCTCGCATATAAAGATATTGCCAGGATTGAATATGATAACATATGTGAAATAATTTTGTAGACTTAAAAGCACTTGGTAAACAATTCTTAACTCTAATTAGTATTGCCATTGTGAGTGATAATTATATTAAATATTAACACTGAGTCTTACTCAAAGAAAAAGTTACAGAGTATTTTACCTTTTTGGATCTTCTTTACTCTCCTGGATTACACACACTCTCATTCTTAGTAAAGTTATTGATCCACAGAAGTACGGAATGTCAAAACTTCCAAAGCCGTTATGAAACTCTGTCTTTCTGTCAGCCAGAAAACCACATCAGTTCTTTTGCCAAATTAAGAAAGCTGTAAAAATATCCTCAGGTAACACTGGTTTTTATTATCATTATTTGTTAAAAGTCTTTGAGGTCATTTCCTACCTATTCTACCATACTTGGCATGCAGCATTCCAACTAACGCTGTTAGTTGTCCTTGACTTACACCAGCTGCTAGCGGGTGGGCAGGACAGTGAAAGTCTCACTGGTAAGATTTTAACATCCCGCGTGTGTGCAGACGCACTGATGCAAAAGCCCAGGATTGAAATACTCATTGCTTACTCAAGCAGCTTCATGAGGCCACATTAACAATTGTATCACCCTTTGTACTGCTTGGTCCCAGCTCAGGGAATCCTGTTTCTTGAACAATGTGGAGTGGGGGGATCCTACAGCTAAAAAGGAAGTAGGGAATTTAAGAGTTTGAGTGAAATGGTGAAGCTAACTTTAAATTCTGGAAATAATTTGGAGCAGTGACATAACATAGACAAAGAGAATGATTAAGATGAGAGTAACAGGTTGCTTTAATTAAACTGATTAATGAGTGGTTTCAGTTCAGTTCAGTTGCTCAGTTGTGTCCGACTCTTCACGACCCCATGAGTTGCAGCACGCCAGGCCTCCCTGTCCATCACCAACTCCCGGAGTTCACTCAAACTCACGTTCATCGAGTCGGTGATGCCATCCAGCCATCTCATCCTCTGTCATCCCCTTCTCCTCCTGCCCCCAATCCCTCCCAGCATCAGAGCCTTTTCCAATGAGTCAACTGTTCGCATGAGGTGGCCAAAGTACTGGAGTTTCAGCTTTAGCATCATTCCTTCCAAAGAAATCCCAGGGCTGATCTCCTTTAGAATGGACTGGTTGGATCTCCTTGCAGTCCAAGGGACTCTCAAGAGCCTTCTCCAACACCACAGTTCAAAAACATCAATTCTTTGGCGCTCAGCCTTCTTCACAGTCCAACTCTCACATACCTACTTGACTACTGGAAAACCATAGCCTTGACTAGACAGTCGTTAGTCGGCAAAGTAATGTCTCTGCTTGTGAATATACTATCTAGGTTGGTCATAACTTCTCTTCCAAGGAGTAAGCATCTTTTAATTTCATGGCTGCAGTCACCATCTGCAATGATTTTGGAGCCCCCCAAAATAAAGTCTGCCACTGTTTCCACTGTTTCCCCATCTATTTCCCATGAAATGATGGGACCAGAAGCCATGATCTTCATTTTCTGAATGTTGAGCTTTAAGCCAACTTTTTCACTGTCCTCTTTCACTTTCATCAAGAGGCTCTTTAGTTCTTCTTCACTTTCTGCCATCTGCATATCTGAGGTTATTGATATTTCTCCTGGCAATCTTGATTCCAGCTTGTGTTTCTTCCAGCCCAGCGTTTCTCATGATGTACTCTGCATATAAGTTAAATAAGCAGGGTGACAGTATACAGCCTTGACGTACTCCTTTTCCTATTTGGAACCAGTCTGTTGTTCCATGTCCAGTTCTGTTGCTTCCTGACCTGCATTCAGATTTCTCAAATTCTCTTTCAGAATTTTCCACAGTTTATTGTGATCCACACAGTTAAAGGCTTTGGCATAGTCAATAAAGCAAAAATAGATGTTTTTCTGGAACTCTCTTGCTTTTTCCATGATCCAGCGGATGTTGGCAATTTGATCTCTGGTTCCTCTGCCTTTTCTAAAACCAGCTTGAACATCAGGAAGTTCACAGTTCATGTATTGCTGAAGCCTGGCTTGGAGAATTTTGAGCATTACTTTACTAGCATGTGAGATGAGTGCAATTGTGCGGTAGTTTGAGCATTGTTTGGCATTGCCTTTCTTTGAGATTGGAACAAAAACTGACTGTTTCCAGTCCTGTGGCACTGCTGAGTTTTCCAAATTTGCTGGCATATTGAGTGCAGCACTTTCACAGCATCATCTTTCAGGATTTGAAACAGCTCAACTGGAATTCCATCACTTCCACTAGCTTTGTTCATAGTGATGCTTTCTAAGGCCCACTTGACTTCACATTCCAAGATGTCTGGCTCTAGATGAGTGATCACATCATCATGATTATCCGGGTCATGAAGATCTTTTGTATAGTTCTTCCGTGTATTCTGGCCACCTCTTCTTCATATCTTCTGTTTCTGTTAGGTCCAGACCATTTCTGTCCTTTATGGAGCCCATCTTTGCATGAACTGTTCCCTTGGTATCTCTAATTTTCTTGAAGGGATCTCTAGTCTTTCCCATTCTTTTCCTCTATTTCTTTGCATTGCTCCCTGAAGAAGGCTTTCTTATCTCTTCTTGCTAGTCTTTGGAACTCTGCATTCAGATGCTTATATCTTTCCTTTTCTCCTTTGCTTTTCACCTCTCATCTTTTCACAGCTATTTGTAAGGCCTCCCCAGACAGCCATTTTGCTTTATTGCATTTCTTTTCCATGGGGATGGTCTTAATCCCTGTCTCCTGTACAATGTCATGAACCTCCTTCCATAGTTCATCAGGCACTCTCAGATCTAGGCCCTTAAATCTATTTCTCACTTCCACTGTATAATCATAAGAGGTTTGATTTATGTCATACCTGAATGGTCTAGCGGTTTTCCTACTTTCTTCAATTTGAGTCTGAATTTGGTAATAAGGAGTTCATGATCTGAGCCACAGTCAGCTCCTGGTCTTATTTTTGTTGACTGTATAGAGCTTCTCCATCTTTGGCTGCAAAGAATATAATCAATCTGATTTTGGTGTTGACCATCTGGTGATGTCCATGTGAGAGTGGTTTAGATTATGTGAATAGGAAGATTAGACTTAATATTTTGTTGTGGAATAGATGGCATTTTTATTGGAAATACACTTACACTCTCTTTTTAATACTTAGTTAAATTGTAGTTTTTCTTTTAAAAAGTTATACATCATATATTATAAGGTAATCATTTTTACATTTCAAAAACATCTGAAAATAAAATAATTATTTCAATCTACAAAACTTAATTGCAGTGAATACTTATGTTGAGAGACATGGCAGATTTTGGTTTATGAAGGGGAAGTCAACAAATACATACTATTTTAGAATGATGGCCAAAATAGTTGTTTAAATTTTATATATTTTGGTTTTAATTGTTTTAAAAATAAAATGGAATTGGATATGGGAATGTGTAATCTTCATATACTTCATCACTTTGAATTAAAGAAAACAGGATTTTGTTACTTGTGAAATTCTCAAGTGAGTTTTAGTTAACAGTGATATAAAGACTGAAGACATCTATTCAATGTCTACAGAAGTAGCTACTTCTGTTGTAAATTATATTAATAGCCACCAGTTTATATGCATTAAGGTATTTGGCTGCTTCAACTTTTCATTAATATGTCTTTGGAATATTAAGGTATTTGGCTGCTTCAACTATTCATTAATATGTCTTTGGAATTCAGTCAATTCAAGAACCTAATATAGTGGAAAGGACTTGGGCTTTGTAATCAGACAAATCTGGTCTCAAATTGTGGCTGTCTCATATTCCCTGTGGGGCCTGGGTGGCTCACCCAAAAGTTGCTAACCCTCCGTCATAGGATTGTTCTGATGATTTAATGAGAAACACATTTCTAAGTAACTAATAGAGTGTGAAAAAGTCGGTGCTCAATAACTGTTAATTCTCTTCCCTTTCTTTCCCCTACTAGTCCACTTGTGTTTTTAATGGATCGTCTTTGCTCTGGGTTGTACTGTAGGAAGTATTCTGGATGGATGGCTGCTGGAAACCCATTGCCATAGTCAGCTCTTCTTCAATACTGAAAGATTTACTCTGGCATTGAGTAATGAGAATTTTGGTAAGAAAAATTAGATGAAGATAGTATATGGACTTTTCTTAAAAGATCAGTTGTGTCTCAGATACTTCATAATAATTTATATGGCTCTTCTCTGGAGATTTTGGGATGTCACAGGTGTCTGTTGACATATGGGTTATTCTTATTTTGAAAGTAAATAAACTAGGTTTTTAAAGTCTATTAGCACCTTGATGTGCTCTTCATGTTGTGATTCACTTATCTTACTCTGTTTTGTTCTTTAAATGTCTAATCAATAAGTTGTGTAATTCATTCTTTTGGTGTGAATAACATGGAGCACAGATTCTTAGAGGTTAAGTTAAGTGGTTAAGACTCTGCCTTCCAATGCAGGGGGCTGTGGGTTTGATCCCTGATTAGGGGCTGAGATCCCACGATGCTGCATGGCCAAAAATAGAAAAAGCATTGCTCTCTGAAACTATAAAGATTTTGACCACATGAAAGAGGCAGGCAGAAATATCGAAACTCCAGGAAATTCTGAGATAAGTAATCTTCCTAAATCACCCAGAAAATTTATTATATATCAGCTCTTAAGATAGCATAGAGTATCTTCGGTTGGTTCCATTTCTATTCAGTTTGTCTCCAAATGATATTAATATGTAATTAATTCTCATATTGTTATGTGAAACTAGTATATAACTAGCATACCTATATTAGTAATTCATATAACTAACATGAAGTGTGTTGGACAATTAAAAAGGAAGTAAGAAAAAAGGAGAAAAAGGAAATAAGGATGAGAAGGAAGTTAAAGATAATAGAAACAAATTATATTACCATATAGGTAAATTAGTAAATATACATATTTTCTATGCATCATTATTATTGAAATGCATCTGGAGAAATATGTATTAAAGAACTTTGCATGTAGGAGACAAAGTTGAAGGTAGGGGAGAAAGCAAAAAGATACATTCTAATTTCATTCATTCCAATAAGGAATTCTGAAAGTTTGATATATTTACATTTTGGAACCTAAAAATATGATAAGGTATCATTTTGAATCTCATTCTTTCACTGAGAAGTTTAAACACTTTGTCTATGATTTTATTTTTCAGAAACCATATTTGAGAAGTACTTCCATCCAATGCTACTTGTGTTTACTTCTGAACAGTCATTTTTAACAGAGGCTGGCATTCATGTCTTCATCTTGGGGTAATTTTATTTTTCAGCATAGAATCATCATGTTAATAACCAGCATCATTGTTCTTCAATATCTTCTCTATGAAATTGGTTCCTGTTCATTGCTTAAATCTCTAGGTTCTTAGTATGAGGGGTATGATAGCAGATTATGGAGATTCAGAGGAGGTTTGGTAAATGTCCTACAGAGAATTCCTATATTCTTATAAAATTCCAAATGGGTATTACATCCTGCAAATAAATTGGACTTCTTGGTATCTGACTAAACTTGGAAGGAAACTCTTTATTAACATACTATGTGATTTTGACACCAGTAAGAAAATAGATATTGAGGGCTTATCAATGTTACTTTTATCTACCCCTGGCATTGACTCTTGTTATCTTTTGAGCCCCATCTTAGTTCAGTTTGAAACATTTGTTTGTTCATTTAGGCCTTTTGATTTTCCTCTTAATAAACATTCGTATTTTCCCATGCCTATTAACTTTTTCCTTCTCTGTTAGAGGAAAACTAACATACTGCCCTCACCCAACTTGTAGTTTTGTGATCTGACTTGCAATTCAGTTTTATTCTGCTCATGCCTTCATGTTATGGGGAACCGTAGATTTGTGAACTGCTTCTCTCAAAAACAGAATAGTTTTGACTTGCATGCTTCCTTCCTGGATCCATCAGGGAGCAACTATTTCTCCTGAAGCTCTAAGAATTATTCTGCAGTTACTTGGTCAGTGTGTGTATCTTTTGTCCTGATATTCAGTTTCCATTTTACAAAACTAAATAAGTTGTATGATCTAGTTTTGTGACTAGGCCCGAGTCCATAATGTTTATGGAGAAAGCTGCTATAAGGTGCGTGTAAGAGGCATATATTTACTGTCAAAATCTTTACATGAAAAAGGTGAGGTGATTGCTTATTTAATGATTTTACCCAATTATTAGACTTAAAAGTCTGATGGAACCTCTACTTAAAGGAAAGCAATAATTCATTCAAAAACATATTCTGGGCACTGCCACATATCAAACAATGTTTTTATTTCAATGTGGTAAATTGCACCAGCTTATCTATAAAGTATCCCTCTGAATTAGATTTTTCTGTAATCCAGGTTGGTCATCAAGCTAGAGTAAAGCACCAAAATTGTACTATATATTCAGTGTTTATATTCATCTACGAGGCACAAAGGCAAAGATAGCACAAATTTTTTTCACTTGTTGGAATGAAAAGGTCTTGATTGCTCTTTGCCTGTAGCATTCATCAAGACAGTATTATGTTCATTCAAAATGCTTTGCTCTTTGGTTTTGCTTTCAGCTGTATCAGTGCAGGTCTTCCCAAAACAGAAGCAAACTGGCAGTCTGTAATACATGATTTGAAAACAATTGAGCATCTTATTCAAGTAAGTACTCATTTTTCCATAAAATATTTCGTATAATTGCTATGGAGTCTGTTTCTCCCTGTGTTTTGCTGTCAGTCTTAATGAAATCTCACATAAAATAATAATGTTTCAGTAGAATTGGTATGCCTCATAGAACCTCCAATGAAATCTTTTCTTTAGAATTTTCAGATAGCAATTACCTTTTAAACCTCAATTTATGAGTGGCCTAGCATGAAGAGCTCTCTGTGACCACAGGCCAGAGAGACTCCCTTTCCTGTCAGATATATAACAGATATATCCTCCAGATATAAAACAGACTGGAGAGGCTCCTTAGCAGAAAAGCCAGGTGACTTGGTGACCCTTATAGGGGAAATAGGCTGACCCAGGGAAGGACTCTCTGTTCCATGGACTAGAAAACCCCCTCTGGAGACACCAGTTGTTCTGGCAGAACCTGTAGAGGAGAGAAATAGGGGCTGTATTGTTGTGTGGGCAACACAAGAGGACCAGTGAGCATCCCAGGGGCAGCAGGTGTACCAAAGCTTCCAAATTTGCCCCACAAAGATTCTGAAAACTAAACCATTATTGGAATCACAGCATGCAAACATATGTCAGCCCCTCTATGCCAAGCCTACCCAGAGTGGCTGCGCGCTAAACTACAGGGCTTATGTAGGACCAGGGTCTCCTTACATAAGATCCTAAATACCAGAATATATTGAAAACTCAGTTTTCAAACCAAAAAGCAGGAAAATCACAACTTGAATGAGAAGAGAGTCTGAAACAGACTCTGAAACCAAGATGGATTAGATGTTGGAATTAGTTGACAAGAATTTCAAAGCAGCCATCGTGAAGATGTGCCAGCAAGCAACTGTGGATATCCTTGGAACAACTGAAAATAAAACAACTCAGAAAGTCTTAGCGAAGAAGTACAATATGTAAAAACACACCAAATGGAAATTACAGAACTGAAAAATACAATAGCTGAGATATAAAAGAGACTGAAAAGGCTCATTAGCAGAATGAATATGACAGAGGAAAGACAGTCAACTCGAGGGTAGAGCAGAAAGAAAACAGATTGGAAAAAAGTAAATAAAGCCTCAGGGATTTGGGGACAATAAAGATCCAGCCTTCCTAGCATTATCATCCTAGAAGGAGAGGAGAAAAAGAATACTAACAAAAAGACATAGATCAGCCAAATCATTGACAAAATACAACCTGATTTTGTGCTGTCTACAAGGAAATGGGTAGGTTGAAATGAAGAAAGAGAAAAGAACATGTCATGGTGTAGTAAACTGAATAGTGTCCACCCCTAAATTCACATTCACCTAGACCACAGAAGTCTTTGCAAATATACTCAGTTAGGGTGAGATTACAGTGAGGTGAGGTAGGCCCTAAATCTTTGACTATCATCTTTATAAGAAGAGAACAGGATACATAAACACAGGGAAGAAGGCCCTGTGAGAACAGGCAGCCACAAGCCAAAGAAGATTGGAATGGCTGGTATGATGCAGCAAGGGTCTGGGAGTCAGAGGGAGAGACAGTTCTCTAGTACCTTCAGAGGGAACAGGCTCAGTTGAATCCCTGGCTTTGAACTGTAAGAGTATGAATTGTTACTTGAAGGCTCTCACTTTGTGGTTCCTTGCTACAGAAGCTGTAGGAAACTGAGGCACATGCACGTAGTCATTCACACAATAATTTTAAAAATCAGAAATGGCTATATTCATATGAGATAAGGTAAACTTAATAGCAGATAAAATTACTAGAATCAGGAGAGACATTACACCTTGGTAAAAGAGATTAATCACCAGGAAAACATAATGATCTTAAATGTGTACCCACCAAACAGCAGAGCCTCAACATGTAAAAAGCAAAAACAAATAATAGATCCAAAAGGAGAAACAGATGATTCCATAAATATAGTTGATTTTAGCACTTCCTCAGCGACACATTGAACTACTAGACAGAAAATCAGAAAAGGATATAGAACTGGACAGCACCGTCTACCAACAATATCTAATGTCATGGATAGAACATTTCACACAACAGCAGCTAATAAACATTCTTCTCAGGCACCACTCACCAAGACTGGACGTATCCTGAGCCATAAAATAAACTTGAACACATTTATCAGAACTGGAATCGTGCAGCATATGTTGTCCAACCACAGTGAACTCAAGTAGAAGTCCGATTACATAAATACAACAGGAAAATCTCTAAATACTTAAAAATTAAATTATACACTTAGAAACATTCCGTGGGTCAAAGAGCAAGTCTCAAAGGATATTAAAATATAGAACTGAATGAAGACAAAAATGCACCATAGGAAGATCTGTGGGATTTAGCTAAAGCATTACTGAGTGGGAAACTGGTAAAATTAAATGATTACGTTAGAAAAGAGGAAAGATCTCAGATCACCAATCTAAATTAGTGCCTCAAGAAACTGGGGAAAGAAGAGAAAAATAAATCTAACCCATGCAGAAGGAAGGAAGTGATAAAGACAAAAAGTAACGAAATTCAAGTAAGGAAAGCAATAGGGAAAAATCCACTAAATATAAAGCTCATTACTTGTGGAAAAAAATCAATAAGATTGATAAACCTTTAGAAATCTTGACAAAGATAAGAGATGACAGATACCATGAGTATCAGGACTAAAATTGGGGTCTTACTACTGAACCTACAAGCATTAAAAGGATACTAAAGAAAAACCATGAACAACTTGATTCTCATAATTCGATAATTCAGAGGAAATGGACAGTTTTCTCACAAACCACAACCTATCGAAATGTAGCCAAGATGAAATAGATAAAGTGAACTCTCCTATAACTACTAGATACTTTGAATTCACCATATACAAGCTCCCCAAATAGAATCTCCAGATCAGCCGGTTTCAGTGGAGATCCACACACAACTGTGTAAAAATAGTAAATGGGGTTAACAAACTGTACTTCATCCATACAATGCAACGTTACTCAGCAGATAAAAAGAAATGAGCTACTACTTAGCCATGAAAAGGTAAAGAGGATCCTTAAAATCCATTTGCTAAGTGAAAGAAGCCAATCAAAATAGGCTACATATTGTATATGATTCCATCTATACGACATTCTGGAAAAGGTTGGATCCAATAAAATCATCAGGGATTACCAGTGGTTAGGAAAAAGGGACAGATGAGAGACTGGAGAACAGGTGATTTTTAGGGCAGTGGAGCTATTTTGTATGTAACTATAAAGATCGATGCATGTCATTACACATTTTCAGTAACTATAGGTGTACAGTACCAACAGTGAACCCTAATGTAATCTATGGGCTTTAGCTGAAAATGTATCAATATTGACTCATCAGGTGTAATAAATGTACCGTCCTCATATAAGATGTTAATAATAGGGGCAACTTGGAAAGGGGCCTGGGGCCATATGGGAACTTTTCTGGTCATGTCCTGCAAACCTACAACCACTTAAAAATAAAGTCTAATAACGTTTTCAATAAGCCAGTTTCAAAACGTTACCTACTGTATGATTCCATTTATATAATATTCTTGAAATGATATCATAGGAATGAAGAGCAGAGAAGTGGTTAACAGGTATATAGAAGGATGGTGGGGGAAATATGAATGTTTCGGGAGGAAGGTGATTTTAGCTATAAAAGAGTAACCAAATCTTCCTTATGGTAATAGATGGTTCTGTATCTTAAATATAGCAGTGGTTACATGAATTTACACATCTGATAAAATTGTAAAGAACTATACAGATACACACAAATACTGGTGAAATCTGAACAAAGTGGGTGGACTGTATCCATGTCAATCTCCTCATTACGATATTGTGCCATGTTATGCAGGGCAAAATGTGGTCTCCTGGAAAAGGAAGTGGCAAACCACTTCACTGTTCTTGCTTTGAGAACCCCATGAATGGTACAAAAAGGGCAAAAGATAGGACACTGAAAGATGAATTCCCCAGGTCAGTAGGTGCCCAATTAGCTACTGGAAATCAGTGGAGAAATAACTCCAGAAAGAATGAAGAGATGGAGCAAAAGCAAAAACAGTGCCCAGTAGTGAATGTGACTGGTGATGGAAGTAAAGTCCAATGCTATAAGGAACAGTATTGCATAGGAACCTGGAATGTTAGGTCCATGAATCAAGGCAAATTGGAAGTGGTCAAACAAGGAGATGGCAAGAGGGAACATCGATATTTTAGGAAGCAATGGACTAAAATGGACTGAAATGGGTGAGTTTAACTCAGATGACCATTATATCTACTACTATGGACAAGAATCCCTTAAAAGAAATGGACTAGCCCTCATAGTCAACAAAAGAGTCTGAAATGCAGTACTTGGATGCAATCTCAAAAACAACAGAATGATCTCTACTCATTTCCAAGGCAAACCATTCAGTATCACAGTAATCCAAGTCTATACCCTGACCAGTAATGCTGAAGAAGCAGAAGTTGAACGGTTCTATGAAGACCTACAAGACCTTCTAGATCTAACACTCAAACAAAGGTGTCCTTTTCTTTATAGGGAACTGGAATGCAAAATAGGAATTCAAGAGATACCTGGGGTAACAGGAAAATTTGGCCTTGGAATACAAAATGAAGCAGGGCAGAGGCTAACAGAGTTTTGCCAACAGAATGCACTGTTCATAGGAAACACCCTCTTCCAAGAACACAAAAGAAGAATACACATGGACATCTACATATGGTCAATATCAAAATCAGATTGATTATATTCTTTGCAGCCAGAGATGGAGAAGCTTGATACAGTCAGCAAAAGCAAGACTGGGAGCTGACTGTGGCTCAGATCATGAACTCCTTATTGCCAAATTCAGACTTAAATTGAAGAAAGTAGGGAAAACCACTAGACCATTCAGGTATGACTTAAATCAAATACCTTACAATTTTACAGTGGAAGTTAGAAATAGATTCAAGGAATTAGATCTGAGAGACAGAGTGCCTGAAGAACTATGGACCAAGGTTTGTGACATTGTACAGGAGACAGAGATCAAGACCATCCCCAAGAAAAAGAAATGCAAAAAGGCAAAATGGTTGTCTGAAGAGGCCTTACAAATAGCTGAGAAAAGAAGAGAAGGTAAAGGCAAAGGAGAAAAGAAAAGATACATTCATTTGAATGCAGAGTTCCAAAGAATAACAAGGAGAGATAAGAAAGCTTTCTTCAGTGGTCATTGCAAAGAAATAGAGGAAAACAACAGAATGGGAAAGACGAGAGATCTCTTTAGGAAAATTAGAGATACCAAGGGAACATTTCATGCAAAGATAGGATCGATAACGGACAGAAATGGTATGGACCTAACAGAAGCAGAAGATATTAAGAAGAGGTGGCAAGAATATACAAAAGAGCTGTAAAAAGATCTTCATGACCCAGATAATCACGATGGTGTGATCACTCACCTAGAGCCAGACATCCTGGAACAGACTATTTCCAAATAGGAAAAAGAGTATGTCAAGGCTGTATATTGTCATCCTGCTTATTTAATTTATATCCAGAGTACATCATGCAAAATACAGGCTTGATGAAGCATAAGCTGGAATCAAGATTGCTGGGAGAAATATCAATAACCTCAAATGTGCAGATGATACCACCTTTATGGCAGCAAGCGAAGAATAACTAAAGAGCCTTGATGAAAGTAAAAGAGGAGAGTGAAAAAGTTGGCTTAAAAATCGAAGTTCAGAAAACTAAGATCATGGCATCAGGTCCCATCACTTCATGGAAAATAGGTGCAAAAATTAGGGAAACAGTGACAGACGCTGTTTTGAGAGGCTCCCAAATCACTGCAGATGATGACTGCAGTCATGAAATTAAAAGATGGTTGCTCCTTGGAGTAAAAACTATGACCAACCTAGATAGCATATTAAAAGCAGAGACATTACTTTGCCAACAAAAGTCCGTCTAGTCAAGGCTATGGTGTTTCCACTGGTCAAGTATAGATGTGAGAGTTTGACTGTGAAGAAAGCTGAGCGCCGAAGAATTGATGCTTTTGAACTATGGTGTTGGAGAAGACTCTTAGTTTCTTGGAGTGCAGGGAGATCCAAGCAGTCCATCCTAAAGGAAATAGACCTGAATGTTCATTGGAAGCCTGATGTGGAAGCTGGAACTCCAATACTTTGGCCACCTGATGTGAAGGACTGACTCATTTGAAAAGACCTGGTGCTGGGAGGGATTGGGGGCATGAGGAGAAGGGGATGGCAGAGGATGAGATGGCTGGATGGCATTACCGACTCGATGGACATGAGTTTGAGCAGGGAGTTGATGATGGACAGGGAGGCCTGGTGTGCTGCAGTCCATGGGGCCACAAAGGATTAGAAACAATTGAACAGCTGAACTAGACTGATGATGCATGACATCATCACTGGGGGAAGTGGTGAAGGGGCACAGAGGATCTTGCTGTATTTTTCTTATAACTTCACATGAATAAAATTATCTCAAAATAAAGACTTTAATTTAGAAAGTTTAATTTAATGTTTTCAGTAGGTTGTTCCCATTATATCTAAAGCAGGGAATAGTTTCTCATATTGCTTCTCTTTGTTTCTTTTCAGTCTATACATATGGATGCCACTTTATATACTGAAAGTGATGCTCATGTGAGTATATTTTGTTTTCAACATTGCTGTCTTTTCCAATGTTCAAAGGCTTGGAAATATATTTTTATAAATTTACTGGAACATGTGTAGTTTTAAAATCTAACGTTTGGGGTGTTCATATGATCAATGAATTTTATATGCAATTGTTGAGATTATAGCACTTTAGGGAGAAAGAGCTACATAGATGCTATTTACATTGTAGCATCTTTGTCAAATCAAGACATGAATAAGCCTTTTTCTATCAATATCAAACAAAACATAGTATATATATTCTGTTATGCAAGTAAAACATAATGCAATTGATGCAAGAATCAAGTTAGTCAATTTTAAAATATCCAACATATCAATTTTATCCAGTGCTATCACTTTTAATCATATTTTTACAAATTGTTCAAGTATATTCCTGTTCTACATTTTGCCTGAATCTCTACAGTTGTCAGAAAAGGATTCTGACTGGTTATTCTTTATATGAGAAAAGAAACAAGCACAACCCATAAAATCTATCAGAATTCAAAAATGATCTTAAATCGCTTCATTAATATGCTGACATTGCTTAAGGCATATAGAATTTCTGTTGAGTTGCTGGTCCATTCTCTCTGAATTGGTTACTAAAACCAAGACACAAATCCCTGACATCTTCTCTTCATGGAAAACAAACTCTGTGTTGTGTGTATTCACAACAGTGAGTCTTCTATTATTCCTTAATTAGAACTTCTCTGAAATAGAAGGTTTATCCTACTGAGACTTCTTAAGTACTGGAAAGAAGCCACAGCCAGAAATTAGGGGAGAGGGGGACAGGTATCTGTCAATCCTTGGATACAGTGCTGCTGCACTAGAAACAGTCTCCTCTTTTGGCTTCAACATGTTTTCCATTTTTCTTTGCACTTTCTTCAAAGTAGAAAGCAGTCAACTAACCGCCAACACTCAGAATCCTGAGATTGCTGTTTTTGTAAGAAGATAACCTTGCTGCTCGTGGGGTTGTAGCTAGCAAGAAGCTGAGACCGAAATTTAGATTTAAACCCTGACTCAGCCGCTTTCTAGCTTTGTTGGCTTGGAAGACACTAAATACTTCTGAACCTCAGTTTTATTATTTATATTTTAGTTATTTATTTTATTGACATGGAGACAGTATTTACCCTTTCAATCCAGAGCAGTGGCTATGGGAGGATAAGGAGTATTTCCAGTGCCAGCCAGATGGCTGTGTCCTTTCCTTCCTTCCCTCCTTCATTCATTCAGTAAGCACTTGCAAAGTGCCTGCAGAGCTCCAGGCACTACGCATGGCATTTGAGAATAAGAAATCAGACAGTCTCTGTCAAATCCCCCACATGCTTATTAAATACTTTGGTTTGAAGTTTAGGTTTTTGTTAAAGTAATCATCTTGGGAAATGTATTTTTTTCTTTTATTTTTTTAACATAAGTTTATTTATTTTAATTGGAGGCTAATTACTTTACAATATTGTATTGGTTTTGCCATACATCAACATGAATCTGCCACAGGTATACACGTGTTCCCCCATCCTGAACGCCCCTCCCTCCTCCAGGACCTGAAAAGTACCTTTCTGATTTGGCCAGCCTGTGCATAGACCATACTCCTGCTTTGATTTTTCTAAGAAATTTCTTGGACTCCTGTGTGCCACTGGAACTTGCAGGAATAGTATGATTAGCAGCTACCAATATTTAAAATGTTAACCATACAGCCTGATTCAAAAAAAATTCTTCCATATGCACCATTTATATTCATGTTTTGAGAGTTCCAGGTCAATATTATCACCCCTTTAGACAGAGGAAATGTGCTTAGTGGGAAAAAGTGGCGTATTATTTCTATATTTTCCAGTTTTATGTTCTTTCTTCTGCACAGTATCCCCACCTTTCCTGACTGTTTTTTTGTTCTCAGTTTGTTTTTGTTTTGATTTCAAAGCCAAAAGAGAAAAATAAGTTTCCTATGTAAAACGTCTTAGGTGTATTGTGTTTCTTTATAAAATAGTTGGATTGACTTTTACAAAATCAGAATTGCATCTGTGTGAAACTGAAATAATGGGAAAATAATTGTTTTCAAAAATGATTCTTTGTAATTCTGTTTTAGCCCAATTGCAAAGTAACAGCGATGCAGTGCTTTCTCCCTGGAGTTACGTGTTATTGTACATGAGTCCAAAAATGACACCATTTATGAAATAATAGAAAATCTTACTATGCTAGCAAACAGAAATTTATCTTCTATTGAGGTGAGTTATCCAGTAGTTGTCCAGAGTTGCATCAGATGCTCTTGGATTGACTGGGGGCAATCATTAGCTGGATGGGAATGGACAAGGAGACCCTTGGAGGGAGCCCTTGGGAAAAGGAGTTAATTCCAGCAGAATGGCTGCCAGAAGCTGCACCATCACTCCTGTGCACACAGTCCTAAAGTTTTTCTTGATTTATTCATTCAACAAACATTTCCTACATGCTCCACAGTGTGTGTTTCAGTGCACACAGGGGTGTGCTGAAATGTGTTGAAATGACAAAGGTTAACTAGACAAAGAGGTCACCGACCTCAAGGTGTTGATCACCAGGTATAGTTACATAACTGTTAAGTGTGTGTGTGTGTGTGTGTGTGTGTGTGTGTGTGTGTGTTGTTAGTCACTCCATCCGGTCCAACTGTTTGTGACCCTGTGGACTATAATCCACCAGGCTCCTCTGTCCATGAAATTCTGCAGGCAAGAATACTGGAGTGGATTGCCATTTCCTTCTCCAGGGGATCTTCACAACCCAGAGATCGAACCTGGATCTCCTGCATGCAGGCAGATTCTTTATGTCTGAGCCAACAGGGAAGATTCTTTATGTCTGAGCCAACAGGGAAGATTCTTTATGCCTGAAGCCCAATTGTTGAGCATCCATAGAGTGATACTTGGGTTGTTACTCTGTGCCCCATACTGTTCTTCCAGGGTCAGATGGCAACTCATTGAATTCTCATAGTCAATCTGTGAGATATGGTTATCATTGTTTCTGTTTTGAGGTTTAAAAATTGGGGCTCTGGGAGCTTGCATCTCTCTCTCCAGTTCATGCAGTTAGTAAAATGAGGAGCCAGGAATCCCCAAACAATTTCTCTCCAGAGTCTACCTTCTTATCTACCCAAAGGATAAATGTTGCAAAAAGATAATCATAAAAATCTGAATACTTGGAGTATAACATATATTCCTAGGTAGCAAGAGCAGTATAGGGCTCCTGGAGAGCAAATGCCAGGGACCCCTTATGCTAGGCTGGAGCTTCAGCTGTGCAAGGCCCTGAAGTACAGACGATTATGGCTTGCATGGCGAAACACTAGTGGCCAAAGGAAAGTAGACAGAAAAAGCTTCATAAACAAACAAAGCCATCATCATAATTTGTTCACTTAACAAATACGCTTTGGGACCCATTGTAGGCCCTCAGGATAACAGAAGTTAAAACAAACATACTGTTTCCTGCTCTTACAAAAGAAGGAAACATGTAGTAATCAATAAGCAAATAAACAGTAGGTCAGGTGTTTATTAATAACTGCAGTGGCCACAAAAGAGGCAGGTAAGGGAACTGAGACTCTAGAGAAGGTTTGCTTACAAAGCTGACAATTGGCAAAAACCTGAGAGAGAAGGAGCTTCAAGGATGCCATGGGGACGTATGTTCAGTCAGAGGCAACTGAAAGAGCAGAGACCCTGAGCTAGTGTGGCTGGACACCGCTGACTTTCCCCTAAAGTACCAAGCTGCTTTAGGTCCTTATTTCAATGTCACCATCTCACAGCAATGTCACTTCTTCACAACTGCAATCCCGCCCCACCTCAGCATGCCGCACCCCCTCTCTATATGTTCCACCATCTTAAATACTCTATATTTTACTTGCTGGATATTGTCTGATTTTTCCTACTAGAATTTCAGCTTCAGAGGGGCAGGTGTTTTGTTTCCATTTTTTGTTTGTTTGATTTTAGTGCTGTATCCCAGCTCCTAGAACAATGCTTGACATGTACTAGAATTCTGATCTATTTCTGAAATGAATATATTAATATTTAAAATACTCTTGTGAGATGTTATCTCTCTGTTATTGGTCGAAAGGCTGAGCCATGCAACAGATAATTCATAGCAAATGTCAGTGGGGAACTCTTTAATGTGCATTTTTATAGTCCCCTGCATCATGACATAGTGTGGCCCGAATGCACAGTCAGAAGACCTGGACGTGGAGAATTTCACTGATTGTGTCAACTAAATGAGTAATTTACTATCTCTGCCTTCCTATCTGACATGATTACTTTCAGAATCAAATAGGATAGCATTATATGGAATATGACAGCACCTGGCAGAGGGTATGTGCTTGATAAACATTGGTGAATTTGAATTTTAAATGCTTAACGAATGGAAAACTCTCATTTTGATTTTTCCTGAAACAGCTTTTACAGTTGAGATGATCCCTGGAAAGTTTGTTTTGTAGATTACTACACTTGTAGAAACTGTGTTTAAAGTATAAGAATTTATGGTATTCATCAAAATAGTTCAAATTAACTAATAATAATTGGATGAATATCATGTGCCAGGCCCTATGCAAAGCAACAATACATAGCCTTGACTTCCTGGAAGAGCCTAGAGCAAACAGTGGTCTGAGAAGCATAAAGCTCCTTAATATCAGCCTAACACATGACGTGATATGAGAGAGAGCCTAAATACGGAGTTCTGAGAATGAAGAGATGGGACCTTTATTTAGTCCAGCCTCAGAGCTCCCAGGTTCAGAAAAGCCTTCCCAGTGGAGATGGCACCTGAGTGATCTTAAATGTGAATGGTTGTAGCTAAAATAGAAGTGTGGAAGAAAGAGAGAAAAGCAAAGACAGCAAAACACCTAATAGGTTCAGTCGCTCAGTTGTGTCTGACTCTCTGTGACCCCATGAACCGCAGCACGCCAGGCCTCCCTGTCCATCACCATCTCCCGGAGTTCACTCAGACTCATGTCCATCGAGTCGGTGATGCCATCCAGCCATCTCATCCTCTGTCGTCCCCTTCTCCTCCTGCCCCCAGTCCCTCCCAGCATCAGAGTCTTTTCCAATGAGTGAACCCTTCGCATGAGGTGGCCAAAGTACTGGAGTTTCAGCTTTAGCATCATTCCTTCCAAAGAAATCCCAAGGCTGATCTCCTTCAGAATGGACTGGTTGGATCTCCTTGTAGTCCAAGGGACTCTCAAGAGTCATCTCCAACACCACAGTTCAAAAGCATCAATTCTACGGCACTCAGCCTTCTTCACAGTCCAACTCTCACATCCATACATGACCACAGGAAAACCATAGCCTTGACTAGACGGACCTTAGTCAGCAATGTCTCTGCTTTTGAATATGCTATCTAGGTTGGTCATAACTTTTCTTCCAAGGAGTACGTGTCTTTTAATTTAATGGGTAATCACCACCTGCAGTAATTTTGGAGCCCCCCAAAATAAAGTCTGCCACTGTTTCCACTGGTTCCCCATCTATTTCCCATGAAGTGATGGGATCAGATGCCATGATCTTCATTTTCTGAATGTTGAGCTTTAAACCAACTTTTTCACTCTCTTCTTTCACTTTCATCAAGAGGCTTTTAGTTCCTCTTCAGTTTCTGCCATGAGGGTGGTGTCATCTGCATATCTGAGATTATTGATATTTCTCCCAGCAATCTTGAGTATGTATGGGACCAAAAGGCATGAGCCCAGTGAACCTAGGGCTGAATCTTTGAGCTGTGGGAAAAGTGAAAGAAATAGGTAAGGAACAGCTCAAGGAGAGCCGGCATGCCATGCAGGTGCCAAGGACTTCATGCTAGGGTAGACGACCAGAAACTACTGAAGGCCTCTAAGCAAGAAGTTTGTGGTTCAATAGATCTTTTTTTTTTTTTTCAATTATATTTTTCACTGTCCCTAATTCACTCTAGGAAAAAAATCAGTCCTTATCAAATCTCTCCAGTTCTCTTTTCCCTTAGTTCTTCCTAATATGGCAATTAATCTGCCAAATATTTTATGTCTGGACACCTCACCATGTGAGTCAAATGATATGATATTCACCAGAAAGGCATATTTTAGATTTTCCACTCTAATCCTTTCTTTTTATTTGCAGAATAAAACAGAATTGGGATGCAAAGAATGTGAGGAACTGGAGGAAAAAAGTATCAAAGAATTTTGAAGAGTTTTGTACATATTGTGCAAATGTTCATCAACACTTCTTGATTGCAGCTGATCCTTTTCCACATTTCTATTATTAACAAACATCTTTCCATGGCTTAAAGGCAACAAAGCACTCAGCATTTCAAATATGCTGCCAAAACAAATTCTTCTGGCAAGACGATGCTCAGGATCTTGGTTGGGATGGATTCATAACGGTAAAAGCTGAAACATAGCAGTGAGACCACATTGTCTGCCAAGGACGGACTTATTTTGTTCATTTATTTTTTATTTATTACTGAAATTGTACATATCTGTAGCATAATGTAAAATGTTGAATAAAATTGTGTACATATTTTATCCTTTGAAATTGCACTGATATTTTACATCTTATAGGAAAATAGAGGGTGTTTGGTGCAAGAGTGACAGTCAAATTATTTAACAACCTGTACCACTTGGTGCTATGGCTATAGGCATAGAGGATGCCCCAACCAATGTGGAAATTGACTATGAACCTTCATTTACTTCTTCTTCAGGTGTAGCACTTGGAAGGAGAATTGACTACCAACAAGAGAGGAGGAACTCGGTAGAAACTAATAATTTCATTATTGATATACAAAGCCCTTCTTCTTGCTATTGTTGTTGTTTAGTTGTAAAGTCATGTCCAACATTTTTTGTGACCCCATAGTCTTTAGCCCTAGAACATGGCATCCAGTCCCATCACTTCATGGCAAATAGAAAGGGAAAAAGTATAAGCAGTGACAGATTTTATATTCTTGGACTCCAGAATCCCTGCAGACAGTGACTGCAGCCATGAAATTTGAAGACGCTTGCTCCTTGGAAGAAAAACTATGACAAAACTAGACATCGTATTAAAAAGCAGAGACATTACTTTGCCAACAAAGGTCCATAGAGTGAAAGCTATGGTTTTTCCAGTAGTCATATATGGATGTGAGAATTGGACCGTAAAGTCTGATCATCGAAGAACTGATGCTTTGAAACTTTTGTGATAGAGAAAACTCTTGAGAGTGCTTTTGACAGCAAGGAGATCAAATCAGTCAATCCTACAGGAAATGAACCCTGAATATTCATTGGAAGGACTAATGCTAAAGCTGAAGCTCCAATACTTTGGCCACCTGTACAAAGAGCTAACTCATTGGAAAAGACCTTGATGGTGGGAAGGACTGAAGGCAAGAGGAAATGAGGGCAGCGGGGGGAAGAGATGGTCAGCTAGCATCACCAACTAAATGGACATGAGTTTGAGCAAGCTTCAGGAGATGGTGAGGGACAAGAAAGCCTAGTGTGCTGCAGTTCACGGGGCTGCAAATAGTCAGAGACATGACTTGGCAACTGAACAACACACTGTAGCCTGCCAGTTTCCCCTGTCCAGGGGATTTTCCAGGCAAGAATACTGGAGTGGGCTGCCAGTTCCTTCTCTAGGGGATCTTCCTGACCCAGGGGTTGAACCTGCATCTGCTGCTCTGCAGGTGGATTCTTTACCACTGACCCACCACTAAAGCTCTTCCTATTATGAAGAGAGTTTGCAAGTGCCTGGCATGGAGCATGCATCAGTCCGTCTATAATAAACCTTTACTGAGAGGTGAAATTGTGTATCAAAAGCTAATGGTTGCAAAAATGTTTATATTTCACTCTTCCCTCATGGACAAGTATTTTACTTTCCTACATTGTTTTTGTCATGTTTGTGTAATGAAAACCGCTGACGAGAGCTAACATGGTGGGCCATGAAATAATTATTTCTATTATTTTTTAGTATACTGTCTACAATTTTCAAACTCTCTTGAAACTGAACTGACTGAAATGAAATATGCTCATCTCATCAAGATTTCTTGCCCCTAGTTCACTTCTGGCAGACTTTACTGAGAGATCAAAGAGTAGGAATTTATCTTAAGAATTTGATTTCTTTCCATGTCATAGTGCAAACCATTTCTCTATTAAATCATTCTTTAGTAGTCTAATGCCCCATCCATGCTCATGTATCTCATTCTTTCAGTCAATGTATGCTTAATATTTTCTTTCAAAATAGTTTTGGAGAAATCTGTATTCCATTTGACCTTCAAAGAGTCATGTATTGGCTCTCAGTCTGTCCCTTGACCTAAGTCCAGACAAATAATATTTGGCAGCCACTGAGCTTTGGGCATTTTTTTTTTCTTAGTTTCATCTGAAAAGGAAATTTTTTTGACAGGGAAATTGTTTTATTTATTGTATCAAAGGTATTAAGCAGAAATTTTAAAAGTTGAAATACAGATGTTTGGATATTCATTAAAGATCAAGTTATTTAATATGTTAAGGAAATTTTACCATGTTCATTAAACCCAATACATTATAGGAACTGTTTTTAGTTGAGTCTCCATAGAAGTGAATAATAATATCTAAAACATGATAGTATATTTCTCTGAGATGAAAATATTCCAGATGGAATGATGACATTTGTAAAACAGAGCCATGATCATGCCGCCACTGTTTTATTTCGGGTCTTTTGTGTCTCCATACAAGATATAAGATTTTTATTTTGGGTCTTGTGGTACATTTTGGTCTGTAACTTGGATAAAGATAGAAGGTGTGTTTATCAAATCTGTGGAATATGCAGTGAAGATTTACAGTTCCTCAGGCTAGAAGGGAGTGCCAGTATAATAAGATGAAAATTAATAAGGATATACAAAGAGTTCTGTACTTGGGCCGCAATAATGAACTGCGGGAGTAAAGAATAAGGACGATGCAGCTGGATTCAGCAAAAAAGATTTTAGGATTTTTATGCACTAACAACTCAGTCTAAGTTGACAGCTTGATATGACTATCAAAAAGGTAATTGCAATTATTAGCTACTTTAATATAAATATATTACCTAGAGCATTGTTTTTGAAGTGTACCTGATGATATCAAAATCACCTGGAAGGTGTTTGTGTTTTTGTTGGTTTGTTGGTTTGTTTTTACAGTTTTATTGAGAAATAAATTGGCATACATCACTATAGAAGTTTAATCGTGAATTTTGATTTACATATATTGTAAAATGATTAACGTGATAGGTTTAGCTAACATCACCTTCTCCTATAGATACAATAAAGAGAAAAAAAAGGAAAAACAGAGAAAATTTTCTCCTTGAAATGAGAACTTACAGGATTTACTCTCAGCAACTCTCCTGTATAACATACAGCAATGCCACCTATCGTAATTATGTTGACCATTACATCCCTAATAATTATTCATCTTGTGACCGGAAGTTTGTATCTTTCGACCACTTTCCTCCTATTTCCTCTCCTTGCACTCTGCCTCTGGTAACCATGAGTCTGATCTCTCTCTCTCTCTCTTTTTTATTTTGTTTTGCTTTAAGATTTCACAAATAAGTGAGATTATACAGTTTTTGTCTTTCTCTATGTGACTTATTTCACTAAGCATAATGTCTTCAGGTTCTACTCATGTTTTCACAAATATTCCCCCTCTCTTTCTCTCTCTTCATCCATATCTTAGGTTGTTTCCATATCTTGGTTATTGTAAATAATGCTAGTATGAACATAGGGGCACATATATATTTGCAAGTTAGTTTTTTTGTTTCCATTGGATATGTTTTCAGAAGTAGAATTGCTGGATCATATGGCAGTTCTTCTATTTTTAACGTTTTGAGAAACCTCCATACTTTTCTCCACAGTGGTTGCACCAGCTGAGAATCCCACTAACAATGCATAGACTTCCCTTTCCTCTACACCCTTGCCAACACTTGATATTTGTTGTCTTTTTAGAGAAATCATTCTAATAGATGTGGATATAATTTCTTATGGTTTTAATTGGTGTCCCTGATGATTAGTGATTTGAGCATCTTTGTTGGTTTTGTATATCTCTGTTGGTTTTTTACATCTTCTTTGGAGAAATGTTTATTCAGGTCCTTTTCCCATTTGTTAATTGTGTTTGTTTTTATTGAGTTCTTTATGTATTTTGGATATGAACCCTCTATCAGATATATAGTTTGCAAATATTTTCCCCAGTTCTATAGGTTGCTTTTTCCATTTGTTGATAATTTCTTTTGGTGTGCAGATGCTTTTTACTTTGACATAGTCCCAACTTTTCATTTTTAAATTTTTGTTGCTTGTCCGTTAGGTATCATATCCAAAGAATCATTACCAGAACCCATGTAAAGTAGCTTTTGTTCATATGTTTCCTTCTGAAAGTTTTATTATTTCATATCTTCTTACATGGAAGTTTTAGATTCATTCTATTTCATTTTTGTGAGTGTTGTAAGATAGGGGTCCAGTTTTGTTCTTTTACATGTGAATATCCAACTATCCCAACACCATTTACTGAAAAGATCTTTTCTCCATTGAGTATTCTTGGCTCCTTTATCAAATATTAGTTGACTATATATGCTTGGTTTTATTTCTGGGTTCTCAATTCTGTTTCTTTAGCCTATTGTTTTTAATCCCAGTATTCTTTTATTTTGATGACTATTGTTTTATAGTACAACTTGATATCCAGAAGTGTGATGCCTTTTGCTTTGTTTTTCTTTCTCTGAATTTCTTTGAATATTTGGGAAATTCTGTGATTCCATACAAATGTTAGGAGTGTTTTTTCTATTTCTTTTTTTTTTTTAAAAGGCCACTGGAATCTTGAGAGGGATTGTATTGAGTCTATAGATAGCTTTTGGTAGTATTGCCATTTAAAAATATTCTTCTAGTTCATGACTATAGGATACCTTTCCATAAATTTGTTTCTTCTTCAGTTTCTTTCAGCAGTGTCGTATAGTTTACAGAGTACTTTCACCTCATCAGTTGAATTTATTACTAAGTATTTTGTGTCTATTGTGAATGAGACTGATTTCTTTCTTTTCAGAAAATCTGTTGTTAGTGTGCAGAATACTACTGATTTTTCAGTCTATCATTCTGTCATTTTTGAGACTGAATCCAAGAATTGCATTTCAGAATCTTTTATTGACTATAAGGGCTACTCCATTTCTTCTAAAGGATTCATCCCCATAGTAGTAGATATATAGATATACAGTCATCTGAATTAAATTTGCACATTCCCATCCATTTTAGTTCACTGATACCTAAAATGTCAATGTTCACTCTTGCCATTTCCTGCTTGACTGTGTCCAATTTACCTTGATTCATGGACCTAACATTCCAGGTTCCTATGCAATATTGTTCTTTACAACATAGTGAAGGTGATGGAATTCTAGCTAAGCTATTTAAAATTCTAAAATGCCAGCAAATTTGTGAATCTTAGCAATGGCCTGAGGATTGGAAAAGATCAGTTTTCATTCCAATCTCAAAGAAGAGCACTGCCAAAGAATGTTCAGACTACCTTACAATTACACTCATTTCACATCCTTGCAAGGCTTCAACAGTACAAGAACTGAGAACTTCTAGATGTACAACCTGGATTTAGAAAAGGCAGAGGAAATTGCCAGCATCAGTTTGATCATAGAGAAAGCAGGGGAATTCCAGAAGGAAAAAAAAATCTACTTCTGCTTCATTGACCACAGTAAAACCTTTCACCGTGTGGGCCACAACCAACTGTGGAAGATTCCCTAAAGAGATGGGAATACAAGACCACCTGCATTCTGAGAAATCTGTATGCTGGTCGAGAAGCAACTGTTAGAACCAGACATGGAATGACAAACTGGTTCAAAATTGGGAAGGGACAATGTCAAGCCTATATATTGTCACTCTGTTCATGTACCTTATTTGCAGTGTACATAATGTGAAATTCTGGGTTGGGTGAAACACAAGCTGGAATCAAGATTGCTAGGAGACTGATACGGTTGATTCATGGTGATATTTGGCAAACAATACAATTCTATAAAGCAATTATCCTTCAATTAAAAATATAAATTTAAAATTAAAAAAGATTGTAAGGAGAAATGTCAATAACCTCAGATGTGCAGATAATAACAGTCTAATTGTAGAAAGTAAAGAGGAACTAAAGACTCTCTTGGTGAGGGTGAAAGAGGAGAGTAAAAGTTGGCTTAAAAATTCAGCATTCAAAAAACCGAGATCATGGCATCTGGTTCAATCACTTCATGGCAAATAGATGGGGAAAAAGTGGAAACAGTGATATATTTTATTTTCTTGGGCTCCAAAATCACTGTAGACAGTAACTGCAGCCATGAAATTAAAAGTCACTTGCTCCTTGGAAGAAAAGCTATGACAAACCTAGACAGTGTATTAAAAAACAGAGACATCACTTTGCCAACAAAGATCCATATAGTCAAAGCTATGATTTTTCCAGTGGTCATGTACAAATGTGAGAGTGGGCCATAAAGAAAGCTGAGTGCTTTCAAACTGTGGTGTTGTAAAAGACTCTTGAGAGTCCCTTGGATAGCAAGGTCAAACCAGTCAATCCTATGGGAAATCAACCCAGAATATTCACTGAAAGGAATGAAGCTGATGCTCCAATACTTTGGCCACCTGATGCAAAGAGCCAATTTATTGCAAAGACCCTAATGCCAGGAAAGATTGAGGGTAGGAGGACAAGGGGGCAACAGAGGAGGAGACAGTTGGATGGCATCACCAATCATTGGACATGAGTTTTAGGAAACTCCAGGAGACAGTGAAGGACAGGGAAGCCTGGTGTGCTACAATTCATGGGGTCACAAAGAGTCGGACACAACTTAGTCACTGAACTGTAACAACAAATCCTTTATTGATATATCAAAATTTCAGTGGATGTAGTATAGCTTAATTAACTGGAGTGTTTCTAGTCCCCTAAACAGTTTAATGTGAAGAAGGCTGAGCACCAAAGAATTGATGCTTTTGAACTGTGGTGTTGGAGAAGACTCTTGAGAGTCCCTTGGACTGCAAGGAGATCCAACCAGTCCATTCTGAAGGAGATCAGCCCCTGGGATTTCTTTGGAAGGAATGATGCTAAAGCTGAAACTCCAGTACTTTGGCCACCTCATGAGAAGAGTTGACTCATTGGAAAAGACTCTGATGGGAGGGACTGGGGGCAGGAGGAGAAGGGGACAATCAAGGATAAGATGGCTGGATGGCATCACGGAATCGATGGATGTGAGTCTGAGTGAACTCCGGGAGTTGGAGATGGACAGGGAGGCCTGGCATGCTGCGATTCATAGGGTCGCAGAGTCTGACATGACTGAGCGACTGAACTGAACTGAACTGAAACAGTTTAATAAAAAATTTTCTACATGCATAAAAGGAAAATTTTACAATTCAGATGTAAACTGCTATCCTAAAATTAAAATTAAGTTGAATTTAGATGTGAATATTATGAGAAGTGGGCTTCCTAGGGGCTCAGTGGTAAAGAATCTGCTTACCAAGCAGGAGATACGTATTTGCTCCCTGGGTTGGAAAGATCCCCTGGAGAAGGAAATGGCTACCCACTCCAATAGTCTTATCTGGAAAATCCCATAGACAGAGGAGTCTGGCAAGGCTACAGTTCACAGGGTCTCAAAAGAGTCGAACATGACTTAGTACATAAGAAACAACACAGAATCATGGGAAGTGTTACCAATGGTATGGGAATACATGTTTGTGACATTAAACTAATGTTTTCTCTTCAAAAAATTTCCATTAAAAATAAGGATGAGTGAGCTTGTGTCTTTTGTAGAAATTTATTATACAGTTTACTAAGTTTATATTAAGGTCCTACAAAAAAAAAAATGACACGTATGGGATGATTTTTTATTTGAATTTTTGTTTCTTATACCAGACTTCATAAAGAAGTCATATTTATTTCTCTGATTAATGATAAGTCAAACTTCTAATCTGAGTATCAATTTATGCTCAAGCTGGCAACTGAAGAATGAAACAGCTATCTAGACAACAGGCAAAATTGATTTTTATCCATTCTCTTTGTATTCCAGTAAATGTTTTCCAAATGTGCTTTTCTGTTTCCAGCAAACTAAAGATTATAATTTTATTTCTCTCAGCCATTAATTATTTACTTCTGAGAGTGAAGAAGTACAAGAGTGTTTCTTAAAGCACAAGAGTGCTTTTTTGTATTTTAATTTTGTATCCTGGAACTTTACTGAATTCATTGATTAGATCTAACAGCTTTTTTGGTTGAGTTTGTGGGATTTTTCTGTATATAAAAATCATGTCATCTGCAAACATAGAGAATTTTACTTCTTCCTTTATAATTCCAAGGGGCTTCCCTATGGCTCAGATGGTAAAGAGTCTTCCGGCAGTGTGGGAGACCCGAATTCAACCCTTGGTCAAGAAGATCCCCTGGAGAAGGCAATGACAACCCACTCCAGTATTCTTGCCTGGAAAAAACTGTGGATGGAAGAGCCTGGCGGGCTACAGTCCATCAGGTCACAAAGCGTTGGACACAACTAAGCAACTTCACTTTTACAATGCTGATAACTTTTTCTTTCTTGTCTGATTGCTCTAGTCAGGGCTTCTAGTACTCTGTTGAATAGGAGTGGCAATGTGGGCACCCTGTCTTATTCCTGACTTTAGAGGAAAAGCTTTCAACCTTTACCATTGAGTATGATGTTAACTGGGGACTTGTCACATATAGCCTTCATTATGTTGAGATATGTTCCTCCCACATAATTTGTTAAGAGGTTTTTAAATTATGAATGAATGAATGTTAAATTTTGAAACCAATTTCCTACATTTATTAAAATTGCCATATGGTTAGTTTATTTCATTCTATTAATGTGCTATATCACATTTATAGATTTGTGTATGTGTGTATGTTAAATCACAGCTATTGTGTGTGGTGTTAGAAAGTGATCTAGTTTCATTCTTTTTACAGGTGGTTGACCAGTTTTCCTAACAACACTTGTTAAAGAGATTGTCTTTACTCCATTGTATATTCTTGCTTCCGTTGTCAAAGATAAGGTGTCCATAGGTGTGTGGATGTATCTCAGGGCTTTCTATTTTGTTCCATTGATCTGTATTTCTGTCTTTGTGCCAGTACCATACTATCTTGATGACTGCAGCTTTGTAGTAAAGCCTGAAGTCAGACAAGTTGATTCCTCCAGTTCCATTCTTCTTTCTCAAGATTGCTTTGGCTATTCGAGGTTTTTTGTATTTCCATACAAATCCTGAAATTATTTGTTCTAGTTCTGTGAAAATACAGCTGGTAGCTTCATAGGGATTGCATTGAATCTGTAGATTGCTTTGGGTAGTATACTCATTTTCACTATATTGATTCTTCCAATCCGTGAGCATGGTATATTTCTCCATCTATTAGTGTCTTCTTTGATTTCTTTCACCAATGTTTTATAGTTTTCAATATATAGGTCTTTCGTTTCTTTAGGTAGATATATTCCTAAATATTTTATTCTTTTCATTGCAATGGTGAATGGAATTGTTTCCTTCATTTCTTTTTCTACTTTCTCATTATTAGTGTATAGGAATGGGATTTCTGTGTGTTGATTTCATATCCTGCAACTTTACTATATTCATTGATTAGCTCTAATAATTTTCTGGTGGAGTCTTTAGGGTTTTCTATGTAGAGGATCATGTCATCTGCAAACAGTGAGAGTTTTACTTCTTCTTTCCAATTTGGATTCCTTTTATTTCTTTTTCTGCCCTGATTGCTGTGGCCAAAACTTCCAGAACTATGTTGAATAGTAGTGGTGAAAGTGGGCACCCTTGTTCCTGACTTTAGGGAAATGCTTTCAATTTTTCACCACTGAGGATAATGTTTGCTGTGGGTTTGTCATATATAGCTTTTATTATGCTGAGGTATGTTCCTTCTATTCCTGCTTTCTGGAGATCACTTTCTAACACCACACACAAAAATAAACTCAAAATAGATTAAAGATCCAAACGTAAGAAGACCAGAAACTATAAAACTCCTAGAGAAGAACATAGGCAAAACACTCTCTGACATAAATCACAGCAGGATCCTCTGTGATCCACCTCCCCAGAATACTGGAAATAAAAGCAAAAATAAACAAATGGGATCTAATTAAAATTAAAAGCTTCTGCACAACAAAGGAAACTATAAGGAAGGTGAAAAGACAGCCTTCTGAATGGGAGAAAACAATAGCAAATGAAGCAACTGACAAACAACTAATCTCCAAAATATACAAGCAACATATGCAGTTCAACTCCAGAAAAATAAATGACCCAATCAAAAATGGGCCAAAGAACTAAATAGACATTTCTCCAAAGAAGACATACGGATGGCTAACAAACACATGAAAAGATGCTCAACATCACTCATTATCAGGGAAATGCAAAACAAGACCACAATGAGGTACCATTTCACACCAGTCAGAATGGCTGTGATCCAAAAGTCTACAAGCAATAAATGCTGGAGAGGGTGTGGAGAAAAGGGAACCCTCTTACACTGTTGGTGGGAATACAAACTAGTACAGCCACTATGGAGAACAGTGTGGAGATTCCTTAAAAAACTGGAAATAGAACTGCCTTATGACCCAGCAATCCCACTGCTGAGCATACACACTGAGGAAACCAGAATTGAAAGAGACACATGTACCCCAATGTTCATTGCAGCACTGTTTATAATAGCCAGGACATGGAAGCAACCTAGATGTCCATCAGCAGATGAATGGATAAGAAAGCTGTGGTACATATACACAGTGGAGTATTTATTACTCAGACATTAAAAAGAATACATTTGAATCAGTTCTGATGAGATGGATGAAACTGGAGCTGATTATACAGAGTGAAGTAAGCCAGAAAGAAAAACACTAATAGAGTATACTGACACATATATATGGAATTTAGAAAGATGGTAATGATGACCCTGTATGTGAGACAGCAAAAGACACACAGAGGTATAGAACGGACTTTTGGACTCTGAGGGAGAGGGAGAGGGTGGAGAATGGCATTTTGAAACATGTAAACTATCATGTAGAAATGAAGCACCAGTCTAAGTTCGATACAAGATACAGGATGCTTGAGTCTGGTGTACGGGGATGATCCAGAGAGATGGTACAGGGTGGGGGGGTGGGAAGGGGGTTCAGGATTGGGAGCTCGTATACATCTGTGGCTGATTCATGTCAATGTATGGCAAAACCAATGCAGTATTGTAAAGTAAAATAAAGTAAAAATAAAATTTAAAAAATAAATAAATAAATCACAGCTATTTGTAAGGCCTCCCAGACAGCCATTTTGCCTTTTTGTTTGTTTGTTTGTTTGTTTGTTTTGTTTGTTTGTTTGTTTTGTATTTCTTTTCCATGGGGATGGTCTTGATCCCTGTCTCCTGTACAATGTCATGAACCTCCATCCATAGTTCATCAGGCACTCTCAGATCTAGGCCTTTAAATCTATTTCTCACTTCCACTGTATAATCATAAAGGATATGATTTAGGTCATACCTGAATGGTCTAGTGGTTTTCCTTACTTTCTTCAATTTAAGTCTGAATTTGGCAATGAGTTCATGATCTGAGCCACAGTCAGCTCCCCGTCTTGTTTTTGCTGACTGTATAGAGCTTCTCCATCTTTGGCTGCAAAGAATATAATCAATCTGATTTCAGTGTTGACCATCTGGTGATGTCCATGTGTAGAGTCTTCTCTTCTGTTGTTGGAACAGGGTGTTTGTTATGACCAGTGCGTTCTTTTGACAAAACTCTATTAGCCTTTGCCCTTCTTCATTCTGTATTCCAAGGCAGATGACACCACCCTCATGGCCGAAAGTGAAGAGGAACTAAAAAGCCTCTTGATGAAAGTGAAAGAGAAGAGTGAAAAAAGTTGGCTTAAAGCTCAACATTCAGAAAACGAAGATCATGGCATCTGGTCCCATCACATCGTGGGAAATAGATGGGGAAACAGTGGCTGACTTTGCTTTCTTGGGCTCCAAAATCACTGCAGATGGTAATTGCAGCCATGAAATTAAAAGATGCATACTCCTTGGAAGGAAAGTTATGACCAACCTAGATAGCATATTCAAAAGTAGAGACATTTCTTTGCCAACAAAGATCTGTCTAGTCAAGGCTATGGTTTCTCCAGTGGTCATGTATGGATATGAGAGTTGGACTGTGAAGAAAGCTGAGTGCTGAAAAATTGATGCTTTTGAACTGTGGTGTTGGAGAAGACTCTTGAGAGTCCCTTGGACCGCAAGGAGATCCAAGCAGTCCATCCTAAAGGAGATCAGTCCTGGGTGTTCATTGGAAGGACTGATGCTAAAGCTGAAACTCCAATACTTTGGCCACCTCATGCAAAGAGTTGACTCATTGGGAAAGACTCCGATGCTGGGAGGGACTGGGGGCAGGAGGAGAAGGGGACGACAGAGGATGAGATGGCTGGATGGCATCACCGGCTCAATGGAGATGAGTCTGAATGAACCCCGAAATTGGTGATGGACAGGGAGGCCTGGCGTGCTATGATTCATGGAATCGCAAAGAGTCAGACATGACTAAGTGATTGAACTGAACTGAACTGAGCTGAAACTTCCTTAAGAGAATTATTCTAAATTGTTTTCTAATTCATAGATCTTCATTTCTTTAGGGTTTATTGAAGCTTTAATAGTTTCCTTTGGAAGTGTCATATTTACCTGATTTTTCATGGTCTTTGATTCTTTAATTTAGTGTCTGTGCATTCAGTAATACGGCTCCTTTTCCAGATTGCACAGGTTGCTTTTGCAGAGATAGTTCAACAGTCAACTCAGCTTGGGTTTCTGGATGTGTCTGCTGCTAATGTCCTTAAGCAGGTAGGAGCTGCTTTTATGGTCTGTTTTGGAGCAACACGACTTTGAGTGTGGGGCTTGATGGGACATGACACTGGCTGAGAACAGTTGGACAGGACTACTCACTTGGTTTCCAACCAAGCTGAGGCTGTAGAATGGGCTCTGCAGTTGCAGTTCTCTATTCAGACTTACTAGATGGTCCAGAATGGGTGCCATTGTCAGTAGTACATGAGGTTATGAATTCGTTTCCGCACCCTCGCAGCAGAATGGGACCCAAGGCCTGCACAGCTCATTGCTTGAGGACTGAAATCAAGCCAAAGTGTGCACTGAGTTCCCTAATCAGATGAGGCCACTCGTTTCGCTCTGCAGCCTGGGGAAGCCAAGGGCTGTGCTCTCTGCTCAAGTGCCACTGTACACAGGCTGTTGAAAGGGCTCTACACTTCCCTGTGTGCTCCGCTTCGGGCTTCTCAGTAGGACAGGCTGAAGGCTGTATTCAGCAATGAGTAGAGCTGTGAATTAGAATCCTTGCCAGGATGCAGTGCAAGAATCAGCACTAAAGTCAGTAAAGCTCTTTTCTGTTTGTCTTAACTCAAGCTAACCCACACCCCCAAGTTTCTCTGCAGAGTAGGGACACTGGCTTTATTCAGCAAAATCAGCTCTGCCCACCTGCCTCTTGGCTCAAGTGTCTGGTCTGCACAGCCAGTTGTGTCCAGCCCTTCTGGTCAGGCGGGATCAGAAGACACGCTCCACGGTGGGTGGATATCTCAGCTCCCTGGCCTGAATGAAAGGGGAGGGCCTGTTCCAGTCTACTCTCAATAAGATGAAAAATTCTTAAGGTTTTATCTTTTTCCCTAGCCTTTTTATTGATGGAAAATAGAAAAATGTGCCATTTTTAACTGCAAGTTCCCAGTCAAGGTTAGCCTCTCTTCACTGCTTGTTGAGATGGAGGAAGGAAAACCATAATGGTGGTCACATTACCAATAGCAGTTTACAGGGACCAGTCATCTATTCTGGTTATATAAGCACAGAGTGGGTTTAAAATTTGGCATTTTCCAGTGCTCAAAATTAGAATTCCTCCCACATTAGTTACTTAATACAGATCACTTCAGTTAATCTTAAGAAACTCAAAGCATATATGTGCAATTCTTAGCTACCTTAAGAAAGAAAGCAATCACATAAAACAATCTAAATTTTATTTCTCATGCTTGTATTCTTACCAAATTAGTCTTTCATTTGTATTTCAAAAATTTCCTTTCTTGAGCCGTTCTCCTAATTAACTAGCCCAATGCTATTTGCCTAGACTGGAATGCAATGTTTATGTCTCGTCTGCCTTAAACGCTGAAGGTATTTGTCTTATGTTACATATAATAAAGAAAGCACAAATTCATAGACCTAGGATCTCAAATAGTAAAGGCAAGTCTAATAAAAATCAGGTTTGCAGCCCAAAGTCATATTGATAAATTACATTCTTGCTTTCTCTTAATTTCAGATAAAGAAAAAAATACTGAGAGAATATTATTTGTATACTCTTCATGGCAATAAGCAAAAAGGACTAGAAGGCAGAGGACAAGGAATACAAACAGAACCAATATGTAATTTGTGAGCCCAGAGATTTTAAAGCCCAATCGCAAGTTTAGTTTTATAGGCTCTCATTCTTTATCTTAGAGAATCTGTGTGATTGTTTTATTTTGCTGCTGTCGCTATTGTTATGTTGTGAGAAAGACTTATATGTTTTGATGTGTTACTGTTTCTGTCCATCAAAGTCAATGGCTCTTAAGTTCAAACTGACATATGGTATAAAAATCAAGGAATGTGATTGATCCCTCTCCTCTTCCACACACACAAATATACTGAAAATGCATTTCCCCTTCATCTACATTATATCAGGCTTAGTATAAGCTCTCTGTATTCATATGTGAGTCACGATTAACATATGCATGTCATGTATAAATATTTTGCCCAAAAGAAATCCCATTTCCATAGAGATATGGTTCAATGCTTCTGAATATCTGATGACTAAATTTCATCTTCACTGAGGAATTTATTATGCAAGGTAAACTTTAGCTTTATTGAAAATTCCCCTAATTGTATAATCTCTCTGATGCAACAAAGAAGAAAAATTTATGAATCATTAATAAGGAGTCACAGTTTTGTCCTATATTTTACTTTAATCCTGGATTTCAAAGTAAGTTAACTGTTGGAGAAATTAAAAAGATAATTGTTACACAAAAGCAGATTTGAAAATTGTACCTTTAATTTTTACAAATTGTATCAAAACTCCCAAAAAGTGATCATCAGAGAATCCCTTGTCAGTCTCTGGGCACTTTGTCCTCATCATCGTTATCATTAAGGAGTTTATTCCGTCAATCATGTTTTAACTCCATTTATGGAAAACCTACTATGTGTGGACTTTATGCTGGGTACTGCAGTTACATCTGTGAATAAGACAGACATTATCTCTGTTTTCATGGAGTTTACATTCCAACAGGAAAGCCATATTATCAAATTAATCACTCAAGTGTTTATTCATGTATTTTGAGTTCTAGGAAGGGCACCAGTTGGGCATATGAAGAGAAAAGCAGTTGTATTCAAGATGTCAGAGAGCTTCTTTGAGACAGTGATATCTGAGCTCTGCTTTGAATTATAAAGAATCAATCAGATCAAATCAAAACCACAATGAGGTACCATTTCACGCCAGTCAGAATGGCTGTGATCCAAAAGTCTACAAGCAATAAACGCTGGAGAGGGTGTGGAGAAAAGGGAACCCTCTTAAACTATTGGTGGGAATGCAAACCAGTACAGCCACTATGGAGAACACTGTGGAGATTCCTTAAAAAACTGGAAATAGAACTGCCTTATGACCCAGCAATCCCACTGCTGGGCATACACACTGAGGAAATCAGAATTGAAAGAGACATGTGTACCCCATTTTTCATCGCAGCACTGTTTATAATAGCCAGGACATGGAAGCAACCTAGATGTCCATCAGCAGATGAATGGATAAGAAAGCTGTGGTACATATACACAATGGAGCATTACTCAGCCATTAAAAAGAATACATTTGAATCAGTTCTGATGAGATGGATGAAACTGGAGCCGATTATACAGAGTGAAGTAAGCCAGAAAGAAAAACACCAATACAGTATACTAATGCATATATATGGAATTTAGAAAGATGGTAACGATAACCCTGTATGCGAGACAGCAAAAGAGACACAGATGTATAGAACAGTCTTTTGGCCTCTGTGGGAGAGGGAGAGGATGGGATAATTTGGGAGAATGGCATTGAAACATGTACAATATCATATAAGAAACTAATCACCAGTCCAGGTTCAATGCATGATACAGGATGCTTGGGGCTGGTGCACTGAGATGACCCAGAGGGATGGTACGGGAGGGAGGAGGAGGGAGGAGGTTCAGGATTGGGAACATGTGTACACCCGTGGAAGATTCATGTTAATGTATGGCAAAACCAATACAATATTGTAAAGTAATTAGCCTTCATTTAAAATAAATAAATTTAAATTTAAATAAAAAAAGAATCAATCAGAGAAACAGTCTGACCAACCTTCATTCACGAAGGATGATGGCATGTTCAAAGAGCAGAAGGAAGGCCAGATGGCTTAGGGTCAGAGAAAGCACTGAAAGAAGCTGGTAAGATAAGTATCAACTGGTCTCATAGGCTCTGATAAAGTTTTTCATTATACTTCAAAAAGGGGATTCTTATTCTGACACATGTGAAAAATATATGAGGCATTGTTTCTGCCTTTGAAAGAAGAGTCAGAGTCAAAATTGCCTTACCACTAAATTCCAGCATAATAAAATTATTTCTAATACCATCATCTTATATGGGCCTCAGGATTGCAGTCATTTAACGAATTGTTTGCAACACCTGATAGAAATCAACTTTAGCAAGTAATTGTTCACTGCCAAAAACAACAAAGCTGTTTGCAGCACCTCTGACCTGAGAGGCCAATGTCATGAGGATTAGTACCTAAGTCTATCTAGCACTGGGATCCCAGGACAGTCAGTATTGATGTTTGGTCCAAATATGAACACTGGGAAGGCTTCTCGAAAGGACTTTCTACATGATTTTTTAATGAAAACTATTTGAGGGAATGGAGCCCATTCATTATCATTAAGAAAAATAGGGTAGAGGAAGGCACCAGGATATAAAGAGAGCACTCAACAGGGCACAATTAAAATGAGAAGTGGAAAGAAGCAGGAGCAGCAGGACCAGCTGGAGAGAGGAATCTTTGAACACACAATTTCAGCCTCGTGGGATCAGGCTGTACAGTGTCTTGGAGGAGACAAAAGCTGATTCTTTTTAAAGCAGATATGAAAGAAGCAACATTTCTGAATCTCAGTGACAGTTAAGAGCCTAAAGGTAAGCCAGGAATGTCAGTACAGTGATTGTTTCACATGACAAGTATCATCTTTTCAAGGGTTTTAAACATCACGATCATCAGCCAGATTCAGTTTTCTGAGTTGATTTAGTAAAGTCAAAGAACCCTCACCCCAGTGGTCTATGGATTCTATTCTCTTAAGGACACACGGATGCTGCTGGAAATAATATGATCCTCTTACACTTCTGTGGTGCTTTCAGTTTTGTTCAGTTCAGTTCAGTCGCTCCAGTCGTGTCCGGCTCTTTGTGACCCCATGGACCGCAGCACGCCAGGCCTCCCTGTCCATCACCAACTCTCGGAGTTTATTCAAACACATGTCCGTTGAGTCAGTGATGCCATCCAACCATCTCACCTCTGTCATCCCCTTCTCCTCCTGCTCTCAATCTTTCCCAGCATCAGGATCTTTTCCAATGAGTCAGCTCTTTGTATCAGATGGACAAAATATTGGAGTTTCAGCTTCAGGATCAGTCATTCCAATGAACACCCAGGACTGATTTCCTTTAGGATGGACTAGTTGGATCTCCTTGCAGTCCAAGGGACTCTCAGGAGTCTTCTCCAACAACAATTCAAAAGTATCAATTCTTCAGCGCTCAGTTTTCTTTATAGTCCAACTCTCATATCCATACATGGTGCTTAAACATTCACAAAGCACTTTTATCTTACTATCTTATTTGATAATAATTTTTGACCCTCATAGCTATAGGTGAAGAGAGGCAGAACCTATGAAAGATTTTGCTTATGTTTGTAATATATTAAAGACCAGAAAGAAGGGAAGAAATCAACCTGAAATTCTTCAGGTTGTACACATGCAGCTGTGTATTTTTCTATGCCTTATTGTCTTTTATATTTCTTTTCAAAGAGGCATGAGCATAATACTTGAGGTGGAAAATTATTTGTTGTTAAAGAAATCAAAACAGAGTTTAAGTATGTATTTTTATTCCATATTTTGATTATTTTTTCTTCACACAGTTCTATTCTGGTGTTTTGTTTGCTTTGCCCAGATGGCAAATGCACCATTAAGTTTATTCAGTCTGAATTAATTATCTTTTTATAGTAAAAGAAAATCCTCTCCTTTTGACAAGTAAGATGTTTATGCTCTATTTATGAATAAATAGAGGCAGCTGTTATACACAGCATTATTAATAGCATTGCTTTAAACATTTTATCTGAAAAGAAATCCAGTCTTCAATATAATCTAAGCTCTTGGTGTCCCAGAGTTTATTAAAGAATGAAAAACCACAGACCTCTTATCCACATTACAGCATAATGAGAAAAATAGCATGCTTTCTATGGAAGAGGCACTGAATTCAAATTGCAGGCATAAAGCAGTGCTCTTAAATGGCTATTGTCTTTGCTGGTGGCTGGGCCCCTGATTTTTCAGGGTTTCTCAGGTTAAGGGTATCGCTAAAGCTGCTCTCCCTGAAACAGAAAGCTAACAGAAGCCACACACTTCATCTAAATGACCACAATGATGCTATTTCTTAATTTCTCAGTTGAATGGCATTTGATATGGCCATAGCAGAAGGGATTTTTCCTTTGGTTAAGAGTGTGTAGTTTTGCAAAGCAGAGAAAATTTTACTCCCTCAGAAAGGTCTTCTGAACTCTCAGCCAGAAAAAATAAGACAAAGTATAACATTTTGTCATCACAATGAGATCATAATTCTCCAAGGCATCTGATTGGACTTTGGGATTTTCCTGTTTGAAGGAGTTTGCCTTTCCAGGAGGCCATAAAGCCAGTTGTTTTTTTTTCCTCAATGAAGCCAACTTGTCTAAGGATTCATTTCATTTCTTAGTCATCTTTATTTTATTTTCAACACACATAAACTGTTCACAGGAATGAATATTTGCAAGCAGTGTTATACCAAGGCTTCAAGTGGGTACATTGTCTTTAGAGAACTAAAAACAATAATAAAACTGACTGAAAGTCTGTCTGCCTTTAGGATCATGATGTGCCAGTGATTCTAAGGAATGCCAGTGGAAGAACTGTTGTTGTTGTTCAGTCGTGTCTGACTATTGTGACCACATGGGCTGCAGCACTCCAGGCTTCCCTGTTCTTCACTATCTCTCACAATTTGCTCAAATTCATGTCCATGGAGTCAGTGATGCCCTTCCCTGAAAAATAATTGGGGAAATCTAAGTCTTAAAGGAGAACGTCAAAGCTGTATATTGTCACCCTGTTTATTTAACTTATATGCAGAGTATATCATGAGAAATGCTGGGCTGGAGGAAGCACAAGCTGGAAACAAGATTGCCGAGAGAAATATCAATAACCTCAGATATGCAGATGACACCACCCTTATGGCAGAAAGTGAGGAAGAACTAAAGAGCCCCTTGATGAAAGTGAAAGAGGAGAGTGAAAAAAGTTGGCTAAAGCTCAACATTCAGAAAGCTAAGGTCATGGCATCAGGTCCCATCACTTCATGGGAAATAGATGGGGAAACAGTGGAAATAGTGGCTGACTTTATTTGGGGGGCTCCAAATCACTGCGGATGGTGACTGCAGCCATGAAATTAAAAGATGCATACTCCTTGGAAGGAAAGTTATGACCAACCTAGACAGCATATTGAGAAGCAGAGACATTACTTTGCCAACAAAGGTCCATCTAGTCAAGGCTATGGTTTTTCCAGTGGTCATGTATGGATGTGAGAGTTGGACTGTGAAGAAGGCTGAGCGCTGAAGAATTGAAGCTTTTGAACTGTGGTGTTGGAGAAGACTCTTGAGAGTCCCTTGGACTGCAAGGAGATCCAACCAGTCCATCTTAAAGAAGATCAGTCCTGGGTGTTCATTGGAAGGACTGATGTTGAAGCTGAAACTCCAATACTTTCGCCACTTCATGCAAAGAACTGACTCATTGGAAAAGACCCTGATGATGGGAAAGATTAAGGGCAGGAGGAGAAGGGGATGACAGAGGATGAGATGGTTGGATGGCATCACCGAATTGATGGACATGGGTTTGGGTAGACTCCGGGAGTAGGTGATAGACAGGGAGGCCTGGCGTGCTGCGGTTCATGGGGTTGCAAAGAGTCTGACATGACTGAGGACTGAACTGAATTGAAGTCTTAAGAATTGTTTGTGCTGTGCTGTGCTGTGCTTAGTCACTCAATCTTGTCCAACTTTTTGTGATCCCATGGATCGTAGCCTGCCAGACTCCACAGTCCATGGGGATTCTCCAGGCAAGAATACTGGAGTGGGTTGCCATACCCTTATCCAGGGATCTTCCCAACCCAGAAATCAAACCGAGGTCTTCTGAATTGCAGGGGATTCTTTACCAGCTGAGCCACCAGGAAAGCCCAAAGAATTGCTTAGGTTATAATTGTAATAATACACATAAAACCTGCAACTTGGGCTTTCCTGGTGGCTAGGATGGTAAACAATTTACCTGCAATGCAGGAGACCTGGGTTTCATCTCTGGGTTGGGAAGATCCCCAGAGAAGGGAATGGCTACCAACTCCAGTAATCTTGCCTGGAGAATTCCATGGACAGAGGAGCCTGATGGACTATAGTCCATGAGTTTTCAAAGAGTTGGATACGACTATTCAACTAAACAACAACAAAGCCAGAAAATTAGCTTAAATTTATCTCTTCGCTTTTAATAAGCCTTGTATTTTACATGGAAGTTAGTTTGGAGACCTCAGTTACATGGCTAGCCATCAACCCCAGTGGATTCAGTTGACCATGACTTCCAAAGAGTTCAGGCATGTTCATACAGTTGAAGTTTTCACCACTCTGATCTTGCATATTCTTTAGTTTGAAATAGACAATGATAACACAGTGACTGCAAAGATTAAGAAGAAAAATTTTACCTTAATTTTGATTTGTGTTTAACACTTAAAACTGAAAAGAGAACAAGCCATGCAGTGTAATAGTTTGCCAAATTGATTCAGGAAATAGTTTACTAAATGTGACCAATATCTTTAACTTTGAAATATCCTATTTTTGAGATGTTAATTATTCCATTTAACTTTTTTTTTAATGAAAAGAAAATGCCCTATCTGTGGTTTGATTCATTAGTTGTATTTTTATAAACATTTGTTTTATTAAAATTTAATTATTAGTATTAGTTAATTATGTGAAAATAAATAGAGGAAATATCATTTAAACAGAGCTCAGGGCGGGACTTGCCTGGCAGTTCAGTGGTTAACACTGCACTTCCACAGCAGGGGACATGGGTTCAATCCCTTGTTGGGGAATGAAGATCACATGTGCCTCACTACACAGCCAAAAAATTTGAAAAATTAAAAAATAAATGGAATCAGGGATTCCTAATGAGGGGCTGTCATTCAGATCCCAGAAAGGAGGAAGCTTACTTTATGATTCTCTGCAGGATAAAGAAAGAATTTTTCCTTGCGCATCAACAGACTTGCTAATGAGAAACCACTGAACTCAGCCAATGAGAAATGGTAATCACTGAACTGTTTGAAACAGCCTGTCCCAGCGTCCTCCTTTGCCCCTATAAAAGCAACTACTTTCCCTCTGCTCCCTAGTCTTACCTACGGTTTGCAATACTTGGCTTGGCCCAAATCACAATTACTCTATTCCCAAATAAGGGCTTCTCTGGTAGCTCAGTTGGTAAAAAATCTGCCTGCAATGCAGGAGACCCTGGTTCAGTTTCTGGGTTGGGAAGATCCCCTGCAGATGGAAATGGCAACCCACTCCAGTATTCTTGCCTGGAGAATGCCATGGACAGAGGAGCCTTGTAGGCTACAGTCCATGAGGTCACAAGAGTCAGAAATGACTTCGTGACTAAACCACTACCACCACCATTCCCAAATAAATAGGTATTCTTCTGGAAAAATAACTAGCTCTTTTGTTTTGTAAGGTCAATATTTGCACAAAATGTGATTTTATGAGATTGTTATTAAAGAATCAAATTCTAAACAGTTATGTAGATTTAAATCAACTTAATAGCTGTAGATTTTTTTTTCTCCAGACATTTTGAGGTACTTATAACTATAGTATTTTGTGTGTGTGAAAGCAGCAACTGATTCATAGTTATTCTGAGTTTTGTAAAGAAATTTATGTGAAGGATCCATAACCAACATGAAATTACATTGACAGTGAATCCTTTTCTAGGGGCACTGATGGTAAGGAAGAGAAAAGAAAGATCAGCAAAATTCAAAACCAACAAGAATATGTTTTAATAGGGAAGAGAAAGGCACCAGTAAAGGACAAATAAGACTAAACAAAGGCACTAGGAAAGACCTGGGCAAGATCAAAACTTTATTAAAGAAGAGAGGATGGATAAAATCTACTTTTATATATTTATCTATCCAGAACTGGCTTCAAATGCCTTGAGAGTTATTCTGGTTAGAAGGAAAGTGAATCTCTTCAGAATAAAAGCAAACTTTTTTTGAAGTCCAAGGAAAAGGCAAAAGGGCAAAGGAGGGAGTCAACATTCGATGACTTTATGGCTTTAGAAATATTTTTTAAATGGCGAAAGGGGTTGAGCACTGGTCAGCATATTCAAAGTAAGAAAAGTATTTGTTTTTGCTGAAGACTTCTGTTGTTAAGACAATAGCCAAAATAACCAGCTTTATATTTAGCTAGATAGTTATGAGGTAATTGAAACTTATTTTTTGAAAACATAATTCAAATTATATCCAAAAGTCTAAGAATATGGTATCTGAACACCGTGTAGAAAAAAAAAAAAATGTTTATCAGTATGAAAGATGTTGACCCTGAGACTGAAACTCCAAATAACTATGGATAAAATTCATTGAGAAGAAGTGAGTAATGAGAGAAATAAGTGGAGACAAAATATCTAGGAAAATCCATTGTGTCCACATTAAAATGAGTTAAAGAAAATGTTCTGCCAAGTGGTTCACTTTGTATATAGTATTGATGATTGAAAGAGCAGACTTTCTTTTGTCTTGGCTTTTCACTTTTTGCATTCTTTATTATTGCTTTGATTTCTCCATTGTCTTAATTGCCTCTCAAAAGTTTCTTGACCTTGGAGTCTACAGATAACTGGGTTGCCCATGAGGGTATTTTCAGAGGTCTCTAACACTCAGGAAATAAATCTAAGTGTGATCATGTGGTTTAGTTGCTAAGTCGTATCCAACTCTTTTTGACCCCAGGGACTATAGCCCGCCAGGTTCTTCTTGCCATGGTATTTCCCAGGCAAAAATACTGGAGTGGGTTGCCATTTCTTTCTCCAGGGGATTTTCCCAACCCAGAGACTGAACCCAAGTCTCCTGCATTGCATACAGATTCGTTACCACTTAACTGCCAAGAAAGCCCACATCTAAGTGTGTATCCATATGCGTATATTATTTTCAAGAGCAGGTCCTTAGTGTTCATCAGGTTCATAGAGTGTTCCATGAATCAAAGTTTTCAAGATGTCCCTCTAAGAATCCCTTTTTCTCCCTATCAAGTCAAAGGGTCAAGCAGTTTTACATCTTGTAAAACTTGCCTTCATACGATCTTGTTAAAATGCAAATCCTGGCTCATTAGCTCCCAGGAAATACAATTCTGTTGGTTCATGAGTCGTCCTTTGAGAAACAAGGGTTTGACATCAGTGGGCTTTTGCCTCCGAGCTTTTCCAGAATGCCATCACCATTACTGAATGGACACCACCTAGAGAGACATGGAACCAGGTGTGGCCTCAGTCATTGGAGCTCTGGCAAGCTGCCTAGCTGCTTTGGGATTCTTTCCTTGTTTCTGAAAGCAAAAACGATATTATTCAACTACCAGGAATGTTGTTTATTAAGTTAGATGCTTACTCCAGTTCTTGGTACAGAGTAGATAGGAAATTACTTTCTTCCGTCCCTCTTCCCCTGAGTACTTTGTCATTTCCTTTTACTCTAGTGAGGCGATTACTTAGGGGTTATATAATCAACAAATCTGAGGATAACCTCGGGTTGAAAATAAGTACAGTATTACATATGACCAGAATTTCCTTGAAAGCATTCTATTTCAGTACCCCCTGGTCTCAAGCAAAATTAGAATTCTAGTTGTTGTTTTTTTTCTGCCTATCAAATTTCAACAGTAAAATGCCAAAGCAAATTGTTTATTTGGTGTGGTTTTGGCTTAGCAACGGGTTGCCTGGGGAATGCTGCCTTTAAACCAGTGTGACCACTTCTCTTACTGCTATTTCTACTTTGACGCTATTTGCACCAGTTATATTAGTTAATTATCATCCATTACAGCAAATATTGCAACATTCTCAAATTCTTATCTTTTCTCCTGATTCATTTTCAGGCTATTCTACTTGTTAGATTTCACTTGTCTCACTGCTACTGAATGTAACTGCTTATACTATTTATATTAATTATTGATTTAATGTACAACTTTGGTTACTCATCTGATTTTTTTTGTCCATCTCAGACTGTCAATAATCAAAGACATCTAAGTTGCATTGCATCACAACTCCCATGAGTCAGGTGAAGCTGGGGCCTTAAATGCTTTTGGTCAAGGTTATTCTTTTTTGTAGTTTAGTTTACTGCCCTTGCGAATAAATGATTTTGTGCTTTCATCTTTAAGCTAGAAAAGCAGGATAATTTGGCTTCCCTGGTAGTTCAGAGGTTAAAGAGTCTGCCTGCAACACTGGAGACCTGGGTTTGATCCCTGAGTCGGGACGATCCCCTGGAGAAGGAAATGGCAACCCACTCCAGTATTCTTGCCTGGAGAATCCCATGGACGGAGGAGCCTGGTGGGCTACAGTCCACGGGGTCGCAAAGAGTCAGACATGACTGAGCGACTTCACTTCACTTCACTTCACTTTTTATTAGCAAAGTAACAAAGTCATGATTAACACGAAATTTACTATCAAATTCTCACCATTGATAAAGTCTCTGAGAGGGTAGAGGTAAACAAATGGGGTAGAAAACAGATATCCTGATTCATAATTTTTCAACACTTTAAGTTGCCACTTGTGAAGAAGAAAAACACACAGCTTGAAAAAATGGAGAGAAAGAAAGACTGTTGTGTTATTCTTGAAGACTATTAGGCTCAAGGTTACCAGCCAAGCATAATTCTTGTTTAATTCTTCCATTAACACCTAATCCTGTTTATGTCAAGAACACCTTTAATAGAATGTCACTTCAAATCACCGAAATACAAAGACAAGCGCTGTAATTTACATTAGCTATGAAATGAATGCCCTTTCCACAGGGACCCCTCAGCTAGCAAAGTACATAAATGAGAATACAGGTTGCCTCCGAGATCTCCCTGGAAGCCATAGCCGTTAACTTGATGGATCCCACCCCACACATAAAGGTCAGGTCTTTTTTTCTGTGACATGAGTCAGCGTGTTCTCTTCTTCCTTTCTGAAGGAGGTTCTGAGTATTCATCTGGGGAAAAACTGTAGTTTCTAGCACTATTGTTTGAGTCTCTGTCTAAAAAGAGAGGATATGACTTAGGTAGTTCCTTGGTGTTGGTTCTGTGGTGTGGGGTGTTTTGATCTTCCCAAGGAACTTTGGCTATCTTCAGTGAGTAGTGTGATCCTACGGGAGGAACCTTCAAAATAATTGACTGCCCAGATAAAATTAAAGAAATCTGTACTAGCTTCTTTAATATTGTACTGGTGAGATATATATATATATAGCTATGTGTTGGAGAAGGCAACGGCACCCCACTCAAGTACTCTCGCCTGGAAAATCCCATGGACAGAGGAGCCTGGTGGGCTGCAGTCCATGGGGTCACAAAGAGTCGGATGCGACTGAGCGACTTCCCTTTCACTTTTCACTTTCATGCATTGGAGAAGGAAATGGCAACCCACTCCAGTGTTCTTGCCTAGAGAACCCCAGGGATGGGGGAGCCTGGTGGGCTGCTGTCTCTGGAGTCGCACAGAGTCGGACACGACTGAAGTGACTTAGCAGCAGCAGTAAGTACCCTACTATTAGAAATACTTTGCAAATACAAAATCACAACAGCATTTTCCCTTAGTCTTTATCATGTGTACTACAGAACTTTGAGTGTCATAACTCTGAGTTTTCCACTTTTCAAAACTCCCCAGACTTCAAAGAGGACAGGATGGGGAAAAAGGAAGCAGAGTCATACTTCCGCCTATCTCTAATTCAGTAGAGTCCTAAATGGAAGTGCACTGTAAGATTTATTCTTGGGAATGTCAGAGGAACTCAAAAGATTTTTTTTTCATTTGTAAAGAATTCTGGGCACATCCCATGGCATGTGGAATCTTAGTTCCCTAGTAAGGGATCAAACCTACATCCCTTGCCCTGGAAACACAGAGTCTTAAACCTCGAACCACCAGGGAAATCCCAGGAACTCAAGTGTTTTGAAAAGACCCTAATGGAGGATAAAGCATCTCTTGAAGAAGGTAACATCAAAAATGTAAAGGATGAGTAGACATTGACCAAAAAGCTTGGTGAAGGACATTCAACTATCCTTTACCCTGACCACAGGATTGTTTTTATCCGTCATCTCTGCCCTCATCACTTTCTCTTAGGTACTTTCCTCTGTTCCTATTATTGTTTCAGGCTCCCTTACTCTTACAGAAGAGTGGGAAAAGGCAAGCATCCTTTTGGTGTATACATCTGTCATTCTAAGCTCATACTGGAGTAAAATTTTTCTGATCTTTTGACCTTAAAAGAGCTGCACAGATTGTTCTCTGCTAGAACAAATACAAAATTATTTTTCATTTTTTTCCTCACCATTGTTTTCCCCAAGGACTAATAATTTGCCCTTTTCTGTACAGCTGCTCCCCAAATAACTTAAGGACAAAACTGTTACTCCAGATGATTTGGTTTTAACAACCAGCAATCACACACAAGAAAATTAATCAAACCCAAATGATGATTGGTGTTTGAAAAGGAAGGCAGGGTCCAGAGAGAGGCTGATCCTAAACAATCTGCCTGGGAATTTGGATGGCTTCTCCGGCACCCAGCTGCTGTATTTCAGGAAAAGTGATCAAGGGTGCAAGACCTATGGCTTTTCTGGTAGTCTTTGAGAGTAGCTTAAATTCTTTTGTGTCCTTGACATTTCAGACATTTCTGAAAAATGCTGTTGACTTTTTGAGGCCACTTGTGGTTCTATAAAGCACTCAACTTAGTCCAACATCAATAGGACAGGCTCTCTGCAGTCATAGACCCCATCACATTCCTGGTTTTCACATCTATATAACTCCCTACTCTCTGCAGCCATTTGATTATACAACCACTGAAAGGTCATGACACTTTTATTTTACTGATTTTTTTTATTGAATGGAAAATCCTTTTGATTCTATAAGGTTTTACAATTTTCAGAAGTTTCACACTCATGATTTCATATAATCTGGTAATAACCCCTTTCCCCCATTGGCCCTCCCCTCCTTCTCCCCAATAGTAACCAGTGACTTATTCTCTGTATCTGTGTCTGATTCTTTCTTTGCTGTACTTCACTAGTTCATTGTACTTTTTAGATTCCACATGTAAGTGAGATCATGTAGCTCTTGTCTTTCTCTGACTTATTTCACTTAACATATTACCAGCCAAGTCCATCTAGGTGGCTGCAAATGGCAACATTTCATTCTTTTTATGGCTAAGTAGTATTCCATTGTATACATGTACCACATCTTCCTACTCATTCATCTCTTCATGGACACCTAGGTTGCTTCCATGTCTTAACTACTGTAGATTGTGCTGCTGTGAACATTGGGGTGCATATATCTTACAATTTAGTGTTTTGGGGTTTTCTTTAAAGGATATATGCCAAGGAGTGGAATTGCTGGGTCATATGGTAATTCTATTTTTAGTTTTTGAAAAACCTCAGTACTGTTTTCCATGGTGGCTACACCAGTTTACATCTCTACTAACAGTTGTATGAGGGCTCCTTTTTCTCCACATCCTTGCCAACATGTGTTATACGTATTCTTTTTGATGACAGCCATTCTGACAGATGTGAAGTGATATTTCATTGTGGTTTGATTTGCATTTCTCTAGATAATTAGCAATATTTAGCATTTTTCATGTGCCCATTGCACATCTGCATTTCCTCTTTGGAAAAATAGCTATCACATTTTTCTGCCCATTTTTTAATCGATTTTTTTTTTTTTGATGTTGAGTTGTGTGAGCTGTTTATATACATGGGACACATGTTTTATACTGAAGGGTCATCATAGAAACCCTGGACTCAGAGTAGAAATCCTGACTGCTTGTGCCAACCCTTTCAGAGAAGTGTCTGAAAAAGAAAGTACAAAAAAGAAGGCGGACAGTAACTTATATTAACAGCTATCACTGGATTAGGCCTTGCCACCTCCAAGCCCCACTCTGGAAGCTTTGTGGGCTCTGCTGGATGATGGAACCATGGCCTCACTTACATAGTAAGCCTGACACTGTAAGCCCATCCCCCGAATCTCAATGCTCACTACCAAGGCTAAGAGAGTGAAATAAACTATCAGAAAAATTAAATAAAGGATGGACAATTTCCTTAATCCTTAGTTAGAGGAGAGTAAGCTTGGCTATCCAGGCCAAGAACTGTTAAGGAGGCTTACATTACCAGCTTCGTGAGAAGAGGAGAATCTCTCGAGAAAAGGAGAGTCAAAAGACATTCTCCCACCTCCAGCTATACACACACAATACATACTTGATGACGCAGAACTTTAAATCCTTCTTAACACAGTGGTCTAGAACAAACATCTTTGAGTCTAGCTCTGCTATGTCTTGGGTTTGTAGGGTGTTTCTGTATGGTTAGAGATTGTTTAGGGTTCATATTGTATAGTGGTCTCATTGGTTGGCACTGATATTACCTAGAAGTGGTAAAATAGAAAAGCAGCAGCCTTGAGCCCCTTAGAGTCTCCAAAAATGGGTTCCATAGAACAGTTGTGGGACAACTATGGAAACTTGAATGATGGGGCCAGTTCAAAATTTTTCTTAATTTTTCAATAAAATAGAAATTCCTCAATTTTAATTCTGCAACTTTTGATCCAATGGACCCACTTTAATTTTCCAAAAACTTTCCTCTCTATTTCCCTAAACTTTTCCCCTCGCCTAGCTTCATTAGTTGCACCATCATGGAATAACTAAGTCCTTCCTTTCTGCAAATCCAAATTCTATGTACTCTGCATGCTCAGGGTAAGCCATTTCTCCTCCAAGAATATTTTACTATAATACTCTAGGACATCCAAATCTATCTCACTCTTCATGGTGCTCAGTTAAAAACCTATGCATCGTGCCACATTATCATATTATCTTGGGAGTGTAACCAAGTTATTCTAAGCAAGTATGATTTGTTTCCCAAAATAAGCATCAAGTTTGCAGCAAGTTTCTCTCAGGAGAAGTCTTTCTCTTTTTTGTATCCCTAGGGCACTAGTAAATTATGCATTCATTCCACTTGCAGATGTGTGTGACTAGTTGGATAGATGAATGAATCTGTAGATCTCCAATAGGGTTTGTTTGAAGGTAAGAGTAAATAATATAAGGTAGAAAAGAAAAAGGTAAAACCCGACAATATTTACCTGAGAAAAGACACACATAAGTGAGATGCCCATAGCAATTCCTAATAGATGGTCCAAACCAAGCTTTTTGAATAGATTATTGAATTGTTTGGAAGTGGCTCCTGCGTAAGTCAAATGTTTACCTTGTTCCTCAGTTGAGTAACACAATTGCAGCTTTCGTTGTAATTGACCCAATCACCTGTTCTTTCATTAATTTTTCTTATATTGTGTAAGTTCTATGTGTTTGTTATGGGAAGATAGACAATTCAGATTTTAATGAAGAAAAATTAAAATCACACATAGTACTACCACTTAGAGATGATCACTATGAACAACTATTTTTAGGAGATTCCATTCTTGTGTATGTATACCTCTTAGATATAAAAATAAAATTATATTATCTATAATATTTTATGAATTATTGCTACCTAATTTGTTGTAAACTTATTTTAATGGCCATAAAGCAATATATTGTATTAATGTAACATATTTTCTTGCTTAAACCCTTTTAAAATATTCTACTGTTTTTAAAAAGTTTTACTGTTGGCTATTGGTAATGTTATATTCTTTCATTGCTACAAATTCTCTTCAATGAGTATCCTTGAGACGAATCTTAGTGTATACATTTAATCATTCTTTTAAGATTTTTAAAAATAAAAATGCATGAGTTCAAAGAGGCAGTGAAATTAAAAGATGCTTACTCCTTGGAAGGAAAGTTAGGACCAACCTGATAGCATATTAAAAAGCAGAGACATCACTCTGCCAACAAAAGTCAGTCTAGTCAAGGCTATGGGTTTTCTGGTGGTCATGTATGGATGTGAGAGTTGGACTGTGAAGAAAGCTGAATGCCAAAGAATTAATGCTTTTGAACTGTGGTGTTGGAGAAGACTCTTGAGAGTCCCTTGGACTGCAATGAGATCCAACCAGTCCATCCTAAAGGAGATCAGTCCTGGATGTTCATTGGAAAGACTGATGTTGAAGCTGAAACGCCAATACTTTGACCACCTGATGCAAAGAGCTGATTCAGTTGCAAAGACCTTGATGCTGGGAAAGATTGAAGGCGGGAAGAGAAGGGGATGATGGAGGATGAGATGGTTGGATGGCATCATCAACTCGATGGACATGGGTTTGGGTGGACTCTGGGAGTTGCTGATGGACAGGGAGGCCTGGCATACTACAGTTCATGGGGTTGCGGAGTCCGACACGACTGAGCGACTGAACTGAATTGAACTGAAAGAGGCAGTATTGTTGAATGGGACTGTCCTCTTTTCCCAGTTCTGCCCATTCCCATAAGAAAGACTGAGTATGCCCCAGCTTCTTCTTTTAGGGGAATGTTGGAGAAAATACAACTGACCTTTCTCCACTTCATTCTCCACCGTCTCTTAGGAGGAAGAATGGCTAATTGATCAGAAGGCTCTTTCCACTAGTAGCTTGGATCTATAAATGAAAAATTCTGGCTTGTCTCATTCTTCCAGCAGCTTGCATTTAAGTCTGGGCCTGACCATATGTCTAGATGTTTTTTGAATCAGTCACGCTCTTGCTCTCCTTGTTCTGATCAACTGAGTAGGTGGGTTAGCTGAAACCACAATTCTTTGTCTTGGGTGCAGGTTCTTGTGACTGGTGGTTAAGTAGACTCCAGTTCAAAGGTTAGAGGTTAAGAAATAAAAAGTCATACCTAATATTCCTGTCTAAGCCATGATGTAGCTTGTTCAAGTGTGTCCATGTTTATGTGACAGGGATGAAGACATATTGGTGTAAGTCACTGGAAAATATTAACTAGACCAACAACTTTACTTTTTTTTATCATTTCTTTTGTGGATCCTCTCTCATTAGTGAAACCTAGAGTAGAGAGTGGGTGAGTACTGAAATTTAGAAATCTATGCCTACTTCCTTCAAAAGGGCTGTGAGCATGAAAAGAATTCAGAGCATATTGAGCATATTATCAAGTACATTTGTCATGTTTTTGATAGGACATTTTTTATGTCAATATAGTTGTGGTCAAATAGATCAAATATTTTATACATTGTTCAAGTCATTGTGTCTTGCTTGGAAAGGATTTCCTCAACTATAAATCAAGTAAAGTAACTTTACTACAGGTAGGTTTCTGGTTACATTCTAGTTTTTCGAAACAATTTTAAAATAATTCAAAGTGGGATGTTAATTATCCCTTCTCAAATTTACCAATTTCTTTTTATTAAATGATTATTCTTTCCACATATATACTTACAAATGTTTCTTGACTCTCTGTTTTCTTTATTCTTCATCTATCCATTATTCTTGTTATTTGAGCAGACCAAGAACATGCTGCTAGTATTAGTGAAATGAACAAATCAATATGTGGAAAAATGACTTTAGATTTGGAAGAAAATATACGGGAAAAGTTTTACCCTGCAGAGAATGGTGAATTCAGAATTTTTCAAAAGCTTAAAAAAAAAAAAGCAATGAATAGAATATAACTAAATGAACAGAGCTACCGTAACTGAGAAAGGAGTGTGCTCATGATAAGAAGGTTTGGTCATAAATGGAGAAAAGATAAAGAAGAATCTAGAAGCAAATAGATATTGAGGAGTCTTATGTGTTTGCTCCCTACATAGACTCCCTGACTGAGGTTTGAATTATTCACTACCAGAGATGGCTCTATTCCTTTTTCTGTGACACATGTACCAGCTTCTCAGATCCTGAACTTCACTAAATTTTATTTGCTCCCTCTGCTCTGCCTTGCTGCTCCAGGAGAAAATCTTTGAATAAAAGCTGGCTTCCTACTATCTTGCCTAAAGAAAGAGAAAATGCTAGCCTGAGGATGCATGTGTCCGGTCCCATGGCAGATACAAGTCTCCTTGTAAAACTTTAAACTGTCATGCTCTTCTGAGCTCGTTGATCCTGGTGTCACTGGGATTCAGGTCTGCACCTACAGAAGCAACACAATAAGCCTAAAAGAGTTTTCCTCTAAGCAGAGCCAGCAGAACTTATGTAATAATGAGATATTCAACATTCATCTCAACTAAACCAAACCATTTAGGTACCTAAGAGCACACTTCCTCTATTTCCATAAATTAGAGTTCATTTTCACTTTTTTTTTTTTTGGTGTATTTTAAATGGGAAGAGAATAAAGTCTATGGGACTCCCTCCTTTAATAATGCCAAATTATTTTAAAGAAAATGTAAGATAAGAGCTCATATATGTTACTTCTTTATCCCAATAAAGAATATTCAAGTTAAAAATGTATTCACTCCTCTTAGAAGAAGACTCCAAGAAAATTATCCTTGGTCAAGGCCACTTGCATTGCATCAACTCCAAGAGGTCCTCAAGACTAAAAAAAAAAAAAAAAAAAAAATTGCTTTTAAATCCTGAAAAACAAACAAATGGATCTAGTTGCTCAGCAATTCTTGACACATCAAGTGAAAGGAGGTGAGAGAAAAGGGGAAATTTCATTGCATATCTGTTTCTTTTCTTCTTGAGACCATCTAGTTCAAAGAGATGGCTCATAAAGCTCTTGTCTCTCAAATACTTTTCTCTGTGATCCAATAAAAGTGGAAATATTTTTAAAGATTTGTTAGGAGGATAAGGGCTTCCTAGATGGCTGAGTGGTAAAGAATCTGCCTGCAGTGCAGGAGACTCAGGGTCAATCCCTGGGTTGGGAAGATCCCCTGGGGAAGGAAATGGCAACCCACTCCAGTATTCTTGCCTGGAAAATCTCATGGACAGAGAGGCCTGGAAGGCTACAGTGCATGGGATTGCAAATAGTTGGACATGACTTAGTGACTACACAACAAGAAGGTAAAAAAATATATATATATATGGTGTTTCTTTGGTCTTAAACTCTGAAGTGAGGGATGGTGTTTTGTAGCAGGTTTGGTTCAGTTCAGTTCAGTTCAGTCGCTCAGTTGTGTCCAACTCTTTGCAACCCCATGAATCGCAGCACACCAGGCCTCCCTGTCCATCACCATCTCCCGGAGTTCACCCAGACTCACGTCCATCGAGTCAGTGTTGCCATCCAGCCATCTCATCCTCTGTCGTCCCCTTCTCCTCTTGCCCCCAATCCCTCCCAGCATCAGAGTCTTTTCCAATGAGTCAACCCTTCTCATGAGGTGGCCAAAGTACTGGAGTTTCAGCTTTAGCATCATTCCTTCCAAAGAAATCCCAGGGCTGATCTCCTTCAGAATGGACTGGTTGCATCTCCTTGCAGTCCAAGGGACTCTCAAGAGTCTTCTCCAACACCACAGTTCAAAAGCATCAATTCTTTGGCGCTCAGCCTTCTTCACAGTCCAACTCTCACATCCATACATGACCAGAGGAAAAACCATAGCCTTGACTAGATGGACCTCTGTTGGCAAAATAATGTCTCTGCTTTTAAATATGCTGTCACGGTTGGTCATAACTTTCCTTCCAAGGAGTAAGCATCTTTTAATTTCATGGCTGCAATCACCATCTGCAGTGATTTTGGAGCCCCCAAAATAAAGTCTGACACTGTTTCCACTGTTTCCCCATCTATTTCCCAAGAAGTGTAGCAGGTTAGTGGTACCAAAAGATGCTGAGAAGTTTCTAACTAGTTCATATACTATCACACATTCTTCTTTATTTTCTCATTATTTCCAACCCATTTAATTTCTTTCCTCATGAGGTCTTGTAAAAGGATTGAGGTTCCTGCTTGTAAGTATGCCTTTTCAGCTATCATTGTGACCTCTTTTCTTTTCTAGTTGTTGCCTTAAAGGTGTACAAGATATTAGAAAGAGGGGGCCATTCATCTAGAATGATGTCATGGTGCTCTAACCGTAAGAGCTGGTTTTATGAAATAAAGCACAGTTCACCCTATTCATGTGATTTTTTTCCCCCACAAATGGCTTTCTTCTCCTTACTTAAAAATAAAAGGATTAAAATCTCACTAGTATTCAAAATTGAGAAATTATGTTTCAGCATAAAAATCATCAAGAAGAAAAGTTACTATGAGATCGACACAAAAGAGGGTTCTAGTCTATTTGTCTCTTTTAATAAAAATAATCTGTGTATATAATTTTTCACAAGCCAAATACTATACAAAGATTCATGACTGAAACAAAAGCAGCCACATATGCTTGTGTCTGAGTCCTATTCCAAAGTGACATTCACTATCAATTGATTTTAACACTTTCATGTTATTTATATTTCTAAATGCTACATTATGTTTTATTTCTAAATAGAACAGAATTTTAAATCCTAGATTATTTTTGACTCTTACTCCAGTAAATGAAAATTTCGTACTTTCACTTACCCTCATTCAACCACACACTTCCGCTCACGCCAGTATCAGTTCAGTTCAGTCTTTCAGTCGTCTCCGACCCTTTGTGACCCTGTGGACTGCAGCACGCCAGGCCTCCTGTCCATCACCAACTCCCGGAGTTTACCCAGACTCATGTCCATTGAGCCAGTGATGCCATCCAACCATTTCATCCTCTGTTGACCCCTTCTCCTCCTGCCTTCAATCTTTTCCAACATCAGGGTCTTTTCAAATGAGTCAGCTCTTCGCATCAGGTGGCCAAAATACTGGAGTTTCACGCCAATATAGCAATACCAAAACTTGGGGTTAATACTCAGAAAGCGTTAACCTTCCAAGAAAAATATTGACAAACCACACATCATCAAATCTAAATCTTGGGACTTCACTGGCATTCCAGTGGTTAAGACTTCGCCTTCTACTGCAGGGAGTGTGAGTTTGTGTTCAAGATACCTGGTCAGGAGTTAAGATCCAACATGCCTCACTGCCAAAAAAACCAAAACATAAAAAGCAGAAACGATACTGTAACAAATTCAATACAGACTTAAAAAAAAAAACTAAATTAAACCTTCTGGTCATAAAAGTTCCCCATTAAGAAAATAAATACCCAAGACTCTGGCTAAGAGAAAGTATTCTCAACAAAAATACACGAGAAAGAGTAACCCAGCAAGTGGGCACCTGGTCTTTGCACAACAGAAAGAATAAATACAGAGGCAAGAGTCTTTTGAAGGAAGAGAAATGGCTATTCTGCAAAGCCAAGCAAGGAGACAGACAGCAATGCTCAGATATCTCCCCATCATCTTTCTGAGTGTAGTATTAATTGTGGAAGCAGAGAGTAGAAGGGAGAGGAGGCTTGGGAGTGATTGGTGGAAAGTAATTCTAAATTTCAGGAGTTCTTTGTGCAGGTGAGACTGTCCATCATACTTTTTATTGATCACATGTACAGATTCAGAAATATTTTTGTGTTGTGTTGCATGCTGTGAGCTTTCAGCCTACGGCATCTAAAGTTCACTATTGTCATTCTAAGTCCCTCAATACACCTGTGCAAGCTCAGTGGGCTGTCAGCAAATTGCTTCTGTGGGTTCCCGATTGTTCTACAAAAGCTTGGGGGCTCTCAGTTAATCATTTTGTTTCATTTTTGCTTCTATTTCAGGGGCCTTGAGTGTGCAAGATGCAAGATGTGGTTATAAAGAGATTTATTTTTGCTGCCAGATTATATAAAACACTGTCAATGAGAAATTAATCAGTTGATCTAAGAAAGGAATGAAAAATTGTATTCCAGCCAAACTGAGAATCATAACCAGGTAACAGATTCTCAGGAAGCTCTGAGAACAGTTCTGTCAATTAGAATTCAAAGCACAGTTATATGGATTTTTTTCAGACGGAGGGGCTGTACGTTAAATGACATGTTAATGACAATTTACATACTCCAAATCTGTAAGTACAAACTAGTGGGTTATTGTGGTCCCATACAAGATCAAGAAGGAATGTTATCTTAAAAGGACTTTTTCTTTAATCTTTTAATGAAATATAGTTGATTTACAACTTTGTGTTAGTTTCAGATATACAGTAAAATAATTCATTATATATATATTTTCATTTATTTTACATTATAGTTCATTGCAAGATATTGAATATAGTTCCCTGTGCTATACAGTAGGTCCTTGCTTTTATTTTATACATAGTAGTGTGTATCTATTAATCCCAAATTCCTAATTTATCCCTCTTCCTTTTTCCCTTTTGATAACCATAAGTTGTTTTCCGTGCCTGTGAGTTTATATCTGTCAATAAATTAATTTGTATCATTTTTAAAGATTCCACGTGTAGGTGATATCATACGTTTGTCTTTTTCTGTCTGACTTACTTCACTTAGCATTATCATCTCTAGACCCATTCATCTTGCTGCAAATGGCATTATTTCATTCTTTTTTATGGCTGAATCCATTGTGTTAAATAGTATAGTGTTGGGTGTTTTAAATAGTACAAAACTTCTGGAAAACTGTTCGGCAATTTTTATGAAGTTAAGCATATACTGATCATACTTCTCAACTCAGCAAGTGCACTCCTAGGTACAATAACTCGTACTTGCAATAACCCCAAACCGGATATAGAGCAGTACACCAACAAAAAAGCAGAGTAACAAATGTGGTATAGTCATACAGTTAAATAAGGCTGCTGCTGCTAAGTCGCTTCAGTCATGTCTGACTCTGTGTGACCCCATAGACTCCAGCCCACCAGGCTTCCCTATCCCTGGGATTCTCCAGGCAGGAACACTGGAGTGGGTTGCCATTTCCTTTTCCAAAGCATGAAAGTAAAAAGTGAAAGTGAAGTCGCTCAGTCGTGTCCAACTCTTAGCAACCCCATGGACTGCAGCCTACCAGGCTCCTCCGTCCATGGATTTTCCAGGCAAGAGTACTGGAGAGGGGTGCCATTGCCTTCTCCAGTTAAATACTACTCAATAATAAAAAGGAACAAAGGCTGAAACATCCAACAACATGGGTGAATCTTGAGATTTGCTGCTCTAAATTTCACCAAAACTATGCTGAATGAGAGAAGAGAGACCCACAAAGTCCTTATTGTAAGATTCTATTTATATAATGCTCTGGAGCAGGCAAAACAGATTATGCTATCTTCAGGCAGGGTTTTAACTGGGAAGGAACAGAGGAAAATTTCCGTGGTGATGAAAGCATTCTGTGCCTTACATGCATTATATGCATTTGTTAAAACCTTGACAGACACAATTGATATTTTGGTATTTCCCTGTATGCAAATTATATTCAACAAAAATACATTAAAAATTTTTTTCAGTCATATTTTTGATCCAAGAGGCATGACCTGATACGTTTCCCCCTCTGTGGAGTTAATGTGGCTGGATTTAAGTTATTATTTTAAAAAGTTTTAAAATGTCTTTTTCCCCCAAAGACTTCAGGGATTTAAATAATTCATGTTCCCAGATATGCGCCCAACTTTAAATTGAACTAAGCATACTTAGTGTGTGAAGACCATTCCTAGCAGGTGTAAAGCAACTGTACAGTGGGCAAGTGTCTGAGCATTACAAGAAACCTGACTAATGGATTCATTGTCACACAGAGCATGATTTTACAGAGTTTCAAAGGTGTTAAAAGCTTTTAAACCAGGGGACTTATTTGCTATTTTGCTGGGATGCCTTAAACAACGAGTTATTCTAAAATATTTAGTTGACATATATTTACTAAGACACAGAGGACATAGCCCTACCCCCCCAGAGCCACTTTGCAAATACTAATATAGTGCTGAGACTAATTTGCTAACAAACATATCAATCTCATTTATTTAATTTAGTTTTGTCCTTGTAAGTCCTTGGATCTAGAGCCTCATTTAAGTAATATGCTTTTGATTAATACCTTGAAGGCTAATGGTAAAAATCACATGAAAAATATTTACTACAGATTTTAAAAATTGGCTAAGTCATATTCTTTATTCAAATATAGTTCCAGATTATACTTGATTATTATTTTTAAAAATTCTATTCTCAAAAAACTATGAATATTTTAAAATAATCTATGAGAAAAAAACTTGAAAAATAATTTATTCTTCCCTGGTGGCTCAGAGGTTAAAGCGTCTGCCTCCAATTCGGGAGACCCAGGTTCGATCCCTGGGTTGGGAAGATCCCCTGGAGAAGGAAATGGAAATCCCTCCAGTATTCTTGCCTGGAGAATCCCATGGATGGAGAAGCCTAGTAGGTTACAGTCCATGGGGTAGCAAAAAGTCGGACACAACTGAGTGACTTTACCTCACCTTACCTCTACCTCATATATCACTTTAGTGTATATCTGAAAGTACGACAACTTTGTAAATCAACTATACTTCAATTAAAAAAAATTATCCTCAAAAGATGGTAATTTGATACCATTGAAAACACTTAGGAGCTCCATTTTTAGGTCCATAAAGCAGGCAGAGCTACTAAGACTTCATTAAGATATTAGTCAAAGAAGAGACCAAAGTAAGAAATATTTAGAGGACAGAGTCCATAGGACTTGGTGACTATGGGTCCTTAAAGATTCGAAATGGAGAATTATTCTCAAATTTTTGACAAGAATCAAACTATTTGACTTAGCGAACTGTGTTAAAACTTACTAATGATGCACATTTAAAAAAATTCAAGTATGAAAATGGAGATGGGTAACTGCATTTGTCCATTTCAACTTCTAGGGTTGATATCAGGAGGCATATGCAAGAGGCCTACATATCTCAAAGGACCCCTACACATATTGAAGGCACAAACCATAAGGAAACGAATATGGTGATGGGTAGCTTTTGCAGACCTCATCTTAAGAAACTGGAAGTTTTTACGTAGTTCTTCCTTTCTGTGCCAACCATGAGTTCTTGTATGTTTATGGCTGTTGATGCATATTGGGGATAAGCACTTTGCATTTGATCTCTACGCTGGTCAGTTCAGTCACTCAGATGTGTCCAACTCTTTGCAACCTCATGGACTGCAGCACGCCAGCCTTCCCCTGTCCATCACCAACTCCTGGAGTTTATTCAAATTCATATCCATTGAGTTGGTGATGCCATCCAACCATCTCATCCTCTGTCATCCCCTTCGCCTCCTGCCTTAAATCTTTCCCCGCATCAGGGTCTTTTCCAGTGAGTCAGTTCTTCACATCAGGTGGCCAAAGTATTGGAGTTTCAGCTTCAGCATCAGTCCTTCCAATAAATATTCAGGACTGGTTTCTTTTAGGATTGACTGGTTGGATTTCCTTGCAGTCCAAGGGACTCTCAGGAGTCTTGTCCAACACCACAATTCAAAAGCATCAATTCTTCAGCACTCCACTTTCTTTATAGTCCAACTCTCACATCCATACATGATACTGGAAAAACCATAGCTTTGACTAGACAGACTTTTGTTGGCAAAGTAATGTCTCTGTTGGCAAATCAGTCTCATCACTGCTACTCTTTGGTTAGATTTAATGCCAGAACCAAGAGTCCATTTGAGAGATATTGGCAAACACTAGCATTAAATAGATTCAGATTTTCTGCATATTTTCAACTAGAACATAAAACTGTGTCTCCCGGGCCATTCTGTACATTTTATCAACAGACGGTATCACAGTCGATTGCTGTGCTCTTGTACCAGCGTATAAAATCTAAAGCAGCCATCCAAGGGTGCATTAAATATAGAATGCCTGAGTCATTCTGTCTTACATGGAAACATATGGGAATCTTTGCTTCCTAATAAAGAAAACAATGGGGGTGGAGGCTGTTACCATGGGATTAATCTGAATCACAAGGCTTTCAGACTCGGCAAGCAGCTTGAAATGTGCAACAGTTTTAGGTTGTTAACTTTCAAGCAAAATGGAATTTTGGAGCAGGAGTATTCATCCCCCCTCCCAAATTTCTAAAATTCTCAATTCCTCATTGACCCCTGATGCCCAGATGATCTCCTCAGCTTAACATTAAGCTCCTTTAGACAATATTTTATTAATCATGTTCAGTACACACTTTATTTCTCTGAAGACTAAGCCCAGTTTACTACCAAATTTTAGCCATCTCCCACCCCCCGCACCCCACCCCCGCCCACACAAAGTCCAGAATGAATGTACTTGATTTCACCTTCCCATTTGAATCTTTTAGTGTCAGTCTGATGTGAATAAGGCCATTTGATTCTATCTCTGAACTAAATTGTATTTGGATTTGGGGACAGAAATGCAAGAACAGAGAGTAAGTGTTTTGTAACTGGGATGATTCTTCAATTCCAGAGGTTCTATATGTGCCTTAAGGACAACTGAATGGGTGGCATCATGTTCATGGAACAGAATTTGGGGAGTTACACTGTTTCTACTTAGGAAAGTGCAGAGAAGTGAAAGAATATGTCTTCCTTCATAGATGTAAACTTACAGAATTTCATCCTCTGTGAATCTATGCAGACTCAATATTAAATCCATAGGTTAGAGAGTAGAGCTGATTTGTACATGCTGATCTCTCTCCCTTCCTCCTTTTCTCCTTCCCTCCTTCTCTTCCTTTCCCCTTTCCCTGCTTCCTCTCTTTCTTCTTCCCTCCCTTTTTCTCCCTCCCTCCATCCTTTCCCTTTCTCCTTTTGTCTGTTCTTCCCTCCATCCTTCCTTCCTTAGTGATTAAGGACGACTAAGGTGTTCATCTGTGGCTTGATACTGTTGGTACATCATTGAGACCTTTAAGTCAGTTCCAACCCAATGGTCCAAAACCTTCGTTTGTCACTAAAACCAAAATAAAGCTTTAGGGCTTCTCTAGTCCATATTGCCTATCTTTGAAATTCTGGATATGAATCTCATTGATGGCATGATTTACTGTCTTCTAGTTCTAAGTATTGAGAAGCAGTTTCTTTTCATGGCACCCCCTCCAGTACTCTTGCCTGGAGAATCCCATGGATGGAGGAGCCTGGAAGGCTGTAGTCCACGGGGTCGCTGAGGGTTGGACACGACTGAGTGACTTCACTTCACTTTTCACTTTCATGCATTGGAGAAGGAAATGGCAACTCACTCCAGTGTTCTTGCCTGGACAATCACAGGGACAGGGGAGCCTGGTGGGCTGCCATCTATGGGCTCGCACAGAGTCGGACACGACTGAAGCGACTCAGCAGCAGCAGCAGCAGCAGTAGTCACATAATCAGTGCCCTCTAATGAAAGAGAAAAATTTATTCCTTCCTTAAGTATTCATAATTTAAAATAATGAATTCCAAACAGTTGGACCTCAGGAACATATTTAGTCAGAACATGCAATTCTAAGTTAGAGTATGGAAAATGTTGGCTAAAGTTGAAATGATCACAAAATATTATTTAACTCTCACAAATCCTTAGGAATTGACTTATAGCAGATAGTTTTATTTTCCTGAAAATATATACTCCCTATTCTACCCACTCATCAACCACCTGCAGTTTCTTGGTCATCCATGCCAGTCTTGATGGCAATACCAACATGGCTCAGTTCTGTTTATGAGAATTCAATGGATGGGAGCATAAGATGTTCAAGCTATAAACAATGGAAAGAAGAGAACAGAACTCTGCAGATAATGGGCTTCCATGGCATGTGTCTGATGCAGATTGTGGCCTAACAAATTTTTTTTTTTTCATGCATCTGAGGTTTAAATTCCAATGACCAAAAGTCTGCTTTTCTCTTCACTACAGGTGAGTAAATGCCAAGGCGCCCCCTTGAAACAGGATATATAAACCATCAGTTTCTTGTGAATGACTTTAAGGGAGTGAAATGAATATTTTACAGCCTTCTTGGGCAGGTTAACCATCAGAGGAAATTGACTGACTGAATAGTTGTTGGACTTTGGCTAGATGCTAGGTCCATCTGTTTGACATATGTGCTCTAGAGTGGAGAGTAAAATGATTTATATCTAGTGTTATAATAAGGTACTTTTATTATTTACAGTGAAAATTAATCACAAATCAATCCTTAATGCTGATGTGTGCATCTCTGTTAATATAAGAAACTTAAAAACTGTCAAAGCATCAACTCTCAGAGATTTTTCAGAGGTGCAGAAAATTTCAATAAATCCCAAATAAATAAATAGTACTCATATTTCTTGATTTTCATCACATTTGGGCCCATGTGTATAAGTCATATTTTTCTAGAAAGGAGGTTGAACTAAAGACGGACAATATGCTAATCAGTAGCTCCAAGATAGCTTTTGTATTTGAACTCCTACGAAGCCATGAATGCTTCGTTTATATAAAAATATACTATGTTAAAAAAAAAAACAACTGGGGCGGTAGGGGAGGGCCTCACTATACAGTATGTGGAATCTCAGCTCCTTGACCAGGGTTGAACAAGTGACCCCTGCACTGAAAACACGGAGTCTTAACCAATGGACCACCAGGCAGGTCCCTAGAACTCTTTATTTAGCTTCTAAATATAGACAGCCCAATCACTGTTGAAAGCTTCAAGGGAGTTTTTTGATACTCTAACAATGTAAATTCTGTGAGTATTATTATACAAAAGGCAGTGTTTCTGCTTAAAATGACATATCTCTTCAAATGTCCATTTTAAGGTCAAGCTCTATATTTTTATCCTGATATTTTTAAATTCCAAAGGATTTTAAGAAGTATTCTAGGTCAAAAGGAAGACTATGAAAGTTTCAAAGTACTAGCAATATTCTTATGGGAAGAATTAATGTGTCAAGCTAAGCATGGTATAAAAACCAGTGCAAAAACACCAAGTAGAACATAGGAGACTTTAGAAACAACCCAAAAGATGGCTAGTCTGTAGGAAGGATAAAATAGGAAACTGTGATAATGTAACTGGAAAATTAGTCTAATTTTTCACAGTGTAGACATGTTATATGAAGATATTTTCCTGTTTCTGTAGATAAGAAAACAAGGGAAAGAATGAACAAAGACACATGGAGAAAGAGGCATGTTCCTCTTCTCTATTATATACAAGGATTAAAACAGACATAATGGAAAGTTCTCAGTTTTCCCTTTCTCTCCTTTTTTTTCTTGTTTTTCGTTACCTCCATACATTCCTGCTCATACAAAACTGAAAGAAAAAAAAACCAAAAAACAGTTCTGGGAAAGTACAGGGATGGAATCCCACTAACAGTCCTGAGCAGAAGCACAAAACCTAGAAAGCCTCCACATTTCGCAGCAGTTAAGACTGAACTGACACCAGAGCCAACCGCAGGGACACGTTGTGTCCCAAGCTGTCGTCACCTTCTAAAACTCCGGACTGCTTTCACTCAGGGAGCTACACATCTTCATGTCTTCCTCATCCTTATCATCTGAATAAAGCCTTTAATCTTGGCCTGGGTCACTTTTTCTCTAGTCTATGAAAAAATGAAAAAAGACTACCTGAAAAGAATTCAGTATTGAGATTGCTGTAAAGAATCAAGGAAATGTGTAAGATACCTACGCCTGAAAAAGATTTTGATTATAAATTAAAAGATTTATTAATTTATGTGGTTTTTCTCAAGCCTAGGGACATAAGTTGAATACTTTAGCTCTTAAATTACGGATAAGCAGACTCTGACAATCATATCTGGCCTAAGTGAAAAGAGTATTAAACAAAAGGTTTTATTTGTGAGTGGAAGTCATGGAGTTCTTCACTCAGGTGAACAGCCCTATGCGAGCGTACCCATCTAAGACAGCACCTCTCAACACCTGCCAGATAACACTATGTAGAGGCCATAAGCCTAACAAGAGAGAGAAACTATCATCAAACTACATAGTTTTCTTCACTGTTGTGTAGTAAACCCATTCTTTAGATCTCTTCAGTGTAAAACCACTTAAAGCTTTTTAAAACTATGTAAAATTCCTTAAATTCATGGCACCATAATATTGCCATATTTAAACCCTTGTGGTCCTCATTCCAGGGTTTCATGAAGCTCACAAGAGTTTCTAAAGAGCTTGGAAACCTCTAGGGCAAATATTGTGTTAGAAATTAAATCTCCCTCCACATTAAAAAGTGTTTCTGTATACTTGAGGCACTTAGATCTGTTTCCAAGCAGCTTAGTTGATACTATCTAGAGAAATAAATGGAGAAGGCAATGGCACCCCACTCCACTACTCTTGCCTGGAAAGTCCCATGGATGGAGGAGCCTGGTGGGCTGCAGTCCATGGGGTTGCTAAGAGTCAGCACGACTGAACGACTTCACTTTCGCTTTTCACTTTCATGCATTGGAGAAGGAAATGGCGACCCACTCCAGTGTTCTTGCCTGGAGAATCCCAGAGACATAGGAGCCTAGTGGATTGCCATCTATGGGGTCGCACAGAGTCGGACACGACTGAAGCAACTTAGCAGTAGCAGTAGCAGTAGCAGCAGAGAAATAAAGGGGAAGATTCCATGAGACCCCGAGATATACAAATTTAGGAATTCATCTGCAATGTACTTGTGAGAATCAGGTTTGCCAATGCATTTTTTTGCAAGTCAGCACTGATTAAGCAATTCCAAATGTCTACTTAAAATGAAAGATTCCAGTTTGGCTGTATTCTAAGAGGCCCTGGAGAGTAAGTAGGAAATGAAAGACTATTCTAATGAAATGTATTTTATTAAGGTATGGATATTTTTTCCAATTGTAGGTTTACACTTCATTTGTTTTAGAAAATTAAAGTTTTAACCTAATTTAGGTGAGATGGTGAACTGCAATGAACAAACACATTTTTGATTCACCTCTAATTTTGGAAAAGTATTGATTCCATATTAAACTACACCAGGACATCATCAATGAAGAAATATTTCTCTCCTTATTTTCCTGTAATATTTTTGGTCTTGGTCTTGGGTGACATTATAGCAGCATGCAAAGCTGTAAAAGAGAGAGAACACCCATTGAGGGACTATTTCGTGCCAGAGTTGTTGCTTTTGAACTGTGGTATTAGAGAAGACTCTTCAGAGTCCCTTGGACTGCAAGGAGATCCAACCAGTCCATTCTGAAGGAGATCAGCCCTGGGATTTCTTTGGAGGGAATGATGCTGAAGCTGAAACTCCAGTACTTTGGCCACCTTATGCAAAGAGTTGACTCATTGGAAAAGACTCTGATGCTGGGAGGGATTGGGGGCAGGAGGAGAAGGGGACGACAGAGGATGAGATGGCTGGATGGCATCACCGACTCGATGCACGTGAGTTTGAATGAACTCCGGGAGTTGGTGATGGACAGGGAGGCCTGGCGTGCTGCGATTCATGGCGTCGCAAAGAGTCGGACACGACTGAGCGACTGAACTGAACTGAATTGAACTGAAAGTTCAAGACGGACTTCCTGGTTGCCCAGTGGTTAAGACACTGCAGGGGGCACAGGTTGAATCCCTGATTGGGGAACTAAGATCCCACATGTCACATAGCCAAAAATAGAAAACAAAACAAAAATAAACTCTTGGGCATCCCTTGTAGCTCAGTTGGTAAAGAATCTGCCTGCAATGCAGGAGAATCTGGTTCTATCCCTGGGTCAGGCAGATCATTGGAGAAGGGTTAAGCTACTCACTTCAGTATTCTTGGGCTTCTTTTGGGCTCAGCTGCAATGCAGGAGACCTGGGTTCAATCCCTTGCTTGGGAAGATCCCTTGGAGAGGGGAAAGGCTACCCACTCCAGTATTCTGGCCTGGAGAATTCCATGGACTCAACATTCAGAAAACTAAGATCATGGCATCTGGTCCTATCACTTCATGGGAAATATATGGGGAAACAATGCAAACAGTGAGAGACTTTATTTTGCAGGGCTCCAAAATCACTGCAGATGGTGACTGCAGCCATGAAATTAAAAGATGCTTTCTCCTTGGAAGAAAAGCTATGGACAACCTAGACAGCATACTAAAAAGCAGACATAAAAAAAGAAAGCAGACATTACTTTGCCAACAAAGGTCTTTCTTGTCAAAGCTATGGTTTTTCCAGTGGTCATATATGGATGTGAGAGTTGGACTATAAAGAAAGCTGAGCACTAAAGAATTGATGCTTTTGAACTGTGGTTTTGGAGAAGACTCTTGAGAGTCCCTTGGACTGCAAGGAGATCTAACCATCCATCCTAAAGGAGATCAGTCTTGAATATTCATTGGAAAGACTGATGCTGAAGGTGAAGCTCCAATACTTTGGCCACCTGATGCAAAGAACTGACTCATTTGAAAAGACCTTGATGCTGGGAAAGATAGAAGGCAGGAGGAGAAGAGGACAACAGAGGATGAGATGGTTGGATGGCATCACCGACTTGTTGGACATGAGCTTGAGTAAACTTCTGTGTTGATGATGGACAGGGAAGCCTAGCATGCTGCAGTCCATGGAGTCACAAAGAGTTGGACACAACTGAGCAACTGAACTGAACTGAAAATTTAAGAGGCATTTTCCACAGTCTTTAACAGCATTAAGAAGTAGACATTATAATCTTAAAAGCATGATGCTCAGAAAGGCTTAATAACTCATCCCAGGAAACAAAGATGTAAAAATCAACATTGCAATCAAAACTTTTCTATTTAGGCACTAATTTGACGAGGACAAGATTGCTCATATGCTCAGTCATTTCAGTTGTGTCTGACTCTTTGTGACCCATGGATTGTAGCCCACCTGGCTCTTTGTTCATGGAATTCTCCAGGCAAGAATATGGGAGTGTGTTGTCATGCCCTCCTCCAGGGGATCTTCCTGACCCAGGTGAACCTGGTCTCCTGCATCTTCTTCATTGCAGGAGAATTCTTTACCACTGAGTCATGGGGAAGACTTGTCTTGACAAGGACAAGACTGAGTCTCTTGAAATGTGGATTTCCATTTTGTGTGTGTGTATGTGTGTGTGTGTGTTAGTTGCTCAGTCGTGTCAGACTCTATGTGACCTCATGGAGAATAGCCCACCAGGCTTCTCTATCCATGGGATTTTCCAGGCAAGAATACTGGAGTGGGTTGCCATGCCCTTCTCCAGGGGATCTTCCCAACCCAGGGATTGAACTCAGGTCTCCTACATTGTAAGCAGACTCTTCACCATCTGAGCCACAAGGGAAGCCTTCAGGTCAGTTCAGTTCAGTCGCTCAGTCTTGACAGACTCTTTCTGACCCCATGAATCACAACACGCCAGACCTCCCTGTCCATCACCGGCTCCTGGAGTTCACTCAAATACATGTCCATTGAGTTGGTGATGCCATCCAGCCATCTTATCCTCTGTCGTCCCCTTCTCCTCTTGCCCCCAATCCTTCCCAGCATCAGTATCTTTTCCAGTGAGTCAGCTCTTCACATGAGGTGGCCAAAGGACTGGAGTTTCAGCTTTAGAATCAGTCCTTTCAAAGAACACACAGGACTGATCTCCTTTAGGATGCACTGGTTGGATCCCCTTGCAGTCCAAGGGACTCTCAAGAGTCTTCTCCAACAGCACAGTTCAAAAGCATCAGTTCTTAGGCACTCAGCTTTCTTCACAGTCCAACTCTCACATCCATACATGACTGCTAGAAAAACCATAGCCTTGACTAGATGGACCTTTGTTGGCAAAGTAATGTCTCTGGTTTTTAATATGCTATCGAGGATGGTCATAACTTTCCTTCCAAGGAGTAAGCGTCTTTTAATTTCATGGCTGCAGTCACCATCTGAAGTGATTTTGGAGCCCCCAAAAATAAAGTCTGACATTGTTTCCACTGTTTCCCCATCTATTTCCCATGAAGTGATGAGACCGGATGCCATGATCTTCGTTTTCTGAATGTTGAGCTTTAAGCCAACTTTTTCACTCTGCTCTTTCACTTTCATCAAGAGGCTTTTTAGTTCCTCTTCACCTTCTGCCATAAGGGTGGTGTCATCTGCATATCTGAGGTTATTGATATTTCTCTTGGCAATCTTGATTCCAGCTGTGTTTCTTCCAGTCCAGTGTTTCTCCTGATGTACTCTGTATAGAAGTTAAATAGGCAGGGTGACAGTATACAGCCTTGACGTACTCCTTTTCCCATTTGGAACCAGTCTGTTGTTCCATGTCCAGTTCTAACTGTTGCTTCCTGACCTGCATACAGATTTCTCAAGAAGCAGATCAGGTGGTCTGGTATTCCCATCTCTTTCAGAATTTTCCACAGTTTATTGTGATCCACACAGTCAAAGGCTTTGGCATAGTCAATAAAGCAGAAATAGATGTTTTTCTGGAACTCTCTTGCCTTTTCAATGATTCAGCAGATGTTGGCAATTTTATCTCTGGCTCCTCTGCCTTTTCTAAAACCAGTTTGAACATCTGGAAGTTCACAGTTCATGTATTGTTGAAGCCTGGTTTGGAGAATTTTGAGCATTACTTTTCTAGACTGTGAGATGACTGCAATTGTGTGGTAGTTTGAGCATTCTTTGGCATGGCCTTTCTTTGGGATTGGAACAAAAACTGACCTTTTCCAGTCCCGTGGCCACTGCTGAGTTTTCCAAATTTGCTAGCATATTGAGTGCAGCACTTTTACAGCATTATCTTTTGGGATTTGAAATAGTTAAACTGGAATTCCATCACCTCCACTAGCTTTGTTCATGATGATGCTTTCTAAGGCCCACTTGACTTCACATTCCAGGATGTCTGGCTCTAGGTGAGTGATCACACCATCATGATTATCTTGGTTGTGAAGGTCTTTTTGTACAGTTCTTCTGTGTATTCTTGCCACCTCCTCTAAATATCTTCTGCTTCTGTTATGTCCATACCATTTCTGTCCTTTATCGAGCCCATCTTTGCATGAAATGTTTGCTTGGTGTCTCTAATTTTCTTGAAGAGATCTCTACTTTCCCATTCTGTTGTTTTCCTCTATTTCTTTGCATTGATGGCTGAGGAAGACTATCTTATCTCTTCTTGCTATTCTTTGGAACTCTGCATTCAGATGCTTATATTCTTTCTTTTTCTCCTTTGCTTTTCACTTCTCTTCTTTTCATAGCTATTTTAAGGCCTCCTCAGGCAGCCATTTTTCTTTTTGTATTTCTTTTCCATGGGATGGTCTTGATCCCTGTCTCCTGTACAATGTCATGAACCTCATTCCATAGTTCATCAGGCACTCTATCTATCAGATCTAGGCCCTTAAATCTACTTCTCACTTCCACTGTATAATCATTAGGGATTTGATTTAGGTCCTACCTGAATGGTCTAGTGGTTTTCCCCACTTTCTTCAATTTAAGTCTGAATTTGGCAATAAGGAGTTCATGATCTGAGACACAGTCAGCTCCTGGTCTTGTTTTTGCTGACTGAATAGAGCTTCTTCTCTTTGGCTGCAAAGAATGTAATCAGTCTGATTTCAGTATTGACCATCTGGTGATGTCCATGTGTAGAGTCTTCTCTAATGCTGTTGGAAGAGGATGTTTGCTATGACCAGTGCATTTTCTTGGCAAAACTCTATTAGCCTTTGCCTTGCTTCATTCTGCATCCCAAGGCCAAATTTGCCTGTTACTCCAGGTGTTTCTTGACTTCCTACTTTTGCATTCCAGTCCCCTATAATGAAAAAGGATATCTTTTTGGGTGTTAGTTCTAAAAGGTCTTGTAGGTCTTCATAGAACCATTCAACTTCAGCTTCTTCAGCGTTACTTGTTGGGGCATAGACTTAGATTACCGTGATACTGAATGGTTTGCCTTAGAAACGAACAGAGATCATTCTGTCGCTTTTGAGATTGCATCCAAGTACTGCATTTTGGACTCTTTTGTTGACTATAATGGCTACTCCATTTCTTTTGAGGGATTCCTGCCTACAGTAGCAGATGTAATGGTCATCTGAGTTAAATTCACCCATTTCAGTCCATCTTAGTTCGCAGATTCCTAGAATGTTGACGTTCACTCTTGCCATCTCCTGTTTGACCACTTCCAATTTGCCTTGATTCATGGACCTAACATTCCAGGTCCCTATGCAATATTGCTCTTTACAACACTGGACCTTGTTTCTATCACCAGTCACATCCACAACTGGGTATTGTTTTTGCTTTGGCTCCATCCTTTCATTCTTTCTGGAGTTATTTCTCCACTTATCTCCAGTAGCATATTGGACACCTACTGACCTGGGGAGTTCATCTTTCAGTATCCTATCATTTTGCCTTTTTATGCTGTTCCTGGGGTTTTCAAGGCAAGAATACTGAAGTGGTTTGCCATTCCCTTCTCTAGTGGACCACATTCTGTCAGACCTCTCCACCATGACCCGCCTGTCTTGGGTGGCTCCACAGGGCATGGCTTAGTTTCGTTGAGTTAGACAAGGCTGTGGTTCGTGTGATTAGATTGACTAGTTTTCATATATATATATATATATATATATATATATTTATATACACAGAAACACACATATATAATTGAAATTATAGTATGTACAGTTATACCACATAGTTATAATAGTATACATATTAAAGTTATAATTTTCCCTATTTGATAGAAAATTATGTCTCCTGTCAAATCCATAACAAATAATCCTGATTGTCAGGTAGCTCACCTCCTATTGATCAGGCATCTTCCCTTCTACTGCTCTACCATCCTCAGCACTTGGCTTCTGAGGTTTTCCTGCTAGCTGCTTCAAGATGGCAGGAGGAGAAAGAGCAGGCAAGGTGTCTTCTCTCTATAAAGTTGTTCCACATTTAACAAACCATTTAGGCATGCACTTAATTGGCATTGATTATATTCACAGTGTTGTGAAATTATTAGCACTATTTCCAAAATTTTTAAATATTTTTAAAGGGTTGTAAAAACGGACAATAAAAAGAATATGCTACAGACTGTATGTTGCTCTCTAAGTCTAAAATATTTACTACCTGGGCCTTTACATAAAAGTTTACAGATACTTGCTCTAGACTCAAACAACTGTCTAAAACAAATGCCCTTTGGGCAAAAAGACTCCAAATATCTGATCCACCTCTTAGTCTGTGGACCCTGGATAGTATTTGTTTGTTCGCTTTACAAAAGGTTGTTTTTTAAGAGAGATTATATGTTCACAGCAAAAATGAGAAGAAACTATGGAGATTTCCCATATAACTTCTCTCTCCAGAAATGCATAACCTTCCCTATTATTAATATATCCCACCAGAGTAGGACATTTGTTACAACTGATGAACATACACTGATACTTCATAACCACAAAAGAATTCATAATTTACCCTGGAATTCATCTTGTTATTGCACATTCTGTGGGTTTGGACAAACGTATAATGACATGTATACATCATTATATATCATACGGAGTATTTAAAATTAACCACATATCAAAACTGGTAGTTCAGTTCAGTCGCTCAGTCATGTCCGACTCTTTGTGACCCCATGAATCTCTGCACGCCAGGCCTCCCTGTCCATCACCAACTCCCAGAGTTCACTCAGACTCATGTCCATCGAGTCAGTGATGCCATCCAGCCATCTCATCCTCTGTCGTCCCCTTCTCCTCCTGCCCCCAGTCCCTACCAGCATCAGAGTCTTTTCCAATGAGTCAACTCTTCACATGAGATGGCCACAGTACTGGAGTTTCAGCTTTAGCATCATTCCTTCCAAAGAAATCCCAAGGCTGATCTCCTTCAGAATGGACTGGTTGGATCTCCTTGCAGTCCAAGGGACTCTCAAGAGTCTTCTCCAACACCACAGTTCAAAAGCATCAATTCTTCAGCGCTCAGCCTTCTTCACAGTCCAATTCTCACATCCATACATGACCACAGGAAAAACCATAGCCTTGACTAGATGGACCTCAGTCGGCAAAGTAATGTCTCTGCTTTTGAATGTGCTCTCTAGGTTGATCATAACTTTTCTTCCAAGGAGTAAGCATCTTTTAATTTCATGGCTGCAGTCACCATCTGCAGTGATTTTGAAGCCCCCAAAATGAAGTCTGACACTGTTTCCACTGTTTCCCCATCTATTTCCCATGAAGTGATGGGACCAGATGCCATGATCTTTGTTTTCTGAATGTTGAGTTTACACCAACCTTTTCACACCCCATGAACAGTATGAAAAGGCAAAATGATAGGATACTGAAACAGGAACTCCCTAAGTCAGTAGGTGCCCAACATGTTACTGGAGATCAAGACTGGTAAGTGCATGATACATTGCTTCAGTCATGTCCGATTCTTTGAGACCCTATGGACTGTAGCCCACCAGGCGCCTCTATGGGATTTTCCAGACAAGAATACTAGAGTGAGTTGTCATGCTCTCCTCCAGGGGATCTTCCTGACCTAGCGATCAAACCCATGTCTCTTACATGGATGCAGCCAAAGAAGAACTCAGAGAATCATATACCTAAATGCATTCACTAGAGAACAAAACAAAACCTTGAGATAAGTAAAATAATTTTTATTTTTAAAATACGAAAAGGAGCAGAAAATCAGCATCTTCTTCCAAGTTGAATGGCAGAATCAATAGTGATGAAAATAGAGGACTTTCAGTTAAGGTACTGGAAAATCATTACTCAGAAAACCTCATACTGCTTATAGCTAAAAATGTTGACTAAATTACTTTATGGATTTTCTTGGAAAGTATAAAATAATTGACACTGCCTTTTGATGAAAGTGGAAGAGGAGAGTGAAAAAGTTGGCTTAAAGTTCAACATTCAGAAAACGAAGATCATGGCGTCCAGTCCCATCACTTCATAGGAAATAGATGGGGAAACAGTGGAAACAGTGTCAGACTTTGTTTTTGGGGGCTCCAAAATCACTGTGGATGGTAACTGCAGCCATGAAATTAAAAGATGCTTACTCCTTTGGAAGAAAAGTTATGACCAACCTAGATAGTATATTCAAAAGCAGAGACATTAATTTGCCGACTAAGGACTGTCTAGTCAAGGCTATGGTTTTTCCAGTAGTCAAGTAGGGATGTGAGAGTTGGACTGTGAAGAAGGCTGAGTGCCGAAGAATTGATGTTTTTGAACTGTGGTGTTGGAGAAGACTCTTGAGAGTCCCTTGGACTGCAAGGAGATCCAACCAGTCCATTCTGAATGAGATCAACCCTGGAATTTCTTTAGAAGGAATGATGCTAAAGCTGAAACTCCAGTACTGTGGCCATCTCATGTGAAGAGTTGACTCATTGGAAAAGACTCTGATGCTGGGAGGGATTGGGGGCAGGAGGAAAAGGGGACGACAGAGGATGAGATGGCTGGATGGCATCACTGACTCCATGGATGTGAGTCTGAGTGAACTCCAAGAGATGGTGATGAACAGGGAGGCCTGGCGTGCTGCGATTCATGGGGTCGCAAAGAGTCTGACACGACTGAGCGACTAAACTGAACTGAGTGAGAAATTATCAGAAAAAGTGAAAGGGAAAACAAAGCAAAGATTCTAGAAATAAAGGCAGAGGCCAGAAATTATTTTGCTTTATGAGTGTTTACCACTTCTAAAGTTTTAAAATTTGTGCTTAGGTCCATAAAATTTAAAGGGGCAAAATAGTCATCAAAATCCGTGGTATGCACAAGATGGGGAGTATAATGTATATTTTAGTGTAGACTTCCTCCACAATAATTAACAAGATGGACTTCTTAAGTAAGCCAATGGTCATAGTCTGGTGACAATGGGAAACACAAGCCTTGAAGCTGGTGCTAAACTGTCCTGACTAGTAAAACCTTTAGGAAACCTTGTAAAACATTTGTACATCCTCTCCAGACACAGCTTTCTCTTCCTAGACCTCAAATCACTTCTCCAAATAAGTTCTTAAGAATAATGAGCAGCAGAAACTTAGAGATATCTCAGCATTTCAGAACACAAGATTTTATGAGCAAGAGTCAACTGACAAAAATTGAATGGAAAACCATCTCCTGGAACTTGCTCAAACTCACGTCGTTGAGTTGGTGATGCCATCCAACCATCTCGTCCTCTGTCATCCCCCTCTCCTCCTGCCTTCTATCTTTCCCAGCATCAGGGTCTTTTCAAACAAGTCAGCTCTTCACATCAGGTGGCCAAAGTATTGAAGTTTCAGTATCAGTCCTTCCAATGAATATTCAGGACTGATTTCCTTTAGGATGGATGGTTTGATCTCCTTGCAGTCCAAGGGACTCTCAAGAGTCTTCTCCAACACCACAGTTCAAAAATATGGTCTACCTCTCACATCCATACATGACTACTGGAAAAACCACAATTTTAACTACACAGACACTTGTTGGCAAAGTAATGTCTCTTCTGTCTAGGCTGGTCATAGCTTATTTTCCAAGGAGCAAGTGTCTTTTAATTTCATGGCTACAGTCACCATCTGCAGTAATTTTGGAGCCCAAGAAAACAGTCTGTCACTGTTTCCATTGTTTCCCCATCTATTTGCTATTAAGTGATAGGACTGGATGCCATGATCTTAGTTTTTTGAATGTTGAGCTTTAAGCCAACTTTTTCACTCTCTTCTTTCACTTTCATCAAGAGGCTCATTAGTTTCTCTTTGCTTTCTGCCATAAGGGTGGTGTCATCTGCATATCTGAGGTTATTGATATTTCTCCCTACAATCTTGATTCCAGCTTGTACTTCATCAGTAGTAATTATGAAAATAATGCAAATCAAAACATAATATTCTTTTCTTCATTAAATTTGGGAAAGTTTTAAAATGTTGATAATAAATTGGAATAGTGTTGGAAAAATTAGCATTCTCAGACACTATTGATGGTGCTGAATATTGTTATTCCAAAAGTGTGTTTGCCAAGATCTCTCAGAATTTAAAACTCACATATGGCACAGTAATTTCATTTCTAAATTTTTTCTATATAGTCACACCAAAGTATGCCAAGGTGATTACATCAACATTCTTTGCATTATTATATATAAAAGACAAAGCTAGAACTGCCCAGATATTCATCCTAAGAGAATGGTCAAATCTATCATCATACTCTTGTTCATTAGCTTTCTAAAGTAGCCATAAGAAGAAATGAGATAGATTTGAATGTCTTGATATGCAAGGAAATCAAAGCACTTTTAATATGAAAAAACAGGGAGCAAAATAGAGGTAAATTATACTGTGATACAAAAAATTGTATACATTTTTAAGTGAATCTATTTTTAGAGTAATACATGAAAAGCGTTAACCATGATCACCTCTGAGGAGAAGAACCAGGAGTCTGAGGGAGAAGGAAAACTTTTACTTATTGTTTATACTGGTTTTTGCTTTTTTAAAAAATAGATGTGTGTATTGGCATGCTGTGGGTCATGGATCACAAAGAGTTGGACACGACTGAACAACTGAACTGAACTGATTAATATATATATATCTCATTTAAAGAAATTAAAACATTTATTTTACACAATCATCTTAAAATTTAATTCTTAATAATTTCAAACATAGTTTTAACTAATTTATTTATGTGAAACAATTTATTTAAAACAACGAAAACCCTAATTTCCCTCTTAAATAGTCCTCTGTAGACAAACCCAAGCAAGTGTCACTCTATCCTCAGGGTCTATGTGCTCCTTGGGGACAGAAATATAAGAGCTCAGAGTCTGTAATGATTCTTGAACTTCTTTCACTGCAAACTTGCAGTCATTACATTTACAGAAATCTCAGGTTAGATAACAATTAGTATTTTTCTTCAGGAAACAAGAGTAGAGTTTTTAATTGTTCACCTGGTGGAAAGTACACAATCTGCTTATTCAACATTTTTATATTCTCCCCAGTGACTAAGCTTTCAATCTGTTCTTTATTAACTTTTATTGGCTCCTAATTTGAAATGTTATCTCTTTTTAAGGTTACACTTCCTTTAATCAAGAAAACTATACCAATGTTCCTATGCTGAACTAGAAATTAATTTTGTGGTTTATGAAAAATTACGTAGATATTGTCTCCATTTAGGTTTTCTTTGTTTTTAATGTGAGTATTTTTCCTCTAAAAATCTACTTTTGTAAAGCCAGTCCTTATCATTGTTCTGAGTGAAATCACATGGTGACTCTAATTTGAGCTGATTCCTGTAAGCAAGAAAAAGATTACCATACACCCAAATCAGCAGTCTGGTCCTGTCCTGCAGCCCCGCCCCCCAACACCCACCAAACAACTCCCTTCTCAGCCCTATGCCTCTGGGTGTGGTCTTCTGATTTTCACTGTTACCACTTACAGCCTTGGGCTTCAGTGGTACAAAAACAGTTTCCCAAATGATTTCCAAACTCAATCCACCCTTCAGTAATTACATTTGTAGATAATGGAAAAGAAACCATTAACTCAGAGTGCTTTTAAGTCATAATTAATTGCACATGCAAATGCACTGCTAAATTTGGATGCTCAATTAGATAGCTAATTGCATCGAAAATGAAAATGTGCCCTTAAATTGACGACCGTGGGCCCTGGCCCACCTGTGTGCATCTTCTTGCTTAAACAAGCAGATATCCTTTCTCCATACAACTGTAGGTATGGAAAGGGGTTGGGGGAGGGAAGTACCATCTGCAGAAAGCGGAAGATGTATCCAATCATAACTGTCACACAGTCTATTTCAAACCAGAGCCTCTGAAGATGAAGCGCCCTGGGGATCCCAGGAGTTTTAGGTGTTCTTTGGAAGGACTGATAGTGAAGCTGAAACTCCAGTACTTTGGCCACCTCATGCAAAGAGTTGACTCATTGGAAAAGGCTCTGATGCTGGGAGGGATTGGGGGTGGGAGGAAAAGGGGACGACAGAGGATGAGATGGCTGGATGGCATCACTGACTCGATGAACGTGAGTCTGAGTGAACTCCGGGAGTTGGTGATGGACAGGGAGGCCTGGTGTGCTGTGATTCATGAGGTCGCAGAGCGTCGGACACGACTGAGTAACTGAACTGAACTGAACTGAAAAACATTCAACTCATAAAGGAAATGCTGTGCTTATACAATAGTTCTCTCTTTGAAAGCACAGGAGGTGCTTTCCATGAGCCTTTAAGTCCCTGTACCCACTACAATACTCTTGCCTGGAAAATCCCATGAACGGAGGGGCCTGATAGGCTACAGTCCATGGGGCTGTGAAGAGTTGGACACAACTGAGCGACTTCACTTTCAACTTTCACTTTCATGCATTGAAGAAGGGTATGGCAACCCACTCCAGTGTTCTTGCCTGGAGAATCCCAGGACGGTGGAGCCTGGTGGGCTGCCATCTACGGGGTCGCACAGAGTCAGACATGACTGATGCAACTTAGCAGCAGTACCTTGAACCTTCTGTGATAAGCTAGTGGTTCAATTAGAAAATTTAAATAATTACAATCAACATTATTACTAATAGATAGGCTGCCTTATATTTTACATATACTTGCTCATCACATCACAATTCCATGAGATAAATGGGAAATGTACATCTATGCACATGTTAAGCACAGTAAGCTATGATTCAGAAAAGTGAAATGATTTATTTCCCCAGAAAGTCAATAACAGGAAAGAAACTGCCCTATTTTAGGACAGCCTGGTGGTCTTTCATGAAAATGGTAGTGAGTGCTAAAAATATATGTTGCAAAATAAATTAGCCTAAAATCTCTAGCATGCTAAGATAAATTTGAAAATTTTGAGATGATTTTGTCAGTTAAAGCATAGGCAATCTTAAGAGCAAAAGTAGTATGTTAGGCAGAATAATGGCCCCTCAGAGATACCCATGTGGAACCCTTAACCTGTGAACATGTTAAGTGTGTTCAGTCGAGTCCAACTCTTTGTGACCTCTTTGGACTGTAGCCCTCTAGGCTTCTATGTCCATAGGATTTTCCCCTCAAGAATGTTGGAGTGGGTTGCCATTTCCTCCTCCAGGACGTCTTCCTGGCCCAGGGATCAAACCCAAGAATCCTGTGTCTCCTGCGTGGCAGGCAGCTTCTTTACCTCTAAGCCACTGGGGAAGCCCTGCGAGCATGTCAGGTTACGCTGAAAAGAGAAATTAAGGTTTATGATCAACTCATCTTTACATAGGACCTTAAAATAAGTCCTGGATTATATGATGGACCCAGTGTAATCACAAGAGTCCTTAACAGTGGAAAAGGGAGATGAATGGAGTCAGAGACAGACAGGACTGTGAGTTATGTCTCATAGTCACAAACAGATGCAACACTCCTGGGTTCGAAAATGGAGAAAAGAAGCTGTGAGCAGGGAATATGGGAGATTTCAAGGAACTGGAAGAGGCAAGGAGATCCATTTGCTCCTCAGACCTGCCCCCCGAAAAGAACATAGCCCTGCTGACATCCTGATGTGAGCCTAGTGACATCCGGGTCAGAATTCTGACCTCTAGAATTGTAAGATAGAAATGTGTACTATTTTAAGCCAGTAACCTTGCAGTAATTAGTTATGGAAGCAAATTAAAAACTAACACAACTTGCGTCTAAAACGTACACAGCTGAACTGCAAACAAATGCATGTAGAATAAATGAACGATGTCTCCTAGGTGCTGTGACTCTGTCAGGGTGACATAGCTACACGTGGCATTTGCCTCTCAATCCATCTCACCCCATTAGTTCTCAGAAACCATTCCTGACCTTTGTCTGAGCGTTTCTCTCATTTATTGAAATCGCTGGTTAGAAGAGATTCACAAGCCCTTGTTTTGCAAAGACAATTGTTTCTGTTTTTCATTTTATCCAAATAATACGTGTCAGGCTCTGTCAGTGGAGGTCCACTGCATGCTGAAATAAACTACTTTGATGGCTGACTCTCCAATTCTCTTTTAAACACCAGATGTGGTATGTTGAATTGATTTCTCACTTATTTTTGAGAGATGTGAAACGTGACATAAAGCTTTGCTTGAGGATATAAGTGGGGTAAAAGAAGCCTGATTTGCTTTCAGTTAGATTGAATTGCAACTTGAAATTAATGGCTATCATTATTAGAGTAAAACTGGGAGGAAAAATAGAATTTTGTTGATTCTAAGACAGCTTTTGTATGTCAACATATTAGGAATCAACAGTCATCATAGGGTCAAGGGTATCTTAGCATTATTTCCACCAGGTGGATGTGGACAACTTGGTGATGACTGTTCTTCTTTGTCATCACTTCCATTAATTTACTGATATGTACATTGTCTCCTACTGCAGATGACGTTTAATTGGTATTGAATGTAAGTTGGCATGGAAGCAAGAAGACACAGACACAGAGCAGGGCATAAACTTGCTCTTGGTGACACAAATATTCATTACTGGTGGAATAACTGAAATTTTACATTTTTTAAAACAGAGCAAAAACCAAGGACTTAAGAGATAAAATATTGATAAGTAATGAAGTATATTATGTTTTTCTAATGAGATATGTGCAAAAGGATTGAAAGATGAGGGAGGGAATAAATTGGGAGTTTGGGACTGACATACACACACTACTGTATTTAAAATAGATAACCAACACGGTGCTACTATATAGCACAGAGGACTCTGTTCAATACTCTGTAATAACCTATATGGGAAAAGAGTTTGAGAAAGAATAGATATATGTACATGTATAACTGAGTCATACCTGAAATTACACAACCTTGTAAATCAATTATACTCTAGTATAAAACTTAAAAATTAAGAAAAAGTAAAGAATTGTTTCATTAGATTCTAAGCAATGTAATTGAAAGTAGAAGAAATTGACAGGTATCTCAGAAAAGATGGAAGAAATCTCAGGAAATGAGAGGATTGTGCAGTGATTGTATTAAATCATTGCATCACAATTTTATCAGCAATATTCTTCTTTTCCAGTAATACAATCATTGATATTTCAGATTAGGTAAAAATAACAAGTAGAAAAATGAAGGAACAAAATGGGTGGTTTATTTTATATTTTGCTCATGTAGCATGATCGGAGAAGGCAATGGCAGCCCACTCCAGTACTCTTGCCTGGAAAATCTCATGGACGGAGTAGCCTGGAAGGCTGCAGTCCATGGGGTCGCTGAGGGTTGGACACGACTGAGTGACTTCACTTTCACTTCTCACTTTTCTGCATTGGAGAAGGAAATGGCAACCCACTCCAGTGTTTTTGCCTGGAGAATCTCAGGGACGGGGAGCCTGGTGGGCTGCCGTCTATGGGGTCCACAGAGTCGGACACGACCGAAGTGACTTAGCAGCAGTATGATACAGAGGCAATTTTGAATAATAGAATATGGAAAAGGAAAGGCAAGTTGTCTGAACCTTTATTCTGATCCATGGGCTTCCCAAGTGGCTCAGAAGTAAAGAATCTGCCTACCAAGCAGGAAACATGGGTTCGATCCCTGGGTGGGGAAGATGCCCTGGAGAAGGAAATTGCAACACACTCCAGTATTCTTTCCTGAAGAATCCCTTGTACAGAGGGAGCCTGGTGGGCTAAAGTCCATGGGGTCAGAAAGAGCCTGATATGACTTAGCCACTAAAACAACATTCTGATCTATAAAAAGCTGGTAGCTCAGTTGGTGAAGAATCTCTGCAATGCAGGAGACTCCAGTTTAATTCCTGAGTCAGGAAAATTCCCTGGAGAAGGGATAGGCTACCCACTCCAATATTCTTGGGCTTCCTTGGTGGTTCAGCTGGTAAAGAATCCACCTGTGATGTGGGAGACTTGAGTTCAGTCCCTGAGTTGGGAAGATCCCCCGGAGAAGGGAACAGCTGCCCACTCTAGAATTCTGGCCTGGAGAATTCCATAGACTGTATAGTCCCACAACATTGCAAAGAGTCAGACACAACTGAGTGACCTGCACTTTCCGTGAGGATTAAAGTAGTTTTTCATCTACTTCTCTTATAACCAAAGGGAATGTTTATAGGTCAATTGTCAGGTACTTTCTAAGGATTAGAGTTGAGAGACAGGAGTTAGTTTCTTCCTTTGCCTGTCACAGTGTGATCTTATGCTTACATGCTAACTTCTCAGTTCCTGTGGTAGTCAGCCTCCAAGATGACCCTCAGTGAGCCCTGTGTAATCCCCTCCCTCACTGGACCAGGTTTTACCTGTGTGCCCGATGATGTTTGGCAGTAATGATGTTAGATCACTTTGGAGATGAGCTTATAAAGATGGTGGCTTCTGCTATAGGCAGCATGCTCTTTGGAGAAACCTGCTTCCTTGTCTTGAGGATGCTCAGGCAATTCTATGGAGAAGCCTATATGTAAGACACTTGAGGCTTTCAGACAGTAGCCAGCAAGGATCTGAGGATTCCAGCCAATAGCCATTAGGGCGAGTCTTCTCAGAAGTAGAGCCTGGGATTCCAATCAAGGCTTTATACCTTGAATATCCTGAGTCAGAAATAGCCAGCTAAGCCACTATGGGATTCCAGAGTCTCAGAAACTGTGAGATAATACTTGTCTGTTGCTTTAATCCAGTAAGTTTTTAGATAATTATCTGTACAGTAATTACTAACTACGTGTGCTTGGTCACTCATGTCTGACTCTTTGCGCCCCTATGGACTAGTCCAACAGACTCCTCTGTCCATGGGATTGCAAGAATACTGGAGTGGGTTGCCATGCTCTCCTCCACGGGATCTTCCTAACCCAGGATTGAACCTGGGTCTCCTGCATTGCAGGTGAATTCTTTACCTTCTGAGCCCAGTCTTTTATTGGTCTTCCCAGGTGGTGCTAGTGGAAAAGAACCAGCCTGCCAATGCAGGAGACATAGGAGATGTGGGTTGGAAACCTGGGTCAGGAAGATCCCCTGGAGAAGGAAATGCCAACCCCCATTCTTGCCTAGAAAATTCCATGGACAGAGAAACCTGGTGGGCTACAGTCTATTGGGTTTAAAAGAGTTGGACATGACTTAGCGACTCAACAACAACAGTCTTTTATCTAAAAATATACACACTTCACAGAGTTTTGGGATGATGAAAAGAGAACTTGCTGTAAAGTATAAAGTGTCAATACAATGCTAATTACTGTATGATTTTGTTTGTTCCTTTACCACACTTTGTGTGACCCAGGTGCTCTTAGGATTCTCCCTAATTCTACATAAGCCACTAAGAAATATTGTGCTGGGGGTCCCAGAGCACCCTCAGGTTCAGTGATTTGCTAGATGGACTCACAGAACTCAGATGTTGTTACACTCATGGTTATGGTTTATTACAGTGAAAGGATACAGATTAAAATGAGCAAAGCTAGAAGGTATATAAGGCAGTTCAGCAAAGCCTGGATGACTAAGCACGGGCAACAGAGCACAAGAGTTAGAGCTAAAAATATACACACTATCCAATATGGGCTTAGGTTTGGGCTTTTCTTGTGGCTCAGCTCGTAAAGACTCTGCCTGCAATGCAGGAGACCTGGGTTTGATCCTTGGGTTGGGAAGATCCCTGGAGAAGGGAAAGGCTACCCACTCCAGTATTCTGGCCTGGAGAATTTCATGGATTGTATAGTCCATGGGGCGCAAAGAGTGGGACATGACTTAGTGACTTTCACTTTCACTTGTTCTTCTCTGTTACAATTTCCAGACCCCTTTTTCTTGATCTGCTGACAAATTCACATGCCTGATGTCGAGGATAGTCTCATTACATATAAGTGAATGAGAATTTTTATTTATACCAAACAATAGAAGGACATGGCCTTATATCTTGAGATAATCCACTTTGCATTTGAAGGTTTCTTTCCTCTGTCTCCATTTATTCTTCTGATTTCTCCTGCCCTTAGGTAGGTACCTATGAAAGATTGTATTAGGATGAGGAAACTGGCTTGTAGCCAGAGGCCCTACATTGCCCCCACATAAAATTTATTTATAAAGGAGAGTCTCTATCCACCTTGTGGATTCCTGGTCCATAAACATAACCTTTGTATCACATCTTTCTTGCCATTAGCCACAAAAATCCCTTTTATGAGCTACACAAAGAATACAAGGCTATCCCCATAAGCCAGACTTATATATGGATGTAGAAAGAGACGAGGCAGAGACTGATTGGCTCAGCTCCAGTCCAGCATGCGTGAAACCTCCCAAGCAGCTGCATGGCTCATGGGCATGGGGGATGGATGGGCTGCCCCTCCAGCAGGAGGAAGAGTTCATGCCCATGGTGCTGCATGCCCATCAGAGGTTCACCTTCTGGCACCCGTTCCAGCAGTGTCTCTTTGTCTGGGCAGAGAGGAAATCCCTTCCAGAGCATTGGGTCAGGCAAATTTAAAGCAACTGCAGCAGTTTTCACAAATGAGCAATCACAATATCAGAAAATTCCAATGGCCTAAAATGAAATATATCATTTGTTGGAAAGATGTGGCCACTTTGAGCTTCTAGAGGGCCCTTGAGCATCCACTTTGAAGAGCTCAGCTCATCTTCCCTGTCCACATGCTTCATCGGAAGTTGTTCACTTAGCTACTGGGTCCCTGTTTCAGATATGGACATGCTCTCCATTCTCTGATAATGTACCTTCTCTGAGACCCCGAAGTTCCTAGTAGAACAATTCTTAATACCCCAGGTGATTCAATGCTTGCTTGGAGGTACAGCAGGGAACAGGATACTATGATAAGTTAAGCTACTCCTCACCTCATCTTAGAGGAATGCACTTCCCAGAAATACCTGGCAAAGCTCAGTCACCAACGCTTTAAAGGAAAGCTCTGGGTGCTTGAGAAGGAAGAAAACAGTTGACAGAATGATGGTTAAGAGGCTTGAGTGTGTGCCTGAGTGTTGAAGTACCTTCAGTTGTGTCTGACTTCTTGCCACCCCGTGGACTGTAGCCTGCCAGTCTTCTCTGTCCATGAGATTCTCCAGGAAAGAACACGAGTGGGAGCCATGCCCTACTCCAGGGGATCTTCATTGAACCCACATCTCTTAGGTCTCCTGCCTTGGCAGCTGGGCTCTTTACCACTAGCTCCACCTGGGAAGCTCTAAGAGGCTTGAGTAAGTAAGCAAAGTCGTTCAGTTGTGTCTGACTCTTTGCGACCCCGTGGACTGCAGCCCACCAGGCTCCTCAGTCCATGGGATTCTCCAGGCAAGAATACTGGAGTGGGTTGCCATTTCCTTCTCCAGGGGATCTTCCTGACCCAGGGATCAAACCTGGGTCTCCTGCATTGGAGGCACTTTAACCTCTGAGCCATATGTCCCAGTTATAAACAGATTCTTCTGTTTTTAATTGTCGCCCTGGAATGATTATTAAAAGCATCTCTTTTAGTCTAAAAAGTATCCTGGATTGGATGGTAAATTATGTGGTGGCCCTTAACTGGCAACTGACCCTACATGGTCACCCTCAAAGAACTGGAAGCACGTGGAGGACTCTGGGGAGCAGCAGAGGTGTGTGGTTCAGAAATCTCCTGAATGTCCCATGAGGGGTTATGGACAAGTGCATTTGAAACTGCAGAAAGAATTCTGACTGAGAAAACACAATTAAATGGAGCAATTAGGAGGTCACTGGTGACTTCCAGGCAGAGGCTTCAGAGCAAAGCAGAGGCAGAGGTTGCAATTTCAGTGGAAAGGGGAGTGAGTCAGAAATCTGTGCGGGCCACTTACATTTTAGAAAAATGTGATAGTTAAATGAAGGAAAGGAATAAAAATGGGGCAATTATATGAATGAATTGATCCTAAAAAAGAGAAACGGAAATGCAAAAGGCTCTGAAACATATGAAAAAATGCTTAACATAAAAAGGTAATTGAAGTTAGAATTATGCTGCAATGTCATTTTTTAACCGTCACATTGGCAATGGAAAGAGGAAAAATGCACATACTAGGAGTAGAGAATAAATTAGTCTGAGTGGAGGATGGCTTGGCAATAGGCAGGAATATATAAAATGAATATTCCATTTGACCTGGAGATTTCTACTTTCAGAAATTTTCCTGCAGATATTCTTGTGTAAGTGTAGAATGAGTTTATAAAGAATTCTTTGTAATATCAAAATATTGGAAATAACCTAATGTCTTTTTATAGGGAACTGGATAAATAATAAAAAAAAAATGTTGACTGCTTACCAAGTATACTATAATACCAAGATACTATTTTAAGTGTTTTATTTGTGTTGATTCTTTTATTTTCTCTCAGTAAAACTGAGAGCTCAGATGACTATTATTCTCCTTTTATAGATGAGAGAACTGGGACACAGAGAAATAAGTAACTTGCCCAGGGACATGCAATTAGTAAATGGTACAGCTGGGATTTGAACTCAGAGTTTAGTTTCATAACCACAGTTGTAGACATACCTTGGTCTATTAAAACAAAAAAAAATGAGGTCTTTTATTGTTGCTTTTTCAAAAATTGAGGTAGACCTATATACAGGCTTCCTCGGTGGCTCAGACAGTAAAGGATTTGCCTGCCAGTGCAAAAATACTCAGGTTCTAACCCTGGGTCAGGAAGATCTCCTGGAGAAAGGAATGGCTAACCACTCCAGTATTTTTTGCCTGGAGAATTCCACGGACAGAGGAGCCCGGCTACAAGTCCATGGGGTTGCAAAGAGTTGAACATGATTGAGCAACTAACACTTTCAGTTTCAGACCTATATTTACTTATATAAAATAATCTCTGAAGCAAAGTTTTAAGTGAAAAAGGATGATGCAAAACACTGTATTTTCAGATGCAGAGAACAAGTATATGGACACCAGGGAGGAGGGAGTGGGATGAACTGGGAGATGATGATTGACATATATTCACTATTGATACTATGTATAAAATGGATAACTAATGAGAACCTGGTGCAAAGCACAGGGAATTCCACTCAGTGCTTTGTGGTGACCTAAATGCACAACTGTACTCATCTTACACGCTAGTCAAGTCATGCTCAAAATTCTCCAAGCCAGGCTTCAACAATATGTGAACCATGAAATTGCAGATGTTCAAGCTGGATTTAGAAAAGGCAGAGGAACCAGAGATCAAATTACCAACGTCTGCTGGATCATAGAAAAAAACAAGAGAATTCCAGAAAAACATCTATGTCTACTTCATTAACTATGCTAAAGCCTTTGACTGTGTGGATCACAATAAACTGTGGAAAATTCTTCAAGAGATGCGAATAACAGAACACCTGACCTGCCTCCTGAGAAATCAGTATTCAGGTCAAGAAGCAAGTTAGAACCGGCATGGAACAACAGACTGGTTCAAAACTGGTGAAGGAGTGTGTCGAGACTGTATATTGTCACCCTGCTTATTTAACTTATATGCAGAGTACATCTTGTGAAATGCTGGGCTGGATGAAGCACAACCTGGAATCAAGATTGCCAGGAGAAATATTGATAACTTCTGATATGCAGATGACACTACTCTTATGGCAGAAAGGAAAGAGGAAGTAAAGAGCCTCATGATGAATGTGACAAAAGAGATTTTAAAAAGCTGGCTTAAAGCTCAACATTCAAAAAACAAAGATCATGGCATCTGATCCCATCACTTCATGGCAAATAGATGGGCAAACAATGGAAACAGTGACCGACTATTTTCTTGGGCTCCAAAATCACTGCAGATGGTGATTGTAGCCATGAAATTAAAAGACACTTGCTCCTTGAAGAAAAGCTATGACCAACCTAGACAGTGTATTAAAAGCAGATACATTACTTTGCCAACAAAGGTCCCTCAGGTCAAAGCTTGATTTTTCTAGTAGTCATATATGGATATAAGCGTTGGACTATAAAGAAAGCTGAGCACTGAAGAACTGATGCTTTTGAACTGTGCTGTTGGAGAAGACTCTGAGAGTCCCTTGTGCTACAAGGAGATCCAACCAGTCATTCCTAAAAGAAGTCAGTCCTGAATATTCTTTGGAAGGACTGATGCTGAAACTGAAGCTGACAATACTTTGGCCACCTGATGCAAAGAACTGACTCATTAGGAAAGACCCTGATGCTGAGAAAGATTAAAGGCAGGAGGAGAAGGGGACAACAGAAGATGAGATAGTTTGATGGCATCGCAACTCAATGGACATGAGCTTGAGCATGCTCCAGTAATTGGTAATTTGACAGGGAAACCTGGCGTGCTGTAGTCCTTGGGGACACAAAGAGTTAGACATGACTGAGCGACCAAACTGGAATGAACTGTACTGAACTGATTAGGAGTTCAAGTTCCAAGTTGGTGCTAGTGGTAAGGAACCTGCCTGCCAGTGCAAGAGACATAAGAGATGGAGGTTAGATCCCTGGGTCAGGAAGATCCCCTGGAGGAGGGCATGGTAACCCATTCCAATATTCTTACCTGGAGAATCCCATGGACCCAGGAGCCTTTCATACTACGGTCCATAGAATCGCACAGAGTGAGGCATGGCAGAAGCTACTTAGCACGCACACACATTAGAGTGAAAATGACTTGTCCTGGCAGTGAACTAAAAATTTCTGAGGCCTTAAAGGATTCACATCCATCCCAGGCTGTGGCTGCTGAAAGAAAAACACCCAACTGTATACATTTCTATCCATTTGTGGTGAACTTCTCTGACTTAACTGAAAAGAATTAGAAATTGGAAAGGATGACTTTGGAACTTTATTTTTTTTAAGTCAAGGGGATTTGATTTTGAGCCTTATTTCCTCTGGATTTAACATGCAAGAGTATTTAATCTTTGAGCTTTAATTTCTTCATATAAATTTAATATTCACAGAGGGCTTAGAGGTAAAATTAAGGCATTTTTATTGCTGAAATTTTATGAATAGGAAATCTTTATGCATTTTGTATTTTGAGTATCATAGTGTTGCCATATAATCTCATTGCAAAACTTCTGATAACCTGTGTAGGCCAATATAGATAAATATAATTAGGCTTGAGGATTAGATTAATAACAGCTAATTACTTGAGAATGTGTTTTGTACTAGGTTGAGTTGCTGCGTCACATATATTTGTAATTAATTTGTTACAGAATATGTAGTCAATACTTTATATTCCATAGTAATTACATACATCTGTACATTTGTAAAGACTAAATTTAGCTCATCCTTTTCTCCATTTTGGGAGCAAACTTACTTACAAGAAATTTAAATTTAGTCTGCTCCTCCAGGGCCAAGGCAACTACTAATGGAATTTGGTTTCCCGGGTTCAGAATGGCCTGTTGTTGAGTGGGTAAGTTCATAATTTTGGACTTCAATTAACCAGTCCTTTGGTTTCTCATACAACTATGTTCTCTAAATCAACAAAAGAGTCTGAGATACAGTTATTTGGTGCTAACTCAAAAATGACCAAATGAACTCTGTTCATTTCCAAGTCAAGCCATTCAGTATCACAGTAATCCAAGTCTATGTCCCAACCAGTAGTGCAAAAGAGGCTGAAGTTGAATGGTTCTATGAACACATACAAGACCTTCTAGAACAAACACCCATAAAAGATGTCCTTTTCGTCATGGGGGACTGGAATGCAAAAGTAGGAAGTCAGGAGATACCAGGAGTAACAGGCGAATTTGGCCTTGGAGTACAAAATGAAGCAGGTCAAAGGCTGAGAGAGTTTTACCAAGAGAACACACTGGTCATAGCGAGCATCCTTTTCTAAGAACACAAGAGAAGACTCTAACATGGACACCACCTACCAGAAGGTCAATAAAAATCAGATTGATTATATTCTTTTAGCCAAAGATGGAGAAGCTCTATACAGTCAACAAAAACAAGACCAGGAGCTGACTGTGGCTCAGATCATGAACTCCTTATTACCAAATTCAGACTTAAATTGAAGAAAGTAGGGAAACCACTAGACCATTCAGGTATGACCTAAAGCAAATCCCTTGTGATTAGTGGAAGTGACAAATAGATTCAAGGGATTAGATCTGATAGGCAGAATGCTTGAAGAATTATGGACAGAGGTTTGTGACATTGTACAGGAGGCAGTGATAAAGACCATCCCCATCTATTTTCAAGAAATAGAAATGCAAAATGGTTGTCTGAGGAGGCCTTACAAATAACTGAGCAAAGAAGTTAAGATAAAGGAGAAAAAGAGATATACCCATTTGAATGAATAGTTCCAAAGAATAGCAAGGGGAGATAAGAAAGCCTTCCTCAGTGATCAATGCAAAGAAATAGAGGAAAACAATGGAATGGGAAAAAGTAGAAATTTACTTAAGAAAATTAGAGATACCAAGGGAATATTTCATTCAAAGATGGGCACAATAAAGGACAGAAATGGTATGGACCTAACAGAAGCAGAAGATATTAAGAAGAGGTGGCAAGAATACACAGAACAACTATACAAAAAGATTTTAATGACCACGAGGGTGTGATCACTCACCTAGAACCAGACATTCTAGAATGAAAAGTCAAGTGGGCCTTAGGAAGCATCACTATGAATAAAGCTAGTGGAGATGATGGAATTCCAGTTGATCTGGAATTTAGGATTTCAAATCCTAAAAGATGATGCTGGGAAAGTGTGGCACTCAATATGCCAGCAAATTTGGAAAACTCAGCAGTGGCCACAGGACTGGAAAAGGTCAGTTTTCATTCCAGTCCAAACAAAGGCGATGCCAAAGAATGTTCAAGTTCAGATCAGTTCAGTTGCTCAGTCGTGTCAGACTCTTTGCAACCCCATGAATCGCAGCATGCCAGGCCTCCCTGTCAATCACCAACTCCCAGGGCTTACCCAAACTCATGTCCATTGAATTGGTGTTACCATCCAGACATCTCATCCTCTATGGTCCCCTTTTCCTCCTGCCCTCAATCTTTTCTAGCATCAGGGTCTATTCAAATGATTCTGTCTGCTCTTGGCATCAGGTGGCCAAAGTATTGGAGTTTCTTCAGCTTCAACATCAGTCCTTCCAAAGAACACTCAGGACTGATCTCCTTTAGGATGGACTGGTTGGATCTCCTTGTAGTCCAAGGGACTCTCAAGAGGCTTCTCCAACACCACAGTTCAAAAGCATCCATTCTTCAGCACTCAGCTTTCTTTATAGTCCAACTCTCACATCCATACATGACTACTGGAAAAACCATAGCCTCGACTAGATGGACCTTTATTGACAAAGTAATGTCTCTGCTTTTCAATATGCTATCTAGGTTGGTCATAACTTTCCTTCCAATGAGTAAGCGTCTTTTAATTTCATGGCTGCAATCACCATCTGCATCTCAAAAAATAAAGTCTGACACTGTTTTACTGTTTCCCCATATATTTGCCATGAAGTGATGGGATTGGATGCCATAATCTTAGTTTTCTGAATGTTGAGCTTTAAGCCAACTTTTTCACTCTCCTCTTTCACTTTCATTAAGAGCCTCTTTAGTTCTTTACTTTCTGTGTCATCTGCATATCTGAGGTGACTGATATTTCTCCCGGCAATCTTGATTCCAGCTTGTAATTCTTCCAGTCCAGCGTTTCTCATGATGTACTCTGCATATAAGCTAAATAAGCAGGATGACAACATGAAGCCTTGAGGTACTCCTTTTTCCTGTTTGGAACCAGTCTGTTGTTCCATGTTCAGTTCTAACTGTTGCTTCCTGACCTGCATGCAGGTTTTTCAAGAGGCAGGTCAGGTGGTCTGGTATTCCCATCTCTTTCAGAATTTTCCACAGTTGATTGTGATCCACACAGTCAAAGGCTTTGGCATAGTCAATAAAGCAGAAATAGATGTTTTTCTGGAACTCTTTTGCTTTTTTGATGATCCAGCAGATGTTGGTAATTTGATCTCTGGTTCCTCTGCATTTTCTAAACCAACTTGAACATCTGGAATGTTCAAACTACCATACAATTGCACTCATCTCACATGCTAGCAAAGTAATGCTGAAAATTCTCCAAGCCATGCTTCAACAGTTCATGAACTGTGAACTTCCAGATGTTTAACCTGGATTTAGAAAAGGTAGAGGAACCAGAGATCAAATTGCCATCGTCTGTTGGATCATAGAAAAAACAAGAGAATACCAGAAAAACATCTACCTCTGCTTTATTGATTACACCAATAAACTGTGGTGGGTCACAACAAACTGGAAAATTCTTCAGGAGATGGGAATATCAGACCATCTGTTCTGCCTCCTGAGAAATCTGTATGCAGTCAAGAAGCAACAGTTAGAACTGGACATGGAACAACAGGCTGGTTCAAAACTGGGAAAGCAGTACGTCAAGGTTGTATATTGTCACCCTGTTTATTTAACTTATATACAGAGTACATCATGTGAAATGCACAGCTGGATGAGGCACAAGATGAAATCAAGATTGCTGGGAGAAATCAATAACTTCTGATATGCAGATGACACCACCCTTATGGCAGAAAGTGAAGAACTAAAGAGCCTCTTGAGGAAAGTGAAAGCAGAGAGTGAAAAACTGGCTTAAAACTCAATATTCAAAAAGAAATCATGGCATCCAGTCCCACCAGTTCATGAAAACAAATGGGGAACAATGGAAACAGTGACAGACTTTGTTTTTCGGGGGCTCCAAAATTACTGCAGATGGTGACTGCAGCCATGAAAAGACGCTTGCTCCTTGGAAGAAAATCTATGAACAACCTAGATAGCATATCAAAAGCAGAGACATTACTTTGTCAACAAAGTCCATCTAGTCGAGGCTATGGTTTTTCCAGTAGGCATGTATGGATGTGAGAGTTAGACTATAAAGAAAGCTGAGTGCTGAAGAATTGATGCTTTTGAACTGTGGTGTTGGAGAAGAATCTTGAGGGTCCCTTGTACTGCAAGGAGATCCAACCAGTCCATCCTAAAGGAAATCAGTCCTGACTATTCATTGGAAGGACTGACGCTGAGGTTGAAAGTCCAACATTTTGGCCACCTGATGCAAAGAATTGACTCCTTGAAAAAGACCTTGATGCTGGGAAAGATTGAAGGCAGGAGGAGAAGGAGACAACAGAGGATGAGATGGTTGGATGGCATCACCAACTCGTTGGACATGAGTTTGAGCAAGCTCTGGCAGGTGATGATGGACAGGGAAGCCTGGCATGCAGCAGTCCATGGCGTCACAAAGAGTCAGACACGACTGAGCAACTGAACTGAACTGATGTTCTCCAACTTAATTTTTACCAGCAGTAGAATTATTACAGACTTCCCCTTCTAGTCTTTATTTCTCAACTGATTAAGAACCTGGTCAGGAAAAAGGGCTGCTATTATTCTGTTCCTCTCAGATACCTCAGTAATGTGTATGAATATACAATGCATCCATATTTAGTACAAATATAAATGGAAGAGTATATATTTATACATAATACACAAAGAGGATGTGTTCAAATATACTATATATGCACACATATATAAACATATACCATATACTCATGTATAGTGTATATATACCTCAATGTATGATGTGTAAACATGCATATAAAAATGCACACTCACACACATATATGTACACATATTCATACCTAAAAGTAAAATAAGCCTGCTTTATCTGGATTGTGGGATTACTATTAATATTTTATTTCTCTTCTTTACAGCTTCTATATTTCTAGTTTTACACAGTGTATATTCATCAATCAGAAAATGTTACAATGTTTACATGACTACGTTCAGTTTCACCATAACTTGTGTTGCTTCTTCCTCCTTTCCTCAGAAGTTACCCTGTTCTTTCACAATGTCTTTATAAAAAGAATAAGAACTTATTTCAATGTAGTTTATTTGACTTACACATTTTGCTCTTTGGCCATCTTGATTACAGTGGGACTTCCTTAAGAAGGCGAGTCATATCCTCTTCACTGAAGCACGTAACAGTATGCATTTTCTCCTGTGCATATAACAGTGCGCCTTGCATACAATGAGTACTCTTTAAATACTGAAATCTGATTTTACCACAATCTCCAGGCAATTTGATTGTACTCCAGTGAAACAGTTGCTGAAAACTCGAGAAAAACAATGCTCCCAGACATATAGAGAGATACTTCTACACAGTGGGCATTCAATAGTTCAATGAGGTTGTTAGGGAAGGCTTAAAAATAAAACCATAGTCCACTTAGTAGCAGATATAGATCAGGCTCTGAAGCCCCATATCTGATAACGGTAAAAGGGAGCATATCTGAAATTAAGCCAGGCAGAGTGATTGTGGAAATGTAATGAGATGTGCTTTATGTTGCCTGGGAGGCCATAACAACCTCTCTTGCCAAATCAACAAATCTTGTTATCCTGTCTCTTGAGAGACTGGGTGATTGAGTAACAGGCTACAGATGTGAAATCTTTAAGTTGGTTTCTGCTTGAGGAGCTGCTAGGCACCAAGTAATGTGATGAGCTGGAGCAATCTCCCTAGCACCCTCAGAGCCACCAACGCCAGCCCTAGGCGTGCCCTGAAATCACTCAGAACCTGACAATGCCTGACGCCTGGCTCTCCGTTACCTCTCCACCCCCATCTCGAAAAAGCAGATTTCCAGAAAAACATCTATTTCTGCTTCTTTATTGACTATGCCAAAGCCTTTGACTGTGTAGATCACAATAAACTGTGGAAAATTCTGAAAGAAATGGGAATACCAGACTACCTGACCTGCCTCTTGAGAAACCTGTATGTAAGTCAGGAAGTAACAGTTAGAACTGGACATGGAACAACAGACTGGTTCCAAATAGGAAAAGGAGTACGTCAAGGCTGTATATTGTTACCCTGCCTATTTAACTTCTATGCCAAGTACATCAGGAGAAACACTAGACTGGAAGAAACACAGCTGGAATCAAGATTGCCAAGAGAAATATCAATAACCTCAGATATGCAGATGACACCACCCTTATGGCAGAAGGTGAAGAGGAACTAAAAGACTCTTGATGAAAGTGAAAGAGCAGAGTGGAAAAGTTGGCTTAAAGCTCAACATTCAGAAAACTAAGATCATGGCATCTGATCCCATCATTTCATGGGAAATAGATGGGGAAACAGTGAAAACAGTGACTGACTTTATTTTTGGGTTCCAAAAATCACTTCAGATGGTGATTGCAGCCATGAAATTAAAAGACACTTGCTCCTTGGAAGGAAAGTTATGACCAACCTAAAGAACATATTAAAAACCAGAGACATTACTTTGCCAACAAACAAAGTTAGTCAAGGCTATGGTTTTCCCAGTGGTCATGTATGAATGTGAGAGTTGTACTAAAAAGAAAGCTGAAAGCTGAAGAACTGATGCTTTTGAACTGTGGTGTTGGAGAAGACTGTTGAGAGTCCCTTGGACAGCAAGGAGATCTAACCAGTCCATCCTAAAGTAAATCAGTCCTGAGTGTTCTTTGAAAGGAATGATGCTAAAGCTGAAACTCCAATACTTTGGCCACCTGATGTGAAGATATGACTCAATGGAAAAGACCCTGATGCTGGGAAAAATTGAGGGCAGGAAGAGAAAGGAATGACAGAGAATGGGATGGATGGGTGGCATCACCAACTCAGTGAACATGAGTTTGGATGAACTCCAGGAGTTGGTGATTGACAGGGAGGCCTGGCGTGCTGCACTTCATGGGTTTAAAAGAGTTGGACACGACTGAGCGACTGAACTGAACTGTACTGGATTGATCCAGTAAATGGGCCATTAGCAGTGAATGCTTTCATAAAGATTAGAAATGCTGTGGTACTGTGGTGGTTTTGCTTTGTAATACATATATTTTCTTTTAAATTTGTTTCGGATTTCATACTAACTTCTAAGTTTGCTGCCAAAAATTCTAAGAATGAAATAAACACAAAATATTGAGACGGACTGACTGTCCTAGTTCTGGCTTTTGCATAAGGAGAATCCTTAATAGTGATATGGGTATTTTTAAGTTGAAGAGAGAAATGGTGCTTCAAAAGAACCAGAACAAGGAACTGGAAATAACAGGTGGGAGAAACAGTCCTCTCCCTTAACATTTTTTAAACATCAGATGTGAGTATGGAGAAAATGTTCATTTCAAAAATTATTAGAAGTTAAAGAGAAAAGCATTTCCTAGATCTTTTCCAAATAAATTATTTCCAGTAGTATAGGGGTTCTAGAGAGTAGAGGGCAAGTGGCCATGAAGCGTACTTAAAAGATCAAGGGATAAACTGACATGGAAAGAAGGAATACTGATAGTTAGGAATGAGTTCTTCAAAAGTAAAAACATATACACAACGAAATATTACACAGCCATTAAGAATAATACATTTGAATCAGTTCTAATGAGATGGATGAAACTGGAGCCTATTATACAGAGTGAAGTAAGCCAGAAAGAAAAACACCATATGGAATTTAGAAAGATGGTAATGATAACCCTGAATGGGAGACAGCAAAAGAGACACAGATGTATAGAACAGTCTTTTGGACTCTGTGGGAGAGGGTGAGGGCAGGATGATATGGGAGAATGGCATTGAAACACATATACTATCATGTGTGAAATGAATCACCAGTCCAGGTTCAATGCATGATACAGGGTGCTCGGGGCTGGTGCACTGGGATGACCCAGAGGGATGGGATGGGGAGGGATGTGGGAGGGGGATTCAGGATGGGGAACACATGTACACCCGTGGCAGATTCTTGTCAATGTATGGCAAAACCAATACAATATTGTAAAGTAATTAGCTTCCAATTAAAATAAATTAATTTTTTAAAAAGTAAAAGCAAAGGGGAAAAACTAGCTGCTTGGGGCTAATAATTGCAGATCATGAGGTGGAAAAGATAGACTGGGAGGAGCTGAAGGGGCAGAACTGCTGAGTAGTTGAAGATTTTTTAAGATACATGTGTAAAATAAACTAATCCCAGGGTACCAATTTGAAATACTGCTATTCAAAGATTTCTAATTCAACCCACTCCAGTACTCTTGTCTGGAAAATCCCATGGAAGGAGGAGCCTGGTATGCTGCAGTCCATGGGGTTGCAGAGTCGGATTCTGACACCACTGAGCCACTTCACTTTCACTTTCTTGTGGCTCAGCTGGTAAAGAATCCGCCTGCAATGCGGGAGACCTGGGTTCGATCCCTGAGTTGGGAAGACCCCCTGGAGAGGGCAACGGCTACTCACTCCAGTATTCTGGCCTAGAGAATTCCATGGACTAAACAGTCTACGGGGTCGCAAAGAGGCGGACACGACCGAGCGACTTTCACTTCACTGACTTCTTAGTACTCAAGATTTCTTGCGCTTTTGTAATGGTTAATGGTGCTACAGCAAGCTGATAGAAACTTGATTTTTGTTTGTGTTTTATCAAAAAGAGAAATAATATAGAACTCTTTTGACATGGTCTGCCTGTTTAAGGATTAAAACTGGACCTCACCCTCAGCCTTCTCAATTAAGGCTGCTTCCATGACAGTAAATTCCAGTGCTGTAAAACCAGTTCAGGGAACTTTCTCTTTTCTTTTTTTTAACATTTAATTTTAATTGGAAGATGATGCTTTACCATGTGCTAGTTTCTGCTGTACAGCAAAGTAAATCAGCGATGTTTACGTATATCCCTTCCTTCTTAGGCCTCCCTTCTACCCTCTCCCCCATCCCACATCTCCAGGCCAGCACAGAGCATTGAGCTGAGCTCCCTTGCTGTACAGAAGCTTCCCGCTAGCCATCTATTTTACACATGGCAGTGAATATATGCCAATGCTATGCTCTCGATTCTGAGAACTTTCTCTTTTCACCACCTCAGGCTTCCAGGCCTCAAATAACAATGATAAGGCATGGGGTAAAATTTTCATTTATAAAAACAATATAACCACATTGTAGATATTCTGAAAAAGAAAACTGCGGGGGGGGGTGGGGCGGGCGCTCCGCAGAAAGAGTGGAGGCAGTGGAACTTCCCTCAGCAAAGCCGAGGGGTCCCGAGGAGAGGTGAGCCTGCTGTCCACCAACCCAGCCCCTCGGATAGCGAGAGACAATCAGACGCAACAGGGGTTCTGTGGAAGCAGTTCCGCTTTATTGTTGCAAACTCCCAGCTTATATAGACAAGCAGGGGATTTTAGGAGGGACTTTCCATAGTTGCACCAATCAGGTTAAAGGTCAAATCATCATGCGCCTTCATTATAACAGGAGTCTATGGAGATCACACACTGTCTACATGCATGGAAATCAAGAGAGCCAACCAAAAACTTTGACAAACAACACAGACCACGCCCCCATCTCTTCTGCCAGGCGCCATCTTCGTTTTTGACCACAAAGCTAGCCCCTTTGTTTTTAAGTTTCCCATTTAGGGCCCCACAGAAAACAATACCTCTGATTCAGCTATCATCTACCATCTTAAGAGAATCAGTGATGTAATTTTGGTATTATTTTTTCTGGGTATTCATAGTAAAATATTTTGATCATACAATAAATTTAATTTTGTACTTGGGTCTTTATGTATTAAGGTTCACATTTTCCATGCTTGTATAAAATTACCTGTGTAAGAAAACGCCGCGGGAAGAAAAAGCCACCTCTAGGGACCGTTAGTAAAAGGCCTTTATTGGGCGGTCGCTCCCGGGCAGAACTCCCGGAGGCAAGCGAGCGAGTGAGCAAAGGGAGTCTGCGAAGCAGGAAGGGGGTTTGGGGGTTTTTATAGTCCGGGTTAGCAAGCAGACTGAGTTTTTCCCGTATTAGGTAAAGAAAGCAGGTTACAGCTGCAATTGGTGCCTTTAGTTTCCGTGTTGTCCCGCGATTGGATTCAGGCCCAAGGCCGGTCTGAGAAGACCGGCCCTCCTCCGAGCTCTGGCTGCTGATGTCAGCTAGCTAGCAGCTTGTCCTAACAACCTGTATTTACTAATCTGTACCAGTTCTCTAGCACTGCACACTGCTATGGGTTTTTTTCACTTCTGTTAGGGCTTCCTATGGAGAAGGAAATAGCAACCCACTCCAGTATTCTTACCTGGAGAATCCCAGGACAGGGGAGCCTGGTGGGCTGCTGTCTATAGGGTCGCACAGAGTTGGACACGACTGAAGCGACTTAGCAGCAGCAGCAGCAGCGCTTCGTAAGTAGCTCAGTGGTAAAGAATCCACCTGCCAGTGCAGGAGAAGCAGTAGACACAGGTTCCCCCCTGGGTCGGGAGGATCCCGTGGAGGAGGAAATGACAACTCATTTTGGTATTCTTGTCTGAAAGATGCCCCGGACAGAGGAGCCTGTTGGGCTACAGTCCATGGGGTTGCAAACAGTCAGACACGACCGAGTGACCACCAGCAACTATCACTACTGAATAGTTTTGTACATAAAACTTTTCTATATGTTGTTATTTCTCTAGGGCAATACCTCAAATGTGGATTACTGTAAACAAAATAGCATTAAAAAGTTTTTATTATTGACTCTACCAAACACTCTAGGTAGTTTTTTTTTTTAATTTTAATAATCCCTATTGCTCTATTTGAGGCCATCATTTTAATGCCATTTATGGATTGGGAATCTTAACCTAGAGAGGGAAATTAGCTTACTCAAGATCACACAGCTGGCAGATGGATGAAACTGGCTATGAACCCAAAGCAGAGAGCCAGGAATGAGAAGCTAAAACCTTGTGCAAGTTGCAACCCAGTAAAGAAGTGGATGTGGAGTTTGCTCTTGAAAACTGCAGTTTCAATGATCTGTAGGAAAAAGCAGCTTTTTAGGGAAAAAGCAGCTTTTTAGGCTTTTCAATGTTACAGTCATTCAGCTTTATGCCAGGAACCTAATAGATCTATATGACTCTAACAACGAAAGAATCTATCAAAGCATTAATTTTATCATTCATCCCTTTAGACTAAGAAAAGATTGGGCATGATGTTGACAGCTGAAATAGACACTTTATGTTTTTAGGTAGCTTTAATTATTGGTTTAATATATGACCATATATTTCCATATATTTCAAACCCAAAGCTTTAAGGAATGCACCTCAGACTTATTTAATTTGCTGATATCCTTTGTAATTATATGGGCTTCCCTGATAGCTCAGTTGGTAAAGAATTTGCCTGCAATGCAGGAAACCTGGGTTCAATTTCTGGGTTGGGAAGATCCGCTGGAGAAGGGATAGGCAATCCACTTCAATACTCTTGGGCTTCCCTGTGGCTCAGCTGGTAAAGAATCCGCTTGCTATGCGGGCAGACCTGGGTTCAATCCCCGGTTGGAAAGATACCCTGGTAGAAGGGAAAGTATACCCAATCCAGTGTTCTGGCCTGGAGAATTTCATGGACTGTATAGTCTATTAGGTCTCAAAGAGTCGGACACAACTGAGCGACTTTCTCTTTTACTTTTGTAATTATAGATATCCTGGAGATGTATGTAGTTCCCTGTAAAATTAAACTTCTGCTAATTGAACTAAATAATAACTATAGATTTTCACAATTGAACCCAACCAACTTAAAACTTAAATTGCCACAGTCAAATTATGTAAAACTGTTCAAAAATTATGTGGCCTGAAATAATGATGTATTTACCCCTAAATGAAGACCTCATCAAATGAATATAGAAAGATAAATCAAAATTTGAGAAGTGCATTGTACACAGAGAAGAGAACTACCCAAGTTTTTTTCCCCTATAGAAACTATTGTCTGTACTTTAATTACGAAACAAAATCGACTCTTACCCAGGAATCTGTTTGGATCCTTTTAATCACTAACTAGTATATTTTTAACCAGTATTTTTACATTAGTGATGAGTCCAAAAATATAATCCAAAACCAAGCTTATAGTGTTCTTTTTTTTTTCTCTGATTTCTGAGATGGATTCACCAGAGGCAGATTGAAATTCAATCCTATGCAAAGCATTTCAGAAGCATCTGGAGTGAACTGAAATTATAGGGAAGGAATGAAAAAAAAAATCATTCACTAGAAAAAGAAAAACAGGCTTTAAAATCATAACAGGAAAATATCCTGCTGTTACCTAAGAAATGGATCATTCAGCTGTGTCCCACTAGATGGTGAAGTTATTCCTTTGTCTACAACACATATGCCTAAGTTCGACATATTTTTTTCTTTAGCAGATCTGATGTAATCTGTTCAAGTTTAGAAGAGACTAGCCTTTTTCTCTTGATACTGTTTGCTACCATTTTTCTCAGAATGCCTCTCCTTCAGTTTCCTTGCTTGAGGTTTTTATAAGACTGTAAACACTGAGGGACAGAGTGTAAAGAAAAGGAATCTATAATACTCATGAATATTTAAATTACAATATATAGCCTGTATCAGATACAGTGAAAAGTCTTTGCTATTTAAAGCGGATACATGGCAAATGTCCCTTTATAAAATCAATGTGTTCTGCTAAAGAGCTTTTCCAGTACCCTGAACACATGGTTATCTGAACTGACTGAACATAATGGGTTTGACTTTGTCATTTCACAGCTACATTTATATATACAGAAATAGAGCTGGTGGTGTCATCAGAACAGATCATGTAAGGTTATACTGTTGCAGTGACTGGCAAAGGCTGCAGGTTCCTGAAGGAAGGATGGGGACGAACTGACAACAGACCAACCACAAGAAGGCATATCACAGTAGGGAAAATGTTAATAATTCAAGTGGGAAGTTCTCTTCCATTTTTAGCCAGCCTAATATATTGGGTTGACCAAAAAGTTTGTTTGCATTTTGCTATAACATCTTATGGAAAAACCTGAGCCCAACCCCAAAAAGGCCATGACTGGTGAAGTGTGACCTTGGAAAATAAAGCACAGCCTCTGTGCTGTCCACTGAGTTATTTATTGCTAAATTGTCTATTTGGAGTTGATTAGTCTTGTCAGCCCTATGTCTCAATATTTAGTCGTTACAAGAACTAGATTTATATAATATATCTTCAGGCTTCATCAGTAGCTGAGCTGGTAAGGAAGACATCTATCAGTGCAGGAGATGCAGGAGATGAGGGTTCAATACCTGGGTTGGGAGGGAGAGCATGGAAACCCACTCCAGTAGTCTTGCTTGGAAAATTCCATGCACAGAGGAGCCTGGGGCTACAGTCCATGGTGTTGAAGAGAGTCAGACATGACTGAGTCCGTACTCACACAATATATATTCAGATATGATGTGCCATGCTGTGCTTAGTCGCTCAGTCATGTCCGACTCTGAGACCCCATGGACTTAGCCCACCAGGCTATGCTGTCCATGGGGATTCTCCAGGCAAGAATACTGGAGTGGGTTGCCTTGTTCTCCTCCAGAGGATCTTCCCTACCCAGGAATCAAACTCGGCTCTCCTGCATTGCAGGTGAATTCTTTACTGTCTGAAACACCAGGGAAGCCCAAGAATACTGGAATGGGTAGCCTATCCCTTCTCCAGGGGAGCTTCCCAATCCAGGAATTGAACCAGGGTCTCCTACATTGCAGGTGGATTCTTTATCAGCTGAACTACCTGGAAAGTCTATATTCAGATATAAATCCTCCTTAAAAAAAAAATAAGATGCTTTATCAGATTCAAAACTAAGGCCCTTTAAGCCAACAATAAGAGATATGAAAATAATTTGTCATAATAAATGCAGGTAAAATTCAAAGTTTAATGTCAGGGACCAACTGATTGTAAAGGATATAGCCCATTTCCTTTTTCTGGACTCAGTCTAATTATTGGAGAAGCTTTACCACTCACAAACAGTCAGGCTGGGTAAAGCATCCAGAAATCCATGGTCCTCAAGCCCAAAGTCATTCCACATCATTGGATTATTAGTGGTGAACACTGATGAGTCAATATTCCTTGAACATGTATCTTTGTTTGTTTCCATGGAAGTTTGATATAGAGGAGCTTCTATGTTAAACTGTACATCAATTGATATCAATATTATTTAAGTTCTATTGAAATGGGAAAGGGAGGACGGGAATAAATTGTACTTTATTGAGTAATTTGGCCAACTGTAGGGTGAATTTCTATCCTAACTGTGTCATTTCTTGTTTTCTGAGAATAGAGTGCCATAGACAGTATTAGAAGTACAAGATGTTGACTAGGAAAATGCCTGTGAAAGAGGTAGAGGAGAAAGAGGGGAGAGAGAACAGAAGGCAGAGAGAGCCCTTGGATGATGTTCAGGTATGATGCAGTCAAAAGAGCAAAGAAATGAAGGATTGGGTAAGAAGTCTGCAGTGCAATCTTGCAGAAAGTCTAGACCAGGGTGATGAGGAACCCCAGGACAGAGGTTGCTTAGAAGAGCCCTGTGTCAAGTAGAAACTATTTGCATTTAGCACCCCAGCGGTGCTCATTCATTAGCTGGGAGAAGCCAGGTAGCTCATGGCCTAAGTATATGTGAGCACTTCAGTGGATCCCAGAGGTGTGTGACCACTGGGTTGCTCTTGGAGGGAAATCATGTACCTCCCGGAACAACCACACCACTTCCATCAACCCTGATCACCATTAAACTATAAATTCACCCCCTTTCTATCTATTTCCCCAAACTTGGGTTAAGTCCAGAAGAGAGATGAAAAATTTATAGTAAAGCTTTCCCTGTATGCCACGATAGACATCACTCATCAGTGTGATCACTCCTACTGATCTCGTGACAGACACGAAGTTGGATGTGCCATGAGATGAAACCTAACTGCTATTTCTGGTTAGGTCTCTGACCTTTCTCTGTGGATGGAAGCAAGAGTATAAGGATAGGAACAGCTTGAAATGGTACAAAAGTCAAATTTGGGTTTCATATATGAATGCTCTGCTGGACATAGACCCATTTTCAGTAACTCTTTAAAAAAAATTTACTAATGTATAGTTGAATTGCAATGATTGTTTAGTTGTACAGTATGTTTCATGTATTTATCATGTATGTATAAAGATATACATACAATATATAGTCTTTTCCAGATTCTTTCCCATTACAGGTTATTACACGAAATTGAATATAGTTCTTTGTGCTATATGGCAGGTCTTTGTTAGTTACTTATCTTATATTCAACAGTGTGCATATATTAATCCCAAACTAATTTATCCCACACCTTCCCCTTTAGTAACCTTAAGTTTGTTTTCTATGTCTGAGTCTATTTACTTTTTCAGTAACTCTCTATATGACTTCTCGCTCTCTTTTTCTACTTACATATACACATACTCTCTCTGTATATACTATGCTGAAAAATATATACACGTGTATATATATATATATATATATACATATACATGTACACATGAAATATACATTATTTTTCAATCAAGGAGGCTAAGTTAATGATCATTTCATACTTTCCTTATACCCACACCCTTTTGGTAGACAAGGTCTTCAACTTCTAACCCACATTTCTTCTCACATACAGAAATGGTTTCTCTATTTTTGAGGTGGGGCACAGCTACCTACTTTTCCAAACTGCCAGCCCCAAAGCTCTGCTGACATTGCATTTCTCAGCATATCTGTGTGTGACATTCCAAGCACAATTGGAAGCAAGTCTGCGATGACTGCCTCAAGGTTTGCAGGCTTTTGTAGAGTACTCGGCATAATCTTCACATTATGGATATTATTCTTTAATGCAAAATGGAATAATACCGTTACAGTGGAGATCAAATTGGGTTTCGCCCATCCACTTCTAATATTTCTCTGAAATTTTTCATTTCCTCAAGTTCCCCCTGGTTGGGGAAAAAAAAATTCCCTGGAGCAGCAACTCTTTAAAGAGTTATGCTTATGTATTAAATTCTTGCCACTGGGCAAATCTCCTGACCCAGTAAGATTTATTCTAAAACTTTTATAAATAATCTCCATCCCTTTTCATATACTTCTCTCTGCATTCTAATTACATTTTTAAGAAAGGCGAGAACAAATTTGATTGCCACTATTCTTATGAGATGAAGCTGGTTTAACCTGAGCTGAGAAAAGCTCCCACTGCCCTTCTCAATACTTTTTCCCAAAAATCTTTATCAATGTGTCAAGTTGAATTTATGTGGCCTGATTTGATTGGATTTTTGAAAGGAAGAGGAGTTGGCAATACTGAATTAGTCATTTATGACTCAGTGTGGGGTTATTCTGAAACATGCTGAGGTTAAAGCTGATCCAGGGATGTGGGCTGAACACCAAATTCAATTGGGTTGTCTGAGAAGTGAATTTGGCTCCTGGTCACCATAGTTAGAGGCACTTAAAATTTACATGTGAATAAGTGAATAATTCTTAACAAATTAAGGCTTGACTGAATAATTAAGCAAAAAAGAGGGAGTAGGAAAAGATTTACATCCTTGACAGGAGAGAGTGGAAAGGCTAGGTGGAAGCACAGTTCTTTGTCCTGAAGATACCTACAAGACAGAATCGATGCAAGGTTTGCCTTAGTCATTGCATCCGAACTGATAGGCTTGCTGTGTCTCACCAGTGAGTCTGCTGTAGAGATGCCAAATTTGTGTCAAGGCTTCTTGTGTGGCATGTCTAGGAGTACAGGGGAGTGTGGGGGCTGGGATTGCCTACTGGAGAAGTTAGCGTCTGAGATCTTCAATTATCCTGCTCTGTCCTCTGCCCTTTTCCCTTTTTGTCCACTCACATATGTGAATTACACAGAAAGTGGAGAGGCTCCTACAATGGGAAAAGGATGACGATCTGAGTTTTGTTTTAGAATAGACTTGAAACATACAAACACACTTTCAGTGTGTCAGCTAAAAAGATGCAGAGTGTGAGAGTTGCAGGTTGAGTTTTATTCGAGGCAAAAAGAGGACTGCATCCTGGGAGACAGCATCTCAGATAGCTCTGAGAGACTGCTCCAAAGAACCAGTGGGGGAAAGTCAATATATACGATTTTTGAGAAAGGGGAATTCAGTGCAATCAAGTGCTTACTTTACAAAAGGTTTTCTGCTAGTCACAAGGAGCTCATGTCACCATGAAGGGATTTAGTGATTTTCTAGATATGAATAGATGAAAGGATTGGAGTCATGAAATCAGTTCCTGAAAATATCCAGCTATCTAAAGGCCTGTTCCACCAATTTCCCTGGAGCACAGAGCGCCTGCTCTCCGCTCTGAATCCCCCTCAGGGGGTGTTGAAAGTCAGCAGGTGCAGCAGCACAGGGTTCTAGCTCCTCAGAGGCAGGTGGGAAATGTCCTTGTTCAGTCACTGGCAAATGCTTTTAGCAAGTGCCAATTTGTAGCTGGCAAATGTTTGGTTAAGTGGCTTTTTATTTAACATCAACCAGGTTACAGAAGGAGTCTTAGAAGACCGTGAGAAAGAGATCTCCATAAGAGGAAAAAGGAATTTTACACACAGAGTCAGACCCTATGGCAGACCATAAACTGTAGGAAGATTGGTTTCAGATATGTTTCCAGATGCTGTATAAACAGGGCCACCTTCAGGGATGTGTAGTCAATACAGACGCACCAAGATCCACCCTCAGGAGAGACCCACCCTTGGTTTGTTGCTGCTGCTAAGTCACTTCAGTCGTGTCAGACTCTGTGAGACCCCATAGACGGCAGCCCACCAGGCCCCCCCGTCCCTGGGATTCTCCAGGCAAGAACACTGGAGTGGGTTGCCATTTCCTTCTCCAATGCATGAAAGTGAAAAGTGAAAGTGACGTCACTCAGTCGTGTCCGACTCTTGGCTGCCGTCTATGGGGTCGCACAGAGTCGGACATGACTGAAGCGACTTAGCAGCAGCAGCAGCAGCAGCCTGTGGAAATACTGTATGGTGGGCTAGGATTAAAGATTGACTCTCACTGGCTTATTTCTTTCTAAAACCCAGATGGAGACGGGATAATTGCTCAGGAGTCGGAGGAAGAGGTGATTGAATTACTATCGGATTACATTTTTGATCTTTCATAAGTAAAATGACATAATTAAAACTAATAACAATTTTCAGGCCAGATTACACTGATCAGTACAAGAGGAAGCACTTTTCATTTTAAATTGAGGAACACAATTCAATTTTCTCAAGAATCCTTGCTGACCCAAGAACTTTTTCTACCTTATACTGAGCCTAAAACTGTCACTGTCTTCTGGACTTCCATTTCTAAGAGGAGAAAAATGTAATAATCTGCTAATACAGAGTAAGAAAGTAGGTCTGAGAATCCTAGATTGGGCATACATTTGGACAAAATATGAAATGAAATCTAATCTTCAGATCCCCAGTAGGATGCATGGCTGGTAAAAGAATATTTAGAGATCTGGCACCTCAGAAACATTTTGAACCTGAAGATTTGGATGCTATAGCTATAATCTTGTTAGGGAAACACTGACTAAAACCGCCCACCCTGGCCAGGCACCATAGTAACCATTTGCATGAGTAATTTTATGACTGAAGATCCTAGTGAGGAACAGAGTACTAACAAGCCATCACCAACTGGAAGAATTCAGGAAAGGTCAAAAGAAGATGCCAGTCCTTATGTCCTACCAACCTCCCAGAATCATCCTCGCTGAAGTCCATCTTGGCTGAGTGCCACCAGGAAGGACCCTGAGTCAGAATAACTGGCCAGAGAAAACCCGGAAACTAACCTCATCACCATGAAACCTATGCTCCTAGCCACGTGGCAGAGCCGTTCTCCTGGGCTCCTCTGTCCTGCTGCTGTCCCAGAAGCCCCTTCCCAATAAAGTCTCTTGCTTGTCAGCATGTGCGTCTCCTCGGACGACTCATTTCCAAACAGTAGGCAAGAACCCACTCTTGGGCTCTGGAAGGGTCTCCCTTCCTGTAACAGTCTGAACCAGGCTTAGTTTCTGTCTGGTCCAAGTTTGTACATAATACTTCAGTTTGCACTGTCACTCAGCTGTCTCTGTTGCTTTTTCAATATTCTTTGTTTAGCTGTTCTAAAACAAGTGCTGTCTATATTGCTTAGTTTCATACACGAGTTTCAGTACCACAAATTAACCTGAAATAACCTGCATCTGTGCTCCTCCTCACTTCGGGCTTTGTTTTTGCCATTGACAGGAACAGTTACAAAAGGAATAAATATAAACCTTGATTCTAATTGAAGATAGTGTTTCATTATGTCTTTGTAAAAATTAAGACTGGTGAAAATATCTTTCTTAGAGTTTTCAGTGAGAGGATGGTACACATCAAGGGTACCTAGAGCCATCACCAGCTATGAAATATTTCTTTTGAAGGAGAGATGTTATTGACCCCATACAAGTAAGTCTAAGGGAAGCATCGACAATGGCATCAGGATCAGAAGAAAAATAGCTGCAGCTGTGAAATGAGAAGCACCTACCTAGTTATATGGATAACAATCCTTAGCAGGAATTCCATCTTTAGAAAAATAATGTCAACATACAATTCCTCTAACATAGTTTAATGAACAAACACTCCTTTAATATTTTACACTGGATGAGCAGAGGCATACAAAATTTTTAAATTGTGTTAGATCTTTATATTGTGTTTATTTATTTTTTATTGCTTGAGATGAAAGGCAAAGAAAGCAAGGGACATTGCTTGTAAATCAGAATCTTATTTAAAAGAGCAAGGTTAAAGTCTCCATAAAGTTCTTGACAAACTATCTACCGATGCGTGTTTTCATTTCCCCCAAATTATCCTCTGCTTTTTGTCAAAGCCTATGAGGTAGGCATGGAGATTAGAAGATCAATTTGCAGAACTCACACTTAAATCCTTTCTCCTTTATTCCTAGGCTCCCCAGGAGAGGCTCCTGTGCTGGAGAGAGGATTTCGAGAATTTAATTGTGTTCTTTAGCATAAAATCAGACCCGTCTGAAACACTTCAGAACAATTAGCAAATTGTCATCCATTTTCCTGTTCTTCTGCACTGGCCCCCAGGGAAAAACGGCGATCTGTCACAGTGGAAATTGCGGGTATTCTTTTGCCTTTACCTTTTCCTGCTGACTTCTCATCCCAGCCTCATGCAAATACAGTTTTAGGGTTTATAGAAAAAGAGCAAAATTTAGCCTCAAAGAGCCAAACTTATTTTCCGGTTCCATGGTTTTCTCCCTCTGTATTTCACACGGGAACTGATTTCCATTTCATACCCCAGAGAAGGAGTATTATCATATCATCATGAAGAACTAAATTAGTTCCTATTATCTCTGAGCCGAGAGTCTGAGATCGGCCAATTGGAATTTATCCTTGCTGATCTTAGAGCTTGAGCTACCCAGGAACAGTGACGCCAGGCAGCGAACCAAGAGGTACCTCGTGTTTCTCCTGAGAAATGAAAAATGACTATCATTCAGGTTCTGATCAAGAGAAGGGTAATTTCATGCCAAATGACAGTAGCATGCTGATCTGAATCTTTTATAATTAATTATTTTCAAGCTCAGATGCACTTGAGACAGGTCAGCACCCCTCACTTTTCAGGGCTTATCATTACCTCCGCTCCAGGTGTAAAGGCCTTGTGAGGAGGCAGTAGCTGACTGGAGGCCCAAGCCTCTCCGTGCAGAAGCATCTCAGGAATGATCACCTCCAGGTGTTCCTTTGAGGAGCCTGCTTATCTCCTCCCTTCTTTCCCTACCCATTTCAGTTTCTCTGTCTAGATTCTGCTTGGGCCAGTGGATGAGTCCCAGGGGCCAGAAGAGGTGTTACTTTCAAGCAAGCAAGGTGTGTAGGAACAGTGAACACAGCGGGTTCAGAACTGTTACTGTCCTTAGACAGGATGGCAAGTTGGATAGACTTGAAAGGTTGACCCTTGGCTGATCTGAGATTTTGGATTTTGGAAGGATTTCCTGCCCTTCCCCAAACTGTGCCAGAAGTGTTTGTATAAATAATGTGGATTATGCTGAACACCTTCTGTGCTTCTGGGAGTCTGAAACTTTGGGATGTGCTAGACAGAGGGTGCCATGTGACCAACTCCCAGTGAAAGCCTTGGGCGCTGAGTCTCTAAGGAGTTTCATTGGTAGAAAATATTTCACACATGCTGCTGGAGGAATTAAGTGAATCATATGTGAGTCTCCTAGGAGAGATCCTCTGGAAGCTTACATCTGCTTTTCTCCAGATGTTGTCCCATGTGCTTTATCCTTTGCTGATTTTGCTTTGTGTCCTTTCATTTTAATTACAGGGGCTTCCCAGGTGACCCTAGTGGTAAAGAACCCGCTTATCAATGCAGGAGACATAAGAGATGCAGGTTTGACCAGTGGGATCCAGATCTCCTGGAGGAGGGCATGGCAACCCATTCCAGGATTCTTGCCCAGAGAACAGCGTGGACAGAGGAGCCTGGTGGGCTACAGTCCATAGCGTAACGTATAGTTCAGATGGAGGCAGAAAGAGGAAAAACGACCTCAGCAGAAGTAGGTTACCTTTATTCAGTCAAGGAGGGGCGACAGTCAGCCTAAGGACCAGGCTGAGCGTGGAGAGGGATCAGGGAGGCTCTATATTTATAGGGAGGTTTGTGGAAGCCATAAAGGAAACATTAATCGGGCGGGATGTTTTGGGTACTCTTTAGCTGAGATGGCATCTGTAGTTGGGCAGGGGGTGATAAGTCTTCTGGGCAGGTGTAGGGGTGGAAGGCTTCTGGACAGGGGGTGATAAGTCCCAGATAGATGCAACCGGCCTGAAGCATCAGCGCAGGACCTAAAGTTCTGTTTTGTTGTCTCTGAAGTTAGATGATTCAGCAAGGGCTTACTTTTCTAGGCCCAAAAGACTCCTTCACATAGGGTCACAAAGAGTTAGACAATACCGAAGCGACTGGGTACTCACACATGTAAATCACAACCATGAACACAACTATTTGCTGAGTCCTGAGACCTATGAGTCCTCCTGATGAATCAGCAAAACTGAGGGTGATCTTGGGCATTCCTCACCACACAAGGTGTCACCAAAAGGATGCTCTCATACAGAGTGAAGTCAGAAAGAGAAGATATTGGGTATTAACGCATATATGTGCAATCTAGAAAAATGCCACAGATGAAGCTATTTGCAAAGCAGAAACTGAGCAGAGATAAAGAGAACTAACTTATGGACACCAAGGTGTAGGTGGAGGGGAGATGGACTGGGAGCTAGGGATTGGCAGATACACTACTATGTATGTAGTGGCATATATGTAGAGAATAGATGACTCATGAGAACCTACTCAGGGAACTCTAATCACTGCTCTATGGTGACCTAGGTGGGAGGGAGTCAAAAAAGAGGGGATATATGTATGCATGTATAAGTATGACTGATTTATTTTTGCTGTACAGAAGAAACTAACACAGCATGGTGAAGCAACTATTCAATGATAAAAATCTTAAAAAAGGATGATCACTACCCTTTTCACCTAGACTTTAAAGTCTTAAGATGTACCTTGTTATCATTTGTTATCACTTCAGATAACCTCTAAAGCAACTCAAATGCAATATTATGATTTTTAGCTCTTCCAGTGTAAACTTGGATATAAGGCATCATTATTGATTCTATATTTAGTTATCCCATAATAGCGTACAGTTATAATAGTGTATCTCTACTCAAATGAGATATTGTGGCAGCTTTTATTTGTAAAGTTATCATATGAAATAGTTATTTTCTCAGTAACCCATTAGTTTCTGGAGTGCTACACAAAATGACTTGGGGTTTTGATTTAATTATTTTTCTGGAGAAGAGCGAGTTGAATTTTCTGAAAAAAAAAAATTTTATCAGAAAATATTTGATACCAGAAGCTATAACACTCCCAGGGCATTTGTGTGTGTGTGTGTTGTCTGATGTAAAGAATTATAAATCAGATGGTGTCAAAATCCTTCATAAATTCTTTAGATGGCCACCAATATTACTTAAAATTTCAGTGAAATTTAAGTTCCTGGGATGAGTGAGGGGATCTTAGATTAAGTTAGTTATATAGCAAATGAGGGGCAAAATTGAGAAAACAGTATTTCTCCTAAGAATAGTCTAAAAAAATTTTTTTCTGCACTCACGAGAATCTTGATTTCATAGCCACAGGAATATCAATGGAACAAAGCAAAAGCTCTTGTGTGTATAAATGCAAATCCTGGATGTCTTGCTAACTCAGTGCCAGAATCAGAGTTTTGTTTCTGGAAAGTTGACTCCTCCAGATTCAGAGTGGATTATCTCTGTACATGTAAGCAACATTATGCTTTAACCCTCTTTTGAACAGAATTATCTAGCTCACTAACCAGAATCAATGTGGTCACAGACTTGGAATTTGGAGCCAGATACCAAATCTGCTTGGGCTTCCCAGGCAGCACTAGTGGTGAAGGACCCGCCTGCCAATGCAGGAGTTATAAGAGATGTGGGCTTGATCTCCGGGTCGGGAAGATCTCCTGGATGAGAGCATGACAACCCGTTCCGTATGATGTGGCTTAGGTCATATTGCTGATGACCCTACCTAATGCACAAGGTTCAAATGAGAAACCAATATGTAATTTGTAAGTCCCATTCACATTTTTTTAATAACAAAAACTTTCAAACTAAAGACACTTCTTAGACCTTTCATTTGAAAAGACCAAATATCTGATGGAGACATACACTAAATTTTGGCAGGAGGTTAGAAGACAACACTTTGCTTTCCTGAAGGCCACAATTAGCCCCTGGAGTGTTACCTTGGAATACATTGCTCTTTCACTTGTTTGTTTCTTTACTCTGAAGTTACATTTCAGGCATCAGTGATTTTCCAAGATATTAAAGTGTAGGCTTGGCAATAACGGTTCCCAAGGCCAGCAGAGCCCTGCATTCCAGCATCAATCACATGAGAAGTTTATTGGCACCAAGACCCTTTCTCATAATGAAACACCCAAGAGAAAATGCTTCTTAATGAATTTGGGCCAGAGCTGTCATTTAATTTTGAAGCAAACAAACAATTTCAGCAGCCTTGTTATATGTAATTATCCATTTTGAAGCTACAGTATTAAGACCTACCACTGGGCATACCCCAACATATGGATTTGCTAGCCTCTGAGACCTTGGAAATTTTAATATCCATCCATTACCTGCTTTTATTAGAGAGTCCTCAAGATCAGACTTGTTGTTTAACTCATTATGAAACTGTCAAACTCTTTTTCTGAATTAAAACTAGAACAAATATTTAAAGTTTAAAGACTGTCTTTCTTTTTTTAGATATAGAGGGGTCATAACTTAATTAAAACATTTTAAGATGTGCATAAAAACATATGAATTGTGCTGCTTGTCTATAAATTTTCATTTTTGTTTTTAATTTTTTAAAATTGAAACATAGTTGATTTAAAATGTGTTAGTTGATTCAGATATATATATTTCAGATTCCCTTCCTGTATAGGTTTTTACAAAATATTGACTACAATTCCAAGTCCTTGTGGGTTTATTTTATATATAGTAGTGTGTATATGGTAATCCCAAACTCCTACTTTATCCCTCCTCCTCTTTCCTTTTTGATAACTATCAGTTCAGTCAGTTCAGTCACTCAGTCATGTCTGATTCTGCAATCCCATGGACTGCAGCATGCCAGGCTTTCCTGCCCATCACCAGCTCCCAGAGCTTGCCCAGACTCATGTCCATTGAGTCGGTGATGCCATCCAACCATCTCATCCTCTGTCGTCCCCTTCTCCTCCCACCTTCAATCTTTCCCAGCATCAGAGTCTTTTCAAATGAGTCAATTATTTGCATCAGGTGGCCACAGTATTGAAGTTTCAGCTTCAGCATCAGTCATTCCAATGATTATTCAGGACTGATCTCCTTTAGGATTGACTGGTTGGATCTTCTTGCAGTCCAAGGGACTCTCAAGAGTCTTCTCCAACACCATAGTTCAAAAGCATCAGTTCTTCAGCGCTCAGCTTTCTTCATAGTCCAACTCTCACATCCATAAATGACTACTACAGAAACCATACCTTTGACTAGACTGACCTTTGTCAGCAAAGTAATGTCTCCGCTTTTTAATATGCTATCTAGTTGGTCATAGTTTTTCTTTGAAAGAGCAAGCGTCTTTTAGTTTCATGGCTGCTGTCAACATCTGCAGTGATTTTGGAGCCCAAGAAAAGAAAGTGTCACTGTTTCCATTGTTTCCCCATCTATTTGCATGAAGTGATGGGACCAGATGCCATGATCTTAGTTTTCTGAGTGTTGAGTTTTAAGCCAGCTTTTTCACTCTTCTCTTTCACTTTCATGAACAGGCTCTTCAGTTGCTCTTCACTTTTTGCCGTAAGACTGGTGTCATTTACATATCTGAGGTTGTTGATATTTCTCCCAGCAATCTTGATTCTAGCTTGTGCTTCATCCAGCTTTATCTGTAAGTTTGCCATAGGCTTATAACCATAAGTTTGCCTTCTATGTCTGTGGCTCTGTTTCAGTTTGTGAATAAATTCACTTATATCTTTTTTTTAAGATTCTACATATAAATGATATCATATGATATTTAAAACTATCTCACTATTTGCCACTCCAAATGAACATTCTATGTAACTTAACTAGAAAAGAGAGATGAAATATGCATATATTCAACTCAAATACACCCACATAAATAAATATTCAGTGTCAGAAAGTGTGCTGAGAACTTAAAGTGATATAACAATGAATATTAGCCAGGTTCTGTTATCAAGTACCTGCAGATAGAGGCTGAGGAATGCAAAAATGAAACATAGGGTGAAACATATATCTAAAGCAAGAGAGAAAATTATAGCTTTAGAGTTGTAACTAATTTTATAGGAGTTCAAAGAAACAGAAATTTTCGTCACTTTGGAGATGAAGCAAAGGGGATGGATAGTCAACGGAAAATGTGAGATGAAGCTGAGGGAAAAGAAAGATTTGTAAAGTCAAAAGAGACTTTCAGAAATAGACTAGAATGAGCACGGGGGCTGGGAACTATGAGATGGAACTCACAGCAGCTCATTTGGGATGAACCACATGAATTCAAAAACTGAACGAAAAAAAGATGGGAAAGAGGGGCTTCCTCACACTGAAAACACCAAGCTCAAGGCAGAGAAAGGTGCATTTACCTTAGTATCTAAAAGGAATTAGGGGGTGTTTTTGAGAAAATTAGTTACAGGTAATAAAATGATCAGAGTTGCATTTATTTTTTTACTTTACAATACTGTATTGGTTTTGCCATACATTGACAGGAATCCACCACAGGTGTACATGAGTTCCCAACCCTGAACCCCAGTCCCACCACCCTCCCCATATCATCTCTCTGGGTCATCCCAGTGCACCAGCCCCAAGCATCCTGTATGCTGTATCGAACCTAGACTAGCGATTCACTTCTTAAATGATAGTATATATGTTTCAATGTCATTCTCCCAAATCATCCCACCCTCTCCCTCTCCCACAGAGTCCAAAAGTCTGTTCTTTACATCTGTGTCTCTTTTGCTGTCTCACATAGAGGGTTATCATTACCATCTTTCTAAATTCCATATGTATGTGTTAATATACTGTATTGTTGTTTTTCTTTCTGGCTTACTTCACTCTGTATAATCGGTTCCAGTTTCATCCACCTCATTAGAACTGATTCAAATGTATTCTTTTTAATGGCTGAGTAATACTCCATTGTGTACATGTACCACAGCTTTCTTATCCATTCATCTGCTGATGGACATCTAGGTTGCTTCCATATCCTGGCTATTATAAACAGTGCTTCGATGAACATTGGGATACACGTGTCTCTTTCAATTCTGGTTTCCTTGGTGTGTATGCCCAGCAGTGGGATTGCTGGGTCATAACGCAGTTCTATTTGCAGTTTTTTAAGGAATCTCCACACTGTTCTCCGTAATGGCTGTACTAGTTTGCATTCCCACCAACAGTGTAAGAGGATTCCTTTTTCTCCACACCCTCTCCAGCATTTATTGCTTGTAGACTTTTGGATCGCAGCCATTCTGACTGGCGTGAAATGGTACCTCACTGTGGTCTTGATTTGCATTTCTCTGATAATGAGTGATGTTGAGCATCTTTTCATGTGTTTGTTAGCCATCTGTGTGTCTTCTTTGGAGAAATGTCTATTTAGTTCTTTGGCCCATTTTTTGATTGGGTCATTTATTTTTCTAGAATTGAGCTGCATAAGTTGCTTGTATATTTTTGAGATTAGTTGTTTGTCAGTTGCTTCATTTGCTATTATTTTCTCCCATTCTGAAGGCTGTCTTTTCACCTTCCTCATAGTTTCCTTTGTTGTGCAGAAGCTTTTAATTTTAATTAGATCCCATTTGTTTATCTTTGCTTTTATTTCCAGTATTCTGGGAGGTGGATCATAAAGGATCCTGCTGTGGTTTATGTCGGAGAGTGTTTTGCCTATGTTCTCCTCTAGGAGTTTTATAGTTTCTGGTCTTACATTTAGATCTTTAACACATTTTGAGTTTATTTTTGTGAATGGTGTTAGAAAGTGTTCTAGTTTCATTCTTTTACAGGTGGTTGACCAGTTTACCCAGCACCACTTGTTAAAGAGATTGTCTTTAATCCATTGTATATTCTTGCCTCCTTTGTCGAAGATAAGGTGTCCATGGGTGTGTGGATTTATCTCTGGGCTTTCTATTTTGTTCCATTGATCTATATTTCTGTCTTTGTGCCAGTACCATACTGTCTTGATGACTGTGGCTTTGTAGTAGAGCCTGAAGTCAGGCAGGTTGATTCCTCCAGTTCCATTCTTCTTTCTCAAGATTGCTTTGGCTATTCGAGGTTTTTTGTATTTCCATACAAACTGTGAAATTACTTGTTCTAGCTCTGTGAAAAATACCGCTGGTAGCTTGATAGGGATTGCATTGAATCTGTAGATTGCTTTGGGTAGTATACTCATTTTCACTATATTGATTCTTCTGATCCATGAACATGGTATATTTATCCATCTATTAGTTGCATTTAAAAAGATTAATTTGAAATTGGAATCACTGGAGAGTGAGAAGTCAACTGTAAAAGTCAAGGTAAAACCTAATGAAAGTCTGAACTTGGTATCTGAAAGTAAAGCTGGGAAAGAGATAATTCCACTACATGACAGGAAACACAATTACTAGAGGGAACTAATATTTGTCAAATAGGATGTAGACATTGAGGATAAGAAAGGAATTAAATATAACGTCAAGATTTTATTTCATACATAATCAACTATAAGAGAAGAAAGCAAAAAAAAAAAACACCATAGAGGCTAAGCAACATGATACTAAACAACAAATGGGTCACTGAATAGTCAAAGAGGAAACCCAAAAATACCTGGGAACGATGAAGACAGAAACCATGACCCAGAAGCTATGGGACACAGCAAAATCAGTGATGCAAGCCTGAGCTAGGAAGCAAGAAAAAAACATACAGCTAATGAAACCAGAACAGAAAAACAAAGCCTAGAGTTTGTAGAGGAAAGAAATATTAAAAATCAGAGTGGAAATAAATAAAGTAGACTCTAAAAAACAATAGAAATGATCCATGACACTAAGGGATGGCTGTCTGAAAGAATAAAATTGATAAACCTTTAACCAGATTCAGAGAGAGCTCAAATAAATCAAACGAGAAATGAAAGAAGATCAGTTACATGTGATACCACAGAAATACAAAGGATCATAAGAAATTAATATGAGTAATGGTATTATCAATAAAATGGACAAACTAGAAGAAATGAGTAAATTTCTAGAGATATACAATTTTTCACGAGGATGATCCGGAGGGATGATGTGGGGTGGGAGGTGGGAGGGGGGTTCACATGTGGGAGCTCATGTACACCCGTGGCAGATTCATGTCAATGTATGCCGAAACCAATACTGTACTGTAAAGTAAAATAAAGTAAAAAAATAATAAAAGAGACTGAATCAGGAAGAAGCAGAAACTATGAACAGATGGTTTTCCAGTAATCAACTTAAAAAGTAATAAAAAATTCCCAACAAATGAAAATACAGTACCAGAAACTTTCACAGATGAATTCTACCAAACATTTCAAGAAGAGTTAACACCTATCCTTCTCAAGTTATTCCAAAAATATTCAAAGTTATTCCATAAAGCCAGCATCCATTAAAGTCTCATCCTGACACCAAATCAGACAGATTTTATCACACAAAAAAGAAAGTTTTAGACCAATAACATCAAGGAGATTAGATGTACTAATCCTTAACAAAATGGTAGTGAACTGGATTCAACAATAAATTAAAAGGACTATACACTATGATCAAGTGGGGTTGACCCCAGGGCTGCAAGGACTGTTCAGTTCAGTTCAGTTCAGTCCAGTCACTCAGTCGTGTCCGACTCTTTGCAACCCCATGAATCGCAGCACGCCAGGCCTCCCTGTCCATCACCATCTCCCAGAATTCACTCAGACTCACGTCCATCGAGTCGGTGATGTCATCCAGCCAGCTCATCCTCAGTCGTCCCCTTCTCCTCCTGCCCCCAATCCCTCCCAGCATCAGAGTCTTTGCCAATGAGTCAACCCTTTGCATGAGGTGGCCAAAGTACTGGAGTTTCAGCTTTAGCATCATTCCTTCCAAAGAAATCCCAGGGCTGATCTCCTTCAGAATGGACTGGTTGGATCTCCTTGCAGCCCAAGGGACTCTCAAGAGTCTTCTCCAACACCACAGTTCAAAAGCATCAATTCTTCAGCACTCAGCCTTCTTCACAGTCCAACTCTCACATCCGTACATGACCACCGGAAAAACCAAAGCCTTGACTAGACAGACCTTAGTCGGCAAAGTAATGTCTCTGCTTTTGAATATACTATCTAGGTTGGTCATAACTTTTCTTCCAAGGAGTAAGCATCTTTTAATTTCATGGCTGCAGTATCTGTAAATTTATCAATATAGTATCCCATATACATGAATATAAAGAATATAAAGAAAAATTTTATGATTATCTCAATAGATGCAGAAAGAAACATTTGATAAAATTCAACTTTCATTTATGATAAAAACTGTCAACAAAGTGGGTAGAGAGAGAACATATCTTAGCATACTAAAAAGCATATATGACCTACTCACAGTCAGCACCATACCTAATGCTGAAAAGCTGAAAGCTTTCCCTCTAATATTAGGAATAAAACAAAAATGTCTACTTTTACCACTTTTATTCAACATAGTACTGAAAGTCCTAGCCAAAGACAAAAATAAATAAATAAGTAAAAGTAATTCAAATGGAAAAGGAAGAAGTAAAATTGTCACCTATGGCAGAAGACTTGATACTCTATATAGAAAATCCTGTGGGTCCACCAAAATAGCATTAGCACTCATCCAGGAATTCAGTAAAGTCACAGAATACAGAAATCTGCTGTGTTTCATACATTAATAGTGATCTATTAGAAATATAAATTAAGAAAAAAATCCTCTTTACATGTGCATTCAAAAGAAAAACATATACCTAGGAATAAATCTAAGCAAGGAAGTAAAAGACTGGTTCTCTGAAAGAAATGGAAGATGACACAAACAAATGGAAAGACTTACAGTGGTTATGCACTGAAGAATTAATACTGTTAATACGAACTACCCAATGCAGTGTACAGATTCAGTGCAAAGCTTATCAAAATACTAAAGGTATTTTTCACAGAATTAGAACAAGTAATTCTAAAATTTTTACAGAAACACAAAAGACCCAAATAGCCAAAGTAATCTTGAGAAAGAAGAAAAAAAGTTTGAAGTGTGACACTCGGTGATTTTAAAGTAATCGAAATAGTATATTATTGGCAGACAAAAATAGATCAGTGGAACAGAATTCTTTAAAAGAAAGTTTATTGTAAAAAGAAAATTAGCTTTGGGGTAATATCTGTCTGCTTAGAAACAGACGAGACTCCAGTCACGATCTCTGGTGCATAGAACAACCCCACTATTTAAGAAATGTACATTTAAAGAATTAAAGGAGAGAATTAAGTAGCCAGTGTATCAAATGAATAATATTTCTGTGTTATAAGCTCAAAGAAGAGGAAGTTTGTTTGCTCACGTGTTGGAAAAAGTTATGTAAACGTTCATCTGAATCTTCTGGTCTTATCAAATCTCAAATCACCCCCTGCTTAACTTTCCTCATCTGAAAAACAGGAATTAACAATAACACTGCTCTCTTAGAGCAGTGTTAGAACTTAGAACTTTGTCTGGCAGAGATAATTCATCACCATCATTAAACTGGTTGTGAAAAACAAAAGTGAACATATGAGTGTTAAAGCGGTAACATTCCCTGGTGTCTAAAAGTGAGGTGGTGTCCCTAAACTCCTTGGGCTTTTGTTAGGCATCTTTGATCGCCAAGAGCTGCGTATAAGCCTGAAAGCCGTGAGCAAACACGGGGTATTTGGAGTGCTGGATCTCCTTTGTTCCTCTGTGCAGTTGCAACTACAGTCTTTTGCTTTTGGTTTGTTTGTTGGGTCCCCCCTCCCCGATTTTGCTTTGAGATCTGTAATATCCAGGAAGAAGCAGAAAACTGAGTACAATTCAAATAGGCTTCGAGTTGGGTTAAAGCATAAAGGGACAAAAGTACCCTTCTGACAGTAATACAAGGCGATGTGAATTTTTGCTTGAATTTTCTCTCTCTGCTCTCACACAGGGACAAAGCTTAAAAGGACATCTTCCATCCAAGACATGATAGCTGTTCTCCAAAGACGAGCTATTTGTGTGACATCTCTTTCCAGTTGTCACTTTCCTTTGTATCAGCTTGGCACAAACTGACAGAATCACTTAAACCATCCAATACAAACATTCACACATTGAATTGGGTAACTTTAAGGTGTCCTCCAATGCTAAGATTCTATGATTTCAGCCAACAAAGGGAATGTTGAGAAAAAGTCTCCTAAGTTTTATGTTGCTGAGATTCTATTTGGGGTCACTTTACAGACAATTGTAATTACTGTCACAACTAGGAAAACAGCTAGTTGGTAGAGAATCCACCTGCAATGTCGGAGACACTGGTTCAATTCCTGGGCTGGGAAGATACACTGGAGAAGGGATAGTCTACCCATAGACTGTATAGTCCATGGGGTCACAAAGAGTCGGACATCACTGAGTGACTTCCGCTTCACTTCACTTATTATCAGTAACACTGATACTGGAGAGTCACGGAGCAAAGCTTTCAAAGATCTGAAAGGAAAACAAATCTTTATATCCATTAATGATGGAGTCTAATATTCTGAGGAATCACTGAGCATTTTCTTTTGTTTTAATGCCTATTCTAAATGTTAGAGCAATATTTGATGCTTGGAGGAGAAAGATTTTTGCAGAGCAGTTGATTATTTTGAGGATTTAGGTAAAAATATAAGTACCACTGGATAGATATGTATTAATATGTGTGTGTAAGTGAAAGTGTTATCAGTCATGAAACACTGAAAGTTGATCAGTCATGTCTGATTCTTTGTGACCCCATGGACTGTAGCACACCAGGTTCCTTTATCCATGGAATTCTCCAGGCAGGAGTACTGGAATGCGTAGCCATTCTATATGTATATATATACATATATTGATATATGTATATCATACATATATATTAGCTTTAAGAGGAAAAACAGCAAAAATACATCTACTGATAGTCATTAACTCTCTTAAAATGAGAATGATGATCAGTTGTTGTTCCTCAATGAGTCCAGGGCAAGAGGAAATGAATATTAACAAACTATTAGAGATTTCAATTTAGTATCTGAAAAAGAAACTTCTGAAAACATAATGACATTGAAGTGAGTGCCACTGTGGAGATAATTTTCCACAGAGATCATCTGGAATTGAAATAGATGTCCTGCTGATTGTATGCTTCTTGCACGACCAGATGACAATTTAGAGGATGAACTCAGTTCTTTCCACAATTTAAGATTTATTCAAATACCTGTCAACTACCAAATTGAAACCACTATTACAAATCTTTTGCAAATTGAGGCATATATAATAGAAATAAGATAAACACAGTTTAGGTTAAACATAATGTCACATACAAATATGTCATAATTTTGGATGGTTTCTCCCTATTTCCAAATGTCACCATATCAGTATCAAAAACACATATATTTATATCAAAGCTTACTGTCATTTGGTCCGATGCTATTTTTTTTTTCACTACTTAACTAGGTGATCCATAAACAGGGCTTCCCAGGTGGCACAGTAGTAAAGAATCCACTTGCTAATGCAGAAGATCCAAGCAGCACAGGTTAAATCCCTGGATCAGGAAGATTCCCTCGAGTAAGAAATAGCAACCTGCTCCAGATTTCTTGCCTGGAAAAAATTCCATGGACAGAGGAGCCTGGTGGGCTCCAGTCCATGTGATTGCAGAGTCAGGCATGACTAAGTGACTGAGAACACAATCCTATAAACACATCTCAGTCCACTCTATATGCTAGGTACTTGATATTGCAAATAGAGCACTGGAAAAAAAATGCAATAGCCTTACCGTTAGGGAGTTTATGGTTTAGTGAAGGGCTGAGGCTAACAAACTATGTATGCAATGATTTTTCCTAGATGTACATGCCTACAAGAAAGTTTAATTTACAGATTAGGCACCATAAAGAGATGAATAGCAATAACAAAATAGAACAATATATGGTAATAAAAGTTGTGTGCATATGGTTCTCTTTCTCTCTCAAGATGTCATTGTACAAGCATAATGCCTTTTTCATCTTAACTGAGCACTTATTAAGCACTGTGACTATTACATTGGCAGTCTGAGGTGCAACAGCAAGGCTAACACAAATTTCTTTGTCCTTCTTCACAATTCCATGGATAGAAGGCTTCCTATTGTAGATCTCAGCTGTCTCAGCATACAATTTTTTTTTCCTTTCCTTGTTGAGAACTTTCTCTCCCATTTTCACTTAAGGAAGCACATAGCTTCTCTTGGGATCATCTAAATTGCCAGCATCACTGCTCATGTGCTGTGGGGCCATTATTAAGTAAAATGAGGGTCAGTTGAACAGAAGCACTGTGATGATGACACTTTGACAGTTGATCTGATAATCAAGATGGAAACTGAAAGTGGCTCAGTCCTGTCTGACTCTATGTGATCCCATGGACTGTAGCCCACCAGGCTCCTCTGTCCATGGAATTCTCCAGAAAATACTGGAGTGGGTTGCTATTCCATTCTCTAGGGGATCTTCCTGACCCAGGGATTGAACCCAAGTCTCCTGCATTGCAGACAGATTCTTTACTACGTCTGAGCCACCAGGGAAGCTGAGATGATGACTAAATGATTAATACGCTGAATATGGGATGACTCATGTTCCAGGTGGGCCAGAGGTTTATCATGCTACTCAGAATGGTGCAAAGTTTAAAATTTTATGAATTGTTAATTTATGGAATTTTCCATTTACTTTTGGACTGTGGTTGACCATGGTAACTGAAATCACATAAAATAAAATCAAAGAAAAGAGAAACTATTGCAACCAGAAGGGTAACACTGCTGGTAATGGAGATGGGAAAGATTGTAAGGGGAATGCACTTAGAAGGAAAATCTCAAGGGTAGTTTTGGACATTTTAAACTGAAGATACCTACACAAGGATGAAAGCAGTTCAGGGAGAGAAGCAGAATTTTTGGTCCATGGATGACATTTAAAACTGTGACATTAAATGAGATGAAATTACCTAAATGGTAAGTAGAAAATAGCCAGTTCCCTGGGGGCATTAATACATTAAGAGACCAGAGAGATGATGAAGTGTGAACCAGGGAGATAGGACAAAAAACTAAAGTATGCCAAAAGTGAAGAGGAGAAGTGATTACCTACAGCAAATGCTGCTCCTTGGTCAAGTTTGACAAGGATGACAAATTAATCATTGGATTTAGCACATAGTAGGAAATTGTTGACTTTGCTAAAACAGCTTTGGTAGAATAGTAACGATGAAAGACTGATTAGAAACTATTTTAAAGAGATTTTAAATATGAAATTCTATGACTAGTTATATTAACTCAAAGTCATTTAAAAAGTGTCAGAAGGTAGGATACAAAATATTGTAAGTGGGAAAATAAAACCACTGTAAGTGATAAATATTAACTAATAGTCATCCGCCAGCGAGGAACAGGCTGAGAAAAGAGATGAAGTACATATGAAACTGCTGACCGCGAAAACAAGACAAAACTGTAACTGCTAGAATTCACACTGTTGACACATGTTGGTCAAAGAGTTCTGTTTATATTCTTTGGGATGAAGCAGGGTCTGATATTAGCATGGGGTGTGGAGGAAAATTAATCTACTGAAATTGGCTTGAAGCAGCATTTAACAATTTTCCCAGATTTAGTTGTGTTTGAAAGTTGAGATTATATCCAGCAAAGAGTTATACTGACATCTTTGCATACTTTTAGAAAATACTGAGAACCCTATTATATAGAATAAGAATCTACCGTATAGCACAGAGAATGCTACTCAATACTCCGTGATAACCTATATGGGAAAAGAATATTAAAAAGAGTGGATATATGTATTTGTATAGCTGATTCACTTTTCTGTACATAACACTGTAAGTCAACTATACTCCAGTAAAAATTAGTTTTAAAAAGCGATAAATGAAACAATCACAGAGAAAAACACTGGGAGGGGAGTTTGGGGGAGAATGGATACATGCATATTTGTGGCCGAGTCCCTTCATTGTTCACCCAAAACTACCACAATATTGTTAATTGGTTATAACCTGATACAAAATGAAAAGTTTTAAAGTTAGAAAACATAAATATAAAACACAGAGCAAACCATCTTAATATTCAGGACAATGTACATGTCCCATAAAAATATTTATGGGTAATTTATAAAATTATGTTCTACTTAAATTTGGCAAAAATCAAAATTAACAGTGTTCAAAAGACAAAATCAAATTAACATTTACTGAGTATCTGCTATTATGAAAAGCAATGTGATTATGTCTTGGAGTACAAAAATCAAATGGAAGTCCCATATTTTGCCTTTAGTGAACTTAAAGCTTATTTGAAAAGGAAAAGGGAGGAAGCTAAATGACTCTATGTGGTTTAAAAATTAGAGAAAGAGAAAAATCTAATAGCTATCATAAGGTCGAATGTTGTTAATAATATAATTGAGGAGGCTTTCATTATTATAGAATACTTTGAAAAGGCAATGATTGACTCAATTTAGTAGGTTTTGTGAAATAGGTCAAAGTTTGCTGTTACTAAACACAGTTACCCTCTTTATACTCAACATTAACTAGGGAAAACACATGAAGAAAAAATTTCAATAGAACTGCTAACTGATCATATAGAGGCATATGATTAGAGCTTTATAGCAAGTAACTTTATTAAAAAGATTCAGGATTGGTTTCATAGAGCCAGAGCTTTGAACTGAGTTTTGAAAAACAGATAACATCTAGAAAGGTAAACCAGAGAATGTAAAAAAGAACAGAGACAAAAACAGCCCCAAGTCTTTCTACCGGACTCTACACAAAAGAAAGAATTTGTAGAGAATAACTCTTCATTGGAAGAACATGATAAATAAATGCTGTAGAATTTTTATAATGGTGCTGTTAGTAATAAACCAGAGAGAAGATATTTAGAGCATTAAATTAGCAGTAAGTATTTGTCTTTAATCAAATATAGCACAGATTCCAAATATATTGGTGAGTGATACGTTTGGCAACTTCAATAGATGATATCTACATAGATACAAAAAGTTAAAAACAATCAAGGGCTGTTTCCCGTATACTTGATGACATCTTACTTAAATTACAAATATATTTAGGAACTAATAACTATGTCTGCATTGTTACATTTGCAAACTAATGTTACTCAAAGTATAATTTTTAAAAAGTTCAAATCATGAATCACCTAAATATATAGTAAGAACACATCATATATACTTAAGTCATTAATGAGGGAACCCTAGAACAATTAAGCTACTTCAAAAAGTATAAAATAGCTAGTGAAAAATTGTTATAAAGCATAGGAAGTTCAGGGTATGTTTGATAGTTGATCTGGTAATTGGTGGCCAAGAGTTGGACACGACTGAATGACTTCACTTTCACTTTTCACTTTCATGCATTGGAGAAGGAAACGGCGACCCACTCCAGTGTTCTTGCCTGGAGAATCCCAGGGACGGGGGAGCCTGGTGGGCTGCCGTCTATGGGGTCGCACAGAGTCGGACACGACTGAAGCGACTTAGCAGCAACAGCTGATAATCGAAATGGTGCAGTTTAAAATGTATGAATTGTTTATCTCTGGAATTTTCCATTTATTTTTGAACTATGGTGACCTCTGGTGCTCCATAATGACTTAGAGGGATAGAATGGGGTTTTGAGAGACAGGTCCAAGAGGGAGGGGATGCATGTAAACACACAGCTGATACACTTCATTGTATAGCAGAAACTAAAACAACATTGAAAACAATTATGCCCCAATTAAAAGGCAAAGGCATCAAAAATATTTATGTGATCAACTAAGAACGGTATGTTGAAATGGAAGTTAGACGCAAAACTGGTTAATGTCTTACAGGACAATAAAATAGTAAACTTTTCTAACAGCAGTCCTTTGCATTCCTAACAGAAGCTCCCTCACAACAAATGGACATAATTGCTGACCAAAATCTTGTTAAACATATAATTGCATAAGATTGATCTTGAGTTAAGTAGTGAGTCAACTTAAGTATACCATGGTGGTGTCTGAATCTTGCAACCCCATGGACTGTAACCTGCCAGGCTCCTCTGTTCATGGGATTTTCCAGGCAAGAATACTGGAGTAGGTTGCCATTTCCTTCTCCATAAGTATATCATATAGAGAAGTAATTTTGGGGTAAGTCTATTAGACAATTTCCAGTGTGATATTGAAAAGGCATGTTCTTCTGTTATTTACAAATATAAGGGTAGGGTTTTTTTAACAAAATTTCCTTATAATCCTAAATAACAATCAGAAGTTATATTGTTTATCATGAAAGTTTGGTCTCATGTTTCATCTATATAGGTTTAGAAACAGACTTTAAGTAACATATGTATATGTCTTTTTTAAACGATCTTCTAATCTAGAGTTACACAAAGTTATACAAAACCTACTAACCTCACAGAATTCAAATGTGTGGAGATTTCAGGAAGAATATAAGAATGAACTTTAAAAAGCTTCCATTATTTACCCTTCTTTTTCAGTATATGACTCAAAAAAAAAAAAAGAGTTAATCTCCACCAAACCTTGCTTGCGGTACATGTAATGTTGGTTAATTCCTTTCTCCTTGTGGTTTTCAAAATCTGCTGAGGGCTTAGTGTTCTATGATGACCTAGAAGGGTGGTATGTGAGGTTGGAGGGAGGCTCAGGAGGAAGGAGATATGTGTATATATATGTGTACACAGAGCTGATTTACATTGACGTACAGCAGAAACTAACACAACACTGTACAGCAATTATACTGCAATTTAAAAAATCTTTTGAGGTTCCTGAACTATCAGAAAATGACCTTCCTTAATACCTGTAAGGCAAAGACCCTATTTTTAGTCCCTGGAAGGGCTGTATAGACATTGGTCACATATAAGCTATGACATTTTATTTAATTGTGGGTCATACTTACTTTTAATGTGTCATTACTTACTTTTAGTGGTCATTTATACTTTTAATGTGTGAACAAATAAGATTTAGTCTGAAACATGACACTCTAGCCCTGTCTTTGATTGTACAACTGATTTGCTTAATTATATTTTGGTTAAAAGAAAGAGAACAGAACCTCAATAGATCTATATAAATAATTGTATTGCCATGAACAATAGAGATTCAGTATCTGCTCCTGTGCACTGAAAGGTCAGTGAGAAAAAGAGAACATTAAAAAATATCATTTCAATTTGCAAAAACATTAAATATAAATGGTTGCTCATATAGCCATCAGAAAATAGTACATTGAACAATATTATATATACAATATTACATATGCAAGATATTATATATATAATACTATATATATATAGCCTATTTTTAAATGAATAACCACAATTAAATTTTCCTCATCAGTTCATTCAGTCCTAATCAACTTTCCCCATTGGATCTTTATCAGCAGCCTGCTTCCATAACAAATGCTTCTTGATGAAAAAGAGCTCTTGAAATTTTGAATGAATCTGTCCCCTGTCTAAATGATGTTGGCTTAGAAACTTTTGCTCAAAAGCCTTTCCCCTGAAGTGTCACTAGCACAGTCTTTCTCTGAGGCACTAAGAACATGCTTCTTTTTGAAGACCACATTTCTAGACCGTAGCTTATAATGAGACTTTGGACAAACATGAGAGAAAAGTACAAACCATCTGTTGATGACAAGACTAAATAACTTTGATTAATTTATTAGATGTGTGTGTGTGTGTGTGTGTGTCTGTGTGTGTGTGTGTGTGTGTGCGCATGTGCACGTGCTCAGTTGTGTCTGACTCTTTGTGATCCCATGGACTGTAGCCTGCAAGCTCCTTTGTCCATGGGATTGTCCAGGCAAGAATATTGGAGTGGGTTGCCATTTTCTACTCCAGGAGATCTTTTCCACCCAAGGATCAAACTGCCTCTTGTCTCTTGCATCGGCAGGCAGATTCTTTACCACTAGTGCCACCAGGGAAGCCCCAATTTATTAAAGTAGAACCCTATGAGATTCAGTAGGAATAACAGTCTCTGATGGGTCATAATACATAAGTGATATATTAAAGATGGATTTAATCCAGTTTTCCCCTGTGAGTCAGACATACTATGAACAAGAAGGGCCTTGCCTCAGTCCTGGAGCCTTCCAATTTTCTCTGGAATGTGGATAACCCTTGACACATATTTGTATTAATAATAGTTTCCTGTACAAAACTAACTTAGGGAAGGTCTAGTTTCTCCAGATTTGACATCTCTTCTCAAGCAGCTCTTATAATAGTGTTTAGCTAATTAAGAAATGCTGAGAACATCAGTTCAGTTCAGTTCACTTCAGTCACTCAGTCGTGTCCGACTCTACAACCCCATGAATCGCAGCATGCCAGGCCTCCCTGTCTATCACCAACTCCCAGAGTTCACTCAGACTCATGTCCATCAAGTCCGTGATGCCATCCAGCCATCTCATCCTTGGTCGTCCCCTTCTCCTCCTGCCCCCAATCCCTCCCAGCATCAGAGTCTTTTCCAATGAGTCAACTCTTCACATGAGGTGGCCAAAGTACTGGAGTTTCAGCTTCAGCATCATTCCTTCCAGAGAAATCCCAGGGCTGATCTCCTTCAGAATGGACTGGTTGGATCTCCTTGCAGTCCAAGGGACTCCCAAGAGTCTTCTCCAACATCACAATTCAAAAGCATCAATTCTTCAGTGCTCAGCCTTCTTCACAGTCCAATTCTCACATCCATACGTGACTACTGGAAAAACCATAGCCTTGACTAGACGGACCTTAGTCAGCAAATTAATGTCTCTGCTTTTGAATATGCTATCTAGGTTGGTCATAACTTTTCTCCCAAGGACATCAAACAACCTAATTATTACTGGTATTCCTTCTTTAATAAGATGAAATTTGTATCTGTAGGTACCCAGGACCTCTGAAAAACTCCACACATTATTTACATGTTAAAGATATCTGAAAATAATTTGTTTGAATCTAGGAACTTATTTTAGAAGAGCAAAATCAAAAGAATCATTAGAGGAGATTAGACACAGAATTGAGAGGAACAGAAGTGCCTAAAAATCATTGTAATCTGACTACCTAGCAAATACAATGTCAAAAAATATTTTAAAATATATAGCAACAGTGAACTCCGGGAGGTGGTGATGGACAGGGAGGCCTGGCGTGCTGCAATTCATGGGGTCGCAAAGAGTGGGACATGACTAAGCGACTGAACTGAACTGAACTGAACCTAATGGTAAGATCCCTTCCCTCTTTCAGAAGTAACTCTTGTTCTTTGTTTTTTTTTCCCCCAATAATCAAGGGCATCATAAAGACAGAAGAACAAAGCAAAAATTATTCTGATGACATACAGAGTCTCTGCTGTCTAAAATATTACACAGAACATAAAGAGTAACCTTTTTATTATTTCTTATTAAGAGGAACTCAATACTTTGAGATCAATTTTAGCAGAGAGAATCCAGATTCTGACATTGCATTAATATAATCTTTGACAGTAAAGAACTCACAAGCCTTCTTTTCCACTTGTGAACAAACCCATTAAAACTGCATCGACACATTGCATTGTTTCTTTTTAGATGTATCCTTTGGTGTATTATGATCCAAGTCAAAGAAAATTCATTTTCCTTAACTTGATACAGTCTTTCGAATTTTGTCATCCACTATTTTCTTTTATATTCTAAAATGACCTGACACTTTATTTTAAGATGAAACTGTTCTCTAGTTCCTTCTAAAAATATAAAAACACATTCCATTGCCTTATATACACAAGGTGTATTTATTTTCTGTTATTTTTCTGCATAGAGTTTCATCCATACATGTTAATTACCATCTTTAACCAAAGTACCAAGTTCTGCTTCACAGCAAAAAAATAAGAGGTAAATAACTGGAAACTGTCTGATATAAGCATTTTGACAGACCAGAGAAGTCTGTGAACACACATATACAACCTCTAAAATCACATTCTTTTACACTTTTATAGTGGTAAGAATAAAGAAGTTAACTAAAACATCTCAAAGCTATAGACATTATAATACTTAAAAATAAAACTTACCCTTGATGATCAAATTTTTAGTGTCCTGTTACTTATAATCTATGCATACAAATAAAAGTTCTATTGATTAATTCTGATATTAGTCGAAGTCTTAAATTTAACTAAGCTCTTGGAAATTCTGTTTACATTGACCAAAAAAAACCACCAACTGACAATAATTTGGTTTTTGTGTGTTTATTTATTTATTTTTCCCTTTTTAAAAAACTAAATTATAGTTTATAGGTTTCTGGTGTACAACATAGTGATTCACAATTTTTAGAGGTTATATTCCATGTATAGGTATTAGAAATGTTGGCTATATTTTTGTGTTGTACAATATATCTTTGTATTAGGTAAATAATCATTATTTATATTTAAATGTTGGCTAAAATTATAATTCAATTAATAGAACACATAATTTTATATTTTTAAAATTAATATGGAAGAATATTAGTTAATCAGGGCAATAAACCAGTATAAATTTTAAGACATTCATAATAGCAGTCTCTTTGTGAAAAAACAAACCAAAACCTAAAAAAAATTATTTTCTTATACTTTACTCTGACAAAATACAAGAAAAATACATACAACTGTTTCTAAACCCCCAAATATCCAACCAATTTCATTTTCCCAACGGTTCATTTTGAGCATATGAACTTAAAGTTTTATATAAAATATTTGAGTAAAGTTTTTTTTTTTCTGAGATAAGTTTTATTTTTCCCTTTAGAAGCCTGGGATTCCTCATTTGAACCATAGGCCACAGAAGATTATTTGAGTAACTATTTTCTCACTTCTCTCGAGGACAGTTTCAGCTAGTACCACTGTAGAATGCATCAGAAAGAAGTTAATAAATTACATGCAAAGGATGCCTACGAGAATCAGGACTGAGTCTCTGGTGGAGAGGAAGGACTCAGTAGAGCATATACATTTTTTTCCTGAGAACTCTTGTAGTTTAAAATATTCAGATAAAATTTATGTTTTCTTTTGACAGCACAACACAATGACACTTAGATGAGAAATAGAGTACTTTGTCACTTATAATTCCAAACAAAAGAGAAGTGCCAGGCAGGGCCACACAGGAGGTTGTACCTGGGGACATGTGACAGCAGGCTATATGGGGAAGAATATGGCAAGCTTGGTAGTTGCGTAGGTTTCACAGGCTCCTTGTGGGTTGGCTAATGTGAATAATTTTGGCAGCTTTAGTACATAGAAGTTGTCCCTAGTTTTCTTGTACTTGGCCCCAGAGTGATCAGGAGAGATGTATAGTAACCTGGAGTTTGAAAGAGGGCAAACTGACTGGCTTCTAGCCAGGGCCTCAAAACTGAAATAAGGTAGCACTTAAAAATAAAAACAAATATTATACTTAATTTGTTTCTGTAATCCAATCAGAACCAGATATTTTTAATGTCATTTATAATCCTGCTTGGGCTTTCCAGGTGGTGCTAGTGGTAAAGATCCTGCCTGACAATGTAGGAGACATAAGAGACACAGGTTTGATCACTGGGTTGGGAAGATCCCCTGGAGGAGGAAATCGCAACCCTCTCCAGTATTCTTGTCTGGAGAATCCCCATGGACAGAAAGAAGCCTGGTGGGCCACAGTTCGTAGGGTTGCAGAGTTGCACACGGTTGAAGCGACTTACCACAGCACAGCACATATCCTGCTTATTAATGCACTTTGAAAATGAGACAATATTTCAAACACACAATAAAAGGGAAAGGATTTTCTAGATTATTCTAAGGATGATGTCTTAGCTCAAGCTGTTATAACAAAGACCATAGGCTGGGTGGTTTAAACAGAAGACATTTGTCTCACAGTTCTGGAGAGTGGAAGTCCAAGTTCAGGGCTTCAGCAGGGCTGGGTTCTGGTGGGAGCTCTCTTCCTAGCTTGCCAATGACCACCTTCTTGCTGTGTCTCCACCTGGCAGAGGAGAGCAAGCCCTCTAGTGTCTCTTCTTATAAGGGCGCTAATTCCATCATAAGGATCCCACCTCTATGACCTAATCTAACTCTAATTACCTTCCAAAGCTTTATTTCCAAACACAATTACAGTGGGATTTAGAGCTTCAACATATGAATTTTTCCCCCAAAAGAAAACTCTGCTAATTGGGTTTCCTCAATGGCTCAGTGAGTAAAGAATTCACTTGTAATCCAGGAGACAGAGAAGATGCAGTTTTGATCCCTGGGTCGAGAAGCTCCCCTGGAGGAAATGGCAACCCACTCCAGTATTCTTGCCTGAAAAATCCCATGGACAGAGGAGCCTGGTGGGCTACAGTCCACAGGTTCACAAGGAGTAAGATAAAACTGAGCGACTGAGCACAGGGTTGTTTTGCACGCTTGGGGCCTGAACTCTGCTGTATGAGTCTGCCTAGGTTGTAAAAATCCTTCTGGTGTCTGGAGTTTTGTTAATTGTGGCTGGTACTGCACGTAGAGAGGATAGGTATGACCAGCTTTCAATGAAAACTCCCAGCTCTGTCTATTATGCAGATTTCTCTAACCAGAAAGACTTCAGGCGCACTGTCTCAGTTCACAGCTCAAGTTAGAAGCTTGTTCTGTGGCCAGGAAAACTTTGAAAATTGTGCCGGGATCCCTCTAGACCCCATGGAGTGCATTTTTTAACTCGCTGGTTCTACTCTGTGTCACTTCATTGTAATAAAACAGAGCCATGAATACAATTATGACTCTCAGGGTCCCTGGAGTCCTAGTGAATCACTGAATATGTGGGTGATTGGAGGACCCTGGAAACAGAGACACAGAGGGCTACAAACCAGATTTTCTGTAGTTTCTCATTCTCAGAGAATAGGTGTTCAATACTTTAATTAACGTCACAAGACTGGATTCTCGAGTATTGCCATCACTTACAGGGAATGAATTGCTGACTTTTGCTAACCAGAACCAGGACCAAAGATATCCAGGAACCGGAAACAACAAAAGAGCACAGAGGAAAACAGGAGAAGATAAAACAACAAAAGTAAGTCTCCGTTGCCACTTTTGGTTCACTCTAGAGGAGCAAACTAAGACGCAGATAGATTTGCCTCGACGGTCACTTAAAGACCTAGTTCATATAATTCATAGAAAAATCCAGGCTGAAATATTTGTTCTAAGAGCGAAACAAAATTGGTTAATGTCCTACAGGGTAAAGGGCTTCCCCTTGTGGCTGAGCTGGTAAAGAATCCGCCTACAATGTGTGAGATCTGGGTTCGATCCCTGGGTTGGGAAGATCCCCTGGAGAAGGAAAAGGCTACCCACTCCAGTGTTCTGGCCTGGAGAATTCCATGGATGGTATAGTCCATGGGGTAGCAAAGAGTCAGACAACTGAGCGACTTTCACTTTTACTTTAATGGGGTAATAGAACCATAACCTTTATAGTTAATTTTTCTAATTGATAAAAATCATTTGTATCTATTTCAGACAGAGATTAAGATATAATTTTTACAAAATCTGGGGCTTAATCAGTGACTCAAACAAAGATGTATCCTTATTAAATGATACAATTCTTAAATATATGTTAGGCACGAGTCTGACATGACATGGCAAAGGAACACAGCCATCCTTTCACTCTATTTTGAAATTTTAGTTAGTTTTACTTATCAAGGTGATAAAAATCTATAATAAACAATTGTATACAGTATCCTGCAGGGTGTACATGATTATAACTGGGAAACATATTTGAATCAGAAATAAACTTTATTTATGTAATCTTAATTCTAACATTGAGAACTTACAACAAAAGATCTTTTGACTCATCCTACTGAATTAACTATAATTATGAAAAGATTGTGCTATGCAGATGCTATAGTAACACCAGAATAAAATAACAGGCAATATGTCTTTTGGGCTTCCCAGGTGGCTTAGTGGTAAAGAATCAGCCTGTCAACTCAGGAGACACAGGAGATGCAGGTTTAATCCTGAAGGAGAAAACCCGCTCCAGTATTCTTGCTAGGAAAATCCCATGAACAGAGAAACTCGACAGGCTACAGCCCATGGGGATGCAAAGAGTTGGACATGACTGGAAATGCCAACAAGGTATTTTTCAGAGGGAATATATTATATTGTATTCATTTTAATTAAACCAGTGGAAGACACTAGTGCTTCTTTGAGGTAAGAAGTATCATGGAAGAGGGTTCTTTCATAGTCTAAGAATTGTAGCTTCATGAAACTTTCTTTCTGTGAATTAATGGAGACAGTTGTTATGTACTATCCACAATGGATACTGTAATTGGCAGCACATATATCATGCTGCCATCTGATTCCTGAAAAAGGAAATTAATTTTCAATGAGTACATGCTAGGTAGGATCAAATTGGATGGCCCAGAAGGAAGGAAGGATTAATGAATAGGTTTAACAAAAAGCAAGGCTAAGTACTAATGCATTGTGGAAGAAAACTTGATAAAATTCAATAGGCTTATCTAATATTTGGGCTTCCGTGGTGGCTCAGTGGTAAAGAATCTGCCTGTAATGCAGGAGATGAGGGAGAACTGGGTTCTACCCCTGGGTCAAGAAGATTCCCTGGAGGAGGTCATGGCAATCCTTTCCAGTATTCTTGCCTGGAGAATCCCATGGACAGAAAAAGCCTGGCAGACCACAGTCCATAGGAGCCTGGCAAGTGTCGGGCACAACTGAACCACAGCAGGCATGAACACACATCTAGTATTTAGGACCCTGACTATTTCATAACATCTCAACAAACTGAAGTCTAATAAAATAAAAAAAAACTCTTTGTCATTCATTGTATCAGATGATAGAGAATCGTGCTTGTGAAATGAAGAGTTTATTATGTTACATTGAGCTAGTACAGGAGATTGATATTACTCTTGTTAATTTCTATACTTATTTAAGGACTAGCCTCACCTTACATATTTCACAGAAGAGCACTAAATATTTCTTAGGAAACCGTTATGTTTATAATGATTAGAGGCTATTTTTCTCATAATTCTTACATATATCATCAAGCCAGCATGTTTTCAAGAGCAGCACAAACAATTACAATTCCAGGTACTGATTATTGGAAAGATAACAAGAAGGAAACACTTGGCAGAAATCCCAAAGTCAAGAGTAGAGCAGAATACTAAAATCGGGGATAATCTGTTTGTTTTTTTTTTTAATCAAAAGTTGAAAAGTTTTAATCTTTAACAAGAACTTGTAATTTGCAATTAGAATTCTTTTTTCACTCTTAAATATTCAATAAGGAAAAGAACAGTTATGTCAATGCTGTGACCTTTGAAAAGGCTTGTAGTTTTCTGGGAGCTGCTATGACTGGTTAATAGAAGTGAGATATGGTCCAAGTGGCTAAAATGCTAAGATCAACTTATAAAGAAAAGGAGGTATAACTTGAAAATCCTTCTAGTTCTTTTAAGAGACTTTCCCTCCCTCCATTCCAGGGACAGAATGACAACCTGTGTGCCAACATGGATAACATACACTCTAGTTTACATGGTTCTCTGGTTCTGGCTCTTTCTGTAAGCTTCTCTGGGGATTACCCTGAGGAAGCCAGACCTAAACTCTGGGCAGTTGTTTTCTTTCTGCAAAGTTTTACTTCACTGGGGGCGTAACTCTCAAGTTAATTTCCCCCAAACATCACTAATGTCAGCTGGAGTATTTAATGCAACTGTATTAAAGGCTTAATAGCTCAGTGGTAAAGAATCTGCATGACAATGCAGGGGATGCAAGAGACTGGAGTGTGATCTTTGGGTCAGGAATATTCCCTGGAGCTGGAAACGGTGACCCACTCCAGTATTTTTGCCTGGAGAATCCCATGGACAGAGGAGCCTGGTGGGCTACAGTCCATAGGACTGCAAAGACTCAAACACACCTGAGCAACTGAGCATAATAATAGTAATGGACAGATTACATGGAAAATTCAAACCTGAGTATGAGGTAGTGATATTTCTGTAATCTTACACCGATACTTATTCCTATTTCTTTCTATGAGTCTTTTTTCTCAGTCCCTAACTTGTTGATAGTTTCTATGTCTCTCTTTTTTTTTTTTCGGCTGTGCTGGATTTTTGTTATTGTGCACGGGCTTTCTCCAGGAGCCGCGAGTGAGGGCTATTCTAGTTGCAATGCACAGGCTTCTGTTCTCGTTGCAGAACACACACGGGCCTTAGTTGTGGCACATGTGCTCAGCAGTTACAGGCCCAGGTTTAGCTGCCCCATGGCATGTGGAATCCTCCCAGACCAGGGATTAAACTCGTGTCCTCTGCATTGGCAGATGGATTCCTAACCATCAGGGAAGTCATGTCGCACACAACTGAAAGCTAGAAAAATAACAGCAACAACAATGAAGCTCTTTTGAAAAGCTCTTAGTCCAAAACCCTAAGCAGCTTTATCTGGTCCTAGGCCAAGATATAAAAATATTGAAATTAACCTCAATAATCAGTTCTGACATGTCCCAGGCCTATAAATTCGACAACTCAGTTTGAAGCATAACGTTTGTGCTGTTTTGTTTGGCTCACAGCTTTTAAATATCTTTAATGCTCAGGGGTTTTTTTGTTACTTTGCCAGCACAGAGTTTTCCCAAGAAAATATTTTGTCAGTGTGGTCCCTTCCAATGAAAACAAAAGGCCTCCCAAGAGTAAATTTTTATTTTATTACTGAAGTGTTTAAATCATCTATGACCCCTGATATGCAACCCCTGAGCTTCACCAATTTTAATCTTGAAGACCGATCTCTAAAAATCAGTGGAATATTTTGTAGAAATAGGTGCTCAGGTCTTTATGAAGAAAAGGGAAAAGAGAGTTGTTCTTGAGTTTTAGTGGCCATTTTAGTAAATGACTATTATGCAAAGAATTTTTTTAAATAAAAAGACAAGTCACAGATCAGTAGAAAATATTTGGAAATTATATATATATCCAACAAAAGGCTAGTATCTAGAATATGATATTAATATCTAGAATATAACAACAACACAACAGTAAAAAATCAAATAATTTGGTTAAAAACAGAACGAAAGGCATGAAGATTCATTTCATCACAAACTTGCAATTTGAGGGATATTTGTGGGAATGCAAATGTCTCTACTGTAATGATCTTAATTGTATTAACGTCGGTTTCCTGGTTGTGATAATGTTCTGTAGTTTGCAAGATGTTTGCATAAGGGAAAACTGGACAAAGGGTCCTTGGGATCTCTCTGTATTATTTCTTAACAACTGCAGGTGAATACACAATCATATGAAAATTAAAAGCTTAATTTAAAAACTATGGTGCAACATTCCTTTTTTTAGATCTCTTCCAAACTCCACGTTCCTATTAAAATGTTGAACCAGCAAGATTACTTGCTTTCTCCCTCAAGGTCAATCCCTGAACAAATATGTGGGGCAGGGGTTGGAGGCAAAGAAAAAAATGTAGAAAATAATTTAAAACCTCCTGGTGTGACAGGGATTGTTTTGAAGCCTTGGGTAGGGATGTTTTTGTTTTTTGTTTCTTTAATTTTAATTGGAGGCTAATTACTTTACAATATTGTGGTGGTTTTACCATACATTCACATGAATCAGCCATGGGCGCACATGTGTTCCCCATCCTGACCCTCCCTCCCATCTCCCTCCCCATCCCATCCCTCAGCGTCACCCCAGTGCACCAGCCCTGAGCGCCCTGTCTCATGCACCAAACCAGGACAGGGGATCTATTTCACATATGATAGTATATATGTTTCAATGCTAGTCTCTCAAATCATCCCACTCTCACCTTCTCCCACAGAGTACAAAAGTCTGTTCTTTACATCTGTGTCTTTTTGCTGTCTCACATATAGGGTCATCGTTACTGTTAGGCCTCACGGCCTCCTTGCAGGGATCTGTCGCCCAAAGAATCTCTTAGACTTGGAATCGATGCAAACAGCAAGAGGATTTATTAGGCCGGGCGCGCCGGGTTCGATCACCACCAGGAAAGAACGAACCCTGAACATTCGTTACAAAGCAGTTTTTAAGCACAAAAACCACAAACAGGTACAGCTAGGGTGGAATGATCTGACTGATGCTCAAGTATCGGCGTTTTTTAGGGATAGGTTCATTTGTTATCAGGTCGACACGTCTGTCTGAGCTGCAATTTTACTGCTAACTTGTTTTTCTGGAAACTAATTTCCTGGGATGGTTTTCTTTTTTTGGGGGGGTGGTAAACATCCCGCGGAAAGCCTTCCGGAGGCTGCATTCCTGAGATATGAGCCCCTTACACATTCTTGAGATAAAGGTCTGTCTTAAGATTAACAAGGGGCCTGTTTTCCTAAGGCTCTAGTGAAACTTTAACCTTTATTTTTATCCACCCTTCCTCTCATTCCCCTCCTCTTTTAGTTTGGATTTCAATCCTAAAATCATGGGCCGAGGTTTCTCTGAGGAAGTGCGGCATATTGTTGTCTTAGCATAAGCACCTGCACAGCACTTATCCGGTCTCGGATGAACGAAATTAACCGGTTAAGAATACAAGGCCCTATAGTGAGGAGGAGGAGTAAATGACCAGTGGCCCCATTAGGGTGGATACTAAGGTTGCAAACCACGGGGTCCTGTTAAACCAGGACTCAAACCACCCTTGGGTGCCTTCTCTTTCTTTTCGCCTATGTGCCAATCTTTCTCGTAATTTATTCATGGAGTCAGTGATGACCCCAGAGTGGTCTACATAAAAACAGCATTCTTCTTTGAGGGCCGCACATAAGCCTCCTTCTTTTAAGAACAGAAGGTCTAGGCCTCTCCGATTTTGCATCACTACTTCAGATAGAGAGGTCAGAGATTCTTTCAGTTTAGTAATAGAATCTTCTAGGATGCGTAGGTCCGCGTCTGTGGCTTGCTGTAAACTAGTAAAATGCTAGGGTTGTTGGATGAGGGCTGCTGTGCTGGTCCCCACCCCAGCCGCCACTCTGATGTCTAAAAGGGCCGCCAGAGTGAGAGTCACCAGCTCTCTTTTTGCTCGGTGGCCGCCTTTGTAAGCCTCTAAGAAGGACTCGTCGGAGTGATAGAGGAGTCGGGGCACTAGCCGCACCAGAACACAGAAGTCAGTTGATCTATTAAATACTGCCATAGACACACAGGGTGTGAGACCTATCTTACACGCCCACCAACCATCTCCGGGGGGATGAGATATCCTGTGTAGCTGTGGGCCTTATCAATACTTTTACAAAGATGAGCCTGGTGAGGAGTGGGAGAGCCTATGCATAACCCCTGGCCTGTCACAGCCGAAAGGGTGAGTCTGACTGTTCCCTGTTGCTGCCACCGGCAATGACTGGGGGAAGAGGAGCTGTTTACCGTCCCAACTATCCCTGAGGCTTCGTAATAGGGTGGGGGAGCTGTATAGCAGAGCCAACAAGACTTAGTGGCTTCCGGGTTGGTGGCATTTAAGACTCTGAAAGCACTGTCTACAAGGGTCAGCATTCGGTCCTGACTTGAGGACATGTTGTAGGGAGCCGCCTGGGGTGGAGTTATTGTGGCTCCTGTTGCTGTTATTTTTTCTTTTTAGTAGGAGCCGGCTCCCGGGGGATTTAAAACTGGGTTGGGACTGATAGATTGGAGGGGTGGAGAGTCTGTTTTTAATCTGATAGAGAATGTGAGGCCATTGTGATCTCTTTTATATAGCCTTATGCCCCATGAAAAACCCCTGATCCATTCTGTGGTTTGTTTTTGTTTTGCCATTTCAGAGAATTTAATATGGAGTGGGTTGCACCAGGACTTGCATTCAGGGAAAAGTTTTCTTCCATCCTGGTGGTGTGTATAGTTGGCCTTAACCGTGATGAGGTCCCAGTTGGAAGATGGCCCCCAGTAGACATCACCTGTAGTCTCACAACCCCAGCGACGACAATAAAAATCGCCTTCCCCCACAATGGTTTAAAGCTTGTTCCCGGTGAAACCCTGGGCAGACATACAGAGTATGAGTCCTCAGCACACTCCTTCTTTTGGATTGGTGCACCCCCCCACCACAGTTTGGGCAATCAAAGTCGCCATTAAGTCCCCAGTTGCCAGGGGTGGACGTTTGGGGAGCTTCGTGAAAGTCAGAGTACCCTTTAAGGTCCCAACTGGCTCCTGCCGCCAGTTGACAGAGGTCTGGGTAAAGGTCAGGCCACCAGGTGGTGAGTGGTGCAATATTAGTACTAGACCGTACGACATTTCCCACTCGTGAAACTACTTGCCAAGTCAGTTGTTGAGGCTGGTGGGGATTTGACGCACTCACAGTTGGGAGGATCAGGAGGAGGTCTGCGAGCCCGAAGGATCGGCAGAGTTTGAGCTTTAAGGGGTGAGAAGTATGGTGTGCCTTCCATTGAGGTGACGGTTCCAGAGCGATCTTGACATGGGAAGCGTGGATCCAGGAGGAAATTCCATCAACTTTGACAGCAGTGGGGGTGGTGAGCAGGACGATGTAGGGGCCCTTCCACCTAGGCTCTAGGTTCTGCTGCCGGTGCCGGCGGACTTAAACCGAGTCTCCCACTTGGAACGAGTGGGCCTCTCCTGGGGTGCCGGGTTGATAAGCTTCAGTGAGCTTGGTCCACACCTCTCTCGAACCAGTTGGAGTCCTTTAAGCCTGGCATACAGATCACCATTACTAAAACAGCGGGGATCAAACCCTTCTCTGAGTGACAGTATAGGGAGAGGAGCCCCGTATAGAATTTCAAAAGGAGAGAGACCGAAACGGGAAGGGGTGTTCCGTACTCAGAACAAGCTAAGGGAAGGAGCACCGTCCAGTCAGTACCACCAGTCTCTAAGGACAATTTAGTTAGGGTCTCTTTTAGAGTCCTGTTCATCCTCTCTACCTGTCCTGAACTCTGGGGTCTGTATGCACAATGTAATTTCCAATTGGTCCCCAGAAACTTAGCTACTTCCTGGCTTACTTGGGTGGTAAAAGCTGGCCCATTATCTGACCCTATCATCTTTGGAGCCCCAAACCGCAGCAAGATTTCTTCTAAAATTTTCTTGGCCACCGTTAGTGCATTTTCGTTTTTGGTGGGGAAAGCCTCTACCCACCCCGAAAAGGTATCTATGAAGACCAACAGATATTTGTTGCCATACTTTGCGGGGCGCACTTCGGTGAAGTCCACTTCCCAGTAAGCCCCCGGCCTGTCTCCCGCGCAGCCGCTTACCTTGGCTTGTCTTGTTATGGCTGGCATTTACCTCCTGGCAGGGCTTGCAATTCTGGACTATTTGGTCAGGCAATTTGATCAGACCCGGCACCTTGCATCCTGTCTTATTTAGAAGGGAGACTAGCTTTTTAGTTCCCAAATGAGTCCAATGGTGCATTTGCTCTAACATTTTCTTAGCCTCTTCCGCGTTTATAGTCTGTTTTTTTTTAGGTCGCGGGGAGGGGCTGCTTTCAGAGTGAGTGACTAGCAGTTCCAAAATTTCGCTTCTTGTTGCCACCTCTCGCGCGACCCGATCTGCCATGTTGTTTCCCTTTGTCACTGGGGATTGATCTTTCTGATGCCCTGGGCAGTGGATTATACTGACCTTTTTGGGTAACATAAGAGCAGTTAGTAACTCCAGAATTTTATCTTTATTTTTAATCTCTTTACCAGCCGACGTGAGGAGCCCCCTTTGCTGATATATGGCTCCATGCACATGCGCAGTAGCGAAGGCGTATCTACTGTCAGTGTAGATGTTAACCCGTTTTCCTTCTGACAGTTGGAGAGCCTTTGTGAGGGCTATTAGCTCGGTTTTTTGGGCTGATGTTCCTTGCGGGAGGGCAGTCGCCCAAATCACACTAGTCCCATCTACCACCGCAGCACTGGCCCGGCGCTTACCTTTTTCGAGGAAGCTGCTTCCGTCCGTGTACCACGTCACCTCAGCATCCTGAAGTGGCTGGTCGGAAAGATCTTTGCGGGTCCCGTGTACATCAACCAGCACCTCTTGGCAATTGTGTGCCACCTCGGCTTGGCTGGGGTCTGGTAGCAGTGTGGCAGGATTAAGCCCAGTCGCTGGCGTGGATTTGATCCGTTCAGAGTTCAGGAGTAACGTCTGATAGTGGGTCACTCTGGCGTTGGTCAGCCATCTCTCAGGGGGTTGTCGAATCACACTTTCTAAGGCGTGGGGCGCAGTAACGACCAAGTTCTGCCCCAAAGTCAGTTTATCGGCATCCTTTACCAGAACTGCCATGGCTCCCACAAACGTAAGCAATTTGGCCAGCCAGCAGCTACAGCGTCCAGTTTTTTTGACAGGTATGCCACAGGCCGATTCCATGGTCCCAGCTTTTGAGTGAGGACCCCTTTGGCAATGCCATTATTTTCTGCTACATAGAGGTGAAACGGCTTGTTTACATCTGGGAGTCCCAGGGCAGGAGATGACAACAAGACTCGCTTGATGTTGTCAACAGCTTTTTGCTCACTTTTTCCCCCAGACAAAGGGAATACTGCCCTTTGTCAGGGGGTACAAGGGAGCGGCCATCTCCGCGAACCCCCGGGATCCAGAGCCTGCAGACTCCTGCAGTACCCAGGAACTCCCTGACTTGTCGAGGATTTTGGGGGGCTGGTATTCTGGCCACCATCTCTTTTCTAGCCTCTGAAAGCCACCGCTTCCCATCCTTGATTTGGTACCCCAGGTAACTGACCTGCTGCTGGCAGATCTGGGCCTTTTTTCGGAGGCGCGGTAACCGAGAGATCCAAGCTCGATTAGTAAGGTCTCAGTCCCCTTCCAGCATTCTTCTTTAGTGTCCGTGGCTAGGAGCAAGTCATCTACATATTGGAGCAAAGTTACCTGGGGGTTGGTGGCACGGAAATGTGCAAGGTCCTGGTGGAGGGCTTCGTCAAAGATCGTTGGCGAGTTTTGAATCCTTGCGGCAGCCTAGTCCACGTTACCTGTCCAGAGAGTCCTATAAGGGGGTCTTTCCACTCAAAAGAGAAAATAGGCTGGCTGACGGGACTGAGTTGGGGGCAGAAGAAGGCATCTTTTAAGTCCAAGACAGTATACCACTTTCAGCTGGGGGAAGTGTACTCAACAGGTTGTAGGGGTTGGGTACCGTGGGGTGTAGGTCGGTCACCCGCTTGTTGACCTCTCTCAGGTCCTGTACAGGCCTGTAGTTGCCTGTTCCGGGTTTGCGAACTGGGAGCAGAGGGGTGTTCCAAGCTGACTGGCACTTTATTAGTATTCCTAATTTGAGGAGCCGCTGGATGTGAGGGCGGATCCCGTCTCTAGCCTCTCTGCTCATCGGGTACTGACGGACAGATATGGGAGTAGAGGAGGCCTTGACTTCCACTACCATTGGGGGCTGCCGGACCGCCATCCCCATGCCTGAAACCTCAGCCCGTGCCAGAGGGGTTTTAGTCAGCCATTCCTGCATATCAGTGGCCCCAGGGGAAGGGGAGGGGCTTTCGAACAGCCTGTGTTCATCTTCCAGTTTTAGGGTCAGGACCTGTAGCAGCCTCCCCTTCCCATCCGTCACTGTGGCACCTTCAGTGTGGAAATGGATCTGGGCCCCCACTTTTGTGAGCAAGTCCCGTCCTAACAAGGGGTAGGGGCATTCAGGGATCACAAGGAACGAGTGGGATACCCAGCCCACGCCGAGATCCACTGTTCTTCGGGTAGTCCATGGGTACTGCCGGTACCCTATAGCTCCCTGTACCCAAGCCTTTTTTGTAGACAGTGTCCCTTCTGACTGTAACAGGACCGAGTGTTGGGCTCCAGTGTCTACCAAGAACTGCACAGGCTTCCCCTCCACCTTGAGAGTTACCCTAGGCTCGGGGAGGGGGTCCGAGCCCCGTCTCCCCTAATCTTCTTCTTCTAGAGCTAGGATCTTGTCGGGAGTGGAAGGTCCTCCCCTCTTCTTTTTGGGGCAATCTCTGAGCCAGTGCCCCTTTTCTTTGCAGTACGCACATTGGTCTTTATCTAGAGGTGGTCTAATTCCCGCTTTACTCCCCTTGCGGTCTTTATCTTCAGCCCTATCTCTCCCTCTTCCCTCTCTAATAACCGTAGCCAGAATCTTAGTTAAGTTTTTCTCTTGTCTCCTCTCTCTCTCCAGCTCTCGTTCATCTTGTTCCTTTCTTTTTCTTTCCTCTTTTTCTTCTTCTGTCTCCCTCTTATTGAATACTTTGTCTGCCTCCCTAACCAGATCTTGAAGGGAGAATCCTTGTAGCCCATCTAGTCTCTGCAGCTTTTTTCTGATGTCTGAGGCTGACTGATCAATAAAATCCATTGCTATAGTTGCCCTATGCTCCTCGGACATGGGGTCATAGGGAGTAAATCGTCTAAATGCCTCCATTAACCTATCTAAAAACACGGTCGGTGACTCAGTGGATCCCTGAGTCACTTCTCTTACCTTGGCCGGATTTGTGGGGCGTCTCACAGCCCCTCGGAGACCCGTCACCAGAGCCTGGCGGTAGACCCTCAGGTGCTCCCTACCTGCCGGGGAATTGTAGTCCCAGTTGGGTCTCGTCGGCGGAAAACCAGCATCTATTCATTGCATCTATTTCATTGGGTAGTGCCATGGGGCGCCCGTCGTCTCCGGGCACATTTTTCTGGGCCTCTAGTAACACCCGCTGCTTCTCCTCAGTTGTGAGAAGAGTCTGCAGCAATTGTTGGCAGTCATCCCAAGTGGGCTGGTGCGAGAAAACAAGGGATTCTATTAGAGAAGTCAATGCCTGTGGATTGTCAGAGAATGAGGGGTTATGAGTTTTCCAGTTATAGAGGTCTGAGGCGGAAAATGGCCAATACTGGAGCGGCTGATTTCCATGGTTATCGGGGGGCCGTACTCCCGGAGGGGAAGGACGGTAGAGGATTCTGGGGCAGCCGCTCGGCGGCTTCACGTCCCCACCGCTGGGCCCAACTCCCCCTCGTCCGGGGCGAGCTCAGACGGAGCAGGTGGCTGGGTTGCCGGGGCCGGGGGAGTGGGTCCGGCGAGGGGACTAGTGCCGGCGGATAGGGTGGAGGCGGGGTCCAGGAGCAGGAGATCGGTCTGAGTGTCCGGGTATATCTTTTGGCAGGAGCTTTTGCTTTTTCTTCCTTTTTCTCTGCTGGTTTCAAGGCGAGAATCCCCACAGTGGGTCCCAATGTCGTTCCTGTGGAAAGAACAAAGGGCTGGACCCAAGCCGGAGGGGAGAGGACCAAGTCCTCCCACACCATAATATAGGGCATCTGATCTGGGTGCCCGTGAGGTCCAGGGGTAAAAACTACAGCCCTAATTAGGCTAACCTGCTCTGAGGAGAAGGAACCTTCGGGTGGCCACCCTGTCTGAGAGCTGGGCCATTCTACTGAGCACAGAGTCTGCCACTTTCCCTTCTTAACCCTTACTGATAGGTTATGTGCCCTGGTCTTAACTTCAGTCCAATGACTTGTTGTCAGTGACAGAGGGGTTGTCACAGTCTGTCCCATCGTCAAGTCGTCTGGGGGAGCCACAGGAAAGACAAATTAGAAGAGAGACAAACAAGACAAAAACGGAAAGAGAGAATGGCCGCCGCGTGTCTGACCAAAAACAGAAGAAACTACAGATGGGAACCCCCGCCAAAGGCTCCGCCTGATTTGGACGAAGGGGGTCAAACTGAACCTTCCTTCCAGATTGACGTCTTGGACGTCCCCAAGGATCGTCACAGATCTGCCTCCCTGGCAGATTTCAGAAAATTCAGAAAACCAGAGTTGGACAGACGTGCGAGCGGTACCTCAGTTCTGAGTAAAAACAGAGTTAGCACAAGAACACACAGAAAGCTCGAGCGTACCTCCGAATCCGGGAGTCAGGGAGATCTGAGATGGGCGAGGGATCCCGGACGAGCCCCCAAAATGTTAGGCCTCACGGCCTCCTTGCAGGGATCTGTCGCCCAAAGAATCTCCTAGACTTGGAATCGATGCAAACAGCAAGAGGATTTATTAGGCCGGCGCGCCAGGTTCGATCACCACCAGGGAAGAACGAACCCCGAACATTCGTTACAAAGCAGTTTTTAAGCACAAAAACCACAAACAGGTACAGCTAGGGTGGAATGATCTGATTGGAGCTCAAGTCTTGGCATTTTTTAGGGATAGGTTCATTTGTTATCAGGTCGACACGTCTGTCTGAGCTGCAATTTTACTGCTAACTTGTTTTTCTGGAAACTAATTTCCTGGGATGGTTTTCTTTTTTCTTTTTCTTTTTTTTTGGGGGGAGGGTAAACATCCCGCAGAAAGCCTTCCAGAGGCTGCATTCCTGAGATATGAGCCCCTTACACATTCTTGAGATACAGGTCTGTCTTAAGATTAAGGAGGGGCCTGTTTTCCTAAGGCTCTAGTGAAACTTTAACCTTTATTTTTATCCACCCTTCCTCTCATTACCATCTTTCTAGATTCCATGTATATGCGTTAGTATACTGTATTGGTGTTTTTCTTTCTGGTTTACTTCACTCTGTATAATAGGCTCCAGCTGCATCCACCTCATTAGAACTGATTCAAATGCATTCTTTTTAATAGCTGAGAAATATTCCATTGTGTATGTGTACCACAGCTTTCTTATCCATTCATCTGCAAATGGGCGTCTAGGTTGCTTCCATGTCCTGGCTATTATAAACAGTGCTGTGATGAACATTGGGGTACACGTGTATCTTTCAATTCTGGTTTCCTTGATGTGTATGCTCAACAGTGGGATTGCTGGGTCGTATGGCAGTTCTATTTCCAGGTTGTTGGGTTTTTTTTCATTTTTTTAAAAAAAATTTTTATTTTTACTTTATTTTACTTTACAATACTGTATTGATTTTGCCATACATTGGCATGTATCCGCCACAGGTATACACGAGTTCCGAATCCTGAACCCGCCTCCCACCTCCCACCCCACACCATCTCTCTGGATCATCCCCGTGCACCAGCCCCAAGCATCCTGCATCGAACATAGACTGGCAATTCGTTTCTTACATGATAGTATACATGTTTCAATGCCATTCTCCCAAATCATCCCACCCTCACCCTCTCCCCCAGAGCCCAAAAGTCCATTCTATACATCTGTGTCTCCCCTGCTGTCCCTCATTCAGGATTATCATTACGTTTTTTAAGGAATCTCCACACTGTTCTCCATAGTGGCTGTACTAGTTTGCATTCCCACCAATGGTGTAAAAGGGTTCCTTTTTTCTCCACACCCTCTCCAGTATTTATTGTCTGTAGACTTTTGGTAGCAGCCATTCTGACTGGCTTGAAATGGTACCTCATTATGGTTTTGATTTGCATTTCTCTGATAATAGGTGACACTGAGCATCTTTTCATGTGTTTGTTAGCCATCTGTATGTCTTCTTTGGAGATATGCCTATTTAGTTCTTTGGCTCATTTTTTGATTGGGTCACTTATTTTTCTAGAATTGAGCTGCAGGAGTTGCTTGTATATTTTTCAGATTAATTCTTTGTCAGTTGCTTAATTTGCTGTTATTTTCTCCTATTCTGAAGGCTGTCTTTTCACCTTGCTTATAATTTCCTTCATTGTGCAAAAGCTTTTAAGTTTAATTAGGTCCCATTTGTTTATTTTTGCTTTTATTTCCATTACTCTGAGAGGTGGGTCATAGAGGATCCTGCTATACTTTATGTCAGGAAAACATATGCCTATGTTTTCCTCTAGGAATTTCATAGTTTCTGGTCTTACATTTAGATCTTTAATCCATTTTGACTTTATTTCTATGTATGGTGTTAGAAAGTGTTCTAGTTTCATTCTTTTACAAATGGTTGACCAGTTTTCCCAGTTTTTACCTGGGGAAAGAAAGAGGCAGGTGAGATGGTAGGAGGATACAATTTAAAGGAATTGTTGGAGTTCTGCTTTTGTTTGTCCCCTGACATTGCCTAATTGTCTAGGGACAAACAGTGCCCGTCCCAGCACCAGCTGCTACTCAAAGCTCCAGCTGAGCTGTCATCAAAGGTAAATTTATGCCAGATGAGAAGCCTTGTGCCATGAGCTTCAGATTTAAAAAAGAACTACTTTTACATAGTCACTTTCCAACACGTTCCTTTCCAAATTTTCCAAGGGCTGGTAAATTGAAGCTTATATAGCAGAACCTATGAGTTGTGGTCAAAGTGGTCCTTTGAGAGGGATGTATGGCCTTAACTATTTATTAGAAAAGAAGAAACATTTTGAATCAATTGTGCTAAGACGTATTTTAGAATTTAGAAAATGAATGCTAGAGTCAACCAAAGAAAATGGAAAAGGAAAAAGATGATAAGAAGAAGAGTTGTGATTAATGAAAACAGAGGTGCTATTTTACCTAGAATGTGATTATAAAGAAAACATGTCATATAGAAGGAGACAATGATCAAAAAGAAGAAAAGAGCTTTTCTCTCAATCTTTCTGTTATTCAGGAAAATTGATTCCATTTCTCCCTTTTCCTCAAGGTTAGCTCCATCCTCTGCTTCCAGGGTCTGCAGCCATTTCACCCCGTGACAAACAGTGAAGTTGTGGGAGATCAGAGGCACCTGCCCACATGGCCCCCATGGAACTCCTGTGGAAATCACTCCTCTAAGGGTTTAATTTGCCCATGCACCACCCTCATTTTTGCAGAAAAATGAAAATAGAAAAAATGAAATTTGGAGAAATCAGAAGCCATTAAACACAGGCCCTCCAAAGTCTAGGCACCACTACTGCTGAGCCATCTAGGAAAGGTGGTCATGAGGTGCACTGTCTTACCTTAGGCTTTGCCAACAATACACTCTCATCCCATCACTGAGCAAGAGTCTTAAACTCCCCAAAGAGCAGACCTTGTTTTGTGAGGATGGAAGAAAGATATTTAGCTTAGATTTCCATATCTTTAATTTGTGCTACTTCTAAACCCTGGCAGACATCTCCTTATTTTCCACTCCATTAATACACTGCATGGTTCAACAAGTCCGACTTCACCCTGACACCCTGATTACTGTAATGTGAACTCCTATTGCTTTTCTTAAGTGTCCTGTCCTGTGTTGAGTCCAAAACAGTTTCACGTTGCGAGGAGAGTGTTTATGTGTATATATGTATTCATATGTACGTATACATCTGTGTATATGTATATATTCAGGTATGTGTATATGTATATGTGGGCTTCCCTCATAGCTCAGCAGTGAAGAATCCTCTTGTCAATGCATGAGATGAGGGTTCAATTCCTGGGTGAGAAAGCTCTCCTGGAGAAGGAAATGCAACCCTCTCTAGTATTCTTGCCTGGAAAATTCCAAGGACAGAGAAGCCTGGAAGGCTACAGTCCATGGGATCACAAGATTTAGTAACTAAATCACCATCACTACCATATGTATATACACACAAATAAAATGATGTTCTCTCACCCAGGAAGAGTGGTGACTAAAGCACCAGGGGTTAATTGTTCTTTGCGTACGTTAAGAAATTGGAGAGGAAATATTCTTTTCTTCTCCTGACAGTCTGGAGTTATTTATTTAAGAAAATGTTCTGGCTCTGGGGTTCCCAAACCTGCTAATCACTATGAGTCACCCAAGTTCTAGTTAAAAGTAGAGACTCCTAGAGTTTCCCTGCTGCTGCTGCTAAGTCACTTCAGTCGTGTCCAACTCTGTGCAACCCCAGAGACGGCAGCCCACCAGGCTCCCCCGTCCCTGGGATTCTCCAGGCAAGAACACTGGAGTGGGTTGCCATTTCCTTCTCCAATGCATGAAAGTGAAAAGTGAAAGTGAAGTCGCTCAGTCGTGTCTGACTCTTCGCGACTCCATGGACTGTAGCCCACCAGGCTCCTCCATCCATGGGATTTTCCAGGCAAGAGTACTGGATTTGGGTGCCATTGACCTTCTCAGTCAGGATATCTGGGATACAGCTGAAGTTCTGTATCTTGAACTTGTGCCCCCAGGGTGCTTTTATGTTTGAATAAGTTTGGGAAACATTGTTCTACCTAGTTCTGAGGTCTACAAATGTTTAAACCGTATGCACATACTGTCTTTGGGGAATCACCCCAACAGAAGATGTTATTCATTTGTGCATGCATGCTAAGTCTCTTCAGTCATGTCTGACTCTTTGCAACTCCATGGACTGCCTTTCAGAAGGCTCCTCTGCTGTGGGATTCTCCAGGCAAGAACACTGGAGTGGGTTGCCATTCCCTTCTCCAGAGGATCTTCACAACCCAGGGACTGAATCTATGTCTGTTATGTCTCCTACATTGGCAGGCAGGTTTTCAGTATACTTTTATCTCTTAGCTTCTCCAAACCTTGTTTTCTTCGCCTGAAATGTGGAGATACTATTAATAATAATATCTACCTCCGAGAGACTTTTAGAGAATGCAATAAACTGATGCCTATACAATGTGTCGGAGAAGGCAATGGCACCCCACTCCAGTACTCTTGCCTGGAAAATCACATGGATGGAGGAGCCTGGTAGGCTGCAGTCCTTAGGGTCGCTAAGAGTCGGACACAGCTGAGCAACTTCACTTTCACTTTTCACTTTCATGCATTGGAGAAGGAAATGGCAACACACTCCAGTGTTCTTGCCTGGAGGATCCCAGGGATGGCAGAGCCTGGTGGGCTGCCGTCTATGGGGTCTCACGGAGTCAGACATGACTGAAGCGACATAGCAGCAGCATAGAACACGTAGCATAAGACTCAGAGGAGAGCAATCCTGCACCGTTAGCTAAGACTATTATTATTTCCAGTGACCATCTTTTGCTTGCCTAATGTGATAGATTATTTAGAGAAATGTTGTAATTATTTTCCTCCCTTGTACTAAACCTGGTTTTGCAGCAACTCCTGACAGGAGATGGAACCCATTTCCCCTACTCTTGAATCCAGGATGCTCTTGTCAATCTTTCTTACCAGTAAAACACAGCTGCAGAAGAGAAGTTCGGCTAGTCTGAGCCTGGGCTTCAAGAGGTCTTGTGAACATGCATTCTGTGAAACAGCCCATTCTAGCCTGCTGGGTGATGAGAGACCACATGGACCAGTCAGCCAGCCAGGTGTCTAAGCCCTGGCCCCAGAGATGAATGGAGCCCAGTCAAGATCAGTATGGTGCTACCCATCCTATAGTTACTTGGAGGCAAGTAAGTGGGCCTAATTAAGAGAAGCAGAAATACCCAGAAGATCCAAGAACTCATGAGGAGTAATAAGTGGGGATTGCTTTAAGGTACTAAGTTTGAGGATAACTTGTTACCCAAGCATAGATAACTGATACATCTACTATATGTCTATTGTTAGGAAACATATTAGAGATGGGGCTAGAAGTAAAGAACCCATATGCCAATGCAGGGAGACTTAAGACACACAGGCTCAGTCCCTGAATAGCATGGCAACCCACTCCGTATTCTTGCCTGGAGAATTCTGTGAACAGAACCTGGCAGGTTACAGTTCATAGCCTCCTGGGTCACAAGGTGCATGGTATCACAAATAGTTGGACATCATTGAAGCAACTTAGCATGCACAGGCTTGGGAAGCAGGTAAGAAAAAAAAAAGGCACAGTACTTGATCTTGACAGCAGAAACCATGGTTTTGCAAGAATAAAAGGCAGCTAAATATAATTACAAAACAAGAATGTGCAAAACTAACATTGGACTAACATTGACTCATTGAAAAGTAAGAACTTCCAGAAAAACATCTACTTCTGCTTTATTGACTACTCCAAAGCCTTTGACTATGTGGATCACAACAAACTGTGGAAAATTCTTCAAGAGATACCTGACCACCAAGAGATACTAGACCAACTTACCTGCCTCCTGAAAATCTGTATGCAGGTCAAGAAGCAACAGTCTGGTTCAAAACTGGGAAAGGAGTATGTCAAGGCTGCATATTGTCATCCTGTTTATTGAACTTATATGCAGAATACATCATGAGAAATGTTGGGCTGGATGGAGTACAAGCTGGAATCAAGACTGCTGGAGAAATATCAATAACCTCAGATACGCAGATGATACCACCCTTATGGCAGAAAGTGAAGAACTAAAGAGCCTCTTGATGAAAGTGAAAGAGGAGAGTGAAAAAGTTGGCTTAAAGCTCAAGATTCAGAAAACTAAGATCATAGCATCCAGTCCTATCACTTTATGGCAAGTAGATGGGGAAACAATGGAAACAGTGAGAGGCTTTATTTTTGGGGGTTCCAAAATCACTGTAGCCATAAAATTAAAAGATGCTTGCTCCTCAGAAGAAAAGCTATGACCAACCTAGACAGCATATTAAAAAGCAGAGACATTACTTTGCTAACAAAGGTCCATCTAGTAAAAATATGGTTTCTCAGGTAGTCATGTATGGATGCAGAGAAGGCAATGACACCCCACTCCAGTACTCTTGCCTGAGAAATCCATGGATGGAGGAGCTTGGCAGGCTACAGTCCATGGGGTCGCGAAGAGTTGGACGCGACTAAACGACTTCACTTTTCACTTTCATGCACTGGAGAAGGAAATGGCAACCCACTCCAGTGTTCTTGCCTGGAGAATCCCAGGGACGGGGAAGCCTGGTGGACTGCCGTCTATGCGGTCGCACAGAGTCGGCCATGATTGACGTGAATTAGCAGCAGCAGCAGCAGCAGCAGCAATGTATGGATGTGATAATTGGACTATAAAGAAAGCTGAGCACTGAAGAATTGATGCTATTGAACTGTGGTGTTGGAGAAGACTCTTGAGAGTCACTTGGACTGCAAGGACATCCAAACAGTCCATCCTAAAGGAACTCAGTCCTGAATATTCACTGGAAGGCCTGGTGCTGAAGCTGAAACTTCAATACTTTGGTCACCTGATGTGAAAAACTGACTCATTGGAAAAGACCCTGATGCTGGGAAAGATTGAAGGCAGGAGGAGAAGGGGATGACAGAGGATAAGATGGTTGGATGGCATCACCGACTCAATGGACATGAGTTTGAGCAAGCTCCAGGAGTTGGTGAAGGACAGGGAGGCCTGGTGTGCTGCAGTCCATGGGGTCGAAAAGAGTCATACACGACTGAGAGATGGAACTCACTGAACTCTGGACTTCCCAAGTGGTGCTGTGGTAAAGAATAGGATGTCAGAAAGCAATAATGTTTTTATTTACATTTTCCTGATGGGTAATAATGCTGAGCATTTTTTCATGGACATCATTGACTCTGTTTTTTGGGGGAGAAATATCTATTCAGATCCTTTTCCAACTTCTTAAACTCCGGGTCTTTTTAACACTTCATTTGTTATGCCAGGATTCCTGCTAGTATTCCAACTAATACGTATCTCAAGACCATCAGATTTATGGAATCTACTTTAAGGTACATAAATTTAGTGAAAGATTTAGGGCAAGCCATCCATGCTGTCTGAGCAAACAAAAAGGAAGAAAATCATTTTCATATGATTACACTGACCTCAGCAATTTGTTTTGAATTAAGGCTGTATCTCAACTTGGTCTGTTAACTGCTTTTCACTTGAATCATTTATTGTAGAAGCATCCTAAAATAAAACACAGTTCAAGTCCCAGGAAGTGAAATTTTAGGGCTCCATTGCAAACTTTCCAAGCAAGCTGTAAAAACCCCAACAGTGGGACCATCTGAATATAGTTACAGATGAAACCAAAAGACAGCCTCTTCTTGTCAAAATAATTCAAACTTTGGTAAAACCAGCAGCTCCAATAAAGTGGCTTGATGCCACACAGAACTGAGTTTGAATATTTACTCCGTTATAGTGGCTGCATGACTTTGGAGAAGTTACTTGACCAATTTCAGCCTGTTTTCTGATCTGTAAAGTTAGGACAGTAGTATTACTGTATATAAAATGGTTGTGATAGATAAGTAAAATTATGCAAATAAGACACCTGGGAAGAATAATGTTAAGCAACTGTTTTCTTTTCCACTGTTTTTACAGTGCTGTTTCATGTTAGGCTGGTTCTGAAAAATACTGGATTGGCCAAAATGTTTGGGTTTTCCCATATGCTCTTAAGGAAAAATCTGAATGAACTTTTTGGTCAACCCAGTATTTTTCTCTTTCAAAATGCCAAGTCTATGCCACCAGAATTTCTGCAGATATGTTACAGAAAGGGGCTTCTCAGGTGACAGTCAGGGCAAAGAAACCTCTTTCCAGTGCAGGGGATGGAAGAGACATGGATTCAATCTCTGTGTTTGAAAGATCCCCTGGAGTAGGAAGTGGCAATCTGCTCCAGTACTCTTTCCTGGAAAATTCAATAGACAGAGGAGCCTAATGGGTTCACAGGGTTGCAAAGAGTTAGACAGGATTGAATCAACTTAGCATGGATGCATTTCTGCTTTTACTATCTTAATAATTTCAGGTTTTATTATTTTCATTTCCTCCTTTCTTTTTTGCATTACTGTGTTGCTTATTACCTAATGAAAATATTTCAGGTTGATATCCAGCTAGGTATTTATCACCTATGTATCTGCCTAGCACCACTGCCATATTTGAGAAGTCTCTGAATCAGAAGACAAATTAGAGTTAAAAGTGTAACATATCCAGCCTCTCTTGCTGCAAAAGAGTGGCCGGATGAGCTAGACGTTACCTGTTAGTATTACCTAAATGAGAATTCAATTAGCAGATACTGATGCTAAAAGTAACCATGACCCCTTCCTGGTGAGGATGACCTGAACAGTTGTTTTATAATATTTAAAGGTCCTTTTGATGGTAGGATAAAAGACAATGACCCCGGGAGAGATGAGAAGCAGAACACTTTGCTATTCACAGTTCTAAATGAGAAAAGGCTGCCACCCAAAGGGACAGAGTAACTGCATGCTGGAACTGTAGGAGCAGACTTATTACAGAATGGGGAGAGAATAGCCTGCTTTCCTGGGCTTCCTGGGGATCAACTAATTTGAATAATACACAGGATCTGGAGCATAGAAGTGATGCTATCTAGTCCAGAGGCAATTGGTAAATTGTGCCTAGTGGTCCCCAAAGATGGGAGCCCATGACGGGAAGTGGTGGAGTTGGGAGCTTAATAAACTGCCCACAAAGGGGAACTGAGAGTTTTTAACCACAACTTCAATCCTGGGTCAAGACAGCACCTGTGCAATATTACAGTAGGGTCATCAGCCTTCCAGCAGAGCAGTGACATAGGCAGATGTGCGGGAGTTTGGGCTTAAACTTGGGAGTTTCTAGTCCCCGGTGCCTCCGGTGGTAGGGAATCTGCCTGCAGTGCAGGAGCCACAGGAGACCCCAGCTCAATCCCTGGGTCGAGAAGTTCCCCTGGATAAGGAAATAGCAACCCACTCCAATATTCTTGCCTGAGAAATCCCATGGACTGAGGACAGAGAAGGTTGGCAGACTATAGTCCATGGGTTCGCAAGTCAGACATGACCTAGTGACTTGGCCATCCCCAGCAAAGGGTATAGGGTTTTGCTGGAAGAGCCCAGTACTGTACTTTGAGGATGAGGTTTTGTGTCTTCCAAACCTGATTCTCTGGACCTCCTCGAGATTCTCAAAGCTATCCTAGGAATAGTATTAGTCTAGGTAATGATATTAGTCTCAGTCCTCCACATACAAAGAGTTTCATGATAAAGAATCAGTTCATGTGATTATAGAAGGTGGCAAGTTTCAGTACCCGTATCATGAGTTGAGAGCTAGAGACCCAGGAGAGCCAGTGGTTTTGTTCTAATCTGAGTCCAAAGGGCCAAGAACCAGAGAGCCAATGATGTAATTCCAGCCTCAATGATGTAATTCAAGCAGGCTCAAGACCCAGAAAGAGCCAATGTATCAATTTGAGTCTGAAAGCAGCAAATAAACTGGTATTCCAGTTCAAAGGCAGTCAGACAGAAAGGATTCTCACTCTTGGGAAAGTCAGCCTTTTTAGTCTATTCTGGCCTTTAGCTGATTGGATGAGGCTCACTCACATTGGAAAGGGCAATCTGCTTGAGTCAGTCTACTGACTTAAATGCTAATCTCATCTAAGAACACCTTTAGCAAAATATCCAGAATAATGTTTGACCCAATATCTGGGTACCCCATGGCCCAGTGAAGCTGACACATAAAACTAACCATCACAGGGCTTCCCTGGTGGCTCAGTGGTAAAGAATCTGCTTGCCAATGCAGGAGACACACGTTTGATCCCTGATCTGGGAAAACCCCACATGCTGAGGAGCAACTAAGCCCTTGGGCCACAACTGTTGAGCTTGTGCTCTACAGCCCGGGAACCACACTCCTGAGCCTTGAGCCACATCTACTGCCTTCCCGGGCCTGGAGCTTGTGCTCTGCAACAAGAGAAGCCACCGCAATGAGAAGCCTGCGCCCTGAAACTAGACAGTAGCCCTGCTGCTAAATTGTTTCAGTTGTGTCCGACTCTGTGTGACCCCATAGACGGCAGCGCACCAGGCTCCCCCGTCCCTGGGATTCTCCAGGCAAGAACACTGGAGTGGGTTGCCATTTCTTTCTCCAATGCATGAAAGTGAAAAGTGAAAGTGAAGTTACTGAGTTGAGTCCAACTCTCAGCGACCCCATGGATTGCAGCCCACCAGGCTCCACCATCCATGGGATTTTCCAGGCAAGAGCACTGGAGTGGGGTGCCATTGCCAGTAGCCCTGGCTCGCTGCAATTAGAGAAAAGCCCAAGCAGCAATGAAGACCCTGTGCAGCTAATAAATAAATAAACAAAAATTTTATTAAAAAGTTAACAATCATAATGCTTTTATAGATTTATTTTCCCTTTTCTAGAGTAGATTCTGTGAATTTTTATGATTCCCATTTAAAATATTGACTGATACAAGTACCAGTTTTATTTTAATATTTACTCTTTCATGTTTAATAATGCAAGTTACATGTAATATTATATATTTTTCTCTGAGAAGAGCTTTTGATATGTCTACTAGATTTTTGTAATAACAATTCTTCCTTTATTTTTTTTGATAATTTGTCCTTTTAGGTTTAAATGTTTCTTTGATTCAACCACTATCTCAAGGTGAATTTTCTAATTTTTATGTAATAAGAGTTCCCCCTAAACTTTATATCTTCAAGGTTAGAAAATTGATTTGTAGGATTTACACTTTTTAAAATTTTAAGTTTATCATTTTCAAGTTAGTAAATAAGATTTTTAGACATTCAGTGAACATACACAAAATACTATTAACTCAAGTTCAAGTTCCATAAATTGCTAGCAAATATGAGAGTTGAGTGTTATTTCTTATTTATAAAATCTGCTCTATTTTAAAACAGATGTATTAACATCTCCTATAGTAAGTCCCCTTAGTTTTTTTAAATAGCTTTAATTTTATATTTCTGTAGGATTAATTCAGATTTATGCTTTTTTTAAATAAACATTTAGTTCTTTGGCCCATTTTTTAATTGGATCATTTATTTTTCTGGAGTTGAGCTGCATAAGTTGCTTATATATCTTTGAGATTAGTTGTTTGTCAGTTGTTTCATTTGCTATTGTTTTCTCCCATTCAGAAGGCTGTCTTTTCACCTTGCTTATAGTTTCCTTTGTTGTGCAGAAGCTTTTAATTTTAATTAGATCCCATTTGTTTATCTTTGCTTTTATTTCCAGTATACTGGGAGTTGGATCATAGAGGATCCTGCTGTGATTTATGTCGGAGAGTGTTTTGCCTATGTTCCTCTCTAGGAGTTTTATAGTTTCTGGTCTTACATTTAGATCTTTAATCCATTTCGAGTTTATTTTTGTGTATGGTGTTAGAGAGGGGTCTAGTTTCATTCTTTTACAAGTGGTTGACCAGTTTTCCCAGCACCACCTGTTAAAGAGACTATCTTTACTCCATTGTATATTCTTGCCTCCTTTGTCGAAGATAAGGTGTCCATAGGTATGTGGGTAAATCTCAGGGCTTTCGATTTTGTTCCATTGATCTATATTTCTGTCTTTGTGCCAGTACCATACTGTCGAAGACATACGGATGGCTAACAAACACATGAAAAGATGTTCAACATCACTCATTATCAGAGAAATGCAAATCAAGACCACAATGAGGTACCATTTCACACCAGTCAGAATGGCTGCGATCCAAAAGTCTACAAGCAATAAATGCTGGAGAGGGTGTGGAGAAAAGGGAACCCTCTTACACTGCTGGTGGGAATGTAAACTAGTACAGCCATTATGGAAAACAGTGTGGAGATTCCTTAAAAATTGCAAATAGAACTGCCTTATGACCCAGCAATCCCACTGCTTGGCATACACACTGTGGAAACCAGAAGTGAAAGAGACACATGTACCCCAATGTTCATTGCAGCGCTGTTTATAATAGCCAGGTCATGGAAGCAACCTAGATGTCCATCAGCAGATGAATGGATAAGAAAGCTGTGGTTCATATACACTATGGAATACTACTCAGCCCTTAAAAAGAATAAATTTGACTCAGTTCTAATGAGATGGATGGAATTGGAACCGATTATACAGAGTGAAGTAAGCCAGAAAGAAAAACACCAATACAGTATACTGACACATATATATGGAATTTAGAAGACAGTAATGATGACCCTATATGTGAGACAACAAGAGACACAGAGGTATAGAGTGGACTTTTGGACTCTGAGGGAGAGGGAAAGGGTGGGATGGTATGGGAGAATGGCAATGAAACATGTATATTTTCCTGTAAGAAACGAAACGCTAATCTATGTTCAATGTAGGATGCAGGATGCATGGGGCTGATGCACAGGATGATTCAAGTAGAGGATGGGGGGTGGGAGGTGGGAGGGGGATTCGGCATTGGGAGATTGTGTTCACCTATGGCTGATTCGTGTCAATGTATGGCAAAACAAATACAGTATTGTAATTAAAAAAATAAATAAATTTAATAAAAAAAAAAAGATTACCAACCACAAAAAAAAATAAAATAAAATAAACATTGCTTTTCATTTATATAATTTCCAGCATTTTTGCAGTTTACATTCTGGTAAGTGAATGCAACCTTGAACTCTTTCCTATATAATATTAATACAGCCACTGCTGCTTTTTTTTGGTGGTTGCGGCCACATTTGAATAATATCTCTTTTAACATCTCTAATTTCAATTCAGATATACTACTTTGTCTTCTATAAACAGCATAATTTTTAAAAAATATAAATATTAGAGTGAAAGTGAAGTTACTCAGTCGTGTCTGACTCTTTGCAACCCCGTGGACGTAGCCTACCAGGCTTCTCTGTCCATGGCATTCTCTAGGCAAGAATACTGGAGTGGGTTACCATTTCCTTCTCCCGGGGATCTTCCCGACCCAGGGATTGAACCCGGATCTCCTGCATTGGAGGCAGACGCTTTAACCTCTGAGCCACCAGGGAAGCCCATAGTCTGCCCTATTAAATGGAACTTTAATTTACTTGTTTTTATTTATTTCACTTTACTTGTATATATTTATTTTGTTTTAATTATTTTCTTTTCCCCTTATTTCTAATGATTCCATCAATTTATTTATCTCTTTTGTCCTTCTTGTTCATTCTTTCCATACCATCAAATGTTGTGTCTTGTGTCTGACATTTACACAAATTTATCTAGTGTGACATAAAAAGACAAACTAATAATTCCACACAGGAAGCTTTAACTTTCCCATTCTCCTTCCTGCTCTATCTCCTTGCTTCTCGTCGTCTTCTGCCCTGCACCCCATCACTGCTTTACTAAGCCAGCTTTGTACTTTGAGGTTCCTACTTATTACAAACATTCTCTTTCACTTTCTCACATCTACCTTAAGGATTCCTTTATAAACCATTTATATGTTTAATTTTGTGTTGGTGGTACATAAGCAAGAATATTTTATTGAATTTTTGCAAAGGCAAAAGCCAGAGAAGTCAGTAGAGTTTGAGCGAATGCCTGTGATTCCTGAAGAATTCAAAGAATCCATGTAGACCAAAGCAGCAGCTGTCTGAAGGCACTACACTTCTTGTACATTTCAGCCCTTCCTCTCCAGGGGAAATGGACGCAGTTTCTGATAGATCCTGTCCATGGCCTATCAAAGCAGGAGCATGGATCTATAGCTACCTAGATTTACCCTCAGATTACTCCTCTGCCACATTCAGCAGGGTGCTCTCTGGCAGTCACCAGCCTCCAGAGCTTCAGTTTCCTGTTTGTATAAAGGAAATATGGTAACCATCTCACCCATCTCACAGGGTGGCTCTGAAAGCATAGAAGACCACCCATCTCTGAAGTGGGTATTATTAGGCGCTCCAATGACATTTGGATGTCCATCTTTCCCTTCCTCAGAACTGTGCCTTAAGACAGTCAAACGACTTGAAATTAAAACCTCTCATCCCACCTGCTGGGAAGAGGAGCAATTGATAAAATAACACCTCTCCCCTCCAGCCAAGCATGTCTTTTCCATTTTTGTATGCGATTTCTTTCTTTATCCTGACGTACATATAGAGTTGAAGTGCCTTGAACTGGCAGGTTTGTGTCTTACAGAAATATTCTTTTGACTTTGATATGCAATACTTTTTGGCTCACCTCTTCCTAGTAAGAAATATTTATAAGTCACCAGAGTTTTAGATTTGAACCCAAGATCTAGCCAACTCCAAAGTAAAACAAAACTCAAGATAGCCAAAGGAAAAAAATTAAAATTAAATTTTAACGAACCTCATAGCTCTAGGCAATGCTAACCTCCTCTTTACGAAATAATTTATTGCCTAACATGTCAGCTTGGGAAATATATAAGTTTTCAGCTCAAAAGACTCTTATAGGGCAACAGGCCTCAAACTGCCTCCAGGCACAAATTTTGAACATTATCACTACCTAAGTTTCTCTATTTTTTCCCCCTTTTTCTCAGACCTCAGGTTTGGATTTTTTTTTTTTTCTGGACATATATATTAAATAAAAGCTCATTTCTCAAAGGAACTCCCCAGGTGGCACCAGTGGTAAAGAACCCGACTGCCAGTGCAGGAAACATAAGAGACATGGGTTCGATCACTGGGTTGGGAAAATGTCCTGGAGAAGGGACTGGCAGCCCATTCCAGTATTCTTGCCTGGAAAATTCCATGGACGGAGGAGCCTGGTGGGCTATTGTCCTTGGTGTCCCAAAGAGTCAGACACAACTGAAGCGACTTAGCACCCATGCGTTTCTCAAATGTAATTCATCAAAGAGTCTTTGGTTAGCTGCACCTAACATGTTATTGTTGGAAATAGTCTCTTTTTTTCCCACACAGAGAAAAGAGACTTTGTATTTTAGTTAACTTTAAGGTCTTTATGAACCCACCTGCCAGTGAGGTATTCGAGTTCAATATCTGGGTGGGGGAAGATTCCCCTGGAGAAGGGCATAGCAACCCACTCCAGTATTCTTGCCTGGAGGATCCCATGGACAGAGGAGCCTGGCGGGCTACTGTCTACAGTGTGGCAAAGAGTCAGACACGACTGAAGCAACTTAGTATATGCACACATGAGGTCCTTTCAATTTAGATAAATACAAAGTTTGTTTTTTTAATTTTTAAAGCTCTTCAGTGCACAACCTTGTATTAGAATCATCTCCTCCCATTGCTGGCTATGTGAGCTTGTACTGGGCATGTAATTTGGATAACCCCATGTAAATGCAGTCATCCTCAAAGAGTGGTCCCCAGACAAGTATCGTCAGCATCACCTGGAATTTTTTAGCAATGCATATTTTCAGACTCCACTGGAGACCTACTGAGTTAGAAATTCCCAAGTTTGTGTTTCCAAAACCCCTCCAGGTGATCAGGATGTAACTGAAAATTTGATTCTATTAGAGACAAACCATCACATTTCTATAGTTTCTTTTCCAATCAGCGAGAAGTGCATGCAAAGCAACAAACATATGGCATGGTGCGTGGCAAGTGCTCCAAAATGTTAAGATAGGAGCCTTGTTACTGAAAATCATTTAGAGATCCTCCACGTCTCCTTTTACACATCCCAGGGTGGGAATTACCAGCTCAAGCCAGAAAGACAGAAAATGTTAACCATTTCACAATCAGTTTATTTATTAAATGCCAGTCCTACAGACTGCAAGAATCCAGGGATCCCTGTGAGGATGAGAATAGAGTCTGAGATAAGAATTCTAGCCACTAGTAGAACTGTGTTCCCAGGTCCTGGAATTAGTTAACTGGCCTCTCCACCTAGGAAGTCATCCATTTGGGAAATCAATTCGAATTCTCTTTGTCAAAGGAATAGTTCCTTACTAGTTGGGAAATTGTTGTTTATTCTGATAAGGTTGAAAGTAATTAGCAGGCGGTTTTAGGTTTATTTCTTGGAAAAAATAAATGCAGTACTCTGTTAGGTGGTGCAGCCGTATAGGACCGAAAGGACTAGAAGAGTATCAGCCTATGAGCAGGAGATGGCTTTCCGTCACTGTGCTACTGGTGATTTACCTTCTAACAGCCGCTTAGGGTTTTGGCTCCTTAACCTATCTTCAGGTGTCCCAAGCCAGATGTTGTTGTTCTGTCACTAAGTCGTATCCAGCACTTTGTAAGCCCAAGGACTGCAGCATGCCAGGCTTCTCTGTCCTCCGTTATCTCCCGGAGTTTGCTCAAAGTCATGTCCATTGACTCAGTGGTGTTATCTAACCGTCTCATCATCCTCATCATCTGCTGCCCATCTTCTTTTGCCTTCAATCTTTCCCAGCATCAGTGTCTTTTCCAGTGAGTCAGCTCTTGGCATCAGGTGGCTGAAGTACTGGAGCTTCAGCTTCAGTATCAGTCCTTCAAATGAATATTCAGGGTTGATGGTACAGAAATTAATCCTTTGAATGCTGCTCTTCCTGACTTACTGGACACTGATTGTAGGGTGTCATTAACTCCACCTGAGCAGTTTTGAGGGTGTATATCCCTCCAGCCTCCAACACTGGATTTAGCCAACAGAAAATACAAACTAAGAGACTTCACTTGTTTTCCATCTCTGCTTTTAACTTTTGTAATCTTCAAACTGGATATTTTTCCTTAAGAAAATATAGAGAAAAACAAATGGATGGACAAATGGTTGTTCTAGTCCTAAAGTTTTTCAAGTCTTCATAAGACAGTAGTACTTTTGTTATACAAATTTTTCCTCCAGTTCATAAGAAAATATTACTTTTGTTTTACCAATTCTTCTTCCAACACCCTCTCAATCCCCTCTCTATTTTCTTTCTCTGAGAGTCCCTGACACCATATTTTTTTTTTTTTAAGAAAGAAAAGAGATTTTTATTTGAGTCAACTGAGAATTGCAACCTGGGAAATAGTCTCAGAAGCTCTGAGAATGGTTCCATTACTCAAGAGGTAAGATGCAGTTTTATACATCTTTGTGACAGATAATTTGTGTTTCCTACTGACGTGATACTATTGTACATGACATTCTTCAAAGGTATTTTTGGTCAGTTATGTATGTCAGAGAAAGACTTTAATCTATGAGACCCCCTTTATAAGTGAAAAAGCTTAACATTTTGGCATCTGAAGAAAGAAATCGTTGTTCTCAAAGGGGATTCCTTCATCAGTTTTTTCAATGAGATTTAAAAAATACTTATTTATTTATTAATTGTTAGTTGCACTGGGTCTTAGTTGTAGCATGTGGGATCTAGTTCCCTGACCAGGGATTGAACCCAGGCCCCCTACTTTGGGAGCAGAGAGTCTTAGCCATCGGACCACCAGGGAAGTCCTCCCAACACAGCTTTAAAGATTTTTACAGTAAAGAAAAATATATACCCTTTATGCCATTCATACATTTGTTCAATCTAAAGAAGTGCAAGAATGAGGCTTATTTCATCACAAACGTGGTGAGTAGGCAGCATATATATACATATATATATATATATATAATAAGAGGGGAAAAGGGAAGGAGTGTCAGAAGCTTGCTTTGTCTATAATTCAGACTTGGCCATCTCTTGTTGTGAAAGAACATCTAGGGAAGAAGGAAAATGTCATGACTAGTAAAGCCTATTACTTAGGAAGAAAATTCTACAGGGAGGTCCTGCTGGATAGGAGTAAAAATGATTTCTTAACTTTCTCACTGGTTTTGAAGAGCAATCATTCCAGTCATTTCTACAAAAGAATCTTTTAGGATTAAAACGGGCAGGATCTTTCAGAAACCTGTCTGTATTTCCCCCATCTGTGACTAGCCTTTGTCTCGCCACAAATCTGAGACTGTTAAACACGATCAGCTCACCCACTGCCTTAGGCATCCTCTATAGCTTCAAGGCAAAAACTTGGTTGAGTTCTACTCTGATACCAGTGAGTTGTTTCTGGTAGAAACTAAAATCTTCTGGGCTTCCCTGCTTTTCTGCAGAGTTTAGTTTCTCTCATATTAGCAGTTTTCCTTAGCCCACTGCTTCTGACAGATTTCAGGTAAGAGACAGGACCAAACCCAGCAGTGAGTGGATTCTATGGAAACAAAAGGGAAAGGAGTAACTCTTGGGTTGAATTATTTTTTTTTTCTGATAAGCATGTTTGTTATTTACATGCACCATTACAATTGCCAAAGTATTTCAAGCTGCCCTGCAGAAGCCTTGTGGGCTACAGTCTATGGGGTCTCAGAGAGTTGAACACAACTGAGTGACTGAGCTCTGTAGACCTGAATATTTACCTCTTGTGGTGATGGAGAAGATCTTGTGAGTCCCTTGGACAGCAAGGAGATCAAACCCGTCAATCCTAATGGAAATCAACCCTGAATATTCATTGGAAGGACTGATACTGAAGCTGAAGCTCCAATATTTTGGCCACCTGATGGAAGGAGATGACTCATTGGAAAAGACCCTAATACTGGGAAGAACTGAAGGTAAGAGGAGAGAATGGTGGCGGAGGATGAGGTGGGTGGATAGCATCACCGACTCAATTCAATGACATAAATTTGAGCAAACACTGGGAGATAGTAAAGGACAGAGAAGCCTGGTGTGCTGCAGTCCGTGGGGTTTTGCAAAGAGTCAGATACAACTTAGTGACTGAGCAACAACAAGGGACTTGGCTAGGGACTTGGGGAAACAGTTAGTTTAGAACTCAACATCTCTCAATAATGATGTTTTTCCAAATTCACAATTACTTCCTTTATTCAGATTCCCATCATCTGTTGTTTGCATGGCATCGTGAAATGATCTCTTGATGAATCTATAAGACGCTTCCAGTGGTTCTCAAACTGAAATGGGAAAAAAATGTCACTACAAGAGCAGAGTCCTGTATTTTATCCCCCAAAAGTGCAAACACCAAGGAAATGCTGATGTAAGATCTCAAACTATATATTTTATAAAATTACTAACTCCACCTTTCTCTGTCCATTCTTCCTTTGTGCCAGAGCACTCATTCTATAGTGCCAACTTAAGAACATTGATGTCCACCAAAAATGTAGTTGATACTGCTCCAATGCCTTGAAGAATAAGTTCAGACCCTTAATTAGCAATAGTACATATATATATATATATATATATATGTCTGATATTTTTCCAGAAAGTATTTAAAGGCAATTATAAAGTAAATAGGGCATCCCAGGTGGCTCCATCAGAGAAGGCAATGGCACTCCACTCCAGTACTCTTGCCTGGAAAAATCCCATGGACAGAGGAGCCTGGTAGGCTGCAGTCCATGGGGTCTCTGAGCATTGGACACGACTGAGCGACTTCACTTTCAGTTTTTACTTTCATGCATTGGAGAAGGAAATGGCAACCCACTCCAGTGTTCTTGCCTGGAGAATCCCAGGGATGGGAGAGCCTGGTGGGCTGCTGTCTCTGGGGTTGCACAGAGTCGGAAACAACTGAAGTGACTTAGCAGCAGCGGCAGCAGGTGGTTTGGTGGTAAAGAATCCACCTGCCAATGCAGGAGACACAGGAGACACGCAGATTCAATCTCTGGGTTGGGAAGATATCCTGGAGGAAGAAATGGCAACTCACTCCAGTATTCTTGCCTGGGAAATCCAGTGGACAGAGGACCCTGGTGGGCTACAGTCCACGGCTTCTCAAAGAGTCAAACTTGACTTAGTGGCTGAGCATGCACGCATAAAGTACATATACTACTACCAAAGAAATGACAGATGTGGAATTGTTATGGAGAAAAATGTAAGTAGGAAAAATAAGCTAAAGCCAAGAGTGAAAGTAATACGCATTTGAGATAAACCCAGTGGAATTCTCTACAGCTGCCATGAGTGGGCCCCAAATTTGGTTCTAAATGGTCTAGCAGCAAATGCAAGGAGATGTACATTACTGGCTAAGTAACTCACAGTTTTCTGGAAGGGAAAATGTATCTAGTTAATAAGGAGAACTATGATTCGTCTTGATATTGAGACCAGAGGGAATTTGTTCTTACAGGGCATGAGCAAGTAGTTCCCTTGGAAAAATACCCTTAAGATAAATATAGCAATAGGATTCCTAGGGCTGTTTGTTATGTTCCTATGTGTTGATCAGTAGTATTACAGTTGACAGGAGCACAGTTCTATAAATACCTTGAAGGGATCCAGTGTTTGCCCTGTTGGCTTAATCAAAGGATATATTTTAAAGTTCCTAGAGGAAAACACTACAAAATTTACTAGGTGTGGGTCAAGTTAAACAAATGTATTAAATTCTAATCTAGCAGCTATAACTATTATCACCCTTCACTGACCCTTAGGTAGGTATTAAATAGCTGAAAATTCCAGGTTGTACTCAGAAAAATACCTAGAGTACAACCCTTGTGGGATGTTGTTGAGTGTTCTTTGTTATTTAGTTACTCAGTCATGTCTGACTCCTTGACGTTCCATGGACCATAGTCCTCCAAGTTCCTCTGATCATGTGATTTCTCAGCAAGAATGCTGGAGTGGGTTGCCATCTTTCACCAGGGGATCTTCCCAACCCAGGGATTGAGCCCCAGTCTCCTGCATTGGCAGGTGGGTTCTTTACCACTGAGCCGCCAGGGAAGCCCTGAGTGTTGTTTAGTGCCCCTCAAATTTCAGGATAGGCTTGACATTCTGTTGTGAAAATTAGTAGCCTAACAACAAGGAAATTAAAATTTGTTGTTGTTGTTGAAGCATAGTTGCTTTACAATGTCATGCTAGTTTCTACTGTACAGCAAAGTGAATCAGCTATATGTATACATATATCCACTTCTTTGGATTTCCTTCCCATTTCCTTCCCACTAGAGAGCACTGAGCAGAGTTCCCTGTGCTCATTACTTATATATTTTATACATAACATCAATACTGTGTATAAAGAGAAAGTGAAAGTGCTAGTCGTGAAAGTGCTAGTCGCTCAGTTGTGTCTGACTGTGACTCCATGGACTGAAGCCCACCAGACTCCTCTGTCCATGGAATTCTCCAGGCAAGAACATTGGACTGGGTAGTCATTACCTTCTCCGAGGGATCTTCCTGACCCAGGGATCAAGCCTGGATCTCGTGCATTGCAGGCAGATTCTTTACCATCTGAGACACCAGGGAAGCCCAGTGTATGTTAGGTCATTCTCAATCTCCTAACCCATAGTACTTTTTCCCTTCCCCTATTGGTGTCCGTACATTTGTGCTCTATGTTTGTGTTTCTATTTCTACTTTGTAAATAAGTTTATCTATAACATTTGTCTATATTCCACATATATGTGTTAGTATATGATATTTGTTTTTCTGTTTCTGACTTCACTCTGTAAGACAGTCTCTATGTCCATCCATGTCTCTACAAAATGGCACAGTTTCTTTCTAAGATGTAGTACATAGTTGTGTGTGCTACTCAGTGCTAAATCTCTTCAGTTTTGTCTGACTCTTTGCAGCCCAGTGACTGTAGCTCACCAGGCTCCTCTGTCCATGGGATTCTCCAGGCAAGAATACTGGAGTGGGTTGCCATGCCCTTCTCTAGGGGATCTTCCCCACCCATGGATAGAACCTGTATCTCTTAGGTCTCCTGCATTGGCAGGCGAGATCTTTACCATTAGTGCCACCTGGGAAACCCAACGATACTCACACATATTCAAAACAACACATGCTGGACGCATGCAACCTGATGGTCTTAAGGTCTCCTCCTGTAACTGTGCAACCAATTCAAACCTCCACCACTTTTTACTTAACAAGCATCTTCACTTCTTGCCAGCTCCAAGTATAATTCTTGATAATTAACTCGTGTAACTAACTTTGTAGTTTTGGTCTTCTTCCCTTTTAGTGTGGTGGAACACAATTCAAGTTTTTCTTGAATCTGTGTTTCCCTGAGTTGCAGTCTCAATAAACCCAGGTAAACATCTTTTTAGTTTGATCAGGTCTTGATTTCTAAAATTTTTGTTAACAGATGTATATGTTTGTCTTCAATCTATACCATAGTGGTGGTGAGTTAGCATCTTAAAGTGTCCTAATAAATAATGTGGACACAACAGAAGGAGACATTTAGCACTTCGTATATTGTTGTTTGAATCTATGCCAGAGAGTTTGTAAATCAGCATGAAAGGTCATTGCTGTTGAGTCGCTCAGTCATGTCTGACTCTTTAGTGATCCCATGGGCTATAGCTGCCAGGTGCCTCTATCCATGGGATTCTCCAGGCAAGAATCCTGGAGTGGATTGCCATGCCCTCCTCCAGAGGATCTTCCTGACCCAGGGATCCAACCTGCAGCTCTTGCACTGGCAGGCAGATTCTTTACTGCTGAGCCACCAGAGAAGACACATAAAGGATAGTACAATTCTTTTCTATGAAATCAGTGCATCTCAAGATAGGTAGTGAATAAGGCAATTTCTGAAGTCCGCACTGTACTGGATGAAAGTAATATCAAATAAAACTTGGGCACATTGATGCAGCATTTAAGTTCCAGAGCCCAGTTGGTCTTATGACTGTCTGCCTTTCAGGGGCTGACTAGTCCTGCTAACAGAAGAGATATGTTTCTTCCTTCAGAGTGGAACTTTCATCCAATGCTTAAGTCCTAGGAATAAGCTGTATCACTCTTTTGTGCTTTGTTCTTATTGTTTGGATGCTCAGTCATGTCCAACTCTTTGAAACTCCATGAACTGCAGTATGCCAGGCTTCTCTGTCCTTTATCTCATGGAGTTTGCTCAAACTCATGTTCATTGACTTGGTGATGCCATCCAACCATCTCATCCTCGGTCATCCCCATACTTGTCAATAAATGCCATAGTCAACAGTAGTCTAAGATTTGTTTTCATCCTAATATACCACCTGGTCATATAATAGAGGGTGGGGAAAGTTATAGGCTCTGCTTAACCCTAATCAACCAAGAGCCACTAGATACTGACTCAAAGAATCAAACTTCACTGATGGGCAAAATTTATAAGGTGAGTTTGTAACATTGTCTTGGTTTGACCCTTCTGTGTGTAACCCAAATGATGCATTCTATTTCTACTCTGATTTCTATCTTGTGTTAACCCCATTGGATGAATAATTATGACTTATCTTACAATAATCTTTCTTGACCTTTTAATACTTATAATCTATCACTACCATAAAGATTTTATTTAACTTATTAAAATTTTACAAATACAATGGGATATAATATTACATATGCTTTTGAAACCTCTTCAAACTATTACTATTCCCAACATACTTATTATGTTAGATCTTTGATTTAACTTTAGAATGCCTGCCAGACTTACACACATGCACGCGTATTTCCTGACAAATTTTGAGCACCTGGGAAATATCTGATTTATGCATGCACAGCGAGTAGCTAGAAACAGGTCTTAAATATAAAAGACAAGCAATAAATATCTGTTTAATGGGTACATTTTAGAAAGAACGTGTGAGCATATATTCTGTGTCACTGGACTCTTCATCATTATCAAGGCATAAGGCGATGATTCATACTGAAGACATTTTCAGAAGACTTAATGAACCAACTCGTAGGCTGGTTCATTCAACCAACTTATTAGTGAGTCATCATTCTTTCCTTCCTTTGGCTTCCTTTTTAGCCATTGGGACCTTTGCAAGATAATTTACAGGCTTTCTTCTTGAGCAAAGTTTTGACTGCATTTACCCAAGATCTGTAGTATTATATGTTTTGTAAACCAAAACTCTAGCTAAAGCTGAGATTGACATCTTATTACAATTTAATTTTACCAAACCATTCGTAAATAGTAAATGCTATACAATCAATAAATCAACTAAATGTATGCTACTCAGGTGACTAGGTCTAGTGCAGGCAATCAGCAGGCAAATTAAAGCAACTGTTGCCACAGATATAACTTAGACGGTAATAGTGAGTGCAAAGAAGGGGGAGGATAATAGTGGGCTGAAATTAGACTGTGATGTGTTAGTGGAACGATTAATATCTTGAAATATCTCAAATGAGCAACATGAGTGAGGTCAGGGAGTCACTATCCACGCAGTGGTTTTCAAGCTTAGCTACTCTGGAAAGATCTGCTATTCCCACTGCATCCTGGAAAATTATATCAGAATTTCAGCAATGTAGGCACTGGTATTATTATTTTTTTCACTCTCCAGATGATTCCAAGGTACAGCAAAAGGTTTCAGCCACTACTGTTATTCAAACTGACCTAAAAATGGCAAAACCCTGGATTTGGAGAACAGCAGATGGTGGGGGTTAGCAGACACATTGAGAAACATATAGAATGGCTTTGATAATCTTTCCTCAAAAGGTAGAAATCTCTCACTTGTTGGAGAGCTACATTTCAAACTTTATTAATGGTAAATTGTTTCTGCTGGAGATTGTATATGGTCTATGGTGAAAAAAGAAAATGATCTGGTTTAGGATGCAGCGGGAAAGCATAGAAGTTGAGTTAGATATTTCAAAGGGCATGAGAGTCCCCTTCCCCTTTATGGAAGGACAGCGACCTTTTTCTAGACAGCCAGGTAGAAGGAAAAACATAGCAGATGTAATTTATGTTAAATAAAGATCACACAATGTCCTTAATCACCACCTTTCCTTTTTATGGAGTAAGTAAAAATTATTGTCAGTTTCATCATTTGTATTGGAGCCTGAAACAGATGCTAAAGGTTTAGTTTAAGATGATATGTGTATCATATAACAACTTCCAATATGCTCTCATAGGACTATTTACTTTTCACATTCCATAAACTCAGTACAAAGGAATTTATTCTTAAAAGCGTTGAGGTAAATTAAACACAATGAACACAACTTCCTTCAGAAATAACATTTAGTGGAGTTATTATAGGGCTCACTGTGTCTGCTTTGAGTGGGCATTTGGCTTAATGACTTTGTTTAACCAGCTTCCATTTCCTTGCTTATATGATTCAAAGAGCTCTTACAACTGTTTGTCCTTTGGAGTTTTGCAACCAATACACGGTAATTACAATATGGCTTTCTTGCTTGCTCTCTCTCTCTTTTCTACTTATTTTTTAAACAGAATTGTATCTAAGAGAAAACTATTTAGAGTTTCAATACCAAGGGTAATGGTAAAATTCTTAAGATGGTTGTTCACACTAAACATTCTTTTCTGTCTGAAGCTAGGAGTTAGGGATTAGAATCTGGAATCCATAATATAGCCCTCCGCCCCATTTACAAATAAGTAGCTCACTTTACTGTGTGAGGTGTCCAGGTATAGGAGCCAGAGCTCAGGAGATGATGGTTGAATAAGTAAATAAATAAGTATAGGCAATAAACAGAGGGAGAAACATAACTACTACTTCTTTCAGATGAATCAGTGAACAGCATATATTCAGAAAATACAACACTGCGGGTTTCTTTGGGGAAAGGAAGCCAGAACCAAACTCTGCGAAGGGATTCAATGAGAATTTTAGTCTGATCTATAATTTGGATTTTTATAAGAAAATTAGATGCATGTATTTATATAACTAAAATTGGGTCTTACAACAAGGAGAAGACTAGAAGGAAATAACATTTTAAAAAAAGAAAGAGACTTTTCTTTCTACCATTGTATAATCTTGCCTCGTTTGTCTTAGATTAATTGACCATAGGTGTGTGGATTTATCTCTGGTCTTGCTACCCTGTTCCATTGATCAATATTTCTGTTTTTGTGCCAGTATCATACTGTTTTGATGACTTTGGCTTTGTAGTTTGGGGACAAGTGGGTACACATATATGTAAGGCTGAGTCATTTTGCTGTACACCTGAAACTATCACAACACTGTTAATCAGCTATAGTCCAGGAAAAAGTAAAAAGTTTTTTAAAAAAGAAATAAAAAGGAAAAGGCAACAGAGAATTTAGAATCTGTCTGCAAATGACTAAATTATAATCTTCAATAACAAGTACATGAGAACCAAGGCAATCTCAAAAATTACTCAACAAGAGATAGAATTCAACAAAATAAACTAAAAGGAATTTTTGAAAGGACAGTCTAATTCCAATACAAAAATAAAATGCTAGATAACAGCAATTTTGATTCAAACATCAATTTTAAAACATTTTACTTCATTGTTTTTATTTATTTATTGATGTATATATAGCATATATAAACTTAAGCTCTCCTTGCCTTAAAAAAAAAAAAAAAAACAAAAAACTGACCAGGTCATTCCCCTCAAAGTGGATAACTAATATTTTACATTAAAATTATTCTTTAACTTATATTTTAATCCCTGTTTTCCACCATTAAGGAAAACAGCTGCTATTTAATAAAGCAGCATTTACTGGAGAGAGATCACAACTGATTTATAGGAAGTATGTGGCATTATGAACTCAATTTCATCTCCCCAAAACATATATTGACACCCTAATTCCCAATGTTACTGTATTTGGAGAAGGGCATATTAAGAGGTCATTAAGGTTAAATTAGACCATAAAGGTGGGGTCTCAGACCTCTTGAGTCTACTTCTTGGAGTGCATGCATGCATGCATACTAAGTCCCTTCAGTCATGTTCAGCTCTTTGTGACCCTTTAGACTGTAGCCCACCAGGCTCCTCTGTCCATGTAGTTATTTAGGCAAGAATACTGGAGTAGGTTGCCACTCCCTTCTCCAGAGGATCTTTCTGACCCAGAGATCAAACCCAGGTCTCCCTCATTGCAGGCAGATTCTTTACCATCTAAGCCAGAGAGTTAATTTTAAAACATTCAAAAAGTTAAGGAGTAGACTCCACGGAGAGAGGCTTGCCTATACCAAGAGGGGGGGTTGTAACTGCAATTGGCCAGGAGAAGAGTGTCACTTGGCTGCTTCCATCACGATAGTGAAATAACGGCTCAGAACTGCCATGGAACAGTGAGAAAGAGCCTCAGGAAGTATTTCTGGTATCCGCCAGCCTGAGTGTGTCAAGCAGGGGACTGGAGGCGCCCACGTGCCTGCTGAGGGGACAGAGAAGTCCTTGGATCTGGTTGAAGAGGCCACAGTGGGCAGATTTGGAAACTGGAGGCACATGGCCAAAATCAAGGACTCCTGGGAAGCATGCCAGTGCGTGAACTCAAACTGCTAATGGGATCAGTTACACTCAGCAGGCACTGATCCCAGAAAGAACCAGCCCCACCATTTTCCAGGGAGACTGAAGGGTGCTGGGAAGTCAGGGCCGGTCTGAGGACTCAGAAGGTGGAGCTGGGAAAGAACACAGAAGAGACAATTACTTGTGACGACTGGAGTCCTTATAGGTAGGTATAAGGGGCTTATGATCTCTTTCTGTATCTATCATATGAACACATATCTGGCCTGACTATATGTGCTTACTATCTGAGTATTTCTAAAGACAAAAGCATTTCTCTCCTGGAAGGTGAATCACGGAGGGTTTGGAGTGAGGGGTAGACATCTTTGAATTACCTTCTTTACTGTTTCCCCCTTCTTTCCCTCCTATTCCTCCCCAGGAGAGAAGATTCTTTCATTCTGTTTGTCATAGTCTCCTATCCTATGTCAACAAGCATCCTGGATTAGCTCTCATACAAAGGACAAAGGTAGGAATTCTCTCCAAAGTCCATGGTATAAACACTTGGTTCTACATCCTCCAGATATCATACCCCTGGGAGCTGTGGGGTATGATTTTTTAAAAATGGATCTCTGAAAATGAAAATAATTTGACTTTTAAATATTATCTCCATTAAAAATAGAAATAAAGAACTCATGCCAACTGATAACAGTCTCTCCCCAAATCAGAAAAGGCTGAGCTAGAAATTCTCAAAGGAAGAAGTAAACCTATCAAGTAACATTTAAGCTCACAAGTAATCAAAGATGTGTGCATTTAAAAGCATAAAACTGTATTAAATTTGCAATCAAAAGAGCTCCCAGTGCTGGAGAAAAGTCTGTGAATGTGTTTTTATTGTAATACTGTTGGAAGTGATAATTTGTTCAAAATGTTCACAAACAATTTAGAACTAAGTTTTTGTATTCTCCAGATTATCTCCTTAGATCATGTGTTTTTTCATCATTAGAAAAGATAATAAATATGCTCTTAAACAAAGCTCTGTAACTCTCCCTAGCATCAGCTGCTGTTTACCGTAGCTACCTATGTGGGGCTGGTGAATCTTCTACCTGGCACTTCATATCATCCTTATCTGCGTCCACCAGACATTTATATCAGTAACTGATGAGAGGTTGCCAAAGTGACAAGAGTGTTGTGCTAGGACCCTTAAGTAGCTCTAATTTTTATGCTTCAACTAAAATGTGATGGATATTTATTTCAAATATGTGCAACAGTCAAATACAAAACAAATCAAACCAATGAGTTAAAAATAAGAATAGTAAAGTTATTTCTCAAAGAAAGTATAAAGTTAGCAAGTAAATGAATGGTCACAAAAGGACCTTTTCCTTAAAGGTACAGCAACGTGTAGCACATATAAATGTCCAGGAAGCAACTTTGAAAAAGAACCCAACAATGGCAGTGACGTGAGGGATTACCAAAATGAAGATAAAATCCCAGATTAAAGTGACAAGTGTTCAAGTGAATTACTGTCTCCTCTGACAGGTGACTTCCTAGGGACTGCATTAACATCTTAGAAAAGCAAACAGACCTCCCTTCTTTCTTCAATTCCAAGATGCTTTTTTCACCAGGGAATTGGTACAAAGTTATTCTCACATAAATAAAGAAGAAAGAATTCAGAAGGACTGAACAGAGTCAGAAAAGTACTATCTTCATACCTTTAACATTTTTCCATAAAACTTGAGCATGCTCTCTCTCTCCACATATATATCATATATGTATATAATAATGAAAATTAATTAAAATTCAAAAATATGCTTTCCCTGGGCTCTTATGTGACACTAATGAAAAGGGCCCTATAAAAAGAAGTGTACATTTAACTGCTGTGTAAAATAGGACCAAGAGAACTCTTGTTCCAAAGCTAGCTTCCTTTTACTTTAAATAAAGAAGTATTTTTAAATTTTCAGTTCTGTATTTTTCTACAAAGCATTTAAGCTTTCTACAAAGCTTCTCTAGTGTAGAATTTGAAGAAGAGAGACTGATAAAATATTTCTCAAACTTGAGAAATATTTCTTTACTATTTATGTCCATAAATAGTATGTACTGTACATAAATAGTATGTACACAGGATGCTGGAGATCATGTCAGCACCTTTATCTCACCCGTGAGAGCTCAGAGGCTCTCTGAGGCACAAGCCACTGTGGGAAATTTAAACTGCTGGCCAATGCGCAGGCAAGATCTGCCCAGAAATTATGACTGAAACTCATTCAGTTGCATCACTAAACTAGGGATATTTACTCTACAGCAAGCGCAGTGTCTTCCTTTTCATTTTCCACATCATCAGGCAATGATGTGCATGTTACCCATAACTTTAGGATGGTTCTAAGGAAGAGGAGATTAAAAGGCATGGATCTGGGCTTCCCTGGTGGCTCAGAAGGGAAAGCATCTGCCCACAATGCGGGAGACCTGGGTTCGGTCCCTGGGTCGGGAAGATTCCCTGGAGAAGGAAATGGCAACGCACTCCAGTACTGTTGCCTGGAAAATTCCATGGACTGAAGACCCTGGTAGGCTACATACAGTCCATGGGGTCGCAAAGAGTTGGACAGGACTGAGCGACCTCACCTTGACCTTCAAGGAAGGGGAGATTAAAGGGCATGGATAGTGTTTCAAGCCATACACTTCTCTCTGGTGTTTTCATTCTCTTTCCTAAGATCACTGATGTCATGATGCCTGTTACTTGAAAAATCTAATACTGATTGCAACTTTATCTCTTATAGAAGCTTGTTATGTAATTCCACACACGAAAAAAAAAAGAAAAATGCATATCAAATAAACTCAAGTCTTTCTGTGACTTTTTCTCAACAAACATCACTCAACACCTATTATAATACATATGAGTTTCCCAGATGGTGCCTTCCAGTGCAGGAGGTCAGTTCAATCCCTGGGTCAGGACGATTCTCTGGAGGAGGGCATGGCAACCCACTCTAGTATTTTTGCCTGGAGATTCCCATGGACAGAGGAACCTGGCAGGCTACAGTTCATGGAGTGCAGAGTCAGATGCAACCAAAGTAACCTAGTATATATACACATACATACAGAAGGGCTTAATTTGGCTTATTAGACAGATTCAAATCCAGCTGATTGAAAACAATTTGCATATATTTTGTAAATCTGATTCCTCTTCCAATGGTTGTGAGACTTTGGAATCTTTCATGGCATTTACAATCCAGACCAGGAAGCTTTTACAATATAACTCTAAAATTTTCAGGAGGATAGGAAGATTATTTTATCTTACTGACACATGTCAAGCTCCTACGACAGTCCCAGGTACAGTGTGGACTCTCAAAATATAATTCCAAATGAAGTCCAGATACCTGTAAGCAGAGGAGCTATGCATATGTAAACCAGGGCTACAGCTCTGATGTTTGAAGTCCAAGTTCACAGATCAGGCAGCAGCTCAGGGTGGGAAGGATGGAGCTTACTGTTCAGGGCCAAGAAGTCTGATTAAGAAATATAGCTTGTGAGGAGTGTTTCTTACAGTGTCAGGGGAATGTGGGAAGATAAGAAATTTCAGGGATGATTTCTATGACATTGCTTCAATTAGGAAAAGTTTTCAGATAATTCTTACTCTAGTCAAGATGACTCATATTTGGGGCTGAAATTTTTAATGGATACTATTTTAAGAAGAATAACACTGGGCTCAAAATCAACAGTTCATTTGCTACAGGTTCATTGACTTGAAGTTTGGACAATTTTCCTATCCACTAGACCAGTTTTTTCTTTTCTTTATTTTTCTTTAAAGGAAGTCCTTGAGGAACAGAGATATCTTATTTTTTAATGGCATTTAATTTACCAATGTGAATCAGATTATTTAGAAATTAACTTTAATGAGTAATAGTTCTAGATCCTTGCCTTAAGATAATTTAAAAAGTAATGACTAGATTTACTAAACTAATTTGAATTCCTTGAGTTAATTAGAAACCTTATTAACAGATATTATTAGGGAGAAATTTCTAATTTCAATAAAGGTTTCTAAGCACTAATTTTGGTTTGGGCCAAAACTTTTGATATTGTAATGGTGAAAACATGACCTGTATTATGGATCTTTATAAAAGGTAATGTGTTGTATAAAGCAATACTGCCCATGGAAATATTAGAATGTGGGCTATAGAAACCATTACACAATTTAAAATTTTCTGGTAAATACATTAGCAAAAGATGAAATCAATTTTAATAACATTTTTATTTAACCCAAATACCTAAAATATTATTATTTCAACAGGTAATCAATAGAAAATCCATTCCTGTTCATCTGTCCAGGCAGTTATGACAAAATACCACAAACTGGTGGCTTATAAACAATGAAAATGTACTTCTCACCATTCTGGAGGCTGAAGTTGGGTATCAGACTGCCAGCATGGTTAATGAGGGCTTTCTCCTAAGTTTCTGTATCCTCACATGGTGGAAGGTGGAAGGAGCTCCATAGAGTCCTAAATAAGGGCACTGATCCATGAGGATTCCACCCTCCAAATAGCATCACATTGGGCCTTAAGACTGCAACATAGGAATGCTGGGGGTACATTCTGACCATAGCATTATTAATGAAATATTTTATGTTTTTTTAGTTTTAAGTCTTCAAAATCTCCCTTCAGATATGTCACATTTCAAGTACTCAAAAGCCACAAACAGCTGGTGGTGAGCATCATAGGCAGCACAGGTCCAGAGGCTGAAAGATTTTGGAGTTTGACAGCTCTGGATATAAAACCTGGTTCAATCATTTACTAACTATTAGTCACTGAAGAAATTTAAACATTCCAAGTGTCAGTTCCAGCAACTATAAAAGGGGAGTAATTTATAGCTTGAATATTTTTGTGAAGATTAGAAATAATATATATAAAACATCTACTACAGTGCTGGGAACTCAGGAGCTATTGCTTCCTGAAGAACCTGAAGTTTCAGTGCTTGAAACATAATTTCTATTAAATGCAGCTGCTATTACCATCATCACTTCCTCACCTTTGAAATTGCAGAAAAAAATACTCTGTTTAACTTTCTCCACCAAGAAGCCAATTTTGCATTGATACATGGAATAGACCATCTGACGTGGACCATCTGCAAGGTGACCTCATTAGCACACAGTATAAGAGATAATACTGTTGGCACTTACTGTTAAATATGCATTTATCATGAAGGAGCTCACCGTCTTCATTATAGATCACAAGAAAAGTGACGGGAGATATAGTCATTTTGTGGGTTATTATCTTTATCAAAAGGCACACAATGCCTTGGTAAAATAATACATTTCATTCTGGGATATATTAAAACTTTTCTACATGCTCTGAAAATTCATTTCCTCTTGTTTCAATTCACATCTCCCATACCTCAGTCATTTCGGTCTAGTTAGATAAGCCTGATTCTTCTGGCCATTACTCTTAAAAATATTCTCAAAGAGACCAATCGTGACTTTCTTTGGGGAAAAGACTGGATTTACATTTCTAGAAATGATAGAAAAGATTGGCGAGAAAGAGGCTGAAGATTTTGCTTGAAAATGATGGCGAAAGAAAGCGCACTTTCCAGTCATACTTGAAAACCAGTTGACTAGGTCTACATTACGGAATGCTGACAGTCAATGAAAGTGAATATTTTATGCTACTTTTTAAAGCTCTCAACGTGTTCTTATGCCAATAATTTCACTTAATCATGAAAAAATATATAGGAATCAACACTAGCAAAATTATGGTGAAACTTGATTGTTTGATCTGTGTGCAATTTGTTTTGTTTGCTTTACCCAGAGTCTTTGCAACACCATGGACTGTAGCCTGCCAGGCTCCTTTGTCCACGGGACTTCCCAGGCAAGAATACTGGACAGGGTTGCCATTTCCTTCTCCAGGAGATCTTCCTGACTCAGGGATCAAACCTGAGTTTCCAGTATCTCCTGCATTGGCAGGTGAATTCTTTACCGTCTGATCCACCAGGGAAGTCCTTACCCAGAAAGTTAGCTCTATACACAGGGAAGTATTTGTTTTTTTCTCTATGAGAATGCCAAAGCAGGTAACACATTTTAGAAAATCCTACCATTCCCATATAATGATAATTCAAAGGAAAATAGACTTTTAAGTGGATCTTGGTCAGACTCAGTCTATGTGAATTTAGAATCAAAAATTTGGGTTTTAAAATGGAGAATTACATCCTGGATGCTGCACTGAAGCTTACACTTAGGAGTTTTCTCTTAGGAGAGGGTAGAATTGTGATAGAGTCATAGCTATAGCTGAAAGTCTGAACTATCCCATCTTATTCAATTTATAGGTGAGATTCAGAGAAATGGAGTGACTGGTCCATAAGCAAAGTGATAGCTAAGGATAGAGAGAGTGAACCTGAGCTATTTGACTCAATGTAGGACTTCTGTTAGAGCTCAGGATAGGTTTGATCACAAAAGCACCAAAGTCATATATTGATTGCGTGCATGCTTAGTTGCTTTAGTTGTGTTCGACTCCTAGCGACCCCATGGACTGTAGCCTGCCAGGCTCCTCTGTCCATGGGGATTTTCCAGGCAAGAATACTGGAGTGGGTTGCCATGCCCTCCTCTAGGGATCTTCGTGACCTACAGATTGACCCATGTCTCCTGTGGCTCCTGCATTGAAGGCAGATTCTTTACTGCTGAAACCACCAGGGAAACCTCATATATTGATTATTTTGAACTAAAGTTACTTTAGAAACAGTCAGTACAAGAAGAACACTCTAACTCTACTTTGTCCCCAGAAAGCAGGACAGAAATTTCCCACATTAAAAATATCCTCCCATCACAGGACATACCAAGACATCCTTATTGCTAGAGACACAAATTCAGGGCCAAGAAGTTTGAGCAAACAAACTCTGCTTAGATTCTTCACTAATTAAGTACCCAAGCTGAAGTTTCCTTCTCTTGTCAGTTCCTTACAAATCTATTGTGTCTTCATCTAAAAAGTATAAAAGCTGCCTGCCTTGGTCATTGCTTAGGTCCTATATCTGTGTGACCTCCATTACATAAAAAAATAAATTTTATTTTCTCCTGTTAACCTTTCTTATGTCAAGTGAAAGTGAAATTTACTCAGTTGTTTCCGACTCTTTGTGACCCCATGGAATTCTTCAGGCCAGAATACTGGAGTGGGTAGCCTTTCCCTTCTCCAGGGGATCTTTCAAACCTAGGAATTGAACGGGGGTCTCCTGCATTGCAGGTAGATTCTTTACCAACTGAACTATAAAGGATGCCCTTCTTATGTCAATATAACTATTAGATCAACCAAAAAAAAAAAAAATCATAGGGGGAAATTTTCCCTTCCCCAACACCTCTGAGGAAAATGATACATAAGCTGAGGTGGAAGATAGTCGAGTAGAGTAAGAAGAACGTTTCTTGACATTTTATCCCTTTGGCTGAATATGCTCACAAATAATGAAGCAAAAAAATAATTAAATTAAGCTTTATTCTCAAGTACTAGAAAGCTTCAAACTGAGCTATGGAAATTATGGGTATTTGGAGTGAGAGAGGTGTGATTTATTCAAATAATTATTTCAATACTGTGCTTTATTTTGACTAGAGATGCCATTGTCATATTTCCAGCCTGACTTTCCTTTTCAATTGTTTTGTTATTCATGGATCATGGGTAGAGAAAGACAAGTTATTACTACTGAAGCATCTCTAGGAAATTCTTCTGGGCAATTAAACAACCATTTCCTCCCTCATGGGTAGCTGCAAAGCCATAATGCTTAGCAAATGGATTAGATAGATGAATACTGGTTAAGAAAATAACCAGCCAGCATTCTGGATGTCTCACAAGGAACATGTCCTCCTCTATATTGTTACCTCGTTCTGGGATTCACAGATTTCTGCAGGCCTTGCAAAGGCATTACAGAACCAGTTCACGTCTTGCTCTGAAATGAAGATACTGTTGCCTCTGGCTGTAGGAACCTTGATGCCCCTGTTGTCCCTCTGTCTGGGGTCCCGTTGTGCTTTTTGTATACAGGGGTAACTCCAAGTTATGAGAAGTTCAGTTTTCCAAAGCAAACGGTGAGTGACTGTAGAAATATTTCAATGTCTTAAAGCCAAGAAATAAAATAAATTTAAGACAAAAATTAAAATGTATATATGCTTTATTTTGTAGTAACCTATAAGGGAAAAGAACCTGAAAAAGATTATATATATATGTAACTGAATCACTGTGTTGTACACCCAAAACTAACATGATACTGCAAATCAACCATGCTTCAATTAAAACATTTTAAAAAAAGAGAAAATATATAAATAAAATGTGTATATGCTAAAAAGTACAAAGTGGGAAAAGTTATATAGAGAAATGCTGTGCGTTAGTCACATCCAGTCATGTCTGACTCTTTATGACCCCATGGACTGTAGCTTGTCAGGCTCCTCTGTCCACAGAATTCTCTAGGCAATAATACTGGGGTGGGTAGCCATTTCCTTCTCCAGGGGATATCAGAGGATCTTCTTGCTCCAGAGATCAAACCCAGGTCTCCTATATTGCAGGAGATGCAGCAGACACAAGTTCAATCCCTGTGTGGGGGAAGATTCCCGGAGGAGGCCATGGCAACTCACTCCAGTATTGCCAGGAAAATCCCATGGATAGAGTATCCTTAAGCACTTAGCAAATTTCAATTTTCATATGTGATGGCATTGTCTCTGAATAGCTATTTCTTTCATTATTGTTGACAATATCTCTCAGCCATGTTCTCTATTATATACTTCAGCAATGCTTATTTGACCCCTCTCTGATCTCTCTAGGTCATCTGCCAATCATATCCCCTTGACAAGTAGAATTAGAGTTGGTCAAAATTATTTTGTAAATGCAACATCTCTGTATGTCATTCTTTTGTCTTATTAAGCTACAAGTGTTGGCATGCTCAGTTGTGTCTCTTTGTGACCCCATGGACTGCAGACCACTAGGCTCCTCTGTCCATAGGATTTTCCAGGCAAGAACACTAGAGTGGGTTGCCATTTCCAGTTCCAGGGATCTTCTTGACCCAGGGATGGAACCAGTGTCTCTTGCTTCTCCTACATTGGCATACAGGTTCTTTACCACTGCACCATCTGGGAAGCCAACTGGATCACTAACCTCTGTGTTAATTTAGTCCTTCCCAAGATTCTGAGACTCTTGCTGACTGCAGAGAAAGAGGAAACATGAATATCAATGTCAAAAGCTCTTTAGGGTCTGTACCAAGCCTCTCTTACTGTTTCTTTAATTCTAGTTCTTGAGTGTGGTAAAGACTGACTAACCCCTCAGCAGAGCTCCTTTTTCTTCCTCCCGGACCCACACAGGTAGGTCTCATTCTCCATTATCTCTGGCTGGTGTTCCCTTTCCCAGCTGGCTTTCATGCCACTGAGTCAAGTGTGATTGGAGTTATGTGTGTCCTTTCCATCCCTGGGGCTTCCGTCCCACCAGGCCTTCCCTGGTGGCTCACTGGTAAAGAACCTGACTACTGATGCAGAAGATATAAGAGACCCGCATTCAACCCCTGAGTGGGGAAGAGCCCCTGGAGAAGAATTGGAAATCCACTCCAGTATTCCTGCCTGGGAAATCCCATGGAAAGAGAAGGTTGATGGGCTCCAGTCCATGGGGGTCAAAAAGAGTCGGACATGACCGAGAGTGCATGGCATGGATGCCTCCCCACCCCTCCCCTGAAAAAATAAAACAAAAAACCTTTCATCCCTGGCCTAAGAAGTTATCTTACTCATGATCCCTACATTCAGTTCTTCCTCCTTTGACTGCTGTGTGCAGACAGGTGTGACAACCTTGAAATCTTCATGATAAAACTGACAGAGTCTTTGGATGGAAAGAGTATCTATTTCTGAATCATTGCTTGAGGGAGAGGCATCCATCAATCAGAAATATGCATTTAAAACTTAAGTGGAAAATAAAATCCTATAATGAAAAACCACTAATATTTAGTGCTTTATAGATTACAGTGGCTATAACTGCCTTATAGAAAGCTGACATACATATTCCTGCAATAAATTCCCATCTTAATAGCATGGTTCCTGCCTTGCCCTTGTTTACAGGCCCTAAACCTCAGTTACTCTTTGGTACCCCACCTTATGTCTCAGTCCTTCCAGAGAAACTGATTTGTTCTCTGTGCCCAACAACAAGTGAAGCCACAGAACAAGAAGCCCACTCTCCACAACTAGAGAGTAGCCTCCACTCACCCCAACTAGAGAAAAGTCTGCACAGCAACAAAGATCTGGCACAGCCAAAAATAAATTTTAAAATGTTATAAAATTGAGCTGGAAGAATAATTTATTATACTTAAAAATAACATACATATCTTTCACATAGTTTTCAAAATGGAAAAAAACTAAAATCTTTTAAATGTATGGAATAAATTATGATACCTTGAATGATATTAATAATACATTAATTGCGATGATGTGTTAGTCACTCAGTCACGTCTGACTCTACCCCGTGGACCATAACCTGCCAGGCTCCTCTGTCCATGGAATTCTCCAGGCAAGAATACTGGAGTGAGTTTCCATGCCCTTCTCCAGAGGATCTTCCCAAACCAGGGATCAAACCTGCATCACCTGTGTCTCCTGCATTGCAGGCAGATTCTTTACCGTCTGAGCCACCTGATATGTTAAGTAATCAGCATTAATCACCATAATATTAGTGAGATTTCCAGCTTCCTAAAACAAGCAATTACAAAATTAAAGTGAACAAACACAATTCTCTCTAATAAACACCCTGATAAATAGTTTCTTATAACAAATGTTTATGTTTCCAATATTACCATTCATAGCTAAGCCCCCTGTCCATGTACCAAGGCCCCTGGAACTATTGCCCTTGCTAGTCCATATGCACTGAACATAGACTGACCCCAGAAACTATAGAATGCTACAGAAATGATGCTTCCAAGTCTAAGTCCTAAGAGTCCTTACAGCATCTGCCTTGAAATATGTGCTGGGGGAGGCCAATCACAAAGTAAGAAATCTACCTACCAGGGGACCCTCTTTTCTTATGTGAAGAAGTTCTATCTGGCCATGTATGAGAGCGTCATGGAGAAAGACAGATGATCTTTCATCTCAGCTGAGGTACCAGACCTATGAGTCATTGTGGACATCCAGCCCGAGACACTTTAACTGAATCCAGTCCCTGCCACCTTCTTGCAACCATATGAGAAATGCAAGGTTAGACCTGCCTAACTGAGCCCAGTCAATGCAAAGAATCATGACGAGCAATACAAACTGTTTTAATTTACTGAGTTTTGAGGTGGTTTGTTACACAGAAGTAAATAACTGGAATACAGGACAATGGTTATTTTAAAATGCAAATGCAAACTTGCAAATATAATGCAATTCTTTACCCTTTTCAGTATATGCTAGAGTACTTTTATTCCTTCTCTCTACACGAGCTCAGAATAAACTAGAAGAAAATAAAGCAGTAAATGGAAGTCAGGATATCACCTTCATTATTCATAAAGGCTGACATGGAGGTCGTGCAGGAGCCAAATAAATTTCATGACACTTAAGACCTAAATAGGGCTTCCCTGGTGGCTCAGATGGTAAAGAATCTGCCTGCAATGCAGGAGACCTGGTTTCAGTCCCTGGGTTGGGAAAATCCCCTGGAGATGGAAATGGTAACCCACTCCAGTAGTCTTGCCTGGAAAATCCCATGGACAGAGGAGCCTGGTGGGCTGTTAGTCCATGGAGTCACAAAGAGTTAGACATGACTGAGCTAGTAACACAAGTCTAAATAGAATTATCAACCCTTTTACAGTTAACTGGACACAGGCAACTACCCTCACCTGGAAGGGAATTCCTGGGTAAGAGTCACAGCACAGAAACAGAAACTAATTTGCAAGAAGGTTTGTTTCCAAAAACAAGCAGCATTTGTTTTCCCTAAATTACCAATCAGATAAGTCACTTATGTCATCTGGGGTGAGGTCAGTAAAAGAGAGACCAAGAGTTGCACCAATTTCTTCCTCCGCATGGAAAGATAAACTAGGAGGGAGGGGAAAAGATTCCTTCTATCAGTAAACAGATTTGACCAAAACTGAGTTAAATGAGTATATATATAACTGAAATGACATGAAGTATGTAAATACTTTCTCATCATCTCTATTTTCCTTTAAAGCAAAGTAACGGCTACGTCAGTGCTTTACACTCTCAAAATAGCTTGTGACAATTTCTTTGTTGAAATTTCTGATTAAATACCTTTGAAACTTGTTCCTCTGATTTTATAATTTTATCCAATGAAACACCCAAGATCTGGTGCTTATAATTTTTCTTTTTTTCATTGCCCATCATCAAGTGCAAACAAGGTATAATAAATGAAAATAAGTTACAGGTGCTTCTAAATAATTCAAAGTTCTTACCATGTTAGATTAGTTTTATAACTCTAGGGCACTTAATCTCCACATCAGAAACACAACTTCAAAAAGTCTGAGTGAGTGGGGAAAATAAAAAGAATCCAAGGTTCCATTTAGGCTAGACAGAGAATATGCCTTAATGGGGTCATAAGTGAGTTGAAGATAAGATAGTAAGAACAATTTTGCTTGGAAAATTAGATTTTTCTTGGGCTAATGAGAATGTAAATTTAACTAGGTGGTTGCTAGAACCGTATGAGTAGGGATGATTTACTAGAATCATTTAAGAAATTAAGAAATCAGTATATATTTATTTCCTTGATTGTAGGCTTCAAAAATTATGTGAAAATTAAAATTTTGTGTCTTTGACCACTGATCCAAATGCTAATTAAACATTCCCAACAGTAGGGAGGGGATATGTGTATACATATAACTGATTCATGTTGTACAACAGAAACTAACACACTGTAAAGCAACTATGCTCCAGATTAAAAAAAAAAAAGTAACATCATCGTCATGGAGGAAGAAAGATAAGACTGATAAGAGATTTGAATGGGGGCCGTATCCATTTTACATATGCCCACGATGATTGATGTGCATTTAAAAGAAAGGTGTTGCCTCTGCTTTCAAACCTTTCATGTGGCAATTTTGCCCTTAATTTTCATGCAGCTCATAGATTTGATAGGCTCTTTACATTAACAAGCACACCTCTTTCAAGCCGTAGGTTTATTTAACTTCCCATAGCTGTATTTTACTCAACAATATAGCTATATTTCATCACATAAATGACTGCTCTGATATTTCTCGCGTTCCCTTATGGCGAACAGGAAATGTAACAATATACACACTGTTTGAAGTTAGAAGGAATAGTTAAGGACCAACGACTTGCAGCTTGAGTGTAACTTTTACTGCTCCCAGGCTAAGCATAAAAACTGATCAGTGAAAGCTTCTTCAGGGGTATTAAAAAGACTGAGTTGTGATGCTTGAATAGCTCTGCAATCTGGGAACAGGGACGTGAACGACCTTCTAGACCTTGGTACCACCACAGGCCAGATAAGGTAGTGACAAATGTCTTAGAAGTGGTGAAGTGGCCAAATCTGCCATGTGAAGACACCATTGCACACTAACCCTAGTCTGGGCAACAAACCCTAGAGGAGAGACAGAGTTTTTGTAAAAAGTCCATGAATTCTCACAGATACTAAACATTTTGTGCATACCGAATAATTGGAATCAGACATGCATGCACAAGGTAGCTCCCTACTTGGTTAAAAGATCCATTTATACCTGTTTATAGTTTTAAAATGTAAAACACCTTTTGGGGGCTTCCTAGGTGGTGTAGTGCTCAAGAATCCATTTGCTGATGCAGAAGACACAAGAGACATGGGTTTCATCCCTGGGTCAGAAAGATCCCATGGAATAGGAAATGGCAACCCGCTCTAGTATGCTTGCCTGGGAAATCACATGGACAGAGGAACCTGGTGGGCTGCCATCCATGGCATCACAAAGAGTCATTACAACTGAGGGACTGAGCGCACACACACACGTACACACACACACACATTCACGTACAAAATACCTTTTATATGCTTTTTCTCAATCAAGGGGTTCTAAAATCCAGCTGCAACAGATAAGAACCTGGGAAACCATCTCATGTGGGGCAGGAAAAACATACTTAAAAGTATTAACATTTTTTTCTTCCTAACTTTTGACACTGTTTATCCCTAAGCCTTTCACATTCATAGAAGAGGTTAAGACTCTGCAAAAAGCACCATTAAGCTGGAAATAAAGCCATTAAGGTGAAAAAGTTATCTTGTGATTCCAAGCCAACCAGGACCAGCCCATGTGATTTCACCAGAGTCTGCAGGAAGGAGATGTGTCTATTTGGGACAATTTGTAGGTAGAGGAAAAAAATGCAGTATGATTTCCAAGAGGCGCTCAAGTATTGATTCTCACTCTTGGCTTCATCTTGGAATCACCTGGGGAATTTTTAAAATTCTGGACGCTCAGGCTGCACAAGAGGTCAATAACATAAGAAGCCAGAGGTGGGGGGTGGAGAGGGATGGGAGAGCCAGGCATCAGGCATTGCCAGATTCTGAGCGATTTCAGGGCACTCCCAGGGCTGGCACTGGTGGCTCTGAGGGCGCTAGGGAGATCACCCCAGCTCATCACATTACTTGGTGCCTGACAGCTTCTCAAATGGAAGCCAGCTTAAAGATTTCACACCTGCAGCCTGTTACTCAATCACCCAGTCTCTCAAGAGACAGGATAACAGGATTTGTTGATTTGGCAAGAGAGGTTGTTATGGCCTCCCAGGAAACGTTAAGCACATCTCACTATGTTTCCAAAATTGCTTTGCCTGGGCTTAATTTCAGATATGCTCCCTTTTACCTTCATCAGATACGGGGCTTCAGAGCCTGATCTATATCTGCTACTAAGTGGACTATGGTTTTATTTTTAAGCCTTCCCTAACAACCTCATTGAATTATTGCATGCCCACTGTGTGGAAGTATCTCTCTATATGTCTGGGAGCATTGTTTTTCTCCAGTTTTCAGCAACTGTTTCACTGGAGTACAATCCAATTGCCTGGAGATTGTGGTAGAATCAGATTTCAGTAAGTCTTTAAAGAGTACTCATTGTATGCAAGGCGCACTGTTATATGCACAGGAGAAAATGCATACTGTTACATGCTTGAGGGAATACATATGACTCGCCTTCTTAAGAAGTCCCACTGTAATCAAGATGGCCAAAGAGCAAAATGTGTAAGTCAAATAAAATACATTGAAATAAGTTCTTATATTTTTTATAAAGACATTGTGAAAGAACAGGGTATCTTCTGAGGAAAGGAGGAAGAAGCAACACAAGTTATGGTGAAACTGAACGTAGTCATGTAAACATTGTAACATTTTCTGATTGATGAATATACACTGTGTAAAACTAGAAATATAGAAGCTGTAAAGAAGAGAAATAAAATATTAATAGTAATCCCACAATCCAGATAAAGCAGGTTTATTTTTAGGTATGAATATGTGTACATATATGTGTGTGAGTGTGCATTTTTATATGCATGTTTACACATCATACATTGAGGTATATATACACTATACATGAGTATATGGTATATGTTTATATCTGTGTGCATATATAGTATATTTGAACACATCCTCTTTGTGTATTATGTATAAATATATACTCTTTCATTTATATTTGTACTAAATATGGATGCATTGTATAGTCACACACACTTCTGAGATATCTGAGAGGAACAGAATAATAGCAGCCCTTTTTCCTGACCAGGTTCTTAATCAGTTGAGAAATAAAGACTAGAAGGGGAAGTCTGTAATAATTCTACTGCTGATAAAAATTAAGTTGGAGAACATCAGTTCAGTTCAGTTGCTCAGTCGTGTCTGACTCTTTGCGACCCCATGGACTGCCGCATGGCAGGCTTCCCAGTCCATCACCACCTACCAGAGCTTGCTCAAACTCATGTTCAACTAGGAAGTGATCCCAAACAACCATCTCATCCTCTGTCATTCCCTTCTCCTCCTGCCTTCAATCTGTCCCAGTATCAAGGTCTTTTGCAAGGAGTCAGTTCTTCGCATCAGGGGGCCAAAATGGTGGAGTTTCAACCTCAGCATCAGTCCTTCCGATGAACACCCAGAACTGATTTCCTTTAGGATGGACTGTGGATTTCCTTGCTGTCCAAGGGACTCTCAAGAGTCTTCTCCAACATCACAGTTCAAAAGCATCAATTCTTCAGCTCTCAGCTTTCTTTATAGTCCAACTCTTACATCCATACATGACCACTGGAAAAACGATAGCCTTGACTAGACGGACCTTTATTGACAAAGTAATGTCTCTGTTTTTTAATATGCTTTCTTCTTCTGCTGCTGCTGCTAAGTCGCTTCAGTCGTGCCCAACTCAGTGTGACCCCATAGATGGCCTCCCACCAGGCTCCCTTTCCATGGGAATCTCCAGGCAAGAACACTGGAGTGGGTTGCCATTTCCTATGCTGTCTAGGTTGGTCATAGATTTTCTTCCAAGGAGCAAAATCTTTGAATTTCATGGCTGCAGTCACCATCTGCAGTGATTTTGGAGCCCCCAAAATAAAGTCTATCAGTGTTTCCATTGCTTCCCCATCTGTTTTTCATGACGTGGTGGGACCAGATGCCATGATCTTTGTATTTTGAATGTTGAGTTTTAAGCCAGCTTTTCACTCTCCACTTTCACATTTCTCAAGAGGCTCTTTTGTTCTTCTTCACTTTCTGCCATAAGGGGGTGTCATCTGCATATCAGAAGTTATTGATATTTCTCCCAGCAATCTTGATTTCAGCTTGTGCTTCATCCAGCCAAGCAATTCACATGATATACTCTGCATAAAAGTTAAATAAGCAGGGTGACAATATACAGCCTTGATGTACTCCTTTCCCAGTTTTGAATCAGTTTGTTGTTCCATGTCCAGTTCTAACTGTTGCTTCTTGACTGCATACAGATTTCTCAGGAGGCAGGTCTCGTGGTCTGGTATTCCCATCTCTTGACGAATTTTCCAGTTTGTTGTGATCCACACAGTCAAAGGCTTTGGTGTAATCAATAAAGCAGAGTAGATGTTTTTCTGGTGTCCTCTTATTTTTTATAACATCCAGCAGATGATGGCAATTTGATCTCTGGTTCCTCTGCCTTTTCAAAATCCAGGTTAAACATCTTGAAGTTCAGGGTTCACACACTGTTGAAGCCTGGAATAGGGAATTTTGAGCATTTCTTTGCTAGCATGTGAGATGAGTGCAAATGTGCAGTAGTGTGAACATTCAAGAGTTCAGGATGGTTTTAGAAAAGGCAGAGAAACCAGAGATCAAATTGCCAACAACCACTGGATCATTGAAAAGAAAAAGAGTTCCAGAAAAACATCTATTTCTGCTTTGATTATGTGGATAACAATAAACTGTGGAAAATTCTGAAAGAAATGGGGATACCAGACCACCTGACCTCCCTCTTGAGAAATCTGTATGCAGGTCAGGAAGCAACAGTTAGAACTGGATATGGAACAAGAGACTGGTTCCAAGTAGGAAAATGAGTACATCAAGGCTGTATATTGTCACCTTGCTTATTTAGCTTCTATGCAGAGAACATCGTGAGAAACGCTCATGATGAAACACAAGCTGGAATCAAGATTGCCGGGAGAAATAACAAAAACCTCAGATATGCAGATGACACCACCCTTATGGCAGAAAGTGAAGAAGAACTAAAGAGCCTCTTGCTGAAAGTGAAAGAGGATACTGAAAAAGTTGGCTTAAAGCTCAACATTTAGAAAACAAAGATCATGGCATCCAGTCCCACCACTTCATGGCAAATAGATGGGGAAACAGTGGAAACAATGGCTGACTTTATTTTGAGGGGCTCCAAAATCATTGCAGATGGTGATTGCAGCAATGAATTTAATATATGCTTACTCCTTGGAAGGAAAGTTATGACCAACCTACACAGCATATTAAAAAGTAGAGACATTGTCAATAAAGGTCCATCTAGTCGAGGCTATGGTTTTTCCAGTGGTCATGTATGGACGTGAGAGTTGATCTATAAAGAAAGCTGAGCACAGAAGAATTGATGCTTTTGAACTGTGGTGTTGGAGAAGACGCTCGAGAGTCCCTTGGCCTATAAGTGAGATACAACCAGTCCATCCTAGAGATCAGTCCTGGGTGTTCTTTGGAAGGACTGATATTGAGACTGAAACTTCAATATTTTGGCCTCCTGGTGCGAAGAGCTGACTCATTTGAAAAGACCCTAATGCTGGGAAAGATTGAGGACAGAGGGAGAAAGGGACATCAGAGGATGAGATGGCTGGATGGCATCACGAACTCAATGGACATGAGTTTGGGTAAACTCTAGGAGTTGGTAATGGACAGGAAAGCCTGGTGTGTTGTGGTTCATGGGGTTGCAAAGATTCGGACGTGACTGAGTGATTGCACTGTACTGAACTTGAACATTCTTTGGCATTGCCTTTCTTTGGGACTGGAATGAAAACTGCCCTTTTCCAGTCCTGTGGCCACTGCTGAGTTTTCCAAATTTGTTGGCATATTGAGTGCAGCACTTTCACAGCATCATCTTTTAGGATTTGAAATAGCTCAACTGGAATTCTATTACCTCCACTAGCTTTGTTCTTAGTTGTGCTTCCTAAGGCCCACTTGACTTCGCATTCTAGGATGTCTGGCTCTAGGTGAGTGATCACACCATTGTGGTTACCTGGGTCATGAAAATATTTTTTATAGTTGTTATATGTATTCTTGTCACCTCTTTTTAATATCTTCTGCTTCTGTGAAGTCCCTACCATTTCTGTTTTTTTATTATGCCCGTTGTTGCATGAAATGTTCCCTTGGTATCTCTAATTTTCTTGAATAAATTTCTAGTTTTTCCCATTCCATTGTTTTCCTCTATTTCTTTGCATTAATCACTGAGGAAGGCTTTTTAATCTCTCCTTGCTATTCTTTGGAACTCTGCATTCAAATGGATGTATCTCTCTTTTTCTCCTTTGCATTAACTTCTCTTCTTTTCTCAGCTATTTGTAAGGCATCCTCAGTCAACCATTTTGCATTTCTTTTTCTTGATGATGGTCTTGATAACTGCCTCCTGTACAATGTCATGAACCTCCATCCATAATTCTTCAAGCATTCTGCCTATCAGATCTAATTCCTTGAATCTATTTGTCATTTCCACTAATCATAATGGATTTGATTTAGGTCATATCTGAATGGTCTAGTGGTTTTCCCTACTTTCTTCAATTTAAGTCTGAATTCACATAAGGAGTTCATGATCTGAGCCACAGTCAGCTCCTGGTATTGTTTTTGCTGACTGTATAGAGCTTCTCCATCTTTGGCTAAAAAGAATATAATCAATCTGATTTTTACTGACCATCTGGTGGTGTCCATGTGTACAGTCTTCTCTTGTGTTCTTAGAAAAGGATGCTCGCTATGACCAGTGTGTTCTCTTGGTAAAAGTCTCTTAGTCTTTGACCTGCTTCATTTTCTACTCGAAGGGCAAATTCTCCTGTTACGCCAGGTATCTCTTGACTTTCTACTTTTGCATTCCAATCCCCTATGATGAAAAGGACATCTTTTATGGGTGTTCGTTCTAGAAGGTCTTGTATGTGTTCATAGAACCAATCAACTTCAGCCTCTTTTGCACTACTGATTGGGAGATAGACCTCTATTACTGTGATATTGAATGGCTTGACTTGGAAATGAACAGAGTTCATTTGGTCATTTTTGAGTTAGCACCAAAGAACTGTATCTCAGACTCTTTTGTTAATTTGGAGAACATAGTTGTGCGAGAAACCAAGGGGCTAGCTAATTGAATTCCAAAATTGTATACTTACTCACTCAACCACAGGTAGTTCTGGACCTGAGGAGACCAAATTCCATTAGTAGTTGCCTTGGCCATGGGGGAGCAGAGTAAAATTTTAATTTCTTGTAAGTAGGCTTGCTCCCAAAAAGGACAAAAGGTTGAGCTAAATTTAGTCTTTACAAATGTAGAGATGTATGTAATTACTATTTAATGTAAAGTAATGACTATGTATATATTTTGTAACATAAATGTAATTACAAATATATGTGATGCAGTGACTCAGTCTAGTATAAAACACATTATCAAGTAATTAGCCATTATTTATCTAATTCTCTCATATCTCAGTTGGCAAAGAATCTGCCTGCAATGCAGGAGACCCCAGTTCGATTCCTGGGTTGGGAAGATCCCCTGGAGAAGGGATAGGCTACCACTACAGTATTCTTGGGCTTCTCTTGTGGCTCAACTGGTAAAAAATCTGCCTGCAATGCGGGAGACCTGGATTTGATTCCTGGATTGGAAAGATCTCCTGGAGAAGGGAAAGGCTACCCACTCCAGTATTCTGGCCTAGAGAATTCCATGGACTACACAGTCCATGGGGTAGGAATGAGTCGGACACAACTGAGCCACTTTCACTTTTCAGTTTCACTAATCTAATCCTCAAGCCAAATTATGTTTACCTATATTGGACTACACAGGTTATCAGAAGTTTTGCAATGAGATTATATGGCAACACTATGATACTCTAATCACAAAATACATAAAGACCTCCTATTCATAAGATTTCAACAATAAACATGCCTTAATCTCACCTCTAAGCCCTCTGTGAATATTAAATTTTTATGAAGAAATTAAAATTCAAAGATTAAATACTCTTGCAAAGATTAAACACTCCTCTTAAATCCAGAGGAAAGAAGGCTCAAAATCAAATCCCCTTGACTTAAAAAAATAAAGTCCCAAAGTCCTCCTTTCCAATTTGTAATTCTGCTCAGTTAAGTCAGAGAAGTTCACCACAAATGGATAGAAATGCATACAGCTGAGTGTTTTTCTTTCATCAGCTACAGCCTGGGATGGATGTGAATCTTTTAAGGCCTCAGAAACTTTTAGTTCACTGCCAAGACAAGTCATTTTCACTCTAATGTGTGTGCATGCTAAGTAGCTTCCATCATGCCTCACTCTGTGCGATTCTGTGGACCGTAGTCTGAAAGGCTCCTGGGTCCATGGGATTCTCCAGGGAAGATTATTGGAATGGGTTACCATGCCCTCCTCCAGGGGATCTTCCTGACCCAGGGATCTAACCTCCATCTCTTATGTCTCTTGCATTGGCAGATGGGTTCCTTACCACCAGCACCAACTGGGAACTTGCACTCTGATCAGTTCAGTATAGTTCAGTCCAGTTCGGTTGCTCAGTCGTGTCTGACTCTTTGCGTCCCCAAGGACTACAGCACACCAGGTTTCCCTGTCAATCACCAATTACTGGAGCATGCTCAAGCTCATGTCCATCGAGTTTGTGATGAGCTTCCCTGGTGGCTCAGAGGTTAAGGCGTTTGCCTGCAATGAGGGAGACCTGGGTTTGATCCCTGAGTCAGAAAGATCCCCTGGAGAAGGAAATGGCAACCCACTCCAGTATTCTTGCCTGGAGAATCCCATGGACGGAGGAGCCTGGAGGGCTACAGTCTACCAGGTCACAAAGAGCCAGACATGACTGAGCAACTTCACTTTCACTTTCAAACCATCTCATCTTCTGTTGTCCCCTTCTCCTCCTGCCTTCAATCTTTCCCACCGTCAGGGTCTTTTCCAATGAGTCAGTTCTTTGCATCAGGTAGTCAAAGTATTGGAACTTTACTTTCAGCTTCAGTCCTTCCAATGAATATTCAGGACTGACTTCTTTTAGGATTCACTGGTTGGATCTCCTTGTAGCACAAGGGACTCTCAAGAGTCTTCTCCAACAGCACAATTCAAAAGCATCAGTTCTTCAGTGCTCAGCTTTCTTTATAGTCCAACTCTTACATCCATATATGACTACTGGAAAAACCATAGCTTTGACTAGCTGGATCTTTGTTGGCAAAGTAATGTTTCTGCTTTTTAATATGCTTTCTAGATTGGTCATAACTTTCCTTCCAAAGAATAAGCGTCTTTTAATTTAATGGCTACAATCACCATCTGCAGTGATTTTGGAGCCCAAGAAAATAAAGTATATTACTGTTTCCATTGTTTCCCCATCTATTTGCCATGAAGTGATGGGATCAGATGCCATGATCTTTGTTTTTGAATGTTGAGTTTAAGCCAGCTTTTTCAATCTCCTCTGTCACATTCATCATGAGGCTCTTTACTTCCTCTTTCCTTTCTGCCATAAGAGTGATATCATCTGCTTATCAGAAGTTATCAATATTTCTCCTGGCAATCTTGATTCCAGGTTGTGCTTCATCCAGCCCAGCATTTCACAAGATGTACTCTGCATATAAGTTAAATAAGCAGAGTGACAATACACAGTCCTGACGCACTCCTTCACCAGTTTTGAACCAGTCTGTTGTTCCATGATCATTCTAACTTGCTTCAGGTGGTCTGGTATTCCCTTTTCCACATTGTGATCCACACAGTCAAAGGCTTTAGCATAATGAAGTAGACATAGATGTAGACATAGATGTTTTTCCGGAATTTTCTTATTTTTTCCTATGATCCAACATTCAGAAAAGGAAGATCATGGCATCCGGTCCCATCACTTCATGGGAAATAGATGGGGAAACAGTGGAAACAGTGTCTGACTTTATTTTTGGGGGGCTCCAAAATCACTGCAGATGGTGACTGCAGCCATGAAATTAAAAGACGCTTACTCCTTGGAAGACAAGTTATGACCAACCTAGACAGTATATTCAAAAGCAGAGACATTACTTTGCTGACTAAGGTCCGTCTAGTCAAGGCTATGGTTTTTCCTGTGGTCATGTATGGATGTGAGAGTTGGTCTGTGAAGAAGACTAAGTGCCGAAGAATTGATGCTTTTGAACTGTGGTGTTGGAGAAGACTCTTGAGAGTCCCTTGGACTGCAAGGAGATCCAACCAGTCCATTCTGAAGGAGATCAGCCCTGGGATTTCTTTGGAAGGAATGATGCTAAAGCTGAAACTCCAGTACTTTGGCCACCTCATGCAAAGAGTTGACTCATTGGAAAAGACTTTGATGCTGGGAGGGATTGGGGGCAGGAGGAGAAGGGGGACGACCAAGGATGAGATGACTGGATGGCATCATGGACTCGATGGATGTGAGTCTGAGTGAACTCTGAGAGATGGTGATGAACAGGGAGGCCTGGCGTGCTGAGATTCATGGGGTTGCAAAGAGTAGGACACGACTGAGCGACTGAACTGAACTGAGCTGAACGTATGTTGGCAATTTGATCTCTGGTTTCCTGTGCGTTTTCGAAATCCAGCTTGAACATCTGAAAGTTCTTGGTTCATGTATTGTTGAAGCCTGGCTTGGAGAATTTTGAACACTACTTTGTAGTGTGTGAGATGAGTGCAATTGTGGGGTAGTTTGCACTCTAACAGGACTCTTTAAAACACTCAAATAGTAAATCTAATCCCACATCTATCAAATTTAGAATATAAGCAGAAACTTCACTGTTACAATAGTGATCCATGGCAATAATTCTGTTCCCTAAACCCAGTATGTATGTTGTCAAAGACCATCCCACTGGTATCTGAGGAAGAAAGACAGATGGTAGATGGTGACCACGTTGGTTTGAGCTTGGCTGCTTTGCCAGTCTTCTTTGCTAGACTCACATCCTGTGAATGTAATTGGTAGGAACCTCCCAGCAAATGGTTCATTCTGTCACTCTGAATTTACTGTATGTGGCATGGGGGACATTCCAGAAGCCTAATGTCTCCTCAGGAGGGTGGTCTTGAGATGCAGCTGCCATCTTTGTTTGCAATGGCAGCAGCCCTCCCCACAAGGTATTATTTGAGAATCTTTTCTTTTTTCTTCATACAACCTATTCAAACCCTCTTAAGTTCCTTTTCCCTTTATTTATGTCAGTCCTGAGGATGAGCTTTATCATTAGGACTGAATCCTAGCTATTCTGTGAAGTATTTAGTGCCTATGTAGAGCAGCACATTTCCTTGTCTCTTTTTAATAACAAATGTGAGTCATTTGTTCACTCAGCAAACATTTATTGAGTAACCTTTGCCTATTGGAATAGAATTTATTTAGCCTAAAAAATACCCTGCCTTAGAAAAGGATTTCATTTAGAGCCGCATTTGTTTCAGCTGACAGAACACCCTAGAATTTCTCAACTGAAGCTGCTGTCGAGCTGCTTGAGGCAGGTGTCCTGAGGTCCCAATGGGGGCAGATGCCCCAGCCGTGTGTTCCTCTAATGTCCAGACAGTCTTCTTCTTTTCCATCCCATAAACCCCCTGGCTACCATGACACCTACATGCTCAGCGACAATCATTGTTTTGAAATTCAACCAAACATCGTTGGAGAAGGCAATGGCACCCCACTCCAGTACTCTTGCCTGGAAAATCCCATGGACAGAGGAGCCTGGTAAGCTGCAGTCTATGGGGTCGCTAAGAGTCAGACACGACTGAAGTGACTTAGCAGCAGCATACATCGTTTTCTATTTTCATTTTCTATACCAAGGTTTTGGACAACTGAAGGTCAAGTACTCCAGAGTCTCAGCCTGTACTGTGAAGGCAGAAAGGCGCACCACCTCCTGATGTTTAAGCCTCAGTCACATGACATTTCAAGCTAGAGGCTCCCTAGTGTTCTGTGACTCATATGTAACTTTGCTGCCTGGCCTTGTACACGCAGGTAACAATCTAGGCCAGGTTGTGTCTGCACTGTGATCAACTATTGCCTCCTGCCGCCCGCAGCCTTAGCAGCTGCCAAAGGCACAGCTTTGCTGAGGTCCTTGCATTGCACTACAAGTTTAAGGTCAAGCTGCAGCAGCCTGCACTCTGAGGCCATCTGTGCTGGCTGCAGGCCTGTGCCTTTGGCCCTGTCTCCACAGAAAGTCTTTTAGGGTCAGAGCCACAACAAGTTGCAGCCACCTGGCAAAGCCCAAAATACCCTAATGACGAATGCTTCAGAACTCTCAGCTTGTTTCAGCAAAGCAGACTTTGCAAGGTAAAAAGCTGACCTGGCCTGGTAGAAAATTTCCCAACCAAGAATGTCAAAATCCCCTGCCTAGGCATTAAGCACTAAGGTCCCATCAGAAGTTCATTTCATAGGAAATTTGCTTTACAAATTCTTCTTATCTCCTTTCTCAATGTTCTCAGTCACTAAATATTGGGTTTAAACTTATATATGTATTAAATATGTCACAGAACACATTATTTCTCATGGTATGATCTTAATTTAGTAAAATAGAATAAACACCTGATATATATGTTTTTCTATGTCCAGTATTTGTTTTACTTAGTGAAATTCATTAAGTTGACTGTAGCCCACCAGGGTCCTCTGTCCTTGGGATTCTCCAGGTAAGAATACTGGAACAGGTTGCAATTTTCTCCTCCAGGGGATCTTCCCGATCCAGGGACTGAACATGGAAATCTCGCATTGCAGGCAGTCTCCTGCATTGCAGGAGGAGTCTTTACTGACTGAGTCAGCAGAGAAACCCACGTAATATTCAGTTTAGTTAAAATACATTTCCGTTCAGTTCAGTTGTTCAGTCATGTCCAACTCTTTGTGACCCCATGGACTGCAGCATTCCAGGCCTCCCTGTCGGTCACCACCTCTTGAAGCTTGCTCAAACTCATGTCCATGGAGTCAGTGATGCCATCCAACCAGCTCATCCTCTGTCATCCCCTTCTCCTCCTGCTTCAATCTTTCCCAGCATCAGGGTCTTTTCTAATGAGTCAGCTCTTTGCATCAGATGGCCAAAGTATATACAGTCAGCAAAAACAAGACTGGGAGCTGACTGTGGCTCAGACCATGAGCTCCTTATTGTCAAATTCAGACTTAAAGAAAGTAGGGAAAACTACTAAACCATTCAGGTATGGACCTAACTCAAATCCCTTATGATTATACAGTGTAAGTGACAAATAAACTCAAGGGATTATATCTGATAGAGTGCCTAAAGACCTATAGACAGAGGCTCGTGGCATTGTATAGGAGGCAATGATCAAGACCATCCCCAAGAAAAAGAAAAATACTTTTAATACACATATATTTAACTTAATATTTTAATAAATAAAATGAATATCTGATATATTAGAAAAGATATATACATATATGCCAGGTATTTATTTTATAAAATTGATATCATACTATGGAGAGAATTATGTATTCTGTGTTCATCCATTAAAACTTCTTTAAAAAATTTTCCTAATATCATAAATTATAAAGTGAAAAATCAAGATATTTTAAATCACAGTACCCCATGAACCTAGTGAAAACACTGAATAATATAGTAAATCTTTATGCAGGCTCCTCCCCAATCTCTACTTTGGCTATCGACAGGGAACCATGTTTAATTCTTTCGGTTAATCCTTTTATTTAATTGGTATATAATATTATATTTGTTCTAGTTGTACGATGTAATGATTGGATGTTCATACATATTGTGAAATGATTACCACAGTAAGTCTAGTTACCATCTGTTACCTCACAGTTACAATTTTTGATTTCTTATGATAAAAAGCTTTAAAGATCTATTCTCCTAGCAGCTTTAAAATATACAATACAGTATTATTAACTATAGTCACCATGTTATATATTATATGCAGGACTTATTTATTTTACAACTTGAAATTTGTAATTTTTGATTCTAGCTGATTCTTTTTTATCCCCATACCCATTCAGGGTATGTATTCAGCTGTCTTGGACAGCTATTTTTCAACTATTCAGTTTTGAAAATTATTTATTTCCTCTTTTGTCTCAATCCACCAAACTTCTAGTATAGTTAAATCATTACATTTAATTAAATCAATAGGCTAGGTAAATGTAATTTTCTTGAAAACCAAACAGTTTATTCTCATGCAACTTTTTCATTTATCAAGAGTTTCTAATTTCCTTTTTCACCCACTATTTCTCTTTCTGCAAATATTGTATGGAAATTCTTTAGCTTATCGTATTCTATGGAGTGTTTGCTTGGTTTTTACTGATCGTCCTGTGGGACATTCTGTCCTTCACCTGTCATCTAGACAAGTCACTTTGTAGGATAGGTTCCAGGTGGTCATCCTGAGATTTCTTTTTGGGAAAGAGATTTTTCCTGGAACTTATCTTTACCTTTCTTGGATTACCAAGTTGTTTTGCTAGAGCAAAGAGTGTGTGGGAAGTAATATTTCTGAAAACTTGTGTGTCCAAAAGTGTGCTTATTCCAAACATTTGACTGATAGTTTTTCTAGATATAGGTAACCCACTCCAGTGTTCTTGCCTGGAGAATTCCAGGGACGGAGGAGCCTGGTGGGCTGCCGTCTATGGGGTCGCACAGAGTCGGACATGACTGAAGCGACGTAGCAGCAGCAGCAGCAGAATTTTCCTTCTACTTCTCTTCTTTCAGATCTCTGAAAGCTTTGTTCCACAACTGTCTAGCATCAGCGTTATTGATAAGAAGGTTGGTGCCAATTTGATCACTCTCCTGTAGATGACATATCTTTTTCTCTCTGGAAATTATTAGGACCTTGTCTTTATTACTTTGGTACCAAAATCACACAAATACTTGTCTAGAAGAGGGAGTTCTTAATGCATTTGTTTGGCATACAGAGGTGGTTTAAATCTGGAGACTTAAGTTATTCAATTCTGGCAAATTCACTTGAATTGATTCTTTGATATTCTATTAGGTTGGTTTAAACATAAATACAGTTTCAGACCATGAATTTTAAATCATTATAGCTGTTATTCAGTCACTCAGTCATGTCCAACTCTTTGCGACCCAATGGAGTTCAGCACATCAGGCTTTCCTGTCCACCATCTCCCGGAGCTTGCTCAAACTCACTTCCACTGAGTCAGTGATGTCATCCAACCATCTTATCCTCTGTCATCCCCTTCTCCTCCTTCCTTCAATCTTTCCCAGCATCAGGGTCTCTAACTAGGCTTAAACATGTTTTTACCAATCAAAATAAGAATTATAATCCAAGACAATTTTTGCCAATAAGAAATGTTTGTTTATTCCTGTAGCATAAAAATCCACGCTTTGGGGTTCGATGAACTCTTGGAAAGCATTTTCTGCATCCTACTGGTTGTGGGAGCATTTGCTCTGTGAAAAGTTGTTGAGATCCTTGAAAAAGTGGTGTCGGTTGGCGAGAGGTCAGGTGAGTATGGTGGATGAGGCAAAACTTCGTAGCCCAATTCATTCAACTTTCAAAGCATTGTTTGTGCAACATGCGGTGAGGCTTTGTGGTGGAGAAGAATTGGGCCCTTTCTGTCTACCAGTGCCGGGTGCAGGCATTGCAGCTTTTGGTGCATCTCATTGATTTGCTGAGCACACTTCTCCGAGGTAACAGTTTCACTGGGATTCAGAAAGCTGTAGTGGATCAGACCAACAGCAGACCACTAAACCGTGGCCATGACCTTTTATTATTGCAAATTTGACTTTGGAAAGTGCTTTCGAGCTTCTTCTTGGTCTAACCACCAAGCTGGTTGCCACGGGTTGTTATATAAAATCCACTTTTTGTTGCACACCACAATCTGATTGAGAAATGGTTTGGCATTGTTGCATAGAATAAGAGAAGATGACACTTCAAAATGGAAATTTTTTTTTTTGACTTGTGATCAGCCCATGAGGTACCTGGGCTTCCCTGGTGGCTCAGACAGTAAAGAATCTGTCCACAATGCAGGAGATCTCGGTTTGATCCCTGGGTCGGGAAGATCATTTGGAGAAGCAAATAACAACCCACTTTAGTATTCATGTCTAGAAAATTCCATGGGGAGAGAAGGCTGATGGGCTACAGTCCATGGTGTTGCAGAGTCAGACTCTACTGAGTGACTAACAATTTCACTTTCACTCATGAGGCACCCACTGGTCTAACTTTTTCACCTTTCCAATTTGCTTCAAATGCCAAATGACATGTAGTATCATGTCATTTGGATCAGCTTTGATGATGGCTCTCAATTGGTTGTTATCAACTTCCAGTGGCTGGTCGTTAAGCTCCCCATCTTCAAGGCTCTCATCTCCTTTGCAAAGCTTCTTGAACCACCACTGGACTGTACATTCATTAGCAGTTCCTGGGTCAAATGTGTTATTGATGTTGTGAGTTGTCTCCTCTGCTTCACGACCCACTTTGAACTCAAATAAGAAAATTGCTTGAATTTGACTTTTGTCTAACATTTCTATAGTCTAAAATAAATGAACAGCAAGTAATAAGTCATTAGCAAAAAAGCATAAAGAAGTGCACATTAAAATGATGTATTACATAACCACATTTATTTAGAATGAATTCCAATATTAAATGGTAAATTTCAGCAATTTAAAAACCACAGTTGCTTTTGTACCAACCTCACGTAAGCTTCTCTTTTCTAGGTCCTATCAATTTAAATTGCTAGCAATCAAGTAAATATTGATTATTTGTTATACAATAAAAAATTAAAAATGAGGTACAGCTTCCATTTGGATTCTCAATCATTTTGACTCTTAGAGAAATAAACTTTCAATAGTTCCTTGTAGGCTGAATTTTCAGACCTTCTCATAGGCAAGGTCATAGAAGCAGTAACTGGATTTTTCCCAGACGTCAGGTGGAAACCAGCTGTTTATTTTATAGGCATAGACACCTAGATAATTAGGTCGGTTTCCCAAGATCGTACAGTCAGTTAGTGGCAGAGCCTGGATTAGACTGAATCATTCTCATTTTCTAGCTGGGTTCTTTTTCTGTCACATATTTTTCTCATCTGTCACAACTCAGTGTCTTGAAGCAGAAATTCACACATCTTAAGTTCAAACATAATGTGTAGGGTTTCCAAAGAAAATTCTAGGGACTGTAATAAAAACAAACAAATAAAAAGTGGAAAAGGGCTACTGAGATGGCAAAAATTAAAGACATCTTTCAGAGGGGTGGATTTTCACCTCCCCTACTGCCATTCATCACTGCTGGCAGCACCTTCTGCAGCTGCTGATGAAAGCATTTGCTAAGATATACAGTGGTCAGAGTATACATGTGGTATTTAAATATAACTTTGCCTTCTTGGAAATGGTAATCAAACAAGTATTCAAATTATGGAAAGCATTAAATGTATGTTTCCAAAATTTTTGTAGTAGAACTCGGTCTTAGCATGAAGACCAAATTGTGGTGTTAAAGAAGACCCAAAATGAAGACATAGTTTGAGCAGCCAACCCCTACAGCCATGTAATCCAAATGTAAATTGCCCTGTCTCCCTTAAATGCTGACTCTGTTCTCTAACAAAACTCAAACTTTTTACAAGTGGCTTTCAAGCCAGTCAGCTACAAACAATCATATACAGCACCACTACATTAAAAGGAATGTAAGATTCTTACACCCGATCACAGTGCAAAACAATGCACTTCCTCATTCATGCTTTATAAACCGAGCTGTAACTGCTGACAGTACGGCACTTTTGGTTTTGATGTTTCCCTGTTTGCAAACAGTTTGTCTCTTGTTCAATAAAATATTCATATCAACTAATTCTCTCCAAGTTTTCTAATGAAAATTTCTATCATACCCACTAGCTATGCCACTATGGACAAGTTAGTTAAATTCTGCAAGTTTTCTCATTAGTAAAATGTGGAAATAATGATAAGATTTATTAGACTATTCTTTAGAACGTTGGACAGAATTTTAAGATTTATTACAATATTCTAAACTGGACAAAATTATGCACAAAACTGAACTAGCATAGTGGTTGGTACATGGAATACACTCATAAATATTTGTTAAATCGATGAATATTAGGCTATGCTGTTTGTCATACAGACTTTCCTTTTTCATAGATGGAATTACTTGATAAATGTGTCCACAAATGTGAAAGGGTGTGGGAATTTTGCTTTCATCCAAAGTTGCTGAAAAATAGTATTATTTCAGTTGACTTGCTTATAAACTAGTAAGAAAAAAGTTGTAAATGACAAATTCAATCTGAGAGAATAATTTAGGATATATGTCATTTTTGATATTGTTAAGGTTAGAACATTTTTCACTAGGCTACAGTGGTGTCTTCACTGAATAAAATGATTTTTTCTTCTAACTTTATATGCACAAGATTGTGGAATATATATATCCTCAAAACATACTAGAAGAATTGATCATCAAATCTTTTCAAAAAAACAATTGTTTATATGTATGATGTGCAGCTCAATAGTTATTCAAAAAATTCATTCAACTGGTCATCCATTCCACTCATTTGTTCATTTATTGATTGTGTTTTCAGTTCAGTTCAGTTCAGTTCAGTCGCTCAGTCGTGTCCAACTCTTTGCGACCCCATGAATTGCAGCACGTCAGGGAGCTGTCCATTACCAACTCCGGAGTTCACTCAGACTCACGTCCACCGTGATTGAGTTTTACTGAGTTTCAAATCAGTAATGCTGAGATTCGGAAGAGAAAATCATTGCCCTGATGCTAGCAGGCTTACCTCCATTACCTAATTCATTTTGAAAATTTAGAAGCAGTACCAGAAATTAGAGCAGAAGTAGGTGAATATTCCTTGCTGTTGCTATGTACTTAGTCGTTCCTGTTCTAAGAACTATACCAATCATATAAATCAGCACCTATGGCTGATTCGTGTCAATGTATGGCAAAACAAATATAGTATTGTAATTAAAAAAATAAATAAATTTAATTTAAAAAATAAATAAATAAATCAGCACTGTCCAATAGAAATAAAATACAAACTGCATGTGTAATTTTAAATGCTCTAGTAGCCACATTAAAACAAGGAAAGAGAAATAGGTGAAATGAATTTTGATAATATATCTTAACTTCATCTTTTTAAAATATTACCATTTCAACATGTAACTAATGCTAAGGTTATAAATAAGATTGCTTACGTTTTTTTTTTCATACCAAATCTTTGATATCTGATGTGTATTTCACACTAGCGACGTACCTCAATTTGGATTCAGTTCAGTTCAGTTGCTCAGTCATGTCCAACTCTTTGCGATCCCATGAATTCAAGCACGCCAGGCCTCTCTGTCCATCACCAACTCCCGGAGTTCACTCAGACTCACGTCCATCGAGTCAGTGATGCCATCCAGTCATCTCATCCTCCGTCATCCCCTTCTCCTCCTGCCCCCAATCCCTCCCAGCATCAGAGTCTTTTCCAATCAGTCAACTCTTCACATGAGGTGGCCAAAGTACTGGAGTTTCAGCTTTAGCATCATTCTTTCCAAAGAAATCCCAGGGCTGATCTCCTTCAGAATGGACTGGTTGGATCTCCTTGCAGTCCAAGGGACTCTCAAGAGTCTTCTCCAGCACCACAGTTCAAAAGCATCAATTCTTCGGCGCTCAGCCTTCTTCACAGTCCAACTCTCACATCCATACATGACCACAGGAAAAACCATAACCTTGACTAGACGGACCTTAGTCGGCAAAGTAATGTCTCTGCTTTTGAATATGCTATCTAGGTTGTTCATAACTTTTCTTCCAAGGAGTAAGCGTCTTTTAATTTCATGGCTGCAATCACCATCTGCAGTGATTTGGAAGCCCCAAAAATAAAGTCAGACACTGTTTCCACTGTTTCCCCATCTATTTCCCATGAAATGATGGGACCGGATGCCATGATCTTTGTTTTCTGAATGTTGAGCTTTAAGCCAACTTTTTCACTCTCCTCTTTCACTTTCATCAAGAGGCTTTTTAGTTCCTCTTCACTTTCTGCCATAAGGGTGGTATCATCTGCATATCTGAGGTTATTGATATTTCTACAGTATTCAAATGCTCAATAGGTTCACGTGACTGGTGTCTAACATACTAGTGCAGATGATGGACAGGCTTTGGGATGTGGACATCTCTTTTTGGAGGTCATCATTCAACTTGCTACATTGCCTTAGAGCCTCTAGAAGGAATGCAGTTCCATGAACACCTTGATTTAAACCCAATGATATTTATTTTGAAATATCTGACCTCCGATTCTGATCCTATAAGATAACACATGTGTCTTATTTTAAGCAAGTTTGTGGCAATGTGTTGGAGAAGGAAATGGCAACCCACTCCAGTATTCTTGCCTAGAGAATTCCATGGACAGAGGAGCCTGGTGGGCTGCTGTCCACAGGGTCGCACAGAATCGGACACGACTGAAGCGACTTAGCATGCATGCATGCATTGGAGAAGGAAATGGCAACCCACTCCAGTGTTCTTGCCTGGAGAATCCCAGGGATGGAGCCTGGTGGGCTGCCATCTATGGGGTCGCACAGAGTCGGACATGACTGAATTGACTTAGCAGCAGCAGAGGCAATGTGTTACAGCAGCTGTGGGAAACTACTAGAATTTATCTCAAATCTTGTTTCCTCCAGCCAGGGTTCTTTTATTGAAACCACTGAGTAAGAATCATGTTAATAATCTACTCGTAGTAGAGACATGATTATTATCTTCCCTGCTGAATGAAAAAAATTCTGGTTTGGAGCTTGATAGCAAAGTAAGAGTTATAAAACCATGTAATTGATTCAAGAATGATAATAATCCAGATGTTTGCAGTAAAAATTGCAGTATAGTCTGGACTAAAGGTCAGTTGGTCAGTATATTGTGTCTTCTGGTACATTTCTATATCTAGCCATTTTTGTTCTAAGGCAGAAACTAGCTCCAGTCTGGGGCTTTCTGAAGAAGGCACCGATAAACTTGCTCAGTCTGAGGAACTACATGGAAAATCAAGGAAGGGGGAAAAGGAGGAAGGGGGGAAGGGAAGAAGGGAAGAAAGAAGGAAGGAAGGGATGCTGCATCTGTGAAAATTCAGAATTCATCAAAATAATAACCCAAAGATCAAGTAGCTATGTCACATGACCTGGTGCCTGCTAAATAATGAGAAGCAATGTGGATCTGGGCTTTATAGGCTTTTAAGCCTATAAAACGTCATTAAAATAAAGAACATCTTGGTGGGACTTTTAGAGACATAACATAGGCCTCATTTATAGTGTTTTTAGTATAAGTATCAAATCAGTTGCTTAATTCATCTTTGTTGAAAGCAGTGTAACAAAACTCCACAGGGATGCACTTTTGTTTAGTTACCTAGTGTCAATTACTGCAGAAAATACATTAAAATAATAGTATGTAAGGTATAATTGAGAATTAGCAATAGGAACCAGTGAAGTTGCTCAGTCCTGTCAGACTCTTTGAGACCCTGTGACTGTAGCCTACCAGGCTCCCCCAGCCATGGAATTTTCCAGGCAAGAACACTGGCGTTGGTTGCATTTCCTTCTCCAGGGGATTTTCCTGACCCAAGGATTGAACCCAGGTCTTCCGCATTACAGGCAGATGCTTTATCAGGTGAGCCACCAGGGAAGCCCAGCAATAGGAATCTACACCAATTAATAAGACCATAGAACTCATTATTAAACAAAATATTTACTGTTTCACAGATTGTGGGAACATTAATTAGGGATAATAGATAGGAAAAGAATTTGGTGTTTCTATTGTCACTTGGTAATTGTTGAGAGTCGCTAAGCAAGACAGCAGAAAGGACTGTATCAGATGGAGTAAGCCAATAGGCCACTCTAGGGGGAGGTCAAATAAACACAGAGAAATAGATTCAAAAGAATTTATTGTCAATACATCTCTAATTAATCCATAATATGATAAAGAAACAAAATTGTGGACATATAAAGTAATGGTCCTAAGGGAATGAAATATCTTAAGGTAGAATAAAATTAATTTGTGAATAGTGAGAATACTATCTTTACCATATAAAACATAAAGAAATGAACATAAATTTTCTCTAATAAGATTCTTTTCTGAAGTAGGAAAAATTAGATTAGGATTTTTACGTTATGAAATGTTTAAAGACAAAGTTTTTATATACTGAATTCATTGGTTACTTGCCAAAATACTTTTTAAAGTCTTCATAAGATAAAGATTAGAAAGTCCAACTCTTTCCTGACTTTGATCCTAAAGGTATATATATAGCATTGACAATTTTTACAAAGTATATTTCAGTCATAATCATAGAGTGTAAAATGAAGAAAATTTTAGTCTCATTTATTATGATGCACAAAACGAAACATTGGATGCAAGCAAGTTTTATAAGAAAATGTCATAGTAGATTTTTTTGGTTTATTTTGTTGTACAAACATCACTTTCTTCAGATGTAATGCTGGGAGATGTTTGCAAATTTGGCAGAGTACAGATATCTTTTGGTATGATTGATCCAAGAAGAGTCTATGTCTCCCACATCTCAGCCCTTTCTTGCAAAGACAAATCAATTCAATTTATTTATTCAAGTGTTAGGAGGGGATTTCCTGGTGTCTCAGATGGCAAAGAATCTGCCTGCAATGAAGGAGACCCAAGTTCTATCCCTGGGTCAGAAAGATCCTCTGGAGAAGGGAATGGCTACCCACTCCAGTATTCTTGCCTGGAGAATTATGTGGACAGAGGAGCCTGATGTGCTACAATCCGTGTGGTTGTAGAGTCAGACAGAGCTGAGCGACTAACACTTTCGTACTTTAGCATGGGCACAAGAAAGCAGAAATGGAAAATTCCATCTCTCATTCATTGCCCCTCCAAAAAGGCTGCAAACTAGTCACCTTTTGTTTTATATCAAGGTTACTACATATTCTTCTGTTTTTTTTTCCTTCCAGCATTCTTAGAATTTTACCACATTTTTAAACTCTAAAGCCAGAAATTTATTTAAGTCTTGGTATTTCCTTAACTGAACTATTTATGCCAACATATACATAGTTACTTTCTTCATTTCTTCTATAAGCATCAGTTCAGTTAGTTTTCAGATGATTGACTGAGATGGGTAGAATAATGGCTACTGATACAAGTTGAGACAAAGATAAGTGACTTGCCTGAAATCGTAGGCATATATTTTATGGTTTCAGTCCACATCTGGCTAACTCCAAAGCCATCTACTTTCTATCAAATGCCAATGAGTTTACCTTCATCACAATTGCCCTTAGTTATTTGCAATCATCGAAGTTTAGATGAAAACAGGTGTTTATTGAAGAAATTTATTTTCACCTCAGTTCAGTACAGTCTCTCAGTTGTGTCCGACTCTTTGCAATCCCATGAATCGCAGCACTCCAGGCCTCCCTGTCCATCACCAACTCCCAGAGTTCAGTCAGACTCATGTCCATCGAGTCCATGATGCCATCCAGCCATCTCATCCTCTGTCGTCCCCTTCTCCTCCTGCCCCCAATCCTTCCCAGCATCAGAGTCTTTTCCAATCAGTCAACTCTTCACATGAGGTGGCCAAAGTATTGGAGTTTCAGCTTTAGCATCATTCCTTCCAAAGAAATCCCAGGGCTGATCTCCTTCAGAATGGACTGGTTGGATCTCCTTGCAGTCCAAGGGACTCTCAAGAGTCTTCTTCAACACCACAGTTCAAAAGCATCAATTCTATGGCACTCAGCCTTCTTCACAGTCCAACTCTCACATCCATATATGACCACAGGAAAAACCATAGCCTTGACTAGACGGACCTTAGTCGGCAAAGTAATGTCTCTGCTTTTGAATATACTGTCTAGGCTGGTCATAACTGTTTTTCCAAGGAGTAAGCGTCTTTTAATTTCATGGCTGCAGTCACCATCTGCAGTGATTTTGGAGCCCCCAAAATAAAGTCTGACACTGTTTCCACTGTTTCCCCATCTATTTCCCATGAAGCGATGGGACTGGATGCCATGATCTTCGTTTTCTGAATGTTGAGCTTTAAGCCAACTTTTTCACTCTGCTCTTTCACTTTCATCAAGAGGCTTTTTAGTTCCTCTTCACTTTCTGCTATAGGATGGTGTCATCTGCATATCTGAGGTTATTGATATTTCTCCTGGCAATCTTGATTCCAGCTTGTGTTTCTTCCAGTCCAGCATTTCTCATGATGTTAGAACTGGACATGGAACAACAGACTGGTTCCAAATAGGAAAAGGAGTACGTCAAGGCTGTATATTGTCACCCTGCTTATTTAACTTATATGCAGAGTACATCATGAGAAATGCTGGGCTGGAAGAAACACAAGCTGGAATCAAGATTGCTGGGAGAAATATCAGTAACCTCAGATATGCAGATGACACCACCCTTATGGCAGACTGTGAAGAGGAGCTAAAGGGCCTCTTGATGAAAGTGAAAGAGGAGAGTGAAAAGTTGGCTTAAAGCTCAACATTCAGAAGACGAAGATCATGGCATCCAGTCCCATCGCTTCATGAGAAATAGATGGGGAAACAGTAGAAACAGTGTCTGACTTTATTTTTGGGGGACTCCAGAATCACGGCAGATGGTGACTGCAGCCATGAAATTAAAAGATGCTTACTCCTTGGAAGAAAAGTTATGACCAACCTAGATAGCATATTCAAAAGCAGAGACATTACTTTGCCGACTAAGATCCATCTAGTCAAGGCTATGGTTTTTCCTGTGGCCATGTATGGATGTGAGAGTTGGACTGTGAAGAAGGCTGAGCACTGAAGAACTGATGCTTTTGAACTGTGGTGTTGGAGAAGACTCTTGAGAGTCCCTTGGACTGCAAGGAGATCCAACCAGTCCATTCTGAAGGAGATCAACCTTGGGATTTCTTTGGAAGGAATGTTGCTAAAGCTGAAACTTCAGTACTTTGGATGCCTCATGCAAAGAGTTGACTCATTGGAAAAGACTTTGATGCTGGGAGGGATTGGGGGCAGGAGGAGAAGGGGACGACCGAGGATGAGATGGCTGGATGGCATCATGGACTCGATGGACGTGAGTCTGAGTGAACTCCGAGAGATGGTGATGAACAGGGAGGCCTGGTGTGCTGCGATTTATGGGGTGGCAAAGAGTTGGACACGACTGAGCAACTGAACTGAACTGAACTGACTCTGCATATAAGTTAAATAAGCAGGGTGACAATATACAGCCTTGATGTACTCCTTTTCCTATTTGGAACGAGTCTGTTGTTCCATGTCCAGTTCTATCTATTGCTTCCTGACCTCCATACAGATTTCTCAAGAGGCAGGTTAGGTGGTCTGGTATTCCCATCTCTTTCAGAATTTTCCACAGTTTATTGTGATCTACACACTCAAAGGCTTTGGCATAGTCAATAAAGCAGAAATAGATGTTTTTCTGGAACTCTCTTGCTTTTTCCATGATCCAGCAGATGTTGGCAATTTGATCTCTGGTTCCTCTGCCTTTACTAAAACCAGCTTGAACATCAGGGAGTTCACGGTTCACGTATTGCTGAAGCCTGGCTTGGAGAATTTTGCGCATTACTTTACTAGCATGTGAGCTGAGTGCAATTGTGCGGTAGTTTGAGCATTCTTTGGCATTGCCTTTCTTTGGGATTGGAATGAAAACTGATCTTTTCCAGTCCTGTGGCCACTGCTGAGTTTTCCAAAGTTGCTGGCATATTGAGTGCAGCACTTTCATAGCATTATCTTTCAGGTTTTGAAGTAGCTCAACTGGAATTCCATCACCTCCACTAGCTTTGTTCATAGTGATGCTTTCTAAGGCCCACTTGACTTCACATTCCAAGATGTCTGGCTCTAGATTGGTGATGACATCATTATGATTATCTGGGTCATGAAGATTCTTTTTATCCAGTTCTTCCGTGTATTCTTGCCACGGAAGATTCTTCATATCTTCTGCTTCTGTTAGGTCCAGACCATTTCTGTCCTTTATTGAGCCCATCTTTGCATGAAATGTTCCCTTGGTATCTCTAGTGTTCTTGAAGAGATCTCTAGTCTTTCCCATTCTGTTGGTTTCCTCTATTTTTTTGCACTGATCGCTGAAGAAGGCTTTCTTATCTCTTCTTGCTGTCCTTTGGAACTCTGTATTCAGATGCCTATATCTTTCCTTTTCTCCTTTGCTTTTCGCCTCTCTTTTTCAGAGCTATTTGTAAGGCCTCCCCAGACAGCCATTTTGCTTTTTTTCATTTCTTTTCCATGACTATTTCAAAATTCCTGAGTATAATCTACCCTATCATTATATTTTACAGTTCTTATAGTCTTTCATAGTGCTTACTATGAAACCCAACACATTATCTGTTTTTTCTAGGCAGTGGGAACTGAGAATGGCCATAACATTGAGAGAGAGAAAAAAAAGACTATTTAAATTGTGGTAAGAATGGATTATATTTTCATCATTTTGTTACTTTCATCAAAATAGAAATATGGAAATGCTTGCATATATCATTTATACTGAAGCCACTTATGTTGGTCTTTAAGTTATAACCATGTCAATGCTGAAGGCATTTTCAAAATTATTATTATTTGTTTATTCATCTCTTTCCTTCTCTCTCTTTTTCTTTTGATTTTCCATAAACTGTGACAGGCTGCCTTCTCAACTCTTTTGATTTAAATGCTTGTTAACTTAGGTGTGAAATTTAAATTGTTTCCAATAAGGGAAATCAGTTTATTAGGAAAAGCGTGCCATCTTATTTTAGAAATTCTACAAAAATGGGAACACTAATTACAATTTAAATCCATGGTGGCCTTCATGGAATAGAGCATCTTCTATCAAAGAGAAATATATAGTTTCTTAGTCTGTATAGGAATTCAATGTTCAACTCTAAATTTGTCTCTATGGTTTATTATTTTGCCCTCTAAGCAATATGTTAGAGGAAATTAGTAGAAGAGGTGCTTTTTGTTAAAATATTTTCATGATAATGATTAAGCATAATTTGAAAAGAAAAGAAGTGAATTTATATTATTGAAAAGGTCAAGGTTGCTTTTGTATGATTATAATTTGAGCAGTTTAAATTGAGAGACAAGTTGTCAAAAAGTCAACATTTGGCATGCTTAAACATTTACTATTAAGTCTGGTTAACCCTATTAACTACTTCAATGGAAATAAAAACCACCTATGTTCACAGGAAGCCAAGAGAAGTGAGAGTCACTCACTACACAGAAGGTCCTTTGAATGCCTTGGTGCTTTAAACCTTTTACATAATTGAAAATAATTACCCCTGCCTAAGAAAGCCATTGTCATGATACAAATTTGGCTGGAAATTAATAAAATCAGCCATGCATTGTAAAACTATTTAACTTATTTTTTATTTGATTAGTTGACAAATCAAATGAGTTACAGAGATGATAAATTGACTTTAAAATTCTACATTAACATATGCCCTGAAGTCTGCCTTCAAAGTCCATTACTGTATAAAATATTTCTACTGAAAAAAAAATCTAAGTAGGAAACTTACATTTTCAAATGGGTGCTGCCTGGCTAAAAACCAAAACAGAAATCTGTGGCTCAAAAAGAATGTCCAACACACCGATCCTGAGAGATTATCAGGGGAGAGACATTTCTGACTTTAAAGATGCTGTTATTATAAATAAATCACATGCATATACTTTAGCAAATAAATTATCTCACATACTAAATAGCAGCCCCTTATAAGGTGCTGAGGACAAGGATGATGTCCTCTATAGCATGAGCCCAATAATTGCTCCTTAATAAAAATTATCACTGATTTGGAATTGACATCTGTTGTAACATATACATTGATTAAACTAGGCTACAGGTTAATCAATGCAACTCAAAACATCCTGGTGTGATTATCCAAGTATATGTACAACCAAGAAATCTGGGAGTCACTGTAGTTCAGAAGTCAATACCTACAGGCTGTATGGCGCTATTTTAAAGGCAAACAAAGCGATACGCTGAATGTCAAGGGATACAGCTTGTATTTGACATGGGAAAGAAAGAACACAGAAGAAGCCCAGCTAGTAAGGTAGAAGAAATTAATAGGATTACATAATTGTCATTTTGTAACCCCAGACGACATTACTGATCCAGCTAAGGATGATCACCTAAAACAATGAGGTGGATGGCCCATGGGGAATATGAAAAAAACTGCAAATAGGAAATGACAATCCACTCCAGTTTTCTTGCCTAGAGAATCCCATGGATAGAAGAGCCTGGCAGCCTACAGTCCATGGGATTGCAACGAGTCGGACATGACTGAGTGACTAACACATATAACCTCTTTGTGAGTATCCCTGGCTTGCAAAAAGGGAAAATTACTTTATTAAAAACACACACACACACACACCAATTTGCCAGTCACTTAGCCTAATGTTTAATCTTAGCAATGCTCATGGCTGGTCAACCAGAAAATAAGTTTTCTGCTGCAATGCAGTGTGGTATTCAGCATTACTTATTATGTATACTTACCTCCAAATAATTCTAATTTTTGGTTTGAGGGAATTACAGGGGATGGAGACAGAAGCTAGACAATGAGAGAGTTTGGAAAACTCTGTCAAAGTCTGGGCAGGATAAGGCAGTGCTTTCAGTTTTGCTTTTGGAAAACTTAGACCAGTGAGGTTTTGAATATATTGACATTGCAGAACCATTTAAGCTGAAGTAAAGAGTTTCTTCAGTACCCATCTTAACTTAGCTCCTCAATTTTACAGATAAGAAAAGCTAAGTTTAAAGGTCACCAAAGCTAGTAAGAACCAGCCAACATTAGTAATGCCCCAGATCCTAGGCCTAGTGCCCTTTGCAAAGACCTCATGTAATTCTTTAGGGGCGTGACGGTACCTCATCAAGTACCATGGTTCCAGTGACTACAGGTGTTGCAGAGAAGGCTGGAGGAAAATTTGCAAACGATGCTACAGAGAAAATTAAGCAGCAAACTTACGTCTGTATTAGAACATCTTTAAGATCTTCTCTGAGAGTGCATATTTTTATGAGCAATTCACAGCTGGATCTATCAGAGTTTATAGAGGATTAATTTAGGAATCTTACCCCCATGTGTTCTTTTATCCTTAGGAGTAATTTTTGCACAAGGAGTAATTTTTAAAAATATCTGACTACCTTGGACCATCTCATAAAATGATGAACTTCTTTTAGCCCCCTGGGAGTAGATACAGAAAGCATTACTGCTGTTTATTTTTCATTCTTTTCTAATAGTATTCACACAGTAAAATGCTATTCTGCTGTCAAATTCAATTATGTAATCACTTCAGCTGTACTTTTCTATAAAGAAAAAGAAATATCACATTCAAAATATTTTCAGTCAGTCTATAACCCAGCAGCTACTCATCTTGCTCAGGTGAAAGATTGTTTTGGAAACTTGCAAAGTGGGTGGGTATTAGAAATCATTGTATTCTGTTCTGCAATGACCTTCATAACTGCTTTGTACTAAAGCATTCTCGGTAGCTCTCACTCCCAAATGGAGTTAAAAATAAGGCCTCCAAGTCCACATATTCCTCCCCAGGCTAATGAGAATCAGTAGCAAAGAAGTGCCATGTGTAGTTTTAAAATGTTAAAAATGATGTTAACAGATTAGGTCCTGAGTTTCCTCATGAGATTATTATTGCCTTTTAAAGTAAACTGTTGTTTGACATGGCCTTTTAAACCATGCTGGAAAATCAATGGCCCAACAGTTTTATTCTCTGTCTTTCATTCCAAGTGTATTGAAGATATGTCTTCAAGAAAGGATTCTCAGAGAGGTGGTTCTTACGCTCATGGAGCAGATGAATGTGGTATCGATCTGTTTATTAAGAGAAGGAGTAGAGCCTAAGAACTTTGGGTATAGGCCTACATTTCATTTTCTGCACCCAGCAAAATGGAACAGAATAGGCTAAATAAAACCACAGACAACAACCAAGACAAAAATTTATTTTTTATATTAACTATAATCTCTCATTTTATGCTGTACTATAACTATGAATACAGTCCCCTGAGGTGAAATGTTATTGAACAATAACATTTTTCTAACAAGGGCAACCAGGGCAGGAAAAAGAAAGCCAAAAACATGGCTAGTCTACAGTAAGAGATTAAATAGCTTTTATACAATGCTGCCCTTTACAAACCCAGTACACTAACGCCCCACACTTGAAGAACTGTGTTGGAGGTTAAACCTTTTGAATTGTAAATTTGCCACTTATTTAAAGTGAGATTACTGGCAACTCATTTTGTTTTTATTTTCAAAGTCATCCTGATCATACATATAATAATTCCTATTTAATATCTATCCCTTATGTTCAAGAACATGTTGTTTCTTGTTCCATTTAATCATCACTACTACTCCATGACATAAAAGTTATCACTGTTTAACAGATGAAGAATCTGAGACCTTGCTTTGGCAAGATTCACATAGCAGGAAAGTAGAAAACTGGGATTTGATGCATCTGTCTGATCCAAAGTTATGTTATTTTCTCTATGCTACAGTCTTATTTCCTTAAGCAATTAGATGAACTTACAATGAACAAACAGGCTAGATTCTATTCTATTTTAACCCTTAAAAAATGTCAATATTGTTCACTTCTAGTTTTACGTTATTGTGCATGCTAAGTCACTTCACTCATGTCTAACTGTTTGCAGCTGTGTGGACCATAGCCTGCCAGGCTCCTCTGTCTATGGCATTCTCCAGGCAAGAATACTGGAAAGGATTGCCATGCCCTCTTCCAGGGGATCTTCCTGACCCAGGGATTGAACCTGCATCTCTTGTGTCTTCAGCATTGGCAGGCAGGTTCTTTACCACTAGCACCACCTGGGAAGCCCTAAGTTATTAGCATTACATAAATTAATACCTAAGACCATATTTGAAATACAATGAGAAAGAGCTTATAAATAGGTTATATGGAATTTTTAAACTCCATATAACTCCCCAGATCTTTGATATTGAATTATACTCTAAAATATATTTTCACATCATAGTAATATTAGCTTAAATCTATACCCTAGGTACAGTTGAATGCTCTAACCAGTACCCACTGTAGGAAAAATTAGCTAGTATTTCATCAAAAGGATGCATTCCAGATGTGGCAAACAAATGTTCAGCTCTATTTATGAATATTTGATATGACAATCTTCTTAATTTGTGGAACAGATGTTGGAAATTATGTTTCTTTGGTGAGATGAATGGTTTTGAAGATTTGTGGATATGCTGAACCACTTCAGAGAAAGATGCGTGGCTAAGGTACAAGAACCTAGTCCTTCATCCCTGACCCACAGCATTGACTATCTTGATCTTACTCCTTAATGGTCCTGTGTTTAGCTAACAAATTTTTGGCCTTATGACACAGATTAACATGGCTAGCTAGAATGGGGTCAGATTTGCCTTGAGATAAACTTTCCCTGGTGGCTCAGTGGTAAAGAATCCGCATGCCAGTGTAGGAGATGCAATTCAATTCCTGGGTTGGGAAGATCCCCAACCCACTCCAGTATTGCCTGGGAACTCCCATGAAAGAGGAGCCTGGTGGGTTATAGTCTATGGGATCACAAAGGGTTGGACATGACATAAAGGCTAAACAACAGCAAAACTTTTTATGACAAGTTTTGTCAGGATACGCAAGGGACTATTTAAGCTTACAGAAGGGCTCATCCCCTTATTTCATACCTGCCAGCAACTCTATGTGTGACAAAAGTCAGTCTGAGACTTGCTTTTATCTTATAGACGCAGGGGAAAGAAATATGCATTTTCTCACCTACCTCTAACTATTAGAAATTACTAATATTTATCAAAGGCTTCAAGACAAATCTTATTCATTTCTGTGCAGTATTTGAGCATCAACTCTCCCACTACCTGGATCAATTTTTTTCCCCTTCACCATTATCACCTTTCTACCAGGAAAATGTAAAGCTAGAGGTCAGGCAGGGTGCTCTTGTATCATTTCTAAACTTGTTTTGGATGCACTTGGTCTCGGGAAAGACTGAAAATTTAATAGGCTTCTTGAAGACACTTCCTTCTATATAACTTATAGAACTAGGCCTCCAAATGGTCCAACGAGCTCTTATTCCCTTAAAGCAAGGACTCAATCAGAACCAAAGACCAAAATACATATAAATGTGAATAAATATCCTAGATTTAGGAGCTACTCATTCAAAGTGTTCAAGGTTGGTGGCAATATCTCATAAAAACTGGCAGGTATGTTCTCTCTCAACAATCCTTGAACATGGCTTTCTAAGACAGTATGTGGTCATTAAATCTAGAAAATTACCCTCTTCATTTCTTCCCTCATGGTAGTGGAGAAATGAAGAAAAGCATCGTAGACTCTTGAGATATGAAACTTAGATTGATAGATAGACTTGGTATTGAGACGTGTATTCTGAGCTCCATGTAAAGAAGCAATGTGAGCAGTTTTACTATCTAAGGCCGAAGGCAATGGCACCCCACTCCAGTACTCTTGCCTGGAAAATCCCATGGGTGGAGAAGCCTGGTAGGCTGGAGTCCATGGGGTCACTGAGAGTCAGACACGACTGAGTGACTTCACTTTCACTTTTCACTTTCATGCATTGGAGAAGGAAATGGCAACCCACTCCAGTGTTCTTGTCTGGAGAATCCCAGGGACGGGGGGTGCCTGGTGGGCTGCAGTCCATGGGGTCACACAGAGTTGGACACGACTGAAGTGACTTAGCACTTAGCAGTGTGTACTTAAACCACTGTCTTACAAGTGGGATTCCTACCTAAAATTTCTGATCTGGGTAACATTTGACAAAAAGAACTAACTTAGGACCTATTCGTTATTTAGAATAATATACATTTTTATTTTCAAAGCTCTAAATTCAAATGACTTCCCCCTAAAGGCAGATATTTTCTTGGTTGTACAGTGGCCAGCAAAATGTATCAGATCATAGTGAGTTAAGCAGCTTTTAGTAATGAATCTCAATTGATGGGCAGAGAGAAGTTAAATGGAAAATATCTGTAGCTTGTTAGTTTTTCACTCACATACATCGTCTGTAAAGGGCAACCTCACTCACAACGTTGTTCATGACTTTGTGACTACCAATATGTAAGAAGTTTGGGAGGAGGCTGTAATAGTTGGGAACAAAATAAGTTCTGAACTCAGACTTGGGGGCAACTTTCATATTTTTCTCTCACCAGTATAGTAACAATCGTATGAGGTAGATATTGTTACTATATCTACCTCATACCATTGTTTTGAGAATTGAATGCTTTCATCACCATAAAGCAAGCAAGTAGCATGTAGTAGGGGACCTATATGTGTCTACAATAAACAAATATCCAGATTCCCTATTCAAATTCCTTTCAAAACCAATATCTCCTAGATTTTCTATCATAAATTTGGATTTTCACAAATTTTTCTTCATGTGGTCACTGCTAAATCACATCATGGTTACTAACCCTCCATAGTGTGTGATTTTGCTGAAAGCCTCAGAGAGGCAGATAGAATGCAATATCTGTTGGCTTATAGTCAGAAATCCTGGTTTGCATTCTAACCCTGTGACTGGCAACAGACTTCTTCACTTTTATAAGCTTCTGTTTGTTCACCTTACAGTGTTGGTTCTGAAAATTAAATGAGGTCAAGTATACCAAACTGCCCATCACTGAGCCAACGTGTAACACGCTCAACAAATAAGAATTGATTCTCGCCATCTAAGGTTTATATTTTGGAGGAGTAAGAAATAGGATATGGATTTCTGTGCAGCCCATGGATTGGCACATCCCTGATATCTACTTAATAATTAAATATTCCCATATTTCATGAGTAAAATGTATTTTCAACTTTATTTCATAGTATGACAAAAGACCCGAGTATGTGAATTTGATTGTTTTCTCAGTGAAATGTCTGAAATGCTCTTCTGTACCTTATGGCTCTGAGGATGCTATTTTCTTTGTTAATGATGTCCAAACAAACACACTGTTAAAAAATAAATTGCAGGGAAGCACAGTGGGAAATGAAATTTACCAGGTGGAAGATCAAGAGGAATTAAGCACAAAAGCTCCAGCCTATATGTCTGTAAAATTGATTTGACTTAATAAGTTTAGTGCAAATGAAGTTGTATTGTTTGTGAATACACACATGCACATGCACACACACACACACACACACACACATTTTTAACTGTATAAGTCCATCTTGCTGCTGTTCATTTAGAATTCTCATAAATAAATAAATATAAATAAGTTGTTTTCATTTTTAAAAATCAGCTTTTATCTGAAATTCAACACTAGGCATAAATGAGCATATGAAGAGACAGACTTTAAAGAACATGGCAGATTGGGGTATGCCCAAAGACAGGTCATGTTTGCCATATTCTTCTTGATAAAAGAAGTACAGTATCTCTTATCTTCTAGATTAAACTTGTTTGTTGGTGACTGTCCTTGTAAATCATTTTGTTGTAGCCACTGCTAGACTTATAACATGGAGTTTCTAGTAATCAAACCAGTTTTTCACTCCAAAGCTTTGCTGTATAATTTGGTATAAAATGTTTTAGTCTGTTCTCCTAGCTAACCCTGCATACATTTGAGGATTCAGGTTGCATATCCTCCAGCAAGTTTTCCTTTATTCTTTCTTCCTATTCAGGATCAACAAAATACCCTTTCCTTGTACTCTTAAATCACTTCTTGTAATTTACAAATTGTAGCTTTCTTGTCCGTCTTTTCTGTGCAACCTTGCTTGTTCTTCAATCCAATCCCCTGCCACAATGCCTAGCACAGAGGAAATGCTTAATACTTGTCGAACTCAGTTGAATCAATTCACGGGCCATCTTGTGTAACTAAGCTTATTCCAAGATGATTGCTGAGTTTCCACTAGTCCGAGAAGAATATTTCATGTACAACGTCCTGAAGGAAGCATTGATATTGAGAGTGGTGTGTTTCCATCTTCTCACTCTGATATCTATGACAGTGAAGCATCTACTCAACTCATGAAAGTTGTAACATGTAACTCCCAGTGGGCTGAGATCAGGGATGTGAGTTCTTTAGGTATGTGGAAAGTTCCACTCAGAGTTTTTGGTTTTCTGCTTTGCAAAATAAAAATAATGATTACATCTCCTTTCCTCACAGAAGGGACAAGTGTCTTGCTCAGTCAGACAAATAAAAGGTGATTTCTAAATTGATTATAGTTCATCTTCTCTGAAAGGGTCTTTTACTTACCTGATGGTCCCACTTATCAAAATGGTAAATCTGTAAAACAGAAGTAGAAATAACAGATGACTTTAGAACTATGATTTGGTAATGCACAAAAGGTGGTTAAGAGGGAAGAAGGATGCTAGCAGATATAAAAATACAATTCCTAGTTAGTACAAGTTCAATATACAATAGATTTCTTTCATTTGGGAAACAGACATCTTATGGACGTTTGCAGTTATCTTGCTGCTAAGCTGCTAAGTCACTCAGTCATGTCCGACTCCATGCGACCCCCGTAGATAGCAGCCCACCAGGCTCCCCTGGCCCTGGGATTCTCCAGGCAAGAACACTGGAGTGGATTGCCATTGCCTTCTCCAATGCATGCAAGTGAAAACTGAAAGTGAAGTCGCTCACTTGTATCGACCCCTAGCGACTCCATGGACTGCAGCCTACCAGGCTCCTCTGTCCATAGGATTTCCCAGGCAGGAGTACTGGAGTGGGGTGCCATCTTACAGAACTAAAATCAGAGGATGTATTTTTTATTCTTTATTAGAAGACTAAAAATAAAAAAGCAATTTTAGTTGCTCAAATTGACATAGATCACATCTATCAAAATACCGTGAAGGGACTAGCCTGAGGGTCCAGTGGCTAAGATTTCACCTTCCAGTGCAGGGAGCTCAGGTTTGATCCCTGCTTGGGGAGATAAGATTTCACATGCCTCAAGGCCAAAAACCAAAACGTAAAACAGGAACAGTACTGTAACAAATTCTATAAAGCCTTTAAAGAAAAGAAAGTATGTTTTAAAATAGTATGCAAAAAGAATTCACAAAGCAACTAAAAATATCCTATTCATAAATGATACCCAATATTCAAGGACTCCAGATCTTTTAAAATGCTATATTATTTCAAGAAAACAAATCATTCCTTTTTGTGTGTTTTGGATCAACTGTACTATCCCCATTTAAAAATGGAGGAAACTAAACAAAAGAGACAGAACTATTTCTGACACAACAACACTAGTAAACCAATAGGAGAATTAACCTATTTCATAGTTTTACTACTTTCATATATGGGAGTTACTTTGCTAATTTGTTTATTTCAAAATCATACTCAGAATGAACAGGAGTTGGAGCAAGAGTAAATTTCATTTTTGATACAATTCTTTTCAGACAAAACAATACACGCATCATTTTAGGCCAGGTGACTCTCTGTCCAAGACAAAACAAACAGACCAAAAACTCCTGAAAACTAGGAGAATATATTTTATCAATCCCTATACTGAAAATAATTTTACAGAGAGATTCTGTACAATAAGCAGTCCTCAGCAGGAAAAGGGGTTGCAGTGTTAAAAGGCAATACAACCGTTCCCAATGAAGTCACTTATGCTAAGCTCCACATCACTAAGACTGAGATTTAACTTAATCGCTGTTTTGGTTCCCCCAGCAATGAAATCTTACATCAATCAATCAGGAATTGTATGATCAGCTCTAGTGAGGTCCTTTGCCTGATAGACTCCTGCCACCTTTTAAGAGAAAGTAACCTCGCAATGATCAACCTACTTTTGCCTAGAATAACGTCCTTGATCTCTTTCCTGTCTTTCATTTTGTATAGCTCCTCAATCTTCTTTCTGTCTATTGGGTTGGATGCTGCCCTATTCATGTATCATGGGACAAAGCTAATAAGATCTTTAAAATTGACTCAATTGAATTTTGTTTTTAAATATATTTTTGTTGCCTTTAATTTATTTAAGAAGAAATATATTTGACCTGATACCTTAGCACCAATGCAGCTTTCTCTGATCAAAGGTCAATTCAACTCATTAAGAAGTTATTGAATGTCTAAAATGTATTAAAATTTGCATTGAGGTCTATGTTGAGCTTTCTAGGTAGTTAAAATTGTATTATATAAGTGAGTAACTTTTCTTTGCTAATCTTAATGGCTGGATTTAATGCAAAAGCAGCAGGTGCTTTTTAGCTTTCTTGATGATTTACTCCACCGTCTTCAAATCTACTTTCTAGTGCAGCATCTGTGAACAAAATCAATTGCATATTCCAGGCAGGTTTCTTCTTTTCTCTTTTTTGAGAATTCATTATACATCTTAATATGTTAAAAAGATTTTTGGTAGTCTCTTATTGGTTCCAAGGTATTAAGAGTCAGATAATGTGTTCACTTGCTTTGTCTAAGTGCTTTCCCCCTTGTCCAGAACATTTTTAGCATTTGGTCTAAGCCGATCTAAAGATTTTAAACTATTATATATGCAACATGGGTGAAATTTGAATTAATTTATACAGAAAAGCTTTTTACAGTTCTCTCATTTGTAAACATTGAGTGCTCATATTCTTTAAATGGAAAAAAAAAAATCTGTGCTAAAAAGGATATCCGTGTAGAATCAACGTAAAGACAAAAAACCAAATATATATTTTTCTTAAATACACAAAGTTAAAATCTAATTTCTAGTCATCCCTCAGGTGGAGAACAAAACGTTTAATATCCTTGCAGCTTTCTCCCTCAGAAGAATATTCTAGGAAAGGTAATTTTAAGAAATGCCTCAAAATTATTTTTTTATTTTTATGAGAAAGGTAAGTTTTTCTCATAAGGCATATTTTCCATGAAGAATTTTAAAATTATATTTTAAATATTTTTAATTTTCTCTTGGGTATTTATATCAGATCTCTTGAATTGGCCTATTCCTAAAATATTCAGAAAATATATTTACTAAAAAGATTTACAGAGAAATAATTCAAATAAAATTCTCACACAAATCTTCTCAGATGGTCTGACAGTTTTAAAAAGATGAGTGATAAAGTTTGTGCTAGAAAAAAATCACTTCATCTATTATCTGTTGTGACATTTAAACTAAGAATTTGAACAGAAGATATTTTTAAGGGAGATTTTAGGGAATTAATATGTATCTCCATTTTCTGTCCATGTTCTGAACAAATTAGGAGGTAGACAATGAGCCAGGTGTCAGAGATAGAAGTACTGATTTTTTCTAAATTCTGAGGTAATTTTAGACTTATGGAAGAGTTGTTAAGGTCATGCAGAGTTCCCCTACAACCTCCACCTGACCCTTCCAAATGCTAACATCTTACACAAACATGGGTACAACACTATTCACTAAAGCAGAGACTTTATTTACATTTCCCAGTTTCTGTTCCAGGATCCAACCCAAGATCCCACACTGCATTCAGCGCCATGCCTAGTCACTTCTATCACAGCTCTCTGTGTTTCTTTGTAACTCATGAACCTGGCAATCTGAAAGGTACTGGGTAGGTGTTTTGTGACTGTCTGATAGTTTTTCTATACTGGACTGAGTATATAGATTTGAGGAGTACCAGAGGGGTGACATACCCATACAACAGTTTGTAAATGATATTGATATATTTTATTGCTAATGACCATGAGACTAATTGGGCTTCCCTGGTGGCTCAGTCGGTAAAGAATCCACATGCAATTCAGGAGACTTGGGTTTGATCCCTGAGCTGGAAATGGCAACCTACTTCAGTATTCTTGCCTGGGAAATCCCACAGACAGAGGAGCCTGGAGGGCTACAGTCCAAGGGGTCACAAGAGTCAGAGACGACTTAGCAACTAAATCACCACCACCACCACCATGAGAGTAACTGCTAATGGTGACTTCTGCAGTCTTTTCTCTTATATCTATCATCAATTGGCATTCATCAATTGGCATTTTTTGTTAGGCTAAGTTGCTTCTTTTCCTTCATTTATTTATCGATGCAATCATTTATTTTTATCTCATGCTTATTTTATTCTGAGGCTCATCATTTAATACGATCATTATTTACTTTGAATTTCTAATTTTTCCAACTGTGGGCAGACTTGTTCAGGTTGACTTTTGTGTTCTCCTGATATTTTCCCGCTGTGTTTTGTTTTGATTTTTGTTCTTTGTTTTAACTTGTGTTTGTCTTCACTTTCTGGCACCTCAAGATGGTCCAGATACATCTGCACTTTCTCTGCCCCCACCCTGGAAAAAACATTTATTCAAGTAATCTTGCTTCCTTTTATTAGAAACTGAAATTTAGAAACCAGTATCTAGGTGTGTTCATTGCTACTGGTGTATGACTTCTGGTGGTCTTAATGCATAGAGTTTAGAAATGCATATATGCATACTTTTCCAGGCACATACACAAATCTGTATTCTATATCCACCTACCTGTGTGTGTATATATGTACATGCATGGATGCTTATGTGTACGTGTAGCTGTGGTGGTGATGGTGGTAGTTTACTCACTAAGTCATGTCTGACTCTTGTGACCCCACAGACTGTAGCCTGCCAGGCTCCTCTATCCATGGGATTTCCCAGGCAAGAATACTGGAGTGGGTTGCCATTTCCTTCTCCAGGGAATATTCCTGACCCAGGGACTGAACCCACATCTCCTACATGTCAGGCATTTTCTTCTTATCACTGAGCCACCAGGGATTATGTGTATGTATGTATGCTTATAAAGAATCATGTATATATTAAACATTAATTTATCCTGATGGTTCTGATTCCAGTCTACTACTACAGGGTTTATTTTATCCTTCCTCTTTCCTTATTTGTAACTATCTTCTCAGGGAGAAACACAGCTTTCATCATCTACAATTTATTTATTTGTTCAACCACAGTTTTGTGAATACTTCTGGGATGACTTTATTGCCACCAGAGGGTTTTTAAATGAGCCAGCATGGAATATTAAATAACTCCAAGCTCTCTATATTTCACTCTCAGTTTTGCTTCCCAAGTTATATCCATCCATATTGCACAAAATTCTGGAAGATTATTTAATAAGAATCAATAATAACGTAAAAGTGAGCCAATATAAAATGACAACAAATAAAGATGCCCACATTTATTTCCATTTCTAAATTCCTGGGGAGATTTAAAATCTACAAATGAAATCCTCTTGTAACTTACAATACTAAGATGTCAAAATCCAAAGAATTTTAAATGGAAAATTCAAATCATCTTGTCCTTATGAGTTACACATCTAGGAGAATTTAGGGCTTCACCAATTCATTATATGCTCAGTTTTAGCCTAAGGGGTTTTTGCATCTGGGCAAAGTTACAGTTTCTTCAGCTGCTATAATCTAAGCAGTTTTGGCAGGGAATATTTCTTTCATAGCCTGAGTTGTTTTAGTTTAATGCCAAATCTCTCAGAGTCTCAATTTTAAAGCATCCAGAGCTGACAGTGGATACATACACAGTTGTCAGTGACCTGCACTTGATTGAAATGCAAGTTTCTCTCTGCCCCTAAGTCAGCGTTTAGAACTCACTGTTGTCCATACAGAAACTCAAATGGCATTTAAAGATGAAAAGATAGATGGTGAAAATCTAGATTTTAGTCTAATCAGCTAACCCATCTGGATTTCATGATCTATGAAGTTAAACTCAATTAGAAGCTTTCTTCTTTAAAGAGTAGTTAACCAGATCTGAATATAAAATACTACTTCTGTGTAAAAATTTACCACTGTATCCTTTCTCCTCTCTCAGAGAATGATTGAGACATTGCTGTAGTTTTACAATTGTTTTTACTTTTCAGTAGACTTTATATTTCAGAGCAGTTTTCGGTTCACAGCAACGTTGAGGGGTGGATATATAGATTTCTCAGATGCCTCCTGGCCCCACACATTCACACCCTCTCTGTTACAGCCATCCTTCTTCATGGTGATCCACCTGATGAACCTGGATTGACACATCATTATGCTTTGAGTTAGAGTTCCCGCTTGGTGCTGTGCAGTGTTTTGGATTGTGGCAAAGGCACAGTGGCACGTGCCCACCATTTCTGTATTTGTTATTCAGAATAGTTTCATTGGCCACAACTTTCTCTGCTCTCATCTTCCTCCCTAACTCCTGGCAGCCACTTATCTTCTTACAACTATAATTTTGCCTTTTCCAGAATATCATATAGCTGGAATCATACAGTATATACCCTTTTCAGATTGGCTTCTTTCACTTCGTAAGACACACTATTCCAAGTATTTGCTTGATAGTTCATTTCTCTTTAATGTTATAAATTATTAAAAACTATGTTTTCTTCATTTTATATAGATTATGGACTTTGACAAATGCATAGAGTGTTCTATATATTACCACAGCCAAGTTGTAGTATAGTTCAATCTCCTCCAAAAATTTACTCATGTTATCTTTTTGCAGTCAGACCCTCTTCTCACACACAGTTCTTGGCAATCACTAACCTCTTCTCATCAAAATGCCTTGAAGCTTACAGTGTGTGGTCTTTTGGATCTGAATTTTTTTAATTAGCACAATGAATTTAAGATTTATCAGTATTACTGGACAGGGAAGTAGTATGTTCTTCTATGCTGCTGAGTAGCATTATAATGTGTGAATGTTGTCAGTTTTTTTTCTATCCATTCAGTGATTGAAGGACATTTGATTTATTTTCAGGTTATGGCCATGATAAATTTCCCATAAATGTGCACAGGTTCCTATGAATATGCACTTTTATTTTTCTTGAGTAATGCCTAAGAATGAGATGGTTGAATTATGTAGTAAACTTATATTAACCTTCTCTGGTGGTTCAAATAGTAAAGAATCTGCCTGCAAGGCAGGAGACCTGGGTTTCATCCCTGGTTTGGGAAGATCCCTTGGAGGAGGGAATGGCTACGTACTCCAGTGTTCTTGCCTGGAGAGTTCCATGGATAGAGGAGCCTGGCTGGCTATAGTCCGTGGGGTTGCAAAGAGTCAGACACAACTGCACAACTTTCACTTTCATACTATGTTAACTGCATAGAAACTGTCAAAGTGTTTTCCAAAGAGGCTAAATCATTGTGTGTTCCCCAGCAGCAGCCACATGAGAGAATTCCAGTTGTTCCACATATCTGAGCATCTTATGGTGGTTTCAATTTGCACTTCCCTAGTGATTCATAATGTTAAGCATCTTTGTCATTTCAGCCATTATGTATCTCCTTTGGTAAGGTGTTTATTCAAACATTTTGCTCACAATTTTTTTAATTGAGTTTTTTCCGCCTACTGGTGAGTATTAAGTTACTAAATAATTTTTTAAGTACACATTCTTTGTTTGCTATATGATGTACGTATATTTTCGCCAACTCTGTGACTAGACTTTTCCTTCTCTTAACAATGTAAAATGAAGAGCAGAAGTTTCTAATCAAGAAAATTCAATTTTTAATTCTTTTTACTATGATATAAGAATTCTTTGCCCAACCCAAAGTCAAAAATATTTCCCCTATGTTTTATCTAGAAGTTTTATAATATTATGTTTTACATTTACATTTTGAATGAATTGTTGTTGAAAGTTTAAGGTATTCATGAAAGTCTTTTGTATGAACATCCAATTGTACTGACACCATTTATTGAAAAAAATCGTATTGACTTGAATTTATATCTTTGTAAATGATACTTTTATTGTATTTACATTGATCGTTAGGAATACAATTAATTTTTGTCCATTGATTGGTGTTCTGTGACTGTGTTAAATTCACTTTTATTTCTAGTTTTCAGTGTAGAGTACACTGGATTTTCTACATAATTGATCATATTGCTTGCAAATAAAGATGGTTTAACACCTTCTTTCATAATGGGGCACCTTTTGTTTATTCTCCTTGCCTTGTTGATCTGCTCAAAACTTTAGAAATATTTTCAGAAGTAGTGAGAGCAAATGTGCTTGTCTTATTCCTGATCTCAGAGGGAAAGAATGCAGCCTTTTACCATCAAGTAAACTATTCACTGTAGATTTTATATAGATGCTGTCTATCAGTTGAAGAGTTTTCCCTTTTACTGCTAGTTTTACGACAGTATTTTTTAGGAATGAATTTTGCATTCAGTCAAATAATACATGAGATGATCATATAGCTTTTCTTCTCTAACTTTGTTAATATAATTAATAATATGATTAATATGATTAATGATTATACTGATTTTCAAATATCAAACTAGTTTATTTCTGTGATAAATCCCACTTGTCTTGATTTGCTAAAATTTTGTTTAGAAACTTTCCATCACTTTATGAAAGATGCTGGTCTGCAGTTAATTTTGTCATGTTGTTGTCTGGTTTTGATACCAGGATAATACTGGCCTCATGAAATGAGTTAGGGAATACCCCTTCCTATTCCAGTTTCTGAAAGAAAATATCACACCTGTAGGGACATGAATATCAGAAAAGAAGAGAGAGGCTAACCTATGGATATCCCCACACCAATCGAAACAGTGTATGAATTGTACGTGTCTGTGTATCATCAGTGTATGAATAACAATTTGTACAATGTGTAATGAGAGACCACAGATATTTTCCTAGAGGATATTGCTCACTGAAAAACATGAAAGAAAAGTGAAAGGATGTTTAGCCCTCCATTTTCTTTCTCTTTAAAGGAAAATCAATTAAAGTCCCAGCACTTTTCTTTAGAAATAAGTCAGGGACCTCTGAAATAAAAAATATTCCAGAGGTGATGCATTCACCTTCCTTTCAGGTGAATTCTCTCCTTGTTCATGAAGCTAACAAGTGAAAGGCATAGAGTTATGCTCTCTTCAGTTAACATGGGGGAAATGGAAAATAACAATGAACTGATTCACTCAGGGTTAATGGCAAATCCAGACCTCATTAGACCTCTTGCCTCTCACTGTGGTGTTATAGTTGTTTCTTCAGTTATATTTATTTCAGTGAAATTGCTTTTCATTTTTATCTTACTAGTGACTTTAGAATCAATCTCCAAGATAAAATGCAATTTTACAGTGAAGTAATTCTTATCTTAAAGCAGGTTGCTTTTACTATAACCCAAACTTTTAATGTTAAAGTTCCTGAAGGCTTGGTCTTATGCTTTTTTCTTACTATACTTACTCCCCAGTTGAAATGGAAGTCTCTTTCCCTTCTGGCTTTTCCTCTTGGGAATTGATCTTTTCCAGGAGAAGGCAATGGCAACCCACTCCAGTACTCTTGCCTGGAAAATCCCATGGACAGAGGAGCCTGGTTGGATGCAGTCCATGGGGTCGCTAAGAGTCAGACACAACTGAGCGATTTCACTTTCACTTTTCACTTTCATGCATTGAAGAAGGAAATGGAAACCCACTCCAGTGTTCTTGCCTGGGGAATCCCAGGGACAGAGGAGCCTCGTGGGCTGCCGTCTCTGGGGTCGCACAGAGTCGGACACCACTGAAGAGACTTAGCAGTGCCATATAAGGGCTGCTCAGGTGACTCAGATGGTAAAGAATCCACCTGCAACGCAGGAGCGTCATGTTCAATCCCTAGGTTGGGAAGCTGTCTTGGAGAAGGAAATGCCACTACACTCCAGTATTCTCGCTTGGGAAATCCCACGGACAGAGGAGCATGGCAGGTTACAGTTATGGGGTCTCAAAGAGTCAGACACGACCTAGAGACTAAACAATAACAACAAATACTATAGAAAGGGCTGGAGAAGTGTCCATTTCACCTGCCACAGAGGTGGAGAGGGGCACAAAGGGGTCCCTCAGAGTCTCCACTCAGGACACACTGACTGAACAGAGTCCTTTTGGGGACTGATAGAATTGTTGAGAGAGAAAGGATTTCTTTCTTCTTGTGAGATGTATGCTGAAAATACTGTACTGGCAGAGACTTTCTGGAAAATTACACTAAGACATAGGAAAGAATAGGAAAAAAAAATCTTTGATGGGAGGGGGTAGAGAGTGAGAGAGAGAGAGGTTGAGATGATGCAAATCATCACTTAAAGATTCAAACGTCCTACAGCAGATGTGCCTATAACTCAACCCCTGTTCTTTTCAGTTTGAGTCAAGAAATTGCCTTTCTGTCTAAGCTAGTGATGTCACTTTCAGCCACCAAGTGCTGACTACTATTCTGAGAGTTTCTATTCATTTACTCACAATGACAGCTTACACTGTTCCTCTAGTCCCACTTTAGACTCTCCCTGGATCCACTTCCATGAATTCCATACTTGAATCTCAGCTTGGATTGGAGGAATTAGGCAGCTAAACTTGCCATGTTCAAAGCCAAACAACTGGCTTCCCCTCAAACCTACTCTAGTTCTCGTTTTTTTTTTTTTTTTTTTAGATCTCAGTATGTTACCATAATTTTTCAGTGACTCAAGTCAGAAATTAAACTCACCTTAATCACTTGGTCCCTGTACTCTCCCCAACTGCCAGGCCATCAACCAGACCAGCCATTCTTACTTCCTAAATATTACATGAGTTACTCTCTCTACTGTTGATTTTTACTGTCTCATCCCAGTCCAGCACCATCACTTATTGTATTGCAATAGCCTTCCAGTAACCTCACACTTTCAGTTTTGATTTCCTATAATCCAGCCTCCACAAGCACCTGGAGTCAGCCTTTAAAAACATAAACTTAAGTCACTTTGATCTCCTGCTTGGAACCTTGTAATTTCTTCTAATTGCACATAAAATGGAACTTAAACCCTTTTTCCATAACTTTAATCTTGCATTCTCCATGCCCCATACTCCATGGTTCTGGCAATGGTTTTACTACACTGTTCGTCTCTATCTTCCTTTGGTTGGATAATTCTCCTCCTTTACAGCTTGACCACCTTTTATAAATCACTTACACCATTATTCTCTGTAAAAATTCCTAGATCATTTACTTCATACCATACAGATCACTCGTAATCACGTATTGTCATTGTCTGGCTTTGTCTATCCTACATCACTAGCCTGGACTGTGAACTTCATGAATTTTAGACCCATGTCTCTTATCTACCCCTAAACACCTGGTATCCACCTTGTTTGCCAGCTACACAGACACTCAGCGTATCTTTTGGTTGTTTGTTTGAAGATTCTTTGATGTGGGCCATTTTTAAAAAGTCTTGTACTGAACTTGTTATAATATTGCTTCTATTTTATGTTTTGGGTTTTTGGCTATGAGGCATGTGGGATCTTAGATCCCTCACCAGGGATCAAATCTGCACTCCCTACATTGGAATGTGAATTTCTAACCAGTGGACTACTGGGGAAATCCTGCAAATGATCTTTTGAATGAGTGAAAGATGGAAAAAATTAATATACAAATGAATGAATGGATGGCACAGGGCATATTACAGAAGAATTTGAACGGTGGAGACTAATTCCATTTAGAGTTATATGAGAAAATTGCTTTAGAATAAGAGACATAGGAAATTCCACTTGGAGCTATAGCTTTGGAAATGGTGAGAAGAATGGAAATAGCCTCAGAGAAAACCTGGGAGAAAATTTGGGTGTCTGAGTGTGTGTGTGTGTGTGTGTGTGTGTGTGTAACTCCTAGTGTATATAGGTTTGGAGGATAAACTGCAGGAGATAGAAAATAAGCCTTGGAAGAGAAGATCAGAAAGATATTCCAAAATGTGGATTTCACTGAATATCAAAATTCATTTAGTTTGAACAGAACTATAGTCATGAAGGTAAATGGAGAATGTAGCTGTGGCTATGAAAGGGGGAAGTAGTAGATTTGAGAGATATGGTGGTAACATGGACTGACCTTAGTGACAAATGGAATATTATATGTCAACAGAGATAGGAGACTTAAAGCTGATTCAAGCTTGTCAACCTTTGTGACAAGGATACAGATTATGTTAGCAGAGACAGGAATCCAGGGAGTGCTGTGTGTAAATTGGGAAGATGGAGATGATATTAAACATATCGTAAAACATATACATACAGAAATAGGCAGCAGCTAGTTGGAAAAGGTGGTGCTGAATTCCACCTGAAAAATCAAAGACAAATAAGTTAATGAGCACTACAAAGAAAAATGTATTGAATAAGTTCTATAGGCTGAGGGCATCAACCAGAGTTCAGAGCTTGAAATGGAATCCTGTCATCTTTAACAGAATGTGCAATATGGGAAATTTGACAATTATCATTGGAAAGGTTAGAGGAACTTCATGTCAGAAGAGGATTCTTATCAGGTTCCTGACATCAAGCCCTTTTGATCCAGCTGTCAGGAACCACACCAGCCTGTAAGTTAGAAAAATGCTATTTCTATGGCGGTCACCATGCTGAAGTTACAGTCCCTGCCATTGGCAAGTTGCAGAATTGAAAACAGATGTGGGAGTCCAGCTGCACTTACTCTCCACTTGGCTGAGTCTGTGTGTCCACTTAGGTTCACAAGAGGTCAACACTTGCCATCCCTTGCCGTCTTCCTTCCACTTTTCCTGATATGGCATTGGTGGGTGTCATTGGCAGAACCTGAAGGATACTCTGAAGTCTTCATGGGAAGGGAGCTGAGGAAATGTAGTTTTTAGTCTTCTGGCCCTTATGTTCCAGCAAGTAGGATTTCAGGGGCCTAAACCACAGTGGAAATGGAGGCTGAGTGCTGATAGAGAAGACCCAGCACAGCGAGCATGGGGCATAGGGCTAAACATACATGTTCTCACTCAATTTTCATTGAGAAATACTGCGTTAAGTCATACTGTTGAGACAGGTCTGCGATCTGGGACCCTTTGCTGCAATGCTTGGAGCTGGACACAACTCTCCATGAGCAACAAAATACAAAGAAAACTGAATGGGACTAAAAATAACTGCATGCAGAGTTAGGACAAATTCTGGACAAAGATACTAAGATTCCAAAATATCCTACTACCATTTTCAAGAGTCTGGAGCAAAAGCAGGGTACTGCGCATGCCTCCTGTACTCAACACCACCAGAGGGTTGGGCAAAACACCTAAGCCACCCCCTCCAGCCAGCCTCCTGGATACACCCTTATCCTCACACTGTTTAAGAAACAAGCTCAACACCCCTGAGGAATAAGCAAGCAGGAGAACATGTTGCTTGTACCAGCTCCCCCTTGTTGCATTGGGGGACCCCAATAAAGCCTTGCCTGAATTTGTCAGGCCTCTGATCAATATATTGATTAAGGAGGCCAAGAACCCTGGTCAGTTAACACTATAACCCTCATTTTACAGATAGGATGTGAAGACAGGGAAACGTTAAGTAAGTTGACAAATGTCTGCATTATACATCTGCATTTAACAAAGTAGGGAATCAGATTCGCATCCAGGCATTTGGATTCAAAGCCCACATTCCTTAGCCCTGTCCTAGAATTTTCTCCTTAGAAATAATAATTGAGATTCCTTAAAAAATTGCAAATAGAACTGCCTTATGACCCAGCAATCCCACTGCTGGGCATACACACTGAGGAAACCAGAATTGAAAGAGACACATGTACCCCAATGTTCATTGCAGCGCTGTTTATAATAGCCAGGTCATGGAAGCAACCTAGATGTCCATCAGCAGATGAATGGATAAGAAAGCTGTGGTTCATATACACTATGGAATACTACTCAGCCCTTAAAAAGAATAAATTTGACTCAGTTCTAATGAGATGGATGAAATTGGAACCGATTATACAGAGTGAAGTAAGCCAGAAAGAAAAACACCAATACAGTATACTGACACATATATATGGAATTTAGAAGACAGTAATGATGACCCTATATGTGAGACAACAAGAGACACAGAGGTATAGAGTGGACTTTTGGACTCTGAGGGAGAGGGAAAGGGTGGGATGGTATGGGAGAACGGCAATGAAACATGTATATTTTCCTGTAAGAAATGAAATGCTAATCTATGTTCAATGTAGGAGGCAGGATGCATGGGGCTGATGCACAGGATGATTCAAGTAGAGGATGGGGGTGGGAGGTGGGAGGGGATTCGGCATTGGGAGATTGTGTTCACCTATGGCTGATTCGTGTCAATGTATGGCAAAACAAATACAGTATTGTAATTAAAAAAAAATAAATTTAATTAAAAAAATAAAAAAAATAAAAATAAAAATAAAAACTGAAAAAAAATAAAAAAAAAAAGAAATAATAATTGAAGACCTCAAAGGAGCACATTTTGAGTGAGAAAAGAACAATACTGAGTACAGACCTTTGGGCAATCCTTCAATGGAGGAAGCAAGCAGAGGAAACAGATCATTTAAATTCAAAGGTGAATTATCACCAAGAATGTGGTGGCTTACGATCTATCTGTTTGAAAACTGAGAAGTTATCACTCTAGGCAAGAAGCAGATCATCAGCCTCGCTGCTATTGTTTAATTCTGAAATGAAGGGCTATAGCAATAAACTCATGGCTTAGGAGAGAAGGGAGCTTTTGGTAGCTCAGTGTCATATTCTTGGTATTCTATCCCAGTGTGCTTTCCTCTCTCATTTTAACTTCTCAGTTAAAATTTATTTAAAAATCTGTTCTTGGGTCACCCTTACTCATCAGGACCATTAAGAGAACAGAGAACTCAGTTTTTGTTGTTATAGGGAGCCACAGAAGCATGACCATGTGGCTACTTTGGATTTTATTGGTGCTGGCTGAAGACGCTCCAACTATATCCATCTGCCCTCCCAACTTCCCTCTCGATAGCTCTGGAACATATTTTCTGAGTCCCTTGTACTCTGACGTCGTGTGCATATGTCATTTACAACACTCGAGGAACCTCTGCATGGGTGTTTAAGACAGAAGAGTATTCTTACTTCACTCACGCTACCCTACTGGTTTTATGGCTGGTAGCATTTTGCTATAATTCGCTATGAATGGTTTCACCGTGGAGCACCCTCTAGTACTGTTCCTGATCAGATGTAGAAAGACGCATTAGTATGAACACGTACTGATGATAATGATATTACTAAGAGTTTCTTGCTACAGGATCAGATATGCTCTTGAATTCTCCAGATGGTAAAATTCCTTTCTTTCTTTACATGTAGTCAACAGTCTCATTTTAACTCTTTTTTTTTTTTACTATAACATGGAATTAAAACTCTTTGGGATTTACCTACTATCAACTGCTATAATGAATTGTAATTGATAAGATCCAAAGAACCAATAAGGAAAAGTTATCTTATGTGCTCAAAACTAATCAGTATTACAAAAATCAGTGATTTTCCCAAAGATGAAGCATCTGGTTCTTGCATCTTTTAAAATTATAGCAACCCTGAAAGATGCATTCTGCTATTAATACTTATTAACCTAGTATCAGTGTAAAATTTGCACTGCAATTACACTTCATCAGAAAATTAGTCTATTTTCTTTGAAATACTGTTTAGGCTATGTTTCTGCTATTTTAATAAAGTTTTAGAGATTTCTACATTGAAAAAATGAAAAAAATGTATAATTTGATATTTGAAATGAAAAAGACAGAAACATAAAAAATAAAAATCACATTTATTAAAAAAATATACACACAATGTACAATGAATATGGTTTACACAGAACAATAAAACAAAATGATATTTCTTCAAATGACAATATAAAGTGATCTAACCTATTTGTGCCTCATTTCCTAGGACTACACATTATTGGTTGATCTGGAATATATATTTAACATGAAAAGAAAACAAATGCAAATGTTTCAGCTAAGTACCACAAGAATCTGAAAATCACATATTAGGTTAAATAAAATATCCACAAGAGTGTATGTGTACAAAGGATTGCACATGTGATGTGAAATGGGAGGGTCTATACAGTTATAGAAATGTGGCGTCTGCCTTTTAAAATTTGAAAGCTCTCTGGCATGAAATGGCTTTTAATATTTATAGTGATATAAAAGCATCATAAGAGCTACTAATATGTAGATAATATAGTAATCTTGCTAATATTTGAGTCAATACTGCCTGCCAGTCAACAAAACTGCACCAAGTCATCAGTAAAGATGTACTGTTGAGCTGTGCCCTTGTATGACCTTGGAGTGTTCTGATAATTTAGGAAGACTGTGAATGTTTCATACCATGAGTATGAAAGTGAAACATCTTAAAGAAAGACTAAAAGATAAGTGGCTTTGTGGTAACAAATCCACCTGCCAATGCTGGAGTTGCAGGAGACATCCCTAGGTTAGGAATATCCCCTGGAGGAGGAAATGGCAACCCACCCAAGTATTCTTACCTGAGAAATCCCATGGACAGAGATCCACAGCCCACGGGATTACAAAGAGTTGGACATGACTGAGCAACTGAGCACAGCATGAAAGATAAGCAACATATGGTTTATCAGGCAACACTTGTAGCAGGTCTCCTCTCCTTTAATGTACAGTCTCTCTAGGTACTATACTTGAGTCATGTTTTCCTTTTAAATTTAAAATTCTGACTATTCATGCAATCTATAAAAGTTCATGCTCAGAAGAGCCGATGGCATGTATGTATTTTAAAGTTAATACTACCTTACAATGTTTTCCTACCTCCTTGATACTAATAGCCAGGTATGATTTGTTTCTTTGACATCAGAAATGCTTTAGATTTCCTCTTACATGCTTAGAAATAAAACTAAGAGTGTTTAATCTGCACTATAACTCAGAAAGAAAAAACCCAAATTTCCACACCTTAACTTTATACCTAATTGGCCTGCCATATTTTATCTAAAACACTAACTGCATTTTTCTGTTCTTGAAGTTTTTCCTAGAGATAACATCTGTTTGGAAAGTTGTAACTTAAATTTCTTCCAAAGAAACAAAAGATCTAATACATTGGTAGTTTCTTTATAAAGTAATGAAACATAAATATGGAAGGAAAAAAGCAAAACTCTTGCAGATTGCAGCTGGGCTAAATGAATGTGGATTCTGTGAATCTACCTAAAATTGTCAATCCACTGTACAACTCTCAGCAAATTATTCTCTTCAGTAGCACGTAATCTGTAAAGCCTCCAGCTATGAGAGATGCCTTGTATTCAGTATATTTGCTTCACTCTGCAACTGCTGATCACAGTTCTTCTCAGACCAGTTTCTTAAGCTTGTGATGAAAGTTGATTTATTTCTCAAAAGATTATAACAGGTGGCCTGTATGTTGAACAAAACCATTGATAGACCACCCTGTTTAGAATCAAACACCTAAACATTTGTGTGATTTAGCATACTGCCAGAGTTTAACCTGTTTAATCTAACAGTTTGGTTTCCAATTAAGCTATATTTATTAGAATCTGGGCCTGGTAGTATGTTACTGCTTTTCCAGCTTTTAAGCAAATGCTAAAATTATAAACTTAAAAACTGATGTTGAAGTGTATTTTTAGTGATTTTCTAATTAGCCTAACATTTCCTTGAATTTTGCCTGAAGTTGTTATTGCTTACACAAAAGCTGCATTGCTAAGATTTCTCTTGCAGAACATCATAGATCATTTTTATTTATTTTCTGAAATTTCACTTTTGGCCACACAGTGGGGCATTAGTTCCTTGACCAGGGATCCAATCTGTGCTCCGCGAATTGGAAGTCCCGAAGAAACAGATTTTTAAATGAATTGTTATGACTGTTTTAAATATGAATAAACATACACAGAAAATATTACTTATATTCTAACAGGAGTCTTTAAAGAGGGCATAAACCAAGACAAAACTGTAGCCATCTGAAGGTGACTGCACTTAGTATCATTTTAATAATTTAATACTGCTTCCAATTATTGATTATTTTCTGGAGAAACAGTGATGGTGGCATCCAGTTTTGTGCTGGTCAGTGTTTAACAAGTGGTTTTCCAGGAATTCAAAGTATGGGTTGGTAGCATTTGGCAGTTTCTGGGGTATAACATCCACCATGGTCAATTTCAAGCTACCTGTGTGATGTTACTGCATGCAGAGTCAGGAAGTGAAGCCCGGTTAGCATATTATAAATATCACGTTTCCACTGGACAGATACAATTGGAATAAATAATCTCAGCAGCAGATATAAATAGTATAGTATAGTAAAATATTTAGGCTGCATTAAGCTTTATCATTTTTAATAAGATTTATTCAATTGTGTTCTATAATTTAATATTTAATGATGGTTGTGTTTTGAAAACTGGATCACAGAATTTAATGGTCAAGTATTGTGAGTCAGGACCAGCCAATTTCTAGCACACCACTATTATTCTCCTCTCAGCACCTAGCAAACTTTACATAGGAGGGGCTTGGGTTTGCTTGGGAAGAAAATTCTAGGCAAAACACCATATTTAGTTGAGAGAAAAAAGGAAGTATCTCCCACCCAGATGCTTGCTTTTAAGACCTCACATCCTCAGAACAAGAGGTCACAGTCTTATAAAGTAAATACTGGAGCTTAGTTACCTGGCGTCCTGCTCTCACTGGGCAGCTGGGTATTTCAATACAATCTGTCAGCAGGATCAGATAGCTGCTCTGACTCATGGGATTACTGGATTGACCAAACTATTTACATCAAAGGATTGTTTGGGCAGAGTGTTGACAAAACCCAAGGTAATACAGACAAGAAAGAAACAATCTCACAAGAAATAAACACAAGGGTACATCTAAAATATGGGTCTGCTTCAATAAAATATTTCAAACTTTTACGTTCAGCTGTTCTGCAGAACATTTTTCAGGCTCTGGATCTTTGGTCACTGGGTCAAACATAAATAGGATTGCACTTTCCCTTGTTTTTAAGTATGTTTTCTGTAGGACTTGATGCATAGCTAATACTGAAGTGTTATCTACTTTTGATGACATCAGAGGGCAAACATGTTTTTGAGCAAAAAAATTAGCTTGTTTGGAAATGTTTTCTTGGTTCAGTGTCTGGCTCAATGTGATCTCTTAAAACAGAATGACTGGTGCATCTTTTAAATGAAAATGGAAGCAGAAAAGCATGACTGAGCCTGTTTTTTGTACAAAAGAGCTTTTAAAACTTTTTGTATAACATTTTCTCTTTGATTTAGAAAGGTTTAGTAATTTAAGAAATAATGAAGTAGTTTTCCAAGGATACTTGAACTATCTCTCAGGAAAGGGAGACATTATTGTCACTACGAAAAAACATTTGCTTAATGAAATCTACTTTTAGAATATGAACAAATATAGGTTTCCAATAGGGAATGCAGAAAACTATGTTAATAAATGAGAAAATACATTACCTTCATTTGTATTACAGTAAGTTCTACTCTTTGAGAACTTCTATAATAGTACTTCAAAAAAACACAAAACAACTTTGAAATGTCTTACACAAATAGAAAACCCTACTGTTGGTTTTCTGGTTAATAAATATTCTTTTCATATTGTGGTTTCATTTTTAAAAATACAAACACAACTATTGTTCATAAGAATATTTACAAGATGATAAATCACTTAAGGAACTCAAGACTGCCATCTGATATACTGAATGTGGCTTCTCAGTTACTTAAGGGAATTATTGTCATACCAACTGTTTTACCTTAAATCCAATGGGATAATGAAAATAACCACAAATCTTACCATTTTTAAATGAAACTGAACAATTCAAAGATTATATTTACTCATTGAAATTGAGAATGAGGTAAAAGGAGAAGATAACTTGTCCATGAATAGATCCATAGCACACAGCATCTTTTCATGAAAAAGGCTGTAAATATTTTGACAACTGCCTCAAGTATAATGCCCACAAGTCCTTAACTAAAATAACAGATTGACAATTCTAGCACTAAAAGGCTCAGAGGGTTATTTAAAATTGCAGCAATTTGAAAAGCTCAACATGGGCCTGGAGATCTGTTTGGAATCTTTATTTCAATAGGTATCTTGGTTGATGAGCTATCATATCAGCTAGGAAAGCTACAGATGATTTGTTGAACATGGTCATCACTAAGAGGTATCTATGTAACAGGTCTTTGGCATTTCCAAGGGAGATTAATGCTCTGGATCGCATGCTCCTCTGATGAGAATGGAAAACATATAAATTCTTAAAATATGGAGAAAATAAATGTCATTTGTTTAGACCTTTGTACTTTGAGTTTCAATTACAGCAATCAGGCCAAGGCCTATTTAACTAGTATCCTTCCCAAATTTTCATGTATCTATTTAGGGTGGCAATTTACAGATAAGCCACAAGCTACAAGGTAAGAAGGGATTGTAAGCAGGGTTCTAAAATCATTTAGCTGAGTAACTGGGGACGTATCTTCCTTGTACTTTAGCCGTTTATAATATTTATAATGTTATATATGATGATCTCTAAGGCAATATCTGATTTGTAGTTTTAGGAAACTTATGGTATTATTTTACCAAGTAAGGGTAAATTTGAAATTCAGTTTAGGGGAAATAATTGTTTTGGTTTATCATTAATTATGGTAGCATAAGTTTTAAAAGGTTCATTCACACATACTAATCTATGCCAGGCAATACATAGTTACATCATTGATTGATACATATTAAGATTAAATGCTAGAAAACACCTCAAAGATATTTTACAGTCTTTCATGAACTTGACTACATGAAGTTTAGGCTGATGGGGCAAATCAGTCCAAGTCAGAGTTTTGAAAAGATACCATGTTTTCAAAAAGTATTTTTATTGCTTTATTGACACTGTCCATCAACATTTTTAGGAGGACCAGTCACACCTTCACAGGATGACAGAGTCTTTACAAGCACATAGGAACTGCTTCTGTAGTCAGGTTCACAAGCTAACACTCCTAATTTCCATTCACTAGAAAAATATTTTTTAAGTCCACAAATGGGCTCTCAGGTTGTATATGAGAAAAGATGGGAAGTATCTCAAAGCCTCTCTCCCCTTGACACTCTACTATCATCGCTTTGGAGTGGAGAATGCCACTCTCTGAATGCCACCTCCAGAGCCCCTGAAACAATTTAGGTTTTCCTCAGAATGTCTTTCATTAAAAATCCCATGAATGAATGTACACTTTTTGAACTGATCTCAACCAGCGAGAATCAATACATAGAAGCTTGTAACTAGAAACACAATATGATTTAAGATTTGTTTAATGGATTTCTTTCGAAGTCATATGCTGATAACTAATTCAAGTAATCCCTAGATCTGGGTGAACATTCCTGATCATCCCCTTCCACAAATTTATAACAATGAAAACAGAAAAACGGTGGAGATTTTCCAACGGAAGCATATTTGTGTTCCTGTTTATTTACATGTTGGTAAACTTAGGTGTCAGCTTTTCCATAAGTCCCCTCTGGAGGTCTGTAGTACTTGGGGAAAGCCATCAGCTGTAGCATGTTGAAAGCATACTTCCTGCATTTGATATTCTTCAGTACATTTTCTATGCGGCATCCTTCTCTGGTGAAAGGGGAAAAAGCACAACTTCATGAAACACAGAATAAATAAATATGCTTTATTTGTTCAATGCAGAGTTGCAGCAACAGTCCGAGTAAAAATAACAAAGATTCAACTCTACATTTTTTTTTTTTCACAAATGATGATACATCTTACAAAAATTAAATCCTAGGCCAGGCCCAATACCATTATTGCCCTCGGAAAAAAGATGAATAGAGTCCCTTTGCTCTTAACATATATTTAAGGTTTAATAAACTCTTTAAATATAATTTGATCCACAATACAGCTTCATTTTCATTTCATAAATATATCTGCCTTTTTATAACTTTTTCACAAATGAATTTCTCAGTCTCTTTAAAACACATGAACATCTACACGTAGCCCTAAGGATGTAGGTTCTAGGAATAAGGCATTTAATTAAGTCTGGCCCTATAGACTTTTAAAGGAAAGTTTCATCTCTATTTGACTGCATTATTTTAGCTGTGCAACGAGGGAGGAAAATGGCTTTCCAAACAGCCTGGTCCAAGTCTCAGCTTTATCAAGAAGAGTGCTTGTGTACAGACAGTACAAAAGTCACAGGTGCTGAAAATGGGGCATCAAGACACAAACGAGACTTGGTTAAAAAGAATAGAAAAGTACATTGAGAGCCAAATCAACCCAAACCATAGTTACAAATGGATTCATTTAATTACAAAACAGAAATAGCCATTCTCTCCAGAAAGTTACTTGACAGAAAGAAGGTTAACTGCAGCAAAGAAATCACAGAACTAACAGGTTAAGAAATCATACAGAGGGTTCTATCAGCTGACGTCGACAATGGAATCAGCACAGTGGAAATCGAGTCTGGGTGGAAGGACCCTCCCACATCTGTAGAACTTGTCTCAGGGTTCCGGGGTGTTGTGCAAATTCAGTCTTAATTTCTTTTAATAAATGGAAATGGGAAGAGGAACAGGAGGTGCAGAACTTCAAGCTTTCAGGATTCTGCTTTGTCTTATTCCAAAGACAGGAATTTAAAAATTCTTCTTGAGCTAGTTAACAGTTGGGAAATGCTTTTCCATGAACAAAAGAACCAAATAATTCACTTAATGCATAGTAATTCTTTTCTTTTAGCTTTTAGGAAAAACAAATAAAACACAATTCAAACATTTGCTTGTCCTGTTTTTTTTTAAATTCTGTGAATCTGAAAATGTAGAAATTACAGCATTGTCCCCATAATTTAAAGTCCATTGTCAGTTGTAGAAAAGAAAGGAATGCAACATAAAACTTATTGGTATTTGGCTAAAAGTAATGCAAGACTTAAAATAAGCCACACAACTAGCAGGTGTGAGCTGACAAGCAGCAAGGCGACAGGATAGAAGTGTCGAGAAGTTGGCTTGTTATCAGTTAGACAGCCTGTTTCAGGATCGTCAGATTCATTCAGTGCTCCCTGGGTTTGTCTGCTGTTAAACAGGGAGGGGGCAAGGAGTTAGGGGAGAAAAGAAAATAGTATAGCATTCACACAGTAAAGAAACTCAACCTTATATATCCCAAAATACAACACATTATCTTATATCATACAGAAGTTTCAGATGAAGTTTTTATGCTAAACAGACCCAAATGCATCCTGTGTACTTTTTCTACCTGGACTATGGTGACAAATATATTAAAAAATGAAGATTCTTTTGCTTTTTGTGCAAAAAGGAAGAGAGAGATGCTATGATGATATTCACATGGCCAAGGAAAAAGTCAAGAAGCATAACAGCACCGATAGAGAACATGACATGGATAAAACTAAAGTATGGATCAGCCCATAGAAAACAATCTGATAAATCAATACGTCTTTGGAAAATGAAATGAGAAACACAGTATGTAGTGAAGGAAACAGATGTGTTTGGCACATTCAAACACACCATCTATTGTTTCTGTACCTATATAATGTATTTAAAGTTATAAAAATGATTTATGGAAATGGCTTGGTATTTTAAATGAATTAAACACCTGACATGTCATCTTTGCCAGCCATAAGATTAGTTTAACAAAACCTGACTCAGCACCCTTCCATTGGTTTAGCTCATAAATTATGTTGTCTCCCGCTTATCTTCCTAAAATGAGGCCAAATATATCTCCTATAGACTCCTGAGCTTAAAGGAGATTCATATTCGCAGAGTGACATGTCAAAAAAAAACGATTCTAAATTTCCAGGTTGTGTATTTTCTGTGTAAGTGAAAAACAAGCATTTGTAATTGGGCTGAAAAGCAGTTCCAATTATGCCATATTTGAAATATGCCATACTGATGTGAGTTGAAAACACAGATTCTTTTCTATGGTATAGTTCATCAGTATTCAGAGTATTCAGATTTTCAGGCACTCAGTTGTCAAGGCATTTTTGATCTCTATCAGCTCCTCCAGGTTTTAAAGCAGAAAAACAGGGGTTGTTCAGTCTATGAACAATGCTATGTATGCAAAGGTACCTTCTAAACAAGCCCCTCGCCATCCATGACTCCTTTTCAACCAGTGGCAGCCTCTGAAAACCCCCTACACAGAGATTTTTGACCTGGTGTCCACTACAACCAGTGGTCACATTGTGGACAAACAGCAGCCTTGATGATTTTAAACAGTGATCTGACTCCATTTAAATCAGTCATGCTGGCCTGGGTTCTAGTGTTCCCTTGTTGTTGGGTGAAGACCTATGAGTTTTGTAGCCAGTGACAAAGTGAACTACTCTTATCTGGAACATGAGTAGTTTATTGTTTGAAATAGTGTACTATTTAATTTCTATTGTCACTTGCACTTGATTACTTGTTCAACTTTCTGCTGCTTACTAGGTAGGAAATATGTAGTGGATTTTAAAGTTATGGATACTCCCCCGCCTTTACCCCTTGGTATCCACATGTTGGAATGGGAGATCCGGATTGACATATATGCACTCTTGATACTATGTATAAAATAGATAACAAATGAGAAAATACTGTGTATTCCAGGGAGGGCCACTCAGTGCTCTGTGGTGAACTAAATGGGAGGGAAATCCAAAAAGAGGAGATATATATGTACAGCTGATTCACTTTGCTGGACAACAGAAGCTAACATGACGTTGTAAAGCAACTATTATTCAATATACATTTTGTGGGAGGTGGGAGGGAGGTTCAAGAGGGAGGGGACATATTGCACACTTATGGCTAATTCATGTTATGTATGACAGAAATCAAACCAATATTGTAAAGTAATTATTTTTCAATTAAATTTAAATAAATTTAAAAAATAACATATGGATACCTTTGAATGTGACTAACAAAAGCTTTCTTGTCCAATATTATTTCTCTAATATCATCTTTACTAACACTCACTCCTGTCCACTATTAAGATGAAGGTTATCTGCAGCAAATTAACTTTGTTAAAACCTTGGTTCCTTTCCAATGATTCTTGTTAAGAGAGAAGTACAGAGTCTCATGTATCATTTACCTATTATCTACTATTATCTATCCATCATAATATAAATAGTACATTCTGATTACAAATTAAGGTTAAATATTAACCTTAGTCTACCAATCATATTATAGAAATGCTTTATCTTTCCCATTGGTTACTCATTGATAGGCTGAAGCTGAGGCACAGACAACTGGTCAACCAGGAAGTTGAACCAATATTGTAACAGTCTTTACTTCAAATACAAGGGACTCATTCATACCAGATGGCTTTTTTATTTTTCCCCTACAATTGCCAGGGCACATTTATTATCTTCCAAGTCTTCTTGTTAAATATGCCTTCCAAGTCAAAGTACTACATTAAAAGATTGGGTTATTTTGAGGGGCAGTTTTATAATTGAATTAATTTGTTGCTTACTAATTTTAGTCTCAGGAGATTAGAATAATATATTAAAAATGCCTCTGACACAGTCTTTCTATTCTTCAGCTGCAAGCAACATAACCTATAAGGCTGCCATAGCATGTAGAGCTTGAGGCCCTGACTGTGTCATCCAGTGGGAACAGATGCTCTTGGGGCTGCTTTCCTGCTTCCTGCTAAGAACAGCACAAATGTTTATTTCTTCAGGGCCACAAGTGAATTTTTCAGCACTCTGCAAGTATAAATGCAAAGGATGTGCTAAGTAATAATATTAGTAATTTCCTCCCTGGGAGATTATGACAAATAATTAATTAGTGGCTGCCTGGCATGGCATCCTGACAACCCAGTGTCATTAGCTTTAGCCATCAGTGTCGGGTAGATCACCATGGAAGCAAATCACAATGTCGTCTCCACTGAAAATGTGACATGATGAGACATTTAAGGGCAGTTACTGAATCTGCAGGATAGAAAATGATTTTTTTTTCTTCAAAGACCTGTCAAAGCAATCACTTAAAATAGAAACAAGTAAAAATGCATCTCATTCTTAAACACATCACTGCCTACATGAGGAGACATTTCCTTAAATAAAACCCACTGTGCATGACTTGATGATATTTGGTTATTTCCCACTCTTTTCTATCACTGATTATTGCTGTATCCCAGATCACAAGGCTGACAAGTCCCCCACTATAGGTATCCTCTCAAATCATTCAGACCTCTGAAAATACAAGGTAGAGTCTTCCTATCTCCCCCTGCTGGGTAATTATTCATGAATAATGTTGTTATTTGATATTTTATTCCTTTAACCACTGTAGCTCTTCAAGTTCCCCCAAAGGAAAATTAGCAATTAAAACTGAATTGAAAAATCTTTCCTTCTGACCAGAAAGCTGATTTCCTCCCATGCTAAAATGAGACCATTTCATGTTTAATTACATTCGAGTTCGGAGTTATAGGCATAGCATCTTGAGATGATGAGCCAAGATTTTAGAGCCAATATCTCACTGGGCTTTATTTGAGTCCACATTCATCTGATAAGTCGGTCTTAATAGAACACCATGTTTCAGGCTCTAAAATGTTGGATTGTGTCAGAAATTAAACTGGCAGACCTGTGTAGAGATGAATATAATGTAGGTCTTTATCAATAAGAGATTTGAGAGTGGTATCTACATCACAGAACAGGAGATTCTCAGACGCGAAGTGACTAAGAAGTCTGCAAGTTGAATTATACATTTTATAGATGAGAAAATAAATTTAAAGGCTTTGCCTAGGATTCTACAGTAGTAAGTTATAAGAAAAAGGATCCTGAGAATGTAGTTTGACTAGTTCACAGTTTGCTTAATATGATAGTTTGGTAAAATAAGGGGAGAAGGATTTTTGTTGGCAGTCTAGATTTAGGTCCAGTTTTAAATATAATGACTCAAAATACACTAATTATAATATTGAAAGTATATTTCCAGGACTTCTTTTTTAAAAAAACTGTGCAATTGTTTAAATATGGGGGTGTTTTAATAAAAGATTATCAAGGTTGCTATAATTTCCACTGGCTTAGAAGCAAGACTGGGCTTCCCACAGGGCGCTGGTGTTAAAGAACCTGCCTGCAAATGCAGGAGAAGTAAGAGATGTGGATTTAACCCCTGGGTTTGGAAAATCCCCTGCAGGAGGGGATGGCAACCCCCTCCAGTATTCTTGCCTGAAGAATCCCATGGACAGAGGAATTCTGGGTGGGTTATGGTCTACGAGGCTGCAAAGAGTCAGACACAACTGATGTGACTTAAGATGCACACAGAAGCGAGATTAGCTTTTGTGGCCACTGAATCTTCAGAAACATTTAAAATGCTTTCTTCGTTTTAACTGGATTTCAGAATCTAATACAAAATACATTGTCACCCATAGGAAAAACCCCTAAATTGGGAAATTCCTCAGAAGACATAAGAGTATGTCACTATTTGGGGTGTCCAGATCATAGAATGTTTTCAGTAATCATAGACAAGTTTGCTATAAAAGAGAGAGTAGTGTTAAGTGAAATCACAGTCAGAGGAAGCAAGAGTCCTCAGCATAAGACACTGCATGCATTTCTGGATGTGACATGCTAAGGGGAGGGCTACTGTGAACTAGACGATGTCAGAGCAAGGTCGCCAGGAAAATGATAGTGGGCCTGGGAACCTGGAAAAATTATAGTGGGCTTGGAAACCTAGCAAAGCAGAAAAGACTGGGTGCAATGGGAAAGGATTCCATTGGCTTAGAGAAGAGGGACATTTATGGTTAAGTGGTTGTTGATTTCAGATAGTCAAAGATTCAATCATTTAAAGTCTGGGCAAACCGCAAAGCAATGGAAGTGTCTGAAGTAAGGAAAGAGATCTCCATGTATCATAGTCAATCATGTGACAGCTACTGCATAGATATTACAGTAAGTCTCCAACATAACCGATGAGCTCCATTCTGAGAGCATGTTCGTAAGTTCAATTTGTTGGTAAGTCCAACCAGGTCAGCCTAGGTAGCCAACTAACACAGTCGATTATATAGTATTACTACTGTGCTGTAATATGTTTATAATACATTACATACAAGTATACATAAAAAGCAAACAGATACACAAAAATAAAGAAAATATTTTTAAACTTATGGTACAGCACCTTTATGGAGAAGGCAATGGCACCCCCACTCCAGTACTCTTGCCTGGAAAAGCCCATGGACAGAGGAGCCTGGTAGGCTGCAGTCCATGGGGTCGCGAAGAGTCAGGCACTACTGAGCGACTTCACTTTCACTTTTCACTTTCATGCACTGGAGAAGGAAATGGCAACCCACTCCAGTGTTCTTGCCTGGAGAATCCCAGGGACCGGGGAGCCTGGTGGGCTGCTGTCTATGGGGTTGCACAGAGTCGGACACAGCAGCTGCAGCAGCACCGCACCTTTAAAAGTACAGTGGTACAGTACCACAGCTGGCACACAGGAGCTGGCATTGAGTGAACAGGCAAGAAGAGTTACCGACTAGTGGAGGGAGAGGAGGTGGGAGATGGTAGAGCTGAAGGATTGTTAGCAATAGGAGACAGAGGGCAAGTTGCCATCCCCCTTATGCCTAACACTGACCGCACAGGTTCTGATTGCTTGCTGGAACAGGATGGGTGTTCGCATCTTTGGAAGTTTGCAACTTAAAGGCTCGTATGTAGGGGACTTCCTGTATCTTATTCATTTCTTACAAACAGTCCAATGGGTTTGCATTATTATCCCCCACAGGCTAACAAAGATTATAAAGCTTGCTCAAGCAGCAGATAAGGAATTTTTATCTTCATCTTACTAACAGAAAAACCATATTCCTTTCATCTTATGACTAGGTTCCTTTCAGCAGATTTCCCCCTACCTCTCAGAAACTGGCAGGTGTGATTTCTTGCTAGTTGCTCGATTAGATTAAGCAACCTCTAAAATTACTTTTGCAATGGCACCCCCACTCCAGTACTCTTGCCTGGAAAATCCCATGGACAGCGGAGCCTGGTGGGCTACAGTCCATGGGGTCACGAAGAGTTGAACACGACTGAGTGACTTCACTTTTCACTTTCATGCATTGGGGGAAGGAAATGGCAACCCACTCCAGTGTTCTTGCCTGGAGAATCCCAGGGACAGGGGAGCCTGGTGGGCTGCCATCTGTGGGGTCGCACAGAGTCGGACACAACTGAAGTGACTTAGCAGCAGCAAAATTACTTTCACCTCCACCATCCTATGATTCTTTGATTCTATTCAGACATAAAGGCACACTCTAGAGATGCATATTTTTCTACTAATAAAATAGTTGACAGTTCAATAAGAAATAGTTGGGGTATAGGGCAAAAATCAAAGAATGCAAAAGATGACGACATTGTATTCAGTCTCTAAAGTCTCTTGCTCATTCTTACCCACTTTCAGAATTAAAAAAAAATCTGACGTATTTAATGTTTAATTTCTCCCCCACATCTCTTCTTGTATTCTTCTTCCAATTTCACTCTTTTAGTTTCACTAAGTACCTAGACAATAAGAATATCTTCTTGTCAGAATAAGGAAGGCTCTTGGGACTTCCCTGGTGGTCCAGTGGATAAAACTCTGCACTCTCAATGCAAAGGACCCTGGTTCAATCCCTGGTCAGGAAACTAGAGCCTGCAGGCTATGAGTTCGTATGCTGCAACGAAGACTCTGCACAGCCAAATAAATAAATACACATAAATACTTATTTAAAAAGAAGCAAGGCTTCAAGTAGTGACACTTTCAGATAGTGTTTAACACTGCTTTGAATTTTGCAGACGCCCAGAAAAACAACTCAAGATAGCTAAAAATGTCTTATAAAAAAGTTTTAAAAGGAAAAGAGACAGAATGAATGAGTTCAAGGTATAATTGCTTCCATCAGACCATTTTCAGAGAATTGATACCAGTTTTGATCTTCGAATTTTAGCAAGGAGAATATTTGGATGGGGTCCAGAAAGAAATACCATAAATGATTAAAGGGCTGAAGAGAAAAAGCTTCTGAGCAAGTATTTAAGGTTAATTTTGTTTGGATAGAAAAGAAGGTTAATATGCGATGTGACTGCTACATTTGACTGTATCTAAGACAGTGGTACCATCATTTTGAGGTATTAAATTGTGTTTTGCTCTCTTACATTTTACCCTGTAGCGTAAAGCACGTCTCTAGGGATTTTAGCAGTGCTGAAATCAAGAGCAGCCTGGACTAAATAGATTTGGTGTTCTTTAATCTTACAACAGACAATGTGTGAGGTGTCCACTGAGGGGGCAAAAGGGTCTTTGAGGGTTGAAAGAGAAAAGAGAGGGAGAAGGAGAAGGAAGGGCAGGGAGGGAGGGAAGATGGGGAGCGTGAGAGAGAGACAGCAAGCACAGTGGGGAGAAGAGAAAGGGACACATGTTGGTGCCCCCAGAGGATGACAGCCTGGGTGGGGAGGCAGGACCATGGAGGGCAGGGAGAAGGGGGAGCCGACACGTGCATCAAAGGGGCTGGCCCTCCATCGTTGATCTGCTTTGCCAAAGGCTCCCTTGTCATGAGCTTGGCTTGGATACAAGGTATGAAGCAGCTTAAAGGTCCCATAATGAATAGGAAATTGGCATATCAGCAGCTGATGACTGATACAGACAAGCCTTCTAGAAGTTTCAGTGCAAAATAAGACTGTGACAAGTGGAGAGCTCAAAACAATAGGAACCTGATTTTCCACCAGCCTGGCTGGACAGGAGCTGAAATGTGGAATGAAGTTTGTTTAAAGAAATTATTTAAAAAGAAAATCAAGCCCTATTACCTTATATATACCTTGGCTAGTAAACAGGTTATAGGGCAATTATACAAAGAAGTATATAGATGCAGGTATATGCCTATAACTCACTTTCTATTTCCCATGTTATGTTATTAGCTTTACTTTGTATAACAGCTCCTACAAGTTGACTTAGTTTTAATGGTTTCAAAGTATCAGTCAGAGAGAAGAAATCAGATTAGCCAATAAAACATTCTGTGAGTGAATTTGTGGCAAAAGAATTTAAAAATATAAACAACTCTTGTCTCACTACCCTAGTTTGTCACTCTCTTGGACTGGGAAGAATTTTTACACCCCAGTAAAGAGAAAGCTAACAAGAAAAAATATAAGACTTCTGATTCCATTCTTGATAGGCACCAGGAAAACTGTAATGAGGTAAATCTATGGATACTCAGCTTTCCTGGTTGGGCAGGGAACCCGGCAGAATAGGCAGCCTGACTCCATGGGCTGTTCTTCGCTCTCAAATAAAAATAAAAGTCCATGTATGCCTATGGTATTCTGAAGGTACCCTGGGAAAGTAGTGGGTATCTAACAACAGATAGGCATTTGGACACACCAAACAGGAAAGAAGGGCTTCCCGTCTTTCTCAGTCCAGTGGCTGAGACTTTGTGCTCCCAATGCAGGGGGCCTGGGTTTAGTTCCTGGTCAGGGGAATAGATCCCATATGCTGCAACTAAGAGTTTGCATGTATCAAGGAGGGTGGAAGATCCTATGTGCTGCAACGAAGACTAAGCATATTAAAAAGCAGAGACATTACTTTGCTGGCAAAGGTCTGTATATCAAAGGTATGTTTTTTTCCAGTAACCACACATGGATATGAGAGTTGGGCTGTAAAGTAGACTGAGCACCAAAGCACTGATGCTTTCATACTGTGGTGCTGCAGAAGACTCTAGAGCATCCCTTGGATAGCCAGGAGATCTAACCAGTCAATCCTAAAGGAAATCAATCTTGAATATTCATTGGAAGGGCTGATGCTGAAGCAGAAACTCAGATACTTTGGCCACCTGATGGGAAGAGCTGACTCCTTTTAAAGACACTGATGCTGGGAAAGACTGAAGGCAGGAGGAGAAGGGGATGACAGAGGATGAGATGGCTGAATGTCATCGTCAATTCAATGGCCATGAGTTTGATCAAATTCCAAGAGATAGTGAAGGACAGGCAAGCCTGGCACGCTTCAGTCCATGGGGTCACTAAAAGTCGGAGATGTGACTTAGCAACTGAACAATAATAACAACAGAAAAGAACATCAGCTCAGCCTCCCAACACCCATTTGGTTAAGTTCCAATCTTCCCTTTTAAAGGGGGAACGTTAAGATTACCCAATAGCAATACTGAGAGATTACATAAAGGCACATACCATATTTTCAGCAATAAAAATTAGTAAATAGGAAAATAAAAAAATCTCTCCCTATCCCTTCTTTTGGGTTTCCCAGGTAGCTCAGTGGTAAAGAATCCATCTGCCAATGTAGGAGTCTCAGGAGAGGTGGGTGTGGTCCCTGGGTCAAGAAGATTGCTTAGAGAAACAAATGGCAACCCACTCCAGTATTCTTGCCTGGGAAATGCCATGGACAGAGGAGTTGGGGGCTGTAGTCCATGGGGTCGTGAAGAGTTGGACACTGAGCAACTAAACAACAACAAATCTCTCCTTTTGCTAAATCTCAGTTTTCAGACAAGGAGTACGTTGGCTAGATGTACAGCCACTTAGCTCGGGCTCTTTCTCCTCTCATTCTCTCTAATGGTGAGATGCCCCAGCACCCTTCTGGTCCCTGGTCCCTGTACTACAGATACTGCTTGCAGGTGATTCCAGCCAGTCTCCTGACATAACTATGATGATATGATGATGAGTTTCAAATTTCTCTCTCCTTACTTTACACTTCTTCTCTAAATTACAGACACATAAATTGCATCTTCACTTGGATGCTTACCTTACAGACATTTTAAAGTAATGAAGCATGGAAGAATGATATGCCACCCCCACATATGCCACATTGACATAAGGATTATTTTGAGCTAAAGGCACTTGAAAAAATAGCAGGTGCAGGAAGAGTACTCTGACCTCCTCTTTTCTTCCTGAAAGCAAGAGATAAAGCCAGTGCATGACAGTTGCCCTGCCACTACGAGGGGGAAAGAAACATTCTTATCACCAGAGACGGGGAGTCAGTGCCAAGAGAATTCTATACAGCAGGCCTAGATGAGAGAACTCCTATCTCCTTCTTGCCCCTCCCCCGCATGCCTCACATAGTTCAGTTATTTTTCCACAATTGCTTTTCTTCGTTCAACCTGGTATAAATGCATTTCGTTTTTGACATTTCTTTGGATCTTCATTTTCTTTTGAGAGTTTCCATGTATATGTAGTGTGTTTGCTTTTCTCCTGTTAATGTGTTTTATGGCAGTTTCATGCTCAGGCCCATCCAGAGACCCTAGGAGGGCAGAGGAAAAGTTTTACCTCCCATCTAGTTCCAAGGTCAGGTCTTAACTTGAGTCCATGTTCTCTGCCACCACTACACACCAGCTGCTCCTTTCCTTCCTATCACAGGAGATGACACTCAGCCACTCTCAGACATTCGTGTTGAGCGCCTCAACTCTCCCTGATTCTTCCGCACTATTTATCCTGCATCCCTCCATCCATCAACCAGTCGGACCACTTGGCACCATCTCCTCCACTGCGACCTGCCTATGACCCTCCATCATTGTGGGCTTATACTAATGGAAGCTGGTTTCCTGTCTTCTCTACTCTTGTTCCTCTATTAAGTTTTAGTAAATGGCAAAGCAACCAACACACTCTTCTGGCCATATCCTAAAACTATGTCCCCAAGAGCTCTTATGGGATGAAAATCCATCTGCATATCAGGCTCCCATAGGGAGCCAGGCTTGTCAAAATACCAGCGGTGCTTATCCATATGCAAGGATATGCAAATATTCTCAACTGCTCAGCACTGAGACCAAGCCTCCTTTATCTCAAGGAAGAAGATCAGCTATATCTTCTTTCACTACAATCTCTTGGGTTTTTCAGGTTTTTTCAATCCCTTCCCACTCTTGCCATTTCTATAAGATTCTAGTCAGTGAGATAAATCTTGCCAGCCTTTCACAGTGATGGACTTTGGGTTTTCTTTGCTGCATCTGGAATAGGTGAAGCCGAGTATGGACCAGTTCAACATCAGACATCACCACCACAGTACTGGTATTAGTAACCATTCATTTCTACTCCATCTTGGAATGAGATGCTCCAGAAGGATCACCTTAGTGTTCTTGCCCCTAGAATTGTCATTTTCTTCTCTAGGAGAGGGTTTCTTTCTCCTGCTTTCAACTTTTCGCCATTTCTCTTTCTCTTTCTCCTATTCTCACCATCCCGAGAGAACAGCACAAAGCCACAATTTATATTATCAACTTCTGAAACTGAAGTCTTATGAAAATCCTAGTGAAAGAGATTAAATACATTCAATAACCATGGAGTGGGTTTTTAGATACAAGCGTGTGGTTAAAAACAACAGGTACACAACTATGACAATGACCGAAGATAAAATATAAAGTCCAGCAAGGATGAAGAACTCCAAGCTATGACTCAAAGTGCTTTACATGTATTATCACTAATCTAGGCTATGGAGAGTTAAAGATCAAGGAAGGAAGGCATTTTAGAGAAATTAACTTTTGTGAGGGACAGTGAAGGCTGAACAGAATTTCAATGGTGAGAAATCGGGTGGAGTTTTGGGGGATGTAAATAGCACAGAAAGCCATGGAGAAAGGAAAATGTCAGATGCACTTAGGAATGACCCACAGTTCACTTTGGTTGTGATAATGTGGCAGAAAGGAAATAAATGAAGACAGAAAAATTAAAATTTTCTTTCTTGTTGGTTATCTATTTTAGACTTTTTTCTAAAATAAACACCTCTTTTGTGACAAGAAATTCAACTACGTTGTTTTAAAATGAGATGGGGCTATGTTGCAAATGTTTGTACTGATGATAAAAACTTAGAATTTATTTTCGAAATGATGGGTGGACAAACACTGAGGACCAATGAGCAGTGGGATGGTGTGATGAGCTATGCACAGCACCCAGCTGCGGCAGCCACGATGGCTCGAGCCAGACCTGCAGAAGGGATGGAATAAACCAGAGACATGGAGACCAATCAGGGCTGACCAATCAGAGATAGAGACCAATCAGACATGGAGCCAACCAGTGGCTCAGACAGTAAAGAATCTGCCTCCAATGCAGGAGACCTGGGTTTGATCCCTGGGTCAAGAAGATCCCCTGGAGAAGGGGAATGTCAACCCACTCCAGTATTCTTGCTTGGGGAATTCCATGAATAGAATTTTCAAATGTTTTTTGAAATTCAGCTGGACTGCTGGGCTATATAGTCCATGAGGTTGCAAAGAGTTCTACACAACTCAGTGACTAACACACACACACACACACACACACACACACACACACACACAAAGAGACCAGTTGAAATTGCTCAGTAATGTCCAATTTTTTGTGACCCCATGGACTGTAGCCCACCAGGCTCCTCTATCCATGGGATTTCCTAGGCAAGAATATTTGAGTGGGTAGTCATTCCCTTCTCCAGGGAATCTTCCCAACCCTGAGACTGAATCTGTGTCTCCTGAATTTTGGGCAGAATCTTTACCATTTGAGCCACCAGGGAAGCCCTGGAGGGGCTATTCTAATAGTCAAAGCCAGAGATGACAGAGTTTGAACTTGGAGTATGGGAAAAGGGTAAAGAAGTTACAGATTCTAAAACAGAAGTAATTTGAAAAGTAGACAATATGGTCAGAGCATAGGTAGGCGGGACTTCCCTTACAGTAGATAGGAATCTGCCTGCCAATGCAAGGAACAGGGTTCCATCTCTGGTTTGGGAAGATTCCACATGCTGTGGAGCAACTATGTCCTAGCACAACAACTACTGAGCCTGTGTGCCTCAACTACTGAAGACCCTATGCCCTAAAGTCTCCGCTGCACAGGAGAAGACACTGCAGTGAGAAGCCCGCACAGTGTAATGAAGAACAGCCCCAACTTGCTGCACCTAGGGGCTTCCCAGGTGGCACTGGTTGTAAACCTGCCTGCCAGTGCAGAAAATGCGAGACGTGGGTTCGCATCTCTGGCTTGGGAAGATCTCCTGCAGGAGGGTATGGCAACCCACTCCAGTATTCTTGCTTGGAGAATCCCATGGACAGAGGAGCCTGGCAGCCTACAGTCCATAGGGCCACAAAGAGTTGGACACGACCGAAGCAACTCAACACGAACACATGCGTGCTGCAACTAGAGAAAGCCCACACAAAGGCAATGAAGATCCAGCTCAGTCAAAAAGAAAAAGAGTTTAGGTAGGGGAAGATAAGGGAGAGAAAGTTATAAAAATATGTTCAGGTTTTAGGAGGAAATGCATTCTATTCAAATATGCGGCTGTGCTAGTTGCTCAGTTGTGTCCAATTCTTTGCAACCCTATGGACTATAGCCTGCCAGGCTCCTCTGTCCATGGGATTCTCCAGGCAAGAATACTGGAGGGCTTGCCATGCCTTTCTCCAGGGGATCTTTCCAACCTAGGGATTGGACCCAGGTCTCCTGGGTTCACATTGCATGTGGATTCTTTTAAATTTTATTTTTATTTTTTATTATTTCATGGCTTTCCTCGTAGCTCAGTCGGTAAAGAATCTGCCTGCAATGCAGGAGATCCAGGTTCAATTCCTGGGTTAGGAAGATCCTCTGGAGAAGGAAATGGCAACCCATTCCAGTATTCTTGCCTGGAGGATCCCATGGACAGAGGAGCCTGGGAGGCTACAGTCCATGGGGTCACAAGAGTCAGACACGACTTAGCAACAAAACCACCACTGAATGAAAGATTCTTTAAGTTCTATAGTGCTTTATAATTCTCAAAAGCTTCACACACATGATTTCATATAATCTCATAATAACACTTTATTCCTCTATCAATATATTACCCCTTCCTCCTTCCCTGTCCTGACTGGTAACCATGAAATTGTTCTTTATACCTGTGAATCTCTTTCTTTTTGTTTTATGCATTAGTTGGTCATATTTTTAGATTCTACATATAAACAATACCACACGGTATCTGTCTTTTTCTGTCTGACATTTCACATACCATAATGCCCTCCAAGTCCATCCACATTATTGCAAATGGCAGAATTTCATTTTTTACTTGATTAATATTCCATTGTACACACATACACACACCATGCACCACATCTTCCTTATCCATTGGTCTGTTGATGGACATTTAGGTTGCTTCCGTACCTTGGCAGCTATAAATAATGCTGTTTAAATATGTTGTGCTTGATATAAGACTTTAGATATTCTTAACAAAGGTAGGTCTAGACAGGATCTATATCAAACATTTGGAAGTTACCTTCAAGAAGTGAGTTAATTAGAGGAAGTCACCCATGTAGAAAGTATAAGATAAGCAGAGATGAGGGCTAAGGGTAAAGCTCTGGGGATGCTTGCATTTGTAAGCTCAGTGAGGAAGGAAGCAGAGGTCACACAGTGACATGAAAAACAGTCACAGATTCAAAGAAAGAGAATTAACCTCTGCGTCAATTGGAGCAAGGAGGTTGCAGAGTAAATACAGGTTACTGGACTCCCTAACTTTGTGACTTGTAGCCTTTGACTTTCAGTAGAATTTTAGAAACAGAAATTAGTATATAAACAACTGACAAATGAACAGCAAAGAATGGGAGGCAGGGCGTTATTTTAACTATTGTGTTCAGAGCCTTGATGGTGAAAAGAAGGAAGAAGAAAGACAGCACAGTGCCTCCAGGAGGCAATAGAATCAACCAAATGTTTTGCAGTCTGTGAGATAAATATCCCTAGAAGCACAGCGGAAAGAGAATATGGGGAAGATTCAAGAAAACATGAGAGCTGGTCATCTTTTTGTTTTCAGAAAAAAAGTAGATATTTATCGGTTGAGGACTAGCTACAAAATAGGGAGCTTTCATTGCTTATCAAAAAGTCCTTACTAAATGTGTGTTAGTTTTTCAGTCGTGTCTGACTCTTTGTGACCCCATGGACTGTAGCCTGCTAGTCTCCTCTGTCCATGGAATTCTCTAGGCAAGAATATGGATTGTGTTGCCATTCCCTACTCCAGGGGATGTTCCTGACCCAGGGATAGAACCCAGGTCTCCTGTATTGGAGGCAAATTCTTTACCAACTGAGCCACCCAAGAAATCCACTAACCAAAACACTCCCTGGCTCATCTGGATGTAGATCCAAAGGTAACCATAACCTAATTAGAAGCTTCATCTCTTTCCTCTTTGTGACACAATCAGAACTTTTCACAATATATTATCAGTGGTTTAGTAAACAAATAAAGCCAAGGTTGAATTTTTGGTCACCTAAGGTGATGGCACCCCACTCCAGTACTCTTGCCTGGAAAATTCCATGGACGGAGGAGCCTGGTGGCCTGCAGTCCATGGGGTCGCTAAGAGTTGGACACAACTGAGCGATTTCACTTTCACTTTTCACTTTCATGCTTTGGAGAAGGAAATGGCAACCTACTCCAGTGTTCTTGCCTGGAGAATCCCAGGGACGGGGAGCCTGGTGGGCTGCCGTCTCTGGGGTCGCACACAGCAGACACGACTGAAGCGACGCAGCAGCAGCAGCAGCAGCAAACATTCATGCCACAGTTATTCAGAACATCTATGCTGCTGGTCCTGTGGTTGGAGTAGCATCTTTGTACAGTTTTGAAGCTCAATGTCTGTTAAGTCCCAAGCATTTATATTTTACATTCACATATAAGTTTCAGTTTATGTTGCTCCTGAACTGTTGCCTTTTCATGTGGTTCTTTGGACTGAAGCCTTCCCATGATCATATACACACAAAAACAATTAATTAGAGCATTTTATCAACACAAATGACTATCAAACTGACTACACTAAAATGTATTGTTCTGCTTCCCTTTTAATTTCTAATACTGCTAGTGACCTATAATTATCTGGTGCCTGATATTGTATCCAACATGCTATTTCTGATTATAGCCACTGGGAAAACCTTACAATTGGCTTCCCAGAACTTCTGTATCTGGGGCTAACACATGGTCTTAAAAGATATCCACCTATCTTCTACTGATACAGACAGATGCTTTCTCTTGCTTTCCTGTTCAATGCTGAGTACTTCTTTTCCTTTTTAAAATTGGTTTGGTATCACTATAACTTATAGGCAACTGGCCATGAATCTTGATTAATTTGGGCTTCCCAGGTGGCACCAGTGATAAAGAACCTGCTTGCCAATGCAGGAGACAAAAGAGACGTGAATTCGATCCCTGGGTTGGGAAGACCACTAGGAGAAGGAAATGGTAACCCACTCCTGTATTTTTTTTTTTTTTTACTTATTTTTAAATTGAAGGATAATTGCTTTATAGAATTTTGTTGTTTTCTGTCAAACTCCATGCACAAGGAGCCTGGTGGTGACAGTCGATAGGGTCAGAGTCGGACATGACTGAAGCAACTCAGCACACACATGCTAGATTAATTTTCCTTTTTGACCTATACCTCTCAAGCCCTCTAAGAACAGAATACAATGCCATGAAACACTATTCCCTAAGATGTCTCTGAAATAAGCTGGTAAAATAACTGAGTTAAAAACTCCAGCAGGACTTTTATTTAAATAGTTATCCAAGGAATATTTTTTTGAGTACCATCTTTGTGCCTTAAATAGTTTGAACTGACTACAATCTAAAAATAAAAAGAAAGATGAAGGGGTTTTCATATAGAATAACTTGACTGATCTTAAAGTAAGAGAAGCCTCTGAATTCCAGGCTAAAGAATTTTAATATTACTCTCTTTGTAGTGGGAGTCATATGACTGGAGTTGAACTGCAGGAAAATCTCTTTGGGAGGAATGTGTAAAACAGATTAGAAGGTGAGGGACTAGAAGAAAGAGTAATTAAGAGAGTATTGCAGTGGCCCAGGTCAAAAGTTATAAAGGTCTGGAGTAAAGCGAAGTAAATAGAAATGAATGAGAGACTATATATGTGATAGTTGAGTGGGGTTCATGCTAGACAAACGTAGCAATTACAAATGGCAAGACCCAGGAGAGAGTACTCTGTCTCAGATACATTTTTATCCCCTTCTGTCTGCTTTTGTAACTACGCTGATGCAGATAATCAAACTGAGTCTAACAGAGCCATTCTTTCTGACACTTGCAACCATTTCCTGCAATAATTCTTGAAATGGCTGTGTTGTTTGCCAAACAGATGGCTATCTGTGAGAGTACAAAATGATCACTTGGAGCCAATCGCAGTCATTGTTTTGAGTTAACTTTATTTTTTTTGACTCATCAATATGATATTTCTTTGTTGGTGCTTTTTTATTATTTATCTTTAATTGGAGGATAATTGCTTTACAATATTGCGCTGCTTCGGCCATACAACAACATGAATCAGCCACAGGTATACGTATGTTCCCTACCTCTGGAACCTCCCCACCACCTCACCATATCCCGCCTCTCTACGTTGTCACAGAGCACTAGCTTGAGCTCCCTGCATTACACAGCAACTTGCTATCAGCTCTCTGCTTTAAATATGGCAGTGTACATGTGTCAGGGCTGCTCTCTCCATTTGCCCCACCCTCTCCTTTCCTGTTGTGTCTGAAGTCTGTTCTCTATGTCTGTGTCTCTATTCCTGCCTGGCAAATAGGTTCATCAGTACTATTTTTTTATTATTATTAAAATAAAAAATGTGGCAGTAGTTCATTACAGTAGAAGCAAGAGGATCCTAAGGGCTCCATATTTTTTTTTCCTACCCATTTGGCTTGTGTTTTGTTCCACATTTGTTAGAAATCACATTCTGTATCAACTCTTCTCTGTTCAACTGAGTAAGACACAGAGACACAGAACTTAGAAAAAGGGTCTTTTCCCTTCTTCCCTCATTTGTGTATGCTAGTTGCTCAGTTGTGTCTGACACTCTTTGTGACCCAATGGACTGTAACCCGCCAGGCCCCTCTGTCCATGGGATTCTCCAGGCAAGAATGCCATTCCCTTCTCCAGGGGATCTTTGCAACCCAGGGATCAAACCCACATCTCCTGCATTGCAGACAGATTCTTTATTGTCTGAGCTACCCAAGGAATCCTCTTCTTTAGGATCCCTCAAAGTTGCTTAAAATTTTCTACAGCTCAGATTGTTACTGCTAGAAGGCAACCTGAGAGATTACATCATCAAACCCCTTCATTTTTCAGAAGAGGAAGCAGAGGCTCCAGAGGAAGACCAGGAACTCAATAGCAATCTACAAGGTACAGGGCAGAGATTGTGTGCAGAACAGTTATATTAAGTATACATTCTTCAGTTTGCACACAATGAAACAGAATCTCCTCTTATGCTCCATCCCTAACAAAGAGCACTTTTCTTACTCCTCGGGTTTTATGCATTGTGAGGACAAGTTGTCTGGCACATTGTTGTATAGAAATGCACTCAGGCTTGGGAGGAACCAGAGCTGGAGAACCTCCATATGACTCACTGTGATCTCACTGTTCCTCAGTAATCCCTATGGTGCTCTGGCTCATTTTTCTACATAATTATGGTGTAAAATTGTCCTTTCTGAACCTGCCACTGTGGCTGCTGCTGTTTCAACTTATAAAACACGGAGAAATTCAGGAAGGAAGAAAACTAATGGATGGTTCCTATAACACTCATGCATAAAGCATCAACTAAGCTCATAGAGTTCCAAAGAATATCAAGAAGAGACAAGAAAGCCTTCTTCAGTGATCAGTGCAAAAAAATAGAGGAAACCAACAGAATGGGAAAGAATAGAGATCTCTTTAAGAAAATTAGAGATACCAAGGGAACATTTCATGCAAAGAAGGGCTCGATCAAGGACAGAAATGGTAGGGACCTAACAGAAGCAGAGGATATTAAGAAGAGGTGGCAAGAATACATGGAAGAACTGTACAAACAACATCTTCACGACCCAGATAATCATGATGATGTGATCACTAATCTAGAGCCAGACATCTTGGAATGTGAAGTCAAGTGGACCGAAAGCATCACTATGAACAAAGCTAGTAAAGGAGATGGAATTCCAGTAGAGCTATTTCACATCCTGAAAAATGACGCTGTGAAAGTGCTACACTCAATATGCCAGCAAACTTGGAAAACACAGGACTAGAAAAGATCAGTTTTCATTCCAATCCCAAAGAAAGGCAATGCCAAAGAATGCTCAAACTACTGCACAATTGCACTCATCTCACATGCTCGTAAAGTAAGGCTCACAATTCTCCAAGCCAGGCTTCAGCAATACCTGAACCATGAACTTCCTGATGTTCAAGCTGGTTTTACAAAAGACAGAGGAACCAGAGATCAAATTGCCAACATCCACTGGATCATGGAAAAAGCAAGAGAGTTCCAGAAAAACATCTATTTCTGCTTTATTGACTATGCCAAAGCCTTTGACTGTATGGATCACAATAAACTGTGGAAAATTCTTCAACAGATGGGAATACCAGACCACCTAACCTGCCTCTTGAGAAATCTGTATGCAGGTCAGGAAGTAACAGAACTGGACATGGAACAATAGACTGGTTCCAAATAGGAAAAGGAGTACGTCAAGGCTGTATATTGTCACCCTGCTTATTTAACTGCTATGCAGAGTACATCATGAGAAATGCTGGACTGGAAGAAACACAAGCTGGTATTAAGATTGCCGGGAGAAATATCAAGAACCTCAGATATGCAGATGACACCACCCTTATGGCAGAAAGTGAAGAGGAACTCAAAAGCCTCTTGATGAAAGTGAAAGAGGAAAGTGAAAAAGTTGGCTTTAAGCTCAACATTCAGAAAACGAAGATCATGACATCCGGTCCCATCACTTCATGGGAAATAGATGGGGAAACAGTGGAAACAATGTCAGACTTTATTTTAGGGGGCTCCTAAATCACTGAAGATGGTGATTACAACCATGAAATTAGAAGATGCTTACTCCTTGGAAGAAAAGTTATGACCAACCTAGATAGTATATTCAAAAGCAGAGACATTACTTTGCTGACTAAGGTCCGTCTAGTCAAGGCTGTGGTTTTTCCTGTGGTCATGTATGGATGTGAGAGTTGGACGGTGAAGAAGGCTGAGCGCCAAAGAATTGATGCTTTTGAACTGTGGTGTTGGAGAAGACTCTTGAGAGTCCCTTGGACTGCAAAGAGATCCAACCAGTCCATTCTGAAGGAGATCAATCCTGGGATTTCTTTGGAAGGAATGATGCTAAAGCTGAAACTCCTGTACTTTGGCAACCTCATGTGAAGAGTTGACTCATTGGAAAAGACTCTGATGCTGGGAGGGATTGGGGGCAGGAGGAGAAGGGGACGACCGAGGATGAGATGGCTGGATGGCATCGCGGACTCGATGGAGGTGAGTCTGAGTGAACTCCGAGAGATGGTGATGAACAGGGAGGCCTGGTGTGCTGCAATTCATGGGGTCGTGTAGAGTCAGACATGACTGAGCGACTGAACTGAACTGAACTGAAGCTCATAGAAAGTTAATAATAAAGTTTACCACTTATTGAGCAGTGACTGCTTCACAAATACCAATCCCTTCACCCAGTGATCTCCTTTAACCTTTACATCACTACTGTGGGTAGTGATGGGTACAGAGACTTATTGTGGAAATGGGAAACGCAGATACTAGGTAGACTATTCAAGCTGACACTGGTAATAGAGGTAGAGCTAGAATTAGAATCTGGTTCCTCTGACTCCTGTCTGTGCTCTTAATTACTGTCATACACTTTTCTACATTATGCATTGTGCCAGAAACTATATAGATTACAGTACCTGCGTACATGGCCTTACAGTCTAACCAGAGCAGCCCAACATACCAAGAACTGGTGAAATATACGCAGTTATTGCCATGCAAGAAATAAAGGTTTTTGTGTTTTTGTGCTAAGTCGCTTCAGTTGTGTCCATTGCTTTGCAACCTTATAGACTGTAGCCTGCTAGGCTCCCCATCCATGGGATTTTCCAGGGAAGAATACTGGAGTGGGTTGCCATGCCCTCCTCCAGAGGATCTTCCTGACTTAGGAACTGAATCTACTTTTCTTGTGTCTCTTGCATTGGTAGGCAGCTTCAAGAGGGTAATAAAATAACTTAATATAGTATATTTACTATATAGTATATGTAGAAATAAATTATATTTCACATGCTAAAATGTGAATAAAATGTATGATAATCAAGATGATAATCATATGAAGAAGTAAATAGGGTGAGGTCCCCAGCACAGATTTTGGCCCTCATGGAACTGGGGAGTGTAACCCTCCCAGCATTCAGATGTCCTCACCAACCTGGACGTTCATCAAATCTCTTTGCTCAAGAGCTTAATTTCTAGTCCAAAGCCCCTGCAATCCTCTTATCTCTTGGTCATTCTGGTAACTGACATCATCTTGATGCTACTTAGGGGTCCAGACTCAGTCGTCTTATTAGCATAAATGCCTGTGTTCTCAAAGGATTTTTCTTTTCTTAATTTTTACTTTATTGTATGTAGAATTTGAAAAAGGATAGATATATGTATATGTATAACTGAATCACTTTGTTGCACACCTGAAACTAATACCAACACTGTTAAGCAACTATATTTCAATATAAAATAAAATAAAGGTTTTGAATCAAAAGAGTTATCAGTGTGGGCTTAGGCTTAGGGTGACCACACATCCCAGTGTGCCTAGTATAGCCCCAGTCTACACTGACTGGCCCAGTAGAAGTTAGATGAAAGGAGAGACAACATCTAGGTATTTAAAAAACAGAAAAAGAAAAAAAATATATAGAGGCAAAGATTTGTGGGGTTTTTATGCTTGTTACATGTTTGCTGAATGAGTGTGTAGTGGCACATATTTATGTCAAAACAGGGTGAAAAGATGAGTGAGAGAAACAGAGAAGGCATGATCTGACAGAGATTAGGAGAAGACAAAATGTCACTACAGGATTGTATGGTTCAAAACACTATATTTGGATTTTAGAAAAATTAGTTTGAAAATAATATACAGGATAGATTGATGCAGAGACACTGGAAGCAGAAAAAGCAGGAAAAAGAATATTGAAATAATCAAGGTGTGTGGCAAATAAGAAAAGGACCAGGGTGGTGGAAAGAACCTGTCAAAGTCAGAGAAACGTTCAGGGGAAGAACTGGCAGAATTTCAGTTGACAGACAAGTAACTAAGACATGCATTGCTGTTTATGATGACATTGGTCCCAACTCTTAGACACTGTCTTCATGAGCAGTAAGAGAACAATGCAGGATTGCTTAGGGTACTCATGACACTTTGGGACTAAGAGGAAGCAAATTAAAAGAATGGTACCTGCTACCCGTCTGTAAGTTTTATATTCATTTTCAAAAATAAGTGATGGGAGAAGTGTGTCATATAGCACACAAGTATATGCAAACTGAACCATTGTCACATGCAATTTGAATTCAGCAAAACAGTATCAAGTCACAGGAAAGGAACTGTGCTAACTCAAATTTTGTTGGTTTTGTTTTGTGTAATTTGTGTATTGACTTTGGCTTTAGAGTTGTATCAGTGCTAAAGGCATGGGGAGTTCATACCTGGTTTTATGTCTGGGTATATGTAAGTAACACTATACTAAAATGGCAACCAACTCCAGTGTTCTTAATTCAGAAAGGAATTATGTAATAATTCTTTCCTCTAAAGAGGTCAGCACATGACTCAATTTTGAGACACAATATGTAATATATATAAGACTGTTATTTATATCACTGCCTTTGACAAGAGAGTAGTTATCAGAGATGTTCAACTGAACAGTCTAAGTGGACTGATGAACGGGAGTCAAATGACAATGGGCTAGGAAGCAAATATGGGATTAAAAAGTAGCAGCAGCAGTTGGGATCACAATAAGTGTATATTGTATATAACAAATTCTGAAGGAAAACCATAAACTAAAGGAATGTAAGCAGTGAAACCAACCATATAAGCTATGATTGATACTCAAGACTTAGTACAATGCTGTACTTGGCTAAAATATGAGTTTTGTGGTTATGTGGTGAACATTAAATATATTTCTTTCCAGAAAGGTGAATATATCAATAGGCAGGAATTTTATGGCCAAATTAATAATGACAATTTGTAAGATTCATTAAAAGGCAAAGGCTTAACAAATATGGAAGACAATCCAGGTGCCGTATGTAATTACCTCAAACCACAAATCAGTTAACAAGAGGTCCATGGATCATACCCATGTGCCATTGATTTAGGAGCTGACTTTATGACTCATAGTCAAGTTGTTGAGCTCTAGAACCACACAGCTAAAATACTGACATTCATTCTTTTACTTTCTTCCAATATATAAATGCAAATAATTCACTGAAAGCCAGTTTCAAAGAAATTGGTTAGCAGATTATGAAGACCTGACTTCTGAATAAATAAAATTCCCAAATTAATCTAGGTATGATCTAAGATTTTCATACAGAAACATGGAACTAACATTTACTAGGAGGCTTATCCTTTGGTTTTACAGAATTATATGCTAATGTGTTCCATTTTGGAGAAAGCAATGGCACCCCATGCCAGTACTCTTGCCTGGAAAATCCCATGGATGGAGGAGCCTAGTAGGCTGCAGTCCATGGGGTCGCTAAGAGTCAGACACGACTGAGTGACTTCACTTTCACGCATTGGAGAAGGAAATGGCAACCCACTCCAGTGTTCTTGCCTGGAGAATCCCAGGGACAGCAGAGCCTGGTGGGCTGCCGTCTATGGGGTCGCACAGAGTCAGACATGACTGAAGCGACTTAGCAGCAGCAGCAGAGCAATATTCCATTTTAGTAAAACAGGAATTAGCTCTCATTACCTTAAAATACTTCCCCTAGAGGAAGATTAATAAAAAGTAAACAGCTAATTGGAAACCAGAGTACAGACTATTAGCCTATCAATTCTTATTTCTACAAATTATTAGGTTTTCTAAGACGTTCCCAGTAGATAGCACAGTACATATTATATAATGATAGCTAATAATATGTTGAAGTAAGAATTGCTGCACTCAATATGCCAGCAATTTGGAAAACTCAGCAGTGGCCACAGGACTAGAAAAGGTCAGTTTTCATCCCAATTCCAAAGAAAGGCAATGCCAAAGAATGCTCAAACTACCTCACAACTGCACTTATCTTGCACGCTACTAAAGTAATGCTCAAAATTCTCCAAGCCAGGCTTCAGCAATACGTGACCGTGAACTTCCAGATGTTCAAGCTGGTTTTAGAAAAGGCAGAGGAACCAGAGATCAAATTGCCAACATCGGCTGGATGATGGAAATAGCAAGAGAGTTCCAGAAAAACATCTATTTTTGCTTTCTTGACTATGCCAAAGCCTTTGACTGTGTGGATCACAATAAACTGTGGAAAATTCTTCAAGAGATGAGAATACCAGACTACCTGACCTGCCTCTTGAGAAAGCTGTATGCAGGTCAGGAAGCAACAGTTAGAATCGGACATGGAACAACAGACTGGTTCCAAATAGGAAGAGGAGTACATCAAGGCTGTATACTGTCACCCTGCTTATTTAACTTATATGCAGAGTACATCATGAGAAATGCTGGGCTGGAAGAAGCACAAGCTGGAATCAAGATTGCTCAGAGAAATATCAAGAACCTCAGATATGCAGATGACACCATCCTTATGGCAGAAAGTGAAGAGGAACTAAAGAGCCTCTTGATGAAAGTGAAAGAGGAGAGTGAAATAGTTGGCTTAAAGCTCAACATTCAGAAAACGAAGATCACGGTATCTGGCTCCATCACTTCATGGGAAATAGATGGGGAAACAGTGGAAACAGTGTCAGATTTTATTTTGGGGGCTCCAAAATCACTGCAGATGGTGATTGAAGCCATGAAATTAATAAACGCTTACTCCTTGGAAGAAAAGTTATGACCAACCTAGATAGCATATTCAAAAGCAGAGACATTGCTTTGCCAACAGAGGTCCGTCTAGTCAAGGCTATGGTTTTTCCAGTGGTCATGTATGGATGTGAGAGTTGGACTGTGAAGAAAGCTGAGCGCCAAAGGTTTGATGTTTTTCAACTGTGGTGCTGGAAAAGACTCTTGAGAGTCCCTTGGACTGAAGGAGATCCAACCTGGTCTCCTAAAGGAGACCAGCCCTGGGTGTTCATTGGAAGGACTGATGTTGAGGCTGAAATTCCAATACTTTGGCCACCTCATGCAAAGAGTTGACTCATTGGAAAAGACCCTGATGCTGGGAGGGATTGAGGGCAGGAGGCGAAAGGGACGACAGAGGTTGAGAAGGCTGGATGGCATCACCAACTCGATGCACATGAATTTGGGTGAACTCCAGGAGTTGGTGATGGACAGGGAGCCCTGGCATGCTGCGATTCATGGGGTGGCAAAGAGTCAGACACGACTGAGCGACTGAACTGAACTGAGAGACTGAACTGAACTGAACACATATTATGGGCTTCCCAGGTGGTGCAGTGGTAAAGAACCTGCCCGCCAATGTAGAAGCTGCAGGAGACACAGGTTCAATCCCGCAGTCAGGAAATCCCCTGGAGGAGGCAATGGTAATCCACTCCATTATTCTTGCCTGGAAAATTGCATGGACAGAGGAGCCTGGCGGGCTACAGTCCATGGGGTCTCAAAGAGTCAGACATGACTGAACACATGTGCTCTTTTATTCACTTTACTGTTAATATTATACTTTTTCATTATGTCCTATAATACATATACATTGTGATATTCTGAGATATAACAAGCTTTTTTCTCCTTTGAACACTTTTTAACATCACAAAAGTAACTGGTGTTCAGAGGAACAAAAATTAGGAAATGATGCCTTAACAAAAGTTCAGAATAAAGTTTAAAGCTATAGACTAAACAGAAAACTAAATCATTTACTCAAGTAAATATCTGCACACCAAGGTCATGATGGCTCACATGTTAAGTAGAAAATCAATTCAATCATTTAATAATTCTGACAAAATGTCTTATTCATCAATACATGTATTTAGAGTAGCTGCCATTTTATTTTCATTTTTAACTAAGATAAATGTCTCAATTTTCTTTTTATTTAGTAATAAAAGATGAAATCCAGGGCTGTCTTATAAACATTTGTAGATTCAGAACTCATCACTGCAAGAAAGCAATGTGGACATTTTATTATTATAAGTCAAGATAAGACCACTTCTCTCATCTCTTCATTTTCTTTGGTAGCTTTATTTTGAACAAAGCATGAAATAATACACTATTCTGAAATAATATGTTGTTCTGATTTTCTTGGAATTAACACCGAGTCTTTCTTGATTAAGAATAAACTATTTTATCACATTTCCATCATATTTAAAGTCTTTTTCTAGTATTTTACAAAATACCCTCATAACAATTTTGTTATTCTTTAGATATATTTCTTAAAAACATGCTTGTTTTTACTGGACTGAATAAAGCATTGTATACATCAATTATATAATATTGGGTTGGCCAAAAACTTGTTCATTTCTGTAATATGGAAAAACCCAAATGGACTTCCTAGCCAACCCAATAAATATAAAACATTTCCAAGAGTCAAGACATGCACAAATAATTTATTTGCCCTTGGTTTTCTAAAAACTCTAATCATTTTAGAACTTCTTAGTAAAAATAGGAACTCTCTTGGGGTTATTTAGACATAGTTATTTGAAGGAAAGTTTCCTCTCAAGGAAGAGGATTAAAAATAAGGCCAGGGTACTATGACAAATATGACCCACGTGGTACATAGGAAAGAGACGTAGATGAAGCACAGGGGAAACAGTCCTGGGCTTAGTGCTCTGACTAGTGGCATGTACTTGAACCTAAATAGATGTGTGTGTGTGTGTGTACTCAGTCACTCAGTCATGCCCGCCTCTCTGACCCTGTGAGCTATGGCCCACCAGGCTCCTCTGCTCATGGAATTTTTCCAGGCAAGAATACTGGAGCAGGTTGCCATTTCGAACTCCGGGGGATCTTCCTGAGCCAGGGATCGAACGCACATCTCTTGCATCTCCCGCACTAACAAGCGGATTCTTTCCCACTGCACCATACTCAAGAGAATTGGCCTTGATGCTCTCTAAGCCTAAAGTCTATGTTCCCTTAGGATTTCCATCTATAGAATTCTGGCTCTACATTTCCAACTCCTCACCCTCTATCATGTACCAGACATTGTATAAGATGAATAAATATGTACCTGCTTTCAGGGCTCAGAGAGGGAGAAAAGATATCCAAATTATACAAATACCTACATCTCATGATGAATGTCTGTACAGTCAAGCACTGAAAAAGGAAGCAGGAAGCATTACAGTGTTCAGGGCAGATGTTATAAATACATGACCGTTTCTTAGGCAAATTAAAGGGAAGAATACAGCAGACACAGACAGTGGCCAAACGACAGTGGCGTCAAGGACCCAGGGTTTAGGAGGAAAAGAGTTGTAGACAAGGAAAAGGCCAGGAAATGAGCGATAATGTGCAGGCTGCTTACATGTTCTTACGCACACAGGGTACTGATCAGATGCGTGTCTCAACATAAATATGAGCCAGTACACCAAGGATGGGCTTCCAGAAGACACTCTGGGGAGGGAGTCTGGGGAGAAATGGGACTGCCTGATCCGACGCAGATACTAATTAGATGCCAACCTTCTGTGTTGCTAACAGAAAGGAAATATGCATGTTTCTAGTCACTGGTGATAGTGGGGCCACTGGTATCTTATTAAGAAGCATGAGAGACTCTGACTCATATTCTTGGCCCCAGTGTTGGGTCACCACATTTTCACATAAAGAAAAGTTAAAATTGTACCTGTATTCGTGTGCCTGCTTCTCAAAAACTACTTTAGATTATGTTTGAATGCTTAACTCGGAATTTACCTGCATCTTCCAATCTCCAAGAAACTATGGAGAGAAGATAACTGACACGTAGAAAATTGTGGGAGGATGGTGACTTACTAATTACCAAGCTCTCTACCAGACAGTAAAAATGATGCAATAAGAACCCTGATTCAGATCTTTCTAGTGTCGATTTTTATATGTTGACATAAACTCCAGCAACCTCATCCATTGGAGGCTTAACTTATTCCTACTTGAATTCTGGCCTATTAAACATCTAAATCGGCACAGTCATTCATCCATGTCCACAAAATGTAATTTAGTACTTTAGTAATAAAATATCGAGTGATGCCTATGACAGTCAAAGGAATGAATCTGTCTTCCTAAAAGCCTAAATGGTTTTAGGGAACTATTTGGACACTGGGGTGATCCGTGCTTTTTTAAAGAAATATTTTATGATTCTAATCAACCTATCACTAAATGTACTTAGTGATATATTATACATGACCAACCCTTGCCATCATGTCTTTTCTTTGGATAACACTGCTGACTATTGATGCATTAATTGAGAAATTTCTGATGGGGATGCAGTTCTATAGGTCATTTTAAAAATCCTCAGATCACGCTATAATGCTGTCCTTGTCATCCTGTTATATAGAAATTAAAATACAACAAAACCTGACTGGCTGCCCTGTGCTCAGCAATAATCTGTAGAGCCATAACAACTCTGTTTTTCATCTGTATCTACGGAACTGAATGCTTTCTGAATAGTATATGGAAACACTGCTACTGTATCTGAATACTTTGATATGCACATATGAGATAATCACTGCTGCAAGTTCAAGTTCATTACAGCCTCATTTCAAGTTCCAGCTGGGAATTAAACTAAAATTGAGACTGAAATGGGTTTTGTTATCCCTACTGAGCTACTTAGAGGAAGATAGCTCATAATGATAGAGCGAGTGATTGCCTCTTGGGTCTGAAAACACATAGAATTTGAGATGGTTCACTACATACACACACACAATAATCTAAAAATCAGATCATTCCACCAATAGTCCATAGAGTCCCCTTTTTTCTTTTATTGAGAACTAACTTAATTGTGAGTGTCTGCTTGCCCAGATTAAGGATTTGCAACATTGATTTTAATATTTTTCCAATCTATTACTAAAACTACTGCTGTGATTATAGGAGGCTACATAGTCACAAAAGATTCCTAAATCATGTTTAAATATATTCACAGACATATAATGACATTGTTGAGCATTAAGTGTTTAGGAAATGGAGATAGTATATATGTGATAATCTTTATTACACACTATTTATAAAAGAGGAATGGATGAAGGTCTTTATATCAGTTATCTTATTCAGAATGATCTGTTCTACTGAATTTGTATGGATGCTTCACAATCATCTAATTTTAACTATAATCGTTAGCTAAAGATTACTTATTAAGCATTTTGTGGTATGCACCACCAGGTACCTAGGTGTGTATGTATAAGATCCTATTGACTAGCTTGAACCTTTTAGATTCTTTATTAGCCTCAAAATTTCAACGAATATTTCTTGTGGACTCACTCGTGTGGCATCTGTAATTCCAAAGTCACAGGAACCATGGAGCTAACTATTATCTATCCATTTTCAATAGCACAGTGCAGTAAAGTTGGATTGATGGTTAAATAAACCACTATCAATACTGACAATCATTGATTTCTAAGAGGTATCTAAAAAAAGATTGAAACATTGCTTTTTTTTTTTTTTTGCCACTTTTAGTGATACAGATGACTCTAAGGTACGAACAGACTCTGGAGTTTTCATATGGAAGAGGCCAGGGCAAATACAACCATCAATCCCAAATTCATAAACTAAAATAGGTCTTTGTCAAATAGCAAAGTCATTTTCTCTCTTTTCTCTGATGCTCATGTATTCTTTAAGGTTGATAATGTAATGCCTATTAAATTCTTGATACAAGCCAACAGCAGAAAGGAGATATTTAATCTAACTACTTGTGGCCCATTCACAAACAGTTTTAAAATAAACATTATTCTATCACAAGGCTGTTATTTTTCAGATGGTTTAAAAATTTTTTTTTCTCAGAGCATTTTTGAGGAAGCTATTTTAGGTCTAATTTGCTCTCTATTCCAACAGCATACGATAGTATAAGAGGCTAGCTCTCCAGTTCAATATTATGTTTAAAGCACTAAAGAATTAATATACTACTCTCCCCTGACAATTATGAATCAGATACTCAAGAACAAGAAGGGTTTGAGATTTAAAGAAACTGAATAAAAAAATTAAAGTAAAATTCTATGTTGCGGCAGTAATATTTTTTTTTTTAATTTTAATCTAGTTTTACAACAAATGGGGAGGGTTCTTACACAAAAATTCATTCATGATTATCTGTTGCAAGGTGTCTGGCCCTAACAAACTTCTCTTCATTCTTGGAATAAAGGATGTAGGTGAATTTGGGTTGAATAGTTATGATGTTTACAACAACTGAGAGGAGGTCAACTCAAATTGAAACTAATGGGAGATGTCAGGTTTGGTTTGCATCACAGATTTCTCTCCCAAATGTACTTACTGTCTCGGTTGCCTCATCAGGCTAATGATGCCAATTATAAAGGGGGAAGGTGTAGACAGATTAAAAATCATGGAGAAAACCAATGTATTTGGAGAGGGATAAGGGCTCCTGGATCTGGATACCTATAAAAGTCATATTTCTAGCCTTTTTTTAAGGTCATTACCTTTTCAGAAATCATAACTTGAAAAGTAATCTACCTTTAATATTTATTGTCAATATGTAGCAATAATACCAGGGTCACTTTCTCTCTGAAGCACCAACAGTGTTCCATGCTCCCCCTACCACCTCTGTGGGAATCAGCTGCTCTCTTATCTTTGTTTCCAAAGCAGTTTACACATAATATCATAAAAACCTAATCCACCGTTTTTATTTGCTTGTCTTTCTCTCTCAGAAGGCTATGAAGACTTTTGAGGACAAAGGAAATCGGGTTGGCCAAAAATGTTCATTCTGATGTTTTGGCTGACTTATGGAAAAATACAAATGAACTTTTGGCCAATCCAATATCTATCTATCTATCTATCTATCTATCTATCTATCTATCTATCTTTAATGTGAAGCACAATGTTCAGCAAATAATATGCACACAAAACCTTCTTTCTTCTATAAGAGAGAACTCTGAACCACCCATTTCTTATGGCTAATGGCTTCTACCATAGTGGCATAACAACCCAGAATAAAATGAAATACTTTTGTAGGAAGAATTAACAGGGTTCTGGTCAACAAAGAATAGCATATATAGGCCCTGTGTTGCAGAAAGAAACAGCAGGAAGAAGTAGGTCATCACCAGGCTGGAAGTTTACCCTTTGTGATAGTAAGTAGACCTTGAGGGAGACTTGGCTCAGGCCCAACAATGGCACAAAATTGAGCTCACTCAGGAGTCTGACTATCCACTTCACTACCTGCCTGGCACTTTGAGGCTTTTATGAGAAAAAGTAACTATACAGGGCCCATGTAACTTCAGCTCCTCTCCAACACCCTGTTCTTTTTGACATCATTACCCTGCTTGTTCAGTGGGGAACTAAAGTGAACTTGAACCAAATCCAAATTGCATATGTCACCACCTTGCAAGCTTGGTTAAAAGTTTGTGGCCTGGTTAGGCCAACAGTCAACCACAAATTGGTTTCTGAGTCATTACATGCTATTACACATGAGTAAGTTTTGGTTTTACACCTTGTGTGATTTTTCAATGCTGGTATTTCACTGTATCCAAAAGACTGCTTCCATGAATATCTCTTTCAAATATTCATTTTCTTATTTATATAAAATTTTAAAGTCCTTAAATTACCTATTAATTAGATATCATTTTTTAGAAATATATTCCATTATAAATCTCAGCCTCATTTCTTAAAGCATAGAAAATATACAATATGGCCACCATACTTATTTGGGCCATTATACTTATCTCAGAGGTAAAGTTGACAAGAATAATATATATATATATATATATATATATATTTTAAATTTCACTGCAAAATATTATCCCAGTAGAGCTCAAGAGAAAGCTTGCTAGAGAGCAGTATATATGAAAAAGGACTACATGTTTCAATTTATTACACAGTGAGAAAAAATTGTTTTATAAAGGTCATGAAATTTATGGATCCAAGAACAAAGAGGTAAATACAGATTGGGAGAGACATCCCAGGCTCTTAGAAGCATGCACTTGGAGTCAGATGGCCTCACACTGCTTCCTCAGGTGGGAGCCACTGAGCAAGTCATTCAGCCCCTCGGGGGAGGTTTTCTCATTTTAAAACTTAATCCTTAGGCTATAAAATAAAGTTTTGGGAAGTTCATATTTGTGAAGTGCTTAGAAAAGTGCCTAGTAGATTGTCAGCATTATATAAAGAAAGGAAGAAAGAGAGGGATAAAGGGAAGAAAATGTAGACCTTTGTTCTATTTTATTCTGTGTTTTCCATATTACATTTAGAACATGGTGTTGAGTTCTGCTTGTAATCATTTACATAGGGCATTATGTGGAATCTCGGGAGATGGCACAGATGCACCTGCTTGCAGGGCATGAGCAGACATGCAGCTGTAGAGAACTGCAGAGAATGGACATGTGGGCACGGCAGGAGTCGGGGGAGAGAGGGAGGATGAAATGGGACATCAGGATTGCCATATACACACTATTGTGTATAAAACAGACGGACAGTGGCGAGCTGCTTTACAGCACAGAGAGTTCAGCTCAGTGCTCTGTAGAGACCTAGAGTGGTGGGATGGGGGTGAGGGTGGAAGGAAGGCTCCAGAGGGAAGAGATATATGTATACATATAGCTGATTCATTTAATTGCACAGCAGAAACTAACGCAACATTGCAAAGCAATTATATGCCAATAAAAAGAAGAATGCATTGAGAGATAGTGGCAATATAGTTGAGAAAGGGCAGAAGGAGTAACATCTAGTTTTACATCTTAAGGGGATTCAAACAAGTGGAACACAGCAACAATCCTCAAATACTTGCAGGCTGACAAAAGACAGGAAATACTGACTCTATGTTGATCTAGGCAGATGAGTGGATTAATGACCAGGAATTCTAGGGTGACAGATTTCAGCTAAATATGAAGGCAAATTTTATAAAACGTATAGCTGTCCAATTATGGCATGGGTTGATACACAAAGGACCTCCCCACTATTGGACATGTACGAGTAAAGGTTAGCTGACGATCTGTCAGGGATGTTGTATAAAGAATTCCTGCCTTGGCAGGGTCACTAGGTAATCGCTAAGGTCCTTTCCAAATACTCAGCCTTAAAATACCATTGTATGAAAAGTTACAAGTGCACAGAAATGGAAGTGGTTTGAAAACTGACTTTTAGGAGAAAAATAATCAAGGTTTGAAAAACATTTTATTCTGTACCAAAAGCTTGCAGTCCTTCACCAACCCATGTAAATATTTAGGGGAAGTTGATGTGTCAAGATATGATTATCTTTTGTTTCTCAGTTTGTCTCATTTTGAGACATAACATGATGGAGGTTTTTTGTTTTTTGTTTTTGTTTTTTTACTTAATATTAAATTTAGTAATTGAAACTCTAGTGTAAGAATGGGTACATCTCTCACAAGTCATAGTGACTGGGTCATCTGAAGTGAAAGTCGCTCAGTCGTGTCCAGCTCTGCAACTCCACAGACTGTCCATGGAATTCTCCAGGCCAGAATACTGGAGTGGGTAGCCTTTCCCTTCTCCAGGGGATCTTCCCAACCCAGGAATCGAATCCAGGTCTCCCACACTGCAGGCGGATTCTTTACCAGCTGAGCCATAAGGGAAGCCCAGATCATCTCAATCAAGATGTAATTTACAAACAAGATCAAATTAGGTCCAAGCAAAGCAAATATTAACTAATTTATATATGTGTATATAAACACATATATATATTGCTTAATATCTATATATTTGGCCTTGAAAGTCAAAGAATAATATTTTAAAAGTTCATTGCCATTTACTTTTTCATTTCAGTTATTTTATTTTATTTGGATCATAAGTTTTGTAAGGATGACAAACTCATTTTGACCAGAAAAAAAAAAAAAGTGACTTTAGTCTATTCTCTGAAGTGGATTTAGACTGTTTCCTCAAATACAGAGATTTAACCTTGCTCCAGTATACGCTCTTACTGTTGCTCAGAGAAGTATATCTTCTGCAGTCGAATCAGTTCAGCATCAAGAAGGAATGTCTTGTTTCATACCAGCATGTTTGTTCTCACCCACCATCACATTAGATACAAGTACAGAATCTTTCCTAGTGGCTCAGATGCAATGCAGGACACCTGGGTTCAATCTCTGAGTTGGGAAGATCCCCTGGAGAAGGGAATGGCTACCCACTTCAGTGTTCTTACCTGGAGAATTCCATGGACAGAGGCGCCTGGTGGGCTACAGTCCATAGGGTCACAAAGATTAGGATATAAGTGAGCTGGTATCTTTCTTTCTTTCTTATCTACATAAATCACAAAGCTTATTTCCCCCTGCATCTTGCACAAACATAGATCCAGATTTAAGATATTTTTGTTTCATTTTTTCTTGACTGTGATAAAATGAATTCAATCAAAGCTGTCTTTACTAATCGAACTTCAGGAGGAAATTAGCAGAGTTCAGCAACATATTGGCAAAATGTGCTAATACTATTTTAACATTTAGGTGGACAGATGTATATTCAAAGGGAATTACTTTGAAATTTAACTATAACTAAAAAATATACACATAAATTCATTTTTCATTAGTATTACTAAATCAGCATACCCAGATCCTCATCTCTTTTTAAAGTACGGTATATTTCTCATTTTCCTTTCACTCCAGTGTCTGTACTAAGATTGTTAGTGTTTCCTTCTTTTCTTATTCAAGCAATGTGAGCAAAGGTAGCAAAATAAACATACACACATTTATCATAAAACTATATAAAGCAGATTGCAAAAAAAATGGCTTTCTTTTATCTTGCCATAAACAGAAACAAAATAATTTCCATCTTCCATTATAATCTGAAACTATAATCTTAGTAACATAAGATTGTAATTTATAAAAGAACTTCAAAGACTGTATTTTGAATTTATAACTGACTACATGAATATCAAACAGTATTACTTTCTAAAAATAGATTTATTTAACCTCCAAATAAAGTTTCATGATTTAGAATTAATTTCCCATTATCTAGGGTATCTATTATCTGCTCAGGAACCACACAATCTATTAGCAACTTTAAAGTTATCAACATAAACAGTGAAATCAATTATATTTATGTAATCCAACGACAGAGGAAAAAGATTAAACTCAGCAAATGCTTGTTGTAGTCTGGGCTTTCCACACATTTCTCGTGATCAGGCTGAACCCATGGCAAGTCTATATAGCTTCATATGTTGCCTTTCTACTTTATGACCATGTAATATTTGATCACATGGACCCCATATATATGCTTCTCTGGTGGTTCAGATGGTAAACAATCTGCCTGCAGAGACTGAACCTGGGTTCAATCTCTGGGTCAGGAAAATCCCTGGAGAAAGAACTGGCAACCCACTCCAGTATTCTTGCCTGGAGAATTTCATGGACAGAAAAGCCTGGTGGGCTACAGTCCGGGGGATTGTAAAGAGTCAGACACAACTGAGTGATTCACACACACACACACATACACACCCTACATATATTCATGAGAGTTTTTCTTTTTATAGGAAAAATGGTTTTCCCTTTTTTAAAATAAGGACTGGAGAGCAGAAGGAAGAAATTTTCAATAAATGTATCTATTTCAAGAGCAGCTGCTATAAAATCAATTCATTCTTGTAAAGGGAAGACATTTCCCCCATCTTTTTCTAGCAAAAATAATATCTCTTGACAGCGCTAAGATGCCTTTTTCTCACTTTTGTTCTAGTCTTTCCAAGAGAAAAAAATCTTTATCACAAAATCAAATAAAACTGTTATAAAAATTCCCACCTCTGAGTTTATTATAAAATTAAATTGGGGAACGGAAACTGAACAACCGATGAATCTACTATATTTCTATTTTCTAGAGCAACAGAGCAGTCAAAGTGATTTGCAAACTCTGTGGCATCCAAAAATATTATTTTCTCAAATAGTTGAGAGGAGAGACATCATTTTGAAAAGACATAAATTAAGATACTTCTGTGTAAGAGACTAGTTTTTCCTTTTTTTTTTTTTTTTGCAGTTAAAAAAACCCCCCTCTAGATCAATATTATTCAACTTGATTTGATGAGTGCTAAGAGCAGATCTAGGAAAAGTCTTGAGTCCAGCAGATAAGGAATGCTTTATGTGATTTTATTCTTAAGTATTTACATCCCATCTTGCTTTAAGAAGAATTTAAGGTAATCTAAATGGATACATAAAATGTAGTAAGTTACCAAGAATGGGTTGTGAAAAAGAGCTATACAGGGCAAGAGTTGTGTCATAAAACTGAACCAGAAATGAAGCCACTATATTAAAAATAGAAAGCTTATAAAAGAATGCTATACATTTGAAGTGCCCAGAACACTTACATTACTCAAGTTGAAAATATCATAAGTCAAAACTGCATTTAATGCATCTAACCTACAGATCGTTATAGCTTACCCCAGACTACCTTCAGCAACTCAGAACACCTATATTAACCTACAGTGGCATAAAAATCATCTAACACAAAGCTTATTTTATGATATAGGCTTGACTATCTCATGTAAGTTATTAAATATTGTACTAAAAGTGAAACAAAGAGTGGTTTTACTTAACATGACATCCTGTTCTCTACTCTGCTGGCTTGATGGTTAGATTTTAGATGATTCAGGGCAGTGAAATTCACAAAACAATTTTGTGATACTTGAAAAGATCACATGCAAATTGTTACTACCAATCAGCTACCAATTTTGTAAACGATATGTTTTATAAATTACACCCTTGATCCCTATAAAGATGTCATTCACAAGCCCATAAATTCTGATGGGCTCAATGAATGGAAGAGAATGTGGTGTAATTGTGCATATTATATTTTTGCCCACAGGACTTGAGATCATTATCCTCAGATACAAATGTATTACACAGGGCATTTGAACTTGGTCATCTGTGATCTTCTGATCAGGAGAAAAGTTTGCAATATTTTGACTTCTTTTTTTCATAAACTCTATTGCTTCCAGGTCCAATTTTCATTAGATAGCCTGTGAAGACATTCAGTTTGTTACCCTGGGCTAGTGACTGGGGCTCTACAACCAAAATTCAGGTTAGAAGGAGAGTTGAAACGCTTTTAATGAAAGTGTTTTCTTGAGTCTAGTAAGCACTTCGACAAAGTCAGGAATTTTCATGCAGTACACTGACAATACATTGATTTTAATAGCTTCAAATTTATTCTCATGTGCTTTAGGGCAAACATAATAAGTGCATGAATCATGGACATCCTTGCCCTGGTCAAGACTACAATAAATGTCTATTCAGGTGACAGTTGTAGTAAAATCATTAGGTAGTTAAGTGAATAACTGAGATTTGGGTAGCATTATTGCATGGGAATGGAATGCCATAACAAACTTGGAAAAGACTCATTAGAAGACCCTGATGCTTGAGGGATGAAAGACAAGGCAGGAAGAGAAAGAGATAACAGAGCTGCAGCTCACGGAGTCACAGGGATGGATACAGCTTAGCAACTGAACAACAGCAGCAATAAACTTGTAAACTTTAAAGCAAATAGGATTTGAGATAGAACTAAAATATTTGTTTCATGTCCATACATATTTTTATTTTCTCTTTGAACACAGCATTCAGGTTCAACAATATGAGGCTACACCACTAGCTTCCTTGAATCTTGTGTTTCAGCTTCCTGGGAGCATAGATGAACTTGCTGGATTTCAGCACAGCCATGGTCCACACATCATTCAGGCCTGCACTGCCTGTATCTCTAGCTTCTTTAATGAGAACAAGCCATTGCTAGGACTAGTTTCGGCTACACTTCATTTTCCAAGAGCAAAAGCATCAATCATCTCTGTAATCGCCAATAAGTTTTTGTTGTGTCTCAGCTGGAAGTTTCCTTCCTTTGTCTAAAAGGGAGCTCTAAAAGTCTCAGATTACCTCACAGGCTCCTGTCGAAACACTGTGCATTTCACTTTCTAAACCCAAGAGATTTTTCTGTCCTATTTCACTGTGCTTTCATTTTTAAAGAAAATAAACAACCAAATAAAAATGATCTTAAAAAAAAAAAAAACCTACCACTTCTGAAACCCCTCTTTTCTAGAACTTGATTTAAATGCATTAAATCAGTGCTTTATAAATGCTGGGACCTTTTGGAAAGTCCCAATTATATGCAAACCCCACTCTATGAAACAATAATGATCAGCTATCAAGAGTGAAAACCAGGATGGACAGGAACTATTTAGAAAGATGTTTAATATAATATATTATTGGGAAAATACTAATTAAGCCAAGATATCATTTTTTACCCATTGGATTGGTAAATTAAAAAAATCAAAATCAAAACTCATAGTACAAATATGGGGTCATGTACAAAAAGATCTTCACAACCAAGATAATCACAATGGTGTGATCACTCACCCTAGAGTCAGACATCCTGGAATGTGAAGTCAAGTAGACCTTAGGAAGTATCACTATGAACAAAGCTAGTGGAGGTGATGGAATTCCAGTTGAGCTGTTTCAAATCCTGAAAGATGATGCTGTGAAAGTGCTGCACTCAATCTGCCAGCAATTTGGAAAACTCAGCAGTGGCCACAGGACTGGAAAAGGTCAGTTTTCATTCCAATCACAAAGAAAGGCAATGCCAAAGAATGTTCAAACTACCTCACAATTGCACTCATCTCACATGCTAGTAAAGTAATGCTCAAAATTCTCCAAGCTGGGCTTCACAATACGTGAACCATGAACTTCCAGATGTTCAAGCTGGTTTTAGAAAAGGCAGAGGAACCAGAGATCAAATTGCCAACATCCACGGATGATGAAAGTTAAAGAGGAGAGTGAAAAAGTTGGCTTAAAGCTCAACATTCAGAAAATGAAGAACATGGCATTTGGTTCCATCACTCCATGGGAAATAGATGGAGAAACAGGGAAACAGTGTCAGACTTTATTTTGGGGGGGCTCCAAAATCACTGCAGATGGTGACTGCAGCCATGAAATTAAAAGACACTTACTCCTAGGAAGAAAAGTTATGACCAACCTAGATAGCATATCTAAAAGCAGAGACATTACTTTCCCAACAAAGGTCCATCTAGTCAAGGCTATGGTTTTTCCAGTAGTCATGTATGGATGTGAGAGTTGGGCTGTGAAAAAGGCTGAGCGCCAAAGAATTGATGCTTTTCAACTATGGTGTTGGAGAAGACTCTTGAGAGTTCCTCGGACTGCAAGGAGATCCAATCAGTCCATTCTGAAGGAGATCAACCCTGGGATTTCTTTGGAAGGAATGATGCTAAAGCTGAAACTCCAGTACTTTGGCCACCTCATGAGAAGAGTTGACTCATTGGAAAAGACTCTGATGCTGGGAGGGATTGGGGGCAGGAGGAGAAGGGGACAACAGGATGAGATGGCTGGATGGCATTACCGAATCGATGGATGCGAGTCTGAGTGAACTCTGGGAGTTGGTGATGGACAGGGAGGCCTGGCGTGTTGCAATTCATGGAGTCGCAAAGAGTCGGACACGACTGAGCGACTGAACTGAACTGAACTGGATGATGGAAATAGCAAGAGAGTTCCAGAAAAACATGTATTTCTGCTTTATTGACTATGCCAGAGCCTTTGACTGTGTGGATCACAACAAACCGTGGAAAATTCTGAAAGAGATAGGAATACCAGACCACCTGACCTGCCTCTTGAGAAACCTATATGCAGGTCAGGAAGCAACAGTTAGAACTGGACATGGAACAACAGACTGGTTCCAAATAGGAAAAGGAGTACATCAAGGCTGTATATTGTCACCCTGCTTCTTTAACTTATATGCAGAGTACATTTTGAGAAATGCTGGTCTGGAAGAAGCACAAGCTGAGATCAAGATTGCCAGGAGAAATATCAAGAACCTCAGATATGCAGATGACACCACCCTTATGGCAGAAAGTGAAGAGGAACTAAAAAGCGTCTTGATGAAAGTGAAAGAAGAGAGTGAAAAAGTTGGCTTAAAACTCAAGATTCAGAAAATGAAGATCATGGCATCTGGCTCCATCACTTCATAGGAAATAGATGGGGAAACAGTGCAGACAGTGTCAGACTTTATTTTTGGGGGCTCCAAAATCACTGCAGATGGTGACTGTAGCCATGAAATTAAAAGACGCTTATCCTTGGAAGGAAAGTTATGACCAACCGAGATAGCATATTTAAAAGCAGAGACATTACTTTGCCACCAAAGTCTGTCTAGTCAAGGCTATGGTTTTTCCAGTGGTCATGTATGTATGTGAAAGGTGGACTGTGAAGAAAGCTGAGCGCCAAAGAATTGATGCTTTTGAACTGTGGTGTTGGAGAAGACTCGAGAGTCCCTTGGACTGCATGGAGATCCAACTAGTCCATTCTAAAGATCCGTCCTGGGTGTTCTTTGGAAGGACTGATGCTAAAGCTGAAACTCCAATACTTTGGCCATCTCATGTGAAGAGTTAACTCACTGGAAAAGACTCTGATGCTGGGAGGGATTGGGGAGAGGAGGAGAAGGGAATGACAGAGGATGAGATGGCTGGATGGCATCACTGACTCGATGGACGTGAGTCTGAGTGAACTCTGGGAATTGGTGATGGACAGGGAGGCCTGGCGTGCTGCAGTTCATGGGGTCGCTAAGAGTTGGACATGACTTAGCGACTGAACTGAACTGAACTGAAAAAAATGGAAGCATGTGCACACCTAATAGAATATAAATTAGTGTCGGGCAATAGGGTACCATCTAGCAATATGGAAAATATGAATACCATCCATTCCACTTACAGGTTCATGTACCCTTATGCTTGTATTCATAATTATACATGTGAATATGTCTCTTGCACTATTGCTTATAGTACCAAAATATCAGAAACAACCTAAAATTCAATAGAGGAATAGATGAATTGTGGTCTGTGCACACAAAGGAATACTATACAGCTATGAAAAGGAAAGAGTAGACCTTATATATGAACATAGATCTTAAAACACATGATATCAGCTGAGGAAAATGAGTTGCTGAATCTGACACACACCATGAGAACACTTTTATAAACAAAAACCTCTAATAAATGTGAGGAATTAATAAATAATACTCTTAGCCTTGACCACTTAGATATTCCTAGTCAAGAACTCTGAACTTTTCTTTGCTACTTACTTAAATTGTACTAATCCTCAAAACACAATACAAATTCTACCTTCCTCTGGACCACTCCAACCCATAATGATTCCTTTTCCTCTTTGATCAACTCTAATAATAATAGTTTTAAATATGTGACCTCATCTATCTCATATTCTCATTGTGGTGACTAATAAACGTTCCTCATAGAGAGTGTTTCCTGTCATTCTTAGCGTGCAGCCAGAACTCACTGACTCGTAGTTGTTATTTTAAGTTTCTGTATCCCTTTGTTTAGCCCAGTACTCTGCCATGCTGCTGTTGCTGCTAAGTCGCTTCAGTCGTGTCCGAATCTGTGCGACCCCATAGACGGCAGCCCACCAGGCTCCCCCGTCCCTGGGATTCTCCAGGCAAGAACACTGGAGTGGGTTGCCATTTCCTTCTCCAATGCATGAAAGTGAAAAGTGAAAGTGAAATTGCTCAGTCGTGTCTGACTCTTCACGACCCCATAGACTGCAGCCCACCAGGCTCCTCCCGTCCACGAGCTTTTCCAGGCAAGAGTATGGAGTGGGGTGCCATTGCTTTCTTTGGTACTCTGTCATAGTACTCAATAAATGTTTATATTTGACTGTGACTATGATGGAGACATATTTCTGCTAATAATATTTGCCCAGATCATCTGCTGAGGTGAGGTCCTGGCTCAGTAGTTACTGGATACTCAGTCAAGTTTGTGGGCATTTGGGAGTTGGACGTTCCCAAGTTTCACTGGCTATGCTGAGGCACTGCTCTGTGGGGATCACCCATGAACACTAAACTCCTCTTTTGCACTCAGATGCTCCTAGATTGTCCTGATATTATTAGCTGAACTCTGTCAGTCAAAGTCACTGAAGGAGTTTAAGCCTTTTAAAACAAGTATTAATCCTGGGAGTTTTCTTCTAGGATCGTGAACACTTGGGGAATTCCTCAATTTCAGGAACCTCAGAGGAGGCACTTTTAGAGAAACATAGGCCAAGAAAGGTTACACAGGGTAGCTTAAAAAATGCGGAAGGCGTGAACACTTACTAAGCAGAGCACCTAATATCTGCCAAGCATAGAGAATTCAAATAGTTGATCTCATTTAACATGATGTCTCTGGGAGGGAGAGAGATAAGTTATCCCTGGTTTACAGGTAAGGAAACTGAGGCCTGGAGATTAATTAACTTAAAAGCTGCACAGAAAATAATTTCCAGAATAAGCATTTAATCATAGGCCTTCTTGATTTTAAAAATCCATGTTTGTGGCAGAAGTTAAACTTATTTAAATTAGATTCATTTATATTTCATTTCACTAAATTAAATAAAAAACACATTCCATACACTTATTTATCTAGGTCCTTAGTTAATAATTTGAGGCACTGAGAAAATGACTTATTTGGAAAGGTGTGTCTAAAACTGGTAATGGCTCTGAATGTTAAACTCCATACTCACAGGGTCTCCAGTTACTAGTTACTTGAAAACAAAATTAAATATCAATACAAAACACATTAGGGAAAAGAAAGAAATCTGAAAATTACTACTTCTAGTAGCAGAACAAACTGACACATATAAATATATGAAGAAAATAGCTTAAAATTAGCACATACATTTTGTTTAGGAAATTGAGTTTTTGGTAGCTCATTCTTTGATTTCTCCAGTAAGAGCAATTCTTTATTGGTGGGCCATCTGTGGCTATCTTATTAAGAGATATTTCCTCCAACATGATTTTTACAGATGAGTACTCTCTGCAGCTTCTTTTACCTTAGCAGCGGCTGAAGCAACAACATCCTAAGTGGTGTACGTTTTCACACTATTAGTAGCCAGCCTAAGAAGATGGTGACCTCATCTGGGCTTATTACTGTGATTTGTCACAGATACAGGCTGGAAAAATGCAGCAGACACACCAGTGAAACTCTCAAGGGAAGAGATAACTCTAAGTGATAATGAAGAAACTGTTCCCACTTGTGCCGTTCTACACAAACATGTCCCTTTCCAATAGTCAAGAGATAACTGAAAGCTTCAATTACCCATGTCTGCGATGCTTCTTATTCACTTCAATATTTGAATTAGAGGATAATGTGAAATAATGGAAGCTCTTCTCTGACTAGTACAATCAAAGAAAAGCTAAAAAAGAAAGCCAAAGTGGAAAGAAGACTAAGGAAGGAAGACATGTTTCTATCTAAACACAAATGATCTCCATGACTTGAAAGTGAACCCCACAAGAGAGTAAGTCATGAGAAATAAAACTTGTACTGACATCAGTAGCTTGAGGTCATTTATTTATAAAGCAGAACATTTCATAAGTTATACTCCCTGACACATAAATTTTGTGTTGAGAATATGACATTCAACAGGATGATAAAACTCAATAAGGCTGATGGGCCTTTTAATCTCTCTCTTGTGAATTAAATATTTACTAAAATAGAATGATTAAAGCCCTGTATCTTAAGAGGGATAAATAGGTTCGATGCTGAAATATACCCTGATTAATCCTACTAAAGGGATATCAACTATCTTTAGAGTCATTATAGAATGACAGATTGCAGAGTAATATAGCATAAGGAAAATAAAAGTTATAGACTGACAACTAAACAAAATGGTATCACACTGTTACACTGCATACACACATAATCTTAAAGGAAAATAACAGAACAGGCATTTTCATTTTCATTTACTTTTAAGTGACAATTAAATTTCCCAATACAACTATTTTTAGATAAAATGTGACATTTAATAATCTAGTCAAATTTTGTATTTTTAAATGCAATCCTACTGTCTTTTAATCAAATATAAGTTTGAAAGTGCCTACTAAATATGCATTTTGCAAAAGCATTGGGACAAGAAAGCTCTTAGCACTCAACGGTGACTTCAGTCTCAAAAAACTGAGTGCTGATACTGCATTCATTCTTTATTTGTATTTAAAAATAAAAATGCTTTTGATTATTCAGCCATCATTTTATAAACTTCTGCTATAGATATCAAGGAAGAATTTGGCAATACACATACACTTCAAAGAAAGGATGGATATACCAGGTTTCTAATCATATCACAAAGTCATTAAAGTCAGATACTGAAGGGTAGTTGATTTACGTGAGGCAGACTTTAGTCAAGTGGCTTTCAACCCCAGCTCTATCCCAGAGTCTGTGGTGGGACTCTGAGAGAATCTCTGCTTTGGTTTTACAATAGTTCCTTACAGAGTCATATCTACCCCAACTCCTCATCAGCTTCCTAATATGAAGAGGATTTCGTGCCACTTCAGTCAAACAGACTGTAGATAGTGGCACATGTTGGGAAGCATGAGGCTGATAAGTAGTAATGGATATATAGGAAAAGAGAGAGTCTGAAATTTCTGAAAACAGGACAAAGGCCACAATGACAAGTTGAAATTATCATGGAGTAATCATGGTACAGGCAAACAAAAACTGAGTCACGTGACCACTGAGAATCTAGTGTCAGACAAGTCTCTGCACCACTGGGAACTTGAACTTTCTTTGAGCTATACCAGACCCAAGAACACCACCAAGTGTATTCAGAACAATATCTGCCAGCTACAACCATATGGTCTCAGGGTCTCTCCTTGTAATTGCAGCCATCTGGGACGCCAACCAACCGTCGCTTAACAAGCACACTTACTCTTGCCACACACAGCAGTGTTCAGTTGTGTCCGACTCTTTGCAACCCCATGGACTGTAGCTCGTCAGGCTCCGCTGGCCATGAGAATTTTCAGATACCAATACTAAAGTGGGTTGCCATTTCCTTCTCCAGGGATCTTCCTGACACAAACCTAAATCTCTTTTGTTTTGCCAGTTCCAATTATAATTCATGATAAACAACTCAAGGGACTAACTGTAACCTTGTGGGTTTTTGCCTTTTAAAGCCTCCCCTATTTCGTAGTCCGGTAGGACAGAATTCAGGGCCTCCCAGGTGGCTCAGAAGTAAAGAATCAGCCTGCCGAGCAGGAGATGCAGGTTTAATTTCTTGGTTGGGAAGATCTCATGGAGAAGGAAACAGCAAGCCACTCCAGTATTCTTGCCTGGGAAATCCCATGGACAGAGGAGCCTGGGGTCCATGGGTTCACAAAGAGTCAGACACAACTCAGTGAACAAACACAACAATAAAACACAATACAATTGTTTGTTGAATTTGCGTCTCCTGGGTTGCAGCCCTAAATAAACATCTTTTTATTTCAATCATGTCTGTTTCTAAAATTTTGGTTGACAGATTCAGCCTGTGATGGTAGATTATGGCCTGTTTGTTTTTGAATTTGTATCCAAACCTCTTTAAAACTTTCACTTTCATCTTGTGGAACTTTTGCTTATAAATATGTCACAACTGAGTGATAATTTCCCTTGCTTATTTCCAACTGCCCATGTATGTACAAAACTTCCTAACAGATAGGGCCTGAACATTTTAGAAACCTATGTTATTCATTCACTCATTCATTGAATATTTATTGAGAACCTACCATAACTAGACTTTATTCTAATACTGGAAATATAGAGGTGAACAAGAAAAAAAATCCATACTCTCATAGAGTTTATTCTGGTGAAAGGGTTTCTGAACAAACAGGGAGATGAAGCTTTATTTATTGATAACACTTCTCTCATCCATAAGTAATTTGAAACTTATAGCAATAAGCAGTATAAAAAAGTAAAATTTAACATAGATAGGGGAAAAATAAAACTAGCAAAAAAGCAATGGTATTATAACCATGGTGAACTTTTAAAAATATCCAGAGTAAATAGCCTGAAAGGTGGTTAGAATAATTCAAACATAAAATAAACCAAGACTGATATTAAACAAAATAAACAATTTAAGACCTTTAAAATATAATCAAACTCCATTAACATTGTAGTTTTTTTAAAATCCAGGATTGTGTCCTAGAATATTTATAAAGTTCTTAAAAATTTTGTCTCTGTCTCACTGATACACTGTGCACAGTCCAAATATAAGTAGTTTTTAAATGCCTCTGAAGCAGTTCCAGTGAGCATCTAAAAGTCACCATCTGAAGGGTAGGACTTCCGATCAGGTGGCAGAGTGAAGAGCTCTGCAAATCTTCATCCTCCTCCCAAAGCTATGACACTGAAAAATATTGTCCAAACCAATTGTTTAAGCACCTAATAATCAGCCAAAGTCAAGCAATGAGCGGAAAAGGGTTTCTACTTGGAAAATTGCTGACTGGTTGGCTTAAAGCTCAATATTCAGAAAACGAAGATCATGGCATCTGGTCCCATCAATTCATGGGAAATAGTTGGGGAAACCGTAGAAACAGTGTCAGACTTTATTTTTGGGGGCTCCAAAATCAATGCAGATGGTGAATGCAGCCATGAAATTAAAAGATGCTTACTCCTTGGAAGGAAAGTTATGACCAACCTAGACAGCATATTCAAAAGCAGAGACATTACTTTGCCAACAAAGGTCCATCTAGTTAGGGCTATGGTTATCCCAGTAATCATGTATGGATGTGAGAGTTAGATTGTGAAGAAAGCTGAGCACTGAAGAATTGATGCTTTTGAACTGTGGTGTTGGCGAAGACTCTTGAGAGTCCCTTGGACTGCAAAGAGATCAAACCAGTCCATTCTGAAGGAGATCAGCCCTGGGATTCCTTTGGAAGGAATGATGCTAAAGCTGAAACTCCAGTACTTTGGCCACCTCATGCGAAGAGTTGACTCATTGGAAAAGACTCTGATGCTGGGAGGGATTGGGGGCAGGAGGAGAAGGGGACAACAGAGGATGAGATGGCTGGATGGCATCATGGACTCGATGGACGTGAGTCTGAGTGAACTCTGGGAGTTGGTGATGGACAGGGAGGCCTGGCGTGCTGCGATTCATGGGGTTGCAAAGAGTCGGATATGACTGAGCTACTGAACTGAACTGACTGAAGGGGCTACTCCTACTCCTACTCCCATCTCTCTCCCAGAGTGGGGTAGCCATGGAAACCAACAACTTTGCTGCCCCAGGCTCTGAATGCATTTGAAGAGGAGTGTAAAATCACACACCCCAGCACTGTCAGTAGCACTAATAACCTCGTGCTTGTGCTAAGATCGCTTCAGTCGTGTCCGACTCTGTGACCTCATGTAGCCCGCCAGGCTCCTCTGTCCATGGGATTCTCCAGGCAAGAATACTGGAGTGGGTTGCCATGCGAACAAATGCTTGCAGCAATCCTCACAGCTGGCTTCAGGCTGCACTTCCATTTGGGCCGCTCCCCAGAGCAAATGGACTAGTCATGAATGCAACAGGAAAGGAAACCCTGGACAAAACCCAGAGGGCTTTGATCAATTTCCACACATCTCGGGTTGACTAGTGGGACCTAAAAAGGCCTGATGGGAGGAAAAGGTAGGATGGATACAAGAATTCTTGAAATGGAATATATTTCCAAATTAACACACAGATACATCAACAAAGCCTCTAACTGGCTAGAACTGTTTGAACACAACTTCTGTCTAATCAGTGATTGACACTAAATTACCGAGAGCCAAATGCAACCCCAGGAAATAAGGCTTAGACATAAAAAACCTGAACTACAGTTTCAAAACATAATTGAAAACACAATTTTAAAAAGAGATGGAAAAGTTGCTACACAGTTCTGAAAAATGGAAGGCAACAGAAGGTATTCATATTAATATTTATATTGTTCTTCATTTATTCAGCCACTGTTTATATTTATTTCAGTCTGGACCAGACTTCTCAGGTGGCACCAGCGGTAAAGAGTCCACCTGCCAATACAGGAGACTCAAGAGATGTGAGTTCAGTTCCTGGGTTGGGAAGATCCCCTGGAGAAGGAAATAGCAACTCACTCCAGTATTCTCGCCTGAAGAACTCCACGGACAGCAGAGCCTGGCAGACTACAATCCAGGGGCTGCAAAGTGTCAGACACGACAGAGCGAACACACACACACACACACAGGACCAGACACTGTGCTCAATGCTCAGATATTAATACAATAGTGAACATGATAAGGTTGAAAGCAAAAGTCTGCATTCTAGAACTAGAGTTTTCTCTTCAAATCTCAGAATTTGGTCAGAATACTCTCGTCTGGTACACAGTCTCAAATATCTCAAAGTATATAGTTTTTAAGACACATGCTTTAAATAATATTTTGACTAACAGATGTGAGGCAGTCAAATACAGAACCAAATAATTTGAAGTGACAGCATTTTGCTTTGCTTGGTATAAAGAAAATAACATTAAATATAACTAAGGCAAACAAAGTCTTACTGTACAGCACAGGAAAAAAATATAACTAAGGCATCTGTGTTTCAGTGCCAGCGCTAATACTTTCTGAGTAGTCTTTGCCAAAACACTCTACGGAGTTCTTTATTCTTACGGTGAAGTAGATTTGACTAAATTTCTAAGGTGATGCCTTAATCTCAAATTGTATGATTATCTGTAAGGGCATACAACAATATACATTAACATAAAATATTTATAAGACACCTTTCTAGACTAACTTTAATGAATGCAATCCACTCATAATTAGCTTAGCATTTGTAAGCACATGCACATTTTCAAGGTGGTATTGAAATAGCTTATTTTCTTAAATAGATACAACATTGCATATGTAACCTTATCTACAAGATTTTAATATTAATATATGGCATTAGAGTCAAATCATATGTCATAATATATTCGCAAAAATACACAACACTAATAATTGCCTAGACTTGATTGTCTCAGGAAGACCAAGACCTTTGATATTTATTTTTCTAACAAATACCATACAGTGACTGTTCTTAAGCAGTGTTCTAATCATGTAACACATATCAGTTTATTTAATCCTTGAGACCTTCCTAAGAAGGGCTACTACTATTAGCATATTTGTTTTATATAAGGAGAAGACTGAGGTACCAACTTGCCTCAGGTAGTAAGGCGAGATGAGATTAACTTCCTCTTGGCTGGTAAGTGGCACGTGACCAAACTCCAGGACAGCTGGCTCCCAAGTCCCTTCCTCCCATCTGCTTTGCCTTGTGGCCAGAGCTTATAAAGCTATGGGCTTGTAAGATGGTACCCAAAGAGGGAAAGTATGGGAGTTATTTAAGACAATAATATATCTTATTTCCCTTAAACACACATACACACACACACACACACACACACACAACACACACAGAGACAAGTCCTCACACTCTCACACAGTACTCGCATGTACAAAAACCAAAGGTTAAATTAGTCAGATTGGAAATTTACATATATGTATGTATGTGTGGGCGTGTATATATATATTACCAAAGTAGTGGGGATATGGAATTTAATCCAATATTTTTAAATTTTTGGATTAAATCCAAAAATATTGAATTAAATTCCTAGTGCCTTACTTTAGGTCACAATCCAAAACTGAACCTCCATAAATGTTATGTCATTAGCAAACACACTAACATATAATGTTAGTTCCTCCAGCCTTTATACTTTACCAAAATATTTAGTTTTATATTTCAACATGTATATGACAGATACACCCTTTATGTACCAGTTGGAAAAAATACCTTTCTAATTTAAGGGTCCTCTCTTCCCTCTACCTTAAATAAACAAGTAACAAATTCAACTTGCAAATTACTTTATGTTGGTTGACTCATTCCAGTCCTCTGAGGTCTCTGACCTGGAGTAGTTTGTGCCCTGCCCTCCACACCTGGCATCTTTGTTCCATCCATAGTGATATTTGTACTTCTTAAATGCACAACAGAAGGTTTCATACTCAGATCCTGAATCTTCCCTGTGAGTGCTGAGAGATAATTTTTGAAAAAGTCTTTTCTAACAACCAAACGTGTTTGTATGGCTGAGATGCTCATGTCAGGCCTCAAAGACATCCTCATACACTTATCCAAAAATTATGGTAGAACGCCACTAAACAAAGAAAATGCCAAGAGACATGAAATGGGGTAAGAGAGAGGGCTTCAGAAACCTCTCATTAGCCGGGAAAACATACAGCAAGGAAAGAGCACAGGCGAGCGTTGCCTCACCATGGAGAGACCACAGCAGTTAAAAGAAAAGGGAAGCTAATGACATGCCAGATAAGAAGCAGCCTTTTCAGTGCATCATATGACATTCCTTTTTGCAATCTGGGAGCCTGTCCCATGTTTCCTGTTGTGCTTTTGAGTCAGTCTTTGTAAGAAAGAGATAAGTTCCCTAAAGTTTCTAATTAACGTATGTCCTTGCTGATAGACCCTGGGAAAGAGGCACTTCTTCCTTCCCATTATGGTTTATATTTTAGATTTAATTACTGTAGAAATGAATCAGGAAACATGACTTCAGGCAGAACATTTTAAATGTCGGTGGAGTGATCATACTAATTCTCCATTTTAAAGGATCCATTATCCCATCTTTATGATGAGTGATGTGAAAATAATTTTAGGAAAGAGGTTAAAGATGGGAAGACCCTACAAGCCATGGCAGGATGACCCATTGGATGCTATTTTTGGACAGCTGATTTGTTTGGATAAAGATTTAGTTTTATTTTATGTGTACAATTAAGGACTTGTACATAAAGGAACTGTGCTCTTCAAGTGTTTTACATGAAGGAACCTGAGCCCTTCAACTTGGGTTTAAATGTGTTAATGAAATATATCTACCATTCACATTATCAAAATCTGCTCACATTTTTTACCTAAAATGAATAGAGGGAATACTTAAAATTATTTATCTTTTATGTCATGAGCTCAAAGTCAAGGAAATGCAGTGAAGTTACTAAATGTTTGGTCCTCCAGTAAAACATGTATTAGGAAAAAAAAACCTTAAAATAATCATAAAAGAAAAAATAAGGTCTTACTGTACAGCACTGGAAACTATATTCAATATCCTGTGATAAACCATAATGGAAAAGAATATGAAAATGAATATATATACATATGTATAACTAAATAATTTTTTGCTGTACAGCAGAAATTAACACAATATTGTAAATCAACTACACTTCAATAAAAATTTTTTAAAAAGAAAGAAGTTGAAAACATGTGGGCTACCTTCTCATACAATCCAGTGCTCGGATAAAGAAGTCCTTGTGTAACTGATGCTCATCTCTCAGGATTGAGCACTGTTCAAGCGTCACAGACATCGACGTCCTGTCTTTGGCACTTTTACAACAGGTGAAACGAATGCCATTTAGTTTGCGACAAATCTGTAACAGACATAGAAATGGTTTCTTGTTTATTTGTAGATTACTCTCAAGCATCAGAGTCCTCTGAACACTCCTAGTCTAAACTTACCCAATTTATGCTAATTTTATGAAAGTCAACTATTTCAATATGCCCTGTGGAATGAAAAATAATACCTTTTCATTTCAAAAGCTGATGGAATAGATTTAATTTATTTAGCTCTTTGTACATGAGGTGTGGGGCTGTTGAAGGCATGTAAGATGGTAAATGTTCCTCAGAGGCAGCGATGCTCTGAGAGGGTATCTAAGCTGCAAGGGCTAATGATAATAATCACAGCTCAGAAGTAATGTCTTATTAGTGACAGGGGAAAAAATCTGTATTTCTTGGATAAGCCACTTGATTTGAATCTTAAAGAGCTAATACCTTCTCACATATGTTTGAAATAACCTTTGCTAATCTCTGTGGGATATTATGAGACTTGAAACATCCACAAGGTGGCAAGTGCAGCAGATAAGGAAACCATTCATCAATGCAACTAACAAGAACTAGGATGCCACAAATGGCCACTGTTAACTGCATATCTACTGTGTACCTGGTACAACGCTAATAAATTTCACAGAGATCAGCTTTTCCAATTTAACTGCACATGAACCCTGGAGGAAAGCATATTCATCTTATTTTACAGATGAGAAAATTGAAGTTTAGATAGGTAAGATGACTTACACACAACAGAGCAGAGCCAGGGTACTAATATAACTCTATTTAACAAGGACCAAGTCTTTAACTTCTGCCCTATTCTGCTTCTCTCTGTAATTCTTTTTTTCTTGTTATTCTGATGTAAGCCAGAAGAAGAATCTCTGAGTAGCAATAATTTATGGGCTCATTGCCTTCTAGGTAACAGGTGAATCACTCCATTCTATTCTCTTCCCTGGCCCTGGTAATGCTCTGATATGAGACACCAGTCATCAATGTAGCATCAACAATGTTAATCAACATGCACTTAAGATACATTTAATGTGATGAAATACAGGTCTGCTTTATTGTCTGCCATCAAGGAAGCCTTGACAGCTGCCTACTTTAAAAGAGGGTATAATAAAACAGTTCATCAAGGGTTTTTACCATGATATAAATATGACTCCAACACTTAGCTTAGGATTTACAACACCTTAATAGATCTTAGGTAAATACTTTTTCACCATCTTTAATGTGACTAGAGAAATGTGATAGCATGATTTCAACATACAATCTTTTTTTAATCTAGAAAACTCTAATGCTTTTAAATAAATGGTATTTCAAAATTTTTCATATAAAATAACAAAAGCTTTACTAAATCTATAATAGCAGTATATAGACCTCAATGTTCACTTATGAGAGATGATCTTTAAAAAGAGTTAATATTCTTTTTTTTTAAATTTTCTTTTACTTTATTCTACTTTACAATACTGTATTGGTTTTGCCATACATTGACATGAATCAGCCACAGGTGTACTCGAGCTCCCAATCCTGAAACCCCCTCCCACCTCTCACCCCATGTCATCTCTCTGGATCATCCCCGTGCACCAGCCCCAGGCATCCTGTTAAAATGCACTGTCACAATTATATGCAGCTATCCTATTAAGGATATTTCATGTCAAATTTAAAACAAAGAGGAAGCTTGGGCAATTCCTTCAAAGCAGACTGGTTGGGTCTTCATTTCTGTATTTCACAACTCTTTAGAGCTAAAATGAGCTTAATTTAACATTTAATGTAACATTAGCTTAATTTAGTGTTTGGTATTTTAAGTTCTCATTTTCAGTTTTAAAAATTCATTGAGATAAAATCAAATAGCTTTATATTTTTAATTAGAACATAAAACAGTTAAAAAACAATATTTCTTTGTTTTAAAGAAGAAATAGAGACAAAAATTAAAATTCTGTGGAAGACGTTGAAGAGAATTTCTATATTTCTTGAAGAGTAATAGGTCCCTGGTTTACAAAGAAGATACTGAAACTCATGTATCACTCTACAGACATGCTATTTATAGTTAAGCCAATATTCCTAGAGAATGTCAAATTTGCACACTATGGGTGTTGTATGTTTAATCAAGGCAGGCAAACATCCATTCATTCATTCAGTAGGAAGTTGTGAGTAAGCCATATTTGACTGGTATATACATTTCAAAAACATTTTCAGAAACATGTAGGATTTATGGGGAATGTCTTTATATATTCAAATAAGAAAACTACATGTACTAGAAAAAAACATACACTTGTGGTTCTGTGCATCCTTAATTTAACAATTTACATGACTGACAATATGTATATAATGAAATATGTATATGTTCCTAAGTTGTCAGATAGCCTTGGGAAATAATCACACTCCTTTTGTCCTATCATGTCATTAATAATGTTGCAAAAATAACTTATGACCTGTCTTTGTGAAATTTTTCTGAGAATTAGCAACCATAGCAGTCTTTGAAGATGTAAAGAGCAGACATGGGAGAAAGAACTATTAAAAACAACCTCATGTAATGCAGGATGATGCTAAATGGGACCAGTGTAAATGAGCTGCTCAAAAGCAATCTTTCATACTGTTACCTTTGATGTTCTTCCCTGGGGCTCCAAGAGGGCATGAAGGGAAACCAAAGCAGCTTCCCTCTGCCTTGTTCTTGGTAAATTATTTTATATATATGCATGGTAAATTATCCATTCCTTTTCCCGGAAGAGAGTAAGTAATAATTGAACCGTGTGCAGTAGGGGAAAGCCTTTGTTTTAAGTACTATTGATAGAAAATGAATAGCACACACGAGAAGATCTGTTACACCGAACTCCAAATCACATAAGCAGCCCTGTATGAGCAGAAAGTACAAATATGGCATGCATCAAAAGATCTCCAAAGCGTGTCTTTCCTGATGAAAAGATCCCTTCCTAGTGAAAGGATCTCTGGGCCTGAATGTTTAACAAAATTCATACGTTCATGTGAGCTATGCCTGAATAGTTGCCAGGTAAGAGCTTAAAAAAATAGGCATAGTTTTCTCCCTCGATCTTGTAGAAACCTGGGGTGGGAAAGCAAGTATATCTTTTACCTTGAGGGTGCCATTAAATGAGAAAAGACCATACACAATATAGCTCATTACCCCCAAGAGCCATCCATCGGTAATAAATTCTATGCTGGTATCGAGATGAAAAAGTGCATTTACAAGCTCATTAACAAAACACTATGTCCAGGAGCCCTACCAAGGCTGTGAGTCAGAGATCTGACAATCACATTCTATTGAAACCATACTTCTCTAGGGCATCACTTCAAAACAATATTGAGATGGGCAATTGACACTGCAACTCACAATATCAAGAAAATCACAGACACTTGATTTTAACCTCAAAGTATCAAACACATCCTGAATTTGTAAGAAAAGCTAATGAATAGGATTTTTTCTTGCTGAACACATCTTCTATCTTGTGTTCTAGTCTATTGATAAGCTAGATGCCTAATCTCTTGGATAATGGAGAGTGACATCTGGTAACCCAAAGTGCAGAAGTTGGACCCTACAGAGCAGATACCCAATATGCTTGCTGATTGATCATCATGATGACAAGGAATAATATTTGACAGGAGAGTGCCTACCGTTGCAGCCAGCCACATGATTTCTACATTCTTTCTCTTTTTGGCTTGGATATTTTGATGGAGATTTTCTAGTAGTCCTTTTAAATCATTCTGTTCTTGAAAATGTGAAACGTCTGAAAAACAAGAAAGGAGGGGGAAAAAGGAAATTTGTGTTAGAGTTAAGCTGCCCACAGAGTTTTTTAAAACATATTTGTAAATGCAGTTTCCAAAACAACAAATGCCACTTTGGAGCAGAGAGTATTTGAGGATAATCATACTTCCTTACTTACTCATACTTTACTTAGAAATATGCCTCAGTTTCCCTCATTCCCTATTGTGTATAACTGGTCATATAACTCACCAAGAAGGGAAAAGTTTTAATGATGCGTGCTGCCTCACTTCAATGAAAGCATACAGTGTGGATGAGGTGTGAGACACAACTTTCCATTTTTAATGACCAAGCAGTCTGAATCACGAGATTATATCAAACTGAACATCTCAGAGGTGAAATTTGAAATTCAACCGAAACACATGAAACCAGTTCCTACGTAGCAAGATTCTTCAGCTTAGGTGATACTGACATTTTGGACGGGCTAACACATTGTGGAGAGCGGGCCTATAGTCTGTGTTGTGGGATGTTAAATTGCACTCTGACTTCTATCATTTAGAAGTCATTAGTACCCCTGCATTGTGATAATCAAAAATATCTTCAGACATTGCAAACGTGCCTTGTAAAGTCTATTCTGGTTGAGAACAAGTGCTGTTAAGGAGCAGAGGTATGGATGGAAAGAGGAACAACGCAAGAGGCAATAGTTAATTATGTGCAATAACTGAGGAAGGGAGCAGGAAGTGATCAATTGCTCAGATCTCTACATACTCACACCTAGAGCATGGGTACCTAATGGCATATGGGTCATATTTAAACCTAAGGAAATGTACATTATGACATAGTGTCCCTGAGTCTCAGTGAGATGGAATTCAAGTTTAGAATACAGAGATGGACACAAAAGCCTAAGAAAATGGTTGGCTTAGTACCATCATACTGTACTCTACCATGGAATCCACAAATTAAGGGATGAAGAACTCCTGAGAGCTATAACTGAGGCTAAAAGCAGAAGAAAATACATAAGAACAATATGGATTATACCCAAGCTATCTTGTTACATTGAAGAGACAGATATATTCCTGAATCTGATCACATTAAAAATGACACAAACAAGCTTTAATTATAATGAAGCTTTGCACTTTCCAAAATTGTACTAGATATTTCCTTTTATTAAAATAATATATCTGAGTAGTTCTTGACTTCAGCTCGAGAGAGTAGAGGAAATATTTCCTAATAAAATGTATTTGCAATTTATATCTACCAAGAGTGGAAGTGGTTGGTGAAATGGAACTAAGCATTGAAAACAATTATATATCATCTTGAATTTCATGACAATCCAGATTCATATCCTGTTTTAGGAAGGTGAGATGCAAATTTTTAAATAAATATATGCATGATTCCACGTTATTAGTTCCTAAATGGGAAAACTGTCAAAAGTCAATTTTTCACTGTGTAACGATAGACAATTCCTTTTTCCAATTTTTTTGGCCACAATGTGTATGTGGGATCTTGGTTCCCCAACCAGGGATAGAACCCACATCCCCTGCATGGGAAGCATGGAGCCTTAATCACTGGCTGACCAGGGAAGTCCCAACGATTCTGTTAAGAAAGAGAAACTTTCCCTGAAGACCTCGCAATTGTTAGGTAGGAGATTCTGATACACAGAGACCTGAAGAGGACACAGCCTAAGGATAAAGGGGAAGAGGGATAATACAGAAGGCCCTGAAGAGAACGGCTGAGGCAGCGCAGGACTCACTGGCTAATGGAAGACATTTAGGACAATCACGGTGCCTTCTGGTTGGCGCTTAGTGCAGGAGGAGTAAGTCAGGTCTGCCATCATGGCTCTTAATGTTGATAGATGGCAAACAAAATAAAACCCCAATAATCCATGGCTCAGAATAATAATCAGCAGTTTTAAATAATGAAAAAGGTGTATCATTGACATAGAAAGTGCCCTTGACATTGCTGAAAGGAAAAATCAGTCATATTAATAAATGAATTTATTTATATAACACTGTGTGTGCACGTGTGGATTTATTTGTGTGCCACTGTGTGTGTGTGTGTGCACGCGCTTGCCTCTCTAATTGCAGGCAGAACAAGACATTGGTTTAGATACTTACAGTGTTCGTCTTTGGGTTGTGAGACTTAGGGTGATTTAAAAAAATATATATATATATATTTTATATTGAAATACAATTGATTAACAATGTGTTAGTTTCAGGTATAAAGAAAAGTGATTCAGTTATACCTATACACGTACCTATTCCTTCTCAAATTCTTTTCCAGTTTAGGCTATTACAGAATATTGAGCAGAGTTCCCTGTACTAAACAGTACATTCTTGTTGGTTATCTATTTTATTTTATTTTTACTTTATTTTACTTTACAATACTGTATTGGTTTGCCATATATTGACATGAATCCGCCACGGGTGTATACGAGCTCCCAATCCTGAACCCTCCTAAATATAGCAGTGTGCACATGTCAATCCCAAACTCCCAATCAATCCCTCACTCAACTGTTTTTTTTTTAATGTCATTTGAGACACTTACAATAAATATGCATTGCTTTAAAATAGTAGTTATTTCAAAAGCAAGGGAGAACAGAGTACACATGTATAAGAAGAGGGGAAAAACCCGAATTCTCATAATACAAAGACCTGACCTCCAAGTCTCCAAGGTCAGCAGGATGGGATAGATTTTTAAACCATTATTAACTGCAAGTGTATGTGGTCATGGGCTATGACACAAGACAGTAAAAATAATATTAGGGGTCTAAGAAAAGGAGTGGCCAATTCAATGAAGAATAGTTGGATTTGGAAGGGTGTCTAACAAAGGTAATGCTTTGTGTCTACTGAGAGCATTTTATGCGAGAGAAAAGTGTCAGCAAAGGCATGGACCTTTGAGGCAGTACTGTGGAAACAGGAAAAGTGGGAGTTAGTTCACCATGTCCTTGGAGAGCATGAGATATTTGAGCTTCCTCCTTAAAAAATGGGAGCACCTGGTGAATTTTAAATATGGACATAACCATATCTGAGAGGTCCCTGAGACACTTTCCAAAATCATCTGGTATAAACATTTCAAACATTTTTGAAAGCAATAGCAAAGAATTTTACTTCATATAATTCTCCAGCTAGGCACACGTTTATCCCTTTGTAACACACATTTTATGAAATCTATTTACAATGGTAAAGAATCTGCTTGCAATGCAGGAGAACCAAGCTTGATCCCTGGGTTGGGAAGATCCCCTGGAGAAGGGAATGACTACTCACTCCAATATTCTCGTCTGGGAAATCCCATGGACAGAGGAGCCTGGCGAGCTACAGTCCATGGGTAGCAAAGAGTCAGACAGGACTGAGCGACTAACACTTTCATATTCACATTCCATGTTGCTTTCTTTTGAATGTTGGTCCCAACCCACCAAATTGATTTAACATCTACAGGGTCAATATGAAAAAAAAAAAATCTTACAAAGCATGGATTTAAGGTAATCCTATATTCAAGATGTTTAGGTGACTGTTTCATAAGGTTCATAGTCAGAGGAGACAAGTCAAAAACCCAGTAATTTTCCTCCAAACTGTGTTAGAGTCTTCAGTTAGCTGGTGGCATAAAAAGCAATTCAGTATTAACACAATAGACCAGCTTCTTCAGAATTCTGAGAATCCAGAACAAAGCATAATAACTTTTCAAAATGATTTAGTTTCATAGTTGATGTGAAGATTTTTAAATCAGCCATTTTAAACAGACTACAAGGTTCCTAAAATAAGTCAAACAAATGGCCATCCTTTGCTCATTTCTACCACATAAAGACAGTGCTTTCAGATACATAGAAATGATGATCCATAGGAATTTCACCCCTTCTCCTTATGGCATGCTTTTTAGAAGGAAGACATTTGATGATCTTAAATTTTTCAAGCCACTGTTTCTATTTCTGTAATGATAAAACTTGCTTTATTCAGAGCACATCCCTATAAGTCCATCACTTTGACTGAGGCCAATATTTTCTTAACATGACACAAATCCTGCAAGCCCAGGAATTCCAGTCTGGTTCTAGAAACATGCAGAGTTACTAATGACTAAATAGGTGAGAGTTCAAGATATAATGATAGACCCTGAAATAGCAACTGAAAATCCCGCTATACGTGGAACGTGGATTGGTTTTGTTACTGAACCAACTGGGGTCTGCTCACCCACCTGGAGGGAAGCAAATCTACTGACTCTCAGTTGAGGTGAAGGTAAGTGCTGTGTTTACTGTCGGAGCAGGCACTGGCACCCCCACTCCAGTACTCTTGCCTGGAAAATCCCATGGATGGAGGAGCCTGGTGGGCTGCAGTCCATGGGGTCGCTAAGCATCGGACACGACTGAGAGACTTCACTTTCACTTTTCACTTTCATGCATTGGAGAAGGAAATGGCAGCCCACTCCAGTGTTCTTGCCTGGAGAATCCCAGGGATGGGGGAGTCTGGTGGGCTGCCGTCTGTGGGGTCGCACAGAGTCAGTCAGACATGACTGAAGCGACTTAAAAGTGTTTACTGTGGAGCACCAAGCAAGGAGTCCTGGATGGCTGGTGCTCAAAAGCCTGAACCCCCAGCCGACCTCAGCAAAGCATTTTTAAAGGCAAAATGAGGGAGTGGCATCCCAGGGATGTGATCAGCTTGTGCACAATTCTCTGACTGGTTGATGGTGACGAAACAGGGCAGTGTCACAAGCGCCAATAGGTCTGGGGGTTACATGCTCATGGTAGTCAGTAATTGATTTCTCCCATTTGTAATACAACTCAGAAATGTGCATCAGATACTGTCATCTGGGTATTTCAGAGAGGAACTACAACAGCGTCTAGAGGAGGGGCGTGTCCCATGAAGCCTCATATAGAGTGTCCTGCTCAATTATAGTTTCCTCCAATGTAAATATAGCCGATAAATGTTGCTTTTGATACTCACTCTTGCATTACTCTAGGACTGAATTTAGACAGAGCAACTGAATCTCTATACTTATCTCCATAAGAGTGTTCTTTTTTTCAAGCAGGGTTTAAGAAAGTAATCAGAAGGTGAAAGGTATAAGAATTTGCATTGTATTATTGCTTATATTAAATAGCAGCAAAAATCTAAATGATGATTAAAGATCATCATTAAATGATGATCTTAAATCATTAAATATGACTAAATCTGTTATATATTTATATATCTATATAATGACATGGAATTTAATTTCCTTGTACCTAAGATGGTAAAGAATCTGTCTGCAGTGCAAGAGACTCGGATTCAATCCCCAGGTTGGGAAGGTACCCCGGAGAAGGGAATGGCAAACCACTCCAGTATATTTTTTTAACTCCAGTATTCTTGCCTGGTGAATTCCATGGACAGGGGAGCCTGGCAGGCCACAGTCCATGGGACTGCAAAAGTCAACACACGACTAAGTGACTAACACACATACAAAATGAATAAACATGCTGTACGTATTAACATGAATGTATACTAAAAACTATATTAAGCAAAAGCAAAAAGATTCAGATAAGAGCAATAATATTAAGGTAAATGTGCAAAACTGTACCATATTTTTATGGATACGTACATATAGAGAAAAATCTGAGAATATAAAATACCAAATTCAGGATATTGATTTTCTCAGGGAAGGAAAAATTAGGGATGTGAACCAAACAGGGCACAAAGGAGATTTCCAGTCTGTCTAGAAATACATGTATCCTACAAAATTTCTGAGTCTGACTGATGGGTTCCAACATGTTTGCACTGGATGATTTGTGCTTTTCTGTTGTTACTTGGAACTTTCATAATTCTTTTTAAAGAAAGCACTGAGCCAAGATTGGAAATGATTTCTAATGCCAACTCCATCCCTGCTTTGACATGTCACAGACAAGTGGGTTAACCCTCTGTCCCTGCTTCCTGAACTGCAGAGTGAGGACAATAACTCCATTATGCTTCATCAACTTGAGGTGGGAAACAATGAATAAAATTCTTGGCAGAAGAGGCAACATTATTAAATTCTGTGTCAACTCTGAAAAACAGAGGAAAATATTTGTAGTTCTTAAGAAAGAGCTCATAGCCTCAGATAGAAAGCTACTTTCTCAGGCAAAAGTCAGCATTTATCTAAAGTAAGAAATATGCTCTGACACAGACACAGGTGCACACACAGTCATGATTCCAAACATTTCCCCAAAGCCAGTGACTGTGCTCCCACCACTCCCTGATGGGACACAGCAGCTAAGTTCAGAGTCACTTTGCAGTAGCTATTTTTGCCCTGTTTTGTCAAATGGGATTTCTTGAACAACAACAGTTCTGAATACGACATTGACCTTATTCAAAGGCAGGGTGCTGACAAGTGAGAAGAATGAGACCATGAGATCTCAGCTCACTGAACTGTGATGCTAATGAGGCCAAGGCAATAGCTGCATCACCTCACGGTCAAATGGATTTCATGTTGCCAGAGAAGGCTCCAAGATGAAATGGAATTTACAGCTGCCTTCCCATTACCTTCCACCCAGTTCTCAGTGGGGAGCAGGCACGACATTAACAAGGATCCCTCACACCCTCATTCTCGAGTCAAGTGGTATAAGCTCATCCCAGTTGAAATCAGGACTACTTCAGGAATGAGCATCTAAATTTCAGCCAATTGGAACTTGACTTTGACCTTGGAAACTGTTTCAGGGTTATGTAAGTGACCTAAATTGTTCCAGATAAGTGAGGGTCAGGCCTCTGTGAAGCAGAAGAGGAGGAAAGGTCTTTTAATCTCTTTACTTTAACATACAATTGACATGGGCTTTCCCAATGGCTCAGGGGTAAAGAATCCATCTGCAATGCAGGAGACCCAGGTTTGACCCTGGGTTGGGAAGATCCCCTGGAGGAGGGCATGGCAATTCACTCCAGTATTCTAGCCTGGAGAATCCCATGGACAAAGGAATCTGGCAGGCTACACTACATAGGGTCATAAAGGGTCAGATATGACTAAAGTGATGGAGCAGGCATGCACAGTTGAGCATGGAGATTAGAAGGAGGATACAGCTGTGAAAAGAAGAGAAGCGAAAGCAAAGGAAAAAAAGGAAAGATATAAGCATCTGAATGTAGAGTCCCAAAGAATAGGAAGAAGAGAGAAGAAAGTCTTCTTCAGCGATCAGTGCAAAGAAAGAGAGGAAAACAACAGAATGGGAAAGACTGGAGATCTCTTCAAGAAAATTAGAGATACCAAGGGAATATTTCATGCAAAGATGGGCTCAATAAAGGACAAAAATGGTACGGACCTAACAGGAGCAGAAGATATTAAAAGAGGTGGCAAGAATACACGGAACTGTACAAAAAAGATCTTCACGACCCAGATAATCACGATGGTGTGATCACTCACTTAGAGCCAGACATCCTGGAATGTGAAGTCAAGTGGGCCTTAGAAAGCATCACTACGAACAAAGCTAGCGGAGGTGATGGAATTCCAGTTGAGCCATTTCAAATCCTGAAAGATGATGCTGTGAAAGTGCTGCACTCAATATGCCAGCAAATTTGGAAAACTCAGCAGTGGCCACAGGACTGGAAAAGGTCAGTTTCATTCCAATCCCAAAGAAAGGCAATGCCAAAGAATGCTCAAACTACTGCACAATTGTACTCACCTCACACGCTAGTAAAATAATGCTCACAATTCTCCAAGCCGAGATCCCGCTTCCAGATGTCAAGCTGGTTTTAGGGGCGGGGGAACTAGAGATCAAATTGCCAACATCGGCTGGATGATGGAAATAGCAAGAGAGTTCCAGAAAAATATCTATTTCTGCTTTCTTGACTCTGCCAAAGCCTTTGACTGTGTGGATCACAATAAACTGTGGAAAATTCTCAAAGAGATGGGAATACCAGATCACCTGACCTGCCTCTTGAGAAAGCAACAGTCAGGAAGCAACAGTTAGAAGTGGACATGGAACAACAGACTGGTTCCAAATAGGAAAAGGAGTACATCAAGGCTGTATACTGTCACCCTGCTTATTTAATTTATGCAGAGTACATCATGAGAAACGCTGGACTGGAAGAAGCACAAGCTGGAATCAAGATTCCTGGGAGAAATATCAAGAACCTCAGATATGCAGATGACACCACCCTATGGCAGAAAGTAAAGAGGAACTAGGAAGCCTCTTGATGAAAGTGAAAGAAGAGAGTGAAAAAGTTGGCTTAAAGGTCAACATTCAGAAAACAAAGATCATGGCATCTGGCTCCATCACTTCATGGGAAATAGATGGGAAACAGTGGAAACAGTGTCAGACAAAATCACTGCAGATGGTGATTGCAGCCATGAAATTAGAAGATGCTTACTCCTTGGAAGGAAAGTTATGACCAACCGAGATAGCATATTGAAAACCAGAGACATTACTTTGCCAACAAAGGTCCATCTACTCAAGGCTATGGTTTTTCCTGTGGTCATGTATGGATGTGAGAGTTGGACTGTGAAGAAAGCTGAGTTCCGAAGAATTGATGCTTTTGAACTGTGGTGTTGGAGAAGACTCTTGAGAGTCCCTTGGACTGCAAGGAGATCCACCCAGTCCATTCTGAAGGAGATCAGCCCTGGGTGTTCTTTGGAAGGAATGATGCTAAAGGTGAAACGCCAGTACTTTGGCCACCTCATGTGAAGAGTTGACTCATTGGAAAAGATTCTGATGCTGAGAGGGGTTGGGGGCAGGAGGAGAAGGGGACGACAGAGGATGAGATGGCTGGATGGCATCACTGACTCGATGGACGTGAGTGTGGGTGAACTCCAGGAGATGGTGATGGATGGAGGCCTGGTGTGCTGCGATTCATGGGTTCGCAAAATGTTGGACACAACTGAGCGACTGAACTGAACTGAATTGAAAGTCAACACTAAGAGTGATGAAATAGGGGATAAAAGTATCTTTTCAGTGCTTCTAAGGCACTGAACCAACCCTCTCTTAAAGGGTTGCCTACCTTACCAATGACATTTTCACTTTATTTTCAGTGATGCCAGGTTGAATTAGGGTTTCTGTCACTTTCAACCAAAAGCATTCTAAGGTACATATCTGGTTATACAGAGATTTGTAACACCGACTAGCCATACTGCAAATGCATAATGCTGCATTAGAGGTGAGGAATCACAAGTAAGCAGGAGTACTAATGGAAAGCATCCCATCCATGACTTCTACAGTGATGGTTTTAAAGCCTCTTTGTTTTACATTCTGTGACACTGCTTCTGTTAAGATGGCATCTTTGTACCTTCATCTGGAAGCTGGTGAGCTTGTGACTGTGTTGACAAATAGAGTATGGCAGATGTGATGCTCTGTGGCGTTGAGGTCATAAATAACTATGACGCAGAAGTCTTATTCTCCTGGAGCGTTGCTGTCTATATTCCCTCTTTGAGGGTATCGCCTATGGGAACCCCTGTACTATGTTTGCAGAGGCCCAAGTCACGTGGAGGGTCTTATTTAGGTATGCTAGTTAACAGCTTCAGCTGAGCCCAGCTTTTGAGCCATCCTAGCCCAGGTGTCAGAATGTGTGCAGAAGCCTGTTGCTGCTGCTAAGTCGCTTCAGTCGTGTCCGACTCTGTGCGACCCTATAGACAGCAGCCCACCAGGCTCCCCGGTCCCTGGGATTCTCCAGGCAAGAACACTGGAGTGGGTTGCCATTGCCTTCTCTGGCAGTAGACAACGTCATTTCCCAGTCATTTTAAGGGACACCAGCCATTCTTTCCAAATGACATTCTTGGAGAAGGGAGAAACACCCTGCCTGAACACCTAGCCTACAGAACTTGTGAGCACAAATAAAATGATTCCCATTTTAATCAGTAAACATGGAATGACTTACTACCTAGTAATAAATTACCAAAACAACTACAGTAAGAAAAAAAAAACAAAAACAAAAAAACTTGGAAGGGTCTGTATTTCTAAGTATGAAAAAAAAAAAAAAAGAACATATGATAAGCAATGCTTTTACAGTCCACTCTGGCTAGTACTACATTCTGTAACTTTGTATTTTTTCTATAATTGATTCTGAAATAATTACAGTCAGCTGTACTAGCAAGCAAACAAATGCAATTAGTCAAAAGCCAATGAGATGTCTTAAAATTGTTAATTATGTTTTTGGGGGCTATAAAATCCTGAAAATTATGAAGAAAAAGCCCCACTGAAACCATCTTTCCTTTAATTGTATTTTCAATTTACAATTTATGAAAAAAGCAATATTAGAAATCAAATATCAAACTCCCAACATGATCAGAACTGAATAATATTTTGGCCTATATTCTTGCATTGTTTCATCTTAAAATAAATTTCAAGGTTGTATCACCCACAGTAAAGGAAAAGACACACTTCAAAACTAATTGTTAAAATATATTAAAAGTAATGTGTTAATAATTCTGTTAGAATTTCCACACTCACTATTGCACATTGAAGGCCATGGGACTTGGTGTATAGGGAGAATATTATAATACATTCAGATTTTTCTATTTTCTTTTTTTTCCAAAGAAATCATTCATGATTTAATTTCAGAATCTCTGAGCATCTAGAGTCATGTTGAAGGCTGGGAGATGAACTGTAGGCAGGTGATACTTAAAACTTTAAGTTCTGCTTTCCTCTAGATAGATATTTTTATTTATGGAAATCAGAAAATGTGAGTATGAATAGGGTCTTTATGCGAATAAATCCCCAGGCCAGTCTTCCTGAGAAGACTAGTTGCACTGCTTGGATTATTTTTGCCTGCTTTCAAGTGGCCTGGGTCCTTAGCACTGGGGAGCGTTGGATGGTCACCCTTTTCCTTCCAACTCAATTTCCAAGTTCCCCACATTTCAGAGCAACAGTAAGAAAGTAGCTGTTGAGAGCACACACTACACACAAAAATCTGAAGACCAAAGCAAGAATAGATTTCTCAAAGCTTAGGACCGAGAGGGGGAAGCAGCTTTGCGGGTAACTTCAGCACCCCAGCTCTCTGCCCATGTAAGAGTCAGGCCACCCCCTTTTAAATATACCAAGGTCAAATGGGAGCCCAGAGAGGCAGGCACATAACATGGCCTCCTCCACAAAGGAAGGGCTCAGCTCTGCCACGGCCCTCCTTTTCTGATAATGAAGAAGGAATTGACTCCAAAACCATCAGAACAGAGGAAAGAGAAGGTAGCTGACAAGAATGGGCTTCTCGCCAATGGTCTCTGAATTATCTCTTTAGGTTTCTGGAGGAAAGTAAGGATGAGATATTGAAACAGACTCACTGAGTTAGAGAAAGAACTTAGGGTTACCAGAGCAGGAAGCGGGGAGGGGAGGGGCAGACTGGGAGTTTGGTATTGACATATCACACTGCTGCTGCTGCTACTAAGTCGCTTCAGTTGTGCCCGACTCTGTGCGACCCCACAGACAGCAGCCCACCAGGCTCCCCCGCCCCTGGGATTCTCCAGGCAATAACACTGGAGTGGGTTGCCATTTCCTTCTCCAATGCATGAAAGTGAAAAGTGAAACTGCAGTTGCTCAGTCGTGCCTAACTCTTGGCGACCCCATAGACTGCAGCCTACCAGGCTCCTTCGTCCATGGGATTTTCCAGGCAAGAGTACTGGAGTGGGGTGCCATTCACTAGTATGTTTAAAATAGATAACCAACTACTGTATAGCGCAGGAGACACTGCTCAATATTCTGTAGTAACCTAAATAGGGAAATAATTTGAAAAAGAATATGTATGGGTATATGTATAACTGAATCACTTTGCTGACGCCTGAAACTAACACAACGTTGCTAATCAACTATGCTTCAATATAAAATAAAAATTAAAAAAAGCATGAATCTTGAATGTTTTATACTCTATAGGATAAAATAAAATAAATAACTCCTGAGGTATTTAAAAGCCATAAATGAGGTAAAACAGAGGAAGACAACTTTGGAAATGAGGCTGCTTTGCAAGGCTCTAAAATGAAAAGAGGTAAAAGAACATAAGGCTTTCCTTTCTTTCCTTTCATATAGCTCCTTTTGGCTTGAAGTGACCTCTAGTTTGACAACTAGGATTCTCATGTATTTATAATTTATTGACAGTAACAAAATGTATTAATCTATGCACGTTGCCATAGTTCCTTTTTCTGATGTGCCTCATAAAGATAATTTTATCTTTGAGTCTTTGATTCGTGACCCCTACCTGACTTCAAAGAAGAGTTGTGTGCTTTATCTGGGGCTGTATTCTGAAAAACTGGAAGCATGAGGAAAGAAAAGTAGTCAGGGAGGTGAACTGGAATGTATCAAAGGCCCCAGCACTCATGGTTCTTGGAGAGGTGAAATGGTAGGTAGAGACTGAATGATTTCTCAATAGATGAGTGAATTACACATGTGGAAAAAGCATTTCAAAAGTAAAATAACTTGCTGTCTCCTCTTTGATGTTTATAATTGAAGCTGGAACTAATTTTTACTTGTCTTTATTTGTTGGGCACTTCACAGGATGTGGGCTTCTCTTATAGCTCAGTTGGTAAAGAATCTGCCTACAGTGCAGGAAACCCGGGTTTGATCCCTGGGTTGGGAAGATCCCCTGGAGAAGGAAATGGCAACCCACTCCAGTATCCTTGCCTGGAAAATCTCATGGACAGAGGAGCCTGGTGGGCTGCAGTCCATGGGGTCACAAACAATCGGGCACGACTGAGTGACTAACACTTACTTACAGGATGTGATACTATCTTGAAACTGAATTCACAGGAAACTGGCATTGTATCAGGTCAAATTCAGATATTTATTTCCAAATGGGAAGATGAGTCCTAAGATTTCTAATATACTCCTCACACCTCACTGTGGGACCAATGAATTATCCTAACAATGGTGGTTTCAGGAGCTCATCCTTATGAGGGTGCTCCAAAAATAAAAATGTACTTTTTAAAAAAAGATTACCAGAGAAGCAATGATCCATACAGATAGCTATATGAATAGATCCATATAGAGAGCTGGGCTTCCCTTGTGACTTAGCTGATAAAGAATTCGCCTGCAATGCAAGAGACCTGGGTTCAATCCCTGGGTTGGGAAGATCCCTTGCAAAGGGAAAGACTACCCACTCCAGTATTCCGGCCTGGAGAATTCCATGGAATGTATAGTCCATGGGGTAACAAGAGTTGGACACAACAGAGTGACTTCCACTTTCATATAGATAGCTACTGAAAGAGCTTTACAATCAAATTTAATTGGATCAATGTGTGTACACAGGAAAAACAGAACTCTCTTGAGAAGCTCATAGCACATACAACCATTATCTTATCTGTCTTGCTAATGTTCACAAGTGCAGTGTGACAACTTCTCATCCTGGAAACTGACACCGAAAATATTAACTTCCTTTCTCCAGTGAGATAATGGTAGATGATGAACAGGTACATAAGGATTAATTATTCTCATTTAGCTTATAATGAAATGGAGATACTCAAAGCATCAAGTGATTCACCTAAATGAACTTTTAATTGAATTCATATCTTTGGATTTCATGCCATTTTGTGCATACTAAATAGACAGGTTTACTGGGAGTCCAGCCAATCTTCAGTGAGTGGTGAAGTCTAAAGAAAAAGACCCCACTGGGAAGAAAGGAATGTAGAAAAATGGAAGGATGACTAAAAGGCTAGCAATGTGAGTCTTGACCCACCCAAATCGGAGAACAGGGTTGATGCATCTGATCTGTGGGGGGCCTGAAGTGACAAAGAAGATGCAGAGATCAACGGTGATTTGAACAGGGAGGTGGCTATTTGTGTGTGCATATGCGAAGATGTGTGTCTATCTTTGCTACTTGTAGCGTTGTTGGTATTTACTGCTGTGATTCACCCTACAAGTTAAGAGACACTAGAAGTCTATGTCTGGTTTTACATGATGTAGAAAATGAAAACTGAATAATTGTTTATCACTTTTCAAAAGATACAGGACTGCTTTAAGAGACATATCAAATTAAAAAAAAATTATCTTAATCTATATCAACATTAAAAATTTTAACAGGTCAGTACATCAGAGTCTCTTCTGCAATGAGCTGAAAATAAATTTTAAATTCAGAATATCAGGGTCCTTCAACAGCAGTGGAATAATAGCAGCATAAGAAGTGAGAAGAACATTTAACTGGGAGTCAGAAAATAAAGAATTTATCCCTGTTCTCCCGTTAGCTGGGGGTGTGAATTTAACAAAATCTATCCAGGAAACCAAACTCTTCATAACCAATTATAGGGTTAAACTACTTTAGTGTTAATCTTTAACTATGTCCTGAGGAACACGTATTTAAGAAGATGATGATGAATATTCTATGGGTTTTTGGTAGTTCTACAATGAAATAAAAATGCTATTTTAAATAAAATTAAATAAGTTTAGGTACTGTAGATTATGGCATAGTGGTAAAGAATCTACCTGCCAGTGCAGAAGATGCAGGAGACTTGTTGGTTGATCGCTGGGTCAGGAAGATCCCCTGGAGTAGGAAATGGCAACCCACTCCAGTACTCTTGCCTGGAGAATCCCATGGACAGAGGAGCCAGGTGGGCCCACAGTCCATGGGCTCATAGAGTCGGACACGATTGACCACACATGCTTGCAAGCACACACTTAGATTAGGGTTGGCAAACTATGGCTTGCAGGCTAAATCCAGCCAATTCTGTGTTTTTATAAATACCGTTTCATTAGAATTCAGCCAAGTTCATTAATTTACATATTGTTAATGGCTTATTTTGCACTTCAATGGCAGAGTCCAGGAGCTGTGACAGATCACATGGCTTGAAAAATCTGAATTATTTATCTCTAATCTTTACATAAAACGAATGCTTGCTGTGCTACAGGTCTTAAAATTTTCAGTGTGATCAAGTGAAGTCCCTAATCATTTGACTATACAATTCTTTCATTGCCCAACAATTATTAGTAGAAGGTATATTTTTTGGAATACTTTAGATTATTCCCAAGATCCAATTGTTCCCTGATTCTTCAAAATATTTGTTGTTGTTCACTTGCCAAATTGTGTCAGACTCTTTGCAACCCCACAGACTGCAGCACACCAGGCCTTCTTGTCCCTTACCATCTTCAAAACATCCACCTAAACAAATCACCCAAATCCCACTCACTCATTCATCATTCAACAAATATTTATAGAGTATAAGCTATGTGCTAGACAATAATTTTGGTTATTGGGAAAAAAGTCAACAAATAGACAAGGAGCCTTGTCCTCATGAAGCTTATGTTTTAATGAGGAGTTATAGCCAAGCAAGGTACTTGACATATTGTATATTAGATAATGATAGATGTTAGAATATAGATAAAAATAAAGCAAGAAGGGGACCACGGCATTAGAGATCACAATTGTCAAGAGGATGGTCAAGAGGGCTTACTAAGAAAGTGACACTTGGAGAAAGACTTAAAGGAGGTAAGTGTTTTATATGGTGGGAAACATATAAGGCAGAGGAAGCAGTCAAGGGAAAAATTCCTAAGAAATAACTAGAGGTCTGTGTGTGGCAGAGTGAAGCAAGTGATGGAAGGAGGGAAAGACAAAGAGAGGGAAGGAGAGAGAGAAAGAGCTAGGAGAGTGGAATCATAAGATCAGAGGTTTTGCCAGATTATGGGGAGCTTTGTAAGAACTTAGGGACATTTTAAGAATTTAGATTGTTACTTTGCAAAAAAAAAAAAAGGGGGCTATTGGACGGCTTTAAAGTTTAAAGAGAAACATGATCAGATTTTCACCTTTAAAAGGTCACTGTGGCTGCTGTGATCAAAAAAACTATTGAATGAGGTGGAGAGAGGAAACAGAGAGACCCAGAGAAGATTTTTGCCATTATCTGGAAGCAAGAAGAACAAGGATTTGCACGCAGTCATAGCAAAACAGGTGGAGAGAGCTGGTCATACATTTTGAAAACAGAGCCAGTGACATTTTCTGATGGGCTGAAAATGCGGTGTGAAAAAAAAGAGGGAGTCAAGGGTGACTCTCATTATTTTCCAAAACAACAAAAAGCTGGAAATGCTAAAAACTGAAATGGGGATGACAGCGGGAGGAATGACTTTTTAAGGGCACGTAAGAACAGAGCTTGAGGTGTTGCACAGGATGTCTGAGTTCAGGGAAGAGAGATGGGCTGGGGACGCAGGTACGTGTGTCTATTAGTTGCTTAGTCATGTCCAGGAACTGCAGCCCACCAGGCTCCCCCTGTCCATGGGAGTCTCCAGGCAAGAATACTGGAGTGGGTTGCCATTCCCTTCTCCAGGGGATCTTCCCAACCCAAGGACTGAACCCAGGTCTCCTTCACTGCAGATGGACTGTATGGAGGTAGATAATGACTGGACGGTATTTAAAGCAATGAGGCTGTTCAACAAGGGAAAGAGTGGCCATCTGTAGACTGAATGCTGGTACCCTCAGTGTTCAGAGGTCAGAAAGGTAATATGGAATCAATAATGGACGTTGAAACACAGCAGCCAGTGGACAAGAGTAACCACAGAAAAGTCAGGGGGTGGCCTGGAAGACCAGGGATGAAAGAGGGAAAAAATAATCATGTCAAACCTATTACTAGATCATAGGATGAGGACAGAGCAGAGCGCTGGCTTTAAGACAGAAATACTGGCAAACCCAGTTCCAGTGAAGTGATGTAGACCACAGGCTGACTAGAGATGGTTTAGCAGAAACATGAGAGGAGAAAAACTGAAGACAGTAATCTTTGAATTGCATTTTTGCCTGCTTGGGTGAACATTTTCAACATTCAAAAGCCCTTCATTTTAACACAGTTTTCCCATGTACTGCCAAACCCTTTTCCTCATCTTTTTATATGTCTATGCAATGCCAAACATATGGATAATATGTGAAAAATTCCTCAGCCATCTGAATGTTTCCAAATAGACATAAGTTCAAAATAAAAAGCAAAATATTTGGATGACTAACTAGATTTTTCATTTGTATATCTGGATGTCTATATAGTATCAAGGTGGAGATGTCTGGAAAACAGAAATTATTACTAAATAAATTACATAATAGTAATTTATAGTTCCTATTGGAAGGATTATCATGTGTTAAGAAAATTCTTGAATCTTCTGCCATTTTATATCCTTAAGTTTATTAGAAATGCAGAAACAGCCTATAGTATTCCTATTATTCTTTGTGCTTAGGAAATGGAGACACATTAATTCAACTTGACACAATAAATCAAGATCATCTCACACTGAACAGAATCATGATTACAGCTGAGTTGTTTTATATACACATTTCACTTAGGTCAATAAATGTTTGTTAAACAACAAATAAATAAAAGATACTACAGTTTTACTATTCTGAAAATGTTCACTTCCTTCTACATTCATGTCAAGAGTATTAATGAAATGCAAAACACAGATTTACACTTTGATAGCTAAACGTGTAACATCTTACAAATCTAAGCCAGCGGGTCTCAAATCTTGGGCTTCCCTGGTGGCTCAGATGGGAAAGAATCTGCCTGCAGTGCAGGAGACCTGGGTTTGATCCCTGGATTGAGAAGATCCTCTGGAGGAGGGCCTGGCAACTCACTCCAGTATTCTTGCCTGGAGAATTCCATGGACAGAGGAGCCTGGTGGGCTACAGTCCACGGGGTTGCAAAGAGCTACACACGACTGAGTGACTAACACACACACACTCAAATCTTACTATTCAATGCAGAGGGGGCTTGTTAAAACACAAAATGCTGACCCCACAACCCCATACGGATTTGTTTGAAATGATTCTTTTATGGATGAAGTGAGGGAGAAGTGCTGAGTGGCAAAGGGTAGACTGTGCTGGTCCACACTGATTAGCTCTCACTATCTGAACCCTTTCCCATTCTGCTGTTAACTGCAGGTAGCCTCATTTCCCAGGCTACTTCCTGCCCTTTGATTTATAATTAAGTTAGGGCAATGAGGATTGAGAGGGAGATTAAGTAGGAGAAAGAAGCCAGAAACTAGCATATTTCTCTCTCCGTCTGTTTCTCTTGCTGTCTCTGGAACCGGTCGTGGCTTCTCCATGACTCCAGCTTGCACAGGGCAATTTCTCTGCCCATGGTCCCACCTTCTACTGGACAGTCCCCACCAAGAACCCAGATGGAGATGTGGAAAGGCAATTTTTCTGCTCTGGGGCCAGGACCTGGGTTAGCTACTGCTAGATTCCTGCTATTGCTAAATGCTGGATGGCGACATCACCTTGGTTAATTTCTCTTCAGTTTCTTCATGTTTCTCTCTAATCTTCCACAGTAAATTCCTAAAATGCTCAATTGCATGACTGGACTCTGACTATTATGGCTACTAAGAATTTTGCATAATTTTTCAGGTTACCACAGGACAGCCTGGGCTAGCATATCCTATCAAATTCAGACACCTGTCTAACCATCTGCAGGTTAGTCATACTCTGATCTCAGCCTCAAAGTTTATAGACAATGGGAAGGAAGCAAAGATGAAACAGATACTCAGAAAAGGGAGAAAGGTGATGGGGTAAGAGTCTAACAGTGCTTTTTGTCACCCACAGCTGAAACTTAGTTGACAGAACCAAACAGCAGCCTCTGACGTCACTGTTCTGGGAATGCTAAGGGTCTATCCTTGTGTTCAGAAAGGGTCTCTCTATGTAAATGTGAACCTTTCAGAGGAAGTCTAGTGTTACCAGGTATGGGGAGAAAGGTAATAATTTAGAAACTTACTTTGAAAGCTGCAAAACAGTTAACATGTATCAGAAAGTTCTTTCACTCAGTAGAAACAGTCAAGACTATTGACTTTTAGTTAGGGGGTGTGTGCGTGCGTGCGTGCGTGCGTGTGTGTGTGTGTGTGTGTGTGTGCATGCGCGCGTGCGCACGCAATCGCTGCATGTGTTTGTTAACGCCTTCTGAGATATTTGCTTTATTTCATTTCCTTACTTTATAAATTCAAGTCACTTGCAAAGGCTGCGAAGGCCTGGAGTACTGTGCTCAGTTGTGTCTAACTTTTTGCGACCCTGTGGACTATACCCTGCCAGGCTCCTCTGTTCATGAGGTTTTTCAGGCAAGAAAATGAGTGGGTTGCCATTTTTTCTCCAAGGGATCTTCCCAACCCAGGGATCAAACCTCGGTCTCCCATGCCTCCTGCATTGTAGGCAGATTCTTTACCAAGGAGCCATCAGGGAAGCCCAAGGACTGGAGGCCAGGCTCAATTTAGGTGGTAGTCTAAGGGCAGAGAGCTCTGAAGAGCAGGGACAAGAAACACCCACCATAGCTTATTCTACGAAGTGAAGGCAACGTGTTCCAATTCATAGTGACAGCAAGCCATGTTGTGTGCATCAATATACGTGGGTTCCAATTGTAAGCAGTAAGTGGATGAATATTCAGAGACAGCTTTCTTTGTTTATGGAGCACTGCCTGTCGACCCAGCACACAGAGCTGATGCTGTTAGTATTGATTTTATCACACACTTTCTGGTCTGCAACAGAGCTCATAAAATAACCACTAACTGAAGAAAATATCCACTTAAAGCAGCCTTAATTTTCACTGATAAACAGAGCAAATGTGGTGCAACTCTTCTCTGTGATACATGTTCAGTATTCCAAGAACTGATTCATCTGTGGCTCCTTGACTTTATCCATTTGTAACACAAGATACCTGTTGTTGGCATGTGACAGGGACTGCTCACCCCACTCCCTGGCTTCCAACAGTGTGGAGAATCCAACAGGGTGACAGGCTAAAGGCGTCTGCCAAGACCTAGGGCTGATTTCTTTCAGGGCACAATATGTGCTATAAACATTGTAGCTAGTTCTTTTTCAGCAATAATCTGAAGTGTAGCCTATTGTAAACTCATTTCACACAAAGTACAATTACGAATGATATCTTAGTGGTTCCAGTCTTTTCTTCTAGAAACAAAATCCAATATTATCATTCAGGAAACTATTGCCACATATTTGTTCAAGAAAAATTATCTTGATTTACTAGAGAGATGTGTTAAGTTTGAAAAACTGATTAAATTTTCAATGACGATATTTTCTTTTATTTAAGATTTTTTCTTGATGTAGACCATTTTTAAAGTCTATATTGAACTTGTTACAATATTGCTTCTTTTTATGTTTTGATTTTTGACCCCGAGGCATGTGGGGTCTTAACTCCCCAACTAGGGATCAAACCCACACTCTCTGCGTTGGAGGCTAAGTCTTAACCACTGGACTGCCATGAAAGTCCCTCAATGGCAATGCTTTAAAAAGACAAAGTATGAGATGTTAAGGGGTCAGTTGATTCATTCTCTGATCTAACAAAAGCCACTTTTAGATATTCAACATTGTATTCACAGTCAAATTTTTCTTTTTCAGTTATTTCTGGGAAATCCTCTCATTTGAAGAGGATTTCAAGCAGTAAGTGGATGAATATTCAGAGACAGCTTTGAAATGATCCCCTCATTTGAAGGTTTTTCTTGTCTCAATGGAGTCCTATTACTTTTTTCTTTTAATATTTCACATTATTTTGAGTTTTAATATCTATAATTATTTTCTTTCTAATTTTATCCTTAACTGAACAGCTTTGCTCCTGTATTTTTAAGTGAGAGGTAAGATAAATTGAAAAACTAAAAACAAAAAGTGTTAACTGAAAATATGAACTCAAAGCAACAAAAATCAGTAAATTGCACCTTGTTAACAAAATCTTAGCTCAGCAAAAGTGAGCACTGGAATGTGTGGCATTGCTGCACACCTTTATGAATTATAGTTAAATAATTAACTATAAATTATTTTAAAGAGCCTGGTAAGATAACAAGGAAAACCATGATTGATATGATTTTGAAAGTTAGTATGGTGGATGTGTGGAGAAGAAAATGGCAACCCACTCCAGTATTCTCACCTAGAGAATCTCATATACAGAGAAGCCTGGTGGGCTGCTGTCCATGGGGTCATACAGGGTCGGACACGACTGAAGCGACTTAGCATGCATGCATGCAGTGGAGAAGGAAATGGCAACCCACTCCAGTGTTCTTGCCTAGAGAATCCCAGGGATGGCGGAGCCTGGTGGGCTGCCGTCTATGGGGTGGCACAGAGTCGAACACGACTGAAGTGACTTAGCCGCAGTAGCAGCAGCATGGATGGGAACAAAATCTTTATTCAAGGCTTTTTCCTCCGAAGCCATCAAGGGACCATGGCAGACCGGATGGCACTGGTGGACCAGCAGGGGTATAAAGACCAAGCCAGAACTGCTCTTTGGACTCCTTTCAAACCATTTATACTCAGAACATCAAACTTAAAGAATTATCTGTGACCTTTGGTTAGAATTCTTCGGGTGTTAAAGGGCTTCAGCCAGGCAGGGCAGCTTTCTTTTCGAAAAACCGAATACTACTCTTTCCCTTTCACTGAGGGTTGTGACTTTGCATGCTATGGGAAGCCTGTCCTCTGCTCTCTCTCAGGGCCCTTTGCTGGCATTCTGGCCAGTTCCAGAGGCCTTACCATGTACTCCTCCATAGAACCTCCAGATAGGGTGGTCAAGGGCATGTGTTTACCTGCGTACCCTCGACAATTCTATCTGTCCTTTATAATTTGTTTCTCCTAGAAAACTAAATCAAAGAGAAAAAAATAAAAATAAAAAGAGAGAGAGAAACCTTCTCCCTTGATTCTTGCTTTTAGCCTACTTTTTCATTCTCTACTTTGCATTCACTTTAAGTTTCCTGAGGGTGGCTTTTTCTCTGTTTCTTTACTTGTACATCATGCGTTCTCTGCCTGAATGTTTGTGATGTGGTTTCAACCATGCTTTTCTTAAAACTACTCCATCAAACATCATCAAATACTCTTAACCACCAAATCCAGCAGCTACTCTTTAATCCTCATTCTTCTTCTGTTTTTGAAGTGCTTTCTTCACTCATGTATCTGGCTGCACAGGGGCTTGGTTTCAGTAGCTGTGATCTTTTGCTGTAGCACAGCGGCTTCTCTCCAGCTGTGATGCATGGGCTCAGTAGTGGTCGCTACTGAGGGATCTTAGTAGCTCGACCAGGGGTGGAACCTGTGTCCCTTGTATTGCAAGGCAGATTTCTTAACCACTGGGCCACCACAGAAGTCCCCACGATTGTTATTCTTGCTCACATTCTCCTAGTAGATATTCTTTTCATTCAGCTACAGTGATGCTCGATGACTCCGAATCTAAACATTTCTCCATTTTGTTGTGGGTTCCTTAGTCCTTCTTTCCCTATATTACAGATAATCTCCTCCTATCATGTATGTTTTCTCATTTCCTACATGGAATATGTAGAAAATTATTTAAACAATTCCTCTAAAATTAACTATCCATAAAATATCAGTACTATAGTCCATGGGGTCACAAAGAGTTGGACACGATGTAATGACTGGACAATAACAATGCTATTCTCTTATTTCTGAAGATGGAAAGAATGCATAGACACTTTTCTTTTTCCACATGCAGCAGTAAAATCGGTGGCAACTCATGACCACACGATGAATGTCAGAAATGATCAAAGAGAAACTAACACTTTTGGACAACAAAAACAAGAGTAAATTATTCACAGAAAGGATCAATACTAAAAAGAGCAACTAGTATTCTGGAAAGACGGCTTCCCTGGTGGCTCAGACAGTTAAGAATCTGCCTGCAATGTGGGAGACCTGGGTTCGATCCCTGGGTTGGGAAGATCCCCTGGAGGAGGGCATGGTAACCCACTCCAGTATTCTTGTCTAGAGAATCCTATGGACAGAGGACCCTGGTGGGCTATAATCCATGGGGTCACAAAGAGTCAGACATGACTGAGCAAAGAGATTTATTAGAGTTAAGGTACATGATTCCTTGATCATGCCGAGTCTTGAAAGGGTAAGCTAATAGGGGCAGAGTCTTTTATCTTTCACCATCTATAGCAATAGGCACAAAGTCTTACACATGATATGGTCTCGATCAATGTCTGCTAAATTGAATGGGAGGCTTACAGCAACCACAGCCAAAAAAATACAGGATGAAATATAACAACAATGTTTTACTTACCCTCATCACCAACCTAAGATTTGTTCTAAAAAATACTTTGTGCAATTGTTATACTACAGTTGATAAAATATTTTTGTAAGACAGGGATATCAAATACTGCTCATAAGCTAGAATAGCCTACCCTTAAAGTACTCACACAGGGACCAATAAATGGCAGCGCTCAATAGCACTGCATAGAATTATCCTTCTCCTTTGCTTAGGAAAAAAGACAAGAGAAGGGCATTATTATCAAAGAGAGAAATGAGAGATTGGAGATTACAAATTGACATTGGTCAGTCTTCATTTAAAGGGAAAAGAAAGTATTTCATCTGCTCCTTCCATGAAACTCACTCAGGGGCCTCAAATCACGTGAGATGAGATGGTTACTCTAAATCATCGAGCAGTCTGTGCCAGCGATTTACAGCAGAACTTTATTTTATTTTGCTAACCCACCACTTAAGTGTCTTAATGCTTTTGGTAGGGTATGAAAGGGGCCTTGAAAGGTTTCTGAGCTCATCAAACCCATCTGGAAGATCAGAGCCAGAGAGAGAGAAACACTCATACCTGCCCCATGGGAGTTTCCCTAGTTGATCAAAGGGGCCAGTGAATAACACAGGCAGGGCCTGAGGGGAAGTAGCTCCTGATGATTTACTGTGCCTTAGAGTCAAGGCAGCAAGAAAAACTATCTGAAAGATGCATCACTAAGCCAGGAAAACGGGAAAGGAGAAGTCCACAGCACAAGGTACCCAGACAGAGCACAGACCTCTCAGCCATCAACAGCTCTGTCTGACACCAACCTCAGATAAATATATATATATATATATATATATAATATATACACACACATTCATATATATAGATGTATACAAATGTATATACACATATGCACATGTATGTATTCCATTAGTGGAATACTCGGAAGGTGAGAATGGCCTCTCTCTCTTGACAGATTCATGTGATCTAAAGCTGGGAAGTGCCTGTTACAGAGGAGGAAGCCAAGAATGGGTGATTCCTTTCCTGTAAATCTCTGCAGAAACGTCTATTGGAGCAAGAAATATACTTATATGTGTAAAAACATACATATATATCTAAATGTACATCTATACATACATGTCTATGTACAGCTCTAGATCCCATGACTCTGCTGAGAGAGACAGAAAGACAGAGACAGAGAGAGAGAGAAAGAGAGGCTATTCCAAAGTACCAAGCCTTTCACTAATGGTCCTTCTGCAGATATAAGGAAGATGGAGTTGGAGGATAGTAATTCTTGAATTTGATTATTTCTTCCAAATGAACTTGAGACTTTCAAATAGATTAGCCCATAAATCACCAGACTATGCTGAACACACTGAAAGGAGTTCTGTTGTCTGTCAACTTTAACTTCACTCCCCTCCCCACTAAAAACTCCTAAGGGGTGTGTGTCCTATCAGTACAGCTGATAGAACTGTTAGGACAAAAGGATTCTGCATGTGTAGACTGCTGAATTGAGACTATCAACTGAACCTACTACATATTTAACAGACTTGGAGAATATCTGGGGAAGAATCAATTTTTTAGACCACAAAACTTAAGTACAAGAAAAGTAGGAGACTGCTGAGCCCCGTCCGTCCGTCGCCACCTACTCCAGACACAGAACATCCAGTCATGGATAAAAATGAGCTGGTACAGAAGGCCAAACTGGCCGAGCAGGCTGAGCGATATGATGACATGGCAGCCTGCATGGAGTCTGTAACTGAGCAAGGAGCTGAATTATCCAATGAGGAGAGGAATCTTCTCTCAGTTGCTTATAGAAATGTTGTAGGAGCCCGTAGGTCATCTTGGAGGGTCGTCTCCAGTATTGAGCAAAAGACGGAAGGTGCTGAGAAAAAACAGCAGATGGCTCGAGAATACATAGAGAAAATAGAGACCGAGCTAAGAGATATCTGCAATGACGTACTGTCTCTTGGAAAAGTTCTTGATCCCCAACGCTTCACAAGCAGAGAGCAAAGTCTTCTATTTGAAAATGAAAGGAGACTACTACCGCCACTTGGCTGAGGTTGCGGCTGGTGATGACAAGAAAGGGATTGTGGATCAGTCACAGCAAGCATACCAAGAAGCTTTTGAAATCAGCAAAAGGAAATGCAACCAACACCTCCTATCAGACTGGGTCTGGCCCTTAACTTCTCTGTGTTCTATTATGAGATTCTGAACTCGCCTGAGAAAGCCTGCTCTCTTGCAAAGATAGCATTTGATGAAGCCATTGCTGAACTTGATACATTAAGGGAAGAGTCATACAAAGACAGCACGCTAATAATGCAGTTACTGAGAGAGAACTTGACATTGCGGACATCGGATACCCAAGGAGACGAAGCTGAAGCAGGAGAAGGAGGGGAAAATTAACCTGCCTTCCAACTTTTGTCTGCCTCATTCTAAAATTTACACAGTAGACCATTTGTCATCCACGCTGTCCCACAAATAGTTTTTTGTTTACGATTTATGACAGGTTTATGTTACTTCTATTTGAATTTCTATATTTCCCATGTGGTTTTTATGTTTAATATTAGGGGAGTAGAGCCAGTTAACATTTAGGGAGTCATCTGTTTTCACCTTGAGGTGGCCAGTATGGGGATGTGGAATTTTTATACAAGTTATAAATGTTTGGCACAGTACCTTTGGTACATTGTGGCTTCATGAGGGCCAGTGTTAAAACTGCTTCCATGTCTAAGCAAAGAAAATTGCCTGCATATTGGTATGTCCTGGTGGGGAATAAAAGGGATAATTGGTTCCAATCACAGGTGTAGCTGTGGGTACTTTTTAGGTTTGGAGCATTTACAAAGCTGTAGTAGAAATGGATATCCCATGGATATTGCATGTTAAACCATGTGTTATCTATGGAATACTCAGACTCAGTGTGCACACTGTTGACTGCAGCTACAGAAGTGTTCCTTTAGTTGTGACCCAATTTACTCTGGATAAGGGCAGAAATGGTTCACATTCCATTATTTGTAAAGTTACCTGCTGTTTGCTTTCATTATTTTGCTACACTCATTTTATTTGTATTTAAATGTTTTAGGCAACCTAAGAACAAATGTACAAGTAAAGATGCAGTAAAAATGAATTGCTTGATATTCATTACTTCATGTGTATCAAGCACAGCAGTAAAACAAAAATCCATGTATTTAACATTTTTAGTTGTTTTTTTTTCTTTTGTGATTTTTTTTTTTTTTTTTTGATACTTGCCTAACATGCATGTGCTGTAAAAAATAGTTAACAGGGAAATAACTTGAAATGATGGCTAGCTTTGTTTAATGTCTTATGAATTTTCATGAACAATCCAAGCATAATTGTTAAGAACACGTGTATCAAGTTCATGTAAGTGGAATAAAAGCTTTATGAATGGAAAAAAAAAAGAAAAACAAAGTAAAAGGATGGCAACTGCTTGATTGAAAGTGAAAATTTGGCTAAAATGACTTATTCATTAACTCCTGATATTGCAAAACTAGGGGGCATCACTAAATTTTAAAAAAAAGTCTTTTGAGATAAAAAGGAAAGTTTTTATTTCAGTTTCAGTTGCTCAGTTGTGTCCGACTCTTTGCAACCCCATGAATCGCAGCACGCCAGGCCTCCCTGTCCATCACCAACTCCCAGAGTTCACTCAGACTCACATCCATCGAGTCGGTGATGCCATCCAGCCATCTCATCCTCGGTCGTCCCCTTCTCCTCTTGCCCCCAATCCCTCCCAGCATCAGAGTCTTTTCCAGTGAGTCAACTCTTCGCATGAGGTGGCCTAAGTACTGGAGTTTCAGCTTTAGCATCATTTCTTCCAAAGAAATCCCAGGGTTGATCTTCTTCAGAATGGACTGGTTGGATCTCCTTGCAGTCCAAGAGTCTTCTCCAACACCACAGTTCAAAAGCATCAATTCTTCGGTGTTCAGCCTTCTTCACAGTCCAACTCTCACATCCATACATGACCACAGGAAAAGCCATAGCCTTGACTAGACAGATCTTAGTCAGAAAAGTAATGTCTCTGCTTTTGAATATGCTGTCTAGGTTGGTCATAACTTTTCTTCCAAGGACTAAGCGTCTTTTAATTTCATGGCTGCAGTCACCATCTGCAGTGATTTTGGAGCCTCAAAAAATAAAGTCTGATACTGTTTCCACTGTTTCCTCATCTATTTCCCATGAAGTGATGGGACCAGATGCCATGATCTTCGTTTTCTGAACTAATAGAATTTGACTAGTTCATAAATAATTAAAAACCATGGTAAGTAAATTGATGGATAGGATACCCAAAATGGATGAATAAGTGAAAGTAATATGGTTAGAGTTTAACTTATCCTTTTAACACTACTATAAATTATCCCTTGATTTCACTATGAAAGAAAAATAGTAGACTATAAGGATTAGGTATATGATCCCACAAAGAAATTTTTTCCTCCTTAACAAATAGCCTAACCTTTATTCCCACTCTTAATAAAGCTTTTGGTTCTTCCTTGAATGGAGTGCAATCCAGTGATGCTTTGGGTTACTATATTTCTGCATGAGGAATAATCCTATATATGTCAGTATAATTTCATAGATATGGTTCAGACTTTTGTTATGAAGAATAACCACAGTCATGTCACACCTTCATTCCACACCAAATCTATGTAGTGCTGTCTCAAAAATATGTTGACGTAACAGGAAACAAAATATCAGAAAAATTCAGTATGTTAAGACAATTTATTTCAACTAATGAAATAAAATTGATTTGATGCAAAAGTCCAGCCTGTTTTCAAGCATGAGATATATTTATATGTTTCTAAAACTTATTTTAATTAGCAATACATTATATGAGATCTCATGTTCTTCAAATTTTTAAAGCTTACACTCCCATGAAGAGTTTAAATGACTTGAATGTAGGGATTACTTTATATTTCCTATCTGAGAAACACTTCAACAATTATTTATACATATTTCTTTTTGGAGTGCATAATTGTTTATGTATATAGTATTAAAATCTTTCAAAGACTTCACCAAAACCTACTTTTTAATATAACGTGTGTTTTGAGTAGAGATGGTATAGCTTTGGTTCTCAAACATTAGTATGGGTCAGAAATCATCTGGAAGCCTTATTACAACAGATTGCAGGGCAAGTGCAATAGATCTACAGAGGGGCCTGAGTATTTGCATTGATAACAAATTTCCAGGTGATACTGATGCTGCAGGTACAAGGATCTCACTTTGAAAGGACCCCTATAAATAGAAAGCAAGTTGTCTATAAAAATTCTGTGAATTACTTCCAAATTACAAGTAACTGTGAGAGAATTATCCAGCAACATCCAAGTTATAATAAACTTTTCCCAGTAATTACTAAAGCAAGATAGTTTTATTTATATTATTAACCTTCCAAGTAATTTACAAATCTGAAATTCATAAGTATGCTGACTGCCAAAGAATCCCTCTGTACTTAATTTCATTTTGGTATTAAAAATATCTTATGTGAAATAAAACATAAAAACACCAGTAAAATTTTCTAATGATACATACATGGATATGCTTATGCCACTATAATATTCTGAAGTAAAATCACTGTGTTATAAAGAGACCTAAATACTCTGCTACTTAAGCTATTTCAAACTAAGTATCAGAATACAGATCAGTGAACAAATTGCCAGCAGATAGATGACAGGCAGACTTTAATTACAGCTTTTGGTAATGATATTTCCTACTTTATTAAAACCTAGTTTCTTATTGTAAGTATCTAAGTATCCCAACTTATTTATGTATAATACTTATGGAAGGGCTCCAAATACATTCTTGAATCTGATTTTTGGATTGCTCAAAGAGATGGCAGTACTGAACAATGGCCCAAAACAGAACAGAAAACAAAATGTAAAACATATTTCTATAGGCTTATACCCCAACATGTTCAAATAAACGTTGCAGTAAGTATGTTCAATAATTTGTGCCTTAATTTATGTAACTTTTAATTACTTGTAAAATTTATGTTCTGATTTATATATATAGGAATATATATAAACATACACACACCTAGATACTGATGCTGGGAAAGATAGAAGGCAGCAGGAGAAGGGGACAACAGAGGATGAGATAGTTGGATGGCATCACCAACTCAATGGACATGAGTTTGAGTGCAGGGAGCCAGCGTGAGGAACTCCGCCCATGGCAAAGGTCATGAGGAAGGAGGCTTTGGCATACGCAGAGGCAGGATCGAGCCCCAGGAAACCCCCTGTTCCTGAGCATCTACCCCCAAAACCAGAGTCTGCCCACTTTACTGTTTTATGCTCTCACCTACACCTCTGACTTTACGGGGGGCTCTTCCCCATCACCTCTCTCAGAGAATGAGTTAACCTACAGCTCCAGTTAATAAAAATTCCTGGGCGTGACGAACTCCTCTGAAGGTTATCTAGCCTGCCTGTACAGGTTCGTCCGGCCACATGTGATTGTTTACAGCCTACCAACCGTGAGAGGCATGAGATGTTTTAGATTTACTAAAGGCAGATTCTTTTAGGAAGTTAGAAATTATTAGTATAGTGGGTTGATTAGGAATTATATTGGTGAAAGGTTTTTCATTTGTTGGGCCAATATTTGCTGCTAAGTCTCCATATTCCTTGCTCTTATAATGAATATAATTACTATATAGAAGAAATAAGTATTAACCTTTAAGATTAATCATGTTAACCTTAGGCTAAGTAAATTCCTTTCTTAATTAACCCACTACACCCTCACCCTATAGGAATGCAACTTTATCTGGTACCTTCGGAGGGTGGTGCCTGGTTTAGGAAAAATCACCCCTGGAAAGTAAGTTTTTGGTTGACTGACTGTTATCAGAAAGAAAGGATCATAAAATATCAGCAGGTCTCATGATCAGAAGATGATGTAAAACCCTAAGACCTTTTTGTATACATTTATATGAAGCACCTGATTTTGATAAAGGTCAGGACTGCTGATCCCTGCATGACTTTAAAATTTCCATTTGTCTCTATGTGTAACAAAAGGTATATAAGCAAACCTGAAAATAAAGAAAACGAATCAGTTTCTGGAAAGACTGATTCCCCCATGTTGTTCTTTCTTGTTCTTCATTTTTTGGTTGAATTCCCATCTGGAGTGTGGGTGCTCACGAAGCCTGCTAATTTTGCCCTGGCTTTTAAGTTCCACACGAGAGGGAGCCCAAGGTGGGGCACCCTCCAATATTCAAGTGGATGCTGGTGGCCTAAGTAGGTGGTGCAAGCTTCTTGTCTCGAAGCTTTATTGGTATCCCACGTAAACCAAGTTATTCAGCCTCTTTTTCTCCACTAATTTTCCTACTACACTATTCCTTTCTAATCTCCCTCTATTAACTAAGCACTTAATTCCTAGGACGCTGACTCCATCCCCGCTTCGAATTACCCTGGATCCACTGGGGCTGGACCCCAGCATTTGAGCAAGCTCCAGGAGACGGTGAAGGACAGGGAAGCCTGGTGTACTGCAGTCCATGGAGTCGAAAAGAGTCAGACACAACTTGAGCGACTGAAGAACAATACACTCACATATATATGCTAGAGATATATCTGACGTAGACTATAAATCAGAAAGCTAAATCTGTATTAAAGTTTTTATGTAGTTAAGAATCCTACAAAATTTCTGTTGGATTCAATTGAGATTTCTAATTACGAATTCCTTATTTTTAACTTCTGGCACTTTCCCAGGGCACTGAAATTAATGTCCTAATATGAGCAGCAGGACACACTTGAATGCAATCAGAACAACGAGGCAGGTGTCTGCGAGGCCACCTTGGCAATCAGTCTCTTTGGCGCAAACAATTTCAAAATCACTCTCACATTCCCACCCCATGATTTTTTCTTCCATTGACCTTTATGTCTGTCCTCTCCCAAAGAATTATTAATCAAGAAATTATTATCGTTGTGGATTTTTTTTTTTAGTAACTTGCATACTTACAATCAGGAGGCATCTTTTCCATAAATACTGTGTAATACTCTTTAAGGAGTTCAAAATTTTCCTGATTAATACTTTCTTGCAAAGAGACATCTCCAAACCTAAATATAGAAAAAAGAGAATAATTACGGTTTATAAAACAGGACCCCAAAGTAACTTTTTATCTTTCTTTTTTAAATAGCTGGTAACAGTTTTGCAAGGGAGGAGTCTATTTTTGAAACATTGCATAATGGTGAACTCTAACATATTCCAATTTCCACTGGCCCTGATTCCATCAATCTTTTTGACATACCAAAGTATTCTTACAATCATCGTATGTGAACCTGAATGAAATAAATCTAAAACACTAACCCCATGCCTCTGCATAACGGACACTCTGTCCAAGTTAGTTTCTCCATTTCTGCAGAGCTGTATCTCTAAAAACACAGAAACTCTTCCCTCTCTTTTTGTCCCTCCAATCTTCCTCTTCACTAACGATAGCTTGAGGAGAGGTCTAGAAGACCAGGACCAGACACTGAGCTGCATATAGCCTTAAACACACTGCTGCAGGCACACACAGGGACGAGCTCCACTCTCGTCCACTCTCCCAGGGACGAGCTCACTTCTGTGAACTATTTTTTTCTGTCCACACCACAAAGGATGCCAGCCTCTGTACTGGTGCTCTTCTGCTCTCTTCTCAAGAGGACTATAAATGTAGCGGTTTTTTAGTTTAGTTAAAAAACAACAGTAAAGGATTAAAACATTCTTACCAATCATGGCAAAGAACACACTAGCTAACTATGGGGGTAGGAGATATATGGAGAGGGCAATGGCACCCCCACTCCAGTATGCTTGCCTGGAAAATCCAATGGACGGAGGAGCCTGGTAGGCTGCAGTCCATGGGGTCGTGAAGAGTCAAACATGACTGAGTGACTTCCCTTTCACATTTCACTTTATGCATTGGAGAAGGAAAATGGCAACCTACTCCAGTGTTCTTGCCTGGAGAATCACAGGGATGGGGGAGCCTGGTGGGCTGCCGTCTATGGGGTCGCACAGAGTCAGACATGACTGAAGCAACTTAGCAGCAGCAGTGGGAGATATATAGAGAGACTAAATTATAGATAAGGGAGCATTTTAAATAATCTCCAAAAGTTTAGCTTTGGGGAGCTTTTTCAGCCAGGCTTTGCAGAAAGACAGTAACTTCTTTCTGTAAGAAGTTTTAGAAAATCTTTTAAAAATGTATTTTGTGAACCTTATCTCTTATCTGTTCTTGATAATCTCTACATGTGAACCATATGAGATGCTAAAGTTAATTCCTTTATCTGCTAAAAAATGGTTTGTTACAATTATGAACTCACATAAAATCATCTGTCATTTAACTGAGTAAACTATTATGAAAGGACGTATTGGCATCCTCCAATATCAATTATTTTAGTAAATAAAACAAAGGAAAGGATAATATGCTTTAGGTCTAGAAAATTTTGACACAATTAGTAGAGTTTACAACGGTGAAATACATGTGAGCATAAAACAATTCTAAAATTTGATATATACACATAGGTATTTGGAAACAAGAAAGCTAACCCATGTGTATATTTTGGTATTGACACCAATATTTTCCTTATTATTTTACAACATTTAAATTTGATATGAGCCGGGAATCCTTACATATGAATAATTCTGTCTGCTATATCAAGTAACTTAGTATGGATGAAAGGAAAATGTTACCCATGAATCCAGTGTCTACGTAACAGGAACATGCAGAATTACTCAGCATATTCATAACATTAAAAAAAAAGAACTGATCTTATATCTGAACCTTACCTCTCAGCAAGAGTTTGCTGTTCATTGATCCCAATGTTAAAAAGTACTGGATGTACATGAAGCAACTGTCCTTCTTTAATCTGCAGAGGCAGTGACTCAAACATTCTTGCTGGAACCTTCACCTCCACCACGTAGTGTTCACTGGAGAGAGGGGGACAAAGAGATGCAGCGCTGCTGTATTTCCCTTGATTTTATTACTTTTAGCGTCATTGAAAAGAAACAACAAAACAGCTGGAATAAAGCACTGATTCAGGTTTTTGGCTGCTATTTGCTTATTTTCTACTATTAATTCATTTGATAATCATTTCATTCACTTTACTATTAAATTACTTGGCATAAAGAAGTGTTTACATTTACTTCTATTACTCTGAGCTGTTTTAGGAAAGGAAGAACATTTAGTGCATATTCATATACCATGTGCATAAGAGCGTCAATATTTGTTTTCTTGATTTAATTATTTTAAAACCAAGTCTCAGTGATAAGAAAAGCAATAATGGATTCCCAATAAAGTGAAACTAATGAATGAAAACATTTATAACATTTTTAGCATAGCCTAATTGCTGTTATTGATGAACCCGCCTGTTTGTGATGGCCTGATGGAAATGCAATAGTTTTATTATTTAAGATGTAACCTTTGGTGGATTCCTAATCATTTCTCCACATTATCATGGGAGCATTTTTTTCATTGGAAATTTCCATTAAAAATTACCCCTAATGTTTATTGTTGAAGATTTAAGTTAGGATTCACAAAATAAGGTCAAGAAGAACAGATGCTTATATATTCTGAAATGGAGTATCTTTTGATCCAGTGTGAACTGAGCAAAGAAATGTCAAGTTTCACCTGGAGTTAAGGGAAGTATGTGTTTCCTGAACCATACAGAGCGCTGGTGTTGTAATAGGTATATGGCGTAAGGAAGAACAGGAGAATTGGCGGGTCTCTGTGAAATCTTTTCAGTTTCTCTAGTATAATAATACTGATACTTACTCTGAATCTTCGAATGCCAGAGTTTTTCACCTCAGCTTTGAACAAGAGAACTGGGAAATACCATCCAGCCAGCAAGCAAGGATGTTAGCACTACCCTCAGATGGATGGACATTTTTTAATTTTTAAAAAATTTCTCTCTTTTTTTTAAATTGCTTTCAGTGTCCTTTACAATAGACTGGTTAACAGACAGCTGATACTTACTTATTTCAAAATTTTCTGGAATATGAGAAGATTCAAAGGGTAAAGTCTGCTCTGCATTTATAGATTGCTCTTAAGGTGAAACATTATACACTTTATAACTTTTTAAAAACTGAAGCATACTTGATTTACAATGTTGTGTTAGTTTCAGATATATAGCAAAGTGATACAGGTATATGCACACATGTCTTTTCAGATTCTTTTCCACTATAGGTTATTATAAAGTATTGAATATAGTTCACTGTACTATTAAGTAGGTCCTTGTTTATCTATTTTAAACATAGTACTGTGTATCTGCCAATCCCATACTCCTAATTTATCCCCCCATTCTCCTTCGGTGTGGTAGCCATTCCCTTCTCCAGCAGATCTTCCCAACCCAGGGATCAAACCTGGGTCTCCTACATTTCAGGCAGATTCTTTATCATCCGAACCACCAGGGAAACCCCAAGAATTCTGGAGTGGGAAGCCATTTGCCCTGGTAGCTCAGATGGTAGAGAATTTGCCTGAAATGCAAGAGACACAGGTTCAATTCCTGTGTCAGGAAGATCGCCTTGAGAAAGCAATGGCAACCCACTCCAGTATTCTTGCCTAGAGAACTCCATGGACAGAGGAGCCTGGTGGGCTACAGTCCATGGGGTCACAAAAAGTCGAACACGACTGAGCTACTAACACTTTTACTTTCCCCTTTAGTAACCATGTTTGCTTTCTACTTATGCTTTTTAAATGAGTACATTGTATTATTTATTCAATCCTGCATATAGTGATATCATATGATGCTTGTCTTTGTATGACTTGTTTCACTTAGTATGATAATCTCTAGGCCCATCTATGCTCCTGCCAATGGCATTATTTCATTCTCTTTTATGGCTGAATCGTATTCCATTTTGTACATATGTGTGTATACATGTATATACATACACACCTCAATCTTCTTTATCCATTCATCTTTCATTGGGCATGTAAGTTGCTTCCATGTCTTGGCTTTTGTAAATAGTGCTGCTACGAACATCAGGGTATATGAATCTTTTTGAATTACAGTTTTTGTTTTTCCTAGGAGTGGGATTGTTGGATCACATGTTAACTTTATTTTTAGTTTTTAAGAAACCTTCATACCATTTTCCAACTAACGTTCCCACCAACAGTGTAGGAGGGTTCCCATTTCACCACAAACCTCTCCAGTGTTTACTATTTTTAGTTTTTGATGGTGGCCATTCTGACTGGTGTGAGGGGACATCGCTTGGTAGTTTTAATTTGCACTTCTCTAATAATTAGCAATTATGGTGAAGGACAGGGAAGCCTGGCATGCTGCAGTTCATGGAGTTGCAAAGAGTTGAACACAACTGAGTGACTGAACAACAAAATAATTAGTAATGTTGAACATCTTTTCATGTGTCTGTTGGCCAAATGTATGTCTTCTTTGGAGAAATGCCTATTTAAGTCTATTGCACATTTTTTTTTGGGATCAAGTTATTTGTGTGTTTTATATTGAGCTGTATAAGCTGTGTGTATATTTTGGAAATTAATCCCCTGTCAGTTGCATCATTTTCTCCCATCCCATTGGTAGTCTTTTTGTTTTGTTTATGGTTTCCTTTGCTGAGTAAAGGCTTTTCAGTTTAATTAGGTCCCATTTGTTTATTTTTGCTTTTATTTCCGTTGCACTCAGAGACGCATCCAAACAAACATTGCTGCGATTTATGTCGGAGTGTTCTGCCTATGTTTTGTCACTCATTAAAATATAATTGACATAAGCTCATTGTTTTAAGTATATAATTCAGAGTTTTTGCAAATTTATAGAGTTGTGCAATCACGACCATAATTCACTTTCAGAACATTTCCGCTGCCTTAAAAAAATCTCCTTTGACTGCATTCAAACCCCAACCCCATAGTCAGCCCCAGGAAACAACTGATCTATTACTATGTCTCTACAGATCTTACTTTTCTACATGTTTCATATAAAAAGAATCATGCAACATATAGTCCTTTGTGTCTGGCTTTTCTCATTTAGCATCATTTTTCAGTCATGTGTGTCACAGCATGCTGAATAGTGTTCTGTCGCTTAGGTATACCACATTTTGTCTGTGCATTCAAGTTGATGGACACTTGATTACTTCATGATTTTGGCTACCTGTGTTCTGAAAAATACTACTAGTTTTGTGTGGACATTTCCTCCTGGGAATATACTGATGAGTCACATAACAATTTTAGGTTAACTTTTTCAGCAACTGCCAAATTGTTTCCAAAGTGCCATTACCACCAATAATGAATGAGGATTCCAGCTCCGTGAACATGGACTGTCTTTTCATTTATTGGATCGTATTAATTTCTCCAAGCATTATTTTGTGTGTTCTGTTTCCAATTCTTTGTGAAAGTTGCTCAGTCGTGTCCACCTCTTTGCAACTCCATGGACTATATAGTCAGTGCAATTCTCCAGGCTAGAATACTGGAGTGGGTAGCCTTTCCCTTCTCCAGGGGATCTTCCCAACCCAGAGATCGAACCCAGGTCTCCCACATTGCAGGCAGATTTTTTTACCAGCTGAGCTACAAGGGAAGCCTAAGAATACTGGAGTGGGTAGCCTATCCCTCTTTCAGTGGATCTTCCCACCCAGGAATTGAACTGGGGTCTCCTGCATTGCAGGCAGATTCTTTACCAACTTAGCTATCAGGTGTGGTGTGCGTGCTCAGTCGTATCCGACTCCCCGAAACCCCACGGACTGCAAGCTACTAGGCTCCCCATCCATGGGATTTTCCAGGCAAGAATACTGGAGTGAGTTGCCATTTCTTAGAGTGCTTTATTAAATTTATTCAGATGTAGTTATTCTATTTGATGCTATTGTGAATGGTTATCTAGTCACCATTGTTTCTAACAACTTTTCAAGAGTGTGCTTTATTCTTTTCTTCTCTGATCCAAACCAAGTCAGCCTCCTCTGGCAGGGAGACTGCTGGATTTTATGGCCTGCTTTGCCCTCACAAAACTGTGCTGACAGAGCTGGGAATGATGGGAGCAAGTCGACAAAAACGCCACAAACTCCTACTGACTTATCCAACGTACACCAGTTTTTCACGAATAAGTATTTCTAAATTTGTGCACAAATTTAGTTCATAGTCGTAAGATGGTTGCTTTAGAAAATTCTGTCCAATTATAATGTCGCTTTCTGGAGAAAAAAAAATTGCCAAGCTGCTCACTTTGCCATTGCAGTTTCATTCCCATCCATATGATAGCTTTTGAATTTAGATACAGTCTAAAGAACTCCCTCAGAAAAAAACATCTGCACTCTGCCTATAGCAAATGGCCTCGTAAGCTTCGGTTATAAATTGTGAGAAAAGTATCAGTTTCCCACTTTTGCTGATAATCTTCATAGTAATACAAGGTGGCACTGTTTTCTAGGCATGTATATGAGCAATTTTATTCCTTTTTCTTCCACTGAATGGCAAATTAAGCATTAGGCTGCAGTTGAGATACTTATTTTTAAAGGGATGTATTTTTTCTTTATACATAAGTTACCTTTCAATCAACCATGGATTTCTGGGCATTCTTTATACAAAAGTTTAAATAATTATATGTTTATTATATAAAGAAAACAAGTTTAGTTTGAATTTTTATATTTCATACCTGCTGCTGCTACTGCTAAGTTGCGTCAGTCATGCCCGACTCTGTGCGACCCCATAGACGGCAGCCCACCAGGCTCCCCCCGTCCCTGGGATTCTCCAGGCAAGAACACTGGAGTGGGTTGCCATTTCCTTCTCCAATGCAGGAAAGTGCAAAGTGAAAGTGAAGTTGCTCAGTCGTGTCCGACTAGTAGCGACCCCATGGATTGCAGCCTTCCAGGCTCCTCCGTCTATGGGATTCTCCAGGAAAGAGTACTGGAGTGGGGGTGCCATTGCCTTCTCCGATTTCATACCTAAGTCTCTTCATTTCTCTCCTGACACAAAAAGGGCTCTCTTTAGAAAATTCTTTTTTTTTTTTTCACTCTGATTTGAGAAAGCTTCAAATTTCAAGTATCTTCATGCAGCATTTAAGTGCTAATGCCAGAATGGTTAAAATTTTGAAGACTTCTGACTGAAATAATTTATCCATAGGATGTAATTCTTCTATTGGAGGTCTATTCTACACACCATCATTTTTCTTAATTATTTGATATTTTGCCCATCATACAATGACCTTCAAAGCTATTTATTTAAAACTGTTCTTGGAAATCTCAGTCTGACAGTGAATTGTCAAAAATAATTAAGAAAAATGGTGGCATATGCACCTGACATAGAAATACATCTTTCCTAAAATGTTGCTGCTTTTAGCAGAATTTAATATCAAGTCATCTCAAGAATTATGACACTATTAACCAAATGATTCCAGCAAAAGTAAAAACATCCATAGCTTTAGACTAGATAGTAATAAAAAGGAAAATGTTTTTTCTCATGCTTGCTATTACTTTGAATTCTTCACATTTCACGGGGGAGCATTATCCTATTTATTTCACTATAGTGCAATTTATAAACATCCATGAAACCTCTAGGAGTTTTTCAGTATCTTCCTCTCTCATGTCACCTATATTTATTTCTCATTCAAAAAAGGAAAAGAGAACAAAAGAAACATTTCCAAGCCAAATCTTAATTCTCCTTGGCTCTGTTGTTAGGGGTAGTAAAAATATCTAACAAAGCTTGGTCTTTAGGAAATGGGTACCACTCCCCCTTCGTGTTTTAAGCTCTGTTGCTGGGGTTGTAAAAACATCTAACAAAGCTTGGTCTTTAGGAAATGGGCACCACTTACCGCCTTCCTGTTATAACTGGCAAGACATCATTGGATGTGGCTTCAATTATTTTAAATGCGACTTTTTTCAAATCCGAAATACCAACGGCCATGTCCTCCAGCATTCCAATTTCCTCACCTAAGCAAGGGCAGAGGAACCTAGTTACAAGCATACTATTTGAAGAGAATGTCACTTTGTACTCCACCTCCCTGCTAGAATTTGTTCTAACAATTTAGTGAATGAGTTCCTGAATGCAGTGAATCCATTCTAAGGACATTTGCCTGAGTCTGAAGGTTTTCATCAGTGAAATCAGAACTGTTTCAATAGACTCCAGCTGTCCATATTCCCTTTGAAGGAAGGAAGGAGGTATACCTTTCCTGAAAGGCTAGAGGGAAGCTTTAATTCTTTGATGACACAAAGTATTGTGCAAATCTTTCTCCTTTGGCAGGACTGACATTTGATTTCTAGAAAACAGAAACGGTTGCATTGAAGATCACTGACCTAAGCTCATGCTAGCTTCTTTATATTTAATACCCTGAAAAAATAAAGCCTAACGAGGAGGTAATTAAATAAAAATCAGTCCTGTGCAAAAGAAATATAATGTGAGCCACATACATACTTTTAAATATTTTAGAAGTCAGATTTTTAGGGTAAAATTTTAAAGGTGAAATGACCTTTAATACTGTTTTCCTTTAGCCCAATATACCCAAATAGCATTTCAGTTGTAAATCAATATACAATGATTAATTATTCATTAATTATTAATATAAAACTCTTTCCACTAGTCTTTGAAGGCTGGTGCGCATGTCGAGAACTTATTGATCTGGTCTAGATATGTTTCAAGGGCTCAATTGCCACACCAACCTATGTATTGAACAGGGCAGTTCTAGACATTAGAGACTTGGGACTTTAAAAATCCAGTCATTGAAACTAGGTTGGCAAAGGCTTTTATATTTAAAAAGCCAGATGGCCGCTCAGGACTCCACTGTGAAGTAATCTATAATTCCATTTTCAAAACATAATGAGGGTAAAGCACAGTGACAAGGAGACTGAATATAAAGAACTGAAAGTTATATTCTTTCTCTAATGCTTGATGCAAGAAAGGGTGACCTCTTATTTTTATGTTTAACTGAAGAATCTATGGATCACATAGCTTTATGAATAGGGGTATTATTTTAACATGGGCTGAAGCAATACTCACTGTACGTACTCAGCAGTCCTTCATATTGTACTATCAATCCCACCGTGTGAAGCTGCTTAAGAAAGCCAGGGTCATACAGACTTGTGTGCAACTTGATGATAAAACCACAAACCAATCCAGCAAGCTAAAAAAAAAGAAAAGAAGAGCAGTGGGGAAATCCCTGGGGTCAATGAGCTTTAATTTAAAAATATTTAAGAATTTTGAGACATCACAGACTTCATTAGAAATTTCCGAGTATGTGTAACAAAATTGGAACTATTTATATATCCATTTTGAAACCATGGATGTCTAAACCCATGCTGTAGGATGGTTTGGGAAAGACAGCACTGTGAAAAGGGAAAGACCAGGCAGTAAAATAAAAGCCACTTAACACTTCCAAAACTTTCTCAAATATTTTTGCACATGAAGAATAGAGATAATAGTTCTCATTCCACAGTGTCATTGAAAGAACATAGTGGAGAGATTTGTATAAGTGCCTGACACTTCGCTCCATTTACTACTGGGTCATCCATGAAATCATAGTGAACAAGGGATATTTGGGTTAAATTATTCCCTTTATCTGGATGGTTTACAAAGAAAGCCTTCTGTCTCTTTCCCTCCAGGTGTATGTCTGCAAAACTCAATCATGGGGTGCAGGCAGGAGGGAGCCGTAGCACAGCTTGTTACCACGGGCTAGGGTGGGGTGTAGGCAACGGAGGTGATGCTGCCCAACTTTCATCCAAGACTATGGCCTGGCAAATTTCTACATAAACGACAAAAACAAACAACAACAACAACAACAAAAACCAGACTATTATGAGGCCCTGTCCAGGAATTCATGAGGGAGCTGTAGAAATAAGGGGTTGCAAACAGATCCCTTTGCCAGTCCTGGCTACTATCTATACAGCACATGGTGCAGAGACCCCAGGAATAATATGAGGACAGGACAAGGGACTCATTCCTTCAAAGACTCTGTGCCCTGTGAAACAATGGACATTTCAGGGACTTGGCCACCTTTTCGCAGAAATAAATATTTTAGGTCTCACACACTGTTTCTATTCAGCTGGGTGTCTATTATGAATAAGAAAAGCTGGGTATCAATACATTAAGAAAAGGATCCCCTTAAAAAGCAAACTACTAGACTTTCCTGGCGGTCTAATGATTCAGACTCCAAGCTTCCAGTGCAGGGGGCATGGGTTTGATCCCTGATCAGGGAACCAAGATCCCACAGGCCAGGCAGTATGTATGGCCAAAAAATAAAATAAAAGCAGACTATCATAAGAACTCTTTCCCACTGAGGATACTATCTGATAGGCCATCGGTGTGCTGGGCTCACAAAAACAAGAGGCACCTACTGCTTGGCTGAAGACGATGTCTCTTCTCAACGTCAGCATCAAACACTGGGGGCAGGCTGTAGGCGAGCTCCTGGAGGAGCACGAAGGTCAGGGACTGCTTAGCTCGACTCACCACTTCTCCCATGCAGTCCTTCAGGGTAAGGATGAGGGGATACAACTGCTCATACCAGTCTTCTGCAGGATGGACAGAGCATAAGAACAGTGGGATGGAGAGATTAAAGAAGGTCTTGGAGGACAGAACCAATTTATTTATTTTCAGTGATGTTCTACACCATACTTCAGTTACAAAGATTTCCAACCCCTATCTCTCCTCTGAACTCCTGATGTCTATAACCAGCCACCCATTGGATCTCTCCACTTGGAAGTACCTCACTCATTTATAGAAGAACTCCTCTCTTCTCTGCTCATCTCTGATCTGTGCATTGCCTGGATCTTGGTGGATGGTGCCACCAAACTCTTCCCCTGCTGGAAACCTGTTTTCCTGGACTCCTTCTATAGTCTTCACTTTTACTGGGTCATGAAATTAGTTCTACCATCATAATAGGGCTTCCCTGTGGCTGAGATGGTAAAGAATCTGCCGGCAATGCGGGAAATCCAGGTTCTATCCCTGGGTCAAGATGTTCCCACAGAGAAGGGAATGGCAGCCCTCTCCAGTATTCTTGCCTGGAGAATTCCATGGACAGAGGAGCCTAGTGAACTACAGTCTAGGCATTTCAAATACCCATCAAACATTCATCTTCCTTTTGCTCTCTCCCATCATCAGTTATCCATTTCCCATGGACTGCTTTCTACCCTTATCTATAAGTGACCCCTCTTCCTCCAGGAATATCCTTCTCCAATCTTTTCTCAACAGAGTTGCTACACGGATCTTTCTCATCAATTTGAATTCCATCACTCACTCTTTCATTTCTTTACTATTTAAAGACACCAAAGCATTCAGAACAAAGTCCCAAAGCATTATCTGACAGATCCTGCATTATCTGATCTCTGCCTATGTGTCCAGTCTCATCTCTCAGAACTTTTCATGTGTAGCCTCGAGTCCCAGGAGAGCTGAACAGACAAATTTCCCGCACCTGTCTGCTCTCTCATCTCAGTGTCTCTGCAAATCCTATCTGCAATCCTGGAGCATTCTTCCCTTGCTTATCTCCCTGACAAATACTTTATCTTCTCTGCAGACTCAATTCAGGGTTTCTCTTCCAGGAAGTCTTGTTGATTTCCTCTCTAAGTCCCCTCCTCATTTACTAAAAATTGGGTCAGGTTCACTTTCCTTTGTGTTCACAGCTCCTTGCCCATACTCTTCTGCAAGAAAGTGAACTCACTGAGGGCAAGAAATTTCTGTTTTGATCACTGGATCTCCAGATCACAGCATATCAAACATTCAGTTTTTAATTAAATGAGTAAAGTTGGAATAAATACAACAAAAGCCTTTTAACATATAGGCATGAATGAGAAAATCAAGTTTTTGACAGTATTTGGAATCTGAATAGCTTTTCTTCAAATCAGGATACAAAACTGAAACCATCTGTGCTTTCTGTATGCCTAGAAATTTAACATGTTTCAGTTATATAATTATGACTTTGGCATGTGATATAGAAACAAGTTATATTCTATTTCAGTCTATTTGAAAATCAAATCCTGACAAATGTCAAATACTATAAATTCCAGACTGTGTGCTATTCCATTAATATATAAATTGACAGTGGTATGATAAATACAAATACAATTGAAAAGAAATGAGTGTGTGCTGAAAAATTAACTATGAATCAAGATCTGAAGTGATACGATCTTCTCAGTTTACAGAGTAATGTGAATGGTCAGTAATCAGTTAAGACCTTGAAAGAGTTATAGGTAGTGATGAAAAGAATCAGAATCATTATTGCACCATATCTACTGTCACTTACTTATTTTATGTTCTATAATAGATTAGATGAAATAAACCAAAATGGTTGAAAGGATAATTAATGGTCCCAACTTAATAAAAAGAGGTGCTCTTGTTAATATTCTATGTAAATGCTTATGTGAAGTTGTAATACAAAATACATTAGGAACATTAGGAGTTATTATTTTAAAATATTGTTGAATTAAGTGTTATGACAGGAATAAAAACACTAGAGAAAAGAAAATTCAATGAAGGCCTATTAAATCTGTAATCATTTAATAAAGGACTCATTTGTGGGCAGCTTAGGATAAAATATGAACAGTGGTTCAACTGAAATAGGCATCGGGTAGCTATTGATTTTTATGTCATAAGTAGACATAAAAGGGCAAATGGAGGTACATTAGACTTATTTTCAGAGTAAAAGACACATCAAGAGACATCAAGAAGAAATACTTGATATTCATATTGTTTTCATATTTACATTGTTTTACCTTTCACTCTTATTATTTGATTACTTGTTCTCAATATGAAAATACACACACATACACGTGGAAGACAAATATCTCAATAAATCGACCCAGATGTATATCTTAAAAGATAACAGACTGAAAACCAATTTTGCTTTGTGTTTAGGTCTGCAAAAATGAATTTCTACTGAAGAATTCTCCAACACAAAATAAAGCCTGTGTGCAGTAGATGGCGCTCCTTTATCAGCCTGAAGCAAAACTACTTGGTCACTTGCTCCATTCTGGTAACTGATTTATACTCTTTTACGCATTTGCAAAGTTCCCAAATAGCAGGTATATGTTGTCTGGGCACCTAGCATCCTATTCTGTGTCAAGTGATCAATAACCTCGCCAAAACTGTGATAAGCTCTTTCTATCAGAAAGTGGAAAATTAACTTATTCCTGCCCCTTGAAGTTACTAAGTGACAGCTCAAATTAAACAGAGCTGAAGGTTTTTCTTAAAGATCTTTAAAAGAAGAATCTTTTCTTCATCAGCATAATTTTTTAGTCACTTCTAAACCTATCTTCACTCTAATTTAACCATTTGATTCCTAATCAGAAATGAAATGAGATTAAAAAGAAAGAGATCCCTGATCTAGTCCTACTAGAATAAAACTGAGGACCTGGAAAAATAAATTAAACACACTGAAATTCTAAGTCTAGCAGTGCGCTTAGGTATTTGTCTGACACTAACCACTTTCCAGCGTCTTCGCTACTATAATTATATATACTTCTTATGACTAAAATTTAAGGAAAAGGACAATATAAGAAAACAATGAAGAATAAGAAAATTACAAGTTGGTGAGGAAGGTAGAATGTCTTAAAGATAGCAGTAAGCTTCCTATAAAGAAGTATATATGAGAAAGCTAAAAGTGCATTTTTTTCCTAGAAAAGAAGAAATTTAAGTTTAGCAAATAAAGGTAAATCTCACTGGCAAATGCAAATTGCCATGACTTCAGGTTTTGTTCCCTGTTAATATTCACTCAGTGTAAATCTCAGGTTCTGAAATAAACACAATGGTGTGTGACAGGGCAGAGACAGGCTGAAGTAGTCAGTGCATAAAGGGCCTTATTGCTTCAGTGAGCATTCCAAATCACTCTGAGAAATGCTTTAAGTTTTTTCCTGAAAAAATATTTTTGGGGTACAACAAAAAAAGCAGCAACTCCTGACAATTCTGAGACCACTGTGACATCATCCCTTACGGCTTCCTGTCTCTCCATACTTAAGTTTTTTTCCTGAAAAATATTTTGGGGTACAACAAAAAAAGCAGCAGCTCCTGACAATTCTGAGACCACTGTGACATCATCCCTTAACGGCTTCCTGTCTCTCCAAACTTCACAATTTACATGGGGTTTATTTTGTCCTGACGGGAAAGTCATTTTCTGGGATGGATGAAGATGGTGTTCATTCTGCATTTTCTAGATTCAAGTAAGAAATCTTGAAATGAGATTCAGACTTATCTTTAAACAACTAAAAGTGGTGCCTTTTATGTATGAGGGAACCTTCTGAGGCACTCTATTTATGTCTTCACGTGAGTGGTCTTACATGGGTGTATATTATATGTAAAATTTCATTAAGCTGTTCACTTAAGATGTAGATACTTTTCAGTATCTGTGTTACAGCTCAATAAAAGGCTTTAAAAAAAAGAATCTTGAAATGCATGCATCCACTCTTCTGATTTTAGCTTCCTTATGTTTCAACTGAGATTTTTACACACACACATAAACACATACACACCTATGATGATAAACCCAGAGACGCCAGGTAGCTAAGGGCTTGCCAGCACATATCACTGCGCCCACACTCTCACAGAAACTAACTGGCCCAGCAAGCACTTAAGTGCCCACATCATTGATTCTATCCCCTGGGCTCCTTTTAGTGACAGAGGAAAATATGAAGAGAATGTTTTTAGTATCTCTATAAAAACTTGCTGAAACTCCTTAACCCTGAGACCAACAAGCAGAGTCTTTCCTCGGGAAAGCATAAAATGTGTGTGGCTTAGCTGAGCTTTTCCTGAGCTTTGTGAAGTGTGTTGGAAGTCGTCCAAGCAGAGCCTGTTTTCCAGCCCTTGACTTGCTTTTCTAACAGGATTCAAGTGAATTCACCGAAGGATTCAAAGGACGACGGCTGGGCGCCCCCCCACCTCCTCCATACACCATCTATTTCCTGTACAGGATGTTCATGTCCTCTGAGCTCAATGGCTCTTATGTTGCTCAGGAGGAAAATAAAAAGGCCAAATTCCAACCGATGGTAGCAGAATATAATGTTTTCTTTCCAATTTCTGAGCAATTTTCTTCTCAGGTGCTCAGTCTCCTTCATTCATTTAAAATAATTAACTTCACAAAAGCTTGTAGCCAGTATTATTTTTGTTATCACAACTTTTCAGACACTGGGAAAAAAATGAAAAGCTCAAAGCTTGCCTGCCCATTAAACTTTATGCAAAGGGATAGGAGAAATATATGCGCCTGGTTTGTAGGATTTACCTAAGCTCAGAAGATGATGAAATGAGGAGCAGAACCATTAGAATGGCCTTTAAGGAGGGGGATAAAATTCCCAAGGTTGTGAGAGGAACCCGTTCCACAGCTGACAGGATTTTTAACAGGATTTCCAAACCTCAGGTGGCATAGAACTGGCGGTGGTTTTAAGGCTGGGGGCTGGGAATGGGTATATCTCTGCCCATAGAGTCATTGATGGTCTTGAAGGGCTTTCCAGTGGCACAATGGGAAAGAATCCACCTGCCAATGCAGGAGAAGCAAGTGGCACAGGTTCAATCCCTGGTTCGGGAAGATCCCCTGGAGTAGGAAATGCCAACCCACTCCAGTGTTCTTGCCTGAAAAATTCCATGGACAGGGGAGTCTGGTGAGTTACAGTCCATGGGGACACAGGAGCTAGACGCAGCTGAGAACACAACTGAGAACTGAGAACACGATTGCTCTACATCAACGCAGAGATGGCTACCTGTGTGACCTCTGTACCTGTTTTGGATAGTTTTACAATGTGAATATCACTGCTTGGAGGGGTCAACTAATGATAAGGTTTCCTCTCCAGATACCTTACAGCAGGACTCCTTTGTATAATACACATGCACAACTTTGGTCATAGACCCTAGACACCCGGCCATGAGAGGACTCCAATATCAGCTGAAGCCTGGGCTACAGAACCTGGAAATAAAGCTAATCCAGACAACAGATGAGTAATCAGGGAAAGAGGAGCACCTGCTGAGTCTGAGCAGCCTAGATGACGTCCCTGGCCACTAAGAATGCCCTCCTCCAAGTCTTCCTCACTCCATTTCCATCTTTATGAATCATCTCCTGGCTCTGGTCCAGGAATTAAAAAATCTACATTCATCTGTCTTTAACAAATGCTAAGCTGTCTTCCTTGTATCATTTCCCCCTTTTTTTCATTGCCCATCACGAGAAATACTGCATCTGTGGAGGACTGGCTACCAGGACCCCTTGATATTCACTCCCAAGGATGCTCATGTGCCTTCTAAAAAATGGTGCAATATTATCATCCCTCCATACCCACAGGTTCCACATCTGGCGATTCAACCAACCACAGATGCAGAACTTGCAGACACAGAGGGCCAACTATACACTCATTTGTTAGAACCTCTTCCGTATGAGGTCCTGGGGTGATACTAATATTAAAACTCATGACCGCTACCCGCAAGGAGCTTAAAATACAGAAGAGAAAGTCTCAAGAGGTGTAAATAATGCCTTCAATATAAGGAGGGTAGGATAAGTGCTGAGAAAGTTGGGACAAAACAGATCTAGGGAGGTTAACGGTTTAGAGGCAAGAGAATGCATCTCTGGCGAGAAGGTCATGTGCAGACACGGTCCTGTCGCTTCCTGAACATGTGAAGGGAGAGCTATGCAGAGGGAGGTCAGGGAAGCTGCTTGGTAAATAGGGAGGGAACACCGAAATAGTGAGTCTTTGTAGGAACAGTCGGGAGGGATGTCTGGTTTGATGATGCCGAATGCTGTAAACAGAAGCCATGGACTAACTTGGAGAAGGTCAGAAGTGGGACTGGGGGGAGAGGGGATGGAGCTAAGATGACACAAAGACTTGGAAAAGGCAGGAATAAAGGGGAAGTAAGTATTGAATGGCAACCCATGCCAGCATTCTTGCCTGGAGAATCTCACGGACAGAGGAGCCTGGTGGGCTACAGTCCATGGGGTCACAAAGAGCTGGACATGACTGAGTGACTAAGCACACACACACACACACACACACACACACACACACACACACACACAGAGTTGAGCCTGAAGCCCTGATAAAAAAACAATGGAAAATTAAGTGGACAGTCACCATGGTAGGCATAGGGAATGGAGTAAGCAGAAGTAGGGGGGAGAAACAGGAAGATGCAGATTTCAGGCGAGCAGAGACAAAAGCTAAGAAACGAGGCCAAATCTAGAAATAATGGGTATTGGATGCATGTGTGCACGTTAAGTCGCTTCAATCACGTCCGACTCTTTGCAACTCTATGGACCGTAGCCCAGCCCACCAGGCTCCTCTGTCCATGGGATTCTCCAGGAAAGAATATTGGAGTGGGCAGTTATTCCCTTCTCCAGTCCTGACTCAGGGATCAAACCTGTGTGTCTTCTGTCTCCTGCATTGGCAGGGGGGTTCTTTGCCACTAGTTCCACCTGGGAAGCCCCTGGGTATCAGGCAGGGTGAGGTTAATGGTAATCCTTGGAGGAAGAGCCCATATAAATGCTGTGTCTCCCTTTGTCTCTAGTAGCAGCAGTCTTAAAGGCACCAAGGATAGTCACACAAAAGCAAAGCTACATCTTCAGATGTAATCATCATGGCGTCCAGTGAACAATGACCCAAAGTAAGTGACTGATCTTGGTACCTTCCAGATGTATGAGAAATGATTGGACTGCCTGACTCCAGACAAACTGCCAGGGAAGAACAAAGCAACCTTTTCTCACGTCAAGGGAACCTTGTTTGTTTAAGTCCTGCCAGTCTGAGAACAATGTCATAAAACTTTCCAGTCTTGCTCTTAGCCAAACAGCAAAGGAAATGCATCAACTGCTACCCTGGTTAAACTTCTCATTTCAGAGCACAAAGTTGAAAGGTTGAAGTAAATTCTGCTAAGACAGTTTCCAGGAACTAAATCCATTAATCAAACAAGCTCTGTATAGGTGGAAGCAAAAAAAAATTTGAATCAGGGCTTATGCTGGAACAGGAAGAGTCATGTGTTCACATTCCTTGGGCTTATTTTGCCTTTTGACCCCTCAAAACTATAATCTCAAGATTCTGATCTACAAACATGCTGGCTGAAATTGAAGAGTAAATTCATAGGCTAGGAGTCAACAAGCAACCCCAAATCACCGATACATCTACAACAGAGAGCTCTTGTCATTTAAATTTTGTCCACTATCTATGATTGAGAACAGAGGGGTGGTGGAGAGTGAGTTGATAAAAGCTTGATTAGAACACCTAGAGAACAGAAAATGTTCTGTTTTCTATCCTGTTTCAGCATTTCTATCCTGAAGTGCACTAGGTGAGTGGGTAGTTTCCTTAAGTTCAAGGCCAGTGGAATACAGTGAATTTTAGAAAATTAATTCTACAAACCCAACAAACTCATGGCACGCCCCCCTCTAAAATTCCCGGATGGAGGAGCCTGGTGGGCTGCAGTCCATGGCGTTGCTAGGAGTCGGACACGACTGAGCTACTTCACTTTCACTTTTCACTTTCATGCACTAGAGAAGGAAATAGCAACCCACTCCAGTGTTCTTGCCTGGAGAATCCCAGGGATGGTGGAGCCTGGTGGGCTGCCGTCTATGGGGTCACACAGAGTCGGACACGACTGGGGTGACTTAGCAGCAGCAGCAGCAGCAACAAAGTCAAAAGTAAATAAATTCAACTTAAAAGGGCTGAGTAAGAAGGCAAGAGGGGCTTGCTTCCCCAGTGGCTCAGCGGGTGAAGAATCTTCTTGCAATGCAGGAGACACAGGAGACTATGGGTTCGATTCCTGGGTCAGGAAGATCTCCTGCAGAAGGAAATGGCAACCCACTCCAGTATTCTTGCCTGGAGAATTCCACAGACAGAGGAGCCTGGTGGGCTACAGTCCAAAGAATCACAAAGACTTAGATATGACTGAGCGACTAAGGTAGGCAAGTAACCAACCGTAATAGAAAACAATACTATTTCCCATCCTATTCTATATTTATGTGTCTCACATTTCCCACAAGGGAGATATGAATCTTTTTTTTTTTTTCTTCTTTTGGTCTATCCCAGATTCTCTGTGGGTATGAGTATCATCAGATATATGAGAATGCGAAATCTTTTTTCAATTGTGGTTATGAATACGTGGCAACTCTTTCTGTATAAGGTGCAATTCCATAGTAAATGTTTAAGAGAGAACGAAGGGAATGATTTTCATGAAATTATCTCATAATATTGCTAATTTGTATCTGATAAGACATTTTGTGCAAAGGGTAACTGCAAAAATTTATCTGTACAGATTTAAGATTAGCGATGCTTTCTCCTGGAAAGGATAGAAGCAGTGCAGAATCATGATTCAGGGAACAAGGTACTCAACTTGCACCACCAGGGTCTGAATCCAGGCCCGGCCACTGGACTTGGCATGAAAGTACATGTAACACCAACTGTCTACCTCTTTATCCATTAAATGGGTAGAACTACTCCTATGAATGTTGCAAGGGTGAAATGATAAAGGAACCATCTTCAAAATAATTTTGGCACATACGAAGCAACCCCAAATTGTTGGCTACTATTTTAGAAAAGATGGGAAAAAGCATTAAGCATTTTGACATATGATCTGATGTCTGTCCACTCACCCACATTTCTCATGCTCTTCCTTTTCTCTTTTTCTTAAATTATTTTTTATTGGGGTATAGTTGCTTTACAACATAACATTAGTTTCTGCTAAACAGTGAAGTGTTGTTTGTATATATCCCCTCTTTTTGGATTTCCTTCCCATTTAGGTCACCACAGAGCATTAACTAAGAGTTCTCTGAGCTACACAGTGATCTGCTTTATACACAGTATCAATAATATATATATATACATATATATATAATTCTCCAAGCCAGGCTTCAGCAATACATGAACCATGAACTTCCAGATGTTCAAGCTGGTTTCAGAAAAGGCAGAGGAACCAGAGATCAAATTGCTAACATCCGCTGGATCATGGAAAAAGCAAGAGTTCCAGAAAAACATCTATTTCTGCTTTATTGACTATGCCAAAGCCTTGGACTGTGTGGATCACAATAAACTGTGGAATATTCTTCAAGAGATGGGAATACCAGACCACTTGACCTGCCTCTTGAGAAACCTGTATACAGGTCAGGAAGCAACAGTTAGAACTGGACATGGAACAACAGACTGGTTCCAAATAGGAAAAGGAGTATGTCAAGGCTGTATACTGTCACCCTGCTTATTTAACTTATATGCAGAGTACATCATGAGAAACACTGGTCTGGAAGAAACACAAGCTGAAATCGAGATTGCCGGGAGAAATATCAATAACCTCAGATATGCAGATGACACCACCCTTATGACAGAAAGTGAAGAAGAACTAAAGAGCCTCTTGATGAAAGTGAAAGAGGAGAGTGAAAAAGTTGGCTTAAAGCTCAACATTCAGAAAACGAAGATCATGGCATCCGGTCCCATCACTTCATGGGAAATAGATGGGGAAACAGTGGAAACAGTGGCTGACTTTATTTTTCTGGGTTCCAAAATCACTGCAGATGGTGATTGCAGCCATGAAATTCAAAGACGCTTACTCCTTGGAAGGAAAGTTATGACCAACCTAGATAGCATATTCAAAAGCAGAGACAATACTTTGCCAAAAAAGGTCCATCTAGTCAAGGCTATGGTTTTTCCACTGGTCATGTATGGATGTGAGAGTTGGACTGTGAAGAAGGCTGAGCACTGAAAATTGATGCTTTTGAACTGTGGTGTTGGAGAAGACTCTTAAGAGTCCCTTGGTCTATAAGGAGATCCAACCAGTTCATCCTAAAGGAGATCAGTCCTGGTGTTCACTGGAAGGACTGATGTTGAAGCTGAAACTCCAATACTTTGTCCAACTGATGCAAAAAATTGACTCATTTGAAAATACCCTGATGCTGGGAAAGATTGAGGGCGGGAGGAGAAGGGGACGACAGAGGATTAGATGGGTGGATGGCATTACCGACTTGATGGACATGGGTTTGGGTGGACTCTGGGAGCTGGTAATGGACGGAGGCCTGGCGTGCTGCAGTTCATGGGGTCGCAAAGAGTTGGACATGACTGAGTGACTGAACTGAACTGAACATATAATAAAAATATAATATATAATGTATATAATACATATATGTGTGTGTTAATCCCAATTCATCCCACCCCCCGCCTTTCCTCCTTGGTTTCCATATGTTTGTTCTCTATGCCTGTCTTCTCTATTTCTGAAGATGAACTATTTTTCTCTAGCTAAGATCAGCTCCTCTATTTGTATACACCAGATTATCCCTACTCTCACTACTGAAAGGTATCACTCAAGCAGTTCCCTCCCCTGCCTCTGACATCATCAATATTTCTTTGTTACTGGATTGTTCCCATTAGGACACATGGCTATCATCCCATCTTTAAAAAATAATCCTCTCTTGATCCTACTTCTCTCTAAAGCTTCCACCCTATTTCCCTGCTTCCTTTCATGCTGAAAGTCCTCAGAGGGTTGTTCATACATGCTGTCTCCAGTTCCTTTTCTTCTTTTCCTCTTAACCTTCTTTACTGAGGCTTTAATCCCTGTGTTTTCTAGTACAGCTACTCTCATCAGCATCATCAGTGTCTTCCACGCTGCTAAATCCAAAGCTGCTTCTCAGTCATCATTTCCCTTACCTACCAGCAGCACTGGGCAGATGGATCCCTCCTTTGTTGAATACCTTCTAACCCTAGATTTCAGGATGTCATACTTGTTAACCTCCTAAGTCACTGCTCATTCCTTATCCAACTTTGATGTCGGCTCCTCTGCTTGTTAACATCAGGTTGTCCCCATTTGTGATCTGTAGGTCATTTCTCTTTTCTCTGAAAACTCATTTATTTCTGCTGACATTATTCAGTTTCATGGCTTTAAATTACCTGCTAGCAATTCCCGATTTTATCTGACCCTCTCTCCTGAATTTCAGATTTTTATATCTAACTGCATACTTGATATTTCCATGGTAAACTTAAGTTATTCGAAGAGAATATGTCCCTATTCCTGACTACAAAACTTGTTCTTTCCAGAGTCCTTGCCAGCTAGTCCACAGCCACCCCATCCTTCAGCTCTTTCCTGACTTCTCCCTTCTCTCATTTTCCCATCCAAACTATCAGAAAACTTTGTTGGCACCACTTTCAAAGTAAGTACAGAACCCAGATACTTTTCATCATGGCCAGGCCACTTTTCTTAGTCCAGGCTACTACCATCACGTCTCAATTAGAGAATTATATTAGCTTTCTAACTAGTCTATATCTGGTTCTATCCTTATCTACAGTCTAGTCTGAACGTAACAGCCTGGGTGTTAAAATCTGTCAGGTCAGGTTAATCCTCTGCTCAGAACCCTCCAACTGCTTCTGGATTTTCTGAGTAATAGTCAAAGTCAATACAAAGGCTTTAAATTATTTATACTCATCTTCTCTCTCCCCTTCACTTTTCATATTCAAACCAAATGAACTGTTGTCTGATTGTGGAAAGCACACATATGCCTCAAGGCTTTTGCATCAGCTGTTTTCAATACTCAATATATCCTTACCCTGGGTATCCATATGGCTCATTCCCTTACCTCCTGTGTCTTTGTTCAAACATCAACTTTTCAATGAAGCTTGCTCTATTAAATGTCAATATTCTGAAACCCTTTTACTTAGCTCTGTATTTTTCCACATAATGTCACTTTTAACATATTAGGCAATGTCTTTCTTTCTTATGGTATTTTTCATGTCGAGAGACATGAAAAGAATATAAAATCCAGGAGGTCAGGTGTTTTGTCCATTTTGTTCCTTACTATATCCTGGTGTCTAGAATAGCGCCTGACATGGAGTAGATGCTCAACCAAAATATGCTGAATGATTGAAAAGAAAGAAAAAAATTCACAAATAATGTGACATCTTATTATCATAGAACTTCAGAACTGGAAGAGATCTTAAAAAACTGCAAATGATCTTTATTTTACCAACGAAGAAAGTGAGGCCCAGAGAATTTAAGTGACTTGCCAAAGGTCATATAGCCAAATAAATAAATTATGGACTTGGCAAGTACAATATCTTGGTTCTGAGTCAAGTGTTATTCCATTACATCATAAGTCACTGTACAATTTTTAAGGGAAATAACATTAGTTTTCTGAGAAAACTGAATGTTCAAAATGTCAAAATGCACCATTATAATTGGAATTCTAAGTTTATAATATGTTATCTTTTTTATTTTTACCAAATATTTTTAAAATTTGTAAGTGTACTTTACAAGTTGTTTTGAGAATTCTAAAAATTCTAAATATTTGTTTTGCTTGCTGGCCTGAGTTTTAAAGCCCCTCATTCATTGATTTTTTTCCCCTTCCCAATGCAAATTCTAAATATTCTAAATATTTAGAATTCTAAATATTCTAAAAATTCTAAATATTCTAGAAATTCATTGAATCCAGGAGTATTAATATATAAACCTGTTGAAGAAAATGATGCTCTGCACTTGCATATTTATACTTTACAAAGTAAAATAGACTTGTTACACATTAGAAAACCACTGAAATAATTCTCATGTTAAGTGCAAGTTCTGAGGATATGATGATTTTCAGGCCTGTATACATAAATACTGTAGTAGGAAACGGCAACCCACTGCAGTATTCTTGCCTGGGAAATTGCATGGACAGAGGAGCCTGGCAGGCTACAATCCACGGGGTTGCAAAGAGTCAGACACGACTGAGCACAGCACAGCAGCAGCATGCATAAATATGCCTATACAGTGAAGACAGTCACTCAGAAACACTGAGAAAACTAAGTGTTTCTTGTCTAGTAGCAGCTGAAACTCCAGTACTTTGGCTACCTCATGCGAAGAGTTGACTCACTGGAAAAGACTCTGATGCTGGGAGGGATTGGGGGCAGGAGGAGAAGGGGACGACAGAGGATGAGATGGCTGGATGGCATCACTGACTAGATGGACGTGAGTTTGAGTGAACTCCGGGAGTTGGTAATGGACAGGGAGGCCTGGCGTGCTGCAATTCATGGGGTCGCAGAGTCAGATGCGACTGAGTGACTTAACTGAACTGAGCGGTGCAGATCAGGGTGATTCAGCCTTTACTCCACAGTGTTGGCCTCTGAATTATGTTAGGCTCTGGAGAGTCAGAGAAAAAAAAACAAACCTTGGCATATTCTCTCGTAGAGCCAAGTCTAGTAGGGGAGATAACATTTAAAATAGTGTTTCCAATAAATCAGAAATATAGAGGCTGCAAACCAGTGGCCCAGGAACAGCTTCATTTGACCCTCAAATGTATTTTATTTGGCCTTCCTCCTATTATAATGATTAAAAAAAAAAAACAAACCTATCATCAACTTTTAAAAATTGGGATATTTTATACAAAAATTCAGATTCACTTGAAAAATCAGAAGCTATGGTAACTGTAGATCCACGTTCCCATATGGGAATGATTGGCTGGAGCTGGAGTGATGGCCCTCTTTTGAAGGAATATATTCTCCCTAGTTTGTTCCAGTCTCCATCAGTTTCAGCTGGCTCACTCAGGTGAACTTGATCATTATCACACATGATGTCTGTGGGACTATGTACCTGGAATCCTTGTAGAAAGCATGATTCTATAATTTGCAGAATTCAATAAAAATATAAAATTGTGAGATTTCTGCTTAAAAAGCAGTAAGCAAGCTTTTTTCTTTCTTCCTCAGTAGTATCTCTCTGACCTGTCATGGTGATTTCCATTTACTCTTTTATGTGATAGTCCTTTGGGCATGGTGATTGCCTGTGTGAAGATCTTCAAGGCACCAAGCCTCTCCAGCACTTGCACCCAGGCCCCTTGGTAGGTATGGGTGGGAATGGGAGATGGTCACTGGGCTGGGATAAGGACGGGGAAGCTGGGCAGGCACTGGAGAACCAGGGGGCAGAACTAGAGATGAAGTAAGTCTCCATGTGCCAGACACAGCCTTCTCCACACTACTGGACTTTATTCACAACAACACAGCTAACATTATTAAAAAGGTGTGATGACCACAGAGCTTAAACCCATGGCACGGGGCCCTGCTGAGAGGAATCTGTGCACTTGCCCTGCTCCCATGCTTATAATGCTGGCTGTTTCCTGAAAGATCAGAAAAGATGCCTCAGAGGATAAAAAGTTTGAGCCTGTGGATGGTAGAGATGGGCAATCCTTTGAAAGCCCCGCACTGAAAAGCATAAGATGAGATCTCAAAAGAGTCCAGGGTGACTGGATAAGAAAGGATGAAGCAAGATGAGATGACGAAGGTGACCAAGCACCATGAAGAGACAGGGGGAGTCTGGGAGTATAGGGCCTTGCAAGATGGGGAGAAACATAGCAACATGTGAAGCATTAGCTAGGACCACCTGGGAACCTATTAATCAAATATTAACAGAAAACATAAAAGTAAACTCACAAGCCAAACTGCTCTTAAAATTTTATACTTATGACCGATTCATGTTGTATGACAGAAACAAACAGCATTGTAAAGGAATCATCCTCCAATTTAAAAAAATATATTAAAGGAAGAAAATTATTAAAGGTAAAAATTAAGCATTCCTTTTCACCAGTTATTCTGCACACCCAATTCTTTTCAACAGACTCAATCAGGAATCACTCTGCCTGGGTGGGAATCCTTGCTCATATATCTACCAGCTCTGTGATCTTAGAAGCAGTGCTCAAATTTATCATCTATAAAATGGGGATAAAAACAATATCCCCTGTAAGTTTGTTGCAAGATTGAAGGGAGGGATGGATAGAAAGTTTAGCAAAGTATATGTCATATAAATGTTAGTGCAGTCAGTTTTAACTATTAAAGTGACTATTTCCTCTCTTTGGCTACCTTTGTTTAGTATCCAAGTTGCATTTGATTTTCATCCATTGGTGCTTCCAACTCCTCAGCTGAAGGCAGTTTCCATGCCCCAAGGCTCAGCAAGATAGATTTTGCTCATCTTTTTCTATTCTTTCTCTTTTAATTTTCTCCAGTTTCATCTATCTATCTGCTGATGACTCCCAAATGTATACTTCCTCTTCTGTGTTCTTTATTTTGCAGAAGCTGCCTTTGGAAAAATCTCTGTGTGTCTTCTTTCAAATACAACTGTTTATCCACCAGACGTCAAGAGCAGGGTAGTGACTGAATGTGTTTCTAAATACAGTGCCTGGTATAGGATAGATGTTCAAATAATATCTAGTGAATGAATAAAGGGATCTTCCACTGTTTTTCAACTAACATGTATTTGGTGTGTCTCTTCCATAAGGCTTAATGCCATGAACTATTTTAGATACAGTAGTGTCAACTGATTAATTGTTCTAATCATTAATTATTTCCAGTGTATTACGAAGATAGCTACTATGGCCAACCAAAGATATAAGATAAACATGGGAAATTTGCTTAAAACAAACAAAAGCCTTGGAAAGTGAAGTCACTCAGTTGTGTCCGACTCTTTGAGACCCCATGGACCGTAGCCTACCAGGCTCCTCTGTCCATGGGATTTTCCAGGCAATAGTACTGGAGTGGATTGCCATTTCCTTCTCCAGCGGATCTTCCTGACCCAGGGATCAAACCCAGGTCTCCCACATTGTAAACAGATGCTTTACCGTCTGAGCCATTTGTCCCTATTTGGAGGATGGAGTGCCTTTTTCAGATGACTTATCTTTGGCATTAGCAAGCTATGGATTATAAATGGTAATAAATTATTGAAATTAAATATGTTCTTGGTAGTTATCAGACAATTTTGTTAACTGGAGGCAGCTGGAAATAGAGTAAAAGATGTGGGAGGAAAAGTGAATTCTCAGGTCCCATAAGGGGTGTGTCTGAAAATTAAAGGAAAATTATGACTTGGGAAAGGACATGAAACTAACCACTCATAAGTGAACTAAGTCTGTGATGTGCCTGATGTTTACCACCTTTGTATGAAGAAAAAGTGATGACTTGAAGGCAAACTGGGCTCATTAGGAAAAACTGTGTCAGGGGAACTTCATCTTCTTTTGGCAGAACTTACAGCTGGGTAGATGAGGAAAAAAAAGTATGAAATGACATAGGGTATTTGGCCATCCACAGGGCACTTCATGATTCCCTTGTGAAAGACAGAGAAATCCAGGCCGTGCAATAGCATGAATGGACCAGCGTACAGCTGGATGAACACATGTTCCCAGAGATTAACCAGTGTATTTCAATGCATGCAATTCTTTTTGGAATGTGCCTCAAGGATCTATATTTATCTCTGCTTTCTCATCATTTTAATCTATTGCTTCTGTGAGTAGATAGGAAATGTTTACAACATGTGAATAAAATAAACCTTAGTAGGGCAGTAGGCATATGGTTTTTCCAGTAGTCATGTCTAGATGTGAGAGTTGGACTGTGAAGAAAGCTGAGCATGAAAGAATTGATGCTTTTGAACTGTGGTGTTGGAGAAGACTATTGAGAGTCCCTTGACCTGTAAGGAGATCCAAGCAGTCCATCCTAAGGGAGATCAGTCCTGGGTGTTCTTTGGAAGGACTGATGCTAAAGCTGAAAAACTCCAGTACACTGGCCACCTCATGGGAAGAGTTGACTCATTGGAAAAGACTCTGATGCTGGGAGGGATTGAGGGCAGGAGGAGAAGGGGACGACAGAGGATGAGATGGCTGGATGGCTAGATGGACGTGAGTCTGAGTGAACTCAGGGGGTTGGTGATGGACAGGGAGGCCTGGCGTGCTGTGATTCATGGGGTCACAAAGAGTCAGACATGACTGAGCGACTGAACTGAACTTAGGCATGATGGATTAAAGAAGCGGGTATTTTTCAGTGTGTACTCAAAAGTGTATTATATTACATTCATGGGTTTAGATATCAATCTTTTTGGTAGAATTGAGACAGACCGGGTCGTAATCTTCTTGTGCCCCTAATATTTCAAAATGTCCAGTTCAGAGTGATGCTTAAACATTACTTGAATTTTGAGAAGCATGAGGGATAAGGCCAGTTTAGCAAGGTTAATGGATTTCAATTGAGTTATTAGTGAAAGTGAAAGTTGCTCAATCATGTCCAGCTCTTTGCAACCGCATGGACTGTACAGTCCAGAGAATTCTCTAGGCCAGAATATTGGAGTGGGTAGCCTTTCCCTTCTCCAGGGGACTTTCCCAACCCAGGGATCGAACTAGCTGAGCTTCAAGGGAATAGTTAATAAAAACTTAAATATCATTAATAGAATAGCATGTAAAAGTAGAGAGGCAGTCCTGTGTTACACTGTACTTTATGCTATACCTTTGAAAAGTGAAAAGTGAAAGTGTTAGTTACTCAATCATGTCTCATTGCAACCCCATGGACTGTAGCCCACCAGGCTCCTCCGTCTATGGAATTCTCCAGGCAAGGATACTGGTGAGTGTTGCCATTTCCTTCTCCAAAGGATCTTCCAAACCCAGGATCAAACCCAGGTCTCCTGCATTGCAGGCAAATTCATTACCAACAGAGCCACCTGCTTATAAGGATGTTTAAATGTAGAAAAATAAGAGGACAATCTTGTTTGTTAAGAAAATATATGAATATACATCAGCATGAGAGTTTGGAACAGTTATTCTATTACTCATTCTCAGAATGTACAGAAAGATTTCTTCTCTCAGCACTATCTGCAGTAATCCTGAAAAGAAATTTATGAAGTAAGATATAGTGCAAAATTCTAGATCTAAAATAAAAACCTCCAAACTACAGGTTTAAAACATTATTAAACTGATACACTGTAAAGAGAAAAATCTACAAGTTGAAAAGAGAAATATCTGCAGTTATAGAGGAACACTTAAAAATGAATAAATGTAGCAACAATTCAGAAGACCATCTCTTTTAACCAACAAAGAAACATGAATTATGATTATAATGTAAAAATACAAGATGATGGTAAAGAAAGAAAAACCAACTATCATAAGGTTAATTATGAGATTTCAAAACATATCCCAACATAAAACACAACAGTCAAAAGCACATGAACAAAATTTGATTAAATTGATTGATTAATTGATCAGAAATTGACAATTATATTATTGATTAAAATATTTGCAGAACTGAATTATAAGGAAAAAACTACTCTAATGTTAGGAAAACAATCACTCATAGATGATGTGGCAAGATATGCCTATCAGTATTTAGCAAATCACATACAACAATAAACTCTAGATGACTCAAATCATTCACTAAATCAATTTATTAATTAACTGTAAAATGAAAATAATGCAATGACTTATCCACCACAGCTATGGACTGAGGATAAATGTGGTGTTATTGAAAAAATAGATTTCATTATCAAAAATATTATTTTGAAATACAGTATTAAGTTACATAATGTGCATATGCATGCACGTTCAGTCCTGTCTGACTCTTTTCAACCCCATGGACTGTAGCCACCAGGCTCCTCTCTCAGTGAAAATTTCCAGACAAGAACAGTGGAGTGGACTGCCATTTCCTACTCCAGGGGAATCTTCCTGATTCAGAGATCAAACCCGCATCTCTTGAGTTTCCTGCACTGGCAGGCGGAGTCTTTACTGCTGCACCATAATATCAAGACACAAATAACTAGAAACTATCATATGATAATTTTTGTCCAAAATGGCATGAAATCACTGAAAATATCTAAGGCTGGTAAGATAAAAGAATGCTTCTAGGTACTGCTGTTCAGAGTACCTATTGTTATGAAGAACCATTAAAACATCCCCATCAAACTAAATGTTGGTTTCTAAACGCTATTCTCCAAAAAAGAAACCAGAGTTCCTTGAAAATAGCTGAACCACAAGCTGGGGCGAATACAGATGAACCTAGAGCAAGTTTTTTTTTTTTTTTTTATGAAACCAGAGAATAAGAGAGTAGATAAAATGTAAAATTAAGAAAATAAGTGAGAAACTAAATACATAGTCTATGGCAAGAAAAGCTACCAAAAGGCCACCAAGAGCTCTTAATAGCTAGCCCTTGAACAATTTGAGCCCCAAATAAATAATAACATAAGAGGCATATAAACCAAAGGATAAAATAAGTATTCATGAGTCCACACTGATATCAAGTCATTGTATAAATAAATACATGGGAGAGGAGTAACTCTTCCTTATAAAATAATTCCACTTGCAACAATCTGACTTACAGGACAATTTCTGAGATGTAGTCAAAGATTTTCATGTTCAAAGATGCTTACATGTTAAATGCAGTATTATAATATTAATGAAATACCTAAAAGAGTGGTTTCTCTTTTGATGAAATAGTTTATCATCATTATCATCTCATTATTTTCAGACAATGTTTGTGAGGAAATACTCGTAATATAATGATATGCAATATATCAAGAAGTACATCTATATTTATACTGTGTACAGCAGTTTGGTTACAGTGTATGCATGTATGTAAACATATATTAAAAATGTGTTGCTAACAGAAATAAAGTGAAAATTGTGCATAATCCTATTTCTTTTCTTCTCAAATGTTTAAAATGATTTTTTTCTAATAAAATTTTGAAATGCAGTTAAATTGAGAACATGTCATTAGTGAATGTATATCCCAAGATGGTTTTGGAAAGGCAGAGGAACCAGAGATCAAATTGCTAACATCCGCTGGATCATGAAAGCAAGAGAGTTCCAGAAAAACATCTATTTCTGCTTTAGTGACTATGCCAAAGCCTTTGACTGTGTGGATCACAATAAACTGTGGAAAATTCTTCAAGAGACGGGAATACCAGACCACCTGGCCTGCCTCTTGAGAAACCTATATGCAGGTCAGGAAGCAACAGTTAGAACTGGACATGGAACAACTGACTGGTTCCAAACAGAAAAGGAGTGCGTCAAGGCTGTATATTGTCACCCTGCCTATTTAACTTACATGCAGAGTACATCATGAAAAATGCTGGTCTGGAAGAAACATAAGCTAGAATCAAGATTGCTGGGAGAAATATCAATAACCTCAGATGACACCACCCTTATGGAAAAAAGTGAAGAAGAACTATAGAGCCTCTTGATGAAAGTGAAAGAGGAGAGTGAAAAAGTTGGCTTAAAGCTCAACATCCAGAAAACGAAGATCATGGCATCCGGTCCTATCACTTCATGGCAAATAGTTGGGGAAACAGTGCAAACAGTGGCTGACTTTATTTGGGGGGCTCCAAAATCACTGCAGATAGTGATTGCAGCCATGAAATGAAAAGATGTTTACTCCTTGGAAGGAAAGTTATGACCAACCTAGATAGCGTATTAAAAGCAGAGACATTACTTTGTCAACAAAGGTCTGTCTAGTCAAGGCAATGGTTTTTCTAGTAGTCATGTATGGATATGATAGCTAGACTATAAAGAAAGCTGAGCACCGGAGAATTGATGCTTTTGAACTGTGGTGTTGGAGAAGACTCTTGAGAGTCCCTTGGACTGCAAAGAGATTCAACCAGTCCATTCTGAAGGAGATCAGTCCTGGGTGTTCATTGGAAGGACTGATGTTGAAGCTGAAACTCCAACAATTTGGCCACCTGATGCGAAGAGCTGACTTACTAGAAAAGACTCTGATGCTGAGAAAGACTGAAGGCAGGAGAAGGGGACGACAGAGGATGAGATGGCTGGATGGCATCACCGACTCAATGGACATGAGTTTGCGTGGACCCCGGGAGTTGGTGGATGGACAGGAGGCCTGGCATGCTGTGATTCATGGGGTGGCAAAGAGCTGGACACAATTGAGCAACTTAACTGAACCGACCTCAAATATCTTTTTTTCTGAAATAGTTAAGGGGGTAGTATATGTAAACTGCAAGTTTAGCTAGTTTGCTTTATAGTTCAGAAAGCCATTATTAATTTCCCTGTTGCATTGTTTAATGTGACAAAGTTCAGGGTAGAAACTAAAAGTGCATTTTTCTTAAATTAAGAGGAAGATTAAAATAATAATAATTATTATTATTTAATAAAAATAAATTTTACTTAAATAACTTATTAACAATCCCACTTAAATATGTAATAACATCATCACATATTTTATATATTTTAAGTATACTTAAATACTGAGCACACATTCATTTGCAATACATCACATTTATATTTGTTAATCATCCCTTTTATGAACCAATATCTTTACCAAAACATTCTATTGTGCATTCTATGCACAATCATCCAACACATAAAATGTTAACATCTTTAACTTTAGAATTATTTGATAATACTATATTATCTAATACTAAGTAATACATTATCCAATACTAAATAATTTTCAGACCAAAGTATGTATTTCATTTTATAAATTTAAACAGTGTCTTATTTCCTAAAAAACGTTTATAACTCAAAAGAATGAATGAAATAAACATGCAAAATAAGATATTAATAAAAAATTAATAAATAATGGAATAAATTATAGGACACTGTGTTATACTTTTACTCCAACATCCACAAAACTGATGTAGTTATTAATTCACTTTAGGAGCAAAATTCTACATGGTTTTTAAGCTATATCCAAAGAATATTTTACATTCAAATGAAGGTGATTCATCTAATTTTACAGATGACTTACCTACCAAATATTTTTACTTTTTAAATGGAAATTGATTGCACAGATATGATCTTCTGATAAAATACAAGATATGAATAAATTCCTAATTTCCAATACTTTGCAACTCTGTTCTCATCAATAAGCAGTTTTGGGGAACATCAAAAATTGTGGCAAAATTCAGTATCCCTTAACCTCTTAATCTTACTCTGCTCCAAGTGCCCTCAACACTTAATGGACAGAACAAATCACTAATATGGATTCTGCTTCTTTACCTCATTTTCCAGAGCACAGCACAGTGCTTGGCTCACTGCTGATGGTCAATAAATATTCAATTAAAGAAAACTGAAGTATACTATTTCTTTTGACATAAATTATGACAGGTTTTCATTTTGATTCATGTGAAGTTATAAATCTGGACCAGCTTCATTAATAAAATTGATATTATTAAAAAGAAAATCCCCATATACAGTTAAATCAAGTAGAACATAAAAAAAAATCAGTGTAAACTTTCCACCTAAGTGAATGTAATATGGAGGATGAGAACCATCTACAATAAGAAAACTTTAGAAAGCCACTGTTGATGAATATGATTTAGAAATGGTTCTGTTAATCAGGTGATGAAAGATTGATGTTTCCTGTAATTAAACTCCTGATGAAAATGTGAGTAATAAAAAAACCAAGAAAACAAATTGAGAAAACAATTTAATTTGATAAGCAGCCATATTTTCTTATACTCATTTTCCTTAAGGAAAAGGGAAAGCAGATTTTACAAGAGGGTAGGGCAACACTTTTATCTCCAAACACTCAAGAATCTGGCTGGAATGACTCTAGGAGCAAGTCTTTCTACAATAGAGAAGTGCAGATATCTGTCTTAGTTTTTGTTGTCAAAATTAAGGAAATTAACAAAAAAATTTTAACAAAAGAAGCCATATTTGCTAGTCAACCTTGTAATAAGACACCTTTGAAAGTATCCATCTCTGTCTCTATACATACGTGTGTGTGTGTGTGTGTGTGGTGTGTCTACAGTGACACAGACACCCATATGTGTATGCATATGTATGCATCAGTGTATCTGCCTATACATGTATCTATGAAAATTTAAGCTTCATGAAAATATGTCTTTGGAATAACACACAAACACATTCTTCTTATATGGAATTAAGACTTCTTCATGTTTTTGAAATAATTCACAAATTCACTCCCTCAGAATAAGGTGAACAGCATTTTACCCTAGCACCTTCTTTTCAGAAGCCTTTTTAAGATGCTGCATTCTGATAGTCCTCAAAGTTTCTAAGCGTTTTATTTTATTTTTTAATTAATTAATTAATTTATTTATTTTTTAAATTACAATACTGTATTTGTTTTGCCATACATTGACACGAATCAGCCATAGGTGAACACAATCTCCCAATGCCAAAGCCCCCTCCCACCTCCCACCCCACATCCTCTACTTGAATCATCCTGTGCATCAGCCCCATGCATCCTGCATCCTACATTGAACATAGATTGGCGCTTCGTTTCTTACAGGAAAATATACATGTTTCATTGCCATTCTCCCAAACCATCCCACCCTTTCCCTCTCCCTCAGAGTCCAATCTAAGCGTTTTAGATGCTTGTTTTTCTTCCTAATAAAATTTTGGAGGAATGTGTATAAAAGTAGATTAAACTATATCAGACTCTTTAAAAGAAAACACTGCTCTCCTTTCAAGAGGGATTTTATGTAGTTAAAAAAAAAAAAAGAGCATTGCAAGCAGTTCTGAAAACAACCGAGATGCAATTTGATAAATAGCCTTCCATCACCCCAGACAGAGCAGTGGAAAAGCACACTATCAGCGCTTTCATCAAAAGCACTCTTGACTCCTCTTTTTCTACCTCATTTTATCTTGGCTTTCTCATTTTGTTTACTCAGTCAATGACTGGAAAAAAAAGATGATTCCTTACCCCTTGGGATGAGTTATGATGGAGTCCTCCGGAGAAGAGTCCTTTCCACATCTTCGCTGCTGGCGCTGCTTCCCTCGCCACCACTCTCGCTCGATCAGTTTATCCACCATCGCAATAATGCAGTTCAGGCTCTTCCCCACATTGGCCCACACCCTGTCCTGAAAAGAGCATGAGTATCACCATGGATCTTTATTGCAAAACCAAGACGAGGCAAAATCCGATGAATCCACTTGAGAACAGCAGGAAGAGGAACAATCATGCAGACCGAGTGACTCTCACAGCCCCATTCCTTTGGCCAAATTATGCATAGACAAGAAATCTATTTTCTCTTAATAAAGCATACATCAAGTGTTATGATCTTTCTATTTAGGTCATTGTTTTCGTCCTGTCATAAAGCAATGAGGAACTATCGTACAACGTGGATCCCTAATTGAGCACAAATTACATTTTACACTGGAGGTATCTATTTTATTTATCAATAATTAGTATGAAAGCAAAGATTCATCAATATTTTAAAATAATGACTGCTGCTTGCATTCAAATTTCTTATTTTTCTTTTTATCATGATAACATAGACATAACACAAAGCTGACCATTTTAACCATTTTTAAGCATACCGTTCAGTGGCACTCAGTATTGATACATTCACACTGGTATGCAGCCATCATCACCATCCGGCTCCAGCAACTTTTCATCTTCCTAAACTGAAAATTTGTACCTTGTAACATGAATTGTCCATTCATCCTTTCACCCAACCATGGCAACCACCATTGTACTTTCTGTTGCTATGAATTTGACGACTCTAAGAATTCGGAGTTCTTAAAGTGTGGTCTTCAGATCATCCTAACAGAATGACCTAGAGAATTACAATGCATATCCGTGGTTGTCACCATCAACCAGAATAGTTTCAGATGAACAGATATACACTACGTATAAAACAAATTATCAACAAAGACCAACTGTATAGCACAGGGAACTCTACTCAGGATTTTGCAACAGCCTACATGGAGAAAAAAATCTGAAAAGAATGAATATATGTATAACTGAATCACTCTGCTGTATAACTGGAACTAACAAACACTGTAAATCAGCTCTATTCCAATATAAAATAAAAATTAAATTAAAGAACCATTGGGAACACAAAGTTGAAATTTCAATAAACTCTTTGAGTACTCAGAAATGAGGTGATTTTCCAGTGGGAGTCCAGTGACCCAATGACATGGTTTCTACAAAAGTTCTTGGTAAATTTTTGTAATTTGGCAAAATCACATCCTATCCTTGCTGGATTTCCTAGATAAATCATACTTGCTTTTCATAACCCTCTATCATGAGTACAAAATATGCTATTAATCACAAGTAACCATAGCAATTTTTCTCTAAACACAGATCATTCCTCCCAAGAATTAAAGCTGATAAATCCATAAATTATATCATCTTCTGCCTAGTACCTGAAAAAATGAAGCGGAAATCTTGAGACCTAAAAGCTCATCACTTCCAGGAGGCAATGCTGGAGAAATGTAAGCAAGCTGAGTTTGTGACATCACTCACTGAGATTTGGTGAGGAGTTTATATTCCAGATCATATTACCAAACTGTGCTATGCTATGCTATGCTTAGTCGCTCAGTCGTATCCGACTCTTTTGTGATCTCATGGACTGTAGCTCGCTAGGCTCCTTTGTCCATGGGATTCTCCAGGTAAGAATACTGGAGTGGGAAGCCATGCCCTCCTCCAGGAGATCTTCCCAACCCAGGATAGAACCCAGGTCACCCACATTGCAGGCAGATTCTTTATCATCTGAGCCACCAGGGAAGCCCAAGAATACTGGAGATCCTCTTCTCCAGAGGATCTTCCTGACCCAGGAATTGAACCGGGTCTATTGCATTGCAGGTGGATTCTTTACCAGGGAACTTTACCAAGTAGCTTTATCAGCTACCGGGAAGCCCACAACCAAACAAAATGGCCCCTATTCTGAATATGCCTTAATCACCACCATCAATCTTATTTTTCAACCTTCATTTTTGAAAAATGAAGCACTTCTCCAACTAATACTGTGGACAAACTCTGTTACTGAGGAAAAAAGGAGGAAATAATTTCTCTTAATTTTTAGATTGGCTCTGTAGAGGAGATAGGCTTTCAACTTTCTTCCTGTTACTCATGATGAGAGAAACTTTATGTTTTGATCAAAGATGAGTAGTAGTGCATGCTGTCTTTCTTATGTAAAGGCATATAAAGGATGGATCAACTGCTCTTAATCACATCTTTGAAGAGCACGGACAGAAGGGTATGTAAGAGGATGCTTTTACATTCTACATCTAGCCATTGTTCATTTTCCTTTAAAGATACCTCAGGTTATACAATTCTGCTGTGAGAAAAAGTCACCTTTGCAGCCAGTACAGAGATCTTCACTGGCACGAAGAACAAACTGAAGTGTGCTCATTGATTAAGATCATAATCATATAGTAAATGGTTGTGTTGTGTGTGGCAAACAGTCTTAAAACACTTAACTGGGCGGAGGACATACAAACTGGGAGGATGTTTGGGGGTAAGAAATTGAGCAGTTGCTTATGTAACACTAATACATGTTTCATGCACAGTCAGATACTCTGTGGAAGGCACGTTCAGCAGCAGACTCTGAGCAGACTCATTCTGCTCTTTTTCTTTGGAGAGCAGATCCTGCCAGGCCGGTGGTGAGAGAACCCTGAGCTTTGCCGGACACTGCTTCCTTCTCTTTTGAGGCATCGATAAGGTAGATTAAAGTCACTGCTTTACATTGCTGTCTCTCATACTAGACTGTGAGTTACTGAGAGGAGAAGGAAATGGCAACCCACTCCAGTATTCTTGCCTGAAAAATCCCATGGATGGAGGAGCCTGGTGGGCTCTAGTCCAAAGGGCTGCAAAGAGCTGGACATGACTGAGGGACTAAGCACACACGTGTCCTAAGTGTATCTCAGAAGGTCTGGAAGAAAGGCAGAGAGGGAACAAAAGGGGGAGGAGAGAGAGAGACCCCAACCCAGAGGCAGATTGGGGATTGCTACTTACATTAGCTGATTTAACCTGCAAAAACCACTGCATAAGATTATTGACTCAGATTTTAGAGACGAGGAAACTTCTGGTAAGAGATACTGAGTAACATTCAATATTAACATGGTAGAGAGAAATTCCATTTGATTCCAAAGACTTGATTCATTCTTTATGATTTCCCACAGAATTCTGGTATCCAGTAGGAATCCCTCTTCATGAAATCACCAGAACTTTGGGGGACAAGCTTCGGGGCAGGAAGGGTCAGGTACACATGCATGTCACCTCACAAGACTGAGATTAGGTTTCAGTTATCTGAGGCTTTAAAATGAGCCCCATGGCAAATTCTGAACTAAGAGACGATTCTACAAAAGGGCAGGCTAATCAAATGTACCCTTAAATCTGAAATCAACAGCACCATGTAATTAGGGGTGCAGCAATCACTTGACTAAAGGACCAATCAGTCTGGGTCCAAGGACATAAGTGGCAAATAACAACAGAGGACAACATTAGTAACAAGGCCTCACATCCATTCGTGGGCCCAGGATATGAAATAGGGAGCGGACTATAGGGAAGGAAGGCGATAATTCACTTCTTAGAAGATAATTAAGAAATACTATGAATTACCAGCAAGATAATTATTTTGGAGCTAGGATGCTAAGAATGAGTAGGAAACATTTTTGAAGATGCAACTTGAGTGTCTGATTTCTCTTCTAACCAAGCCATTTTCCATCATGTCTCTGAGAAAGCATATGCACAGAGGAAAATAATCAGCAAAAATCCATTCTCATCTTGCTGACTTTTTATTCACGAGGCCAGTCCGTGTGGGGGATTCTTTTGTTTAGACTGCTGGTATGGCTGGGACGTACTCCACTTTCTTCCCCACTAAAATCATGAAGAGGATCGCCTGCTTAGCAGGGAGCAGACAGTGGAAGCATGAAGACCGGCTGGAGTTCCTCTCGCTTCCCACCTTCCCCCTCCCCATTTTCAGGCAAGAGAATATGATCCACCTCCAGATTTTGTTTATACCCTCAGCCACATAACAGGTTTAGAAACACACACACAGAGACACACACACACAATGACAACCTATCAGAAAAGTAGATGGCTGGGCCTTCCTTCTTCCCCCTCTCCAACAGCACTCATTAGCCTACTACTGAAGAGAGTAACTGAACATTGGTGGGTTAAAGTCTAAACTTTTATTAAATGGAGCTTAATGGTGTCCTCAACCTTAATAACACCTTCAGAAAAAGCCAACTTCTAGAAGGTGAAGTGGCTATCAACTTTTGCTCAGCAATGAGGGAAAAAGTCAGTGGGGAACAAGCAATACTATTTATTCCATTCTGAGTCAGGTTCTGATCTTGGTTCTGACTTATTGCTGGGTTAGGACCTAAGCTGACATGCAGGTCCAAGCCAGTGGCAGTGGGTGCACACATTTGAAGGATGGAGACATGAGTAGCCAGGGAGCTATTACAACTGGCGAGTGAACCATGAGGGTGGGGAATGTGGTGCTTACTCAGCATGTCACGCATTTATGAGCTCAAGAGAAATCCTGATTACTTTGGATCAGCAATTAACTTAAAAACCAAAAAAACTCATTCAGCAATCCTTAGCTGATTAACTTTTCTAGGGATGACTTCTGATCAGCAAGAATGTAATATGGGGACCCTGTTATATCTTTATCTCCATGCATAATTTGCCACTGGTCACTATGAATTTCTGAGCACTTTGATTAGAACCAGTTAGAAAATTAACAAGACCAATCTCATCTTTACAAAGAAGCTTCAGTCTGTTCTTGAGTTGACTGAGAGTAATCTGCACTCTACAAGCCTGGTTCCTCCACACTGCAAATCTTTATTCATTGCATAGCTTGATAACTTTCCTTTCTGAATCCTCATGTTGCGCATATTAATACTTTACAGTACAAAATGGCACATTCATGGCTCAAGCTACATACTACGCACATACCTACACACATGTATATAAACACTATGTCCACGACATACATATCATGTCCACTAAAATCAGCCAGATATGTGACATCCATCAGAATTGAGATGCCCCCAACCTTTGCTTATTATTCATCCTCCTGCTTAATTTCAACCACCTACTCATGCAATAATCCTGGACCTCGGTTTCCCAATGACCACACTGCTGGCCTTACCCTGAAATTCAATGCCTAGTTACACAAGTGATTCAGATGATCAGTCCCAGTTTCTGTAATAGGTGACCTCTCCAAAGTCCCTGGTTTGGATCTTGCCCAGACCTATTGATTAGCTCTCACATGATCAAACCTACACACAAGAGCCACATTTATCTTCATTGATAACCACACTTGTGCCATAACTCTTCTGATCAAAAGCAGGCTGAGTACTGAAGCAAGTATTTTCTCTTCTTTCAACTTAGAGCTTGTAGTTGAGTCAACCAAGATCCTGACTCTACACATTTCTCTTTAGTTTTCAAAATGAAAACTTCATCCAGGTCAGTCTCCTTGCTGCCCTAGAAACATGCTGCTAATTAACTCAACATATATTTTCTGGGCATAGGCTACCAGCTGGCTGAGTGCTGAATATCAGAGATATGAAGGGAACCTTGGAGGGACTAGTGTTTCTAACTTGACACATGCTGCTTCTTATGCTTTGAGGGCCTTCTCCTTTACCTTCCATCAATCCAAATTTGCACCTTTTCAGGTTCCACCTATCCAAGAACTGTTCCTGCTATTCTCTCTCTGCTTAATGCACCGTTTCTTTTTAATACACAGTGGGCTCTATAAGGGAGCCCAGGCTAGAATACTGGAGAGGGTTGCCATGCCCTCCTCCAGGGGATCTCCACGACCCAGGGATCGAATTCACAATCTCTTGCATTGGCAGGTGGGTTCTTTAACCACTAGCACCACTTGGGAAACCCCTAGTATTCACCAGGTTATAGATAAATAAAAGAATGAATAAATTAATGAGTGAAACAAGGAAGGAAGAAATGATTTTTTCATCCTCTTCAACCTTTATGTAACTTCTCTCTGAATTCTTTTGACATTTTTAATGGGTCACAATAACTACTTTCGTTCTGAGAATATCTTTCAGTATCTCTGCTTGTTTTATGAGTGCTGGCCATTTACTTGAATGAGATGATACGGCTGTTGAGGTCAGAATCCATTTTTCTTTTTTTGACTGCATTTGTTTCCCCCAAGTACCCATAACATTGCTGCATATTATCGATGCTTAATTAACATTTGTTGATTAACTTAATAGCCTGCTGAATAGGAGTAAAAATAAATTAAGATACAACTAAAAGAACTATGATCACAAGTATCTTCCAGTTGAAGTTAGAATTAAGCTCATATTCTGAATGGCTGAGTTTACCTTAACATGTGTCACATCAAGCTATAGATTCCAATCCATGGAAATAGGAAACAAAGCTTTTGTTTAATAATAAATTTAAAATGACTGATTTACTAAAGCTTTTAATTTTAAATTGGTAATTGGGTTTCAGCTGCACACCATCAAACCAGACATTGTAAGAGTCAGGAAAGTATCCAAGGGAGATGATGGTATCCAATATGAAAACCACAGGAAAATCAGTCTTACACCATCAAACCAGACATTGTAACAGTCAGGAAAGTATCCAAGGGAGATGATGGTATCCAATATGAAAACCACAGGAAAATCAGTCTTACACGAATAAAAATAAATAAATCCAGAGAGATGATATGGGGTGGGAGGTGGGAGGGGATTCAGGATTGGGAGCTCGTATACACCCATGGTGGATTCATGTCAATGTATGGCAAAACCAATACAGTATTGTAAAGTAAAATAAAGTAAAAATAAAATTAAAAAAAAAGAAATATAAAAGAAAAAAAATATCTGTCAAAAAACAGTGACTGGAGTTGGAAGACAAACTGCTGAGTCAGCAAATCCATCCAGTCACTATTCTTCCATTAATTCTGAAAAATACATTGAACCAGTCTGTATCAAACACTGTATGAGGTGCTATAAAACAGGGCGCTGAAGGTGAATGGATTAACTGCATGTGTAAAACTCTTGAAATTGGTAGGATTTCATGAATATGCATGCCCATAAAGATCTCATTTGGGGTTTCTTTTCTTTAATAGAACATTTGTGCATTTTAATGGACAGTCATGAACTTTGCTTAATCACCTTTTGTGGACTTTAATATCAGATAAGAATTCAGAGCACATCTCTCTTGGGTGAAATGGACTGGAGAAGTTCAGGAAGTTTTCCTATCCATCAAGAAAACAGATGATGGAACAGTTTCCACGCCATGCAGGGAACAACTGACCTAATTCTTCCTGTCTTTTCTGATGGGAAGAATGGATGCTTTCAATGTTCCCCTCCTTGTAATAAGATTAACAAAACTAGACAACCCTATTAGGCATGACTTAGGAAGGAAAAAGAAAAAGCTGAGACAAGGGTAAAATACCTACTTTCAATTCATATTTGCTGGGAAATATCTGAAATTATTTCTGTGTAACCAGAACCTTTGCAATCAGCACATAAATAATCAAATAAAACATGCAAATTACCACCACTGGGTTTCTGAAAGCTGTTGGAGACCTTCACTCATCATTTTATTAACTTTGGTCATCTCTGATGTTCTATGTCCATCCTGAATTTTACCACTTCTATGCTTGGAGATAATAGTGAAAATGACTTGAATAGTTGCTTCAGAGTTAATTATGACTCTGGGAGATATGCACTAAGGAAAGAGGATTTAACTGTGTACTTTTAATTGGAAGAAAGAAACAAAATCCTCAAAAAAAAAAAAAAATCCTGAATTCTAATGGAGGAAAAGGTACCTGACGTGGTGCTGAATTAAGTTAAAATTATTCCATGTTTCCAAATATAAAGGAAGACAAGATCGTAATTTGAGAGGAAACTTCAAAGTCATTAATATATTCTACAAATGTATATTGGGTACCTTCTATGAGCTAGTGCTCTGCTAACTAGGGGGACTCAAAAGTGAGCATGGCATTGTCTTTGCCCTTAAGGAGCTTATAAAGTTGAATGTATGGAAGAAATAGACATATAAACAACTGACTGTATTCAGTGCTTACGAGACTGTGTGATCATGGGATGCAAGAATAATGCTTTATTATACAAAATACTTTGGAGTTGAATGTATATATAATATAAAATTTGAAAGTAAATGGCCATATTTTAGTAGACCTCTTACTGATTTTAGGTAACAAAGTCATAAGATAGTGCTTTAGAAAAAGATAAATCAGATTAGTATCTAGCTGCCTATAAGATATCATTACTTTTAAAAAGTGAGAATGATTAATTTCCTTCTTATTAAGATCAGGTCAATGGTTTCACATAGCGTAATTCTAGCCAGTCAGAGAACTGAACAGAAATTCTCTGGAATATCAATTTATAGGGACATTATGCATGACCTCATCTATTTTCCCTAGAGGTAAGGTCTAAGATGAATGGAAACTGGCAAGAGAAGTTGAGGTTACAGGTCACTGAAGAGTGTTCATAGATGAGGAATCTGGCTAGATAAGTTTTGTCATCAACAGTATTTTGCAACCATGTATGCTCACTGCCAGCAATAATGACAATATACATCAGTTCAGCTCAGTCGCTCAGTCGTGTCCGACTCTTCGTGACCCCATGAATCGCAGCACGCCAGGCCTCCCTGTCCATCACCATCTCCCGGAGTTCACTCAGACTCACGTCCATCGAGTCAGCGATGCCATCCAGCCATCTCATCCTCGGTCGTCCCCTTCTCCTCCTGCCCCAAATCCCTCCCAGCATAAAGTCTTTTCCAATGAGTCAACTCTTCACATGAGGTGGCCAAAGTACTGGAATTTCAGCTTTGGCATCATTCCTTCCAAAGAAATCCCAGGGCTGATCTCCTTCAGAATGGACTGGTTGGATCTCCTTGCAGTCCAAGGGACTCTCAAGAGTCTTCTCCAACACCACAGTTCAAAAGCATCAATTCTTCGGCACTCAGCCTTCTTCACAGTCCAACTCTCACATCCATACATGACCAGTGGAAAAACCATAGCCTTGACTAGACGGACCTTAGTCGGCAAAGTAATGTCTCTGCTTTTGAATATACTATCTATGTTGGTCATAACTATTCTTCTAAGGACTAAGTGTCTTTTAATTTCATGGCTGCAGTCACCATCTGCAGTGATTTTGGAGCCCAAAACATAAAGTCTGACACTGTTTCCACTGTTTCTCCATCTATTTGCCATGAAGTGATGGGACCAGATGCCATGATCTTTGTTTTCTAAATGTTGAGCTTTAAACCAACTTTTCGCTTTCTTCTTTCCTTTCATCAAGAGGCTTTTAGTTCTTCTTCACTTTATGCCATAAGGGTGGTGTCATCTGCATATCTGAGGTTATGGATATTTCTCCCGCAATCTTGATTCCAGCTTGTGTTTTTCCAGCCCAGCGTTTCTCATGATGTACTGTGCATAGAAGTTAAATAAACAGGGTGACAGTATACAGCCTTGACGTACTCCTTTTCCTATTTGGAACCAGTCTGTTGTTCCATGTCCAGTTCTAACTGTTGCTTCCTGACCTGCATACAGATTTCTCAAAAGGCAGGTTAGGTGGTCTGGTATTCCCATCTCTTTCAGAATTTTCCACAGTTTATTGTGATCCACACAGTCAAAAAAGCAAAAATAGATGTTTTTCTGGAATTCTCTTCCTTTTTCCATGATCCAGCGGATACTGGCAATTTGATCTCTGGTTCCTCTGCCTTTTCTAAAACCAGCTTGAACATCAGGAAGTTCACGGTTCACGTATTGCTGAAGCCTGGCTTGGAGAATTTTGAGCATTACTTTACTAGCATGTGAGATGAGTGCAATTGTGCAGTAGTTTGAGCATTCTTTGGCATTGCCTTTCTTTGGGACTGGAATGAAAACTGACCTTTTCCAGTCCTGTAGCTGTATCAATTATCTTGTCAAACTGAAACCTTCATATGTGTTCTACACACCATTAGAGAAAGGTGAAATACAAAATAAACTGTGAGAATTTGCTAAAGAACACATCAGAAAAATGTAAATCTTACTCAAAAATTTAAGCCTTGGGAATTCTGAGTTGCAGAGAAACCACATTTTTTTCAGGTTGTATAGAGACTTTATTCCAAAAGGCCTGAAATAAGTAATACTGTGAATGTGTGCTATTGTTTCTATACGCTATGAAATTACCAAACACTTAATATGGACTAATGCGAACCATCTATTGTGCTTATGTGACATAAACACATTTTGCCATAATAAAGCATAGTAAATGTTCTCCTAGCTTAATAATGGAAACTAATATTAAATTTGATTTACATTTATGACACAAAGAAAGGAAATTAATTGACTAATCTGGATGCTGTAATGTTTCCTGATATAGAAAAGTAGTTCAACTAAAAATGTGAGTTAGGGATATGGCTAAATAATAAAGTTTTCTTATTCTCACATTTTGCTTGAATGGATTGGAATCTAAAAGATCAGAAGCTGATCTTTATTCTTGAACAATGATTGAAGGAGAGTAGGCAGATTTAGCCCCAAGCCCATCAGTGTTAAATCACAGTTTTCTAGAGAATAGTATAATTACTGGAAGCCACAAAAACTGGGTCAATATAATACTTTAGTGGGATGACATGCTTTAATATTTTGGACAAACTAATCTTGGAATCCCAGCTGTTGGCAGCATCTGCTGTAGAGATGTAGAGAAAGAACAGCAATATGTCATCTTTACCAGCTAAAACATGGAGAATGCTAGAGTGGTCTATTTCTTTGCACAGATTGTCACAAAAATCCCCATATTCCTACCGGGTTTAATTGTTTACTAACTTTTCAAGAAAATAAACCTTTAAAGCTCTCAATTATTTAACAAGTAAAATTCAGCAAATAATAGACTTTTTTTGACCAGTGATTATTTTAGTTTCAATCTCTTCCTTATTGAGTAGATAATTATTATCTAGATTCATATGTCATTCATTTTTCCAACAAACAAGTTGAACAGAGAAAGGACATTCTCACATTCATGGAGTTAATAGAGATTCTCTCTCCTGACCTCCAAAAGAGAGGTCTTTTACATGCATTAGCTCACTAGAACTCAAGTAATTTACTAACATGAACTTTTTTCCCAAATATTTATTATGGAAAACTAAATGCAGTTATTCAAGTTAGGTAATTGTTAAAACTACAGTCGCAGCCAGAAATTAAATAAATCAGACTTTTAAAAAATAGAGCTATTATAATCTTATGTACAAGCCTAAATTAACCTACACAGAGTGTTTTTGTATGCTATCACAGAAACCCAATTAAATTAATTGTTTAAAACATTAAATTATTTCAGAAAGTTGACTAGACTTGTAATCAGTGCTGAAACTTTTCTAACACCTAATTAACCAAGAAAAGTGCTACACAAAATTATGTTTCCAATTCATTTAATAGTACAGTCTCTAAAGGCATTTCCAATTAGCTACATTTTCAGTGGATTTACTCAACTTTTCAAAGTGAGATGAAGATCTGAAAATAAGGTTAAGTGGATATAACTTCAGTGATTTTTTCAAACAAAAGATTCCCATATTTTATTTCTATTTTTTTACATATATATGCACCTATTCTTTTTCAAATTATTTTCCCATTTAGACAAAGGGATCTTTCTAATAGAAAGTGGTCTCCAAGGAACATCAATAACAAGTTTGATTGTTATATAACATTTTATTGAAGTTCCTTGGCTGGCCCTCACAAGGTCTGGAATTTCAAATTTTTCTCAAATGTTGCTAGTAACCAACTTCAGCTGCTTTCTTTGGTGTCTATTTGAAACTTCCACCACTCTGCTCAGCCTGTCCTCTCTGCCCTCTTCTGCATATGATTCTGCTTTAATGATAAAAGAAAACATCTGGGTTAATGTCTGAAATATAAAAATAACTTATACAACTCAATAGAAAAGAGCAAAGCAAATAATTAAAAAACCAGCAGATGAACTAAACAGATATTTTTCCCAAAGAAGAAAAAAGGTGCTAAACATCACTAATCATCAGGGAAAAGTAAGTCTAAGCCATGATGAAAGACACCCCACAAATTCTAGAATGGATATCATCATAAAGAAAATAGATAACAAGCAGTGGAGAGGATGCTAAGAAGGGAACCTGTATGCACTGTTGGTAGGAATGTAAATTGGTTCAGCCACTATGGAAATTAGTATGGAGGCTAATAAAACAGAACCACCATATGATGGTTCCACTTCTGGAAATATATTCGAAGGAAACAAAATCTCTATTGGAAAGAGATATCTGCACCACCATGTTCATTGCAGTATTATTTATAATAGTTAAGATATGGAAACACCCTAAGTGTCCATCAACAAATGCATGAATAAAGAAAATGTGATATACATACATACAAGCATACACACACACACACCCCACCCCCCACCCCCACATATATATACTTCAGCCACAAAAACGGAAGCAGGAAGACTGCTCATTGGGTGACTTTGTGCAACTCTGGTCACTCTGAGTGGAGCCAGAAAACCTGAAAGGCTATGATGGCTATGAAACCCAAGCTCTACTACCCAAACAGACAAGGCCAGATGGAATTAGGTTTAAACTGCTGATGGAGTCAAGTTTGATGAAGAATTTTTAGAAACAAAACAACAGTTGCAGAAGTTGCAAGATGGTAACCATCTGCTGTCCTAACGAGTACCAATGGTTGAAACTGATTGAAGCTGGTGCAGACCGGGAGCATCCTCCACTACAGAGCAGATCAGCACTGTCTCTTTGGCAAAGATCTCAAGGAGAGAACCCTGGTTGACATGCATGTAGAGCGGACCCTGGATCTTCTGGAACTGCTTATCAAGTGTATCCTTACCTCAAACCAGATGATCAGCAAAAGAAAGTGGTTAACATAGCCCAGAAGCTATACTTTCCTGGGTTTGAAAAGGTTTTACTGAGTCATGGACAAAGGTTTCTTGCTGGCAATCAGCTGAGCCTTGCAGACATAATTCTACTCTAGATCATTTTGGCTCTAGAAGAAAAAAAACATCTTAATATTCTGTCTGCCTTCCCTCACCTCCAGGAGTACATAATGAAAATAAGCAATATCCCTGCATCCTGGCAGTGAGAAGTAGCCTCTGCCAGATGACATGTATGTGAAAACCATGTACAGCAGCTATAAGTGAGTGCTGCCCCCAGAGACTGCTATGTCCACAGCAGTCTCAACTGAAGCCAGGCTGCCATGATCCAGCTCTGTTTCGGTGCTGTGTATATTGTTCCCAAGTTGGTTTTTCATATCCTGATATCTCCTCTAGAAACTCTGACCTTTTTGGTCCAGTGAGTGAGTGTTACGGGACCTCTTCTGAAAACCTTTTGTGGTGAGGCTAGCATTTAGGTTAGAGCTGCTGTGTTTACTCATTTCCTAACAATGAGGATGGGTAGGATCTCATGTTGTCCCTGGAGCTTTGGTCTTCTCCTTATCCCATTCTCAGGGCCCTCCAGTCTCTTGCTATTTTAGTGTCTAATAACAATGGAGTTCACTAGATAGTAACTCTCCTCTGAGCTAAAATAGATCCATGGTAGTGATGAATGCCTTTGATATTCACCAAAATAAAGGATTTACTAATTTAAAAAAGAGGAAGGAAATTCTGCCATTTGCACCAGCATAGATGGGTCTTGAGGGCATTATGCTAAGAGAAATCAATCACATAATGGGAATAAAAATATTGTATAACTCACTTATATTGAGACTCTTAAAAAAAAAAAAAACAGATTCATGGAAGTGGAGAGTAGATTGGTGATTGCCAGAATTGAGGAGGGAAAGACAAAAAGGATGAAGGTGATTAAAAGGTACAAACTTCCAGTTATGAGAAAAGTTAAGTCCTGGGGATGCAATATACCATACGGTGACTATAGTTAACAAAACAGAACTGTATCTTTGAAAATTGCTAAGAAGAATGGGTCTCAAAACTTTTATAGCAAGAAAAGAAAATCATAGTCCTGTAAAGTGATAGACATTAATTTCTTGTGATTCAGTTCAGTTCAGTCACTCAGCTGTGTCCCACTTTTTGCGACCCCATGAATCGCAGCACGCCAGGCCTCCCTGTCCATCACCAACTCCCGGAGTTCACTCAGATTCATGTCCATCGAGTCAATGATGCCATCCAGCCATCTCATCCTTGGTTGTCCCCTTCTCCTCCTGCCCCCAGTCCCTCCCAGCATCAGAGTCTTTTCCAATGAGTCAACTCTTCGCATGAGGTGGCCAAAGTACTGGAGTTTCAGCTTTAGCATCATTCCTTCCAAAGAAATCCCAGGGCTGATCTCCTTTAGAATGAACTGGTTGGATCTCCTTGCAGTCCAAGGGACTCTCAAGAGTCTTCTCCAACACCACAGTTCAAAAGCATCAATTCTTCAGTGCTCAGCTTTCTTCACAGTCCAACTCTCACATCCATACATCACCACAGGAAAAACCATAGCCTTGACTAGACGGACCTTTGTTGGCAAAGTAATGTCTCTCCTTTTCAATATACTATCTAGGTTGGTCATAACTTTTCATCCAAGGAGCAAGCGTCTTTTAATTTCATGGCTGCAATCACCATCTGCAGTGATTTTGGAGCCCTCTAAAATAAAGTCTGACACAGTTTCCACTGTTTCCCATCAATTTCCCATGAAGTGATGGGACCGGATGCCATGATCTTCATTTTCTGAATGTTGAGCGTTAGGCCAGTTTTTTCACTCTCCACTTTCACTTTCATCAAGAGGCTTTTTAGTTCCTCTTCACTTTCTTCCATAAGGGTGGTGTCATCTGCATATCTGAGGTTACTGATATTTCTCCCGGCAATCTTGATTCCAGCTTGTGCTTCATCCAGCCCAGCATTTCTCATGATGTACTCTGCATAGAAGTTAAATAAGCAGGGTGACAATATACAGCCTTGACTTACTCCTTTTCCTATTTGGAACCAGTCTGTTATTCCATGTCCAGTTCTAACTGTTGCTTCCTGACCTGCATATAGGTTTCTCAAGAGGCAGGTTAGGTGGTCTGGTATTCCCATCTCTTTCAGAATTTTCCATAGTGTATTGTGATCCACACTGTCAAAGGCTTTGGCTTAGTCAATAAAGCAGAAATACTGATGTTTTTCTGTGATTATATATATATGCAAAAATCACTTTGCTGCATACCTTACACTAATTCAATGTTAAATGTCAGTTATAGCTCAATGAACCTGGAGAAACCATTTCAAATAAAGAACAAAGAAGCCATCCAGCCCCACTCATCTCAAAAAGTAAAACCCATTTTTACACCCTCTCTGCATTCTCAGCCCAGCTGCACACTTCTACCCAGGACTTCTCCCCCATATGCCTACTGGAATTGCTTATCTTCTCTTTGTAACGGCCTTGTTCTATGAGTCACTGCCTCTCAGCCTTAAATGCTTTTTGGAGCAATAAACATAGTCAATTGTACCACCTTTAAAACAAAACAAGTAAAAAACTAATAAACACACACACACATCCCAATTACCATTATCAGCTAATGTGCTTCTGTCTGAAAGGTCACCTCATCCTCCTTTTCATACTTTATCTTCTATTCATATTTAATCCTCAGGAAATACTTCTGGAAATCCCACTGTGACCACCAGAGTCTCACTTCATCCTATATATAATCCTACGTTGCCCAATCACTGACACTGGTATCTCTAGAGTCCTGAATAGGGTGTGGAACCCTTGCATCTGTAGGCAGCTCACCTCTGTGTCCCCAGCACCTGGCACAGTAATCCAGGCAAAACAAGTGCTTTGTAACACCCACCGTATCGAACGCTTCACCATTGACCTCAACTCACCATTTTTTCCCGCTGTCTTCCTTTTATCCCCATCATAACTTTATTTAAAATACTGAGCTGAAACCTCTTTAGCAAAGCCTAACTTCTTCCACCTGTCTTTCTATATCCTTGTCACAATATTTTATGACTGTTTATTAACATATTTTTATCTAACACTAGAATCTGAGCTCTAGGATCTAACAGTCTAGCATTATTTATCTTGCCATTTGGAATATCTGTGATATAGAAGGTCTCAAAATGTATCTAAAGAAAAGGGAATAAGGAAGGAGGGAATGTGAGGAATGACTTGAGCAGGAGGAGGAAGAGGTGTGGGAGGGAGTTGGCATAACACGATAAGGTGAAAATTATGAAAACAAAAGATACACAGTTTCAACAATCTCCCTTGATTTAATATAAAAGTGGTAATTATTTGTCAATAAGTTAACCATTAGTTAAGTCACTCAGTCCCATGTTTTGATACCCCATGGACTGCAGCACACCAGGGTTCCCTGTCCATCACCAACTCCTGGAGCTTGCTCAAACTCATGTCCATTGAGTCGGTGACACCATTCAACCATCTCATCCTCTGTCTTCCACTTCTCCTCCTACCCTCAATCTTTCCCAGAATCAGGGTCTTTTCCAATGAGTCAGTGCTTCCCATCAGGTCCCCAAAGCACTGGTGCTTCAGCTTCAGCATTAGTCTTTCCAATGAATATCAGGACTGATTTCCTTTAGGACTGATTGGTTGGATCTCTTTGCAGTCCAAGGGACTCTCGAAGCTTCTCCAACACCACAGTTTAAAATCATCAGTTCTTTGGCGCTCAGCTTTCTTTATGGTCCAACTCTCATATCCATACATGACTACTAGAAAACCATAGCTTTGATTATAGGAACCTTTGTCAACAAAGTAATGTCTCTGCTTTGTAATATGCCGTCTAGGTTGGTCATAACTTTTCTTCCAAGGAGAAAGTCTCTTAATTTCATTGCTGGAGTCACCATCTGAAGTGATAAAGTCTGTCACTGTTTCCATTGTTTCTCCATCTATTTGACATGAAGTGATGGGACCAGATGCCCTGATCTTTGTTTTTGAATGTTGAGTTTTAAGCGAGCTTTTTCACTCTCCTCTTTCACTTTCATCAAGAGGCTCTTTAGTTCCTTTTCACTTTCTGCCTTTAGGGTGGCATCATCTGCATATCTGAGGTTACTGATATTTCTCCTGGCAATCTTGATTCCAGATTATGCTTCATCCAGTCCAGCGTTTTGCATGATATACTCTACATAGAAGTTAAATAAACAGGGTAACAATATCAGCTTTGATGGACTCCTTTCCCAATATGGAACCAGTCAATTGTTCCATGTCCAGTTCTATGTGTTAATTCTTGGCCTGCATACAGATTTCTCAGGAAGCAGGTCAGGTGGTCTGGTATTCCCATCTCTTGAAGAATTTGCCACAGTTTACTGTGATCCACACAGTCAAAGGCTTTGGCATAGTCAATAAAGCAGAAATAGATGTTTTTCTGGAATTCTCTTACTTTTTCTATGATCCAGCGGATGTTGGCAATTTGATCTTTGGTTCCTTTGCCTTTTCTAAATCCAGCTTGAACATTAGGAAATTCTCGGTTCACAGATTGTTGAAGTCTAGCTTGGAGAATTGGGAACATTACTTTGCTAGCGTGTGAGATGAGTGCAATTGTATGTTAGTTTCAACATTGTTTGGTATTGGAATGAAGACTGACCTTTTCCAGTCCTGTGGCCACTGCTGAGTTTTCCAAATTTCCTAGCATATTGAGTGCAACACTTTAACAGTATCATCTTTTAGGATCTGAAATAGCTCAACTGGAATTCCATCACTTCCAGTAGCTTTATTTGTAGTGATGCTTTCTAAGGCCCGCTTGACTTCATACTCCAGAATGTCTGGAGTTAACAGTAAATTTACTTCATGAAATACAAGTTCTATTCTATATCTACTCAAACTCTTTCAAAGTCACAGTCCAAATTTATTTATTGCCTATGCTGTGTAGCATATGGGATCTCAGTTCCCTGACCAGGGACTGAATCCTTGTCCCTTGCATTGAAAGCAAAGAGTCTTAAATACTGGACCACCAGAGAAGTCCCACAATCCAAATTTATGATCCATCCCATTTCCTCACTTATACTGAGGATCATATATAACTTATACATCTAAAAATATATAACACACAGCAATAATAGTAAAGTAATACAATTCATGTGCCTGGGCCTTTGCAGGACATGGGGCACTATCACACAGGCAAATCATCTATCTCTGGACCACACAAAGTGCTATATAGGACAGATGCTGTTATTTTCACTTTACAGTAGAGAAAACTAAACTTCAGAGAGGTTACGAGGTATGGATGTCTCGGAGCAGTAAGTAAATTGAAGCAGAAGGTGAAGGTAAAAAAGAAATATTAGATTTTCTCTTTGAAAATGATTCAGTGGGAGAAATGCAATCTTAATCAGTGACAACAAATACTTATTCAGCATTTACCTCTTGGAGCCCAGCTCTGTCTTTCCTGTGATAGTAATTTCATCAAAAGAAAGAACAGCTATCACTTAATAGCCCTGCAAACAGCAATTTTTTGAGTGACCTGAGCCTTACAAATAATTTATTCCCTGAACACTTATAAATTTAGAGTGGCAGGAAAAATAATCATTAACTGTTTAACATCTAATACAGTTAGCATACAACAGCATTTTCTTGGTCGAGAATGTGATATAGTAAGGAGTTTCTTTCTCTCTGTGTGTGTGGTACTTCAAAAAGTTCTTAGATAATGGAATATATATTGATTCAGGAGGAACACACTGTTCCTCTTACCCAGAGAGAGAGAAACCTTGGTTTTCTCCTGTTTTATTCTGCCCACCTAGGGTTCCTATCACCATGCTGACTTATTTGGTTTATTTGCCTTTGTGTGGGCTTGCATGCTAAGTTGCTTCAGTTGTGTCTGACTCTTTGTGACCCTATGAACCATAGCCCAGCAGAATCCACTGTCCATGGAATTCTCCAGGCAAGAATACTGGAGTGGGTTGCCGCACCCTCCTCCAGAGGCTCTTCACGACTCGGGGATCAAACCTGCATCTTTCATGACTCCTGCATTGACCAGCAGTTTCTTTACCACTAAGAGCCACTTGGGAAACCTTTATTTGCCTTTACTAGTTATTTTTTCAGACGCTTTTATGTGGCCCTTCTTTGTCGATTTTAGAGCCACCTAGAGCAACATCTTTTAAATAACAAACCCAATAAACAAAAGAACTTAACAGATCTCTATATCCACTGCCATTTAAATGTTAACGCTTTTTAAGTATGCCCAAAACTAACAAACTGGACTGCACCAATGAAAATACTTGTTGCATCCAAGTCATGGATTACTGATGATTACTGACTCTTTCTAAAAAAAATTTTAATGGTTTCTATCTCCTTAATTAATAAGGAAAATATTACAGTCTTGCAATTGTGGCATCCTTGCTTTGGAGAGAGTCAGTTCCTAGGTAGGTTGATAAGAAGTCAAGGGTTCTTGAGGAGGAGAAAGGGGTCTGGAGCCCACAAGAAGGAGAAAGGGGTCTGGGACTCTCAAGGAGAAAAGGACAAACGTTCTTTCCTACATTGCTTTATCTTAGTCACTATAACAATGGATCTTGTTTGAGGACATGTTTCTCCTTAACAAGAACATTCTGACTAATCCTGTTGTCTTAAAATGTATAATATGGGAGTGGGTCTGGTAAGATCTTTCGATTGTCTGTTCTAATCTTGCTAATTTAACATATATATATTGTGGGAGTGGGTCTGGAAAAAGTATATAAGGCCTTGATAAGACTAGCTAGAGGGCCATTCTCTGGCCCCCCTTCTGATGTCTGATGTCTATGTCAGAAGCTTTCACTGTCGCTTTTCTCACTTTAATAAAACTTTGCTACACAAAAGTTTTTGAGTAATCAAGCCTGGTCCCTAGTCCTGAAGCTAAATCTTCTTTGGAGATCAGGAATCTGATATGGTTCTCTGTAAGCTATCACTTTGATGGTATTTATTGGAGATAATTATTATTGGACTACATTATATGTACATTAACATATATAATGTAGCGGTTCAGTGGTAAAGAATCTGCTTGTCAATGCAGAAGATGCAGGTTCAGTTCCTTGGTTGGGAAGATCCCCTGGAGAAGGAAATGGCAGCCCACTCCAGTACTGTTGCCTGGGAAATCCCTTGGACAGAGGAGCCTGGTGGGCTACAGTCCATGTGGTCGCAAAGAGTTGGACACAACTTAGCAACTAAACAATAACAAACGACATATGTAATCTATAAATTTTCACATCAAATAAATGTGGTTGGGTTAAAACTTTCATTTATAATTTGCCCCCAAGGAAAAAAACATGACCTATTTACCCACAATCTGTATTATGACTGCTTTCCAACATGTTTTGATGAAAAGGAGAGATCTCTTGACACTTCTGCTCTGTTTTACAGTACTAAATGCTAAGGCTTTAGTACTTTTAGTTATAGCACTGGGGAGGCAAGCTAAGTTAAAAAAAATAAAAGACTTACCCACTCCTCCTCATCATAGTCTGAATGATGTGGAATGGAGTCCTGCCGTCTCACCGGCAGGGGTGGGTCCTGGGAAATGTCCTCCTCTGTGCCACTCTTAGGAGAGGGTGGTTTCTTCAGGACACCTCCCGGCCTGGCAGTGTAAAGTGCTAAAAGGGCACTTCTGACCAGCTGATCCTTGAAGGCATGTACAAAAAGCTCTGTCTGGAAAGAAATTGACAAGGATTAGAAACGCCATGGTAGGTACCTCAGCAGAGAGCTATGGAAAGGTCAATGGCAGATTTGTTGACACTTAAGCAGTGTGGATAGTGCAAAAAGTGCAGGCAACAGAGAGAGGGAATGATTCATACCAATCAATGGAAAATAGTTTGTTTTCGGGCTGCTGACAAGGCCTTGAGTTCTAAAGTTAATGCTGAGGTTCTCCATGCACTATAAGCACCATCTGTCTCCTCAACTCCCCTCTCTTTTTTCCGAATCCTGTCGTTAGAGATATATTTCAGTGGGGATTATCATTTGAACACCATCTACTCACTGTGTCTTTCAGGTAATTTCCAAATATGCTTTTAAAGAAAATGTTATCAGACTATGTTTACTTTGTATTTTCAACAGAGTTAGAGGCTGATGAATGACATATCTTTGCAAAAAAAGAAGAAATAGAGGCAGGAGACCTTGATTTTTTTAGCATCATGGACAGATTTTGAAAGTAGAGATGACACAGGCAGTCTTCCTCATGAAAACATTTGGCTTTTATTTCCTATTATTACCCTCTAAACTGTCTTCTCCACCAAATGGCTTCAGTAATGTTCAGTGTTAACGAGGTTACCGTGAAATTTGCCATGGTAGATTTTACAAGCTGGTGGTAAATACCTAGTAAGTACTACTGTGATGACTCCTTTCCAACAATAAAGAACTTTACAGCTGTATTTGCATTTTCCTGATGAAATGTTTAACGGCTTCACCCTGTTATATACTGCAGGGTGTAGTCACTGATTTTCTGTATTATAGTACACTTAACATGCAAGTGGCTAACAATCTGTTCAGAGTAGAGAAATAACACAAGCATTGACTCACACTGTTAACATATTTATACTCTGTAACCTGTTGGGAAGGGGCCCTTTAACCCACAGCGTTATTTTGAAGAATACATCGTTTACTGAGATGATCTTGGCTAAAATGTTGTCTTCACCAATGCTATTTATTGGTGCTCTCTAAACAATCCTAATGTAAATCAACCTTGAATATTCATTGGAATGATTGATGCTGAAGCTGAACCTCCAATACTCTGGCCACCTGATGCAAAGAGCTGACTCACTGGAAAAGACCCTGATGCTGGGAAAGATTGAAAATAGCAGAAGGAGAAGGGTGTGACAGAGAATGAGTTGGTTGGATGGCATCATTGACTCTATGGACATGAATCTGAGCAAACTCCGGAAGATAGGGAAGGACAGGGAAGCCTGGTGTGCCGCAGTCCGTGGGTTCACAAAGAGTTGGCCTCGACTGAGTGGCTAAATAACAACAACTCAATAGGTGGTCTACAGCACCATGCCCCATCATTGTTACTAAACTGTCTCTAAATTTCCCTGTTGTGTCAGCATTTACAGAAAACCAGTTAAACCATGTGCACCTAATAAAACTAAGTCGTACCTATATAGCTACATCTTTGCAACAGATCGTGAAATTCTAGAGCTAGAAGGGACCTTGAGTGGACCTCTTCACCAACTAGATAAAAAACTGAAAAAAGCATGGGGACTTGTCCTAGGGCCAACTATTGACAGGAAGCACAAATGAAACAGAGCCAAGGTTTTCTAACAAATTCAGGTATCTTTCCCCTTGACTCCACACCACCCACCACGAGGATCAGCCTAGATGCTGAAAGGTGGGGCATATCGAAACATGCCCCGGACCAGCCCGGGACTTCTGACAGTTGCCCGACGCCCAAACAGGAACCAGGGGCAGACCAAACTTCCGGGGACCAACCCCTGTAGCCTGGCCCAATCAGGTGCTGACACGAAGCCCCTGAACACCAATCACTGCTGCAGCCCGTGCTTTTTACCTTATATGGAAGAACCTGGCTTGAATGCCAGCCCTGGCTATAAAAACCCCTTCCTCACCCCCTCATACCTTGCAGACTCCCTTCCCTTCCCTTCTTGCCCCCCGGGAGTTCTGCCCGAGAGCGACCGCCCAATAAAGGCTTCCGTCAATGGTCCCTAGAGGTGGCTCCTTCTTCCCGCAGCGTGTTCTTACAGATGCTTCTGTCCATTTTCCTCTTCTCTAACCCCCAGCTTGCCAAGTGTTCCAAACACCCACCAGCTTTCATAGTTAGTGTCCACAATTGAGGATGTAACTCTTCCCTGAGAAATTTTAATGGATGGTTTTCAACACTCGTTTAATCTATTAGTCATGTTGCAGGCACTCTGAAGGTTAAGTAGATATATGATTTTTAAAGGATAATATTTTAAGAATAAGTAGATGGAAGATATTTTATCACAAATAAGTTTTCTTATTTTTAAAACTAAAGAGGTGGGGTTTTTAAAACTAAAAGAACTGATGAAAAAGTTGGCTACACAAGTACCAGTCAGTATAGTTGTAGCAAAATGGGAAACATGCTATTTACATAATTTTTCAGAGAGCATGGATGTCTCTGTCAATGTGAATTTAAATATTAAAAACATGGATGTACTTCCACTCAGCTTAACTATTTCTCTCCTGATAGTTTCAATAAATTCTTTTGATTTATTTTTAGAGCAAAACAGCTTGACTTCTTTGACTTCTGCCACTGCAGCTCTAGTCTCCATAACGCTCACTAATGACTGTGTAGCTGCGTACTATTCACACCCAATGAAGTTTCCTATGGTTCTTGTAATTACCACTATTTTTTCCCATGGTAGCACACACAGAGTTTCTCAATTTATTCAAATCTCATTTGGGTTGATTTAGCACCAATCACATGGGAGATAATATATATATTCTTGCAGTTTTAAAAACCTAGAATTGTTTTCAGGGGGCAGGGGTAGCTGAATATAATGTTCAAAATCTTAAACAATAAAAACTGATCTACTTTGTGTCTATACTGAAACATGTATCTGACCCCCTTGGAAACTCTCTGGATCGCCCTGATCCTGAGGATAGAATCAAATTTTGTTACATAATAGCAAAAATATTGTACTGCAATTTCCATGTGACCTGGAAAAATCTTTATTTTCTTGATCAGTGTTACTAGCTACATGTGGACCAATATAGACCCAGATGTTTTACCATCAAAATAAATCAGTTTGAAGAGATTGATGGAGTCACTCAATCCTATCATATCTGTACTGCATTATCTCAGTTGCTGTCCTTGAGATAATCCCAGCGAAGTCAAACGTCAAGGAAGGAAGCGATCATGCCTCTCTGAGCTGCCTATTGCCTCAGCATTCTGAAAGCCACTTTCCTTTTCTTACTTAGCTCCCACTACAATAAATGAAAGAAGAAAGCTGCCTAAATATTATTGTAAGGGTGGGCAAAATAATTCACTTAAAATATTAGCATAAGAATACAGTTAAAAAAAAAAAAAAAACTCTGAGCCCAAGGCAGATCTATTTCATTTGTTCTATATTTTTAAAAAAAGAGAGAAAGAAAAGAAAATGTTTTCTTGCCTTTCTGCCATTTTCCCCATTCATATGCTCATATAAGTATCCTTCAAAGTAACACACAGAATTATCTGCAAGTACAAAACTACTAAAAATTACTTCTCTTGGGGATACATTTGCTACCTTCCTGAATATTAATGCAGGATGAATACTTAGAATATGTTCATTTAAACCCTCTCTTTTAAACTAGAGAACTCATCATATTAAGCAAAGTCCCATTCTTTTTAGAATCTCCTTATATTCACTGAAAAAAATCCAAGGCCATGCTTAATCTCATTGGCAACACAAAATACCCTAAACAAGTAATTATCATTTTAGTAGTCATGCATATGACATAAAAATGATCCTTCTTATTTTTAAATTTTGTTGTTCAGTTGCTCAGTCATGTCTGATTAATTTTTAAATTCAGTTCAGTCAGTTCAGTAGCTCGGTCATGTCCGACTCTTTGCGACCCCATGAATTGCAGCACACCAGGCCTCCCTGTCCATCACCAGCTCCTGGAGTTTACAAAAACTTATGTCCATCGAGTCAGTGATGCCATCCAGCCATCTCATCCTCGGTCGTCCCCTACTCTTCCTGCACCCAATCCCTCCCAGCATCAGAGTCTTTTCCAATGAGTCAACTCTTTGCATGAAGTGGCCAAAGTACTGGAGTTTCAGCTTTAGCATCAATCCTTCCAAAGAACACCCAGGACTGATCTCCTTTAGAATGGACTGGTTGGATCTCCTTGCAGTCCAAGGGACTCTCAAGAGTCTTCTCCAACATCACAGTTCAAAAGCATCAGTTCTTCGGTGCTCAGCTTTCTTCCCATTAGTATGCCTTAATTATTTCATGGGCTTCCCAGGTGGCATTAATGGTGAAGAACCCACCTGCCAATGCAGAAGACATAAGAGCCATGGGCTTCATCCCATGATTTCATAGGGCAACAGTGTTTACTTGACATCAGTACATTGATTTGTGTTCACTGCTGCTGCTGCTCAGTCATGTCTGACTCTTTGTGATCCCATGGACTGCAGCCCACCAGGCTCTTCTGTCCGTGAAATTTTCCAGGTAAGAATACTGGAATGGGTTGCCATTTCTTCCTCCAGGGGATCTTCAAGACCCAGGGATCGAACCCAGGTCTCTTGCATCTCCTGCATTGATAGGCAGATTCTTTTACCACTGAGCCACCTGGGATGTCCCCTTGATAGCGGTTCAGTTCAGTTCAGTCGCTCAGTCATGTCTGACTCTTTGCGACCCCATGAATTGCAGCACGCCAGGCCTCCCTGTCCAACACCAACTCCCGGAGTTCACTCAGACTCACATCCATCGAGTCAGTGATGCCATCCAGCCATCTCATCCTCTGTCATCCCCTTCTCCTCCTGCTCCCAATCCCTCCCAGCATCAGAGTCTTTTCCAATGAGTCACCTCTTCACGTGAGGTGGCCAAAGTACTGAAGTTTCAGCTTCAGCATCATTCCCTCCAAGAAATCCCAGGGCTGATCTCCTTCAGAATGGACTGGTTGGACCTCCTTGCAGTCCAAGGGACTCTCAAGAGTCTTCTCCAACACCACAGTTCAAAAGCATCAATTCTTCGGCACTCAGCTTTCTTCACAGTCCAACTCTCACATCTATACATGACCACTGGAAAAACCATAGCCTTGACTAGACGGACCTTTGTTGGCAAAGTAATGTCTCTGCTTTTCAGTATGCTGTCTAGGTTGGTCATAACTTTTCTTCCAAGGAGTAAGCGTCTTTTAATTTCATAGCTGCAATCACCACCTGCAGTGATTTTGGAGCCCCTAAAATAAAGTCTGACACTGTTTCCCCATCTATTTCCCATGAAGTGATGGGACCAGATGCCATGATCTTCGTTTTCTGAATGTTGAGCTTTAAGCCAACTTTTTCACTCTCCTCTTTCACTTTCATCAAGAGGCTTTTTAGCTCCTCTTCACTTTCTGCCATAAGGGTGGTGTCATCTGCATATCTGAGGTTATTGATTTCTCCCGGCAATTTTGATTCCAGCCTGTGCTTCTTCCAGCCCAGCGTTTCTCATGATGTACTCTGCATAGAAGTTAAATAAGCAGGGTGACAGTATACAGCCTTGACATACTCCTTTTCCTATTTGGAACCAGTCTGTTGTTCCATGTCCAGTTCTAACTGGTGCTTCCTGATGTGCACACAGATTTCTCAGGAGGCAGGTAAGGTAGGCTGGTATTTGCATCTCCTTCAGAATTTTCCACAGTTTGTTGCGATCCACAGTCAAAGGCTTTGGCATTGTCAATAAAGCAGAAGTAGATTTTTTCTAGAAGTCTCTTGCTTGTTCCATGATCCAACAGATGTTGGCAATTTTATCTCTGGTTCCTCTGCCTTTTCTAAAACCAGCTTGAATATCTGGAAGCTCATAGTTCATGTCCTGTTGAAGCCTGGCTTGGAGAATTTTGATCATTACTTTGCTGGGTGTGAGATGAGTGCAATTGTGCGGTAGTTTGAGCGTTCTTTGGCATTGCCTTTCTTTGGAATTGGAATGAAAACTGACCTTTTCCAGTCCTGTGACCACTGCTGAATTTTCCTAATTTGCTGGCATATCAAATGCAGCACTTTCACAGCACCATCTTTTAGGATTTGAAATAACTAGAATTCCATCACCTCTACTAGCTTTGTTTGTAGTGATGCTTTCTAAGGCCCACTTGACTTCACATTCCAGGATGTCTGGCTTTAGGTGAGTGATCACACCATTGTGATTATCTTGGTTATGAAGATCTTTTTGTATAGTTCTTCTGTGTATTCCTGCCACCTCTTCTTAATATCTTCAGCAAAGAATATTGAGCTTTCAGCCAGGAAAGATACCTGACATCTGGGTAGCTTATATAAAATATCCTCTTGACCTTGGCTAAAATCACATAACCACTTTTCCCCAGTATGTACAAAATTACAGTGCCTATCTGTGAAACCCTTATGGGAGTTCACTGTAAACAGTACACTTCTATTTACTCTTTTTTTATTGACCCACCTTTTCAGTTTCTGTTGCTGACTCATAATCGCCTGGTCACTCAAAATGTAGTTAAGTGGACCCTAAGGGACCGTAAACCACTTTCTTTTTAATTTATTTTGTGGCCACACTACATGGCATGTGATCTTAGTTCCCCGACCAGCGGTTGAACTTGTGCTCCCTGCATTCTAAACTCAGAGTCTTCACCACTTGACTGCCAGGGATGTTCCTAAACCATTTTCTTAAAAGCATTTTCTACTGGTAATGTTATTAATTCTATCACTTCAAGGGTCATGTTTTGTTATGCCAAGGTCTTTGCAACCCATTTCTGCCTACCCTGAATCAGCATGGTAAAGGGTTTCCATCTGCAAATCTTCTGAATTTACAAGCCCAGCTTGATCTCAGGTTTTTAAAATAAATGTGTTCTTCCCTGTGCTTCCATCTGAGGGGTAGTATTACTGTTCAGCAAATCTGAGTCCAAACATCTGGAGCATCTTCAGGAATATTATCTTCTGGGTTAGTGATAAATTTCTACTGGTTAGACCTTTTCAGTAATTTCCAGGATTGACTCTTGTATTATATTCCGACAGCTAATCCTGGTTAATAACACTTCTGTGTTCCATGTTGATATTTCCTTAGTCTTCTTACTGGTTGATTCTGTTTTCTTTAACCCTTCTATTTTTCAGGATGTTATCCAAATAAAATATTGACATCTGAGTTCCAGCTCAGAATTCTTGAATCAGAATTTGTATTTCAGCAAAAGCTGTCCAGAAGCACTACTGACATTTCGTTATGCTCAATATTCAAGTCTCTCTGTTCTTACTCAGCTTAGTTGTTGCTCAAAGGATGATCTTCACAAAGCAAGTCTCTGGGTTTCCAATGTCAACAACCTTGCAGTACCTACAGAATAGACCTTCTCTCAGGTAAATGTGATTAGGTGGGCGAGATCATATTTCTTTTTAACTTTATGAGACACTGCTGAACTGATTTTTCATGTTGCAAATGTGTACCCATCAATGATGGGTGAACATTCCAGTTATTTTATATCCTTCCCAACTCTTCCTATGTTCAGCCCTATTGATTTTAACTCCTCTATTGGGTGTTTTTCTGTGCTTAGTTGCTTAGTTGTGTCCAACTCTTTGAGACCCATTGGCCTGTAACCCACCAGGCTCCTTTGTCCATGGGGATTCTCCAGGCAAGAATACTTGAGTGGGTTGCTATACTCTCCTCCAGGGGATCTTTCCAACTCAGAGATTGAATCCAGGTCTCCTGCATTGCAGGCAGATTCTTTATCATTTGAGCGACCAGGAAACCCAGTGGGTGCTTATCGGTACCTCATTTTAGTTTAAATTTGCATTTCCCTAATAACAAATGATGATGAGTATCTTTTCATGTGCTTGTCATCCATCATTTTTGGTAAAATGTCTTTACAATTCTTTTGCTCATTTGTAATGGTTTTATTATTAAGTTGTAAGAATACACACTTGGCTACAAGTCCTTTGTCAGACATCTATTTTACAAATACCTTCTTCCTAGTCTAGACTTGCCTTTTCATTTTCTTAATAGTGTTTTTCGAAAACTTTTTGACAGTTTTTAATTTTGAAAAAGTCTTATGTATCATTTATGTTCTTTTGTTCATGCTTTCTGTGTTCTAAGAAATATTTGCCTAATCCAAGATGAAAAAAAAATCTTCTATTGTATATCTGCTTACTTATTTATTTGCTTTTTTCATTTTTCTTTTTTTGGCTGTGCTGAGTCTTTTTGCAGCATGCGGGCTCTTTGCTGTGGTGTGCAAGATTTCTCCAGTTGCGGCACAGGCACAGGGCTTCTCGTGTTGTGGAACACGGGCTCTAGAGTACGTGGGCTCAGTAGTTGCATCTTGCAGGCTTAGTTGTCCTGGCATGTGGCATCTTCATTCTCCCACTAGGGACTGAACTGGCAGCCCCTGCATTAGAAGGTGGATCTTAACCACTGGCCCACCAGGGAAGTCCTTGCTTTGTTTCTTTTAGCTTGTATATAAGGTCTATGATCCATTTTTAACTGTTTATATATGTGTCAGGTGTAGATAAGGACAGGTTTACTTTGCACATAGATATCCAATTGTTCCTGCACTATATGTTAAAAGATATCCTTTCCCCAGTGAATTTCCATTGCATTTTTATACACATTTATTTAAACACCTGAGCTGTGCTGTGCTTAGTCACTCAGTCGTGTCTGACTCTTTGTGATCTCATGGAGTGTAGACAGGTCCTCAGACCATAGGGACTCACCAGGCAAGAATACTGCAGTGGGTTGCCATGCTCTCTTCCAGAGGATCTTCCCAACCCAGGGATGGAACCCGGGTCTCCCACATTGCAGGCGGATTCTTTACCATCTGAGCCACCAGGGAAGCCCAAGAATACTAGAGTGGGTAGCCTATCCCTTCTTCAGGGGATCTTCCCAACTCAGGGATCAAACCTGGGTTTCCTGCATTGCAGGCAGATTCTTCACCATCTGAGCCACCAGAAACATCATCAAATGATCAGTACTGAAGTCAGACTGATTATATTCTTTGCAGCTGAAGATGGAGAAGCTTTATACAGTCAGGAAAAGCAAGATCTTGAGCTGACTGTGGCTGAGATTATCAGCTCCTTAATGCAAAATTCAGGCTCAAATTAAAGAAAGTAGGAAAAACCACTAGTCCATTCAGGTACAACCTAAATCAAATCCCATATGATGATACAGTGGAGGTGACAAATAGATTCAAGGTCTGATAAACAGAGTGCCTGAAGAACTATGGACAGAGGTTTGTAACACTGTACAGGAGGCAGTGACCAAAACCATTCCAAAGAAAAAGAAATGCAAGAAGGCAAAGTGGTAGTCTGAGAAAGCTTTACAAATACCTGAGAAAAGAAGAGAAGCAAAAGGTGAGAAAGAAAGAGACAGATATACTCAATTAAATGCAGAGTTGCAGAGAATGGCAAGGAGATATAGCAAGGCCTTCTTCAATGAACAATGCAAAGAAATAGAGGAAAATAATAGAATAGCAAGGACTAGAGATCTCTTCAAGAAAATTAGAGACACCAAGTGCTCATATCATGTAACGACAGGCACAAAAGGACAAAAACAGTAAGAACGTAACAGAGGCAGAAGAGATTAAGAAGAGTTGGCAAGAATACACCAAAGAACTATAAAAAAGGGTCTTGAAAGTGAAAATGAAGTAGCTCAGTCATGTCTGACTCTTTGCGACACCATGGACTGTATAGCCTACCAGGCTCCTCCGTCCATGGAATTTTCCAGGCAAGAGTACTGGAGTGGGTTTCCATTTCCTTCTCCAAGGGATCTTCCTGACCCAGGGATCGAACCTGGGTCTCCCACCTTGCAGGCAGACAGACACTTTACCGTCTGAGTCACCAGGGAGGCCCTGACCTGCATAACGACAATGGCATGGTCTTTCACCTAGAGTCAGACATCCTGGGGTGTGAAGCCAAGTGGCGGTTAGGAAGCATTACTACTAACAAAGCTAGTGAAGGCGATGGAATTCCTGCTGAAACTTCAAAACCTAAAAGATGATACTGTTAAAAGTGCTGCACTCAATATGTCAGCAAATTTGAAAAACTCAGTAGTGGCCACAGGACTGGAAAAGGTCAGTTTTCATTCCAATCTGAAAAAAGGCAATGCCAAAGAAAGTTTGTCCAGTTGCACTCAACTCACATACTAGCAAGGTTATGCTTAAAATCCTTCAAGACAGGCTTCAGAAGCATGTGAGGCGGGCACTTCCAGATGTACAAGCTGGGTTTAGAAAATGCAGAGGAACCAGAGATCAAATTGCCAGGATCATAGATGAAGCACGGGAATTCCAGAAAAACATCTGCTTCATTGACTATGATAAAGACTTTTTGACTGTATGGATCACAACAAACTGGAAAATTCTTAAAGAGATGGGAATACCAGTCCATCTTACTGGTCTCCCGAGAAACCTGTGTGCAGGTAAAGAAGCAACAGTTAGAACCTTACATGGAACAACTGACTGGTTTAAAATTGGGAAAGTAGTATGACAAGGCTGTATATTGCCACCTTGCTTATTTAACTGATATATTGAGTGCATCATGCAAAATGCCAGGACGGAAGAAGCACAGCTGGAATATAGATTGCCGGGAGAAATCAACAACCTCAGACATGCAGAATACTACCCTAATGGCAGAAAGCGAAGAGGAACCAAAGAGCCTCTTAATGAGGGTGGAAGAGGAAAGTAAAAACGCTGGCTTAAAACTCAACATTCAAAAAACTAAGATCATGGCAAGTGGTTCCATCACTTCATGGCAAATAGAAGGGGAAAAGTGAAAGCAGTAACAGATTTTATTTTCTTGGGCTCCAAAATCACTGCAGATGGTGACCACAACCATGAAATTCTCTTCCACCTTTCCTCCTTGGAAGAAAAGCTATGACAAACAGCATATTAAAAAGCAGACTCATCACTTTGCCAACAAAAGTTTATATAGTCAAAGGTATGATTTTTCCAGTAGTCACGGATGGATGTGAGAGTTGGACCATAAAGAAGGCTGAGTGCCAAAGAATTGATGCTTTTGAATTGTGTGGACTCTTGAGAGTCCCTTTGACAGCAATGAGATCAAATTTGTCAATCCTAAAGGAAATCAACCTGGGTATTCAATGGAATGACTGATGCTGAAGCTGATGCTCTAATATTTTGGCCACCTGATGTCAAGAGCTGACTCACTGGAAAAGACTGATGCTAGGAAAGATTGAAGGCAAAAGGAGAAGGGGGCAGCAGATGGATTGAGATGGTTACTGATATTATTACTGACTCAATGGACATGAATTTGAGCAAACTTTAGGAGATAGTGAGGGAAAGGAAAGACTGGCATGCAGCAGTCCATGGGGTCACAAGGATTAGGACACAACTTAGTGACAGAAATTGTTTGTGAGGAGCAGAATAATAATGTTATTGTTTGCTTAGTCACTAAGTTGTGTCAGACTCTTGCGATCCCACGGACTGTAGCCTGCCAGGATCTTCCATCCATGAGATTTCCCAGGCAAGAATCCTGGAGTACATTGCCATTTCCTCCTTCAGGTCCTGACCCAGGGTTCAAAGCCACATCTCCTGCATTGTAGGCTGATTCTCTGAGTCACCAGGGAAGCCCCAGAATAATAACGGGTTTCTTAAAAAGGTCTATCCATCTCTATGAAATGGAGACTATCATGTGTATTTGAAGCTAATATCAGACATACATTTAATTATGATATATATGCTTACATTTAGGTGTTTATTTTTTTCATTTTGAATTTATTTACATTGCTTTCCTCTCTCTCTCCCTCCTCTTTTTGTCTTTTCTTGGTCTTAGTGTAGTGTGATTTTAGTCTAGGGAAAAGTAGAATGTGTCTTTTATCCCACTCCATTACTAACCTTTCATATCTTATGTTAAAACTTTGGTTTATACTTTGTCTTCTCTGTTTGGATTACTCATGTATAGTCAGAATTTGTCTTTTGCTATAATCCTAGATCATAAAATTAAATAATTTCTTTAATATTTCCATAAACTAATATATAGCAAACAGAATCCAGTTATCCATCAGAAGATATACTAAGAATTAAAAAATTAGAAATATTTAATTGAGTTTGTCCATATTAGAACATGAAAAATTTATAGAAAATTTTACTGTGGGAATTCAGTTAGGTCCCTATTATGTACTGAATATCTATAAGGATGATTTTCTAAGAAAACAACTCAAGAACTTGTTTTCCAAATATGCCAGTTCACATTCAATAAAAGAAAAAGGGGGCTATCAATAAAGAAAAGATTTATTTTCTAATTCATAGTGTGCAAGTCCCCAAGCTTAAAGGCAAAATATTTTAAGTTAACTCTTGCTAATATTAAACTGTACTAAAATTTAAAGTGCTATTTATGTGATTTACCTTTCATGCTAGATTTAATGCAGGCAGATTCTTTATCCTCTGAGCCACCAAGGAAGCCTCATGGATAATACTTTATTGTAAACCACAAGCTAGTAACTGTCTCCATACACTATGCAAAACTCTGTTAACTTAGGTACTTCTTTGAAATTCTCAGCATGAATTCTTAAAGAAATGCATGGCTTGCAAACTTAACCTAAAACAAAAAAAATCCTTCTAATTTCAAGTGCTGACAGATTTATTAGTAGACAAAACTTGTCTACTCAGTAAAAAAAAAAAAGGTAAGAAACTTGGACCAATGCTGAATTAAAGGAGGTGAAAATATTATACATGCCCTGCCCCCTCCCCCAAATCACCACAGCAAGTTGTAAATGATGCATGAAATGACAAAGCCCTCCCCAATGTACAGGAAGATGCTCTGAAATCACCACTGTGAGGTACTAATTGCTAGAATCTTCTGCATACCTGAACCCAGAAAGCCCTCACCTCCACTACAAATCCAAAAAGAAATGAACTGAAAACAATTCTATTATTTTATTCTGTGCAACACCCTCCTCCTTCCCTTTTCTTAGCCATAACATATTCATTGACTATTAGAATACTTAAGTATGCTGAGGAGTTTCTTTAATAATTTTTTATTTTTTAACAAAGGAAATATCAAAACATATATTACATGGAAAATACCATAAAGGGTTTCCATTCCAGAGTCATCTAGACTTTGGGTCTGACTGCTAGTTTTGTTTGAATCCTGGGTTTGACTCTACCTGCCTGATTTTGTACATGCTTTAAACTTCTTTGAGCTTCCATCTTTTCCTTTGTGAAATGGAGATAATATGGACACACAGTTTGAAGGTTCAGTGAAATAACCTAAGCCACTGATATCACTAGCATGATATTGGACAATGTAGGTAGTTGTAAAGTTTGGGTCAATTTTTTCCTCTCTCTTTTCATGATGGAGGCACATATCCTAGCACGGAAGGAAGACTGCATTTTGAACTGGAAGTCTCGGGTTTTAATTTTTCACTCCTTAGTTTATTAGATAATTCACTCGACTTTTCTGATGACATCTTAGCTATTTTTCTTCTGAAAATAGATGTTGATTCCATCCTATGAGAAAAATATATGATAATATAGACTTTAAAATGTTAAGGGCAAAGTGGTACAAATTAACATATCTGAGTCAAATATATATATATATACAGATATAGTATTCAGGTTTCTAGGAATCTGTTCTTCACGGATGCAATAAACTATACTATTTTATTCTAAAATGTTATCATGAGAATTTTCTTTGGTCAGTTTCTTCAAGGGCACATTTATTAGAAATATCTCATAATAAATTGCAAGATATCCTCAGGATGCAGAAGTTATGAATGAGTGTATCAGAATTGGACTCTAAGACATTTGACTTTGCATTTCTAATCAAGCTGCAATTTGATTTTTCCTATCTTGGTTCTCCATATCATTCAGATGCCCTAATTCATTATGGAAATTGATGTTTGAGTATTTACCCCATGCCAGACTAGCTTTTTATTTACATATACAAATGCAAGTCACCTGTAGAAGAATGCAGACCTAGGTCCCAGTACATTTCAAACATTAACTAATAATTTTGGACATTTTTAGAACCTTCTCCCAGGAGACAATGTTGTAGAAAGCAAACTGAGGCCCAAGAATCACCCCATGCTACTGATGAGAATCCACATGAAAGTTCTGCTCTCAAATGAAGTGACATTCCTACTCAAAGGATTAGCTTCATATGCATAAAAATTAGGTGCTCGCCAGAGGAAAATACTTTTCAAAATCTAATTTAATTCATTTAATACAACCATGAAGCAAAGAAAATGAAAGATGTCAAGGAAAAGAGAAAATATACTTCAACCAATAATAGGTTTCATTTCCTACTAGGAAAAAAAAAAATGTTCAGTAAGATTTGAGAAGAGAATGAGGCCAATTCATTTTGATCCTGTGGCAATACTTTGAAGCTTACTTTCTAACCTGGTCTATTTTACATTTCCAGATGCTATGAAAGGTAATGTATGCAGAAAGCAACACCAGTGGGGATTTGGGTATTTCGTTTTCCCCACTGCAGTGACGATTTGGATCTTACTTTTTCTGAAAGCATCTTTAAAGAATTCTTCAAGCTGTCTGGAGAATGCTGGCTTGCAGAATTAAGCAGTAGGTCTGCATGGGTTGCTATCAGAGGTTGTAGTTGATTGATGTTGCTGAGAACTTCTTTTGCTTTGGCTGTGTTTTCAGGTGAATAGTAAATAAACTGGTATCCAGTACTGCAACAACAAAGATAAAGGCGAATTACACAACAAGCAGAAAGAACTGTCAGCGCTTAGGACCAGATGCTAAGTGATAAACAGAACTCCTAATAGCACTACTTCCTACTGAACAGATAAGAATTACTTTAAGAGATATTTGTGATATTCTGAGTTTTTTTCAAGTCAAATGATCAAGATATTTTGAAAGACTAGGTGAAATGATTCTAGTCCTTGCTTAAGCACTAAGAAGATTTTTCATGATTACATATGTCAAGAATTAGCACTGAAAACAAATTTAATTACTAATGAACCTGAGGTCACACAGTACAGAGAGAAGAGTTTGAACCTTTATATTTAGGCCATTATGAATATAGATCCTGGCTCTGCCACTTAGTAGGCTGGGTGATTTTAGCATAATCTTAGTTTCCTCATCAGGAAAGTGGGAATAATTAACCAAACACTTCTAAGAGGTGGGTAAGATCGGCCATCCTTCACGAGAAATGCCTAAAATAGTGCATGACACAGAGCAGTAATTTAATAATTACTATGTATATCTTCCCCATGATAGTTAGAGCAGAAGGCATAAATTCTAATAGCTGAGAAGTGGGGAGAATATAAATTAAGGCTAAGTGAGCATACGGAGAATTTTGTTGGATAGAAAAGGGACATTGATGACATAAAAATCCCATCATGCTATTTTTTCACCACTCTTTTTGTTCTCCTTGCTGTTTCCTCATTTGACTTGCAAAAATATCTAAAACTGACTACAAATGAAAGAATTACTGACTTTTATAATCATCATTTAAGAATGGGGGTAAGAATTCCATCAAATGATGAAGTTTTTGTCTAGCTGTATTAAGAAAGATGAAGGAGACATTCCAGCAAAACTTCCAAGAAAAAGAAGTGTGGCCATGGTTGGTACATTGACAGGGTGGGTGCAAGACTTGGTTATATCCCTTTTCATCCAACCATCAGTCCTTTTTTCATTATACCATTGAAACTAAGTCTTCCTAAAACAAAGTTCCCTTACAGAGCTTATGATTCGTGTCTCTGTTCAAAATCTGATACTCATTCTTGTCCTCTTTGACCTCAGTCTTGTGCTCATCGACCAACCAGTTGATTTAAATTGCTGTCGTCTGTACCATTGTCAATATAGTATAATTGTTGTAGATATCATCATTAACTTACAAACTCAGGTTGTTTCTCCAGGGCATGATGAACCAACAGGCTCAAGTGATGGACCACGTGGCCCAGGAATCATAAACCAGAGACACCCTGGACTCCCGCCGAAACTATGATTAAGTGAGTGAGTGAGTGAAGTCGCTCAGTCGTGTCCGACTCTGCGACCCCATGGACTGTAGCCCACCAGGCTCCTGGAATGGGCTGCCATTTCCTTCTCCAGGGGATCTTCCTGATGCAGGGATCAAACCCGGGTCTCCTGCATAGCAGGCAGATGCTTTACACTTTAAAACTATGATTATCCTGGCCCTTTCTCCTTCCCCTAAAAAAAAATCCCAGACTCAAAAGACCCAGATGGAGTGCCCCTGAGGACTGCCTGTCACTTCCTTCTTGGTGTTCTGCAATAAATCCTTACTTTGCTATCAGAGTTGAATGTGGCTTTACAACCCACGGGCACATAAACCCTTTGCTGGATTTCACCTTGCAACCCCTGTTGAGTATATTGAATATTCTCTTTACATTTACCAGCTCAATTATTAACATTCCCATAATTCCATTTTTCTTCTATTCTTTTTTCCATTTAAAAAAACTTATTTATTTTTGTAATTGAAGGATAATTGCTTTACAGAATTGCATTGGTTTCTACCAAACATCAACATGAGTCAGCCATAGGTATGTTGGAATATAGTTGATTAACAATGTTGTGACAGTATCAGATACACAGCAGTGACTCAGCCTTACATCTATACATACTTATTCTCCCCCAAATTCCCTTCGCATCCAGGCTGCCACATAACATTAGCAGATTTCCTGTGCTATACAGTAAGTCCTCATAATTCTTTCCATTTCTTATTTTAAAATATTAGCACCGAATAAGAAAAATTAACATCTCAGAAGAACTCTCCCTTCCCTTTACACTAATGATTTACAGACCAAAGTATTCGTTTCTTTGGGAGACAATACAGTAAGTCTATTATTCTATTTACTTTTTTCACAATTATATTTAAAATGTCCTTGATTGCTTGGACTATTTGGGAGACAGGACAAGAAGCTGAATGAAGGATAGAAGTTTATAAAGGCTAACAAACATGATTAGAATTTGCTCTTAATTTTTTAGTCAAAGATTTTTTTTTTTTTAAACTTCAGAAGCAGGAGTTTAAAAATAAAGCACACCACTTATTTTAATGCAAACCAAAGCAGATGACAAGTAACAACGGTGAGGAAGAGAGAGAAAACAATAGTCCCTGACAATTCTCTCTCTTTCTGGTTCTTCTGATGTCCTGGGAGACTGTGCTGAGGCCTTTAACAAAAATCATGAAATGGAATGTCCTCCTACTCACCTGTAGTCAGACTGGATACAAAATTAAATTCACCAGAATCTTTAGTAAATCAAACAACTCTGTGTTGTTACTGCAAAAAAATTATTGTATAAAGATATTGGCATACCCACTACTAAATATAAAATAGATAACCAACAGGGACCTACTGTATAACACAGGCAACTATTCTTAATATTTTCTAATAACCTATACGGGAAAAGAATCTGAAAAAGAATATATGTGTGTGTAAATGAATCACGGCTGTACAGTGACAAAAGTAACATAACACTGTAAATTAACTATACTTCAATGAAAAAAAATACACAAAGTTACTGATGTGTGATCAGGGTGGGGATGACGTTTAATACCTAGCATTTTTGACAGCCGAGAATATGACTTATTAAGGACCATACACAGAAAGCAGCCTGCGGGGGCTGCTCCGTGGTCCCCTTTTAACTGATCTACTCTTCTGTTGTTATAATTGCTTTCTGGTTTCATCTTATGGGGATGGACAGGTCTCCCATGGCTTAGCTCAGGAAAGCCAGTGTGGTCTTCCCACCTTATCTTCACAGATCTGTCCTCCTTCTGGGTGCGTCATTCCTGGACTCTCGCATGTTCATTCCCATGCACTCTTTTATTATTATTATTTAATTTTTTACTTTTATTTGCTTATCTATTTGACTGAGCCAAATCTTAGTTGTGGCACTCAGGATCTTTGATCTGTACTGTGGCATATGGATGCTATCACAGTTCCTTAACCCAGGATGGAACCCAGGCCCCCTGCACTGTGAGCAAGGAGTCTTACCCACTGGACCACCAGGGGAGTCCCAGTCCACGGCCCCTTTTTTGACCTCTGTCACCATGACCTTCCTCCTTGACTCATACCATACTTCCCTGGCAGTTCACTGTTACTTTATTTCTGAACATTTTCCATTTTCATCGTTTTATCTACACATTTCTTACTCGGCAAATTCCCTGAGAGTCTCCTCTCCACTGGAGAGAATAAACTGTCAAGATTTATTTCTTGCATATTCTTTCCTTATACCTTAGTTCAGTGGTCCTCAAATTTTAACAGGCGTTAGATTCACTTGGGGATGATGTCAGGGCCCGGGTATTTTTAATAAAGAATGCAGGTGCCCTGGCAACACCAAGAGATTCTGCCGCAGTGGGTTGCAGCTTTCGGGAACAAGCACCTTGGGAAATCCTGATGCAGGTGAAGCACATTTTAAAGACATGAGCTGCCACTTGTTTTGACTATAGTTGTCCTCTACACCTCTGGTCACACTACACAATGACCCCGATCAAAGTTCCTTCTCTTAGGCAACTTCTGTACACCAACTTTATGTTCACAGTTTCGTTCAATATTAGTCTTATTTTCACCTGTTTTAAAAATTGAGGGAGAGTTGATTTACAATGTTGTGTTAATTTCTGCTCTACAGCAAAGTGACTCAGTTATATATAGGCATATGCTTTTTCATATTCTTTTCCACTATGATTTATCACAGGATTGGATATAGTAAGACCCTGCAGTTTACCATTCTATATATACTGGTTTGCATCTGCTAACTCCAAACGCCCATTCTACCTGTCGCCTCTACCTCGCTGGCAACCACAAGTCTGTTTTCTAGGTCTGTGAGTCTGTTTCTGCTGCACTCTATATTCAGCACAAATCGCTCTGGTTCACTTCTCATTATGAGTGTTGGTTCCATCAAACTTTTCCATCACCCTTTCATCTTTCCATTCCCAGTGTATTCCCACCTTCTTCCTCTCCATCCCTAATGCAGTCTTCAATCACCATCCCATCATGGGGCATAACTGTAACTCCTGCCCCACGTTCCTCAGTCAGTTTCTATTTGAACAGAGTTGAGTAGTATGCACTGGTTCTCCTGGTTAAATCTTTTAATAATGAGCATCTTACCTAGTGAGGCTGAAAGACTCATTTTCCACAATAAAAGCCAAGGTTGGTGTCCAATTTGAAATAGTATGGTATATTGAAAAAAAAATCACAACCCATAAAATAAATTTAAGTGTGCATAAATTTCATCTACCTATTCATTGTCTTACTCTTTAAACATATTATTTAACAGTTATAGCTTTTTAAATAGAAAGTTATGAGTATAATTTAATTATTGAGATAAAAAGAATATAGCTAAATTCTATTTTATAGTTCGCTGAAATTTAAACTGAAACCAAACACTTGAATCAACTATCAGTAAGACAAGGCCAAATTATTTGCTTGGACAAAAAATATTTAATAGGATATAAATATTATAGCAAATCATGGGTAAATATTTGAAAGTACTATCATAATAGTTTTATATTGTGAAATAGTGAATTAAAGTATATAGATGGATGTATATACAATATACACTTTGATTTAATATATATATAAATTATTTCATATCCTATTAATTAGCATATGTACATACACACACTCATATGTTCATGAGCATACTGTTATTAGAGGTAGGTATAATTTTTGAGGTATAAAGAAAAATAAAGTGCATAGTAAAATAATATTCATATTTATAAATGTGAATTGATAACTGAAATATGATTAAAATGATGATGTATGTTTTCATGTGTGTATCCCAGCTCAGTCACTCCTTGGTCCTCCTTATTTTCCCATCCTCTAGTATAGTATATTCAAAAGCAGAGACATTACTTTGCCGACTAAGGTCCGTCTAGTCAAGGCTATGGTTTTTCCTTTAGTCATATATGGATGTGAGAGTTGGACTGTGAAGAAGGCTGAGCGCCGAAGAATTGATGCTTTTGAACTGTGGTGTTGGAGAAGACTCTTGAGAGTCCCTTGGACTGCAAGGAGATCCAACCGGTCCATTCTGAAGGAGATCAGCCCTGGGATTTCTTTGGAAGGAATGATGCTAAAGCTGAAACTCTAGTACTTTGGCCACTTCATGCAAAGAGTTGACTCATTGGAAAAGACTCTGATGCTGGGAGGGACTGGAGGCAGGAGGAGAAGGGAACGACAGAGGATGAGATGGCTGGATGGCATGATGGACTCGATGGACGTGAGTCTGAATGAACTCCGGGAGATGGTGATGGAGAGGGAGGCCTGGTGTGCTACGATTCATGGGGTTGCAAAGAGTCAGACACGACTGAGTGACTGAACTGAACTGAAGTATTACTCAGGATTCCCAGGTGATGCTAGTGGTAAAGAACCTGCCCACCAGTGCAGGAGACAGAAGAGACATGAGTTCGATTCCTGGGTTGGGAAGATCCCCTGAAGGGGGGGCATGGCAACCCTCTCCAATATTCTTGCCTGGAAAATCCCAAGGACAGAGGAGCCTGGCAGGCTACAGTCCATATGGTTACAAAGAGTCAGACACAACTGATGTGATTTAGCACACACACACTAGTGTTACATGTTCCAAGGCTCAATCCTTGGAAGACTTCCTTGCTTTTATCAACATGTCCTTTCTAAGTAATCTCATTTAACTTATGGTTTATAAACCTCAGTTGTATTAATGATTTTCAAATTCATTTATTCCCCATCTAGACTGTTCCTTAAACTCCATTAAAAGCAAACACTTTTCTCTTGACAGTCCCAACTTATATCCCAAACCAAACTCCTCATCTGCTCCCCATTCTCTATAACAGCTTCTCCACGATAACTCACACCAAGCTCATCTGATGTGGCCAACATATCTTCCTCTCCTAACTTATGCCAAATTTTCCAGAAATTTTTGTCTTCTTCTTCCAAACATATGCAGAATCTAATTGCTCATTTCCACACTCACTGCAGCCATTGCTTTTGCAAGCCACCACCATCTTCCACCAGGATTAGCACAATAGCCTACAAACTGGTCTTCCCTCCTCTGTCCTTACACTGACACTTTGAAATCTTTGCCTCATGTTTAGGTTATGTTGTTGTTTACTCACTAAGTCACATAGGTTGGATGAAGGCAGGAAGCAGGCAAGAAGAGAGAAACAAAACAGTTCTTTTAGCCCGTTGCCCATACCTCAAATTCGGGGAACTTGCCCTGCTGTTATCTGTGCCTTGCTTCCTCCAGGCCACTGCTATCTCCATTCCTTAACCCATTTACTCAAGTAGACTACTATTTTGGCAAATGGAGTCATGGAAAAATATAGATGAGACAGGATAAGGTGGCAAGGAGGGAAACAGGAAGAAAACAGAAGGAGGCGTGGCATTGGTGGATTAGGGTGGATGAACTTAGGAAAACTGCTATGAGGTGCTGTGTTTCCATTCCTGCTGCGGAACTAAATCTCCTGGGAAAACCAAAGGACTATTTCCGCTTCTTTTTCCCCCTACTCAAGTACTGCTTAAAAAAATAAAAGATTTCCTGAATCCAGAGAGAGGGACAAGCACGCTTTCAGTTCTGAGAAGACAACCATGTGGATAATAAATGAAAATGTACACCTTAGTGCACTTGAATATACCCTTCTGGCTTCACAGGGTTTAACAATGTGCTTCAGGAAACTGTAGAAGGTTAAAACACACATACACACACAAAATCATATGAAATCATATGGCTCTGCCTTCGCCCATTCATCCTTTCCATTCTTTTTTCCCTTTTTTCTTTTTGCTAGAAGTGTAGCTTACAAATAAGAACCGGAAGGAAAACACTATCTGCTTTTGATTACCTCCTATGGATTTTACTTGTATAATTAAATGAGTTACAAAATCTAAATTTAAATTGATATTTGTCTCTGAAAATAGTCTTTTAAAAATATTGGTTTCTTGGAAATTTTAGAATCAGTTTTTGAACAAACCTTGATGCAGTTTATTAGCTCTGTGACAAGTAATGCTAATCAAGGGAAAAACAAACAAAAACACCTCAAATTCATTTCATTTTAGCTCAACTTGCCCTCAAAGAAAATGTAACTATTGACTCTGATCACAATGGTTCCTATAGTCTTACTTTTCAGTTTGAATGCTCTTATTTGCCGTTTTTGACCAGTTGGACCATATGTGTGTGTGTATGTATATGTATAATATATAACATATATAAACTACATACTTATAGACACATGTTCTTTCCTTAGTCCTATTCTTGCTCTAATAAAAGGCACCCAGACAATATTATCTGACAAAGTTCAATGAGTTTTCACTTCCTTCCATGGCCTATTCCCATTTATCCATGGTTTCACTTGCCCTGGTTTCTTTTGCCAATTTCCAAGAGTTTGGTTGATCTATTTCTGCCTAGTTTGGCTTCTGGTATTTTCATGTTCACTAATCTGGGAACATGCAATGGAGTAACACCCAAACCAGGTCCCCTGATTCCCTTCTATACAAAAACTTTCTGAACTCCGTCCTGGGCATTATTTTTCATATATCTCATTAAAATACAGAGAAGGTTGTTGAGTCTCTCAATCATTTCCAGCTCTTTATGACCTCATGGACTATAGCCTGCCAGGCTCCACTGTCCATGAGATTTTCCAGGCAAGGATACTGGAGAAGGTTGCCATTTCCTTCTCCAGGCAATCTTCCCGACCCAGGGATTGATTGAACTCTCATCTTCTGCTTAGCAGGCAGATTCTTTACCACTGAGCCACCTGAAAAACCTATAAGACAAGACATAAGAATAGAAACCATCTTCCAACAAACAAAAGCCCAGGACCAGACGACTTTACGGGTGAATTCTACCAAAAATTTAGACAAGAGCTAACAACTATCCTACTCAAACTCTTCCAGAAAATTGCAGAGGAAGGTAAACTGCCAAACTCATTCTATGAGGCCACCATCACCCTAATACCAAAACCAGACAAAGATGCCACAAGAAAACTACAGGCCAATATCACTGATGAACATAGATGCAAAAATTCTCAACCCCCAAATTCTAGCAAACAGAATCCAACAACATATTTAAAAGATCATATATCATGACCAAGTGGGCTTTATCCCAGGGATGCAAGGATTCTTCAATATTCACAAATCAATAGTGTGATACACTACATTAATAAATTGAAAGATAAAAACCATATAGTTACCTCAAAAATGCAGAGAGAGCCTTTGACAAAAGTCAACATCTATTTATGATAAAAACCCACCAGAAAGCAGGCAGAGAAGGAACATACCTCAACATAATAAAAGCCATATATGATAAACCCACAGCAAACATTATCTTCAATGATGAAAAATTGAAAGCATTTCCCCTAAAGTCTGGAATAAGACAAGGGTGCCCACTCTCACCACTACTAATCAACATAGTTTTGGAAGTTTTAGTTACAGCAATCAGAGGAAAAAATAAATAAATAAAAGGAATCCAGACTGGAAAAGAAGAAGTAAAACTCTCACTGTTTACAGATGACATGATCCTCTACATAGAAAACACACAAGACACCACCAGAAAACTACTAGAACTAATCAGTGAGTATAGTAAAGTTGTAGGATATAAAATTAACACACAGAAATCTCTTTCATTCCTATACACTAACAATGAGAAAACAGAAACAGAAATTAAGGAAACAATTTCATTTACCATTGTAATGAAAAGAGTAAAATACTTAGGAATAAATCCACCTAAAGAAACAAAAGACCTATATATAGAAAACTATATATGATTAAGAAATCAAAGATGACACAAATAGATGGAGAAATATACCATGTTCATGGATCAGAAGAATCAATATAGTGAAAATGAGTATACTATCCAAGCAACCTATAGATTCAGTGTAATCCCTACAAGCTACCAATGGTATTTTTCACAGAACTAGAACAAATAATTTCACAATTCGTATGAAAATACAAAAAAATCTTGAATAGCCAAAGCAATCTTGAGAAAGAAAAATGGAACTGGAGGAACCAACCTGCCTGACTTCAGACTACACTACAAAGCTACAGTCATCAAGACAGCATGATACTGGCACAAAGACAGAAATATAGATCAATGGAACAAAATAGAAAGCCCAGAGATAAATCCACACACTTATGGACACCTTATCTTCGACAAAGGAGGCAAGAATATACAACGGATTAAAGACAATCTCTTTAACAAGTGGTCTACAAGCAATAAATACTGGAGAGAGTGTGGAGAAAAGGGAAGCCTCTTACACTGTTGGTGGGAATGCAAACTAGGACAGCCACTATGGAGAACAGTGTGGAGATTCCTTAAAAGCTGGAAACAGAACTGCCATATGACCTAGCAATCCCACTGCTGGGCATACACATCAAGGAAACAAGGATTGAAAGAGACACGTTTACCCCAATGTTCATCGAAGCACTGTTTACAATAGCCAGGACATGGAAGCAACCTAGATGTCCATCAGCAGATGAATGGATAAGAAAGCTGTGCTACATATACACAATGGAGTATTACTCAGCTATTAAAAAGAACGCATTTGAATCAGTTCTAATGAGGTGGATGAAACTGGAGCCTATTATACAGAGTGAAGTAAGTCAGAAAGAAAAACACCAATACAGTGTACTAACACATATATATGGAAGTTAGAAAGATGGTAATGAAGACAGCAAAAGAGGCACAGATATAAAGAACAGAATTTTGGACTCTGTGGGAGAAGGTGAGGGTGGGATGATTTGAGAGAATAGCATTGAAACATGTATATTACCATATGTGAAACAGATCACTAGTCCAAGTTCAATGCATAAAACAGGGCACTCAAAGCTGGTGCACTGGGACAACCCTGAGGGATGGGCTGGGAAGGGAGGCAGGAGGGGGGTTCAGGATGGGGACACATGTACACCCGTGGCTGATTCATGTCAATGTATGGCAAAAACCACCACAAAATTATAAAGTAATTAGCCTCCAATTAAAATAAAGGAATTAATTTAAAAAGAAAAAATAGAAACTATTCCTAAATATATTTAGAGGTAAATGTTTTCCTGATGCAAATGGGACTGAGGGATATTTTTAGGCATTACGGAAATGTACTAAGATTGGATTGTGATAAGGATCACAAAGTTGTACAAATTTACTAAAAGTCCCTGAACTGTATACTTAAAATAGGTCAATTGCATGGTATGCAAATTATACTACAGGAATAGAGAGTAGAGTGCTGGTTCTCAGGGGCTGAGGAAGGAAATGGGGAGATACTGGTCAGATACTGGTCAAGGGGTATGGAGTTTAATTTATGCAAAATGTTTAAGTTCCCAAGACCTGAAGTACAGCCTGGTGATTAGTTAACGATGCTGCACTGTGTTCTTGAAACTTGCTAAGAGGGTATATTTTAAGTGTTCTCACCACAAAAAAAAAAAAAAAAGAAAGAAAAGAAAAGAAAATGCTAACTATATGGAATGATGGATAGGCTAATTAGCTTGATTGCAGTGATTATTTCACAATATTTACATATATCAAAACATCAAGTTATACACCTTGAATATATAAAAATTTCATTTGTCAATTATACCTCAACTAAGCTAGGGGAAAAACTCAAATGTTCCCAGAATGTGATGTTATAATGCTGGTAATTATGATTCTGGGATAAAAGTACAGGAAAACAGAAGGTATATTTAGGATCCATTTCATTTTTTTCCCTGTTAAGTCTGATATTTTTATGGAGGAGCTCTAAAAAAGCCAATAATTTATACGGTAGGTTAAGTAACTTGGTCTAGAACATACAACTACTATATATGCTACAACAAGGATTCAAATGCAGGTTTGAACACAGGATTCAAACATAGTTTGAACTGTTAATGATGTTGTGCTACCCTTCTCCAATACCATGTTCATAAGGTAGCAAATGTTCATAAAATATCATTAATAGTTCAAACTGTATAATAATAATAACTTGGATTTGAATCCTGGTTCTACCATCTACACAATAGTTGTGTATGTTCTAGACCAAGTTACTTAACCTTCTGAGGTTTCAATTCCTAAATCTATATAATGGAATAATATTTGTTCTTCAGAGAGTTGTTTTCATGAACATGGTATTGATCCACTTTAAATCTGAAAGAGTTACAATCCCTTAGCTAACACAGAAAGTATCTCTTAGAAACATATTGGTAGGTATAGTATATAAATATTGAAATAAAATATAATTGGAAAGTTCTCACCTTCTAATTAAAGCACAGCTCATTAAAAAGATGTATAATTCTATGTTGCAACACAAATTAGACATAAGGAAGAATTCAAAAATCATTTCACCATAAATTGTTTTTGATAAATATTTAATGACTGCTACTCGGTCAATGCTCAGAGAAAAGCAAAAGGTTAGAGTTGTTCAGCACGATAATCATTGGATGAGTGTAAAGATGCCTGTCCTCTAAATGCTACAGACAGGGCTGGTGGCAGAGAAGAAGAAAAAGGGGGATAAATAGCTGCTTCCCATAAGTCCTTCAAAATCTAAGGCTCTACATTCTAAATGTGTACAAAAATTGCCCAGGTAACCACAGTTTCTGGAGAAGGCAATGGCACCCCACTCCAGTACTCTTGCCTGGAAAATCCCATGGATGGAGGAGCCTGGTGGGCTGCAGTCCATGGGGTAGCTGAGAGTCGGGCATGACTGAGCGACTTCACTTTGACTTTTCACTTTCATGCACTGGAGAAGGAAATGGCAACCCGCTCCAGTGTGCTTGCCTGGAGAATCTCAGGGACGGGGGAGCCTGGTGGGCTGCCGTCTATGGGGTCGCACCGAGTCGGACACAACTGAAGCAACTTAGCAGCAGCAGCAGCAACCACAGTTTCAGGGTTTGTTTACTGACTACTCAGTACTATAGCTCTTTACATTTCTAAGAGGTCATAACTTTGTTTAAGAGCAACGAGAGGGAGGGGATAGATCTATACTTATAACTGATTGACACTCTTGTACAGCAAAAGTTAACACAACATTGTAAAGCAATTATACTCAAAAAATAAATTAAAAAAAGGAGCAATGAAAAGGAATGTCACATTGCAAATTTTCTAGGTATTTTGTTTTTGGAGATTTTTCTCATGATACCTAGTTTTTCCATATTTGCTGAAAGTGTTAGGGGCAAACGGCTTTAGAGAGACATTTTTCTTATTCCATAACTAAATAAAGAAAAAAGAAAGAAAGGAAAGGAAAGATGGAAAACAAAGAGGAAAGTCCTAAAGGAATAGGACTGTCTATCTACCTCTACCACTCTAAGTAAATTTGTTATCCTTTCCAAAACATTCACTGATGCATCTCCTCTGTGTATCCATGATTTCATGTTTTCTTGCAAGTACATTTTATATACATCTCTAGATACCTAATAATCCACATACTAATTGAAATGACTATACAGTATTCCACTTTAGTGATGCAGAATAGCTTGCATAAATATATTCTTTCAAGATGTTTCTAATATTTTACTATTATGAAAGACTCTATGAACACCTGAAATATTTGCCTTTTAAAAAATTATTTTTATTATATGTATATTCCTAAATAAGTGGTTTTCCTGGGGTGTATTTTGGAAGGTTGCAGACAGAGAACTGGTGAAGTCGTGTGTGTGTGTGTGTGTGTGTGTGTGTGTGTGTGTGCGCGCGTGAGCTCAGTCATGTCTCTTTGCAGCCCCATGGACTGTAGTCCACCAGGCTCCTCTGCCCATGGAATTTTCCAGGCAAGAATACTGGAGAGGGTTGCCATTTCCTTCCCCCAGGGGCTCTTCCCAACCCAGGGGTCAAATGTGCATATCTTGTGTCTTCTGCATTGGCGGGCAAATTCTTTACCAGTAGTGCCACCTGGGAAGCCCCTAAGTGAAGCTAGAGTCTTAGAAATATTTTACTGCCTACTATATAGGAGCAGATTAAAATAGGAACTGATCTGCATGCAAAACTACTGTATCAACTCAAGCATCCTTTTTTATAGTATAGATAATTTAATTTACTTTGAACATTATATTGTTCTCAAAACAGCCCAGAAAGAGTTGAATAGATCAAAGTTTTAAAATTTTCTATTCAATTCCTAGAAAGGTCATCTGTAAACTAACACTATTCATTTATTAAGAGCATATACATTTCATGCTGGAAATCTACTGATAGCATGAGGATGAATGCATACGGAACCTGAGAGTGGCCACAGAAGTCTGATTTTCCAGCTACATCACTAGCTGCATGAGCAATTCAGTCTTTGAAAATCACTGTTCTCACTGATAAAATAAATAGGGGCATTTGTAATCTCTGAGATTCCTTGTAAGTTCTAAGTCTTAAAAGATTCTTTATTGCAAAAAAGGCAGACTCGGTAATTTTACTTTCCCCAACTTCCTTTCATATTAAATATAGACAACTGATCTTATTAAGCAAGCACTGGAAACAAAGGGTGAAATTTCTAGATTTCCTTTCTGAGTGACCTGGCCATTCACCCAGTGAAATGAACCAGGGGCCTAAGAGTCCTTCAACCCTGCTGAGTTACTGCAATTCCTCATCCACTTGGATTTAAATCCTATAAAAATGTCCTTAAATTTTCAACTCCGTACTCACCCACTTCCTCCCCATCGGTACTATTGTAACAGCCTCTTTGCTCCTGTTCTCTCCATATAGTAACTCAAAATGCACATCTGATCACGTTCCTCTCCAGACCAAACTTGCCATCCTCTTAGCCTATATGTTGAGCTGTCATGACTTGACACAGCAAACAAGTGTCCTTCCAATTTGGCTCTCAGCCTTTATCCCTTCTTTCTGTCTCTCTGCTCTTCTCTGTCTCTTTCTTTCAGCTGCTCTATGTTGCTGGAGTTCCTAAGCCAAAGCACAGTGAATGGCACCACCCTGTCCAGGTGCACTGACAGAAGCCTGGGAATGTTCCTTGACACCTTTGGATTTCTACCTCCCATTCCAAACAGACCCATAAAATCCAAACAATTGCCGAGTCTTTTAAAATATCTCTGAAACTGATCCCCTTCTCTCCCCCTGTGCTTAAACCATCCTAATCAAGCCGTCTTTCTCCAACAGAAACACTGCAATAACTACTCACTTACACAAGCCTCCTGACAGGGAAGAAGACACTGGAATAGTTCAGGTAAGGTCTCGTCTAATGAAGATTATGCAGTGACACTATTTTTTTCTTGTCACACAAGCCAACTGTGTGATTTTTCCATGACATAGATCCCATGTGCACATTTTTCAAAGTTAGTGTGTGCATGCTGTCGTGTCCAACTCTTTGTAACTCCGTGGGCTGTACCCTGCCAGGGACAGAGTCTCTGTCCATGGGATTCTCCAGGCAAGAACACTGCTGTGGATTGCCATGACCTCCACTGAGGAGTCTTCCCCAACCCAGAGATCAAGTTCATGTCTGTTATGTCTCATGCATTGGCAGGTGGGTTCTTTACCACTGAGCCACCAGGGAAGCCCTTTGTAAAGTCAGTACTTTCACTAATGACAGTCCTTGCAAAGAATGAGGCTCTCTAGAATTAGTTTCTAAGGTTCCGGAAAATAGAGTATTTTTCAGTTTTCTGGTGATTTATGACTGCAGCCACAAAATTAAAAGGCTCTTGCTCCTTGGAAGAAAAGCTACGACAAACCTAGACAGTGTATTAAAAACTAGAGACATCACTTTGCTGACAAAGGTCTGTCTAGTCAAAGCTATGGTTTTTCCAGGAGTCATGTATGGATGTGAGAGTTGGTGCATAAAGAAGGCTGAGTGCTGAAGAATTGATACTTTCCAACTGTGATACTGGAGATGACTCTTGATAGTTCCTTGGACTGCAAAGAGATCAAACCAGTCAAGCCTAAAGGAAATCAACACTGAATATTCATTAGAAGGACTGATGCTGAAGCTGAAGCTCCAATACTTTGGCCACGGATGTGAAGAACTGGCTTCTTAGAAAATACCCTGATACTGGGAAAGATTAAATTCAGAGAAGGGGGAGGCAGAGGATGAGATGGTTGGATGGTATCACTGACTCAATGGACATGAGTTTGCGCAAACTTGGGTAAATAGTGAAGGACAGGGAAGCCTGCTGTGTTGCAGTTCATTAAGTTGCAAAGAATGAGACACAACTTAGTGATTGAACAACAACAATTTGTAGGTGACTTTCTTTTCTGTTTTCTGACTTTGGGATTATGGTTATAAATATCTAAGCTAACAGAGAGCTCTTAGGGTTTCCCTGGTGGCTCAGATGGTAAAGAATCTGCCTGCATTGTGGGAGACCTGGGTTCAACCCCTGGGTCAGGAAGATTCCCTGGAGAAAGAACTGACAATCCACTCCAGTACTCTTGCCTGGAGAATCCTATGAACAGAGAAGCCTGGCAGGCTATAGTCCATTGGATTGCAAAGAGTCAGACACAACTGAACGACTAACACACAGACACAGAGAGCTTTAAAGAACATGTTGGAAATTACTCAGGATTTATCTGAGTCTCCATATTTTTCCTCCAGATTAAATGTATACTAGTTAAAATAATATAACTATGTCATGATTTTAAACATTTTTTTAGTTTATGGTGAAGAAGAAATGCAACTCCTGATTCATAGAAAGTAAGTCATCAAATCATTTTTTCTTCTCATATTTAGTTTTCTAAGTAATCAGAAAACAATGTTTCTGTAGCCTCCTGTATATTTCACATTTAACTGTTAATTTCTAATATTCCTACCAATTAACTTTTTCTTCTGAGATAAAATGAAAAGTCATATCTTAATAACTGTGTGAAATGAAATATTTAATGTGAAGTCAAATTAGTTTCCTAAGAGTGATGATATATTTATCTTTCTTCAAAAATCTCAAGGTTGTGACCACTGTTTCTAACAATCTAATGATTTCAACAGAAATAAGCCACAACTACAGTGTATATAAGAAACTATAGGGTAACTGCTCTGTGATTTTCTGAGATCACACCATTAAGATTATGTGTTTTAGCATTTTCAGACACTATTCTCTTTACTTAATTTATTATCACTCAAAATTCTATTATCATTTAGAAAACTTGCTTGCATTTACAATTAAAGTCATTTTCTTTAAAGGAAAGACTTAATCTTTAAGAAGCTTGAACTGTCACACTTGATAGAGTGCTTCTTGCTTCAGATCATACCTGGCTTCACAAGCTTCTGGGTAGGTGGCTGGAAGAAGGCTGCCAAATTTTAAATGTCAAAGTCACTACTGCATGACCAATATCGAACCAGATTTTAATTTGGCTATTTTTATAAAAATAAAAATGTCTTTTATAAAATAAAAAAGCTCCTTCTTTCAGAACATATAAAAGTATATTTTCCCTTCCTAGTCAGGCATGAGGAAACACAAACATTGTAATCGTTGACAAATGGCTGTCTCAAAGTCTACAAGCCATTTGACACAAGTGCCCGTATGTTTCTGTCACTTAATTCAGACACAGTGGTCTCTTCAAGCCAAGTAATTTGTTATTCCTTTTACTCCAACGACAAACAAAGCTTTTGCTTCTTTCATTTACACCCTGATATACTTACTGCTTCAAGGGACACTTATCAAATCAGCTCCTTGGGATGCAGACATAGTCAGTGCCTTGGCACACACACAGCATAGAGTGGAAGAGAGGCAATTAGGAACTCTGGGGGTTAAAAACAGATGTGGCCTTGCAAGGGATAAGTAAAGACTTCAAAGCAAAACTGAAACAGAAGGACTTTGATCTGGTTCACCATGGAGTGGTGCGAGTGGAGGAGAAGATGGTGTGAGTGGCGAAAGACGAAGCTGGAAAAGAAGTCAGGGTCAGATTGTTGCTGTTTAGTCATTAAGTCACGCATGACTCTTTTGAGACCCCATGGACGGTAGCCTGCCAGTCTCCAACTCTTTGTGACTCCATGGACTGTAGTCCACCGGGCTCCTCTGTCCATGGAATTCTCCAGGCAAGAATACTGGAGTGGGTTGCCATTTCCTCCTCTAGGGGATCTTTCCTACCCAGGGACAGAACTCTCATCTCCTGCACTGGCAGTCGAATTTGTTTCCAATGAGATACCAGGGAAGCCCTCAGGTTCAGATTACATGTGAAAATATTATGTACCTTGGGCTTTAGTCTCCAGGCAGAGGTAGCTTTGAAATGTTTAAAATAATGAAATCACAGATCACATTTGCCTTTTAAAAATATTATTTCAAGCAAGGTGAGAATAACAAGTGAGATAAGAGCCAGTCTGGAAGACAGAGAGTGACTAAGAGATATGGCAGTAGAACATTTAAAAGATATTGGTTCTACAGATTAGGACTATCCTAAACCACAAGTGATTATGGAAATTAATGAATTCCTGAGAAACAAGAAATGACAAAACTGATTTTTTTTTTTTTGGGGGGGGGAAATGGAAGCAAAGGAAGAAAACTAGTCCAGGATTTTTGCATTTTGAAGTTGAACATCTGGTGGTGTCTTAATTAAGAAAAACAGTCCCTAAGAAAAGTTTGTGGATAAGAAGATGAGAGATGGCTGAATACATTGACTCTGAGGTGTGTGGATGACACTATTGACATGGAGCTGTCTACTAAATGGTTATGAACACAAGTCTGAATCTGAAGAGCCATGCCTGAGCTTAGCACAGAGACGGTGTATGAAGCCCAACGCCTAAGAATACGCGGGCACAGGGACCTTCTATATAGCACAGGGAACTAATTCAATATCTTGTAATACTCTGTAATAGAAAAGAATCTGAAAAAGGGTGTGTGTGTGTGTGTGTGTGTGTGTATAAAGTGAGGTAAAGTGAAGTGAAAGCCGTGTCCAACTCTTTGTGACCCCAAAGACTAGACAGTCCATGGAATTCTCCAGGCCAGAATACTGGAGTGGGTAGCCTTTCCCTTCTCCAGGGGATCTTCCCAACCCAGTGATAGGACCCAGGTCTTCCATATTGGAGGCAGATTCTTTACCAGTTGAGCCACAAGGGAAGCCCAAGAATACTGGAGTGGGTAGCCTAGCCCTTCTCCAGGGGATCTTCCTGACCCAGGAATTGACCTGGGGTTTCCTACATTGCAGGCAGATTCTTTACCAACTGAGCTCTCAAGGATATATGTATACATACATATATTTGTATAACTGTATCACTTTGTTATATATTCAAAACACTATAAATCAACTGTACTTGAATAAAAAATTTTTTTAAAGAACATGTGGGCAATTAGCATCATATGCCCAGTGATATAACATTTTCTGGAGGGCATCATATAATATCTCTAACACGTAACCACTACAACTAAGAAATTTCACTTCCAGGAATTTTATAAAAAGAAACAAACTTTCAGAAACATAAGAATAAGGGTGAACCTTGCAAAGATAGAGAATTATAACAAAAAACAGAACAATTTAAATGACCACCAATATTATATTGGTCAGATAATTGTGCTACATTTAATCAATAAAACCCTAGTTAGCTTTTTAAAAAATAATGAGATCTACACATATTGAAATGAAAGGTTGTCGGGATATTTTTGAGTGAAAGAAATACTTGTTTACATGTTTTATATTAATAATAACTAATATCTATTAAGCCCTCATTATGTGCCAGGTATCATTATAAATGTTCGGTGTATATGAAGTCACCACATCTTCAGAACAACCCTATGAGGTATGCAGTATTATTTGTATATTACAAATGAGGAAACTATGGCACAGAGTGGCGATGTAATTTGACTACTGTCACAACGCCAGTAAGTGCCCAAGCCAGGATTCAAATCCACACAGGGAGCAGAGTCTATGAATTATCTGAGATGAAAGCTTCTGCCCAGACCCAGAATGAAAACCAGAAAAATTAACCTGAGTTATAGGAAAGTCAAGAACTTTGCATTCTCATGACCTGAGTTAGCAGATCAAGAATCATGATCACTGAAAACTCTGATATTTTTACCTAGAATAAAATGCACAGGGACAAATACATTAAGCTGTTCAGATTGGTTTACTCAGGGGAAGGAAAATGGAAAAGGCAAACTTCTTAAAACCTTCTTCATTCTCTGAATTTGTGTGCGACAAGCAAATATTATTTTTGTATAATTAAAAGAGAATGAAGCAGGAGAAAAAGTGCATTACAAATTCATTTCAGATCATATGTGCTGTGCTGAGTCGCTCAGTCGTGTCTGACTCTTTGGAACGTCATGGACTGTAGCCTGTCAGGTTCCTCTGTCCATGGGGATTCTCCAGGCAAGAACAGTGGAGTTAGTTGCCATGCCCTGTTCCAGGGGATGTTCCCGACCTGGGGATCGAACCCAGGTCTCCCACGTTGCAGGCCAATTCCTTACCGTCTGAGACACCATAGCAAAAAGCCCTTTGTTCCCTTGTAGTACATTTAGTTCAGTGCTTTGCAAACTTCATCATTTAGTTTGTAGTATATAGCCAAGCCTCAGCAGAGCTATTTAACTGTTTTATTCTTTCCTGACTTCACGCTATAGATGTGCAAGACCTAGAACCCACATATATTTGAAAATTTGTTGTGTATAGGGGTTGCATATAGAAAAGCATATGCTGATTGAGAAAAGCCAGTACACAGTTTTGGCAAATCTAGTGTTGTATTTGTCAAATATGAACAACCTTGAAAGCTGAGAGTGGTCAAGGAGAAACTGATTCACTGGAAGAAGTAAATAAACCTCCAAGGAATCAAGTTATAATAAACACAAAAATTAAATTCCTATCTCCTTGAAGATGATGTATTGTCAAGTACTGGACAAAGTTCAAATGAAAAAAATGATGGATAAAGCTTTTATTCACACTTCTTATTTCTATAGGGCCTGTATGATTTTATTATATTTTAAAATTTTCTTTATTTTTTGATGCTATAAAGTATTTTTTCTGAAAGGGAAAAATATATTTAAAAGTGAACAGGAGATGAATTTTAGCTGTAACCTGTAAGACTGATCTAACTAAATGGAATACCTTTGTTGTATCGGGCATGACTTTCAAAATCCAGAAACACATAAGGATTATTAAATTAAGAAGACTCAATTAATATACTTTGAAGAATTAGTCATTTTAAGCCATTTTGAACTTTTCAATTTATAATAGAAAAGACACAAAGATATAGATTACATATAAAAAAATAAATTGGCTGAGACTGTACTAATATGCTCCCAATAACTATCCTGTTGAGGACAAAGATTATGGGTGATTTTAACTTCCTTCTTTTAACTTTTCTACATTTGCCAATAAACATATTTTAAAAATTGGAAAATTGTCAATAGCAAGCAATATATTAAAAATATATATCACCAAAATATCAAAACATTTCCATTTAAAAGATATATGACATGATATATGGATTTATACAGAGTTATGATGTGAGTCTTTAAACTACTCAGCCAGTGTGTAACAAGACAAACTTCTGAAAGAAATCCAGAGACTAATGTAGAGATAGAGAAAGAGCTCCAAGTAGGGGAGAAAATTGGCTCTCAAAATTAAACATGGATGCAGTCTTACTGCTTTCAATGAATACATTTGAAATCAGTCATTCCCTTTCATAAAAAGAAATAAGAATACCGTTTCAAGCATGAAAGTAAAGATTTTGAAAATAAGTATCTTTGTAACTGCTGCCTAGTCTGTTCATATGTTACTGGAGAAAGTACATAAAAAGAAGAGCTGCAAAACCCTGACTCCTTTGCTTAGACACCTCAGCTTTACACCACTAATAAAAAATGTTAATTTATGTTTTAACTCCTATTAAGCAGCATTACTTTGCCGACTAAGGTCCGTCTAGTAAAGGCTATGGTTTTTCCAGTAGTTATGTATGGATGTGAGAGTTGGACTATGAAGAAAGCTGAGCGCCAAAGAATTGATGCTTTTGAACTGTGGTGTTGGAGAAGACTCTTGAGAGTCCCTTGGACTGCAAGGAGATCCAACCAATCCATTCCGAAGGAGATCAGCCCTGGAATTTCTTTGGAAGGAATGATGCTAAAGCTGAAACTCCAGTACTTTGGCCACCTCATGCGAAGAGTTGACTCACTGGAAAAGACTTTATGCTGGGAGGGATTGGGGGCAGGAGGAGAAGGGGACGACAGAGGATGAGATGGCTGGACGGCATCACTGACTTGATGGATGTGAATCTGAGTGAACTCCGGGGAGTTGGTGATGGACAGGGAGGCCTGGCATGCTGCGATTCATGGGGTCACAAAGAGTCGGACACGACTGAGCGACTGAACTGAACTAACTGAAGCAGCAGTTAGCAATTCTATTCTGTAGAATACATTTCAAACCTAGTGGTATGATTTTGTTCAATTCTTCCATTTCTGGTTTACTGGATGTTTGTTACACTCCAGGCTACAAAGAACTTCTTTCCTTAATGTGATATTTCTCCTTTTAACCCAAGAAATCTCAAATTTATAATAGAGAACAAGGAGATTCTACTGATTTCTCTTCCAATAATAAGGAAAATTAAGCTCATAAAAGGTAAGGCTGGTTTTTTTAACTATTCATATTGCTTTACTTTCCTTCAGAAAATTCCTCCAAATTCTCTATAGACTCAAGTGTTATAGACTCAAACATTTAGGTTATAGGCTATAACATTTCTATTGGTAAAATTTTACTTTGCTTTCCTTTCGACTTTTCCAAATAATTTCTTTCTCTCCTCTATTAGAAATTGTGGGGCTGTCAATGTTGATAATCAGCATTATCAGCAGACTGAGGGAGCGCATTGAGGGGGTGAGGGTAGCGGAGGGAAAGGCATGGTAGATACTCAAGGCAGGCATTTGACACGAAGATCTCTGGCAGGGAGTTAGCTGTGAGTTTGTCCTTAATGAACGGGTAGATCACAGGGAATCAATATTGTCGAGAGGTGAACACTGCCTGTCATTGGCTTTTCTTCTTTACAAAGGCTCTTGGTTTTCATGAGGTGCCTTTTTATCTTAATGAAAGGGCTATTGCCTTTAGGTCATGATCCTACTCAGTGAAAGTTCTGGGTGAATCTGAGGTTCCAGCTGAATTTAGAAATGATGAAAGCAGGCAAAATATGTGTTGTCGTGGTAATTTTCCCTTTCTTTTAAGTAATACTGGAACTAAAGAATTGATTCATATTTTAAGAGAGGAATCTATAAGCTTCTAAATAGAGTCTAGGTTAATCACTGAATCCAAAAACATGTAAATGTTTGATGAACAAATGAATACATGGGTTACAAACATTGTGATTTTGGTCTTTTAAGGTAATATATGTATACACACACATATGCATATACATACACTGTCTACATATACCTGTGTATGTATATGCATATACATATATTACTAAAAAGGTTAAGAAGAAAAATTAAGAGCTTTGTAAAAGAATATAAATTTATATACACCTATATGTACATAACTTTGTTGTACACCTGAAGCTAATACAACACTGTAAGTACACTTTATTATAATAAGATTTTTTAATAGTTAAATGGATAAAATGGTAAATTTTATATTACCAATATTTTATTACAAGAGAAACCTTAAAAATACAAACAAATCCACCAAAAAAAATAATATATGAGTAATTAGCATTTTGGTTCTTAAAAAGTCTCATCTCTAAAGCATGAAAAGGTCTATAATATGTTTGGTTTGATTCATTCATGTTATTCAGGCCCAAGCTTTCCCAGATCAAAATTCTTACTGCTTTATCCCCATCTTTGGTTCCATTTTGTAACAATTTAGTGAGTGAGGGATTCTTTAAAGAAAAGTTTCCATGTAACAAGATGTAAGGCTTTTTTCTGTATTGCAACAAATATTCCTTTGCGTAGATTTTCTTTTCTCCTGATAGAGACTAATTGAGGTTCTGTACATTTTTCAAGTTTAACTCACGTGTGCCGCTATTCCTGTTTCTAGCCTCCACACCATTCTGTCTTCTCCCAGCACTATTCACACTGTATCAGTACAACCCTAGACACACATCAGTCTCAACTTGGAAGCTTTTAAAACTTAACAATGCCTGGGCTCCATTCCCAGGACTGACTTAATACGTCTAGGTTAATATCCCAGCATAGACAGAATATTTTAAAGCTCCAAAGGGGATTCTAATTTCAGCCAAGGTTGAGCACCCCTGCTCTATATAATACTGACCTTATTGCATTATGATTATTTGTTAAACTTTATCTCCCACTGAAGTTTTTGGCACTTTAAATCAAACTTGTGTGAACTGCAATGCTTGTTGAGTTTTACCTATGGAATCTACTCTGTGGAACACTCCAGAAGATCTAAACTTCAAGAAGACGTCATCTCTTAGTTAAGGAAATCACAAACTGTTATAAAAGTACTGGACTAGAACAAACCTAGCACACCATAACTGTGACCTATGAAACTTTATGTGAAGTAAAAATAAAACATTAGGATAAAGAATCAGATCCACTTGAGAAATCCAGAAGACATGATGGAGAAAGTGGGAGTCTTAGGATGGACCAGAATTTCAAACAGGATTATGTACATGATTTTTACAGAGAGAAATGAAAAACAGCGGGGAGATCAAAACAGTAATTTTCTGTAAACAGCAACAGAGTAAGGAAAGGGGAAGAGGTGGAAAAGTGAAATCCATTAAGAAAACAGTTTCTGTACCATAAAGAAACAACTTCAAGAGAAGGAGGAAATGAATGTAGAAAGTCAGTGGGGTGAAATCATGGAGGTTTTGAATGCTCAATGAATGAGCATGGATTTCTTGATGGCTTCTGAACAGGGACTAATGTACTGAGACATTTGTGCTTTAAAAAAAAAATCAATCTTCTTAATTAATTATCTTGTAGTCTTGAAAATACTTTTTATGTGACCTGAATTACATTATATGAATACTATAAGCAAGGCTTTCTTATGTTAAAATGCTTTTCATTTTGTGGTCAATGTATTCATCAAAACATAGATCACAAAGGAACAGACACATAAATTGCATCTGTTCCTAGATGATAGCATTTCATTGGCTTAGCTGAGAAGAAAATAAATGAAGGGGAAGTTGTGACAATGGCTGTGGTGGGTCTCCTAAAAATATCTAAAAGCTGCAGCTATCTTTTCCTTGAGTGGGGGAGGGGTTATCAAAAGAAAGAAAAGGTGAAGAAAAGTTCTTTCACTTAATGCTATTTTATGTCTTGCCAAATGTAAATAAGGTCTCATATCATATAGTCATATTTATTTCTATATTACTGTTTGTGGCTGAAAAATGCAATATTTGTTGCTGAAAAGGCCTGCAGAAAATGATTTGATTAGTGTGATGTCACTTTAGGCTTGACATGTTTGCTCAGGTTATTGCTCAACTTGATGGAAGAGGCTGATACTATACTCATCTGGGTATTGCCTCAACAAGATCTAGGCTTGCTATTTTTAAGATCTAGGCTAAGCTATTGTTTTAATTTTAAAAATGGCATTTCATCAATAAAGTCATCAATAAAGCAATGGGATAAATAGCACATATGAAAAACCTAAAGCAAATCAACATTTACAAGCATTGGACTCACTTTTTTATTTTAAATTTGATCTTAGAGCTCTGTGTATGTGTGTTTGTGAATGTGTGTGTGTGTATATATATATATATAAACATCCCAACAAGAAGTGAAGAACACTGGAGAATTCAGATACTCATGCAGATATTTAAAGCTCAAAATATCAGAGTTTAAATATACAACTTAACATTTGTCTTTGCCCATAGCATATAGTAATATTTTATGAAATTATATGGTTAGATTCCATGTTTCACATACACATGCTTCATGTGCTCAAGTGCATTCTATGTAACCTGAGGGCATTTTCAATCTTCTAATTCTATTATGCACTTTAAAATTTGATTGCAAAAAATAGTGAATTCTCAAGATAGAGGCTTCTAGTTCCAGACAAGATGGAATAAACACAATCTATTTTACTATTCCCTCTAATCCTCAAAAACAGAACAAAACAGACTACTCTGTACAAAATATATAAGTCATTTATCAGAAGACACCAAGAGGTGGAGAAAAGAAAACGGATTGGTTAGTAGCCTCAGGACTTAAGGAATGACATCATAATTGTTTCCACATTTGTTTGTTTTTTTGTCCCTCTTTGCCTCCTAAACATTTCACTTTGGGTACAAGGGAAGCCCTCAGCGAAGCAAAAGGTCAAATAAATAGCACCCAAGAAAAGTCAAAGGACTAATAAAAGGGTAGCCCAATAGAACAGTAAGCTTTTAACCATAAATGCCTGAGAGTGAATATCACAAACGTAATAGTACCACTCCACTCAAAGGATGATGCAGCAAGGGATAGTGATGACTATCCCTGCCCAGCGAAGCCCTCAGGTGCAGACCTGTATCCCACTCTTCTCATTTTAGTAAAGGGATGACATCCCCTTCCCATGGGGTCTGTCACCGAACAGACATCCAACCTCCATGCTTTAAACAAGAGGGGAGCCTCCTCTCAGAGCCCCTAGTTGGAACTCTGATGCCCACTCCTTCTTCCAACAGTAATGCAACGGAACCATTTTCTGCCGCAGAAGGGTCTGGGGGAAGAGTGTGACTATTAGAGGACAACACTAGGGAGTCTCTATGTGATAATGGGACAGTTATTTATGATGACTGTGGTGATGGTTAGTCCAATTTACATCTGTGATACAACCTCACAGAACTATATTTCCTACCCACCAAAAAACTAAAACCAAAATCAAAAACAAAAACTGGGAAAAATCTTAATAAGAATACTAGCTGATTTAATAGTATTGTACCAGTAGAAAGAGAAAGACATATTAATACGTATGCACATACACACACACACACACACATATATATACACATTGCTAGATTGTAATTTATATAACAGTACACCAGTTATACAATTTTAACTTATTTTAATTTTTTAACTTATTTTAAATGCTTTCTTCCTGAACATCTGGACAGTGAATAACAAATATGTTATGTGATAAAGCTTTTTTAAAATGGTTTTGGTTTTGCCACTCAGATTATTTAAAACTATTACTAAACCAACTATGACTAAAGAATAACTATTTCCCCTAACTTTCAAAATTGGAGTTTTTTTTTTTTTTGGCTGGCTGTGCACCTTGAGGGATCTTTGTTTCATGGCCAAGGAGTGAACATGTGCCCCTCCCCCACACCCCGTGGTGGAAGCTCAGAGTCCTAACCACTGGACCACCAGGAATTCCCAAAATATGAGCTCTTAATTCAAGAAGAGTAACTACTTGAAAGGGAAAAGAAAGTTACCCTTCACACTTGGATAACACTCTTTAAAATTTACATGAGTATGGCCAGAATCAGAGGATATGACAGGGTAAACTTGGCTGGCACACGTGGGGATGAACCACAGTACTACTGCAATATTTTAAAGTAGCTAAGAACAAAACAGAAGGTTGAGAAAGTAAATTAAAATTACAAATAACAGTGCCAATACTTTGCTTTCTGTGTCTCCTTTTCCGTAAGGAATAGAAAGTTTTCTCTTTTAACTTCATCACGCAAGTAATAGAGTTCTGTATGGATGGGTCTTTCTTTAATGGAATAATTAAATAATAGGGCCGTTAAATGCCTTGCCTCAGGCCACAGTGGAAATCATGAGTAGGGTTAGAGTCGTAAATTAGGACTCATGCTCTCCATTAAGTGTCTTTGCCTTCACAGAAAATTAGACTGTGCTTTCAGCTAAATATCTGTCTGAACATCATTCCATTGAGCTAAAATAATTGATACTAGAATACTATTAGTAGGATGGCTTCCAGAAAAATTTTCTGCTAGCACAGTTCTACTCTATTAAGTAATATGCTTAGTCAGTTCAGCCATTTCATTTATTCTAATTTCTGTTCAAATTTTTTGGTTTTGAAATTCAATAACCCTAAGTTCCTGAATGGCATGGTTGGAGATGTCAAGAACTATTCATTGTGATGGATCAAGCTTATTTATCCTAACTTGGCATACAAAAAGCCTTTCCCAATATCATGAATGCATTCTGTTGTCACTTACTTTCTTCTTTCCGCTTCAAATCTATGCAGGAGTTTCCGAAGACCACCATTCTTAAATCCCTGAAAATGGGCAGCTGGGGCTCCCACAGTGATGACGTCATAGAGAGCATCTGCAACCAGAATGGACAAGGAGATGAACACTTTGCAAACGTTTATCTCCAGCATGCTGTTTGCACTGAAGCATTCACACTGTAGGAAGTGTGGGGAATGATTCCGTTTAATTTTGCAGGAATAACAATGAACTCACATCTCAAGGGGGCAAGACGAGCTAATCAATCTTTCTAAAAGCCACCTGTGCACCTAAACAAGTTGTAATATCTGCTTGATTTATGACTACGTCTTAATTATATACCACTGTGTAGAACAGTATGTTCTCTCATTCTTCTATATACTTACTGAGATAACACATTAATTGGTCTTTTGTGTATTTTACTTCATTGTGTTTTGCATCATTTAATTTGCAATCATATTGAAATTCAACAATAATGAACAATCTTTCAACCAAAAGTTGCAGAGAAAAGAACCAAAATATTATGGTACTTTGACCCAAGGACAAAACAGTACAGGTGCCTTTACAAAAATCTATACACTACAGTTTTTTGCCTATGTATACTACATCACACAGTTTTGAATGCATGCAATTGAATTTTGCAATTTCCTTAGGTGGCATAGAAAGAATACACAAATTGTCTTGATCTATTTTCCAGTGAGATACTTTTTAAAAAATAATGAAAAACCCATATATTTAAATTGAAACTCAATCCTTTGATCTCGAAAGCCATCAAGTTTGATACATATTAAGTTTACCACTTCAAAACATGCCATCATACTACATTCTAATGAAAAGTATCCCTAGAAGAAGAAAGACTAAGTGAATACCCTCTTGTTAAACCACATTTTATTTGAGAAATCTAATTTCATAGTAGATCCTTTTCAAATTGATTTTGATATTGACACCTTGGTTGTTTTTCCAATCTCATTTACAGGGAAAACATAAATTATTTTATTAGCTTTGGGTAAATACCATGACTTTTTCATAGTGGTTCAAGCCAAATACACCTGAAACAGTAATTTTTAAAATAAAATAGGTCCTCAAGTGAAAACACTTCAGCTGCATTCAGAGAACTCAAGGTCACAAAAAACCCCAGAAGTACAACCCAAACTAAACAGCCATTAAGGCAGATACTGAACAGTCACTTAACGGACTACTGGAGTTCTGAGCTTGTCTTCTTTTAAAAAGTCACTAGTCAACTAAAAGTCTTATTAAGTCATTTCAGTTGTGTCCAACTTTGTGAGACACTACAGACTGCAGCCCACCAAGTTCCTCTGTCCATGGGATACTTCTGGCAAGAATACTGGAGTGGGCTGCTGTGCCCTCCTCCAGGGATCAAACCCACATCTCTTATGTCTCCTATGTTGGCAGGTGAGTTCTTCACCACAAGCACCACACATGGGAAGCCATCTTTTCTTAAACTAGCAACATATTAGATGTGTGTGAAATTTAAGATTTCTTAGTCCAGAGGATTTTAACCTAAGATCTAAGAAAAGGGTTCTAAGGTGTCCACAAACAGAGGTTAATTGTCTTAGTGACTCCGTTTCCCTTCATGGAAGTGGGGATCACAGCTTTCTCAAGTGATCATGGGATCACTTGAAATGACCAAAAACTAAATTCTTGTCCACTTTCACTTATCTGATGAGAAACTTGAGGACCTTGAGTAGCTGTCTGCCTCATCTAAAGTCTTAAAGACCTTATACCCAGGGATTTCTGACTTCTAACCCAGGAATGGAGAGTGAGCAGTTTAAGTTAGTGACTGCACACAACAGCTCTGCTAGGTAAAAGTTGTGCAACACTGGGAAAAGTGTATAATCTCTCTATGCCATGGTTCTTCTGCTAGAAAATGGAGTGGGAAGTAGTTACAAGAAGTTAGCATTCAATAAGTACTATCTATGATTATTTTCCCTATAGAAAGAAATCCTATCAATTAAGCATAGAAGGCTGATTTTTAACTTTGCTATTTCTCCAAAAAAAAAAAAAAAACAACATAAAATAAAAATTTTAGTCTGAAAAGGAAAGTGATGGTGAGGCTCAGTCTTTTGAATAAGATCAGTTTGTGCATCAATTTAAACTACCTGTGGGTGGCAAGGGGGCATGATGCTGCAAAGAATTCCACTAAATTTCTGCTAAAAACTGGGTGATCAGCAATAGCAACAATATACCAAAGTGACTAATAACATGTGGATAACTCCACATGTCCGATCAAGCACAAATTATATATATTCCAAACTCAATTTTCCCAAAGAGACATCTATGATTTTTATTAGATCCAAGAAAACTTGCAGCCTCTCCAACACCACCAAACAAGAAGAAGGATGAGGAAAGTCAATATCTGAGGGAAGAGAGCAGTTTTTGTTTTGTTTTTAAGAGAGAAGTTTTAGTTGATTGAGATTAACCTGGGGAAAATTCTTAAAGAGATGGGAGTACCAGACCACCTTAACTGCCTCCCTGCAAAACTTGTATGCAGGTCAAGAAGCAACAGTCAGAACTGGACATGGAACAACAGACTGGTTCCAAATAAGAAAAGGAGTATGTCAAGGCTGTATATGGTCATCCAGGTTATTTAACTTATATGCAGAGTACATTATACAAAATACTGGGCTGGATGAAACACAAGCTGGAATCAAGATTACAGGGAGAAATATAAGTAACCCCAGATGTGCAGATGATACCATCCTTATGGCAGAAAGTGAAGAGGAACTAAAGAGCCTCTTGATGAAGGTGAAAGAGAGTGAAAAAGCTGACTTAAAACTCAACATTCAAAAAAAATTAAATCATGGCATCTGGTCCCATCACTTCATGGCAAATAGATGGTGAAACAATGGAAACAGTGACAGACTATTTTCTTGAGTTCCAAAATCACTGCAGATTGTGACTGCAGCCATCAAATTAAAAGGCACTTACTCCTTGGAAGAAAAGTTACAGCAAGCCTAGGCAGCATATTAAAAATCAGAGACATTACTGACAAAGGTCTGTCTCATAAAGTCAAAGTGAAGTCGCTCAATTGTGTCCGACTCTTTGCTGCCCCATGGACTGTAGCCTACCAGGCTCCTCCACCCATGGGATTTTCCAGGCAAGAATACTGGAGTGGGTTGCCATTTCCTTCTCCAGGAGATCTTCCCAACCCAGGGATTGAACCTGGGTCTTCCACATTGTAGGCAGACACTTTACCATCTAAGCCACCAGAAAAGTAAAAGTAAAAGCTATGTCTAGTAAAAGTTATGGTTTCTCCAGTAGTCATGTACAGATCTGAGAGCTGGGTCATAAAGAAGGCTACACACCAAAGAACTGATGCTTCTGAACTGTGGTACTGGAGAAGACTCTTGAGAGTCCCATGGACTGCAAGGAGATCCACCCAGTCCATCCTAAAGGAGGTCAGTCCTGAATATTCATTGGAAGGACTGATGCTGAAGCTGAAGCTCCAATCCTTTGGCCACCTGACATGAACACCTGCCCCATTAGAAAAGACCCTGATGCTGGGAAAGATTTGAAGGCAGGAGAAGGGGACGACAGGGGACGAGGTGTTTGGATGGCATCACTGACTCAACGGACATGAGTCTGAGCAAGCTCCGTGAAGGACAGGGAAGCCTGGTGTGCTGCAGTCCATGGGTGAGACACAACTGAGCAACTGAACAACAACAACAAAACTGACTTACTTTTGCAAAATTTGCAAAACGATTGTGACCACAAACACGTTGCTAAGGCCCTTTTAGGGTCTTTTAAAGAAGCCCATGCACATGAAAAGGCTTGAACCTAAGCTTTGTTAGCTTCGTGGAGAATCTGTCTCTTCAATTTATCCATAGTTTCAGGCATCCTCTGAAACTACTTTCTAGGAAGAGAAACTTTTTTATTCATCCATCTCACTGAAATGTTGGGAATCCTAGTTACCTGTGTAGGAACTAAGACTTGGAAGCAGTAGATAAAGGAAGAGAACCAAGTGACTCAAATACTCTCCACTCCAAAAAGAGCCAATTATTTATCTTTAAATCTAAATGAAAAAACTAGCATTCTTTAGAATTCACCTATAGTTAAGAACCTCCAAAGTTATGAACAAGGTCTTTCATATCCAAAATTCTGACTTTTACTCTTTTCTATTCTTTTTTCTATTTATGAATTTATCTCTTTCAGGGTTTTAACACTATATTTTTACAGAAGCCTATAAAATCTCCATCTCTGGCTAGATCTGACTTCTTCCACATTAAATTATCCAGTTCCTAACTTGTCTTATGAACATCTCTGAGTGTCAGCCAGCTATTAAGCTTAACTTGTTCTGGCTTAAAAAAAAAAAAACTCTTAGAAAACATGTATTTTACATATTCAGATTTTATAAAGATAAATTATTACAAAATATATTAGTGATAAACTGATATAGCCATTATGGAGAATATCAGGGAGATTCCTTTAAAAACTAAAAATAGAACTATTCTGTGACCCAGCAATCCCACTCCTGGGCATATACCCAGAGAGAACCATAATTTCCGAAGACACACGCACCCCAGTGTTCACTGCAGCATTGCTCACAACAGCTGTGAGAGGGAAGCAACCTCAGCAGAGGAATGGATAAAGAAAATCTGGTACACACATACAAAGAAATATTACACAGCCATAAAAGGAACAAAATTGGGTCATTTGAAGTGCCGTGGATGGACCTAGAGTGTCATACAGAGTGAAGTAAGTCAGAAAGAGAAACACAAATACCGCCTATTAATGCATATATGTGGAATTGAGATAAATGGTATAGATGATTTTATTCACAAACCAGAAATAGAGACACAGACATAGAAGACAAATGTATAGACACAGGGGAAACAGGAGGGATGGGATGAATTTTGAGATTGGAATTGACTTATATACAATATTGATAGTATGTATAGATACTATAGTATAGATGACTAATGAGAAGCTACTGTATAGCTCAGGGAACTCTATACTCATTGCTCCATGGTGACCTAAACAGGAAGGAAATCCAAAGAAGAGGAGGTAAACATTTATACATATATAAGGATTCACTTCATCATAGAAACTAACATAACATTGTAAAGCAACTGTACTCCAATAAAATTTAATTTAAAAATAAAATAAAATTGAAAAGCATTATATATTCTAAAATGCTTCTTGAAGTCATTTATTCATTCTATTCAACAGCATATATTAAATATATCCTAGGAGCAGTTTTATTCTTTTAAATTTAGTTAGAATTAGTTGCAACTGATTGTTTTCCTCTAGGAAAAATCACATATATAAAAAAGAATCAATCAAAACATAAAAATTCTAAAATAATCTGATTAGTGATATTTGTCTCATCTAAGATGTTCCTCATTTTATCCTCCTCATATTATCTCTTGTGATATGAATAGCCCTCAACTTTCAGATTTTTGGTACTGAGACAATTATAAAAATATAGATGGGCATTTTATTTTATAGGAAAGTTATGCATTTTATAGGAAAAAAGTTTCCATTTTATAGGAAAAAAGTTAAACTTTTATAGGAAAGTTATTTTATATAAATGTCATAAAATCTTATTCTCTTTTAAAAATAATATGCATATTTTCTTTGATATTTTATATTTCAAAAATTCCTTGGCTTTAGGAAAATGCATCTCATGCACCATATGAGGAAAGTGAAGTTCAAGCTGTTGAGTTTCCTTAAGCTAAAGATACTAGGTTGTTTGAAATCTAATAATAGGGCTGCCTTATACCCTTTTAAAAGCCACTTATTAATAAAATGAGATAATAAGTCTATTTTTTCCCAGAAGATCTCTTTCAAATTCCTACAACTATAAAAATAGTGCTGATGAAAAAAAATGTAGACCTGCTAATCTCCTTTCAAGGAACAATTTAAACATAAACCTTGACTTTATAACGGCCCACAAAATGAACTGGGTATGAATCACAGGACAATAGGGAATTTTAAGGGAAATCTGTTTCAAAATAGTCCGAGCATGTTGGCATCACCATTACATACGTCTACAAGATAATTGTGCTTCATTGATAAGGTGATACACCCAGGCTCTTGAGATATAGAAATCAGGCTCTTAATAGCTTCTCCTGTGTAGAGATTAGAAGAGTAAGGGCCAGAAAAGTCAACTGACTCACCCAAATTAAACAGTAAATCCAGGCCGATATTGCACCTGATTCCAACTGCAGCTTTACAGTATAATATAGTAGTTTCTTTCTTTTTTTCCTTTCTTTCTCTTTTCCCTTCATTTCCTCCCTCCTTTCTTTTCTTCCTTCCTCTGTTTCTTTTCTATGTACTATATACTATTACATATGTATAACACATAAAATAACTTAAACATAGAATATCACAAGAATCCATAATGTATAATGTTCACAACTATATTTCTATGAAAGGAAAATATACTGGAGAGGGAAACTGTCTTCTTCATTTCAGGGATTTATGTTATTGTAGTCAAAGCTGCTAAGATCCCTATAGTGGTGGCTATTCTATTTGCTGCATTTAAGCAACAGATAAGGATGAAAAATTAACTTAATGGGTCTGGGGCCACCTGAAGTTAAATGAAGGTTATTTCATTTGTCAGTATGAGACATTACAACATTAGTTCTGCTCAGTTACTTGTTTCAAGAGCTAGACATTAGCCTTGTCTTTGGTGAATCTGCCTGCTACTGTTTGCAAAACTACCTCTCCAAAAATAGCAGATAGATTAATCAAATGTGGATAGATGCAATTTACTAATGGTAAGAATGAAAATAGATGTAGACTTTATCCAAATAATTCACCAGTGAAATACCAAGGCTTGGCTAATCTTACTTGCATCATTACCTTGCAAAATGTTGTCTGTAATTCAGCTAAACATTCAAATCAGCAACTATAGATCTTAAATACATTTAACTATGATTCACTTAATCTGCTATTAAAAATATGCTATATAAGTAGAAAATTTGATTACCATTTTTAAGTTTTAAACATTATACTTTGCAAATAAAGACAATCAAAGCTCAGAAAGGTTATGAATTTGGTTAAACTAGGAAAAGTAAGGGGTAGAGCCCCCAGAAGTCAGTCAAGTTTTTAATTTCTATGATAATATAGAGTTGGTGATCTAGTCTATTAAAGCACCTAATGTAACCAAATTTCAATTCAAAATATTGTTTACAATTACAAAAACATAAATATTTTAACACATACAAATTTTATATTTAATGTTATATGTAGGACAAACATGTTATATATATATGTGTGTGTGTGTGTGTGTGTGTGTGTGTGTGTATATATATATATATATATGATATGTGAGTAGCCTTCAGGGAAAATTTATATGTAACAGAATTCAGTACTTTCAAATTAATTTTTGAGTGTTAGATCTCTAGTCCTTTTGCACATTTTTTCCTTAGGTGTTCAAAGGAAGAAATCAGTCTTTCTGAAAACATGTAAAAACTCTCTAGTTGATGAGTTGTATCCTAGTTCTCTCACCTGCCAATGCAAGAGACACAGGAGACCTGAGTCCAATCCCTGCATCAGGAAGATCCCCTGAAGGAAGAAATGGTAATCCACTCCAGTATTCCTGCCTGGAAAATTCCATGGGCAGAGGAGCCTGGTTGGCTACACTGCTTAGGGTCGCAAAGAGCTGGATATGAGGTAGTGACTGAGCACGCACACCCTAGTTCTGTAAATTCAAAATCTAGCTTTACTCTCTACTGTTTGGTATTTGTCATCATAAATAAGAAATTCTTTTATATATCTTATGATGGGTTGAATTGTGCCCACCCTCCCCTCAAAAAGGTATTTTAGAATATTACCTTAATTGGAAATAAGGTTTTCACAGATGCAATCAAGTTGAAATAAGGTCATTAGAACAGGTCCTAATCCAAATGGACCTAACCCAGTATGTCCTTAAACGGGGCATTTGGACATTGAAACAGACACAGAAGATGATATAAAGACATAAAGGGGAACAACACGCAAAGACCGAGGATCAGGTGACATATCAAAAAGAAAACTAAAGAAAGCTAAAGATTAAGCGAAGATTAAGTTTCAGAGGAAGCATGGCTCTGCTAACACCTTGATTTTCGACTCCCAGCCTCCAGACTGTGAGTCATTACATTTCTGTTGTTTATGACTCTTGCTTGGTGGTACTTGTTATGGCAGCCGTAGGAAACTGATGCATATCTCACTAAACTAATCAGGATACATTTAGTTTGCTTTTTCAAATGTCTTTATGTTAGTTTCCAGTTCCTTTTACATTGCAAAAACAACAATTAAATAATTAAATGCCTTGTATCATACCAGTTCACTCTAGTCTATTTTCAGATACTAACCTGGGAAAAAATAGCATAATGTAAATGGTTCTTTTGTTTTTAAGTAAGTAGAATGTAAAAGTCTACTTAGCTAATAATTTCCTTTTGTATACTGGAAGTATTTTAAGGATCATCACCAAATATTTGAATGGATATTTAAGTATAAATTCATATAAATTTGTCTCCAGCAGACATGGTTTAATGATACTGCTATCCATCCATAGCTGTAACTCGAGTTATCATTTTCTCTCTTCTTTTTATTCCATCTGTCATGGAACTTGCAAGTGATGATTTTTCCAAAATGCCTCTCTAAATCATCGTTTCTCTAAATCTGGTTACTTTTTTGGTTGAAGATTTCAATGTGTCTTCAGTTCAGTTCAGTTCAGTTTATTTCAGTCGCTCAGTCATGTCCGACTCTTTGCGACCCCATGAATCACAGAACGCCAGGCCTCCCTGTCCATCACCAACTCCCGGAGTTCACCCAAACTCATGTGCATCGAGTCCGTGATGCCATCCAGCCATCTCATCCTCTGTCGTCCCCTTCTCCTCCTGCCCCCAATCCCTCCCAGCATCAGAGTCTTTCCCAATGAGTCAACTCTTTGCATGAGGTGGCTTAATAGGCTCTAAACTCATCACTTTCCTCCAATTTTAACTGTCATGAAAAAACTGACAATCTGCTTTGTTCCAGTGATGGCAACTATTGCATGTATCACAAAAACTATTATTGGTGATTCTATATGTTTTATATGCTCTAGCTCACTTAATCAGGACAAGAACAACACTGCTTAGAAAGATTAAATAACAGGCTTAAGGTCAAACATAAAGTGGTAAAGCTGAAATTCTGTTCTACTCCAAAATATATAAACTTGCTACTATATCATAAAAGTCTCTTCATATTGGCTATTAGGAAAAAAAAATTATGTTGGTTACCAGATAGATTTTGAATGTCATAGCTTTTTATGACTTTGTTTTTGATGATTTTTAAAAATCATTAGATGATGTTATGTTCAAATTATTAATAGACACAAGTAACCAAGGAAGAGCTTCTAAAGGCCTTGGGGCCAATCCATCTTGCTTTTAATTCAGTGCTTTCATTTGACATAATTTTTGGTGAATAGGATGCATGTTAAAATTTCAGCTACTTGATAAGGTATATTATAATGCAATTATAATTGAATATAGATAATCAATATAATTATAATATATTTATAATACAATAATGGGCTTCCCTGATGACTCAGCTGGTAAAGAATCCACCTGCAATGAGGGAGATCTGGGTTCAGTCCCTGGGTTGGGAAGATCCCCCGGAGAAGGAAACAGTTACCCTCTCCAGTATCCTGGCCTGGAGAATTCCATGGACTGTATAGTTCAGGGGGTCACAAAGAGTTGGACATGACTGAGCAACTTCTACTCACATCAATAATACAATATATGTCAGAATGATTTTAATTACGTTTGAATTTGTATGTTAGCTGGTTGTGTATAGACGATCAGTATGTGCAAACTTATACAAATTTTTTTGATTACAAAACTTCAGGTAATTTTAAAGCAGACAGATTTCATTTTAACTTTAAAAAAAGCCTAATCTATTTTGAACTGTGGTGTTGGAGAAGACTCTTGTTGGAGTCTCGTGGACTGCAAGGAGATCCAACCAGTCCATCTCAAAGGAAATCAGTTCTGAATCTTCACTGGAAGGACTGATACTGAAGGTGAAACTCCAATACTTTGGCCACCTGATACGAAGAACTGACTCATTTGAAAAGACTCTGATGCTGGAAAAGATTGAAGGCAGGAGAAGAAGGGGATAACAGAGGATGAGATGGCTGGATGGCATCACCGACTTGATGGACATGAGTTTGAGGAAGCTGGTAAGGGACAGGGAAGCCTGGTGTGCCGCAGTCCATGGAGTCACAAAAAGTCAGACATGACTGAGCAACAGAACTGAATGAACCTCGCTATTGTGACAATGGCTGCAAAATTGTGTTAGAATGCTTCTTTAGATGCATCTGTGAATGACTATGTGCATGTTTGTATGTATATGTTGACAGACTTAGCATGAAAGATTGACAGTCTAAAGGAACTTTTGGCTATCTGGGAAGATGAGTAGGATGACCACAGAATTTATTATTCACACATAGAGAGCTTTGAGCGGTAATGAATGTGGATTGCATCATTAACAAAGCTGCTGGACAAACATCATAATATGGTCCTTTTGCTGATAAATAGTGGCAGATGGCTCCCCCAAATATCCACAAAATATGATATAGCAGTAAGTTAAAGAAAAAGGGAGATGAGAAGAAAACTTAAAATATATTTTATACTGAGAAATGGCAAGGAATTAGGTAGCAGCAACATCTTATAATTCACTCTAGAGCTATTTAAGTACGTTATGAAAATTTATATATCTCAAAATTCAGTACATCAAAACACTCTACCACTTTCTGATAAATCCACTTCTCCTAGAGAAGGGGATGATCCTGTTGATAGTTACCACTAAGTCAGAGAAACAGTCTGTCAGCCCACCTTTGGACTTTGGTTTCTCAGGGTAGATACAAAATGAACCAGTCTTGTTTTACCTTTTTTTTCTAATTCAACTAGTAGCACAATGGGTAGCTATTAGGAATTGCTGAAAATACTTATGGAAGCTAATACTTATTTTGTATAGTTACTGGCAACTCAGTTCAGACACCATATTTACAAACACAGCAATGAAAATATAATGGTTTATTTTGCAGTGTTTCAGGTCATTATCAGCTTCAATTGTTTCATCTTCATCTTTGTATAATTGCTAGAATTTTAAATTCCTCCAATAGTCAAGCATTTAAAGAAATATACACCAACATGATTTGTCCATTTCAAAAATAATACTATATCCCTACCTTTCAAGTGAGGGCTGTGTACGTGCATTCTTTGCAGATGTAGATTTATTGGAACAAATTCTAATGTTTTTTCTCCTTTGCTGCTGCTTGATTTGAAAGAGGACCCTAGGTGGAAAAAAATTGAACCTCATTAGTAAATAAGTATATGCATGTGTGTGTGCGTGCACAAACAGGTATTGAAAAGTCCATCTGATGTAAAAGTTCAGAAGAAAAATATTTCCTGCATGAGTTGCTTTTTTTTCCCTCAGAAATTTAATTTAAAAATTCTGTTCCCCTAGAATGATGTCATGAGGGAAAATAGTGTAATTTTTTTTTCTTCTTTGCTTTTCAGAAAATGCCAAGATGGTAGAGTTGAAAATTAAAAAAAAAATTTTGGCTTTTTACATTCATAATAATACTTATGATTGCTTTCACATAACATACATGAAATTCATTTCACTTTGAATATGTGAAGTCATTGATTTCACACCTGTTTCCTTGCTGAGTTCTGTCAGAATGTCTTGGTACATATTCACCATTTGATCACAGTGAGTAAGGACGTTTTTCGTAGATTGTCCCAGTGTGGAGAAAGCTCACCAAGTTCTTTTAGCTCCTGGTTTCTGTTAAGTATGGAAAAGAAGAGAAAATATTGATTTTTATCTTAAATCCATCCATACAAAATGCTTTATCAGGGTTGCCAAACTAATTGACTGACCATCCCTTTCAGGAAAACTTTGTGCTTATTAGGAAAAAAATAATTTTAACACAAAGGAAGAAATAAATCGTTTAGCCCACACAAAAATTAAAAGTTCTCTATGCTTAGTCACTTCAGCTATGTCTGACTCTGTGACCCTACAGACCAGAGCCCGGCAGGCTCCTCTGTCCATTGGATTTTCCAGGCAAGAAGAATGGATGTGTTGAACTGTGGTGTTGGAGAAGACTCTTGAGAGTCCCTTGGACTGCAAGGAGATCCAACCAGTCCATCCTAAAGATCAGTCCTGGATGTTCATTGGAAGGACTGATGTTGAAGCTGAAGCTTCAGTACTTTGGCCACGTCATGTGAAGAGTTGACTCACTGGAAAAGACTCTGATGCTGGGAGGGACTGGGGGTAGGAGGAGACGGGATGACTGAGGATGAGATGGCTGGATGGCATCACGGACTCGATGGACGTGAGTCTGAGTGAACTCCGGGAGTTGGTGATGGACAGGGAGGCCTGGTGTGCTGTGATTCATGGGGCCGCAAAGAGTCGGACACGACTGAGCAACTGAACTGACTGAACTGATCCTGGAGTGGGTTGCCATGCCCTCCTCCAGGGGCTCTGCCTGACCTGGGGACTGAACCTGCATCTCCTGCACTGCAGGTGGGCTCTTTGCCACTGAGTCACCAGGGAAGCCCATGGTTCTATGTATCAAGGAACAAAATATTTTTAATTCATTGATAAAAATGTCACAAAGATGACAGACTTACTACCCTTAATATATAGAAAGGCCATTCAGCTTTCTTTTTTAAAAACTCATACTAAACCTCAATAGAAAAATAACTAAATTCTAGGCTTTGACTATTCAAAATAAAATAATCTGGAACAAGCTATCTAGCCATGTCTGAAGCTATTCAGATAATCTAGTTTATGTATAATATAGCTGTAATTCTTTTAAAGACCATAAATAGTATGATCAAGTATGATTTTATTGGTCTTAATTTCTGCCAAGGACAATTTAAGTAAATACTATATGCCTATATTTTGTCCCATCTTTATCAAAAGACCTAATCAAGTCATCTAGGTTTTAATTATTAACTTTAATCTAATTCTCTACCCTTTAGCCAAGTTAATTTAAATCATCAGAATGCCTTTTAAAGTTATAATGATAAATGATTTAATATGCTGCTTGGTTAGATTTCTCATTCATTTCTGTAACCTTTTACCAACAACATTTTCATGAGGCTAATTTAACCAGCAATAATGAACCGTCTTTGCTATTTTGGCTGTGAAACATGCTAAATACCAAGCTAATAAATTCAGAAGATGTAGAATCTTTAACATCCTGCTAAATGCAAGAATAATGGATGGTGTGCAAAAATGTGACTTGCTTTCAGATGCTTGTAGCTGCTTTTGCTTTGTTTCAGCAGGAATGCAATATAGTATTGCTGCATCTTCCACCTAAGGTCTTTATAATTTCTGTGAACATTAATCTCAGTCTCAACTTTTCATAGATTAGCTTTCATCATACAACATTCACAGAAGTCATTCATCAGTGGACAATTAGAGTAAAGGAAGTTCATGGCAGGAGGGGGATTAGGAGGGAAGGTTGAAGAGTTAGAGAGTCAAGTTCTCTGTGGACTCAGACGACAGGGTGTTCAAATTCAGGGCAAAGTAGCAACAACCGAAGCAAACACATAATTTAAAAAGCTGAAGATATCCAAGTCTAGAAGAACTCAGGTGATTCGGTTAAACATGAGGTACATAGCAAATGTGATACATCAGCTTACCAGGTAAGGTTTTGAGCTTTATTTTCAATATATGGTTATAATAGAAATATTAACTTAGTATTCCTGTTTAATACTAATAAATGCACCAAGGGTTTGCAGTGTATGTTGTCCCTGAATCTCTTGCAGTGTATGTTGTCCCTGAATCTCTATCAGAAATAATAATTATAAGGGGAAGTGGTGAGAAAGAAAGAGGTGATTGTAAAGTCCCTGACTACAGTGTGGAATACTGGGGTGGAATATACCTCCTTGACTAAGACAAATCTGACAAAGTGTGGTCTGAAAAGCTTAGTGTTCTATAGGGAGTGACTTAGGAAAGCAGGGAGGAAATCTATAAACTGATATTTAAAATGTATTATATTCCTCCAGTATGTCAAAACTTGTATACAGGAATATGTAGATGAAATCTGGCATTCACTGCATGTTTCTCCTATGAAAACATTCGATACACATGTTGAAAGGGACAACCAACCAATGTAAGGTTTCTCTGCATTAAAAAATAAAGGTTTAAATGTAGGAGAACTATAGAATAAAGGTGTAATAAACCAGAGCAATGAAAAATGCATAAAACAAAATGGGGCAGAGGAAGAAAGTCACTGTAAGATTTTTAAAAAAAGAAAAAAATTACATTGCATGCTTGCTAAGTCACTTTAGTTGTGTCTGATTCTTTGCGACCTGATGGACTGTAGCCCACCAGCCTCCTCAGTCCACGGGATTTTTCAGGCAAGAATATTTGAGTGGGTTGCCATGCCCCTCCTTCAGGGGATCTTTCTGACACAGGGACTGAACCTCTGTCTCTTACATCTCCTGAATTGGCAGGTGGGCTCTTTATCACTAGTACTACCCATCCCCCCAAAATTACATTAATACATTAAAATAGTGAAGACAATTGGGTGCACCAAAATCAGCCAACTTTTCAATCAGGAAGGCTAGGGTTGTCTGTATCATAGTTTAACTCTGAATTGATAAGCAAAAACTTTTGAGTTTAAGAACCTTGCTTTGTATCTCCTCCTAGGTTCTCTGGAAGGCAGGGCCTGAGATCAAACAATCCCAGGTCAGCCAGAGGGAGGAAAGAAGAGAAAGGTTGAAAGGAAAAAGCAAAAGCAGACGTAAGGTGGTCTGTTTAATGAGCTGGGAAGAACTTCACAAGAAAGCAAAGCTGGCTACTTGACCACGTGGGAACAACTCCAGAGAACTCATAATGGAATTTCTCCTCTTTGGAAAGATCTTCTAGGTGGAGGAAAAGTCATTTATTTATACCAGTTCCTTACCATCTTCTTTAGTTCACTGGTAAAGACCTACATGGGGCATTAACTCTTTCAAACCTCCAGTAGTATAATCTGTGGGCAGCCACTGCCTCTGGGCAGCCACTGCGGAGTAATATCTCAGTGGAGACAGAACTTTCCTGGGTCTGGTCTGGAAAGCCATACAGATTTACTTTATATTGCATTTACATATATTTCCATGGCAGACATCACTGGGGTCGTGACAATGGCTGGTCTTCACCTTAAGGGAGACTAATGCGTGTGTGTGTTAGTCGCTCAGTCGTGTCCGACTCTTTGCGACCCCATGGACTGTAGCCTACCAGGCTTCTCTGTCCATGGAATTCTCCAGGCAAGAATACTGGAGTGGATTGCCATTCCCTTTTCCAGAGGAACTTCCCAACCCAGGAATCGAACCCTGGTCTCCTGCATGGCAGGCAGATTCTTTACTGTTTGAGCTACAGGGAGACTGATAAGCTGATGAAATTAGGAAATAAGGAGACAGTGGTAGCAGGAGCTGGTGCTCTTGACTGAGCAAGTGGTTAAAAGCTGAAGACATGCTGGGGGTGAGTAGGCACAGAAAAGCACATAAACTGGGCCCAGTACAGGCAAACCTCTTGCATAATTCAGGTTCATCTGCATCACGTTATGAAATCCAGATACCATATATAATATCCTTCATCTTCCCCAAGAAGGAAGTTCAAGTACAATCCTTCAGAGTGATGGCCAGTTGCAATTCCCCAAAGATTTAAAGAGAAGCAGTGCCCCAAGCACAATAGTTGATACTTGTGCTGATTTGGGGGCCTTAACTGATGTTGATCACCAATCTTTTCTACCACTCATTCCAGATTTGCCTCAGACTCTACCGGCACTTCAGCTGGTCTGGGTTGCTGCCTTGTGAGGTTATCTCGACCTTAATCCCAAGAGATTAGGCTCTTAGTTTTCTTTCTTTCATGGAATTTTAGTTGTGGCAGTTACCCATTGATTTGGACATAGAATCCCTGAGTTCTAGTTATATTTTTCTTTGCTCAGATTGTGAACAGTAGCCCTGTTTCCTCCTGGTGATGAGCAAAGTACTTTTTACTATCTCTCCTGGTCCATTTAGTTAGAAATGTATGGTAGTCACATCACATGTAAAATCAATCACAACTCCCCGTTAACTGGGACTCTTACTGGGTCCTCTGACAGAACTGCCTCTGCCCCTACTCTAAGAATCAGTATTCTAACTGGCAAAGTCTAAGGTTATAGGGAAAGGAAGCACAGATCTCCAAGGAGGGCATTGTGATTGGATATAAGGGCCCACTCTTTCTTCTAAGGGAGGCTATTCTGGCTATGACAGGCACAACATCTGATATGAGCTGTTGATTTAGTATATAAACTTCATCCTGGAGGGTTTTTGCCCAAGCTGGTACCTTAGCTGAGTCTTTCAAGGTGAATATTATTCCACTGTTCTATCAGGTCAATGGCTTTTGGTTGGGGGCCAGGGGGCCGGGGGGGGTGGTGGTGGTAGAATGGAGGGAAGTGATTACAAACTTGTATTGCAGCTCGTTTGATGTAACAAGTGTCCTTTGGTTGGAGCAATGTCATGTGGGACAACATAACATTGGATCAGGCATTCTGTGAGCCATCAGATGTGGGAGCTAGCAGTGGCATTGTGAGTAGAAAAAGTAAACACAAATTCAAACTACACTTCATATCCCAGGATTAACTGTTGCCTTCTCCAAGGTCATAGGGATCCAACTTAATTGACCTGCCACCAAATAGTTGCTCAGTCTCCCCAACAGAATGGTACAATATTTGAGTCCACTGCCAATGTTAATGCAATGTTAATTTAGCAGTAATAGTAGCTACATCAGTCTTGGAGAGGGAGGCCATGCCTTTAGGTTCAAGTATAACCCCTGTGTCTATCACCAAGGCCATTCTATTCATGGATCTATTTCACAAACTCTGGGGTGTCTGAGAGTCTGGTTAATATCCATGGGCAGGTGATAATGTCCACCTGCTTGTAAAGGGTCTTCTATGCAGTATTTGTTTTCTGCTGAGCATGGTTCTCAGACATAAAGGTATTTGTGCTAACTCCTATAAGCCCATCCACATACCCCTGTCTAGACTCCTTGAAGCCAATCTTCTAGTCTGATTTCTTCCAGATCATTCACTTTGCTAATACTCAATATATATCCATGCCTGAAGCCATCTCTCTCTCTAAATGAATAACAGTTACACTGTTCTTCAGATCTACCCACAGGATGGATTTTGTCATTACTAACCTTCATTATCTACCTAAAATATCAGGCTGACCCATCTTTTCAAGAGTTTGAATTCTTTCCTCCTCCATGAGTCAATGAAATCTCCCAGGGGACTATAGTTATGAATGAGAGAAAAGTATCTTGAAATAGAGATACTGACATGAGGTCAATGACATGAGACTCTGGGACAGCTCTTTATGAAATATGTTCATACCTCCCAGATCTGCTTAAGCTCAATTCCAAACGTATCACTCCCATCTCACAATACCTTACTCCTGTATCATACAATGGGATCACATCAGTACCTACTTCATAATGGGCAGCTCCAGGCCAGAGCTGTGTCCCATCATCAGAAGTTTTGTCTCTTAACTAGGGTCTAGTATTAGATTGGGATGATGCAGGAGGCACCAACACATTTTAAAACTCTAAAGGTCTGCACTGAAACAGTCTTATCTGGATTTGCCGAAGCTTCCACAGGCTAAAACTATTTCTCACCACAGATACTTTCAGGCCCAAGGCTGAACCTCCGTGGTCACGCACCCAAGGGCTTGCAACACAGGATCTTTTGAAATGTTCTTGTTACTTGGGCTCTATTCGACACATTCTGCTTCTCCATTAGTGATTTATATATACATACTTTATATAAATAAACATATATTATATAAATAGGTATATATATTTATATCTAACCACTATATCATATATCAAATTATATGATATATAGTGATTATATACATTTTTGTGTATATGACTTTTATGTATATTAATGACATGTGTATCAGAAATACAGCTCCAAAGCACAGCAGTCACTTATGTGTATAGATGAAAAAGGTCTTTTTGTGTATGTATATGGTATGCGCTGTATTCCTGGTTTTCCCCATTATTTGTCATTGAACCAACTTATGTTAGAGATGAAGCATCCCTATGTTACTCCACTGCGATTATTCGCACCTCCTTTCTTTGTAAAATATCCCATTAGATAATCTAAATTATAGGATACCAGAATTAAGATATCCTTTTGATATAGACTATAAGAAAACAACAACTACAAACATAACGTCACAGTTGGAAGGAAATGTAGGAAACAATTTGAAACCTGCTGCTTCACAGAAGGAGGCATCTAAATAGAATTGCTTGTTAGTCTCGAAGTCACTAGAATACTATAAGACTTTTACACTATAATCCCCACGTGCACACTTTCCTCGTCCCACAAAATTCTGCACTATAAAGGCAAAAAAATACACAACAAATTAACAAAATCACAAATAAACAGTGGCTTGTTTGTTGGAAGGTGCTCAAAGAATATATGTTGAGTGAGTTGTGTATACAACCTGGACCTACTGACTGTTAGAAGGACATATTCACATTTATAATCTTTCATGTACTCTTAATATTAAACCTGAACTCAGGATAAGTTGTATTTGGGAATTTTCACTTCTGAATCATTCAGTTAGAATGGCATGGAAACTAGGTATGCAGTAATAATCTCTAAAATGTGTTCAAGTGTATAGTGGTATCCAGTATTCTGAGACCCATAGATAAAGCCGCTGTGGTCCAGCCTGCATGTTGTCACTTTTACCTAATAGAAATCTGGCATCCACATTATAATTACATAGCTACCCATCTTTACTAAGTCTTTAGTACGAATGATAAAGATTATGAGCTCTGTAAATATATTTTCAATTAATAGAAAAATATTTTTTAAAACACTCCTTGCCCATCTATAAACTTTATCATTTTACTCACAGTAACGACAGCTTCTGCTTTCAAAAGCTGTCTCTTTCAACTGTTAAGCTACAACAATAAAAACAAAAATTTCTTTCTGGAAAATCTCCTGTCCTGCTAGAAAACATACAATTTCTTATGAATTCCCTACTCTGCTCTTACTAAAGTTCTATTTTTAAAACAAATCTTCTAGCTTGTCTCTAATTCCTTCTGATTCTCCAAGACACTAATAGTGAGGCATGGAAAGCTGAAAAGACTGAATATTCAAATATTAATAAGCTTAGGCTGGTTACATGTTAAAGTTCTTTTGGCACTTACTGCCATCCATCCACTTTCACTTTGCTACCTACAAAAATAAAAGGCAAATATTATAAAATAAGTCTCCAAAGGAGACGGGTGATTGCTAAAGCCTACTTGAGAAATATCTAATGCTCTATGGTTCTTGACATTTCAACTGTGAAGTCTGACATCCTTGATAGTTGATGAAATATTCATACAGCACTCTGGAAATAACCTGATGGGGCACTTTTTGTCTATATGGTTTATTTCATCTTGCCTTGTTTAAATATTTCAAAAATACATGCTTTCCCTCTGCAGGAAAATTTCAAGTAGTTCCTGGAAGTTCTTAATTTGCCAAAATGTGAAACACACAATGAAGTATATAACAAGCTTGAAATGCAGGTTATTAAACAACATAAAGAGAAAATGAGACCATCCCCCTCCAAAAACAACAACAACAACAATAACAACACCCAAAGGACTCCTGGAAGAATAAAGAGGAATAACTGAACAAGAAATGAGTCATCTAAACTAAAAGGGAAATAACCAAACCTACCTTACAATGTTCACATATGATGCATGAAACGTTGGAAAGATAATTAAACAGAAAAAAGTTGTGAACTTCCTTCCTTACACCCCTGGGTGTCATGGCTAAAAGAGCAGAGAGAGTGTTGGGCAATAGAGAAGCCAAGTGAGCAAACTAACATCAGACCCCTTTCCTTGCTCCAGCCACCCACCTGCTCTAACTGAATCTCTCTAATTATACAGAGCTATAAAAAATTTCTGCTGGTAAAAAATAAAACTAGGTTTAAGACTACCAAAATAGAACAACAGTTAAAAGAGGAGAAAGTTTATCATCTACTTAAAGCTTCTATTTTAAAGATAGTTTTAAAGCCTGCTGATAATGTATTTAAGAGGGGGAATTCCAACATAGGGAAACTTGCTCTGAGTCTTTGAGTCGCTGAGACTTGCCTTCATTATCATTTTGTTTGACCACAGTCCTTAGCCCATGAAAAGTGTGTAATGTAGGCCTGTTGACTGAATGAATGAAAGGACTGCTTGCAGACTGTAGTTCTTAGATTTTTCTGATATTTGAGAGAAAGTCAGACTATAAACTGACTCCGTATAGTCAAGGACCCTATAGTCAAGGCTATGGTCTTCCTAGTGGTCACATACAGTTGGGAGAGCTGGGCCATAAGGAAGGTAGAACACCAAAGAAGATGCTTTCAAATTGTGGTGCTGGAGAAAACTCCTAAAAGTGGCTTAGACAGCAAGGAGATTAAATCATTCAGTCTTAAGGGAAATCAACTTCTGAATTCTCATTGGAAGGATTGACGCTGAAGCTGAAGCTGCAGTATTTTGGTCATTTCATGTGAACAGCTGACTCACTGGAAGAGTCCCTGATGCTGGGAAAGATCGAGGACAGAAGGAGTAGAGGGTGCCAGAGGATGAAATGGCTGGACAGCATCACCGATGCGATGAACATGAACTTGGGCAGACTCTGGGAGATGGTTAGGGACGGGGAGGCCTGGAGTGCTGCAGTCCATGGGGTTGCAAAGAGTTGGACACAACTGGCTGACGGAACAACAACAACAGGATATAAACTCTACTCCAAATACAGTGGATACATGTTAATATATAAATGTGCCACCGTTGAGTTCTCTAACCTTATGTGGTCTAGGTCTGTAACCCTGGTTTCTTTAATTCTTTCTCAGGGAGGGATAGAGAAAGATTTGAAATATATCTTCATATTGCATTTCTTACTGCAATGGCTTATTTTGTGTGTTAGTTTGGCTGAACCACAAGGCATCAGATATTTGGTCAAATGTATTTGCAGATGTATCTATGAGGGTGTTTTAAATGATATTAACATTTAAATCTATAGACTGAGTAAAGCAGATTGTTTTCCCTATATTGGGGGTCTCATCCAATAAGTTGAAGGCTCACATAGAACAAAAAGGGCTGAGCAGAAGAGAACTACTCTTGCCAGACTGATTTTGAACTGGGACATTGGCTTTTCCTGGGTCTCACGCCTGCTGGCCTTTGGAGTAAAACTACATCACAGTCTTTCCTGCGTCTCCAGCTTGCTGACTCACTCTGAAGATTTTAGAATGAGTACACACAGACACAAATACACACACCTCCTTCTGGTTCTGTTTCTCTAGACAATCTTGAGTAACACACTATGTAGAGATTTCATCACAAAGCTTTCTCTCTGCTTATGTAAAAGAAGTTGGTGGGGGGTGGTAGTGATGAGATATAAATGTCTAGAATATAGTTTAGCCTCTTTCAAGACTTTTTTTTACATATACTCTGCCGACTTCTTCAAAAGAATAATAACCACAGAGACACTCAGCTTATCTAAGGGACATAAACAAAACATTGCTCTAGTCTTGGGGTCAAGCTCCACATGTGAGCATCTATTTTACATGTAAACCCTCCAAAATTTAAAAAATCTGGTTATGTAAACTCAAAAATCTTTGATATTTTGAAAAGTAATTATTGTAAGAAAGAATGCCAAAGAATAATAGTTAATTCATTTACAAGAATGTAGTAAGACCAAACAGCCTGATAAAAGTTTATCTATCAAAGGATACAGCCCAGTAAGAAAAACATTAACATGTTATCTGAAATTGTTATTATCTAAGCAAATAGAAATATTTTCCCACAATGAGCTGTATAATACCATTTTGTAAAATAAAAATAGCTACACAATTTAAATAGAGCTTTTGGTAGTTATCACACTCAAAAATTACATGTGGGTGTACATGGGTGACAGTATACAGCCTTGACGTACTCCTTTTCCTATTTGGAACCAGTCTGTTGTTCCATGTCCAGTTCTAACTGGTGCTTCCTAACCTGCATACAGATTTCTCAAGAGGCAGGTTAGGTGGTCTGGTATTCCCATCTCTTTTAGAATTTTCCACAGTTTATTGTGATCCACACAGTCAAAGGATTTGGCATAGTCAATAAAGCAGAAACAGATGTTTTTCTGCAACTCTCTTGCTTTTTCCATGATCCAGCGGATATTGGCAATTTGATCTCTGGTTCCTCTGCCTTTTCTAAAACCAGCTTGAACATCAGGGAGTTCACGGTTCACGTATTGCTGAAGCCTGGCTTGGAGAATTTTGAGCATTACTTTACTAGCATGTGAGATGAGTGCAACTGTGCGGTAGTTTGAGCATTCTTTGGCATTGCCTTTCTTTGGGATTGGAATGAAAACTGATCTTTTCCAATCCTGTGGCCACTGCTGACTTTTCCAAGTTTGCTGGCATATTGAGTGGAGCACTTTCACAGCATCATCTTTCAGGATTTGAAACAGCTCAACTGGAATTCCATCACCTCCACTAGCTTTGTTTGTAGTGATGCTTTCTAAGGCCCACTTGACTTACATTCCAAGATGTCTGGCTCTACATTAGTGATCACATCATCATGATTATCTGTGTTGTGAAGATCTTTTTGTACAGTTCTTCTGTGTATTCTTGCCACCTCTTCTTCATATCTTCTGCTTCTGTTAGGTCCAGACCATTTCTGTCCTTTATCGAGCCCATCTTTGCATGAAATGTTCCCTTGGTATCTCTAATTTTCTTGAAGAGATCTCTATTCTTTCCCATTCTGTTGTTTTCCTCTATTTCTTTGCATTGGTCGCTGAAGAAGGCTTTCTTATCTCTTCTTGCTATTCTTTGGAACTCTGCATTCAGATGCTTATATCTTTCCTTTTCTCCTTTGATTTTCGCCTCTCTTCTTTTCAGAGCTATTTGTAAGGCCTCCCCAGAGAGCCATTTTTCTTTTTGCATTTATTTTCCATGGGGATGGTCTTGATTCCTGTCTCCTGTACAATGTCACGAACCTCCGTCCATAGTTCATCAGGTACTCTATCTATCAGATCTAGGCCCTTAAATCTATTTCTCACTTCCACTGTATAATCATAAGGGATTTGATTTAGGTCATACCTGAATGGTCTAGCGGTTTTCCCTAATTTCTTCAATTTGAGTCTGAATTTAGTAATAAGGAGTTCATGATCTGAGCCACAGTCAGCTCCTGGTCTTGTTTTCGTCGACTGTATAGAGCTTCTCCATCTTTGGCTGCAAAGAATATAATCAATCTGATTTTGGTGTTGACCATCTGGTGATGTCCATGTGTAGAGTCTTCTCTTGTGTTGTTGGAAGAGGGTGTTTGCTATGACCAGTGCATTCTCCTGGCAAAACTCTATTAGTCTTTGCCCTGCTTCATTCAAGGCCAAATTTGCCTGTTACTCCAGGTGTTTCTTGACTTCCTACTTTAGCATTCCAGTCCCCTATACTGAAAAGGACATCTTTTTTGGGTGTTAGTTCTAAAAGGTCTTGTAGGTCTTCATAAAACCGTTCAACTTCAGTTTCTTCAGCGTTACTGGTTGGGGCATAGACTTGGATAACTGTGATACTGAATGGTTTGCCTTGGAGATGAACAGAGATCATCATGAGAAACGCTGGACTGGAAGAAACACAAACTGGAATCAAGATTGCCGGGAGAAATATCAATAACCTCAGATATGCAGATGATACCACCCTTATGGCAGAAAGTGAAGAAGAACTAAAGAGCCTCTTGATGAAAGTGAAAGAGGAAAGTGAAAAAGTTGGCTTAAAGCTCAATATTCAGAAAACAAAGATCATGGCATCCGGTCCCATCACTTCATGGGAATAGATGGAGAAACAATGGAAACAGTGTCAGACTTTATTTTTTTGGGCTCCAAAATCATTGCAGATGGTGACTGCAGCCATGAAATTAAAAGACGCTTAGTCCTTGGAAGAAAAGTTATGACCAACCTAGATAGTATATTCAAAAGCAGAGGCATTACTTTGCCGACTAAGGTCTGTCTAGTCAAGGCTATGGTTTTTCCTGTGGTCATGTATGGATGTAAGAGTTGGACTGTGAAGAAGGCTGAGCGCTGAAGAATTGATGCTTTTGAACTGAGGTGTTGGAGAAGACTCTTGAGAATCCCTTGGACTGCAAGGAGATCCAACCAGTCCATTCTGAAGGAGATCAACCCTGGGATTTCTTTGGAAGGAATGATGCTAAAGCTAAAACTCCAGTACTTTGGCCACCTCATGAGAAGACTTGACTCATTGGAAAAGACCCTGATGCTGGGAAGGATTGGGGGCAGGAGGAGAAGGAGATTACAGAGGATGAGATGGCTGGATGGCATCACTGACTTGATGGATGTGAGTCTGAGTGAACTCCGGGAGATGGTGATGGACAGGGAGGTCTGGTGTGCAGCGATTCATGGGGTCGCAAAGAGTCAGACACGACTGAGCGACTGAACTGAACTGAACTGTACATGGGTGGCAAGTTTAATAGCCAAATATCTTTCATTCATTAAGTAAAATTAGACCTCAAGCCAAATCTAAAAGAAGTCATAAAAGTTTACCCATTAGGAAAAAAAATTAAATACAAAATAGTCAATGAAGAGACTCCATAAATGACTGGTGGGTGGCTTCGTTTCATAAAGCAGTCAGGTGATACCATAAAACTGAGCAAAGTTTGGAAAAAATGACTAGACATTCTGAGTGATCATTTACTCTGGTCTTTGCTTGCCATTAAAATAAGTGGCTGTGGTATTATACACTCAAGGTAACTACTGGAATTAGTTGTAATTACAGAATCTGTTTGTATTTGATAACCAGCCAAGTTCTATAATTTCAGGTAACTTCATTAGAAAAAGAATGAGGACTGTTGAGCATGTTTTATTCCATCTTGAGAGTCTATTTTCTGTTCCTGATAAAGGTGATTTGGTGTTTATTTACCTCATCTAGTCAAGGCTATGGTTTTTCCTGTGGTCATGTATGGATGTGAGAGTTGGGACTGTGAAGAAGGCTGAGCGCCAAAGAATTGATGCTTTTGAACTGTGGTGTTGGAGAAGACTCTTGAGAGTCCCTTGGACTGCAAGGAGATCCAGCCAGTCCATTCTGAAGGAGATCACCCCTGGGATTTCTTTGGAAGGAATGATGCTAAAGCTGAAACTCCAGTACTTTGGCCACCTCATGTGAAGAGTTGACTCATTGGAAAAGAGTCTGATGCTGGGAGGGATTAGGGGCAGGAGGAGAAGGGGCCGACCGAGGATGAGATGGCTAGATGGCATCACTGACTCGATGGACGTGAGTGTGAGTGAACTCCAGGAGATGGTGATGGACAGGGAGGCCTGGCATGCTGGGATTCATGGGGTCGTAAAGAGTCGGACACAACTGAGCGACTGAACTGAACTGAACATCTCACTTACCCTCCAAAGTTTATCAAACACGGTCATCTACTATTATTATTATTTTTTATTTCTTAAAGCTCAGTGTCCCACTTATACTTAAAGTGGTGGCATATTGTCTGAAATTTATCCTAAACCCACATATATTAATACATGTCTTTTCATTTTGGGTAGCCAGAAAATTACTAACTGTACCTGAAAGACTAGTAAAGCAAGAACTTATGCTCACAGTATCATTACTTTTCCATAACTCCTGCCCATTCTTTTACAAAGTGTAAACATTTGTGGGGATTACCCCTGGGAATTCTCACCCCTGGATCTGGAATGTAGATGTGCCCAGTTCAGTTTCAGAGGTAATGGTAAGCCAATAGGTTCCACATAGTTCTTGGCAGTAGAGCTCTCTGAGGGACACCATGAGGTTTTCCAAGTCATCAAGGTTGCTTTGGTATAGAAATGTGTCTCTTTCCTTTTTCTTACAACAATCCTCAGATATAATTGTTTCAAAGTCCAGACTAAACAAAATAAAAAGTTCAGTTCCACTAGGCACATTTCAAGGGCTCAGCAGTCACATGGTTATCAGAGTAGGCAGTGCAGTATAAAACATTTCCAGCATCGTGGAAGTTATAGTAAAGAACACTGCTCTAGACAAACGAGAATATAAATGAGCAGTGTAGTGACTTGTCTGATGCCACATTCTGAGGAAGTGGCAGGATCAAGACTTGTACCATGAGGTCTTGTGAATACAAATCTTGTTATCTTTTTAATCCCTAGTGAGTATGATTTCCCTCAGCAGCTAAAAGGTAAAGAATCTGCCTGCAATGCAGGAGATGCAGGATCGATCCCTGGGTTGACAAGATCCTCTGGAGGAGGAAATGGCAACTCACTCCAGTGTTCTTGCTGGGAAAATCCAATGGACAGAGGAGCCTGACTGACTGTGGTCCATGGGGTCACAAAGAGTCAGACACAACTGGAGTGAATGAGCAGGCAGGCATAATTTCTCTTAAGAAAGTTATTCTTCCATAGGAGGACAACATTGGAATCTCCCATATGAGGGACTCATCTGAATGTCACTTTCACCCAGGTCAACAAAGATGGTGCAAATATTTTGCTCAAGTGTGCACTTACCAGACAGCCTTGGCTACCAGAAATGTTGGAATCTCAAACAACTGAACAAAATTCTTATATATTTCCTATTTTTTAACAAATATTTATGTAGTGCTTATTATGCTTATTCATGGCAAGTACGATAATAAGAACTTTACAAATGTTCACTCATTCTATATGCATAACAGTCCAGGAAAGTAGCTATTATTATTATTATACTTATGTTACAAATAAGGAAACTGAGATTCAAGGAAGATAAGTAATCTACTCAGAGTCATTCAGATAGTAAGGAGCCAAGTTGGGATGAAGCCCAGTGTTTAGGGAGGATGTCTATGTTTTCAACACTGTTAGAAAGACCCTCCACTAGAAACAGCACAATCTCACTCTCACTAGATATCACAGCAAGAACATATATCTGTATACCTTCAACTTGAGGGGAAAAAAAAAAAAAAACAAGAAAATCTTATGCCTTTTGGTTACAAGGATACAGCTTGATATCACCCTCTTATGCTTTACATTAAATTCCAGTGAGCAGGAAGAAAGGAGGATTTTATGTTACTAGTGCTCTTCATTAAAGATGTTACTGCTGGTTATCCTCGATGAGTGCGGTCCAACAGAACTCTCTGTGTCATGGGAATGTTCCAAAGTTGTGCTATTTCATTGTGATGGTTACTATCCATATGTGACTACTGAGCACTTAAAATGTAACTAAGGTGATGGAAAAACCAAATGTTTAATTTCATTTCATTTTAACAAATTTTAACTTAGTTTAAACAGCCACTGGTTCAATCAAGAGCCACAGAGGGCTCCATTTTTTCTTCTAAACCTTGTGCCTGACCACTATGCCCTACATGAATGAATTACACTTATCTATTCAGTCATGCAGATCAAAATGTTTGAATTATTCTACACACCTTACTTCCAGATATAATCCATCACTAAACTCTGCTGAATTAAGCTCATTAAAAAAAAAAACAAAACCAACAACTCAAATATTTGGACATGTCACCATTTCCCTCCAACTACTGAGGTCTTAGCCACCATTATGATAAGCCTAGGAAACCACAATATGCCCTAAATTGTTTTACCTCCACACACTTCTCTGCCATTTTCTAAATGTAATCATGTCATTCTCCCCTCACAATTTCAGTTGGTCTTGGGATAAGATTACATTCCTGAGTGCTTATTATATGCCAGGTATTATGCGAGGTTCCAAGAATAGCACAAGAAGAAGATTGACAAGTTCTTCCTTTACTGTGTACCAGGAGGCCCTAACTGATCTGAAGCCTATCATTCCAAAATCACTCTCAACTCTAAATACACAAGTTTTCTGGGAGAAGATATGCCCAGTCCATTTTTCTGACCACTTGGAATTTGTAATGCAATACAGAAAACATATATATGAGGTATGCTAAGTTAGTCAACTAAAGGAGATTACAAATATATTAGATTCAGTTTCCTATCTGAAACACTGTCAACATTCAGGCAAGATAAAAACAGTGATAATAGTTTTGATATATTGCATGTCTACGGTACATATGGGGCTTCCCTGGTGACTCAATGGTAAAGAATCCTCCCTGTCAATTCAGGAGATGTGAGTTCGAGCCCTAGGTTGGGAAGATCCCCTGGAGAAGAAACTGCAGCTCAGTCCAGTATTCTTGCCTGGGAAATCCCGTGGACAGAGGAGCCTGGTAGAGTACAGTCCACTGGGTCTCAAAGTCAGACAGGTCTTAGCAACTGAGTATGCATGCACAGGAGTGGTTTCTGCATATTAAAGGCCTATGTACATATGCACGCTTCCCAGTGCACAGTGGATAAAGAATCTGCCTGCCAATGCCAGAGATACAAGAGACTCCGGGTCGATATTTGGGCAGAGAAGCTCCCTTTTCAAAGAGGGCATGGCAACCCACTTCAGTATTCCTACCTGGAAAATTCATGAATAGAGGAGCCTGGTGGGCTACAGTCCATGGGGTCACAGAGAATCTGACACGACTGAGCAACTGAGCACGCATGCCTGCATGTATACATGTACCAGTCATTTTTCATCAACGGCTCACTGTAAACCTCACAAAACTTTGTGTATTTATTATCTAATCCTTTATCTACAGTTGAGGAAACTGAATGTTAGGACACTTACATAAATTGTGGATTTGGGAGAGTCAGGTTTCAAACCCGGAGTTGCACTTACACACACACACAACACAAATACTGTAGTCATTAAGTGCTAGAGTTTCTTGATTATTCACTTGATTACTACAGTAGCCTTGCAGGACAAATGATAACATTATCTGAAAAGTGAAAAGGAATGAAAATTGAAAGACTAAGTAATTTTCTAAAATTATAAGTGTGTATCAAGTGGTAGATACAGAGATTTGGGACTTTTTATTATTCCAATTCTGTGGTTTTATCATCACAACCCACACTCTCCCCTACTCAGTCCATGTGAAGGAAAGAATCCTGGTACAATGGGCAAACATGCTTCTGAATGAGCTTTGCCTTATTTGTCCCAGAAGGGCTATTATTACAATAGCAAACAGCAAAATAAAACACATATTTCTACCGCCAGCTTGGTGATACTAAGCACTCTCCAGGACCTCTCATTAAATGATACCAAAAATCCATAATGATGAACTTAATGGCACACAGCATCTGTCCTCAAAGCTAGGAGTTGGTAGAACAAATGTACTTTCTATGATAAATAATATACCACATGGTATTCCAACTGTGCGTCAGCATTGCACGAAGAGAAATGAACAAAAGAAATAACACTAATCAGGTAGCAATCAATAGTGGAGTCTTGACGGGATGTTTTTATACCTCATTGTTAGATCTTTAGGACTTCAGATTTCTCTCAGAGAAAGCAAGCAAGAGAGACAGGAAGAAACATAAAGCAGAAGAGATAAAACATCTATGAGATTCATCAGCTTGAGGTTTATTTGTTATCTATGAAACCTAAACAATACAGCTGCTCCTATTGCTTTTCCCATTAATCAGGGTTTCTTTCAGGTCAGTAAGGATTTTCAGTGTGCCTTTATTTTATCTGAGTATGCAAATGTCAACAGACTCTCAAAAGTTGTGTGCTTCAGCCAGGCCAAAATAAACAAAACATCGGTGAAGCTGGAGAGGTGGGTAGACAGTAAGGAGCCCTAGTTTGCCTTATAGGCTGGGTAAAGGGGAAACCTTGCGTGGTGAAAAATTTTGAAAAACAGTACATAAATTATACTTGAGAGGATTTAATTCCATGGACAGAGTAGCTGGGGGACTACGGTCCATGGGGTTGCAAAGAGTTGAGCCAACTGCGCTACTAACATACATACACGCACAACCACGTCCAATGAACGAGGTGGCTCACTAGGTGGGAAAATTCGACTTAAAACTTTTTGTACAATGAGGCTATTTCTGAAGTAGAATTTATCTGAATATATTTTAGTTCTAGCTCATAATTCCTAGCAAATGCTTTCATGAGTTCTTAAATGACAGCCCTGTAGCATTATCAGTTTGAAATAATATGAACCTTTTGAATGCAATAATCACAAAATATTTTAAGGTAAGGTACAAGATGAGAAAATTAAAAATCTTCAGCATTTCTTTCAAATTATATATAATGCTTAGAAAACCCATATAATAGTATATGATAATATTTAAGTGAGCATGTATTAACAGAACATGTCTCTGAAATGTACCTTTGTGCAGCAAACAGGGTTAAACCTGGGATTTCAATGTATCTTACTATTAATTGCATAAATAAGAACATATTGTATTCAAGAAATTGATTTAAGATTAGATATTCAATAGATAGATACACTTGTCATAGGTCGGTAATACGGCTCAAAAAGTGAACAGTAGAGAATATTTGAAATATATAGTATTAAACAAAAAGGTGTTTATCTTCATTGACAAAAAATATTCTATTTTCATGAATTTAGTATATGTACAATATTTACAAACACTAATACCTAAGAGAAAGCATTCACATTCTCTCAAAGAAGTGCTAGGAAAACTTTTATTTAAAGATGTTATGTCCCAAATTCTACCACATTTTTCCTACTAAAATGTTTGGTCCAGATGTCTTATAGTTTATTTACAGGATTGTTCCTCTGCCTAGTACACACAAAGGTTTATGTCTTACATAAAACCTAAGAAAGTGTTAAAGTTCATTGTTATAAATTATTCCTATCCTTTCTTTTAGACTCTCAAAATTATACACAAGGAAGTTTCTCTCCTTCCTTACCCCTGGGACCAATGAAAAAAATATATATACAAAGAGAAGAAATGAAGCAGGAGAAAAGGAGAAAAACACATGATATAAATCAAACTAATTTTTTCCTAGGGAGTTTTATGGACCATGCATCTTCACTGAAATACTTCATTTCTTAAAATTGCTGTGCCATAGTAAGTTTTCAAACATCATATTATCATGTAGAAAAGCATACGTTTTTAACAAAACACACACTCGATGACCACCCATGCCTCCCATCTACACATACACGTGTGCACATCACCATTTAATACAGCACGTGTAGCTGGCGTAGCGCTTCAGCGCAAGTTCCATCATGTCCTCTGGTAACTACAGATTTCCACGGAGACTAAGCACAGCAAACTTTTGAAGTAGCACAAAATCCAAAGATAATACTCAGCATAAAACACACGGCAGCACTAAAACAAGCCATAAAAATTTTATAGGTGGTAGTTTGGCAAGACCCACAGAACTTGCTGTAGGCAACCCACGCTGAGGGGCTGTGAAACGTGAGGCATAAACAGAGGCAAAGGCCACATAAGACGCACACAAATGCACATGTACCTTCCACGCGTTTAGGGTCACTGCTGCCTTTGACACGTCACTCTCACCTTTTCTCTCCATCATAATAACTCCATAGTAAACCAGTTATCTTCCCCCACCCCACATCCTTCAAGGAGGCTAGGTCAAAGAACTGGGCTGCTTTATAATGCTACATCCCTTCTATATCACGATTATGGAGTCATTTAGTAAACTTCTTAGAAGCACGGCATTATACTGATACTTGGTAATAAGAACCTCCCCCTCTTTCCTTCCCAACACATAATTTCAGTCTAGCTCTCAAGAGATTACACATGAAGGCTGTCTCTCTGATACTCCTGCTGGAAATCTGCATTATTACATTTTCAAACCAATTATGTGAGTCTGTAATGCACAGGAAACCGTGAAATTTTTCTTATTTTTTTATTTTTTAATTGCTCAGCTGGTAAAGAATCCGCCTGCAGTGCAGGAGACTGGTTTGATTCCTGGGTCGGGAAGACCCCCTGGAGAAGGGATAGGCTACCCACTCCAGTATTCTTGGGTTTCCCTCGTGGCTCAGGTGGTAAAGAATCCACCTGCAATGTGGGATACCTGGGTTTGATCCCTAGGTTGGGAAGATCCCCTGGAGAAGGGAAAGGCTACCTCTTTCTGTATTCTTGCCTGGAAACTCGCTTGTGGTTTACCTATTTTATATATAGTAGTGGGTATATGGTAATCCCAAACTCCTAATCACCCCACCGTAATATACCCCTTGGTAACTGTAAATTTGTTTCCTATGTCTGTGAGTCTATTTCTGTTTTGTAAATAAGTTCATTTGTTTCATTTATTCATTAAAAAAAAAGTGAACCATCGATTTTGAGGAAGCAAGGTCACCAGCAGAAAAGCCATAATAGATTGTTATACTATCACAGGGGAGAAATGATGGTGGTTGGTATTTGAATGGAAGGAGTGAAAATGTAAAATATAAATGAATTTAAGAGCAACTGTGGAATTAGAATGATGAGACATTGACAGTTGAACTTGAATATGGATAGATGTAGTGAGACAAGATAAAAATATTTATATTTTACATTTCTGCATTGAACTGTTGAACACTGAATGTTATTTACTAAGATAGAAATTAACTGATGGAGAATAATTTAAAGGGAAAGACATTACAAAGAATCAAGAATCTCTCTTATGGATATTGTCATGAAAACACAGTAAGCCCATCCTCATTTACTACACATTTTCTTGAGGAAGAGAAGGAAGAAAACTCAAATTCTAAATAGCTGGCAATTTTCCTAAAAACAGAGTCATCCAATTTTTTTTTAAATTTGAAGGAGAGATAAATTTAGAATAGACTTTGATGTTCAGACAGAAAGTAAACTCTAAACAAGAAGAACCAAGATAAAGTTAATTGGCAGTCTAAGTAGTCCTTATTATTTGTACAAGTTATTATCAAATGGTAAAGAATCTGTCTTAAATGTAGGAGACCCGGGTTCGATCCCTGGGTCAGGAAGATGCCCTAGAGAAGGGAATGGCTATCCACTCCAGAACTCTAGCCTGGAGAATTCCACGGACAGAGGCGCCTGGAGGCTACAGTCCACGAGGTCACAAAGAGTCGGACACAGCTGAGCAACTAACTCTCTCTCAGTGTTTATCGCATTTGTTTTCTATTGCTGTGTAACAAATTACATTCTAAATACGCTATCCAGAAATAATATTTGTTTATGTTGGTGTGCATATTACTAATAGTTTAGTATATTTCTAGTCTGTTTTCCTTCTAGTTTATAGTATCAATCAAAATTAAGATATAATAATTTTGAAGTTAGTAGCCTGCATTTAGTGTTCTTGCCTGGAGAATCCCAGGGATAGGGGAGCCAGGTGGGCTGCCGTCTATGGGGTCACATAGAGTCAGACACGACTGAAGTGACTTAGCAGCAGTAGCAGCAGCAGCAGCAGCAGCAGGATTCACAGGTTATTTATAATACAGCTCAGATGCGGAAGGAAAATTAAACATGGTACGGGGGCATGATAGTTGGGACCAAAAATCTGCTTTCCACAGTGAGGCTGATGAAAATGTGAGAGTAGATGTAGAAAATAAAGACACAGTATTTCTTCTGGGTAGTGGGTTGAGAGTGATTTACTTTTTCCTTTTTATATTTTCTATATTCTCACTGTTGTCTATAGTGAACATATTTTATAGAAAAAAATATACCATATATTTTACATATCTGTAAAATATGGCTTCAAGAGCAAAGAAGCAGAAAATTGCTAAGCACACAAGCCTTTCTTCATAGCAGTAAACATAACTTGCTATCTATAATTTCCTGCTTGTGAGTTTTTGGACCTAAACTGTAATATCAAACTCAATGTGCAGTGCTGTGGAAACACTTCACAGCCAATGCAAATGAGGTTAGGCAGCTGAACCTGAACTCAGAAGGCATTAATGCTTAGGTGAATTAGAGGGAGGCCCCAAAGAATTTAAACTCATCACTGCCCTCAGACTCTGTGTACATACAATCTCAAATTTAATAAGTGACTCATTTTGACATCAATGTATACCAAGAGACTAATAGCAAGAGAGGTTTTAGAAGGCTGCTGCATGCAATAACAGACACTGTGTCTGGGTGATGGAGTAGCTGTTGCTCCATTATGTCCCTGATGACACTGACTCCACGTCACGATGGGTGGGATAAACAACATTTTCCTCTTTATAATTACAGGTACGCATTATGCAAGGAGGTGAGCCATGCACACACATGATCCCTGCAAACAGAGTCACACTTAGTCTGTTAAGTGTATACCAACCTTGAAATAATAAAATTAATAATATGCTTAAATGTATGAGTGGGATATCATTCTTATTGAGCTAAGTAATTTATGAACTACTAATAATTCCTTGTCTTTAAGACAGCTGTGACTAGACATATATTTAATACTCATTTAATTTCCTACTTGGTATTTTCTTTTATAATTAAATCCAAACTCAAATTCAGGAAAGCTCTACGTGCGAGTTTATGAAGCTGATGTCAATCAGAGTGGTCTTTTCAATTTTCCCCTTTCTACCCCCTTGGTAAATGAAGGGAAGTCATGTAACAAAATAGTCAAATAATACCCTAAACACTCCTATGTGTGTGTGTGTGTGTGATAAGTCACTCAGTCGTGTCTGACCCTTTGGGACCCCATGGACTGTAGTCGCCCAGGCTCCTCTGCCCATGGGATTCCTAGGTAAGAATAAGAGAGTTAGTTGCCGTGTCCTCCTCCAGGGGATCTTCCCGACCCAGGAACCCACCCCATGCTTCTCTATGTCTCTTGCATTGGCAGGCGGGTTCTTCACCATTAGCACCACCTGGGAAACCCAAGTACTCCTATAGGGAGATGGCAGAAACACACCAACTCGAAGTTGTACAGAAGTTTACATCTAATATGAAAAGAGAGATTGCAAGAGTCAATGGATTATGAAAGAAAGTGTAAGATTTTCAAAATCCAGACTTTCACAGAAGTTGAGGGTTGACAATGTTTGTAAATTCATGATCTTGGTAACTGGGAGGGAACAGCTCACCTTTGCAAAATGTCTATTTTGGTCCTTTAAGGAAAAATTTTTGTGACCCCTGTTATACAGCTAAATTCACACTGTATTTACTAACTTTCTTTAAATAAAAGAGAGAGAAATGAAGAAAAGGAGAGAAAAAAAGATTGTATATCTATGTCTATGTGTCTGTCATCCATCTGTAACTATATCTGTGCACCCACAGAGCCTACGCAGAAGAAAATTTTAAAAGGGACTTAATGGTAGCTTTTATCTGCCACTCATTTACTTACTGCTCTTCACCAACTAAAATGATATAATTTAGTTAATGGTTATTTTAAAGATTCAGAAAATAATTATTTCTGTTCCTTAGCAATGAAAATGACCATAATATAAAGTTGCCCTAGCAACTTATTTTTCTCTGTTGAAAAGACTCCAAGCTTTTTTAAAAAATGACTCTCTCATTAGAGATTTCCAAGCTAAAAATAAAGCATTTTGCAGCCTTTGCAAGTGCTCAAATATAAGGGCACAATGGCACCCTCAGTCTTCGTCAAACAAGGTAAGAAAACCCATTAAAGTTGTGCTGTTGGTAGGAAAGTTGAGGCAAACAAAATACTTTCTAGGGTGTGAGTGAGACTAGGGTTAAAAGAAGCCATGTGCAGTAACATGGATGGACCTAGAGATTGTCATACAGCGTGACGTATGTCAGAAAAACAGACACCATATGGTACCACTTATATGTGGAATCTAGAAAAATAGTACAGATGAACTTATAAAAACAAAATACAGTCACAGATATAAAAAAAAGGGGAGCCCCAAAACTTTTGATTACTGGGGGAAAAGGGGAGAGGGATAAATTGGGAGATTGAGACTGACATACAGACACTACTATGCATTAAAAAAATCAATAACAACATACTGTTTATAGCACAGGGACCTCTACTCAGTACTCTGTAATAACCTATATGGGATAAAAATCTAAGAAAAGAGTGGATATATGTATATGTAAAACGGATTCACTTTGCTGTACAGCAGGAACACAATATTGGAAATCAACTATAAAAGTGAATGTGTTAGCAGCTCAGTCTTGCAGATTCTTTGCAACTCCATCAACTGTAGCCAGGCTTCCCTGGTGGCTCAGAGGTTAAAGTGTCTGCCTGCATTGCATGAGACCTGGGTTCTATCCCTGGTTCAGGAAGGTCCCCTGGAGAAGGAAATGGTAACCCACTCCAGGATTCTTGCCTGGAGCATCCCATGGACAGAGGAGCCTGGTGGGCTACAGTCCACGGAGTCTCAAAGAGCCTGACACCACTGAGCGACTTTACTTTCACTTTCAACTGTAGCCAGGTTGCTCTGTCCATGGAATTCTCCAGACACAAATACTGAAGGGGGTTGATATTCCCTTTTGCTGGGGAACCTCCCAACCCAAGGATCAAAATCAGGTCTCCTGCATTGCAGGCAGATTCCTGTCTGAGCCACTAGGGAAGCTCTATCAACAATACTCAACTAAAAATTTAAAAAATTAAAAAAAAAAAAAAAAGAAAAGAGGTCAAGAAAAGAATTTCAAAGTTCTTTTTAGGTTGGTGATTCCACTCAACCAAGAAAAAGTCTCAAATTCTTTTGTAGGATAATGTCCTATTCATACATTCTTAATTTGTTATACTATGCACATTAATTTTATAGCATAATAAAATTTAATGATTATAGTATATTATTTTGTGTTATAAATATAATAATTTAAAATATTTTATCAGTTGGATGGCATAAATCTTTAAGTGCAGATTTTTAAAGAAAATTTGCTGGATGATATTTTCTGTGCTTCTAAGTACGCCATTTCCACTGTCTTCATTCATAAAAGATATTATAACTTGACCCTAAATAATAAAGTGGAGACACAGCCTTTTTCTCTCAATAATCAGTAGATATTACTCCATGGACTTCTGCAGAGAAATGTTAAGGTTAGCCTGATTTTCTCAACAGCATGTAAAGAAATAAAAACTGCATACACTTTCTTACAAGATTTTGCATGAATTGCTCTTTCCCAAGAATGCAAAAATTTTCTGGTAGTTTCCAGCTTTTTGCCCTAAACATCTAACATCTTCCCTCTCATCATTTTGAATGTTTTCCCACCTATATTTCGTATTTGAGAACTCCTGTTTGTGTTCTACACCTCTGATGTGATTTCTCAGGGTCAAATCTGTTGTGATTCTGGATTTTTTTGCCTTTTGCATTTTAAAATTTTCATTATTCTTTCCATTGTTTTTTTCTTCTTAGCATTTCCCCTGAAGGTTTTTTTCTTTTCTTTTTTTTTTTTTGGTCATGCTGAGAAGCAACCTTTGTTCCCTGGCCAGAAGATTGAATCCAGGCCTCTTGCATTTAGAGCACAGAGTCCTAGAGTCTTAACCACTGGACACCAGGGAAGTTCCAAACGTGATGGCCCTTAATTTAGCTCTTTCTGATCCTTTTCATAATAGGCACAACTTACATTCTACTGAGATCACTAGCCAGTTTTCTTACAAATTTTCCCTATTTCTCTTTTGAATCTTCAGTATGACTTTTTCTCTCCATTTCTTTAGAAAGTTATTAAAGATTCATTGTTGAATTTTTTTTTCCAACACACTTTAATAATAGGAGATTTACACAAAAAGTTGCAAGGTAGGGAGAAAAGATGGCAGGGGAGTAGGTGGATGTCTGCTCTGCCAGGGTCCCCACAAGCCAAGCAGCCACACCACCTTCACACTCAGCTCTCATGGGGGCAGAGCTGCCACAGGAGAAAAAAAAAAAAAAAAAAAACCTATTTCTATGCATGCAGGGTCACTTTGGTAGTGTCCAACTCTTTGTGACCCTGTAGACGGAGCCTGCCAGGCTTCTCTGTCAGAGGGGTTTCTCCAGGCAAGAATACTGGAGTGTATTGGCCAATAGTGGCTGCCATTCCCTTCTAGAGCACTATATTTCCTGCTGCCCTACCCGTCAACTCCCTGAGTACCTGGTGCTGCCAGAACCCCTGCGACCCAAGCAGCTGCACCACCTCCACACCTGGCCCTCATAGGGGCAAACCCTAGTCCTCCAGGGCAGCCTCAGGAACAAACTCCAGTGGACGATCCACATACAGAAGTGGAGGGGGCTGTGAAGAAGGCTGAGCACCGAAGAATTGATGCTTTTGAACTGTGGTGTTGGAGAAGACTCTTGAGAGTCCCTTGGACCGCAAGGAGATCCAACCAGTCCATTCTGAAGGAGATCAGCTCTGGGATTTCTTTGGAAGGAATGATGCTAAAGCTGAAACTCCAGTACTTTGGCCACCTCATGCAAAGAGTTGACTCATTGGAAAAGACTCTGATGCTGGGAGGGATTGTGGGCAGGAGGAGAAGGGGCCGACAGAGGATGAGATGGCTGGATGGCATCACTGACTTGATGGACGTGAGTCTGAGTGAACCCCAGGAGTTGGTGATGGACAGGGAGGCCTGGCCTGCTGTGATTCATGGGGTCGCAAAGAGTCAGACATGACTGAGTGACTGAACTGAACTAAACTGAAGGAGACAAAAGAACTTTTCTTTTTACACAGAAAATTATAAGACACTGATGAAAGAAATAAAAAATGAAACAAACAGAGGCAATATACCATGTTCTTGGGTAGGAAGAATTAATATTACAAAAATGACTATATTACCAAATGCAATATACAGATTCAGTGTGATACCAATCAAATTACCAAAGACATTTTTCACAGAACTAGAAGAAAAAATTTCACAACTCATATGGAAACACAAAAGATGCCGAATAGCCAAAGCAGTCCTGAAGAAGAAGAATGGAACTGAAGAAATCAACCGTCCTGACTTCAGATTATACTACAAAGCCACAGTCTTCAAGACAGTATGGCACTGGCATAAAAGACAGAAATACAGACAAATGGAACAAGATAGAAAGCCCAGAAATAAACCTAGGCACCCAAGGTTACCTTATATTTGACAAAGGAGGCGGGGCCGCCGGGGGGGAGGGGGCGGGGGCCTGCCCCCCCGGCAACAGTATATAATGGGGCAAAGGCAGCCTCTTCAGTAAATGGTGCTGGGAAAACTGGAGAGCTACATGCAAAAGAATGGAATTAGAACACTTCCTAACATCATACACAAAGATAAACTCAACATGGATTAAAGACCTAATGTAAGACCAGAAACTATAAAACTCTTTACAGGAAAACAGAGGCAGAACACTCAATGACATAAACCAAAGCAAGCTCTTCTATGACCCACCTCCTAGAGTCATGGAAATAAAAATAAAAGTAAAAAAAATGTAAAAGCTTTTGCACAGCAAAGGAAACTATAAGCAAGGTGAAAAGACAACCTTCAGAATGGGAGAAAATAATAGCAAATGAAATAACTGACAAAGGATTAATTTCCAAAACATACAAGCAGTTCATACCACTCAATACCAGAAAAACAAACAACCCAATCAAAATGTGGGCAGAAGACCTAAACAGACATTTCTCCAAAGAAGACATACAGATGGCTAACAAACACATGAAAAGATGCTCAACAATGCTCATTATTAGAGAAAAGGAAATCAAAACAATGTGATATCACCTCACACCGCTCAGAATGGCCATCATCAAAAAGTCTACAAATAATAAATGCCGGAGAGGGTGTGGAGAAAAGGAACGCTCCGCACTGTTTGTGGGCATGTAAATTGATATAGTGACTGTGGAAGATGTATGGCGATTCCTTAAAAACTAGGAATAAAAACCACCAAATGACCCAGCAATCCCACTCCTAGGCATATACCCTGAGGAAACCAAAATTGAAAAATACACTTGCATTCCATTGTTCATTGCAGCACTATTTACAATAGCTAGAACATGGAAATAACCTAGATGTCCATTGACAGATGACTGGATAAAGAAGTTGTACATATACACAAGGGAATATTACTCAGCCATAAAAAGGAACACCTTTGAGTCACTTCTAATGAGGTGGATGAACCTAGAACCTATTATACAGAGTGAAATGAGTCATAAAGAGAAAGATAAATATTGTATTTTAACACAAATATACGGGTTCTAGAAAAACAGTTCTGAAGAATTTACTTACAGAGCAGCAATGGAGAAACAGACATAGACACTAGACTTATGGACATGGGGAGAAGGGAGGAGATGGTGAGATGTATGCAATGAGTAAGGTGGAAACCTACATTACCATATGTAAAATAGATAGCCAACAGGAATTAGATGTATGGCTAAGATACTCAAACAGGGGCTCTATATCAGCCTAGAGAGGTGGGATGGGGAGAGAGATAGGAGGGAAGTTCAGAAGGAAGGGGATATATGCATACCTATGGCTGATTCAGGTTGAGCTTTGACAGAAAACAACAAAATTCTGTAAAGCAATTATCCTTCAATAAAAAAAAATAAATTAAAAAAGGTGTAATGTAAGCTATAAATGAGGATCACGTACATGATGAAAAATTTTCAAGTGCTCAGTAGTCATATTTAAAGAGCAAAAAGACATGCATATAAAATTAATAATATATTGTATTTAACACCAACATAGCCAAAATGTTATTTAACATTTCATTATGAAATTAGCCTTTTTCATTTGTGTGTAAAGAATTCAAAACTGGCTTGTATTTTACACATATGTAACATCTCAAACTGAACTATTCATACTGCAAGTGATTAACAGTTCCAGCAGCCAAACATACTGGACAATGCCAGTCTTGATTTTTATGTTAGTATCATACTTTACGACGTGAAATAAGTCAGACAGAGAAAGACAAATATATTATACTGCTTATATTCAGAATCATAGAAAAATAATATAAATGAACTTACTTATAAAATAGACTCACAAACTTAGAAAACAAACTATGGTTACCAAAGGGAAAAGGTGAGGTGTGTGATAAATTGGGAGTTTCAGATTAACAGATACACACTGGGGTGTATAAAATGAATAAGCAATAGGGTCCTACTGCAGAGCTCAGGGAATTGTACTCAATATTCTGTAATAACCTATATGGGAAAAGACTCTGAAAAAGAATGGATATATATGTACATATGGGCTTCCCCAGTGATTCAGCAGTATTGCAGGAGGTACAGGAGACATAGGTTTTTCTCGAGTCAGGAAGATTTCCTGGAGGAGGGAATAGCAACCCACTGTAGTATTCTCGCTGTGAAAATCCCATGGACAAAGGAGCCTGGTGGGCTACAGTCCACAGGGTTGCGAAGAGTCAGACACAACTGAAGCCACTTAGCATGCATGCACATATGTATAACTGAATCACTTAGCTGTACACCAGAAACTAACACAATCTTGTAAATCAATGACAGTCCAATATAAAATAAAAATTTAAAAGAAGACTAAAATAAAAAAGAGAAAATGTTTTATAGAAAAAGTAATTAATGTAAGAGATGATGATAAACCATTTTCTCTTACCTACACATATCTTCTTTGATTTGAAGAGAGATCAATTCCTTAGGAATATGAAAAGAAAGTATGCTCTCTGACATCTGCTCCCGGATTTGCATCCACTTATTGTCAGAAGTGGGAAATCTGTATAATTTACACACTGGGTTCTTTAACACTGGAAAAGGAGACAAAAATCAAGGTTAATAGTCAGATTATAAAGATATGTCCATTAGATAAAGATCAGTTAACAAAATCATTAATCAGGTTACCATTCTAATTATTTATTTGATGAAAAATTTTTATTATAACCCATAGTGTATTTGAGTTCCTAAGAATTTTCTCCATACACTTTATTTTTTTCAGTAGCTTCTGGGACATCAGTCTTTATTAAATTAAAAAGTGATACATCAAATTCCAATTCATAAAGTGGCCACTGTGGTTCTCTGATATACTGCCTAATAATTCTTTTCCCTTCTAAAGATTTTCTTATAGTATATGTATTTATAACTATAGATGAAAATATATGGATTTATATATCATACATACTTTGAAAAAACATATTTCTGAATTTCTTCCAATCACTCTTTACCCACTTACACAGTAGGTGACAACTAATATGTTATATTAAAGGTTCTAAATGACCCTACTACCAAAAGTGAATTATTTCTTAAATGTCAAAGGTTTACTCCTAGTTTAAGATCTATTAAAACTCAAATATTATTCATACTTCAGTGCCACTAAGTCAATAACACACTTTCCTGAAACCATATGTTATTAGAAGCAGAACAGGGAGACTACAGAACAAATTGAATATTTGGGGTGGATAGGTAGTGATTAGGGGAAAAGTAAGATGGTCATGTGATTAAGGATTTTAAAAGATTAAAAGAAAAAGTGTAAGACTCGTTATTAAGATAATACTTGAGACACCTTTTATGAGGCCAGCATTCCCGCTGACTACCAAGCCCTATATTTCAGGGCAAGGTTTTATCTCCACTGCTGTTGAGCAATGAATGTAAGAGAAATACATCAAAGATTAGTGAACAACAAAATATCACGCCAATCACCAGTCAAGTATCTATGATTATTTGGCTCCAGTTTACCAATAAAGCTAACTAAAAACAGAATTTGATATTGAAGTGGATGTAAGACTTTAATAATGCCCAGCCTGGAATGTGGCCCAAGTCTCTTCAATGTATAGAGTAAAATACTTTTCAACATTTCAGAGTTCCAAAAGCCTGTGAATGCATGTGTGCTAAGTCACTTCAGTTGTGTCTGACCATTTGCAACCCTATGGACTGTAGCCTGCCAGGAGCCTCTGTCCATGAGGTTCTCCAGGCAAGAATACTGGAGTGACTTGTCATGCCCTCCTCCAGGGAATCTTCCTGACCCAGGGATAAAATCTGTGTCTCCTGCATTGGCAGGCAGATTCTTTACCCACTGAGCTACGAAGGAAGATAAAAACACCAACTGAAGCTAGAAAACAGTAGTATATATCTAGTACGTTGAGAGATAATATTTTAAATCCAGTATTGTATGTCCAAAAGGATTATATTTTTGCCATAAACATGCCCTTTAAGTCTTATGAATCAGATTATATCACAGACCATATTTAAGGCTAATTACACTTTCTCATTTTGGTGAATTATAATTGACATAATATTATACTAGTTGCAGGTATACAATGTAATGACTCAGTGTTTGTATATATTGTTAAATGATTATCACAATCAAGTCTTATTAACATCTGTCATCATATGTAATCACAAATTTTTCTTGTGATGAGAACTTTAAAAAATCTCTCTCAGGAACTTTCAAACATGCAAAACAGTATTATTAACTATAATCATCATGCTGCATATTATGTCCTCAAAACTATTTTATAACTAAAAATCCGCATGTTTTGATACTTTCACTCTCATCCCCTGTCCCTCATCTCTGGAAACCATCAATCTGTCTTTGTATGCGTGAGTTCTTTTTTTTTTTTTTTTAATTTGTTATGCTTTGGTTTATTTTCAGATGCTACATATAAGTGAAATCATACAGTAGCTGTCTTTCTCTGTCTGATATTTCACTTAGCATAATGCCCTCAAGGTCTATCCACGTTGTCACAAAAGGCAAGCTTTCATTCTTTTTATGGTTGAATAATATTCTATTCAGTGTGTATGTGTGATCTGTGTATCACATTTTTTATCCATTCATCTGTGGACACTGAGGTTGTTTCCATGCCTTGTTCACTGAAAATAATGCTGCAATGAACACTGGGATGCATGCATCTTTTTGAATTAATATTTTCATTTACTTTGGATAAATACCCAGAAGAGGCAGTGCTGGATCATATGGTAGTTCTTCTTTTAGTTTTTAGGAAACCTCCATATTGTTTTCCACAGTGGCAGTACCACTTAACATTGCCATCAACAGCGCACGAAAGTCTCCTGTTCTCCACATCCTTGCCAATACTTGTTACATCTTGTATTTTTGATACCCTTTCTAACGGATGTGAGATGATATCTCACTGTGGTTTTGATTTGCATTTCCCTCATGACTGGTGGCTCAGACAGTAAAGCCTCTGCCTACGATGCAGGAGACCTGGGTTCGATTCCTGGGTCAGGAAGATCCTCTGGAGAAGGAAATGGCACCCCACTCCAGTACTCTCGCCTGGAAAATCCCATGGATGGAGGAGCCTGGTGGGCTACAGTCCATGGGGTTGCAAAGAGTCAGACACGACTGAGCAACTTCCCTTTCGTGACTGGTGATGTTAAGTAACTTTTCATGTTCTTGCTGGTCACCTTTATGTCTTCTTTGGAAAAACATCTATTCAGATCCTTTGCCCATTTTTAATCAGATTTTCTTGTTGTTGTTATTGAGTTGTAGGAATCTTTTACATAATTTGGATATTTGTCCTTATCAGATACAGTTCCTTTTATATGAAATACAGAAACCTACAACCCATGAAAGAAACTATGGTATTTAATTCATCTTTAAAGTGACAATATTTCAAAGATGTAAGAATTTTACTAAAACCTCTATTGCCATAGACTTGGAATAGAAAAAATATATATATGTAGGCAATTTGATATATTGTAAGTCAAGTTAAATCATTTATAGGATATCAAGAATTCTAATATAACTAACATGGTCAGGAATATAAATGAGTCATTTTATAGTAAGATAAAAACTCAGCCTCTGTCCAAATTTTCCCTTTGTAATCTAAGTAAATATTCAATTACTTGGGTTATCTATATTTAGTACACGTACTGCTTATTAACCTCTGTGTTTTTTTTCCAAGATTACACAGAATCTTTGTATCTTCCAAACCATGGTTAAAAATCCTTAGGTTTTTCTTGCCTTTAATAAAACAATAATTATTTTTAGAAGATTTATACTTTTAATTAGGTTGCAAAATATAATATTCCGTATTTTATCTCAAAACCAGTCCTTCAACTTTTGATTCTACTGTTTCATTTTAATGCTCTTCAGTGTATTCTAAATATGAACCTTTGTTGAAATAACATAAGTAGACATCAAGGACAGTATGACTAATGTGCTCTGGAATTCTCCTGTGACCACCCCAAACACAAGGTCCAAGACCCTGTGAAAACACTGCTAGTTTTTAAGGAAACACTTGAGGCAAATAATAAACAAAAAATCAGGTCACTTGATCTACCTCCCAGAATTCCCAATAATGTCTCCAGTCTAACTTTCATGCTATACATTCTAAGCTTTTGAAACTCATAAATCTCTAAACAGTGATACTAAATTTTAGATAGTTATAAGGGTCTCAATGCAGACATCGTGGAATCCACTTTACACCCCAGTTTGATTCAGCAGCACTGCTTATTGAAAACCTACTAAAAGCAAGAACATCTACTCTGTATCCTAAAATGTCATATAACAGAGTAAGACTTAGAAAATAAAAATCAATATATGGTCTGCAAAGACTATAAAACTCTTAGAGGAAAACATAGGCAGAAAGCTCTGTGACATAAATCACAGTAAGATCCTCTATGATCCACCACCTAGAGTAATGGAAATAAAAACAAGAATGAACAAGTGGGACACAATTAAACTTAAAAACTTTTGTAGAGCAAAGGAAACTATGAGTGAGTGAGTGAAGTCGGCTCAGTCGTGTCCGACTCTTTGCGACCCTGTGGACGTAGCCTACCAGGCTTCTACGTCCATGGGATTCTCCAGGCAAGAATACTGGAGTGGGTTACCATTTCCTTCTCCAGAGGATCTTCCCAACCCAGGGATCGAACCTGGGTCTCCCACGTTAGAGGCAGACGCTTTAACCTCTGAGCCACCAGGGAAGCCCTATAAACAAGGTGAAAAGGCAACCCTCAGAATGGGAGAAAATAATAGCAAATGAAACAACTGACAAAGGATTAATTTCTAAAATATACAAGTAGCTCATGCAACTCAATATCAGAAAAACAAACAACCCAATCAAAAAGTGGGCAAAAGACCTAAGCAGATATATCTCCAAAGAGGACATAGAGATGGCTAACAAATACATGAAAAGATGCTCAACACTGCTCATTATTAGAGAAATGCAAATCAAAAGTACAATGAAATATCACCTCACACCAGTCAGATCGGCCATCATCAAAAAACATACAAACAATAAATGCTGGAGAAGATATGGAGAAAAGAGAACCCTCTTGCACTATTGGTAGGAATGTAAATTGATACAACCACTGAGGAAAACACTATGACGATTCCTTAAAAAATTAGGAATAAAACTACTGTGTGACCCAACAATCCCACTACTGGAAATATTCCTTGAGAAAGTCCTAATTGAAAAAGACACATATACCCCAGTGTTCACTGCAGCACTATTTACAATAGAAGCAACCTAGATGCCCATCAACAGAGGAATGGATAAGGGAGCTAGGGTACATACACAACGCGTTGCTGAGTCGCTCCAGTCGTGTCCGACTCTGTGCGACCCCATAGACGGCAGCCCACCAGGCTCCCCCGTCCCTGGGATCCTCCAGGCAAGAACACTGGAGTGGGCTGCCATTTCCTTCTCCAATGCATGAAAGTGAAAAGTGAAAGGGAAGTCGCTCAGTCGTGTCCGACTCTTCGTGACCCCATGGACCGCAGCCTACCAGGCTCCTCTGTCCATGGGATTTTCCAGGCAAGAGTACTAGAGTGGGGTGCCATCGCCTTCTACGATACAATGCATGAGTCAGTCAGAGAAAGGAATGTATTTGAGTCAGTGATGATGAGGTGGATGAACCTGGAGCCTCTTGTATAGAGTGAAGCAAGCGAAAGAGAAAAATACAAAGTATATTAACACATACCTACGGAATCTACAAAGATGGTACTGATGACCATATTCACAGGGCAGCAGTGGAGATGCAGATGTAAAGAACGGACTTAATGAAGAATGTTGGGAGGGGGGCGATCAACAGACACAGCAGCAAGGAAACATATACACTACCTTATATAAAACAGATAGCCAGTGGGAACTTGCTGTATGCCTCAGGGAATTCAAACTGGTGCTCTGCGACAACCTAGAGGGCTGGGATGGGATGGGAGGTGGGAGGAAGGTTCAAGAAGGCATGGACATATGTATACCTGTGGCCGATTCATGTATGGCAGAAACCAACACAATACTGTAAAGCAATTATCCTTCAATTAAAACTAAATAAATTTTTAAAAGTCAATATGTAGTCTGACTTTTAATTACCATGAAATTTGTTCCACTGGTTACAAACAGATCAGAGATGTTCTCAGCTCAAAATTTTGCTGGGTTCATAGTGGGAAGATTTTTGCCATCCTCACATTAAAGAAAGTCGTGGTATTCATGTGTCAAACATTGAACAGTGGGCCATAAGTAATGAATGCTTCTGTCATTTCAGAAATGCTTCTGCCCTATAGCAGAGACACAATTTCAACCATTCTGCACACAGACTCCAGCTGTGGAAATGAGCCCACCACTTTCAGCTCTGGCTTTCCACTGATGCCAAATGTTTCTTCATATAAAAAGGTGCGTTGCTGACCGTATAATAAGCTCAACCCACTTCCCATGTGGCTCGGTGGTAAAAAATTCACCTGCCAGTGCAAGAGATGTGGATTTGATTCCTGGGTCAGGAAGATGCCCTCAAGTAGGCTATGCCAACTCACTCCAGTACTCTTGCCTGGAAAATTCCATGGATACAGGAGCTTGGTGGGCTACAGTCCATGAGGTCCCAAGAGTCAGATGTGACTGAATACACTAACAACAACTATCTAACATCTATTCTAAGTTATTTTTAGAGAGCCCTGCATATATTGTCTTTTTTCCATTGCTTTTGCCAGAACAACTGCTAAAAATATCATGTGATAGATTCTACCAAGAGACTAACAGTAAAGAGATTTTAGATCCCACTCTGGTTCCAATAATGACTTAACTACAATATTGTAAAGTAATTAACCTCCAATTAAAATGAATACATTTATGGGAAAAAAAAAGAATAAAGTTCTAAGCTAGTCCAGATCTGAACACATTCCCTCTGAGATCTACCTCCTAAGGTGAACACAGGGACAGAAAGCAAATGACAGATTTGTTTCTCCTAAAATTACAGCACAACTCAAATGTCTAGGTTGTTTATTTCAGACACTGTAAAGGGCCTTTTTAATAAGGTAGCAACACCACGTGCTTTTCTATGGCTTTCAGCAATTGTGGAAGCCAAGTGCTCCAGTTCTAAATTACCAAGGTAAAGATGCCAAGGATATGTTCAACAAAGCCAACACATACGTGGCACATAAAAAAAGATGGCTGTTCAAGCAACCTGGGGCAGAAAAAGATAAACCAGAGAGGTATCATAGGGACGATTCTTTTCTGTGTCTGTGTTGGGACATCAGAGGATTAGATGGAATTTTGGAAATACAGGAGACCCACGTTTGATCCCTGGGTCAGGAAGTCCCTGGAGAAGGAAATGGTTACCTACTCCAGTATTCTTGCCTGGATAATTCCATGGACAGAGGAGCCTGGTGGGCTATATGCGGTCGCAAGGAGTTAGACGCTGAGCAACTAACACTTTCACTTTACTTTTGGGAATATGGATTCAGGGTTGAAGGGATCATCAAAATGTCAAACAGTTATCTCATCAGGTTGTCTTTAATATAGTTCTCCAGACAAAGCTTATCTGTGATTGTGCTTAGTCACTCAGTAGTGTCCAAATCTTTGCAACCCTATAGATTGTTGCCTGCCAGGCTCCTCTGTCCATGAGAATTCTCCAGTTGAGAATATTGGAGTGGCTTGCCATGTCTTTCTCCAGGGTATCTTCCCAACCCAGGGATGAACACAGATCTCCCATACTGCAGGATTCTTTACCGTCTTAGCCACAGGGAAGCGCTCATCTGTGATTATCTTCATGCAATTTCTTGCCTTCAGGAGGTGGTAGAAATCACACATATAAATGGAATCTGACTTTATTAGCTTCAATCTTTACAAAATCACTATTTTAATGTCTTGTAGACTCTTGTAGAGAATCTTTGTTTGATAGCTTTTAATTATGCAGTTGTTTAATAGTTTCACTATTCAGCTGAATGTACATGTATTTCCTCTTCTCCAAATGCTGGATAATACTTAGAGAAGATAAGTCTGGGTAATCCAATTAGATAATGACACTCTCCCATTTGTAGTTGAAAATATCTTAGCTTTATATACACACATCTTAAATGTAGATTGGCTCTTTTTAAGATTAAATGAGATCTAAAAAAAAACCTAAACAGAAATCATGAAAAGATTGTCCTAAGCATGGTTATAGGAAAGAGAACATAAGAAAAGATGACAGGAGCTCTGAAAAACAGCAAAGATAGACCGCTTTTTAAAATAATGAAGATGAAATAAACTGTTAAAAAATTAAGTCCCTCAAATTTTTAAAATTACTTTTCTTTAGATGTGTCATACAATCTATACCATGTTATTGCTGGTGTTGCTTTGAAGCATCAAAAAATTAAGAATAGAAATAGGATATAAGCTGAGTTGGAAAAGTGCTGCTCCCCTTGTGTAGCCAAGCCCACAAGCCCCTAGCACTCCATCTTCAATTCAAGGCCATAACAAGAAAAACTATTACAGATGTCAGAATAAAACATAAAGGTAATATTTGTGGGAATTTAGTCTCCAGCTGGTGATAACTGGAGAGTTCAGTGTGTACAATTTGTATTTTCAACTTTGGTTGGTCAGAGAAGTGATTTGTTTCATTCACTGTAGTTTCAATGATTTGTTCTGTCTATTCTCATCATCCGGCCCCATCACTTCTTGGCAAATAGATGGGGAAACAATGGAAACAGTGACAGACTCTATTTTCTTGGGCTCCAAAATCACTGCAGATGGTCAGCCATGAAAGCTCCTTGGAAGAAAAGCTATGACAAACACTAGACAGCATATTAAAAGGCATAGAAATTAGTTTGCTGACAAAGGTCCATATAGTCAAAGCTATGGTTTTTCTAGTAGTCATGTATGGATGTAAGAGTTGGACCATAAAGAAGGCTGAGCACCAAAGAACTGATGCTTTTGAACTGTGATGTTGGAGAAGATTCTTGAGAGTTCCTTGGACAACAAGGAGATCAAAGCAGTTAATCCTAAAGGAAATCAGTCCTGAACATTCATTGGAAGGATTGATGCTGAAGGTAAAGCTCCAATACTTTGGCCACCTGATGTGAAGAGCCGACTCTTTAGAAAAGACCCTGATCCTGGGAAAGATGGAAGGTGGGAGGAGAAGGGAAATGACAGAGGACGAGATGGTTCGATGGCGTTACTGACTCAATAGACATGAGTTTGAGCAAGCTCTGGGGATGGTGAAGGACAGGGAAGCCCGTCGTTCTGCAGCCCATGGAGTTACAAACAGTTGAACACAACTGAGTGACAGAACAACAACAACAATGATTCTAATTCAGTCATTAAAGGAAAGGACAAATCTACAAAAGTGTCCCTTTCTGATTCACCTTTCATGCTGAACAACCTGGAATGACCTCTGCAGTTCATGGAACTCAAGTTGTTTCTTGCCGTTTTGCCTCCGCTTAAGGCATTCTCGGAATCTCAAAGGAATGCTCCTTTTTCCTAGCTACAGGTAATTATCCCATAAACTCAGCTCAACTAGTACCTCCTCCAGGAGGTCCTCCTTGACTTCCATCTCCTCCCTCCCTATAGGTGTCTCTCCTTGGTACTCCCCCACCCCCACCCCCATCATAGTTCTTACCAGTTGTGCTATAATTGTCTGTTTACTGCTCTGCGCCCCCTATTAAAAGGTAAACTTTGTGAAGGCCATGACTGTGCTATCTTCTTAACGTTCATTTGATCTCCTGATTTCCCAGGCAAGAATACTGGAGTGTGTAGCCATTCCTTTTCCAGGAGATCTTCCCAACCCAGGGATTGAACTCGCATCTCTTGCATCTCCTGTACTGGCAGATGGGTTCTTTACCACTGAGCCACCTGGGAAGCCAGTCATTACTTCCCCTAGTAGGGAAACAGAATGGCCCTGACTGTGTAAATTGAGAGGAGAAAATGCAAGAGGGAAGGACATAACTAAAAACCTCACTTCAATGACGAGCACAGGCATCAGAATGAAGGAAGGAACACCAGAGCTGAAAGTCCTTCTCATATTTGTCCACAAAATATTACCTTTTGACTATATCATCTTCTTGCCTTTATTTTCCTTCTAGTTTACATAAGGTGGGCAATAGACGGGGTGATAAAGCAGGAACAAAGCTGAAGTATTAAAAGTGTCTGATGATTTCATTGATTACTATTAACACATAAAGAAATTTACTCTTTCACTCAAGCTACTTATCACTCTATGTTAATACAAAGTAAAGGAAACATGAAAATTCCAAAAGAGCAAGGTTAATAGTGTGAACTACTAACGCTACCAACCATACAAGCTGTTACAGACATCAAGCTATCACATGACAGCCACCTGGAGGGAGAGTCCTGAGGAAACTCAGAATGAAAAGAATGTCTGCCATCCAGCTGTCACCCGCCGCAGTCATGCCAGACTTTGCACTCTGAGGAAACTCAGGACGAGGGAACACAGGATGCTGGCCCCGGATAGCTGGGGCGCATCTTAAAGGAATGACTGCAACGAGCCCAGACTTTGCATCTTCCCTGGTGGCTCAGACAGTAAAGCGTCTGCCTGCAATGCGGGAGACCTGGGTTGAATCCCCGGGTTGGGAAGATCCCCTGGAGAAGGAAATGGCAATGCACTCCAGTACTCTTGCCTGGAGACTCCCATGGACAGAGGAGCCTGGTAGGTTATGGTCCATGGGGCCACAAAGAGTCAGACACGACTGAGTGACTTCACTTTCCTTTCCTTTTCCTATACACAGAAAAGGGCTGATTTCATTAACTTGAGATGTCTGGTTTTCCTTAACTATCAATAATCTTTTGATGTTCTGGCTCCCTGCCCTTTTGTTGCAAAAACTCCCATACATCCTGGCTCTTCAAAGCAGTCCCTCAGAGTGATCTGAGACTTCTGTCTCCCAGGCTCAAAGTCTTGAGAAAGTCTGCCTAATAAAACATAACTCTCATCTTTACGGTTGTGCATTTTTTTCTTTGCATTAAAACAGCAAAGTGCAAAGAAATCTGGTGAGTGAGTGTAAGGATAAAAGGCCAATGTTATAAGCCAAGATGGTCCTATATTTTATATATCATAGGGTTATAAATACAAGGGCAAATCTATTTAACTAGTATGAAGAACATATGAGGCTTCCCAGGTGGCTCATTAGTCAAGAAACCCCCCTGCCAATGCAGGAGACACAAAAGATGCAGGTTCAATCTCTGGGTCAGGAAGATTCCCTGGAGAAAGAAATGACAACCTGTTCCAGTATTCTTGCCTGGGAAATCCCATGGACAGAGAAGCCTGGTGGGCTACAGTCCATGGGGTTGCAGAGTCAGCTACAACTGAGCACAAAGAAGATGCCACCGAGATACCTTTGTTATTATAAACTGATATGATCTAAACTTGGACAAGGTGGTTAATTTAGTACCTCATGAATGGAAAGGAAAAAAAAAATAGACAAAGAGATTTGTTTTTTTGGCTGGAATTCCTTAGGACTCGAAATGAACATAGAGAGAAATATTTTTCAAAGTCTCTCAGAATATTTCTTAAAATATTCAGAGTCACCAGTTGCTTTAGATGGGGTGGTATTGAGGAGAATGTTGCCTGTACTTAGTTCAGTTATGTGATATTGTGAAAGGCAATTAAAATATACGGTGCCAAATGAAGCAGAAAAAAAATTAAAAATGAGAATTTAACAGTAAAAGTAATAAATCATTTTAAACAGAAATAATTCAATTTGAACATCTTTATCAGGGACAGAAGAATAACAGAGTAGTTTTCTGTACCCGAAGCATAAATTCAAGTGGTAAGATACACCCATTATCAGTCATTTGACAAATATCTGCTGAGTTCCCATTGCTTTCTGTCCCTGAAGACACAGAAATAAATAAGCAATGTTTCTTCTTCTTAAACAGCTCATAATTAGGCGACTGCAGTAAAGCAATAGGGCGTGTGTGCTAAGTCACTTCAGTCGTGTCTGACTCTTTGTGACCTCACGGACTGTAGCCTGCCAGGCTCCTCTGTCCATAGGATTCTCCAGGCAAGGATACTGGAGTGGCTTGCCATGTCCTCCTTCAAGGGATTTTCCCAACCCAGGGATCGAACCCACTTCTCTTACATCTCCTGTTCTGGTTACCACTTGTGTCGCCTGGGAAAGTAGATGGCTTAAGCCTATCTGGGGGAAAAGAATATAAGGTACAGTGGACTATTTTCAGAACACTTGTGATTCATCCCTGAGGCAAGAAGATAAACACCAATAAACTCTCCAAATAGGGAGGAAAGTACCTGTATTTAGGACTGAAAACAGGGTAGTCCTCACATTGAGATTTAGATGTCTTACAGTCATGGAATTCATCGCTGTCAGATACACCCTCTGTGAAGAGGATGGACAGCAGACATGTTAATATACAGCATGAAACTGGTCTTCAAAAATATAATAGATAATGTCATGACTCAAGAAGTATAGAATTCAACCAGAAAAGATGCTGTATCAGATCGAATGCTTGCTGACAGAGGGAAACTCACTCAAAATGTGAAGATAATAGCAAACGATGACAGGGTCCATTAGCTTCTCTGATTGATCATGATAATATCAAAGTCCATGGGCTGAAGTATTCTGCAGCATTATACGTTAACAAAGAAAATGGGTAGGTTCAGGAAATCTAGAGAGAATTGTTGATCTTGACAAAATTTTTTGAAGCGTTTACTTGTGGCCAGGTTTATTAAATATAAATAACTCCTGAGAAAGACAACTGTAAGTGACAAAGAGTTGGATATAGGACTCCATGTGAAACTGATGAAAATGAAAACTTTCATGAAATATTTCTAAAATGAAGGTAGACATAGCAAAAGCTAAACTATGCTCTTTAGATTTCAGACACGGAGGGCCAAAAAGGAAATCAAAGACTGTCGAGGTCAGTTTGATTATCCCCAAAGTATCGATGTCCAAAGAGGCTGACCAGTCCATCAGGGTCACACCGCTGTTAGCAAATCTAGGCTGTGACACCAGTTCTTCACAGAGCCTGTTCAGGGCACTGGTATTAACACCACCAGAGCCCGTTTGTTCTTGTTTTGCTGTAGACAAAGGTGCCTCAGTTAATGGACACACATCTCTGTGGCCAGCTAAGAGACTTGGTTGTTTACACTTCCCTGTGTTCAAAATTAACTTTCCCTACCCTCATCCCTATGCCACACCCCAACAACACATAGTTTTAAGTGTTTTCACTGCCCTTTTGCTTAAATGAATGCACCAATAATTAAACAGGTAACTTTTCAACAACTTTGATAAAACCATTATAAAATCAAACAAAATTAGAACCTCACAATTCTTAATACTACATCTAATTCATCTCCTCTTTCAGAGAATACAAAGTCCAACAGCCGAAAGGAATTTATTTTCTCCTGTATAGCTAAAGTACTTATATATCTTTTTTATGGAGTTGTAAATTCTGCCCCCTCTCCTCCTCCTCATCTTTTTTTTCTCCTCCTCTCCTCACCTCTCCGGGCTCTCAATATATACATTCAACTTGAGAGGCAAATGTGGCATGAAAACGGTGAGACCCAAGAGGGAAGAGCTTTTTCTCTGGAGTCTCACAATAGATAAGTGAATTTTCCGAGTTATTCATTAAACCTCGAGAGATATAAATAGAATAGTGAAGAGCAGCTATGAGCTATGACATCCTCTTGCGCTCAGTCAGTGAGAACTTCATAACTCACTTGAGACTGGCAAGTTCCATATAATACATGAATATAAAGGCTTGGGAAGAATGTCAATAGCTCCCTCCGCCTACAGATTATGAAAAAGTACCTCATGGGAATATAATAGATTAATTCCAAAGTTGCTGAGTTTAGACGGATAAATAAATAGAACAAAAGACCAATGTATACACAGACCAAAGTCAAGGGTGCATACTCTATTTACATATTCTGTACATGTGTGATACACTTTAGGATTATGAACAGAAGCATATATATAGCATATATTTTTTACCTATAGCATATTTTACATATAGCACTTAGTTGTATTTTAAAATAATTTTTTAAAATCAAGCTTTTAGAACATTTGACAGTCATTTTGTCTTATCTTTCCCTAATATACCCTGGAGAAGGAAATGGCAACCCACTCCAGTATTCTTGCCTGAAAAACCCCATCGACAGAGGAGCCTGGCAGGCTACAGTCCATGGGGTTGCAAAGAGCTGGACATGACCGAGTGACTTCACTTTCCCTAGTATAAGAAGGCTCATAGAAAATATCTGTGGGATTTCCCTGATGATCCAGTGGTTAAGAATCTGCTCTGCATTGCAGGTGACCCAGGTTCGATCCCTGGTAAGGGAAAGAAGATTCCCACAGGATGCAACGGGGATTCCATGTGCTGCAAATAAGACCCAGTGCAGCCAAATAAATAAGACTGCATTAAAAAAAAATAATTTCATAGAAAGAAACTATTTTTGGCAAATGTTCTACACACTTTCAGATTGCCTGGACCAAGGACACAGAAAAAAAATCATTGAACAAAGTGCAGAATCACCACCAAAACCGTCAGCTCGAGGAAAAGGGAAAGCAGTAATCAATCCTCTTTCACTGTGTTAGTGAGTGTATTTAAATTGTAGAATGTAGCAGCTCCCAAGACTTCCATGTCGCTTGTCTCTGTCATATTACAAATCAATGGTAAGGAATCATACCCTAGACACTTGGAAGAGTTAATAGGCTTCCAAAACTCATGCCTTGCAGATTTTATGGCACAAGGATCAGAAGGTGCAGATTTATTTTTCTCATGTTCCCTTTGTCTCATCTTCCTTAGGTGATATATTTCTTTCTACTCTGAGAGCCACTTTTCTCTTTCTCTTTGAAATTTATATTAAACCAATCAGTATTTTAAAATGGCATTTCCCTTTGTGTGCATAAAAAAATTACAAGGTTCACATGAGTGAATCACTTAAAAAGTGTCTTATAATTACAGTGTAGATGATTTTGATGATAATTTGATTCATTTAAACTGTATTTAACATGAGTGCAATATCTCTCACATTCAATTTTACTTCTCAAAATTGACATTTGGAGAATTAAATAGATTTTGGGTTTAGAGGTTTGGTCAGCTTTTAAAAGAAAAAAACATATATGAGGAAGACCCTTTGAGGATACATTAGCTATTTTAGCCACATAGATACCTTATCAAGAATTTTTATGGTATCTGGCTGGTGTAACTGTGCAGCTAGCCCCTTCCCTATTTAATGCACATTCTTCCTGATATTATATCTACCCTTAATAAACATTTTTTAAAACATGCCATTTGGTCCTAGATTGAGAAGTATCTGCTCTTGTTTGGTTTAATCCTCCATTCTATTAAGTACAATTCATGGGCTTTTGGTTGCTATATTTTATTTTGAGTTCTTTGATTTAAAATGCTGCATGGCTTTCTCCATCTCTTATTATTACTGGGTTTCTGCAGGGGAAAATTGCTCATTGCTTAGGGGTTCTTTCTTAGTAATTTTGAAGTTTGGTATCATTCAATCTGATTATCATGCTATCCATGTCACTGTTGAAATGCACAACATAGCAAGGCTAGGAAAATGTTAAGGTTTATTTTACTGTTATACCAGCTTGTTAATTGATGGCTTTTTAGTAACAGCATGATCTAGTAATTAAGAGCAAAGGCCTTGGGATTAAAACCAGATTAAATGTTGGACCTGCTGTGGCTAAGTAGTAATCTTGAGCAATTTCCTCAGTTATAAAATAGAGATAATAGTGCCTTCTTCATAGCACATATTAGAAAACAAGGTAAGGCAAGGCATAGGAGGCATTTAGCATCTTGCTTGTCATTGTACTAATCATTATTTGCTAATATTATCACTATTGGTAACATAATGTATGCTATAATATGCATATTATCACATGTTTTGTAACTGTATCAGATGTCAGAGTCATCATTTACCAAACTGTTCAGTGCCTTCTTGAAGTTCAAATATATTAGCAATATTAAACTACATGTATATGCATATATATATATATTCACACACACACTGGAATGTACAAATGTGTGTATGAACTTTTCCTACTAAATCCATATACATACTGTTTTAACAACTTTATTTTAAATTCTAGAATTAGAAAGTCAAACTAATTACGAGCTTCACATTTCTAATACATCCTCCATCTTCCTCCATCATCTGAAATGACATCTCATTTCAGATAAAACAAAATCCAATAGAAAAAGGAATTTGATTTGCCATTTAGCCAAGATATACAAATATATCTTTTATGGAATTGTCAAGTTTACCCCTATACTGTTAACTTCCATTATTACCAATATTTAATAAATGTTTATAATGGTTCTGTGAGAATGGTATCCAGGTTCAGTATCAACCTCTTAGAAAATGAAAATGTATGTTCACATGAAATGAACTTAAGTTTCCAAAACTGAGGTACATACCAGCATTCAAAAAAGGTAGGTTATCTTTTCTGCTCTCACTTTCTGGGGCTGAACATTCACAAACCAGTGCACACTAGGAAGGAAAAAGAAGAAAGAAAACATATTTGCACATGATCAAATAAGGAATGAGATTCTCTTATCTGCAAAACATGAGGCCATGCACGCAGTTTCAAAAGTTTTGAACAAGACATTTTTGAAAAACTATTTTGTGCTGTATCTTTACCATGAACCTAGATTAACTTGTAATTATTTACTTGCATATGACTTTATTATGCAATTATAGACTACATTTCAGTTCGAGTTAAATACTTCCTAGGAGAGAAAATTTATACTTTCTTTGTAGAAAAGAACTCTCCCTAACATGCTAGGAATAGGTTCCCATTACAGCAAATCATCTATGAGAAGGTGAATATCTTTGTATTTCTGTCAGCTGGGTGGGTTGAATTTGGGTCAATAAAAAGCAAATTATTTTCTAGCTTTTAAATAAAGGCAACTGTAAATAAAGGAGAAAATATATTGTAGCATCTAATTTCACAATGCAAAGGAGACTTTTTTGTCTCTGGCAAAAGATACAAACACTTGCTCATAAAGGATGAGGGTACTCTATAAATAAGCTGATGTCCAGGTTATGAATAAGTAATTTACACACAAGCTAATCTAGAGATAATAGATGATCTATTAACCCATGATAAATAGATTCAGCTCATGATCCTTTACTGCTCTAGACAGAAGAGAGGAGAGACAGAGAGAGACACAAACCCACCTCCCTTCCTCCTCCAGGGACTGGCCCTGCTCTGAGATTCACAGCCACGGAGGTCATTGTTCATGATAGCAAAGTGTGTGTTTCTCAAGTATTTTGAGAAGGGACACAAATAATTTAAAACATTGATTTAAATGTTATTTTCTGTATTCTTAAAGTCTACCACTCATTCCTCTATCATAACATTCATCACATTACTCAGGAAATTTCTAGATGGAGAAAAATGTGATTTCCTAAATTCTTTAGTGCTTATATTGAGATCCCATGAAAAGAATGAATAACTGCAAAGAATTCTTAAAATTGAGTGTTCTTTAGATCATTTTGCAACCAAGCAGAAGTCAGAGGTGATTCCTTTAAATCCACAGGTATTTTGTATATGCACTTTCTAAATCACCACAGCAATGTGCAAGGATCCTTAGATACATTTAAAATTCTTTATTGCTCCTATTTACAATATTTCCTCTACTTCTTTCAGCCTACATAGGGCTGTTAAAGTAATTTTTGGTAAATATTATATTCATCATATCAGTGTTTGGTTCTAGAATGTATAATGGTTATTTACTGTCTAATCAAATTCAATATTCTCAGACTGGTCCTCAAACGCTTTCATGCCTTGTCCCTGACATCCTTCCACATAATAACTAGGTACAGAACTCTAAATCATCTTCCTTTCCAAAAGAATCTCATCATCTACAATATAATTTATAGGGATGGTTTAGAGTAAACCTTTTCAATGAAGAAGTCCATAAGTCCCAGAAACCAGGCTATTATCCTGAGAAACTGCTTCTTTTTATGGAGGCAGTCCTGCGTCTTTGAAATCAAAGATAACTTTCTCTTTCAAACTAAAGGCCTGCTTCATTTCACCAAACGAATACAGACAAATGACTTTTATATATTTATATCTTCCACCCACACTGGAAAACCGATACTGAGGACATTTTAAACTAATATTCTCATTTTGCAATGTTACTGTATTTTAAAGTTCTACTATTCAGAATCCTCTCAAGATTTAAATCCACTGAACATAAGCAGGAAGTAATAAGCACTTAACAAATTAATATTTTCATATTTGGACTCTGGTTATTGCTTTCTTCAATTGTTTCCTGAAGTGTACACTTTGTGTCACTATTTAGATTGAAAGTTCTCCAGGCCAAGAACCTTATTTATTTCCTTAAGCTATATTAAAAAAATTTTTTTACATTGACCTTAGAGTCACTGTTACACTGTGCAAGTTGCTACAGAGAATGCAAAGATGGAAATGAGGTGGAAATTGTGCTTAAGAAGGTTCAGTTATTTATACTGTTCATTGCTATTATGATGATGGATATTTGCAACATTACACATTTGCATGGTGTGCACTTGCAATGTGATGACTCTACATTTGTGATTCTGAGCAGGAATGGCAAAACATCACATGCTTTTTGTACCAGATGTAGCACCACAACCCTATTGATTGTGATTAATAATTTTAAAAGTATCTTTTGATGGTAAGTGTGACCAAGCAAAAGAAACATACGATATGTAAAATTCTTGCAGCTAAATGATTTTGACTCTCAGCTAACATATCAATTTGATATGTGTTGATATGCATTGATCTAGAAAATTAGCAATATTGTGTGAACAATAATCGTAAAGCTCTGTATGAATTCATCAAGACCAACACTTCATGGCTAAGTACTTTCACATCTGTTAATTTATTCCATCAGTCACAGTTCTCAAAGTTATTCTGGAGTCTCCTGGAAATTCCTGATGACTTTTTTTAAAGATACATTCATTTATTTTAACTTTTGGCTGGGCCATACAGTATGTGGGATCTTAGTTCCCTGACCAGGGATTGAACTCATGGCCTCTGCATTGGAAATTCAGAGTGTTAGCCACTGGGCTACCAGAGAAGTCCCCTGATAACTTTTGTCTTTGTATCCTTTGTAGCATCTAGCACAGGGTAAAGACAACTTTATTTTCAAATTAATACTAAAATATTATTTGTCTGTTTCCTTTTCTTTCTCTTATAAGCATATAGTAGAATTTTCTAGACTGTATCACCCAATCACGTGATAGCTAATAGTATGTGTACTTATATATTCTTCTGTTTTAAACATTTCCTGTTTTACTTTCTAATATGATAAATGTCTACAGATATAAGCCAAATAAGTGAATTATATATAGTAAAATTACAAATACAGTAAATGTCAGTAGATAAGATCCACATAAAGATAAATTTTAAGAGTGTAAAACAGAATAGCTATGCTTTTGTGATCTCATTCAGTCTCATGGCTTAAACACCATCCAAATATCATTAGGTGACTCACAAATACATAACTCCAGCTTGGACAGCCCGCCTGAATTCCAGACTTGAATCTCCAGCTGCTTAGATACATATATACTTAAATATCTAACAGGAATGTCAAGTATAGCATCTCAGCATCTCCCATCTTCCTCTACCTGCTTCTCTCAGTGTTTTTGAGAAAATGGTAATTCTATTTTTTAGCTATCCGTTTCTCCTGGAGTGTGGCCACAATTCACTTTCTCCATCAGCATCACCCTGATTCAGCTCATCTGCATTTCTACCTTGAATCTTCATAATAATTGGGTTTCATTCTGCTGCCTTTGCTTCATGGTAGGCTCTACTCAAAACAGCAGCCAGAAGGTCCTCTTAAAATATGAATCGGACTTCACACTATACACTCGTCTCCTCAACTGTCTTCACACGTAGCTCAGAGTCTAATGGGCTTCAAGGAAGTACACAGACTGTCTTCCCTGCTTCATGAATCTCTGTCCTCAACTCCTATCACTCTCCTCCTTGACCCTTCAGTTCTAGTCACACTGACCTTCTTGCTGTTCCTTCAACACAAGGAGCATCCTGCCATCTTAGGACCTCTGCTTTTGCTGCTCACTCTACCTATAATTCTTTCTCTTTTCGGAAATCCATAGTTCTTATTCCTCATTTCCTGCATGTTTCAGATCAAATATATTACTAGTGAATCTATCCTTGACCATCCAGTTTAAAATGGTCGCAGCCTAGGACTCTCTAGTCCTTTTTCCCTATAACAAATAGCACCATCTGATCAACAGTATATTGCTTATTTTTTATTGTTACTTCACAAGAACGTGGCATCTGTGCCTACTTGGTTCATTGATGAATGTGTGAGCATGCTCAGTCACTTAGTTGTGTCTGACACTCTGTGGCTCCATGGACTATAACCGACCAGGCTCCTCCGTCCATGGGATTCTCCAGACAAGAATACTGGAGTGGGTTGCCAGGCCCTCCTCCAGGGGATCTTTCCAACCCAGGGAAGAGCCTGCGTCTCCTGTGGCTCCTGCACTACAGGCAGATTCTTTACAGTTAAGCCACTGGAGAAGCCCTGGTACAGTGCTACATAGCCAGATATTTCCCCATCTAGGAGACAATTTTGGATTTAATTTCTTCAAAGTAATATTGACGTCATTTATTCATTGATTCAGCTTCCTTCTGTCAGGCTCAGTTCTGGGCACTGAGGGTAGAAAAGAGAACAAAACAGACAAACACCTTTGTCTCAGGAAGTTTAATTCAAGTGAAGGAAATAAACAATACATGAGATAAATAAAAGACACATGTAAGGCTGGACAGCAATAAGTACTAAAGACAGAATAACTCAGAGAAGAGAAGGTGTTTCCGGCAGGCATTGCAGTTTCAGATGCGGTGGCAGAGAAGGCTTCGGTGAGAAAGTGATTTTGTATAAAGACCAGAGGAAGTGAAGGAGTGGAGCACAGACACTGGGGAGAACGCTGCATGGCTGGATTGAATAACAGAGTTCATGGGCCCAGGTGGGAAATAGAGCTGGGATGTCTAAGAAACACCAAAGAACATCATGTGGCTGGATCAAAAGGGACAACACTGAGGAGCAGAAAAGGAGGTGAAGGGTGTGCAGGTGAAGGGGACCAACGCTGTAGGACTTTAAGTGAGGATGTGGATTTATTGGGGCTTCCCTTGTAGCTCAGTTGGTCTTCTGGGAGATGAGAGGTCATCTAAGGAATGACGCATTCTGTATTACATTTTAGGAAATGCTCTGCGGAGAACAGACTATGACGGTGGTGAGGATGGCAGGGAAGGAGGCTGGAAGGAGTCAGGGAGACGTGCAAGAGACAACAGTGAGTCCCCTAACTACGAACCTTCAAGTTGTGAACTTTCAAAGACGCAAACACGCGTTCCATCAACATAAGCATGAGTGAGACTACAGCGTGCCCTTGGTCTCACTGCTGATGATCCTTCAGCTCTACCATCTCCCACCTCCTCTTGCTCCTCCAGTCAGTAACTCTTCGTGCCTGTTCACTCGTCGCCAGCCCTCCTACGCCAGCCGTTGTACAGTACTACTGCATTTTCCAAGGTACTGTATTGTAAGATTAAAAATGTTTTCCTTATTTTATGTTCGTGTTTGTTTTTATGTATTCTTTGTGTATAAAGTATTATAAGCTGATTACAGTACATTACTACATAGCAGACTGTGTTAGTTGCGTACCTAGGCTAACTTCGTTGGATGTATGAAAAATTGGACATATATGGATGTGCTCTCAGAATGGAACCTGTTCATATGTAGAGCACTTACTGTACTACAAAAATCTAGGTGACAGACAATGTAGGTCACAGTGCCTTAAGGGGTCACGAGTTGTCAGATTCTGAATTTATTTAGAAGTCAAAATGAACAGGATTTACTGCCATATTGATTATAAGTATGAGAGGAACAAAGGATTAAAACAAAACCCAAAATTAAAAAAAAATTTTTAGACAATGTTTTTCACCTTACATGTTAGCTTTTTAAAGGACAATGTTAGTACTTCTTTTGTGAATTTTTCTTTCTACTGCTTTGTCATTTTAACACTTTGTGTTCTATTTCTGTGTTTTTGTATCAAATAGAAGTTTGAGTCAGTATAATATGGTGAAGGACCCTATGCACAGTCTTTGATTAAAAAAACAAAACCAAAAAAAAACATAATAATATGGTTTTAGGAAAGAAGGAAACGTATGTGAGAGGAAAGAGCTTGGATTTTCATTTATAATTGTAGTCCATGCTCTGGTTGTTGGGTATGATTCAAGATTAAAATGTAGTATTTTATATCAGAGGTACTATTATGAACTCAATCACATTCTTCGAATTCATATGTTGAAGTCGCAATGTTTCACTGTATTTGGAGACAAGAACTTTGTGGAATTGGTTAAGTGAGGTCACAAGAATAGGACCTTAATGCTACAGCTTTTATCCTTAACAAGAAGAGGAGGAGGCACCAGAGTTCCCTCTTTCCCTCTATGCATGTGTGCCATGGAAAAGCCTTGTGAGGACACAGCAAGAAATCTGCAAGCCAGGAAGAGAGGATTCACCAGGAACTGAATCGTCTGGCACTGTGATCCGGGACTCAGTAGCATTTCAGAACTGTGAGAAATCCATTTCCATTGTTTAAGTCATTTAGTCTATGGTATTTCATTACGGCAGCCCAAGCAGGTTCATGTAAGTACTAATTTTTTATCTGCTCAGCATATATAAGGGATAACATGTGCCACTCAGTACACAACTATGGTGCAAAGAGTTGTTCCTTTTCTTCTCCCGCATTTGTGCAAACCAGTGAGAGGGATGTGGTTTTAGGATAACCTCAATCTCAGTTACTTTGTTTTTTCATATATTTCAGCCATTGATTAACTTCAAGATTTAAATCACTATTAGTAACAGACCATGTTAATACATTTCATAGAGATTTTGATTTAGCAAGTCTGCAAAAGTGTCCTCATATTTGAATTCCTAACAAACACTGTGATGATTCTGACCACACTTTGAAAAACACTGAGATAAAGTTCTTTCCACATAACTCTTCTAAATATCCTGCAGAGTGGACCTTATGACATGCTGTTCATGACTGTTCCTAGGGATTGCCAACAGGGTTTATAGTAGCTTCATAAAAAACTTTGCAAAGGTCAAGAATGCAGATAGGATAGAGCTAAAACCAGCAATGCTTGATGTGGTTAGCATCTTAGCCCACTTATGACAACTACACGGTACGTTCTGACACTGCCACCTATTTCTGGAACAGCTCAGCTAACTCATTTTTTTAAGTTCATATTACTAAATCAGAAACATTATGTACGACTTTAGTGGGGCATATTCCTGAGTATCAGGTTCTCCATTTATGAAAAGAACATGACTCAATTTGTGCTATCCCATAATAGCAACATTGTAAAGGAGTCAAGGGGTGAACCAGCTTTGGGAAAAAATAGAGGTGTCTGGTAATAGGTTAGGAAAATGGAAAGCAGACTTACTTTGAAATGGGAAGTGTTTTAGCGCCTGGTCTCCATGGGTTCAGGCACGATTATCTGCCTATTTCTGCCTTTAGTTCATCCTGTTCCCCCCACACCCTCCCCACCTTCTTAACCTACAAATCCTCCCTCTCTAATCTTGACACACACAAGCATCCACGTGGTGGTGACTAATAGGAGTCTTACATAGAAGTCCAGAATTAACAAGGGCTGAATGACAGAACCTTTAGACAGGAATCTTAAGATGGTCTGCTGCATAACTGCAACATGGCCCTGCCATTTGCCAGCAGCCTGATGCAAACATTGGACCTCACTGAAATATGTTCATGACCTGGAATACATTCTGAGGGAGACAGAGAGTATGGAACAGAGAAGAACAAGGCTCGGGGAAGTGCTAAGACCTTAGCCTATGAAGACTAAGAACAACATTTTTTTTGAAAGTCAGTTTAGATTTTTTTCGTAGTGTTAACGATTTGTTAAGTGCTAGATAAGTACTGTCTCTCATACTAGAGAGATGTTTAGATGTTTCCTCTGCACCAAAAATTAAAATATGTTCCCAGATAAGGGACACTAAGCCAGAAAAATAGGTCACAATGGATCATGTTATTAAAAACTGCTCATTTATGAAAAGGTAGACATTCTAATATATAAACTAATTCATTTCCCTGAGGGAGGGAAAAAAAACTATTAGTTTATAAATCGATCCCCTGTCCCTCAGTGAGATAGGTAACGCCCTTCCTAAATCAGGACTTTAGACTAATAATTTTGTCTCTCTATTTAAAGAAAAGAAAGTAGAAAGGAAATCAAAATCCTGGATACTGACAATATTGGGGCTTTTATTCTGGACTTCAAGGAAGCTGGCACTGCCCCCACACCCCAGAGTCCTCCTGCCCATTCCCCCAGCCCATTTACCACTTCCTGCTTCTTTCTCCATAATTTCCTAAGGCACAGAGTTGTTCAATCTGTCCTCCTTCACATGAAAACAAAACCCAAACTCAAACTGTATCGCTTTCCAAAGAGAATTTTGAGAGCAGAGAAGTGGTTACTTTTGGCAATAGGCCTCCCAGAATGTTCTGTGCATCTCACATCGGGCTAATTACTGCAGAATATAACAGCGATCAATACTTTTGTTCTAACCGAGAAGAGGCTGTGCCAACACAGAGAGCCAGCTGCGGAGAGAAAGGTGTTTTGAATGGTGCGTGGCTTTGCATAGTGTCATGCACACAGGCGGTCTGGGTTGTGAGGATGAGACACACTTAAGTTACTCCCATTCCAAAGCTGATTTCTCATTTAGCTTTTGAATAATGAGATTTCGTACCCCACAGAGGTGATGGTGATCCAGGCAGCTGGCAAAGCCGATCGTTTCTAATTTAGTTTGTGCAGAGAGCTGACTGGGACCCTACCTTTTGTCCCTGCACATCCGTCGCGATGTCGGCTTCCCCATCTTCAGTCTCCCCCATCTTCACGACACTGACTTCTATGGTGCCAACAACTTTGCCACCATCTGAGGTTCTGCAACCAAAAATAAATGAAATGAATGAAAGGTGAGACTTTTCTCTTTCCAGAAAGTATATCCAAATACGTTTGTTTCTGAAAACCACTAGCACTGCTTTTTACCTGCATCGGTTGTAATGATCAAATCTGCTTTTTAGACATCAAAACCTATACATCATGTTGGTGTTGTTTTTAATTTCCAAAGAAAATTAAGCATGGTAAGTGCATGGCCTGTCAAAAGCTGCCTCACGAAGGTAACATCAGCTCGAGGCTTTCAGGAGTGGCCAAGACTATGGAGTCATGCTCCATTGGATAACCCCATGTCCCGACAGCAGCATCAGTTATGTCTCCTCTGTACCAATCTCATGGGATACTGTCCACATCTATTACAGACACTACATCTGAATAAAACAGAAAAGAGTGAAAATAACCTTATATTCCTCTATGACCCAGCAATTGGCTATAAACTCCAACTTTATGCCTTTTTTCCGAATGTCATTTTTTCTTTCTCACAGACCAGTTAAAGATTATTCTCTCCCAGCAAACATAAGAAATTGATAGTACATACAGAGCAGAAATTAACCACTGAAGTCATTTAAGATAACCTTTACTTTTTCAGATAAAGCAGCTGAGACTCAACAAGATAGACTTACTCATGGAAACAAAGTGGCAAAACCAGAAACCAAGGTCTGTACCCTCTTTAAGTCTGTTGACTTAAAGTAGTCTTCTCTACTTAAAGAAAATTGATATTAAGATTTTCATCATAATCACTGTTACACAAATTTTATGGTTAACATCAATAATGAAAACAAAGTTAATAACAACAATCCTTTAAGAGTCTCAAATTTATTTTCTGGGCAATAAAATATACAGAATAAATGATGGCATCATTTCATGGGAACACTGTAAGACATAATGATGCTCTCCCTTTAAACTTATTTGGAAGATAGGCAGTTAAGTCATCCATTGGTGGGGTGTGGCTGTGGCTTCTCTCTAAGCCTAACTGACTCAAGTTAGCTATATAATCCTTCATTTTCTTTATTTAGTCATTTTAAATTTTAATCTGAATATAAATTGTATATTTCAACCAATTACTTCAAAATGTCACAATTTTATTATTAGAGGTGTCAGAAGAGGAATAGGAAGATTCGTATAAATAGTTTACTAAAATGACCATTAAAATAATGAATGCTGCTGCTGCTAAGTCACTTCAGTCGTGTCCGATTCTGTGCAACCTCATAGACAGCAAATCACCAGGCTCCCCCGTCCCTGGGATTCTCCAGGCAAGAATACTGGAGTGGGTTGCCATTTCCTTCTCCAATGAATCAAAGTGAAAAGTGAAAGTGAAGTTGCTCAGTCGTGTCCAACCTTCAGGGACCCCATGGACTGCAGCCTTCCAGGCTCCTCCGTACATGGGATTTTCCAGGCAAGAGTACTGGAGTGGGGTGCCATTGAATAAGTTAGGTGAAAAGGAAATCCAATTTTTACCAGATCATAAAAAGTTTTCCTCAAAATATATAGAGTACATATTTAAACACACCTTTTGAATTATGCTTCTAAGAAAACCAAATTAGAAACATTCTAGAGACCTATACATAGGGAATGCGATAATGTAATAAAATAAAGATTATGTACATAGAAAATTAAAAGTGATTTACTCAAATAGTGCATTAAGGTTCCTATTAAATGTAAAATAAAATGCTTCTTCAGTTCAGTTCAGTTCAGTTCAGTCGCTCAGTAGTGTCCGACTCTTTGCGACCCCATGAATCGCGGCATGCCAGGCCTCACTGTTCATCACCATCTCTCGGAGTTCACTCAGACTCATGTCCATAGAGTCTGTCATGCCATCCAGCCATCTCATCCTCGGTCGGCCCCTTCTCCTCCTGTCCCCAATCCCTCCCAGCATCAGAGTCCTTTCCAATGAGTCAACTCTTCGCATCAGGTGGCCAAAGTACTGGAGTTTCAGCTTTAGCATCATTCCTTCCAAAGGAATCCCAAGGCTGATCTCCTTCAGAATGGACTGGTTGGATCTCCTTGCAGTCCAAGGGATTCTCAAGAATCTTCTCCAACACCACAGTTCAAAAGCTTCAATTCTTCGGCGCTCAGCCTTCTTCACAGTCCAACTCTCACATCCATACATGACCACAGGAAAAACCATAGCCTTGACTAGATGGACCTTAGTCGGCAAAGTAAAGTCTCTGCTTTTGAATATGCTATCTAGGCTGGTCATAACTTTTCTTCCAAGGAGTAAGCGTCTTCTAACTTCATGGCTGCAGTCACCATCTGCAGTGATTTTGGAGCCCCCAAAAATAAAGTCTGACACTGTTTCCGCCGTTTCCCCATCTATTTCCCATGAAGTGATGGGACCGGATGCCATGATCTTCGTTTTCTGGATGTTGAGCTTTAAGCCAACTTTTTCACTCTCCTCTTTCACTTTCATCAAGAGGCTTTTTAGTTCCTCTTCACTTTCTGCCATAAGGGTGGTGTCATCTGCATATCTGAGGTTATTGATATGTCTCCCGCAATCTTGATTCCGACTTGTGTTTCTTCCAATCCAGCGTTTCTCATGATGTACTCCGCATAGAAGTTAAATAAGCAGAATGACAATATACAGCCTTGACGTACTCCTTTTCCTATTTGGAACCAGTCTGTTGTTCCATGTCCAGTTCTAACTGTTGCTTCCTGACCTGCAAACAGATTTCTCAAGAAGCAGATTAGGTGGTCTGGTATTCCCACCTCTTTGAGAATTTTCCACAGTTTATTGTGATCCAAACAGTCAAAGGCTTTGGCATAGTCAATAAAGCAGAAATAGATGTTTTTCTGGAACTCTCTTGCTTTTTCCATGATCCAGCAGATGTTGGCAATTTGATCTCTGGTTCCTCTGCCTTTTCTAAAACCAGCTTGAACATCACGGTTTAGGTATTGCAGAAGCCTGGCTTGGAGAATTTTGAGCATTACTTCACTGGCATGTGAGATGAGTGCAATTGTGGGGTAGTTTGAGCATTTTTTGGCATTGCCTTTCTTTGGGATTGGAATGAAAACTGACCTTTTCCAGTCCTGTGGCCACTGCTGAGTTTTCCAAATTTGCTGGCATATTGAGAGCAGCACTTTCACAGCATCATCTTTCAGGATTTAAAATAGCTCTTCTTGGTGATTTTTAAATCAGGTAAATCATAATATTAACTCAGTTATTTAACTTAATATAGAAAACTTAAGTATTTATTATCATAGAGAAGATGTGTATGCAGATAACAGTATTATCTATGATATTGTAAAAAAAAACCTCCAATTCTGAGATAATTTTAATAATTAATTATACCATTTCCCACTTGAAAATTAACTAATAACTTATAAATCATGAATGTGACATCTCTGTCCAATTATTCAGTACCTGATAGTTAAATAAAGAATTTAATAAAAGCCCTAGTACTATTCATAGTTTTATCTGGAAATCTGCAGACTCCTCCTCCCTACAATTTGATAATCAGTGGTTTTAGAAAAGGCAGAGGAACCAGAGATCAAACTGCCAACATCTGCTGGATCATGGAAAAAGCAAGAGAGTTCCAGAAAAACATCTATTTCTGCTTTATTGACTATGCCAAAGCCTTTGACTGTGTGGATCACAACAAACTGTAGAAAATTCTGAAAGAGATGGGAATACCAGACCACCTGACCTGCCTCTTAAGAAACCTATATGCAGGTCAGGAAGCAATAGTTAGAACTGGACATGGAACAACAGACTGGTTCCAAATAGGAAAAGGAGTACGTCAAGGCTGTATATTGTCACTCTGCTTATTTAACTTCTATGCGGAGTACATCATGAGAAACGCTGGACTGGAAGAAACACAAGTCGGAATCAAGATTGCGAGAGAAATATCAATAACCTCAGATATGCAGATGACACCACCCTTATGGCAGAAAGTGAAGAGGAACTAAAAAGCCTCTTGATGAAAGTGAAAGAGGAGAGTGAAAATTAGTTGGCTTAAAGCTAAACATCCAGAAAACGAAGATCATGGCATCCGGTCCCATCACTTCATGGGAAATAGATGGGGAAACAATGGAAACAGTGTCAGACTTTATTTTGGGGGCTCCAAAATCGCTGCAGATTGTAACTGCAGCCATGAAATTAGAAGACGTTACTCCTTGGAAGGAAAGTTATGACCAACCTAGATAGCATATTCAAAAGCAGAGACATTACTTTGCCGACTAAGGTCCGTCTAGCCAAGGCTATGGTTTTTCCTGTGGTCATGTATGGATGTGAGAGCTGGACTGTGAAGAAGGCTGAGCGCCGAAGAATTGATGCTTTTGAACTGTGGTGTTGGAGAAGATTCTTGAGAGTCCCTTGGACTGCAAGGAGATCCAACCAGTCCATTCTGAAGGAGATCAGCCCTGGGATTTCTTTGGAAGGTATGAAGCTAAAGCTGAAACTCCAGTACTTTGGCCACCTGATGCGAAGAGTTGACTCATTGGAAAAGACTCTGATGCTGGGAGGGATTGGGGGCAGGAGGAGAAGGGGACGACACACGATGAGATGGCTGGATGGCATCACGGACTCGATGGACAGGAATCTGAGTGAACTCCGGGAGTTGGTGATGGACAGGGAGGCCTGGTGTGCTGCGATTCATGGGGTCGCAAAGAGTCGGACTCAACTGAGGGACTGAACTGAGCTGAACAATTAAATACATCTTTTTCTTCCCATAGGCATTGTTTAAAAATTTTGCTTAAGCAAACTGCTTAATTTCTAGGTATACAAAGCTTGTATATAACTTTCTGAATTTTTTTCACTGAAGTAAACTAAATTATGTCATAGTGATTTGAAAAAGAGGCCAGACTTCTTACAGCCTCATTCTCAGCAATGAGTAACAAACCAATATTTGCAATAATAGGTGAAATTCTGAATTCAGGAGTTTGAGTTATCTGCCAGCTTCATGACCTTGGACAAGGAACTTAACCTTGTGAAACTTTGTAAAATGGAGATGATAATTTTATTATAAGGACTACAACATGATTTATGTCAAGGTCTCAGCATGAGGACTTAGACAGGTAAGTGCTTCCTCCTTCTCCCCCTCCTCTTCACCCCAGTAGCAGCAGTAGAAGTATCAGCAAAGTTGCTACTGTCATTAATGTCTTTGTTGTTGTTTGGTCACTAAGTCCTGTCTCACTCTTTTGTGACCCCATGGACTGTAGCTTTCCAGGCTCCTCTGGGATTTCCTCCATGGGATTTCCCAGGCAAGAATACCGGAATGGGTTGCCATTTCCTTCTCCATGCCTGTAGCAAGAAATCCTATAATCTTTTAACATAGTCTTCGAAGCCTATTTTAGTAAAATTTCTGAAAAGAATTGAATTCAATTCAGAATTTTACTACAATGGGCATCAAAGACTGTATTAAAAGATTATGGGATTTCTTGCCACAGTGCAAGAAGCGTGCATCTCAAGAGTGTCTTAAGTGCTCATTAGAGATACAAAGACTTCATAATGACAGATGACATTATAAAGTTTACATTTCTAGTAGTGCAAAAGAATACAGTTCAGTTCAGTCACTCAGTCATGTCTGACTCTTTGCGACCCCAAGAATCGCAGCATGCCAGGCCTCCCTGTCCATCACCAACTCCTGGAGTTCACTCAGACTCAGTGATGCCATCCAGCCATCTTATCCTCTGTCGTCCCCTTCTCCTCCTGCCCCCAATCCCTCCCAGCATCAGAGTCTTTTCCAATGAGTCAACTCTTCGCATGAGGTGGCCAAAGTACTGGAGTTTCAGCTTTAGCATCATTTCTTCCAAAGAAATCACAGGGCTGATCTTCAGAATGGACTGGTTGGATCTCCTTGCAGTCCAAGGGGCTCTCAAGAGTCTTCGCCAATACCACAGTTCAAAAGCATCAATTCTTTGGCGCTCAGCCTTCTTCACCGTCCAACTCTCACATCCATAGATGACCACAGGAAAAACCATAGCCTTGAATACAAGTTCATACCAATTACAGTGCAACTGAACCTTTCAAAGTGCTAAAGTTAGATGAAGAAGCAACACACCAAGGGCTTATGGGAATAAGCTTCTGAACTGGAGCTATATTTCAGTTCAGTTCAGTTGGTCAATCGTGTCAAACTCTTTGCGACCCCACGAACCACAGTATGCCAGGCCTCCCTGTCCATCACCAACTCCCGGAGTCCACTCAAACCCATGTCCATTGTACAGGTGATGTAGTCCCTTTAAAAAGTATCTGTTTACTTTTTAATACAGGCATATCTTGTATAACCATGCTTTGTTTTATTCTCTTTGCTTTTTTTTGGAGCATCACAGTTATCGTGTTAGCTTTTTACAAATTGAATGTTCATGGCAACCCTATGTTGAGCTAGTCTGTTGGGGAAGCTAGCCATTCTTCCCCATAGCATTTGCTCGCTGTGTTTCATTAAGGAATTCTTGAGGGATTCTAAAACTTTTTTCATTTTGGATAAAAATCTCCGAGTACCTTAATGCAGGCTTCTTCATCGGAGATTTATGGAAGACAGAGTGGTGAATCTAGGTTATAAACTGAAAGGCTGAACCCAATATACCCCAAAGCAAGGGTCATCCTGTCAGTGACCTACAGTGTGAAAAGTAGAGGCAGTTTTTTATTTATTCTGTAACAATTTACTACCCACAGAGCACGGATATTCAACACTTCTCTTCAATCAGGCAAATCACAATCAAAATACCTATCTCATGTTTCCAAAGGCCGTTTCAAAAGCAATTTTTAAAAAATTAGAAAAAAATTCATTCTTAAGTGATTAATGATGCTTTTAATTTATCACCCATTAGGTTTAGGAGGCTACTAATAATTGTGGGCATGTGTGCATGCTAAGTCGCTTCAGTTGTGTCCAACTCCTTGCTTCCCTGTGGACCACAGCTTGCCAGGCTCCTCTGTCCATGGGATTTTTCAGGCAAAAATACTGGAGTGGGCTGCCATGCCCTCCTCCAGGGGATCTTCCCGACCCAGGGACTGAACCCGGGTCTCCTGCACTGCAGGAGGATTCTTTACCATCTGAGCCCCCTGGGAAGCCCCTCTAATAACTACATAACCATTATTCATCACAAAAATTCTACTGAATTTTATCTAATGGAAATTTATCCTATCTGCATGGGAGATATTCCTCTGTCCATGGGATTCTCCAGGCAAGAGTACTGGAGAGGGGTGCCATTGCCTTCTCCAGATACACTGAAAAATCTATATATTCTAGGCTAGGAGTCAAGAAACCAAAGACCTCTTTCCAGCTCAGTTGATCATTAGCTATGTGACACATAACTTTATCACTCAGCTCTCTGAATTTCAGTTTCTGTTACTACAAAAAAAAAAAAAAAAAATGTCCGTTGAGAGCTATTATATTAGCACTAGAGTGTCTGGCCCTCAAGTGGCTGGAATTCCATCATATGATCCTATTACAGGCTATCATGGGCTGATACAGCCTTGGGGAAAATCTCAGGCAAATCCTAGCCTCTCCTCCTCACTCTCCACCTTCCCTTCCAACGTTTCCTCCAAACAAATGAAGCAACCAAAATGCATAGCAAACTTAGAAAGTAGCTTAACACTTCTAGCCAAATGCAAGGATGAGTTTTTCTTATACTGTGTGTGAGTCATTCAGCCATGTCTGAGTCTTTTTGCAACTCCATGGACTGCAGTCCATCAGGCTCTTTCATCTACGAGATTCCTAGACAAGAATATTGGAGTGGGCAGCCATTTCCTTCTCCAGGGGAATCTTCCTGACCCAGGGATCAAACCCAGGTCTCCTGCATTGCAGGCGTGTTCTTTACAGTCTGTGCCACGACGGAAGCCGGTATTCAATGTATCCATATATATTTTACTGCCATTATGATACTGCAAAACTAAGAAACAAAAGCAATTTTCATTCACTTTCCTAGCAATTTATATAGTCATAAGAACAAGATGCATTAATAAATATCTCATTACATTTGAAGAAAAAAAAAAAAACCTATGTCATTTCAGCCTCTCGTCAGGTCATTACCACTGCTTAATGCAGACAGCTATAAGAGAAGTAAAAGATGAATAGTTCATGGCAGCTACATTATTTCAGTCACAACAGAAAGTTCCTATTTTCCTCAGCATATACACTTAAATATTTAACCATGCCAACAAGATGGAAGACAGAGAAGGGGAAATTTTCAGCAAAGCAAATCTATACTTCCTTATCACTTAGGTTTTCATGCTTAATGCATTAGTGATTAACATTTAAAATAACTCCCCTAATGCTGCCTAATGAAAGTTTCAACCTCACATGCTGAAGCATATAAACATTTTAGAAGACTGAAGGAAAAGGAGTGTGAAACAGTTTTCTAACAAAAGATAATTTAATGACATTTTTCCTCTAAACTTCTTTATCACCTATTGTACCATCTTTAGTAGAGCAAAAGAAAAAAAATAATACTATGGAAATATTAAAACAGCAACATGCAAATAACTCCTCTATTTTGGAAAGGCCACAGAGATACAAATGACTCTGTAAACATCCAGGAGAACACCATATTAGCACTGTCAATCTCTGTGAATATAAAGTAGTCTTGGGACTAAGCACAGGAATCATCATCTGGGAGACATGCCTGCATTTAAGCCAGCTGGACATACGACTGGGCAATGAAAATCTCACCTGGACAGAAAAACAAGCAAAGGCCATAAGTAAACAAATGGAGTTAGCGAGTGAGTGGACTCAGACTATCTTTCTAGAGAATGCATTGGGCCTCAGAGAAGTGAGAATTCTACTTAAGTATCTATGACTAAACACACCTCTCTTCTGGCTGAATTGCACACACTTCAGAAGCCATATAGTACTTACAAGCTAATACTCAAAACTTTTCAGTGATTCTTAATATCATAGCTTACACACTTTAAGGTTTAGTCTTCTGTTTTCTTCTCTTTTCTCATTATAAGCTTATCTCCAGAAATTTCATCCATTATTATGGGATGCAATTATCCTATCTTTGAGGCTCTACCACAGTTCTATAGGTCCTGTTCTTACTTGGTTTCCTGTTCCAAAACTCCAAATTCTTTTGTCCTGATAGAAGCTTACATGCTACAAGCTTGCAGTCTAACTCGTCCTCTTCCCAAACCCCAACTCACATCAGTAGTGTATCATTCTCCAAAGGCCAAAACCACAGAATATTCCATTTCTACCAGTGCTTTGTCCTCACCACCCAATAAGTCACTACACCCTACTGATTCTTCCCCTAGAACACCTCTTTTGGTTGTTGTTGTTCCTTCCAGTGGCAACATCCTAATGAGTTTCACCAAATTTCTTTCATTGCACTTGAAGGACTTATTTCCCATCTTCCAGAATCTTTCTCTACCCTCGTGTTCATGTCAGGCTTTCTTCTTAAAGACCTGCTATCACTATTTTATTTTCTCTGCCAAAATTCCTTAGATATTGACCTACGTCTACCCAGAGAGTTTGAAGTGTAGACTGTTTTTCAAAACTTATCCAGGGTTATGGACAGCTCAGTATTTTTTGGTTTAAACTGAACCATGTCAGCACACACCAGTAAATGATTGAGTATGATCTTAGTGAAAAGCACAGTGATCTGAGTGACAGAGTCCTTGGTTACAATGTTGGCTCTTTAAACAACTATGTGATCATGAGTGGGCAATTCAGCCTCTGTTTAGATTTGTGAGCTATAAAATATGAAGGTAGTAAACCATCCTACTTACCTCACAAGATTTATGTGTCCCAAAGTAAAAGATCTAAGTTTAAATATAAAAATGCTTTTGTGGGAATTCCCTGGTAGTCCAGTGGTTAGGACTTGACATTATCATTGCCGGGACTGGTTCTATCTCCGGTCAGGGAACTAGGGTCCCACGAACCACACAGCATGGCCCCCAAAATGGCTTTCACGAGTGGTAATGAGTACAACTGTTACACTTATCTGGGCCACAAAGTTCCAAGAGCACATCATAGATACGCTATCAGTTTTTCAGACTACTTGGCTTGTAAATTCCTCTTTACTGCTGAAAACAGTACTGTCCAAATATGAATAACTGCCTCAGTACAAATAAGCTAAAGAAATAGTTCTCTCCTCATGACTCTATTAAAATATATATCAACATATAGTGAGTTGTCTTTGGAAACTTAAGTCAATGCTAGATGTAAACCATAAGTTATTTCTTTTTTTTTTTTCTTTAAATTTTAGAAATCGCCATCTCTTTAAATTTTAGAAATCGCCATCTCTTTAAATGCAATAAATACCTCATCAGCAAGGTGAGACACCACCTTGGCATCTTGCAAATGTCCTTGTCAGGATTCCCAGGCAACCAAAGCCACATTCAAGCTGACAGGTCACCATCATCTGCTCTTCAGCAGATAAGATGCTGCAAGTAAGACAGAAGCAGCACACACCGTACTCTTGTACCCACTGGATGAAGCTAGAAAACCTGGACAGACGGCACAGAGCAGCTGCTTGAGGACTCAAAGTAAACAGTGCCAGGCACACTGGGGAAGAAGATTAGAATTTTAAATACCCCTGACCCAGAAGTTAATTTACCATTTTTTTCCCCTACCATATCTCATGATCTAGACTTAACACAGCCCCAAGCCCAGAGATGGTCATGGAGTACACAAAGAAAGCTCCAGGAGAAGCTCTCTGGTCTGGCTCAAAGAATAGCTAAGAGGTCTCCTAAAACTCAGAAGAGTGATGAAATCTCTTTTCCTGTGTCTACTCTCTTGGATCTTAGCCCCCAAACAATCCAGTGGTGGCAGCAACAAAAATGACAGCTAGGAGGAAGTGCAGGAGCCTAAAATGATGAGAAAAGGAAGGTTTCCTCTCTGACTGGAGCTGTGATCCCAAGGGGATGGGGCAAATGTCCTTTGCTGTCTCTCTCTCTCTGTTGTCCCCTAGGTCTTGGCCTCAGAAGAGGGTGTAGTTGCATGGCAGAGAAGTGAAAATCAAACCCCAGCTTTCTGGATAAAGAATCTTTTGATCCTTCCCTTTCAGGGAAGCGAGAGGAAATGGGGACGTGCCAGAGAGAGTGTAGAGAGGAGGGAGCTTAGCAAGGTACACCTTGATATTTTTCAAGATCTTCTGAGCTTACCTCAAGCTGTGCATTGGATCTAAATCATGTATAAGACACTTTGAGAAATAATCTATGGACTATCCCCAGGCCCCAGACTGTCATCTGGGTGACAAACTTGAAGGACAGGTACGAATAACACTATGAAAGTTTTGAAAACAGAAGTGACATTGAAATTATGAAGTTTCACAAGACACAAGGTCAGCATACAAATAACAGCAAGGAACAATTACGAACTGAAATTTTTAAAAATTATATTAATCATATATAGTAAGTCCCAAACAAATCTATCCTTAGGTGTCAATCTACCAAAAATATACAGGATCTATATACTGAAAATGACAGATGTTGATGCAATAAATTTTAGAAGTTCTAAATAAATGGTGAGACATACTGTCTTCATATATTGGAACAAATTTATTAAGATGTCAGTTCTTCCTATATTGATCTACAGCTTTAAGGCAATACCAGTTAAAATCCCAGCAAGGATTTTTGTATATATTGACAAGTTCATTCAAAAAATTACAAAGAAAGGCAAAGTAAACAGAATGGCCCACGTAATTTACAGGAAGAACAACAACAATGGAGAAATTAAATCAACTGATTTTTAAGATTTACTGGAAATCTATAGCAACAAAAACTGTGTGGTACTGACACCAGGACAGATATGTTGATAAATAAGACAGAATACAGAGGCAATGTAGCCAACTGTTTTTCACAAAGTTAATTAGTACAATGGGAAAAAATGTAGTCCTTTCAACAAATGGTATTAAAACATTCACTTGGGGGAAAAAATGAAATATTACTTAAAACTTCACAACTGAAACAAAAGTAACAAAATAATGGTTACTGACCTCAATGCAAAACAAAAATATAAAACTTTAAAGGGAAGACAAAGAAGAAAAGTCTTCATGAACTGCGCTTTGTCAAATTGTTCTTCAATATGACACCTAAAGCATGATCTAAAGAAAAAGAAAATTTTAAACTGAACTGCACTGGAACTGACAACTTTTGTTTGTTAAAAGACACTTTTACATGAATAAAATGACAAGCTATTGACTGCAAGAAAACTATTTACAAATCATGTTTCTGACCAAAAAAAAAAACACCAAAAATTTGTATCTAAAAAAACACAATAGCCTTCAAAACTCCACAGCAAGAAAATGAACAACGTAAACAACAAATAGCCAAAGTTGAACAGAAGTGTCTCAGGAAGGGATATATAGATAGCAAATAGCCTGTGGAAAATTGTTCAACATCGCTGGCCATTAAGGAAATGAAAATTAAAACACTATAAGACGTCATGCTATATCTCAGAATGTCTGGTGAGGATGCAGAATTGCTGAAACACTCCAAACACTGCTGGTGGGGGGCAACAGCACAGCGGTTTCTAACAAAGTTCAACACACACTTAACATCCGACTCAGAAATCCCAGTCCTAGGTGCTTACTCTAAAAGAATGAAAACTTAAGGTCATGGAAATACTTACACATGAATACTTTAGCAACTCTATTCATAATCACTAATACTGGAAACAACCGAAATATACTTTCATAGGAATGGTTCAACAAATAGTTGTACAACCATATCATAGGGTATTACTCAGCAATTAAAAAAAAATTTATTGATATGCACCACCCCTTGATGAATTTCAAAGACATTAGACTGAATAAATGAAGCCAGTCTAGGAGGGATCTGTAATCTGTGATTCACTGTCTCAGAAAGCATTTCTCTATGGTGATGGAGAACACACATCGTGGTTGTGAGAGACTGGTGTGGGTGGAGGCGTGAAATGTCAGGGCAGCAGAAGGCAGTTTCTCTGCGGTGACGGAGCAGTTCTGTATCCTGATTGGGGTGATGGTTACAAGAATCTTTATATGTGTTAAAATTCACAGAACTGTACAAGAATAAAACGTCAATTTTACTGAATGTTCATTTACTAAATAGAATAAATGAGAAAAGACATAGCTGTTTGCTATGGTAATGAATGAATAATAAACTAATAGCTATTCAATCCGGGAATACAAAACCAAATTACTAAAGGTTATTCCCTTCCATGTGAACAAAATATTCTAATTTATGGCAACATTTATTTGTAATGATAGAGTCAAAGCATCAATTTATCCCATGTCTTATGCTTCTAAAATATCTGCTGACATAGAAATGCCATGTGCTAGAGAAAAATGTTCTACCTGAACAATGTGGGGTGGTATCTAATCAGAGATTGTAGAGTAAAATGCTCCTGCAGGAGATGCAATGAAATTTCCAAGTCAATGACTCTTATTCATGGGGCAAACCAACGGCCACTCATGTCTGAATTTACTCATGTTTAGGCCTACAAAACAGAAACTATTCCTAAGGTTTTCTGTTAGTTTATGTTATTATATTTATTTGTTTGAATTTTAAGAAAAAAAATGTCGAAAGGAAAAGAGCACTACAAAATTAAGCAGAGACCACTGGAAAAGGAAGAGAATAGTAGCAAGAAAGGAATTACAGGACATTATATGTAAGACTGCTGTGGAAGCCCGACTTAATGCTGACATTTTTAAAAGCAAAAAATACAAATATTTCAAAGGCCAAGTATAAACAACCTTGGAAGACAGTTAAGCAATATTTTTTTTTTTTTTACTAAAAATGGAAATGCTTCTACAGCAAAAACTCTTCACAAGAATGGTTTGCAAATGTCACCAAAAAAATCAAAATATTCTAAGCCACTGAAAAATTGCAAAGATAACAGGGCTGGAGGATTAGAGGATTTGATAATTAAATAATTAGTATTAAATGCTAGTGATGGCTCAATATTTACTATTCAAATTTTGAATTATATATATTTTATTGGATTTGTTGTTGTGGTGGTGTCTAAGTTGTGTCTGACTCTTGGGACTCCATGAACTGCAGTGTAGCCTGCCAGGCTCCTCTGTCCGTGGGATTCTCCAAGCAAGAATACTGGAGTGGGGGCCATTTCCTTCTCCAGGGGATCTTCCCTCTCCAGGGGATCAAACCCGTGTCTGTCTCCTACACTGGCAGTCGGGTTCTGTACCACCAGCACCACCTAGACTACACACACACACATACACACACACGTGCATGAATGTGTGCTCAGTCGATCAGTTATGTCCAACTCTTTGCAACCCTATGGGCTCCAGCCTACCAGGTTCCTCTGTCCATGAGATTTCCAAGGCAAGAATAATGGAGTGGGTTGTCTGTTTCTTTCTGCAGGGGATTTTCCTGACCCAGGGATTAAAAATACAACTCTTTTATCTCCTGCATTGGTAGGTGAGTCTTTACCACTGAGTTACCTGGGAAGCCCATACATACAATATATATAACATCTAGATATGTATGAAAGGCCTCTCTAAAACAATGCCATTTAAACAAATACCTAAACAAACATATAAGGAAGTGAGCCACGTATCTTTCTTAGGAGAAGCTCTTAAAGATAGAAGCAGCAGATGGTCTAAAGGAACACAGTGGAACACAGTATCATATTCAAGGAAGAGCAAACCATATTGCAGCTAAAGCTGGGCAGGTAGAGAGACAGGACTAGAAGACTAAGTCAGAGAGCCACGCATTAATTTTACATTGCTACATCAGTTCAGTTCAGTTGCTCAGTCATGTCCGACTCTGTGATCCCATGGACTGCAGCACGCCAGCCTTCCCTGTCCGTCACCAACTCCTGGAGCTTGATTAAACTCATGGCCATTGAGTTGGTGATGCCATCCGACCATCTCATCTTCTGTCATCCTCTTCTCCTTCTGCCTTCAGTCTTTCCCAGCATCAGGGTCTTTTCCAATGAGTCAGTTCTTCACATCAGGTGGCCAAAGTGCTGGAGTTTCAGCTTCAGCATCAGTCCTTCCAATGCATATTCAGGACTGATTTCTTTTAGGATTGACTGGTTTGATCTCCTTGCAGTCCAAGGAACTCTCAAGAGTGTTCTCCAACACCCGTTCATCAATTCTTCAGTGCTCAGTTTTCTTTATAGTCCAAATCTCACATCCATACATGACCACAGGAAAAACCATAGCCTTGACTAGACAGACCTTTGTTGGCAAAGTAATGTCTCTGCTTTTTAATATGCTGTCTAGGTTTGTCATAATTTTCCTTCCAAGGAGTAAACATCTTTTAATTTCATGGCTGCAATCACCATCTGTGGTGATTTTGGAGCCCCAAACATAAAGTCAGCCACTGTTTCCCAACTATTTACCATAAAGTGATGGGACCAGATGCCATGATCTTAGTTTTCTGAATGTTGAGCTTTAAGCCAACTTTTTCACTCTCCTCTTTCACTTTCATCAAGAGGCTCTTTGGTCCTTCTTCATTTTCTGCCATAAGAGTGGTGTCATCTGCATATCTGAGGTTATTGATATTTCTCCTGGCAATCTTGATTCCAGCTTGTGCTTCTTCCAGCTCAGCATTTCTCATGATGTATCTGCATATAAGTTAAGTAAGCAGGGTGACAATATACAGCCTTGATGTACTCCTTTCTCGATTTGGAACCAGTCTGTTGTTCCATGTCCAGTTCTAACTTTGCTTCTTTACCTGCACACCACAAACCCAGTAACTTACACCACCATCCATTTACCACCTCACAGTCTCTACAGATGAGAAGCCAAACCAGATCCTCTACTCAAGGTCTCATAGGACTGAAGCCAAGATGCAGGCTGAGCCGCACTCACACATGGAGACTCTTCGGAAGAACCCACTTCCTGGCTCATTCTGGTAATTAGGGAATTTATTTCCTTGTGGCTGTATGATGATGGTCCCCATTTTCTTGTTCATCCTGCAACAGGTATGAAGGACAACCACTTGGCAGGGCTTAGGGAAGATAGTCAGCTTCCAGTTAAGGAGAAATGATTGGGGATAAGGAATGAGGCTGAGGAAGAAGCTCAAGAATCAGAATAGAGTTGGGGAGCATAGGGCACCAGCGCCAGGGAGTGGACACACAGGCAAAATGATGGCAGCTATTGGATGAAAGACGTAGAGAATGGAGTGGTAGACACAGCAGGGGAAGGAGAGGGTGGGATGGATTGGGAAAACACTGACCTATATACACCACCATGTGTAAAATCAATAGCTAGTATGAAGCTTCAGTATATCACAGGGAGCTCAGCTCAGTGCTCTGTGATGACCTAGAGTGGTGGAATGGGCAAGGTGGGGATGGGAGGGAGACTCTAAGAGGTAGGGGATATATATACGCATAGGCTTCCCAAGAGATGCAGCAGTAAAGAATGTGAGTGCCAATGCAGGAGATGCAACAGATTCGGGCCCAATTCCTGAGTTGGGAAGATCCCCTGGAGCAGGAAATGACAACACACTCTTTCATGGAACATTCTATGGACAGAGAAACTTGAAAGGCTACAGTCCATGGGATTGCAAAGAGTTGGACATGACTGACTGCACACACACAGCTGATTCATGTGGTTGTACAGCAAAAACTAACACAATGTTGTAAAGCAATTATCCTTCAAATTACAAAAAAGGATGACATAGGTAGGAATCCAGGTCACCTTACAGTCCAGGTCAGCTACAATAAGGAAACTCAGTTTAGCTAGACAAATATATATTGGCAGATAGTGCAGCAGTGATTAAAATTACTCTACAGACCTGAAATTTCTCATTTTCTGATTTTAACTTGTTCTCTTGTTCTGCTTACCATCTTTATAATGCTTTACTAAATCATCAGGTAATTATTTTCAAGGTCAAAATGTGACTAACCCATAGTTAAAGGAGTCTAAAGATTTCTACAGAACTTTTCTTGTTAAAAGGAAGAAAAGCAATTAAAGAAAAATTCAAGACATGCTACTATATGGAAACAGTTCACTGTTCACTGTGTGTGCTCAGTCATGTCTGACTCTTTGGGACCCCATGGACTGTAGCCTGCCAGGCTCCTCTGTCCTTGGATTTCCCAAGCCAAGAATACTAGATTGCATTGTCATTTCCTTCTCCAGGGGATCTCCCAGACCCAGGAATTGAATCTGCATCTTCTGCATCAGCAGACGAATTCTTTACCACCAAGCCACATGGGAAGCCCCGTGGAGATACTATACTGCTTTTATTCATGCTAAAGAGATTCTGAATATCAGCAGGAATAAACCAAATGTTCTGTATCAGTGTTTCAACATAAAGTACATGAGAAAGCAATTACTTGTTCTTCAGATGTCTCCCTGTTAAAATATTATTTTAAAATTTCTGATTATAGGAAAGCATATCTATTAGTAATTAAAATGTCTTTAGTGTATCATTCAAAACAATCTATATAAGAAAACAAATGGATTTTCATATTTGGCAGACAGACATACTAACAGAAAGTAGAAAGACAGTAAAAATTAAGTCACAGAATTAAAACTTTCAAATCGAGTGATTGTTCTATATCCTTTTATAAATATTTGAGAACAGAATTGAAGTTTGTGTTCCAAATAAGTTTCACTAGCTTTTAACAGCCTTGGATGCAGCTATTTTCTCTTTTGTTCTAAGATAACTCCTCAGAACTTAGTATCAGGATTGCATAAAATCAGAGAACGCTTAGAACAGAAAGTAAGCTTAAGAATCACCCAATTCACTCTGTAGAGTCTGAAGCCGAGAGAGGCCAGGTGAAAGGCTCACAGCCACCTCACAAGCCATCAGGAATGCTGAGATTTGCCAAAGAACAGTAGAACCCAGAAGCCCATATCTGAGATAGATAGATAGATATCTATGTCTATATCTATCTATCTCTATCTCTATCTCTATCTCTATCTCTATCTCTACTCTACCTCTATATATCAGGGTTTACTTGTTGCATGTAGCATCTAGTTCCCTGACGAGGGATCAAACTTGGGCCCCCTATACTGAAAGCCTGGAGTCTTAACCATTGGACTACCAGGGATGACCCCTTTTTTTTTCTTGGCCCTAACTTCAAAAAAAATTATTTCTGAAAACCAAAAAAGGAAATTGCAATAAATTTTAAATGTATTTATTTTCAGCTTCTTGGTCAGTAAGTTGATTGCCCTTATCTGGAAAATCCTTCATAATGTGAAATTTTGGTTGAACTCTCAGTCAGTCAGTCAGTCAGTTCAGCTGCTCAGTCATGTCCGACTCTTTGTGACCCCATGAATTGCAGCACATTAGGCCTCCCTGTCCATCACCATCTCTCGGAGTTCACTCAAACTCACGTCCATTGAGTCAGTGATGCCATCCAGCCATCTCATCCTCTGTAGTCCCCTTTTCCTCCTGCCCCTAATCCTTCCCAGCATCAGAGTCTTTTCCAATGAGTCAACTCTTCACATGAGGTGGCCAAAGTACTGGAGTTTCAGCTTTAGAATCATTCCTTCCAAAGAACACCCAGGGCTGATCTCCTTCAGAATGGACTGGTTGGATCTCCTTGCAGTCCAAGGGACTCTCACTAGCCCACTCCAAAGCCTGGAGGAAACCTGCTTTCTGAATTACCTGATCTTCAGAGCAATAGATATTTTGAGATAGTTCCACATCTTTCTATTTTTTGGCCATGCCTCACAGCATGTGGGATGTTAGTGGGACCAGTGATCAAACCTGTGCCCACTAGTGGAAGTATAAAGTCTTAACCACTGGACTGCCAGGGAAGTCCCACCACCTCTTTTTTAAACTTTTTTCTGAGGTGTCTTCTCATAGCTTGGACCCTCTCCTTCAGCAGCACTGTCTTTCTCACACATCTCTGCGTTTGGAGATACCTTCTCTGTGTACTGAGTGAATTGTGTCTTATAAGCATCACCACCTCCTTCCATATACAACCTGCAATGTTCTGATACATGGCGTGCTTCCCAAATACTTCTGCTTTGAATTCCTTGTTTTCTCAACCATAACCAAGGATCCATTTGGTCTCATGAAGGATAGAAAAGCTTCTTTCTGCTGCTCTCTTCAGAGGCCTGCAAAGTTTCTTTCCAGCGGTAGTTCTCAGGTGAACTGAACTCAATACAAAATATCTTCACACTATACTTCGGATGTTCCTGAGTATAAGTCGCACAGGCTATGACTGTGTCTTCAACACAGGCATAAGAAAGCTGACAAATGAGCTCTCTGTAACATGAACTGTCACCCCACATTTGAGTGTACTGTATTTATTTGGGGGCTCCCCCAGCGGCTCATGTGCTATTATGAAATGCTGCTTCTGCACGTTCTCGGCCTTCTCTGTAGCTTCAGAATTGCCTAAGATTCCATTCTTAAAATTAGTTCCAGAAGGAAACCCTCCTCATCTCTTAGAAATGCATCAGTCTTCGCTTCTGACTCCATCTCTCTGTATGGAAGGCAGCAGGTAGAAAGTCTGTAAAACTTTCATTGAGGAATGTACCTGTAAGATGTAAAGAAGGAATCTACTCTCCAGAAAATATATACTTCCATTTTTTAAATTTACCTGAGCCCTGAAACTCAAAGCTCCAATACTTTGGTCACCTGATGCAAAGAACTGACTCATTGGAAAAGACCCTGATGCTGGGAAAGACTGAAGGCAGGAGGAGAAGGGGGTGGCAGAGGATGAGTCGGACTCGATGGACATGAGTTTGAGCAAGCTACTGGGAGTTGGTGATGGACGAGGAGGCCTGGAGTGCTGCAATCCATGGGGTCACAAAGAGTCAGACATAACTGAGCGATGGAACAACAAGAAGCATCTTCGAAGTCAAAGAATTTATAAAAATAATCTCTGAGAAAAATAAGAAAATTTCATAACATTTATATGTTATTTATTTATATAACATTTATTTATATAAATATAATATAATAATATATTATATAAATAATATAATATATTATATTATAATATATTATATATTATATATTATATATTGTATATATTATATATAATATATTATATATATACATATAATATAATAATATAAATTATTAATTTATATAATAATTATAACATTTATTTATATAAATTAATAATTTCATAACAATTATTAATGAAAATAATTATTATTTTTTACCATTTCCTCCCTATAAGGAGATTTCACAAAGCCTTTATTATTGCAATATATTTTTCAAATGAACTTGACAGGAAAGAAAACATCACTTGAAAAGTATTTGTTTCAAGGGCTAGTGGGGGTTCAAGGAAGAAGAGATGGGATGAAAAAACAAAAAAGGGGGAGAAAACTTTTTTTTCCTATTAAACTATAAAGGGATTTCTTTTCTTAAAGTCCCTCCTACAAATCCATAATCTAAGCTCATCTCAGTGTCATTATTACCATTAGTAGACAGATGAAGAAATGCAACCAAAGTAATTACCTTCTGGTGACAGTAATGGGATTCTAACTTCCCAGTGTTATAATCACAGGCCAATCCTTAAAGTACTTTAAAAAAGGCCATATCACTGGGTCATAGAAGCAATTCATGTTTACTGGTGAACGTGAATGTGAAGTCGCTCAGTCGTGTCCGACTCTTTGTGACCCCATGGACTGTAGCCTCCCAGGCTCCTCTGTCCATGGGATGTTCCAGGCAACAGTACTGGAGTGGATTGCCATTTCCTTCTCCAAGGGATCTTCCCGACCCAGTGATCGAACCCAGGTATCCAGCATCGTAGACAGACGCTTTACCGTCTGAGCCACCAGGGAAGTTACTGGTACTAGAAGCAAATCTCCATAGCCCAGAAACTTAGTGTTAGTTGGCAGTCTGCCCAACAAACAAGCAAACCCAAAACTGTTAAGAGACGGTCTCCTCCTTACTGTGTAAGTCCCTGGAACATCTTCAATTTGATTCTAGATAAGAGAAAAATAATTCCCACTGTACACTACTTCTAAGTTTAGGATCAAAACTTTTAAACCTGCTTCAAATTAGAGAGACCACATTGATGTTGAGGGAGATTAAAATAAAAAAATATTCTAGGTATCTAGTCTGGTCTTCAGTGGACAGATGAGGATTAGACCAAGTTTATTACAGCACCCTCAATTTGGTTTTAGCAATCAATTTTATATTGAGTCCTGAAGGAATGTGTTTACTGCACACTTTGCATGTGTGAACACCAGAAAGAAGTAGCATACAACATGTATCTACAAGTAAAACTGGTCATTCTATTTGCTTACCATATTGTAACACATGCTAAGTAGCACTTAGATCAGGTCTATTTAAACCTGGGTCAGTGATTTCAATTGATTTATAAACCTATTTTATATTCAAGGCAGTAAACTGTTCCATAATGTAATAAACTCATCAGTACCAGACAAAGTATAAAAAGAATCTTTAATTACCTAACATTTTCCATCAAATTCTAATAAGCTGAAGTACCTAGGTAAAGGGACCCAATAGGTCACCGACAGGCTGGGCCCATTGCTAGAAGCCACTGACTCCTATTGTAATACAGCCTTGAGAAAAAGCATGTGCTTACACTGGTATTAAAAGTTATTAAGTGAAGCAAAATCAGTGGGCTCATTCTTTCTTCCCTTGTTCTACATCTTTTTATCTGTGATCTCATCCTTCCCTTCTGCCTTCTTAAAATCTTTTATCATATGACTTTGAATATTTTCTAGCTTTCCTAGCTTCCATTATACAATTGTATTAATGCTTGTCTTCCTTTCCCTGACTCAGTTCTTCATCTCCCTGAAATCTTAACTGCAAACACTTTCATTCAACTACACTGTTACTCTGAGGCACCATGCTATAACACAGAACAACAGACATTCGTGAATTTCACTTGATGGATTAGGGTAGAGACTCCCAGGCTGGAGCACACTACTGGGGTAACTGTCTATAGTTCTGAAAGGATGGTAGCCCCAGCACCACTCTATCATATACTGTAAGTAAAACTGACAGCGTGTAAATGGAAAAGCAAAGTCAAATCTCACTAGGAACACAGTTAAGAAGAGTGACCTTCAGTGATGATTAAGCCTCTTAACTGCAGCAGGAATAATGAGTTCTGACCTGCTTCTTCAAAAGCCTGATGATAGGAAAATGGCCAATTTGGTCTTAGAATATTGAGGAACCTGGGAAGAAGACCAGCCCTTTTCACTGACCCTCCTGGAGACGTCTACCTCTTATTAGCTCACTAATGAATATGGAGAGTGAATATGGAGAATACTAGGGACTTCAGATGGCTAAAACCATCCCAGGTGAGGGATACAAAAAGACGGAGGGAAAATAAGAGGACATCAGTGTGGGGAAGAGCCTTGGGAGCTCCATCTACGCATACAGACAGTACCGGCTCCTCTGTGAGCTGAAGTTTTGAAACCGAGCTTGAAACCCTGAGAAAAGGGGTTTCCAAAGAAATATGGAGACTCTTGACTGTGCCTTTATAAAGTGTTATGGGCACATAAGCCACTATAAACAACAAAGGAGGTGGTGATCAGTGTCCAGGGTAATCTGTGTGGCTGCAGGTGAAGCTGAAAAAGCACTTACTATCTTGTATTTCCTGGCTGAAGTTTTTGCACACTTCTCTTCATGTTCATGTGGGGGAGGGAAAGTAAGAAATAAATTTTAAGGCAGAAAAAGAGCATAATCTTGCAAAAATTGTAGAAAAAGATGAAAATGGACGCTGGTATTTCTAGTTGTGGCTATAGTTAGGGTACCTAATGGTTCCGGGGCTTCCCAGGTGGCACTGCTGGTGAAGAACCCGCTTGCCAATGCAGGAGACACAGGAGACCCAGGTTCGACCCCTGGGTGGGGAAGATTCCCTGGAGGAGGGCATGGTGACCCACTCCAGGATTCTTGCCTGGAGAATCCCATGGACAGAGGGGCCTGGCAGGTTATAGTCCATGGAGTCTCAAAGAGTCAAACATGACTGAAGTGACTGATCACAGCACACAACGGTTCTGAGTTTAACCAGGAAAGGACAAGCATCAGTTCAGTTTGGGGCAGCTGTAATATTAGGTGATTGTGAAAGTAAGTGTCTGCACTTAGGCAACCTTAAAAAGGATCTGTCAATGACTATAAGAGAGAGTATGTAAGTCACTTCTTTTCCCTTTCCACATATTCATGTGTATGAATTTCACAAATGAGTGTCTATGTAGGCCATGACATGGATGTAGAAAGCCATGAGGATGACATGCTTACTGACTGGGGTCGGGGGTGGGAGAAATAGGGGTGGGAACTGCATGTGGATGGGGCAGAAAGTATGCAAGGCATGTGTGTAGCAGTGAGGGGTCATTTGGAGAGGATCACAGACCTGTCTATAGAGGCATGGATTAGAGGAAACATTCACAGTGGGGGAAAAGTGGATGAATGCATACACAAGTCTCTCAAAGATTTCTCTGGGAAAGGCTTGGTTGTTTACATTGTTCTGAAGCAGCATTTTCTGAACTGTGCAACTATTTTTCTTGGAACACAGTGTCTATTTGTATATTGCATGCATGCATGCTAAGTCATGTCTGACTCTTTTATGATCCATGGACTGTAGCCTGCCAGGCTCCTCTGTCCACGGCATTCTCCAGGCAAGAATACTGGAGTGGGTTGCCAGTTCTTCTCCAGGGGATCTTCCCGGTCCAGGGATCAAACCCGCATCTCTTTTGTCTCTTGCATTGTCAGGTACTTTTTTTTTTTTTTTTCCTACATGCGCCACCTGGGAACCCAGGGTGTCTGATAAGCATTTGATAAGGGGTTGCATGAAGAAAGCTTCTTGGGTTCAGATTAAAGAAAAGCAGTAGATAACACTGTCTCTGAGAGCCCCTGAAGGACATGAGGATAATGAAGACTCTGAGAAGTCCTACAATCAGGTCACCTACTTCATTTTTAAAATATAATATTTCAAACTTACTAGACATTAAACTTCTTCACTCAAAGAACACATACTAATAACTGAAGCGATATCAGTGTTCTAAAGAACATTCTTTGGAAAAGATGATATAAATGCATCCAAAGCAGCAGAAATACAGGGTGATAATGATCAAAGTGGTTTTGGTAACTACAGGCAAATCCAATATAAAATTTTCAGGTCAAATATAATTCCTTGCAGGCCTAATCAGTCTTGTAAATTATCTTCAAAGATAAATGAACTCTCAAACTTCTTAAGCAGGTAGGTTTTTGTATACAGATATTAACTTTATGCGATTTGCATTTTAAAAGCGGACAAATTGAGGAGCTATTGAAGTGTACTCTAAGTACGCGTTGTATCTTCAGTGACTAAAAACTCTAATTTGCAATCTGACAAATACGACATCTTTTGAATAATGCAAACTAAGGAAGTGCTAATTGGTTTCCATGGTCATATCTCTGGCTTCATGAAAATGGATTAGGAACATAAAGAAAAATGCAGACTACAGCACTGCCCAGCGATTTAAATTATAAATGAAAGACAGGCTACATGGATGAAGAGGAAATAATAATACTGATGATGGTGATAATTTTAGTAATAGGTGATGGGCATGATGAACATCTGCTTTGCATCTGGTACTGTTTCAGGTGGGTTGGGTACCATTTATCTAATTCTCGTCTGGGTGGGAATAACAAAAACAACATCAAAAACCCTAAGGCTAGAGAAGCTGATCAATAAAAGAAAAACAAATAAAACCCACAACTAACATTTATTGAGCACTTACTATGTGTCAGGGACTGTTATAAACATTTCACATTAGTAATTCACGGGAACCGAGGCTGTCACGTGGCACCACTGTCAGCCCCATTTCACAGATAAGAAAATTGAGTCTCAGAGTAATCAATCATGCTGCTAGGCAATAAAAAGCCTGGTTTGGGCTCAAGCATGTCTCTAAACCCCAGACTCTTTCTACTCTACTATCCTAAGTCCACAAATATTTGTATGCTTTGCAATCCCTAACTTTATAATAAATTAATGTCATGTTGTCACTTTATTGCAAAGTGGCCCATGTTACAGCCTTCTGATAATTTTAGGTGGTCTTGTTCCTAAATGGCATTAATACAGTTACATATAAGAAAAGAGTCAGCTTCAGAAGCAAATAGCCCTACTTCTGTTTTCAGTGTCTCTTCCCTTCCTTTTCACACTCCAGTCCCGAGAAACATCACTTGAATTTATTTCTGTAGACATTTTATCACAGATTCAGCAATAAAATGCATCAGTCAACTCTAAAAGAAATTGACACTCTGTGTCACTTTTACAATTTCTACCCTGATTTCAATGCTGTATTGCTAAACTTTCAAGTCAAAAATTTTTTTAGACTTTTCATAACTCTATCAGAATGCTGCCTGTTTCAACCAACCATACTTTCCCTAAATCTCTTGCTGGTATCTGGTATCTGATAAGAAGCCAAATCTAGTGTCAGTGTAATTAAAGCCAGAATTTGGAGTTCAAGGAAGCACCCAGTCTCCAGATAATAAAAGCATAATGGTCAAAGGTTAAATCAATCTCTTTGCCGTTGCCCAATTTAGAGATTTGTAGATGTCACATTTTAAGAAAGACCTTCAACAAACTAGGTAAGCAAACTGAAGAAAATGTTAAGCTATGGGTGAAGGAATTAGTCAGTTCAATGCAAGAAGAAAGGAAAACAATCTTTATAGAGTGTTTTTCTCTAACACATGGCAATGCGTGGAACTTCACTGCCTTTATTAATTATCCAGAGTCACGGTAGGAGGGAGGTTGTTACTACTCCCGTTAACAGATGTTAGAGGATAGACAACATGCCCGGGGTGACACAGCTGGCGATACAGCTGGGACTTGAACCCAAGGCTGGTGGGAAAGTCAGGTGCTCTTTCTACTGTTAATATATTACACTACTTCACGAGGAAAAAGAAAGGAAAGGAGATTTACAACTGGGCAGAAAAAGCTGCTTTCAGCGTGACCACAGAGACAACAGTGGAGAAGAGTCAGTATCTGTGAGAAAGCAAAATAGCCTGAAAATAAGATAAATGTATAAACATGTCTAGCCATACAGTCTAAGAGGTATTTGCATGAATATGCACACTGAAAAATGTTACGTAAAATAGGGAAAAAAAGTATAAGTTCACTGTTAATTTCTTTCAGAGCCCTTCCCACACATCTGTATATTACAAAACACAACACCATATGTCTATTGCGAGACTTCTCCTACATAACACCATGAAGGAAAGCTAGGAATAAGCACGAAGATAAAATCTAGGACAAATAGGAACACTTTTCTAACAATGATCTGTTGGAAAATGGGAGAGATGTATGACCTCCTGAGTTTGAATCTCAGGTCACTAAAGGGGCCCAAGAAGAAGCTGAGGTGTCAATCTCTCTTCTAGTCTCTAAACACATTTCATTCTAAAATTCTAAACAAAATATATCCTCTCTAGGAAATCCTTGATGTCAAGAACCCCTCTTCTAATTACCATGCTGCCCCAGCTGTGTCATCTTAAGAAGTCATACTGCTGTTACTCCGTTTGCTTGTAAAACAGGAATAATATCACCTTTCAGGCAAGGTTTTCAGAAGATTCAATACGGTAAGACATTTGAAATGCTTAATCCATCATAAATTTCAAATAGTGTTAGTTACATCTTCCTATTCCCAGGTGGCGCTAGTAGTCAAGAATCCACCAGCAATGCAGGAGATTTTAGAAATGCAGGTTTGATTCCTGGGTTGGGAAGATCTCCTGGAAGAGGAAATGGCAACCCACTCCAGTATTCTTGCCCGGAGAATCCCATGGACAGAGGAGCCTGGCAGGCTACAGTCTATGGGGTCTCACAGAGTTGGACATGACTGAAGCAACTGAGCAAATCACCCACAGATCTATGAGGTCTGAGTCAGCGTCTTGGAGGTGCTTCGGGTCTTCATTCTGAATCATGTCAAAATTATGGTGAATAAAGCATTCCAGTGATTTGAGGTATTCCACATAAAGGTGCATCTGAATCCAACATGAGTGTGCATTTTCTACTGATGTACATGTTTTCTTGCTTGCTCACCTCCAAAGGAAAAAAATGCAGTGTTCTTATGCATTGCTTTCAGGGGTTAGGGTGCGCATTTTTAGAAAATTCGAGGCAAGCGCATCAATTAAGTTAACTTTTACAAGCTATTCTTATCCTCAAACTTTTCCATCGGTACCTTTCATAATTTTAGTAATCTCTTTAGTAAAATAATCACTAATATGCTATTGTCTCTCAAAGCAGGCTTTTTGGCCACCAGTCAATCAATGCCCATTGCCTTTATTTAATATAGAGAATGTTTTAGACATACATAAAAGTTAGTGTGGTGAAACCAGAAGAATTTTTGCAGTAATTCTACTTTCTGGTAGCTAGAAAAGCTAACTAGAAGTGACTTTTAAAAGAGAATAAAACATCTTCAAAGTATACGTGACTATTAAGACGCTTCTATATGATGTTATAAATCATCTCTGAAGTCCAAGTAAATGGTGATAAGAAAAGATGTTGTTATGAAAGTATTCATCACACATACAATTTTAAAGACTGCATCTGGTGCTTAAAGTACACATTATTTGCATGTAGGAAAAGAGTAGTAGTAGGAAACCCATAAAGAAAGTTTAATTTTATTTCAAACAAAAAACAAATTTATCAGTTAAAAGTCTATTGTCAATATATGGCCAAGGTTGGCCTCAGGGTACTATGGAAGTTCAGGTGCATTCATGCATCACAGTAACAGATTGATTCTGACCCACCGCCTTAGAGCCTATAGAACTTGCCCTGGCTCCCACCATGCAAGATGCCAGTGACAATTACTTTTTTTTAATCACTCTGCATATGCTTGTGTGCAAAACTGTATGTTACGGTCTAAGGAACCTCTCTTTAATATTGCTTCCTGCTCTTAAATTAAGAGTACGCCTTTGGGAGGTTCAGTTTAAAATATGTGGGCTTTTTTTTGCTATTGTTCCATTTTTAGAAACAAAACTGAAATATGTGTATGTACTGTGTGTATGTGAGGAGGTGTTTTGCTTAATTTTGTAAATTAAGCAAAACACCAAAAAATAAAACAAAACTTTAAAGGCTCCATAATTTGTATCTTACCATCTCTAAACACGTGCATTTGGCAATGTAAAATAAATAGTAAAGGTCTGTGAGAAAGTAAAAGTCCTACAATAATATAAACATATCTATCCATATAATCTATGAAGTATTTGCATAAATATATACATAAAAATGTTACATAAAATAAGAAAAAATTAAATACAGCAGAAATTTATTATCTGTTTCATAGCCCCTACCATACATCTGTACATTATACACCAAATATCGATGCAGGATCACTGAGGTTTTATGTTGTATGTTAGATGACAGTGCTACTGTATATGTGGAAGAAGTAATAAATGAAAAGGAAACATACATTCTCTTTTTATGGGTAAACACATACTTCTGTAGTCAAGAAAATTTTCTCACATCCACTATGATAAAATGACATAGATGTTTGCTTAACCTGGGGGCCTACATGTAAGAGATTACAAAAGAAACAACAGAATAGTTGTTAAGACGAGCTGAAAATTTCCCATGACAAGACAATGTGACCTACACCGAAATAAATGTGAATTCCAAGTAAGGCTTTCAGCTTTTCAAGCAAATTACAATCCATCACTCACTGTTACTCTGGAAGTTACATGTCTCAGATATACTCTAATACTTAGGTTGCATAATGTTCACTAATTTAGGTGTCTCCAACTTGGAAATAAATGGCTCCAGGTTCATATTTAGCATCCATAAACATATAAGAAAGTCATCATCATGAATCAAAATCCCAGAGAAATATGTTTGAACCTCTACTATGTCACAGGCATTTAAAACTGATTTTTAAGATTAAAGTATGAAGAAAAAATAATTGCTGCTAAGTCACTTCAGTCGTGTCTGACTCTGTGCAACCCCATAGATGGCAGCCCACCAGGCTCCCCTGTCCCTGGGATTCTCCAGGCAAGAACACTGGAATGGGTTGCCATTTCTTTCTCCAATGCATGAAAGTGAAAAGTCAAAGTAAAGCTGTTCAGTCGTGTCCGACCCTCAGCGACCCCGTGGACTGCAGCCCACCAGGCTCCTCCGTCCATGGGATTTTCCAGGCAAGAGTACTGGAGTGGGGTGCCATTGCCTTCTCTGAGAAAAAATAATTGAGGTCTCTAGAATTTTCCAAAGATAGAATATAAAGTAGAGAACAGGGTAAAGATTCTATGGGATCATTTGTTTCCTATCAGGCAGGAAAACCAAAGCAAAGAAAGCTCTGGAGTCAGACCCAAGTGAATTCTAATCCTACAGTCAGCAGCTGTGGAATCTTAGACAAGCTGCTATAAAACTGGGATGATAAGACTGCAGAAATTACATTAAAAGTGTAGGAAAGCACCCAGCACATCCCTTGCATGCTAGCAGATGCTCAATGAACAATGGGATTTTTTGTCATCATTCTTAGTAGTATCAATTGCAAAATATGAACTGTGTTATTATTTTAAAAAATCTGTTAAGAACCTATCACTATAGTTGGCATATGAAAAATTCATGATAAATGCTTGCTCAGTGAGCAAGAACTGAATGAATCTGAAGTGCGTGGAGACGGGCAGCAAAGGTGAGACAAGGTCAAATTATTGTGCTGGCCAAAAAAATTCATTTGGGTTTTTGGTGACAACTTATAGGAACCCGAAGCTAAGCCAATACTTCTTATCTGTCTCAGTTCTTCTGAGAAGGATTTCCTAGGAAAGAATTTTTACCCTCCCCTACTTTTTCTGCCTTTGTGATTGTCTACTTTATGAGCAACGTAATTTTTCCTCTGACCTCTAGCGTCATTGCCAGAGAAAGATCTGCTTCTCCATTCTGTTGTTAAGTCACTGTTCTAAATTTTGGTTTCTTGCAATTCCAGAAGACTCAGGTTAGGTTAGCAGGGCAAGTAATTATTAAGTGCTTGGTCAGTAAACCAGGTACAAGGTCATGGTTCTGGGGTGAGAAGAGATGGCCCAGGTTTCCCTCAGTCTCCACTTATCCTTGACCTAGCAGGCTGATGCCTGCTTCCTCCATCATGGCTGACACTCCTGAGCTCTCCGCGGCCGCTGGGACTCATCAGGTCTTCATCTGCTATAAAATGAGTGGCAGACACCTTGAACAAGTGGCCCTTGACCTGTGTCCTTGCTTTGTTCTGCCATTACTAAGTCATGTGTGACATATTTTAACTAGATCTCAGTTTTCTCTTCCGTCAAAGGAGACAAAAAGTGGGTCACTAAGAGCACAGGCTCGGGCTGCCCTGCCAATCTGGTGGTTAAGACGTCGCCTCCCAATGCAAGGGATGTGGAGTCGGTCCATGAAGGGGAGCTGGGACCCCACCTGCCTGGAGGCCCAAAACCCAAAACATTAAAGCAGAAGCAATATTGTAACAAACGGTCCACATCAAAAAAAAAGGAAAAGAAAAATTCCAAAAAACATTTTTAAAAACAGAGCACAGGCTTTGCAGACAAAAATATGTGACTTCACCGATTGCCTTTGCAATGTAACAGCACTCTATCTTTGTGCAAATTACTTAACTTTTTCTATACCTCAGTTTCTTAGTATATAAAATAACAAAAATCATAACATCATAGGCTAATTTGATAAGAGTCAATGAAACAACATCTCTAATATACTCATCAGAGCATAAGATACATAATGTCTCATTGTCCCCAATATAAACAAACAGGTTTTAGTGTACAATTTTAAAAATGCATTGTCATATTTCATGACATTTGATTTAAGTCTATACATAAGGCACACACTTTTTGCCCTTTAAGTTTTCTGTGGAAAAATAATTTCACCTCAAACTCAAAAATCCCAGTTCACAGCACACAGGAGGCAGTGGCCACATTAAACTGCTAAACTCCATGAAACAACTTTGGGAGCTTTAAATCTGAATTATCTGAGATGAAGCAACACAAGGGACAGTGATCACAAAAAAAAAAACTAGACAGATTCTAGGGATATTTACCATCTAAAGATGGTGCCGACAAGTATACCCTTATTTCTATGACTTTTTTTTTTTAACAGAAATCTGAGAATTCTATTGCTTTAACAACAATGACTGGAGAATAGAAGGAATAAAAGTGAGATATTAGTATAAAAGCATTAAAAACAAAGCCAATTAAAAAAAAAAAAACCCCACACTGTTTCTTATCCTTGATCAAGTGGCACTGGTGGTAAAGAACTTGCCTGCCACTGCAGGAGATTCAAGAGACGTGCGTCCGATCCCTGGGTCAGGAAGATCCCCTAGAGGGAGGCATGGCAATCCACTCCAGTATTCTCGCCTGAAGAAGCCCCTAGACTGGCCAGCTGCAGTCCACAGGGTCGCAAAGAGTGAGACATGACCGAAGCGACTTAGCACGTAAGCATGTGTGCGTCCCTGATCTAACACTTTTCTGACTCAGTACCTCAGAGGGTGGCAAGTCAGTGGAAAGAAGATAAATTACAACAGATGTAAAACCACAAAGCACCAGAAATCAACAGGTTATACTAAGTGTATAATGTGTCTTGTTCGCAGGCAAGGAAATCCACAAATTTGGCAAAACGCAAACTGGGGGAAAAAGACAGTAACCTAGCCATTTCAAAATTTATTTTTCTAGAAAATGTAATGTTTTGTTGCTCAACCTGGTTTCCTTTTATACAATCAAAATCAACTGAATAAGAATCAGGAGTTTACTATTGAAAGTGTCTTGATTTCCTGTAAATCTAGAATCATGTTACTTTTTTAACCTAAGTGTAATAACTTAAATTAGATCTACCTGTTTCTACTCTCCTTCTAATTATGTGTGTTTAGGTATTTTCCTTTCACTAAAGATTTCTTGGCTCCTGATATCTTTCCCAAAGCCAGTATCTAAACATTGTGCGGTGGGCTGCTGATATTAACAACAGTTACGATACAACCAATACTACGGAGTGTTCAGCAAGGTGAGGAATAAAGTGTCAAGTAGCATACATAGAAAACGTGTGACCCGCTGGTGGTTCTCAGCAAGCTCAGTGTCTGACATCTCATGAATCCGGAGCACCCAGGTCAAATCTAACTGCCATGCTAGATGGATAATAGATGTCTCCTAGAATATCAGTGACAACGATAGATAGACATTTTAGCTGGCACTCACACACTTCCTATAACCACAGCAAAATTCTATCAGGAATAACATCACAAAACTACAAAGACTTTTAAAAATGCCTTCCTCAATAAAATACAACAAAAACAACAGCCAAAAGGAAGCCAAAGAGAATACGCCAGCCTCTGCAGGAGCCATCAAAACTTATTTTTCTATAAGACTGTGGATTGCTTTAAATTATTGTAAATCATCTCTTAAGTCAAAATGCAAGTCTGTAAGGATCAGGAAAAATCAGAAAGCAGACAGCCAGCAGTACAGATTCCACCATAAACCGTGGCATCTACACTGAAATATATTGGTTATAATGAATCCTCAGGGGCTGGGCAGAGGGCAAACACACTTAAGACACATTGCCTTTTCCCTTATGTAAATCATCCAAGATTTACAAACAGTGCTCTATATAATTTTTATCTTTATATATACTGTATAAATATTGTAAGGTAGTATTCTCCAAGCATACATAATTTTAAAGTTATTATACAATTGGAAAATGGCATACTATTTTTTTCTAACTTATAAGAAAGTTAAGAAAAATGATTATTTAATACTCTTAGTACTGAAACACTGCAACTTCCTAAAGATTGCTGTATCGTCTTCTGAAATTGTGCCGTGTTGTGCTTAGTCGCTCAGTCGTGTCTGACTCTGCAAACCCATGGACTGCAGCCCGCCAAGCTCCTCTCTCCTTGGGGATTCTCCAGGCAAGAATACTGGAGTGGGTTGCCATGTCCTCCTCCAAGGGATTTTCCCAACCCAGGGGATGGAACCCAGGTCTCCTGCATTGCCACCTGGGCTTTCTGCCATCTGAGTCACCATTTACCATCCAAGCCACCATTGTAATCATCCCCAAAATCATATCTAAACTTGTGTGTTGCTATCTGAATCTGCTTTATGTTTTATATTTAATTGTACAGCAACAAAATAAGCTCAAAAAGAATAATCAGCTTACCCTTTATTATCATAAATCTGCCAGTTGCCTCTAACAAACATATTTTAAACCAAGAAACCTACCTGATGTAAAACATAATTTTGAAACAGTATTTAATAACATGCCCATCATTTCTATTTACTTTCTTGCTTTCAAAGAGTTTCCTCCCCTGATTTTTTTGACGTTTCATCATTTTTTGAAGTTTCACTTAAAGTTTCATCACTTTATTTTTTATCTTATACTGAAGAAGGGCTGCTTACAATATTGTATTGGCTTCAAGGGTACAACATAGTGATTTCATTATTTTTATAGATTAAGCACCATACAAAGCTATCATAATACTGACTGTATCCACATGCTGTATATTATACCCCATGGTTTATGTGGTATATAACTGGTAGTTTGTACTGCTTAATATTCTTCACCTCTTTCATCCCCCGCACCATCCCTTCCCCTCTATCCGCCACTAGTTTGTTAATAATATCATTTTTGCCCCCTGCAAGAACTGATAACCTTTGACCGTCTGAAACACAAACTTGAATAATTGCTGTTTCCTGTTAACTTACTGCAGTGAAGAACATAAGCCATTTGAGAGCTGACATCTAAACATCTGTAAGAACTGCGACTTCTCAAACCCAACCAGCATTCCATAAACATGATGGGCTGTTAGCTTTAATAGCATTGAGACCTACCTCAGGCTCAGAGCCAGCACTTGCTCCTTGGACTTCAGTAGCTCCCCAACTTTAAAACTGGCATAGCCCAGGAAACTTCGCTGCAAATAAGAAAGAATGGTTACGATTAACTTCCAAGATCCTTAATATGTTGCATCACGACAATTCACACAAAATTAGTCTTTAGAAGAATGAAATGTTAACTCTATTAGCCCAACAGATATGCCACTGACCAAAGTACAACCGTCAGTAACATAAGTCTACTTCATGGGGTGAGATTGAAGGGGGTGTGAATTCATCCTTCTCACTAAAGACAGAGGTGAAGAGCCTGGAAAATAACAAAACAGCCAACAGAGAAGCCAGGACTTTTCCACAAACAAAGTCCACCTAAGAAAACTCATATAAAAGAAAAGATGACAAACATTCAGTGTTTACCAAGGCTGTGCTTGCTCTTATTAGAATTCCTCAAGGCATGGGCAGCGCTAACTTTGTATTCCAGATATGAGCAAATCTGTTAGTGGAAGCTATTTTTATGTGGGACTCTGTACAAGCTATAAATAGAAATGCTATATTTCTCCCCCATCACAGCAATGTTTAAAAGTCTTTGTTTCCTTTGTTATTTCTACACTATCATGGGACAATTTCATTCCAACATGCAAAAACGAATGGTACTTATTTAGTTACATTTTCTAAAATTGTTTTTTAAATCTATCATACTGGGTATTGGCTATCTATGAATATATCTACCTTCTACATTCTCTGACTCATAATATGAAGAATAAAACACTAAATTGGTTTTTCTTTTCCAGGATAAAAACCTTTCATCTCTTTTTAATATTCCTGGCTGCTTGTGATTTAAAAGTCAGAATATTATGGTATACCATAAATAGGATTTTTCATTCTCCTTTCAAGGTCAAGATGTAAACATGAAAATATCAAACCCATATTATTACCCATACCATTGCTGCCTAACATATTGCAATACTTTACAAGAAGTCCACACTACATCTTCCAGAACATTCTCTCTTCATATCTCTGTTGCCAGCCTGCCCTAAAATGAGATGCCAAGTTTCAGTCAACTGGGTCTTTTCAGAGGAAAGTGTGCAATTATTCTATACATAAAAGGCTGCACCTACACAAACAGATCACTGGCTATAGGGGAGAAGAGCTTCAGGTCGAAATTTCTCTTCTCTTTTCAAAGCTCTGACTTAGAAGAACTGGTTCAAAAGTCATAAAGGCAAAAATTTGAAATACAACTTGGTTGTCAGCTTGGAGATATCGGTATGTTAGTAATGATAAGCCCAGTTGATTCACATGAAACTCAAAGAGATGGTTTAGACGAGTCCCAAATCCAGAATCACAGAAAACTAAATTACCAGATGAAGAATGTTATGTGAAAACAGAAGATTTGTGGAAACAAGCTCTGATGACATGAATGATGAGAGCGAATCAAGGCAGAACAGAAGTCTGTGAGCTGTATGAACAAAGCTTCAGGAAATGTAGGGTGACTTTTCAGTAAGAGGCCAAGCTGGTCGAGGAGATTCCCAGCTGAACAAAAGCATTTACACCACCTCAGCAGAGGCCTACTAGGCTGTCTCTGTGTAAAAGGGCTCCCTCCCAAACACTGCTAGTCTCTATTCCTTATCCTGATATATCGCTTCTACTGTTACTTAAATGGTGGCTCAGAGGTTAAAGCGTCTGCTTCCAATGTGGGAGACCCGGGTTTGATCCCTGGGTTGGGAAGATCCCCTGGAGAAGGAAATGGCAATCCACTCCAGTATTCTTGCCTGGGGAATCCCGTGGACAGAGAAGCCTACTAGGTTTATAGTATGTATTTAATTGCCTATTTTGCCCTCCCCTCAAAATAAAAATTGAGATTTGAAGCTCCCCAATGAGTTTTGCTTTCTGATAAAACACTGCTTAATATCAGGAGTGTGACAGTGAGTGACGATAAATGAATGAATGGAGGGCATACACACTACCTTTCAAGGAAGTTATTCTATGATACATAGAAGAAAGCCTCCTGCAGATATTTACAAACCATTTAGTGGTAAAGAATCTGTCGACCAACACAGGAGACGCGAGAGATGTAGGTTCTATCCCTGGGTTGGGAAGACACCCTGGAGTAGGAAATGGCAACCCACTCCAGTGTTCTTGCTGGGAAAAATCCCATGGATAGAGGAGCCTAGCAGGCTTACAGTCCATGGGGCCACAAAGAGTCGGGCGACTGAACATATAGTTCACTGAACTGTGGGAAATCAAAACAATTTTTTAGCCTGCAGATTGTTTACTATGTTAGTGAATTTCACTTTAGCATTTCAGTACTTTGAAGACAAGTCTCACTTACTCTTTCACTGGTAATTAGGGTTTTAATTTCAATTCCACCCTTCACTCATTATCCTCATTCGAAAAAAATGCTTAACTCAGTGGAAATGTCAGTGTCCCAAAAATTCAAGTTATTTCCTCCCTTTGCCTTTTGAGATTTTGAAGGTATAGATGGTTTTAGAATTAAGAAAACAAACTGCACATGCCATGCATGTTATTGTGGTCTTTTCAGCAATAAAAGTGGCAGATGTCCCAGACGGGAATGTAGGAAGGAACAGGTGGAGGGGCTATTTTCAGAAATGCTCTACAGACACACCAAGAGACACAGTTGCAAGTAGTCTGTGACCACAAGCCACTGATGTCCCTCCTGCCCACAGAGCCGGAGCTACTGAGGAAGCAGGCCCCTAGCTCATCCATCTTCCAGCTCAGTCCATTGTTCAGAACATAGGGATTGTATGCTACGCCCACCGCTGCACTGTCAGAGCTTGCAGTGTGCCAAAAGGACGCTCGTGAGTCAGTCCTTTCCATCACAACTGTCAGTGCCATGATTAACATCAAAGGATATTATCCTTTGAGAGAGAGCTTACAGAAATCATACAAGCCATTACAAATCACCTTAGGTATTATGCGTGCTCAGTCGGTAAGTCATGTCCAACTCTTTGCAACCCCATGGACTGCAGCCTACCAGGTTCCTCTGTCCATGGAATTTCCCAGGCAAGAATACTGGAGTTGAGTTGTCATTTCCTTCAGGGGATCTTCCCAACCTGGGGATCAAATCCGCACCTCCTGCCTTAACAGGCAAATTCTTTACCAATGAGCCACCTGGGAAGCCCAGTGATATTATGAAACCATGTCAAACAAGGGCAAGTGTTATATATACTAAACTTTTTAAATTTTATTCTAAAAATAACTATACATTAGGACTTCGTGTTGCAAAAAATGTACTATGACTACCTAGAGGGGTGGGATGCAGGAGAGTGAGAAGGAAACTCAAGATGAAGGGATGTATGTATACTTATGGCTGATTCATGTTTTCATATGGCAGAAACCAACACAACATTGTAAAGCAGTTATCCTTCAATTAAAAATAAAAAATAAAATAAAAGGCAAAAAAATCCCCCAATTTACAGACAGTGCATAATTTCACATTGCAATACTAAACAACAGACTTGCCCATACATTTACCTTCTAGCAGGTTTTTATATGTTTGCTTAACTTCAGTAAAAATATTAGGAAGGTTATGACCTTCCACACCTCAAAGGTGGAAAACATATCATTCGTTTACATGAATATTCACTGGACTCTTGGTAAAAGAATGAATTAGAGAAAATAGTCTTTTCTATTTCTGCAACTTGAATTCCCATGGAGGGAAAATAGCACACAGTGCTAATGCAGAAGAAAAACTTAATACAGTTACTTTATCTTCAGTTCAGTTCAGTTCAGTCATTCAGTCGTGTCCGACTCTTTGCGACCCCATGCATCGCAGCATGCCAGGCCTCCCTGTCTATCACCAACTCCCGGAGTTCATTCAGATTACATCCATCGAATCAGTGATGCCATCCAGCCATCTCATCCTCTGTCGTCCCCTTCTTCTCCTGCCCCCAATCCCTCCCAGCATCAGAGTCTTTTCCAATGAGTCAACTCTTCACATGAGGTGGCCAAAGTACTGGCATTTCAGCTTTAGCATCATTCCTTCCAAAGAACACCCAGGGCTGATCTCCTTCAGAATGGACTGGTTGGATCTCCTTGCAGTCCAAGGGACTCTCAGGCGTATTCTCCAACACCACAGCTCAAAAGCATCAATTCTTCGGTGCTCAGGTTTCTTCACAGTCCATCTCTCATATCCATACATGACCAATGGAAAAACCATAGTCTTGACTAGATGAACCTTTGTTGGCAAAGTAATGTCTCTGCTTTTCAATATGCTATCTAGGTTGGTCATAACTTTTCTTCCAAGGAGTAAGCATACTTTATCTTACTGCCATTTTAATCATAATCATAAAATTTAATAAAATTATTTTTAAAAAATTTTTATATTCCACGTGTAACTTAGGTAACATTTTTATTTCTCCTTCAATGTTGTTTATAAAATTCTTAGCCTAAAGGTTTTAAAGTAGAAGCTCCAATATTAGGGGGAATTTTTTAAAAAATAGTGACACTAGAATTGGAGGTCTGAAGTGCTATTCTAAATTCAGGATTATATCCAAAAATTAAAATCTGGGCAAATAAATAATTTCTCCAAGCCCCCAGGCTAGTTGTCCACTGATGGGCATTGAAGAGCTCTGTAGGTCTGTCTTTTCTCTCACAAAACTAGGAACTGTACAATTTATTCCACCACATTAGGCCTTAGTTTCTGTATGAAAGAGCTGCAGATGATAATAGTTCTTTCTCACAGTTACTGTTATAAGAATTAAAGTAATCTAAGCAAAGCACTTAGTACATTACTGGGAAAATAGAAACCACTAAATATTAGATTATATAGTGCTTAAGGAAAATATGCCCAGAAGTCAGATGACTTAAACATAAGTCCACTGTAAGTATTTTTGGAAAAGGCAGAGTATTAAAAAATGTCTGAGAGAAATTAGAGAAATTCCAGTTATAAAAAGGAAAACACATGTTTAAAAATAAAAGTTAGATTCAGGCAAAACATAACCTGAAATAAACTCTAGTGAAAAATAAGCTTTTCTGCCAAATGGGAGAAAGTGAAGAGGAACTAAAGAACATCTTGATTAAGGTGAAAGAAGAGAGTGAAAAAACTAGCTTAAAACTCAACATTCAAACAACTAAGATCATGGCATCTGGTCCCATCACTTCATGGCAAATAGATAGGGAAAGAATGGAAAGAGTGGCAGATTTTATTTTCTTGGGCTCCAAAATCACTGTAGACGGTGATTGCAGCCAATTAAAAGAAGAAAAACTATGACAAACCTAGACAGTGTGTTAAAAAGCAGAATCATCACTTTACCAACAAAGGTCTGTGTAGTCAAAGCTATGGTTTTTCTAGTAGCCATGTATAGATGTGAGAGTTGGGCCATAAAGAAGGCTGAGTACTGAAGAACTGATGCTTTTAAACTATGGTGCTGGAGAAAACTCTTGAGAGTCACTTGGACTGCAAGGAGATCAACCGGTTAATCCTAAAGAAAACCGACCCTAAATATTCATTGGAAGGACTGATGCTACAGTTGAAGATCCAGTACTCTGGCCACCTGATGTGAAGAGCTGACTCACTGGAAGAGACCCTGATGCTGGGAAAGATTGAGAGCAGGAGAAGGAGTCGACAGAGGATGAGATGGTTGGATGGCATTATGACTCAATGGACATAAGTTTGAGCAAACTCCAAGAGACAGTGAAGGACAGAGAAGCCTGGCATGCAGCAGTCCATGGGGTTGCAAAGAGTTGGATACAACTTAGCAACTGAACAACACCCTAGTGAAAGAGAGATATGAATGTTATGTGGTCCCTTGCAGTTCATAGTGCTGAGTACACCATAGCTATGATTTCTTGTAACTCAAATTTTTATTAGATCATGTGGAATGTTTATCAGAGCCCAAGAAATATCTGGATGAAATCAAAGAAAGTTAAGACTTGTGGAGACATGGCCCTCCTGTAGATAAAAATCAGGGACCCAGAGGAGTTAACTGGCTTACACCCTATCACAAAAAGAGTTAATATGCAGAGGCCAAGTTAGAATCCAGGTTTCTTCATCCTCAGTCCAGAACTCTTTCATCCTGCCTCCCGCTGCGGGCCTCCCCTTCCAGGACAGGTGGCAATTCCCTTTCCTTCTGACAGGCTCTCTGTGCCCACTCTGTGGCTCTGACCTTTCTTGCCTGCTTATGATGATGCAACACTCACAATTATCATTCTGGTGCAAGCACCCAAAGTAGATGATTATTATGTTACTAGATGCACGATTTCAATCATTCACCTGGCTGGAGAGTGATATCAAGCAGGGTGGAAAAAGCAAGACATCTGTGTCAATCCCTAGCCCTGCTCTATGGGGAGTGTACAGATAAACAGTCCCTCTCACCAGTCCCAGCAAGGACTCTTCAAGTCACAGATATCCACAGTGCTCAGCAGAGTTGCATACTTCCCTGAAGCAGGTCCTCAGCAGTCTTGTGCCCTGGTATTACACCAGGACCCTGCGGAAATACTCCTTCTATATGCATATCTCCAACATCTATGTTCATCTCACAAAGCCTTTATGGCAAGTAATAGGTTGTCTTTACATTTCAACTTGCGTGAACCTCCCAAGTGCTCTCCAGAGCTGCATTATCCAGCTTGAACACTGCTACTGCTACTGCTAAGTCACTTCAGTCGTGTCCAACTCTGTGCGACCTCATAGACGGCAGCCCACCAGGCTCCACCATCCCTGGGATTCTCCAGGCAAGAACCCTGGAGTGGGTTGCCATTTCCTTCTCCAATGCATGAAAGTGAAAAGTGAAAGTGAAGTCGCTCAGTCGTATTGGACTCTTAGCGACTCCATGGACTGCAGCCCACCAGGCTCCTCCATCCATGAGATTTTCCAGGCAAGAGTACCGGAGTCGGGTGCCATTGCCTTCTTCCTGCTTGAGCACTAGTTTGCGGCTATTGTGAATTGCGATGTGTTCTACATGTAAATACACATCAGAGTTATAAGATGTGATATGAAAAGAGTGTGACATATATCATTAATGATTTTTACATTGATTATATTTTGAAATAATATTTTTGCATAGATGGGGTTAAATAAAATATTATAATTAATTTCACCTGTATCTTTTACACTTTTAAAAGCACAGGCTACTAGAAAAGTTTAAATTATATATGTAGCACACATTGTATTTCTATTAGACAGTGCTGGCTTTGAGGTTAAATGGATATGTCCATTATATTCTGTCCTGTTCTCATAAAACTATATAGAGTAACTGTGGCATAAGTTTTATAAAAGGTCTTTGAAAACTTGAAGTTGATATTGTGAGGCTGATACATAACATCTCCTACAAATAACTTACAGGACAGGGCTTTTTTCATACCTTTGTACAAGTATTTTTCTTCACTCTCAACCCTAACAGACATAGTTGCACAGTCTCCAACCCCACAGGGAGAGACAGAGCATACACGAAATATTTGGGCTGAAAAAATACATCAGAAAGAAAAAAAAAACTGAGAGGAAATCTATTACAATGTGATGAAGAGTCTACAAAAAAACATTAAAAAGCACTTTAGGGTGAAGTCATATATATTATAAAATTACATCTTTATTATGAATATACCTGAAAAGGTTTCACAGCACAAATTGGTATCCGCTTGACTAAGTCATCAAGAAAAATGTGGGTGCTTCTGATAGATGCTGCTGAAGAATGCAAAGAAACGTGTGGAACGTATTTGAAAGATGCATAATAAAATGTTTAGCCCATTTTTAAAATAGGAGTACTTAGTGGCTAGAGTTCTTGACACATTGACCAAAAACTTAAACCCTCAAGTATTTTTTCAGTATCCAAAAAAATGTTCTGAAGAGTGATGAGATGTATATTAACCAGTGGTCCTTCATAGCTTCTCAAGGTGTGGCGATTCTTCCCTATCAGAATACCCTGTATTTTGAGAATGTTAGAAAGCCAAGGCATGCTTTAAAGTGTTAGTTGCTCGGCCATGTCTGACTCTTTGCAACCCTGTGGACTGTAGGTCACCGGGCTCCTCTGTCCATGGAATTCTCCAGGCAAGAACACTGGAGTGGGTTGCCACTCCCTTCTTTGAGGAATCTTCTTGGTGCAGGAACTGAACCTGGGTCTCCTGAATTGCAAACAGATTCTTTACCATCTGAGCCACCTAGGAAGCCCCCAAAGCATGCTGATTATTCTTATTTAGGCTCATGCTTATCATGCTTGAGATATAGTTCAGCAACATACCTGCCATTTCACTGATATCTGATGTGTCGGAAAATGTACGAGATTCTTATCATATTATGTGATTATCTTTGGGCATATCCTCCCTTTTTATTCTGGTGGTCTAAACAAATACAAGATAGTTGGCAAACCAAAATCTTGGAATGGGAGATAGCACCAGTAGGGAGCTGTAGCTGGGCAGGGAGACTGCATGGGTCCTGCTGGGAGGGAAGCCTGAGGCCGGAAGGACTTGCTGGTCCCTTGCAGAAAAGTATAGAAGCCCTTGTAGTGACATTGGTGGTGGAAGCAAGAAGAGTAAAAGAGGCTAAAGGGACAGACAGGAAGCAAAGCATGAAAATTCACTTGAATCGGAGTTATTCAACCTGCCTCAGGAAGAAACTTGAAGTCAGTGTTCAGCATGAGCGAGCATGAAGCATCATTTTTCTCCGCCTTTGCTAACAGATGCAGAGGGGGCTGACTCACTTCTCAGCCAGTTCATGCTTTCTGGATGGCTCCCTTTGGCCAGTTGGAATGGCAGCTGTGGCCAATGAGGAAGTGAGTGCTACCTAGTACAGGGTTCTCCACACCCACCGGAAGAAGGCTGCTAATTGCATGTAGGACTTCAGGGAATTTCAAATCCGCCTTTCAGTTGGCTCAGCCACAGGGTCTCTTACAATCAACTTACTTCTGGACTTTTTCCTCCTTTCTGAATTCCAGATCCTAGGGACAAGCCTCTGGGCTATCATTTCAAGAGCTTCCACCGCCTTGTCTAAGCAAAATCTCCTATTAACCTCTTGTTCTCCCAACTTCTAAAAGCTGAAGAGGCGATGGTTCTGATGCAGCAGGAAAACCTTAGCTGGATCTCCCAACACTGGGCCATACTTTGGTGGCAGTTTTTCTTTGACCTGTGCTAAAGGAGATCAAACCAGTCAATCCTAAAGAAAATCCACCCTGAATATTCATTGGAAGGATTGATGCTGAGGCTGAAACTCCAAAACTTTGGCCACCTGACGCAAAGAAATGACTCACTGGAAAAGACTCTGATGCTGGGAAAGACCAAGGGCAGGAGGAGAAGGGGACGGCAGAAGATGAGATGGTTGGATGGCATCACTGACTCAATGAATGTGAGTTTGAGCAAACTGTGGAAGATAGTGAAGGACAGGGAAGCCTGAAGTGCTGCAGTCCATGGGGTTGCAAAGAGCTGGACACAACTAAAAGACTAAACACAATGGTGTTGAAGCCGCAGGGAGCAGAAACATCACAGTCCCATGGCCAGGGCCAGTTAATTCTCTGTCTCCTTACTGGAGAGGTAGAACTCACACCTTCTACTGCCCAGCCTCCTGTTGGTCCAGGAATGTTGGTTTCAATGGCATCTGTTTCCTGCAGGGCCATTTCTAGACTTTTCTCTAGCCACCTGAACTAAAGATGAATTCACATCATGATGATTTTCAGGAGAAAAGGAATGAAGTCCATGCAATTCAGCAAATATGTAACAGTGTCTCCTTGTATAGTCACACCCAGTTAATTTAACTCAGTTTTAATTGTCAGCTACCAGGCAGCAGGACAGAGAAAAATCCAAATGATTAGCTTAGAAGCAACAAGTATGCCTTTGGAAACATAAGAAACACTTACCCCAACCTCTGGTGGGGGATCCTTGTGTTCAGGTACAACACTGGTTCGAACCTAAGGAGAAAAACAAACATTTTCTGAACCACTTTCAGAGTAGAAACCAGTGCGGAAGCGTCATATAGGTGTCCTTTTCATTTTCCTTTATCTGGCATCAATTCAGACTCTGAAGTTAATCATTACTGAAGGTACTCGTGTATAGCTTCCACCATGGGCAGCTACAAAGCTGTCCTTTCATAGTTCCTGAAATTCCTGATGCCCCTAAGTAAATAGAGCTGCCTGAATCCTCAGCTCAACACTCCTTGTCAAATACAGAGATATCAGGGCTTTAGGTGAATCACTTTTAATCTGGAAAAGCAACTTTCATTCAGCATTCCAGGGAAAGAACAGAGTGAGCTAGAGAATGCTGTTGCGTCCATGCTTATACATATTTATTCTCTGTATAAGAACCAAGACGCACCATCCTTTTAGGATATGCCTCCCACTTAAGAATTCTCAGCCAAATTTTGAGATAACCGCATCCAGATTCATCTGAAACTAATTCAATTGTGGAAGAGAAAAAATGATGATAGTGGTTTAGTTGCTAAGTTGTGTTCGACTCTTTTGTGACCCCACGGCCATTAGCCCTTGGGACTCCTCTGTCCAAGAGATTTCCCAGGCAAGAATACTGGAGTGGGTTGCCTTTTCCTACTCCAGGCGAACTCCCCAACCAAGAGATCAAGCCCCTGTCTTCTGCATTGCAGGCGGTCTCCTGCCTTGCAGGCAGATTCTTTACCACTGAGACACCAGGGAAGCCCCAAAGAGGAAAATAGTATAAAATAGTCATCTGGGGAAGATTTTCTTATGTTTCAAAAGCATTCCAGGTGAAAAAATCAACTCCTTACATAATAAGTAGACGTATTTCTTCTCCTGAGTGGTGATCCTCAACCCTGGTTGTACATTACAATTATCTGAGGCCCTTTCAAAATATCTTGTGTTCTTTCCTGGCCCAGGATATTGACTCTGATGTATTGCTACTGAGTCTATGATTCTCTATTAAAACTTTTTTTCAGATAAAAGAAATCACAATTATCTTTCTCACTTAAGAAAAAGCAGTAAAAGCAGGAGGAAAACATAAATCCTAAGTCTATTATATCTAAATTTACAGCAAAGATGTGATAAACAAGTTAAATGAATACAGAGCAATATACAAGAACACTGTGCTTAACTGGAGAGCAGAGAGCTGGTGAGACAGATGGGAGAGAGGAACCCAGGAACATATAATGGATCAACATTTTAGGGGGTCATTTAAATAAAATCCCTTTGGAGGTACAACAATGGCAATCTTATTCTTTGTTTCTTTATGACAAATCCAGCATTATCACTTGTATAATTTGTCAGTCATTACGACTCAAAATCTTCACCAGAGCACAAAATAATGACAGGAGAGATCCCAACAGAGTAAACAACATAATTTAAAGTACACACTCAACTCTGGATTTCATGACAGAGTGCTCACTAGCTAAGGGCATTTCCAGGTTGGTGGCTGCATTAACATTCTTCGGCCCAGAATCTTCAGATATACCTTCAGTCTCATTATCTGGAAATCATTAGCTGGCCTCTAAGGATAAGGAAACTCAGAAACTATATATTAATACATGGCAAGCTGTAATGTAATGTGTGTGCGTATAGGTACAGGTAGACTAAATACAATATGTGTGTGTGTGTGTGTATATATGTATATGCAGACTACATACTAGAAATAAATATAGTGAATATTCACATATATGCAACCCACATACACACATATATATGTGTATATCTATCATCACTTTCAGAAAATATTTGACATCCAAAAGTATTAACCAAGGAGATATGGTTGAACGTAGAAAGAAAGCAAAAGAAGTAAAAAAAAAAAATGGTGAGAGTAAACATATATAGGACTGCATAAAGTGAGAACATGTATAAATATATATACACTATGCAATATAATATTGGACAAAGGTACAAAAATACTGACAATTGTTGCAACATAGTCGTTAAACTCCTAAATTTTATACTGGTTTTATCAGTAGAACATTTATACTTTACTAATATGAATAAACTGCATAGAGAAAAAAGATTCTTAACCCAAAGTTGCAAACTATGAAAATGTCTAAAGCTATTCACTGACCAGTTGGCATATTCAGTGTGTGTGTGTGTGTGTGTGTGTGTGTGTGTGTGTGTGTGTGTCTGTGCTGTGTGTGTCTGCCTGTCTGTCTGTGTGCACATGTGCAAATGGGAGGTAAAGACAGAGTGAACTTCTCTTTACATAACAGAAGTATTTAAAAAGTATCTGTACTTCATATTTTCCTGTACCATGGCATGTTTAAATCACAAGAGGAACTCTTAATTTAGAGGAACTTAAAGACAAAATAATAAACCAGTTTTAAATTTTATAAAGTTAAATTTGTATAGGAAATGTTTAAATCAGTTTATATGTAGAGTTTTAATTTATATATTTAAGATCAATACCACTGATGTGACAGTATATAGGTTACAAATCAACCATGCTTTTCTTACATAATACACATCCCCCTCACAGTGAAAACACTGGGTTTGTCAGTGAATAAGGTCCCATTCCTTCTCTTGGGGACTTTAGAGTCTAGTGGGCAGCATAAACGTATGAATAATCCAGGACAATGTAGTAAGTTCTAAAATGAAAATGTGAGTACATTCCTATCTTAATGCAGAGTGAGGAGTAACTGATGCAGCCTGTAAGCATCAAGAAAGGCTTCACAACAAGAGGAAGTCTGAGTTTTGAACAGTGAGTAAGAGTTTGAGGCAAAGGAGAAGGCGGCCAAGAAAAGAAGGTGTTATGTAGCAGGCATGGAGTCATAAAAACCCATCTGTGTTTGGAAAAGAGTGAGTATTCAGAAGAAACTCTAACATGAAGCCTCTAAGGACACAAGAGTCAACTCTGTTTGGGGAGAGAGAGAGCACATGTTGTGGAACTGGAGTTGTATACAATTTCCAGACAATAGGAAAAATTTTTTTAAGTATTTCTTATTTATTTGGCTGTGCCAGGTCTAAGTTGCAGCACAGGGGATCTCTGATCTTCACTGTGGCACACGGGATCCTTTGCTGTGGCACGCGGGATCCTTTGCTGTGGCACGCGGGATCTAGTTCCCCAACCAGGGATCAAACCCAGGCCCCCTGCATTGGGATCACGGAGTCTCAGCCACTAGACCATTGAGGAACTCCCCTCCTGGACCATTCAAACTCTGCCCAGAGTCATGTTGGGAGATTATTTAACCTCCTTATGCCAGTTGTCTTTTCCCTTTATGTCAGTTATCTCTAACATGGGGTTAATAAGAGACTCCATAGGTGATTGTGAGTGAGACATCTTTCCAGCACTTAGAACAGTATGTGACACAGAGAGGAAAAGAGGAAGAAGCAAGAGAGAAAAAGGGAAGGAAGAAGAGAGAAAAATTGCAAGGGGTGAGAAAAAGAGAGAAGGAAGAGATGACAGAGAAAAGATGAGAGGAAGCAGAGAGACAGAGAGACGGAGATAGGACTGACAGAGGAATGTCACTGAAAACAAAACAAAACAAAACAAAACCCCATAAATAAACCTTGGACAGATTTAGCAGCGACCTCTTGGTGAGAAAGGGATGAAGCAATGACTGTCTCTATAGCATCTGGAATATTCCAGTTCATCAGCAATGTCATGCCTCCTGAGATTTTCTGGTCTTCTTTATAAATTCATTTTTCCTTTTTGGTCTTATTAGCAGTTCTTCTCCCTGTTTTGCTTCATCATACCCCTCCCCATCCCCTCCTGGGACACAAGAATGTCTGCCTGGCTACATATTTAAAGTTCTTACAACTTCCTTTTGTCTGAATTTTTACAATATCAACAAATAAAGCAAGAAAGATCAATTCCTGGGAGTGGTCATGTAGAAAATTATATATTCCATCTTGAATATTTCTTAAGATTCCTGTAAAACAAATTCATTTCCTTCTCTATCAACTTTATAAGCTCAACCTTCTACATACTAAATTTACCCTGAAAAAAAAGAAACAAAGGAAAATCAGGTAGCAGATAGTGACTGCCACTCTTTCATCAAATCCTCATTGACTCGTTCATTAGCTAATTGTTCAATTAAGAGGCCACACGTGGGCTACCCCTGCTGTGGCTGAATAAAGCACTCCACAAGTTGATATAAGAAGCTGTTCTTAAATGAGTCACCCTTGTTACAAAGAGCCTAGGCATGCGCCTAAGCATAGGAAGAGGGTGACTGCTGTAGTTTGTCATATGTGAGTGGCGCTAGGTTATTGTTAGGTATCCAGATCCACGGAAGAAGAGGCCACGCACCAAGGTGTCCAAGCCTGGACTTCACTGGTAGGTGAGGAAAAACCAATCTTTCCCTGCAGGGTCTCAGCTGGAAGGAAGAGGGGAAGGTGTTGGCAGCAGTGGAGAAACATACTTGGGACAAGGGGAAAACCCAGATCCTTTCTGCAGACTATTGTCACATCTAGGAAGGTCTCTTGTAATGAATGTACCTTTTTTCTAACAAAAATGTTATTGTAATTCTCTGTATCTCAAATTAAAATATATAAAATCATCAGATTTACTTGTTCCACTTGGAATGAGATAAAGAATAACCTTACTATAACAAATGCATGGAAACCTGATCACAAGAGCAATGTCTGGCTCCCCTTTGAGTCCTATACAAGTTCACAAAAATGCACTGTTTTATAGTCAAAGAGATAGAATATGGCTATTTTTTTTAAAATATTGTTTTTAAAAAATGCTAACAGAATCTCAGAGGTGGAAGAAATCTTAGGCATTATTTATTGGGCAATGTTTCTTAAACTCTAGCATACGCAGTCATCCCTCACTGATCTGCAGCTGGTTAGCAGGATGGTCTGAGGGCTAACCTGTAAAGCTTGTTACAGAAATGCAGACTCTCGGACCCCTTCCAAAGTATTAGTCACTTAGTTGTGTCCGACTCTTTGTGACCCCATGGACTGTAGCTTGCCAGACTCCTCTGTACATGGGATTCTCCAGAAAAGAATACTGGAATGGTAACCATTCCCTTCTCCAAAGGATCTTCCCAACCCAGGGATCAAACCAGGGTCTCCTGCATTGCAGGCAGTTTCTTTACAGTCTGAGCCACCAGGGAAGCCATCCTGAATCAGTCTTCACTTCATTAAGATCCCCAGGTAATTTATATGCCTGCTAAAGTTTGAGGTCTAGCCCATCTAGTCAAAGCTATGGTTTTTCCAGTAGTCATTTATGGAGAGTTGGACCATAAAGAAGCTGAGCACCGAAGAACTGATGCTTTCCAATTGCAGTGCTGGAGAAGATTCTTGAGATTCCTTCGGACAGCAAGGAGATTAAACAAGTCAATTCTAAAGGAATCAACCCTGAATATTCTTTGGAAGGACTGATGCTGAAGCTTAAGCTCCAATACTTTGGCCACCTGACATGAAGAGCTAACTCACTGGAAAAGACCCTGATGCTGGGAAAGATTAAGGGCAAAAGAGAAGCAGGACAGCAGAGAAAGACATGGTTAGATAGCATCACTGACTCTATAAACATGGATTTGAGCAAACTCGGCGAGATAGTGAAGGACTGGGAAGCCTGGTGTGCTGCAGTCCATGGGGTTGCAAAAAGTAGGACACGACTTAGCACTGAACACACACACACTAGAATGCTTACAAGTGAAACAGCCACAGATGACAATGGTAGATATTCATTTGCACCTAAAAGGTGCAATAAGGAAGGGAATAATAAGGAAGGGAATGTGTCTTCTGGTTATGAAGGCACTTAGTAATTTTCTTAAATGTCAAGCATCTATAAAAGCTCCAGATACTATCTGTTTCAGAAATATCCTTTCCTTTGTTATGCTTTGCTGTACCATGCTATGGAGGAGAGGCTGCTCTGGTCATTAAGTCAGGGATTGATCTGGGACAGAGATGGGCTGGAAAGACTCAGTGTTTCAGGCTGAATCCCTACCTTCTACCCCTAACTCCTAACCCTTCACTCCCCGACCCTGTCTCAGTTTCATATTCTGAAGCCCCAGTCACAGCACCTTGGAAATGACTACAATTGGAGAGAGGGTAATTAGCTTTACCTGAGACCACTAGGATGGGGTCCTAATGCAATAGCACCAGTGCCCTGATGAGAAGAGGAAGAAACACCAGAGGTGCAAACACAGAGGGACGATCAAGTGAAGAAGCAGCAGAGGACTTCCCTGGTGGCCCAGTGGTTAAGACTTAACCTTCCAACGTACGCTGGGGCAGGTTTGATCCCTGCTCAGGGAGCTAAGATGCCACATGTCTCATGGCCAAAGAGCCAAAAACATAAAACAGAAGCAATATTGTAACAAATTCAATGATGTCTTTTAAAATGGTCCAAATCAACAGGGAAGAAAAAAAAACAATCTGCAAGGAGGGTGGTCAACTGCAAGTCAAGGAAAGAGGTCTCAGAACACCTCATGCCTGCTGACACCTTGATCTTGGACTTCCGGAGGCCAGAAATGCAAGAAAATAAATTTCTGCTCTCTAAGCCACTCCGTCTGTGGCACTTGGTCATACAGCCTTAGCAACCTAAGACACTCAGTCTGTGTTGTAGGGTATGGCCCTCAGTGGAGAGCCTAATTCGTCTTTGCTCCTCAGCCCTTGAAAGGATGCTAGAGATTCTCGGATGTCTCAGTGGACCACTTCTGCACTGAACCTCAGCTTCAGCATCTGTCTTTAGAGACAGAGCAGCCATCATTTGAGTCCCCTCTGGTCTCTAAGTTTGTTATTTCAGCTACACATGAAAACCCGAATCTGCTGGCTTCTGAGCCAGCTGGTTGCCTTGTGTTTAGCAAAGGCAGATACTCAGGCTTCCAGCTACAGAGAGAAAATCTGTTCATTGCCCCCAGGTGAAAAATGGCTTTTAGTCGCTCAGCATCAATTCACCACTCCCTCTAGGACTAGGGCTCTTGCTTGGTTTTGGTACCTTTGCCCAGTTTCCTAAACACTGTGAAATGGTGGGAGGTTTCACTCTGCCTTTTTTTTAATAAACCTTTGGCCTGGTTCTTTGGCTCCTGCCAGGGTCAGGATCCAGCTAGTCTCTTCTGAGAAAATAATGACTACTAATCGGAGGACCCTCAAGATTCAGTTTCTCACACCATCCAATACAACTGCTGAAAGCTCGGCTAATTTCTCTGGCAACAGCCCTCTGTTCAGGTAAAGTCCTGTTCTTTAGCCCACTCTCAGAATCACCAAAGGCCTGGGAAGGAAAATACACATGCTCCTGATAGCTCAACTCTGAAAGGTCCTCCTTTCTCTGGAATTTTAGTTTCTCTTGCATCTGCCTGCAGTTCAGGAGATTCAAGTTCGACCCCTGCATTGGGAAGATCGCCTAGCAGAGGAAATGACAACCTACTCCAATATTCTTACCTGGAGAATCCCATGGACAGAGGAGACAGGCGGGCTACCATCCATGAGGTAGCAAAGAGTCAGACATGACTGAGCACAACCATGTTAGTTATTACTATCATGGCTTGATGATGTTTTCAAACATGACTTTTGTAATATTTGACTCATTTCTATGTGGTGTCAGAGAGAGTTGCTGATCCCAGCTACCACATCCTAACCCAACTAATTTTTTTTTTTTTTTAATATCTGAAAGCTACTGCAAAGCTAAGGAATCTTCCAAACACACAATTACAAAATGAAAAAAAAAAAAAAAAGATCAACAGAGCACAGTAGTTAAATATGATTGGAGGGGAAAGGGGTGCCATTATATGTTGGTCTATTGAGTAAAGTGAAAAAAGTGTTAGTAGCTCAGTCGTGTCCAAGTATGTGTGACCCCATGGATTATAGCCCACCAGTCTCCTCTGTCCATGGAATTCTCCAGGCAAGAATGTATGGGTAGCCATGCCCTTCTCCAGGAGATCTTCCTGACCCAGGGATCTAACCCACATCTCCTGTGCCTCCTGAATTGCACCCAGATTCTTAACAGTCTGACATCAGGGAAGCCCTGTCTACTGAGTGAAGTCTTCAGTAAACCAGTTAAAAATGGATAACTGCAGGTAGTTCTCTTAGTAAAAGCAGTTAATCCTGAAGCTTGAACACTATCCAAAAAGGGTCCAATAAGCAGAATGTGACTTGCAATCTGGGCCTTTGCTAGGCAAATGTGATCATCCTTCACGTGTCAAAACGAATCATGTAAATGATGTACACAACAATCTAGAGATTTCCAAGCAAAAAGAGATCACAGTGAGAAAAATGTACACACTCTTAGTTTGGATGAATCCAATATTAGAGGTCTTCCAGAAAGAGACTCACAGACTTAAGAGCTTATGATTGCTGGAGTGAAGGAAGGGGGCATGGGGAAGGGATAGTTAGGGAGTTTGGGGTCGCCGTGTACACACTGCCATATTTAAAATGGATAACCAGCAAGGACCTACTGTATAGCACATGGAACTCTACCCAGTGCTATTTGGCAGCCTGGATGGGAGGGGAGTTTGGAGGAGAATGAATACAGGTACAGGTATGGCTGAGATCCTTTGCTGCTTGCCTGAAACTACTGCAACACTGCTTGTTAATTTGCTTTCAGTTCAGTTGCTCAGTCATGTCCGACTCTTTGTGACCCCATGAATCGCAGCATGCCAGGCCTATATCCCAATACAAAAAAAAAAAGAAGTTTAAAAATATCTTAAAGGATTCCTATGTCTTTAAGGCAGTGATGTTCACACCACAGACTTCTGGTTACATGAGTCCCTTTATGCTTAATTGGTGGCTCCTTAAGACTGTTTCACCAAATGAATGTGACATTATACTAAATTCTACCAGTCATATAGGAGTCATGTGGTTCTTTATATTAATGGTTACTGAAAACGTGGCTCTGGAGTCATATAACTCTGGGTAACCCTGCCATTATCCACATTTTATACCATTTCCCTTTCCAACTCTTACAGAGATCTATTATAGGCTGGTAAAAAAAAAAAAAAAAAAGTAAGTACTGAATAGCCAAAATATCTTTAGACATTCTCTTCCTTTGTTGGAGAGTTACTGAAAAATATAAGTTCTGCTGAAAATAAGAGATGCTAAAACTGAGGTCTAGTTTTCATGAAATCAAAAGAAGGTCTCTCTATTGCTGTTCTGTGAGTAAATCCTTCTGCCTTTCAGACTCTACTCCAGGCTCCTCCTAAAAGGGTCACCAGTCTAGGAAAGGTACCATTGGTCAGAGCCCATGGGGTATCCTGCACTGCATCTCAGAGTCAAGACTTACCCTGGGCACTCACCTAAAACAGGACAAAATTCCAAAGAGCTGTACAATTTAAGGCCAAAGTTTTTTGTTTTTTTTTTTTTTTGAGGGGAGTATTGGCATATATACATTACTCAGTATAAAACAGATAACTAATAAGAACCTGCTGTATAGCACAGGGAACCCTGCTCAGTGCTCTGTGATGACCTAAATGGGAAGGAAATCCAAGGAAGAGGGGATATATGTATATGTCTGGCTGAGTCCCTTCAGTGTACAGCAGAAACTAACACAAAATTGTAAAGCAACTCTGTTCCAATAAAAAGAAATTAAACTAAAAAGTAGATATTTAGCTATTTTTAAAACAGAAATAAAGAATAAAGGACTCTTTATACCACAAAAACAGAATATAAAAATGTGTTTATAGGCACTGAAGATATTAACTAATAATCTGCTAAACAACTGCTCATTACAGTTGAGAATTCAATTCCTGCAGACTTCCAAAGCCCCATATGAGAATATTAACATTTCAGGACACAGATCACTCATTTCAAGTATCATATATCCATATTAATAGCTTTTTGGTAAGGTCAAACCTCCATCACTGTTTTCATTTCCCTTTCTCTATTTCTCCACTTATCCAACATACAAAAATAATTGTACCATCATTCTGAAAAAGGAAAATAAAGTCAATGGGAGCTGATCTGTTGATCCCAGCATGAGACCTGGGTTGAATATGTGCTACCCTAGAAACTTTCTACCCTAGAAAGAAATAATACAAACCTGTAATTGATAAAGAAGGATAACAGAATCAATGGAAGTAACTATTTTCTTGCCCTATGGGTTAAGTATTTCAGAGACACATGTATCAAATTTTTTTTACTTATATTATCTCATTTAATTCCTTAGTTCTGAGTTTATATTATTAGTCTCTGGCCCATCTTACAGATGCGAGAACTCAGATTCAGATAACTGGAGTGATTTGCCCACTTGAGTAGCAAGTTACAGCTCAGATTTGAAATGCTCTGCTTAAAGCATCTGCATCCCTTCCGTGACAGTGTGCCTTTTCTGAGCCCAGACTGGTGGTGACTTTAATCGTCTTCCCTAGGGCTGCTTAATGAGTTTTAAAAACCAAAATCTATTCGCCTCGGGGAATAGAAACAGACACAATTCATCACATTACCAGACTCAAAACCACCATCCTTAATATATTAACAGCCCCCAATTAAGACCAGAGTCATGAGTTAATGAATGAGCCATTAGACAGAGAACAGTAACATCAACACAAGCACATGCTTATTATATGTTGCTCAGTGAAAGTCAATTAGTCCCAGAACTGTAAAGGCTAAATAATTTCTAGGTAGCTTTAAAATGAAATTATTGTGATATCGCTTAGTATTTTAAGAGTTCATTTATAACTCAGTCTTTTGTAACCCCAATCAAAAGATCACCAAGCCCAGAGTAAAGAGCAATTGATTGATAAGATCAATTCACAAAGTACATTTTTTCAACAAACTGGAAAAAAGTGGTGTACACAGACACAGAGGGAAAAGGCTTTTATTGTATCTATCCAATGAAGTGTTGCGGCCATCTATTCTATTATCAACGCAACTCTCTCTCTCTATGGAATTCTACCAAAGTATTGGATTGGCCAAAACGTTCGTTCAGGTTTTTCTGTATGAGGTTATAGAAAAATCTAAATGAACAAATTTTTTGGCCAACCCAGCATCTAATAATTTATTCAGTCATTAGGTCTCAGCATTGGCTGCACTTGACAACCACTTGGAGAAGCTTTAAAAATGCTTTAAAAAATTCTTTACATTCCTTTAATTAAGGGTTTCTAATCACTCAGAATTGTTTTTCATTGCTTTCCCTTCTCATTCACTCCACAAACCACCGTATGAGATAGCCGAGGCTAACACCTGAAGTTCCTTTCAACCTGCCTGAAAAGAAAACTCCAAAACACGTGAAGTTTCGCCCCAGGTTACATGGCTGCTCCATAAAAGGGCTAGCATTTCAACAAATCCGTGTTCTGAAACCAATGTTCTCAACCCCCTCCACTGCTGTGTTATTTGCAGCTTAGGCTGACATGAGAGTTCACATTCACGACAGTGGACTGAAGGAAATGTAGAGAAATTGAAAGAAAACTTTGCAGTTTCTCAGGAGCAGAGGGAAATGTGACTGTGGCATCTCAAACTGGAATATGAGGGAAGATACTTCTCAAAGAAATACTATTATGAAAGAAATAAAGGAAAAAACAATAGAATGGGAAAGACTAGAGACCTCTTCAAGAAAATTAGAGATACCAAGGGAGAAGGCAATGGCACCCCACTCCAGTACTCTTGCCTGGAAAATCACATGGACAGATGAGCCTGGTAGGCTGTAGTCCTTGGGGGTGGTGAAGAGTTGGACACGGCTGAGAGACTTCACTTTCAGTTTTCATTTTCATGCATCGGAGAAGGAAATGGTAACCCACTCCAGTGTTCTTGCCTGGAGAATCCCAGGGATGGGGAGCCTGGTGGGCTGCTGTCTACGGGGTCACACAGAGTCAGACATGACTGAAGCGACGTAGCAGCAGCAGCAGTAGCAAGGGAACATTTCATGCAAAGATGAGCACAATAAACAGAAGAAATGGTATGGAACTAACAGAAGCAGGAGATATTAAGAACAGGTGGCAAGAATACACAGAAGAACTATACAAAAAGATCTTCATGACCCAGATAACCACGACGGTCTGACCACTCACCTGGAGCCAGACATCCTTGAATGCGAAGTCAAGTGGCCTTGGGAAGCATCACTATGAACAAGTATAGTGGAGGTGATAGATTCCAGCAGAGCTATTTCAAATCCTAAAAGATGATGCTTTTAAAGTGCTGCACTCAATATGACAGCAAATCTGGAAAACTCAGCAGTCGCCACAGGACTGGAAAAGGTCAGTTTTCATTCCAGTCCCAAAGAAAGGTAATGCCAAAGAATGTTCAGAGTACTACACAATTGCACTCATCTCACACACTAGTAAAGTAATGCTCAAAATTCTCCAAGCCAGGCTACAGCAGTATGGGAACCATTAAGTTCCAGATGTTCAAGCTGGATTTAGAAAAGGCAAAGGAACCAGAGATCAAATTGCCAACATCCACTGGATCATCGAAAAAGCAAGAGAGTTCCAGAAAAACATCTACTTTTGCTTTATTGACTATGCCAAAGCCTTTGATGTGTGGATCACAATAAACTGTGGAAAATTCTGAAAGAGATGGGAATACCAGACCACCTGACTTGCCTCTTGAGAAATCTCTATGCACGTCAAGAAGCAACAGTTAGAACTGGACATGGAACAAAAGACTTAGTCCAAATCAGGAAGGAGTACATCAAGGCTGTATATTGTCACCCTGCTTATTTAACTTATATGCAGAGTACATCATGAGAATTGCTGGACTGGAAGAAACACAAGCTGGAATCAAGATTGCCGGGAGACATATCAATAACCTCAGATATGCAAATGACACCACCCTTATGGCAGAAAGTGAAAAAGAACTAAAGAGCCTCTTGATGAAAATGAAAGAGGAGACTGAAAAAGTTGGCTTAAAACTCAACATTCAGAAAACTAAGATCATGGCAACCTGGTCCCATCACTTCATGGCAAATAGATGGGGAAACAAAGACAGGCTTTATTTTGGGGGGCTCCAAAATCTCTGCAGATGGTGACTGCAGCCATGAAATTAAAGATGCTTGCTCCTTGGAAGAAAAGCTATGACCAACCTAGACGACATATTTAAAAGCAGAGACATTAGTTTACCAACAAAGGTCCATCTAGTCAAAGCTACAGTTTTTCCAGTAGTCATGTATGGATGTGAGTTGGACTACAAAGAAATCTGAGCAACAAAGAACTGATGCTTCTGAACTGTGGTGTTGGAGAAAACTCTTGAGAGTCCCTTGGACTGCCAGACATCCAACCAGTCCATCCTAAAGGAAATCAGTCCTGAACATTAATTGGAAGGACTGATGCTTAAGCTGAAACTCCAATACTTTGGCTATCTGACGCAAAGAACTGACTCATTGGAAAAGACCTTGATGCTGGGAAAGACTGAAGGTGGGAGGAGAAGGGGATGACAGAGAATGAGATGGTTGGATGGCATCACCGACAGGATGGACAGGAGTTTAAGTGGGTTCCAGGACTTGGTAATGGACAGGGAAGCCTGGGGTCCTGCAGTCCATGGGGTTGTAGAGTCGGACATGACTGAGTGACTGAACTGAAGTCTAGGTCTCCTGTGGGATGTACTCAGTTCAGTTCAGTTCAGTTGTTCAGTCACGTCCAACTCTTTGCGACCCCATGAATTGCAGACCTCCCCTGTCTATCACCATCTCCCAGAGTTCACTCAGACTCACGTTCATCGAGTCCATGATGCCATCCAGCCATCTCATCCTCGGTCGGCCCCTTCTTCTCCTGCCCCCAATCCCTCCCAGCATCAGAGTCTTTTCCAATGAGTCAACTCTTCGCATGAGGTGGCCAAAGTACTGGAGTTTCAGCTTCAGCATCATTCCTTCCAAAGAAATCCCAGGGTTGATCTCCTTCAGAATGGACTGGTTGATCTCCTTGCGGTCCAAGGGACTCTCAAGAGTCTTCTCCAACACCACAGTTCAAAAGCTTCAATTTTTCAGTGCTCAGCCTTCTTCACAGTTCAACTCTCACATCCATACATGACCACAGGAAAAACATAGCCTTGACTAGACGGACCTTAGTTGGCAAAAGTAATGTCTCTGCTTTTGAATATACTATCTAGGTTGGTCATAACTTTCTTCAAAAGAGTAAGCGTCTTTTAATTTCATGGCTGCAGTCACCATCTGCAGTGATTTTGGAGCCCAAAAAATAAAGTCTGACACTGTTTCCACTGTTTCCCCATCTATTTCCCATGAAGTGATGGGACCAGATGCCATGATCTTTGTTTTCTGAATGTTGAGCTTTAGGCTAACTCTTGCACTCTCCTCTTTCATTTTCATCAAGAGGCTTTTTAGTTCCTCTTCACTTTCTGCCATAAGGGTGGTGTCATCTGCATATCTGAGGTTATTGATATTTCTCCAAGCAATCTTGATTCCAGCTTGTAATTTTTCCAGCCCAGCGTTTCTCATGATGTACTCTGCATAGAAGTTAAATATGTAAAACAATGGCATTCTCCCAATATTCTTTTATTTTTAGTTTTCCAAAACAATTAATTTTAAAAAATATGTAATATATATGCTAACATATAATAGGTTTATTATTAGCTATTTTAAGTGAATTAATACATATTTTTAAATTCTCTGCTGCTGCTGCTGCTGCTGCTATGTCGCTTCAGTTGTGTCGACTCTGTGTGACCCCATAGACGGCAGCCCACCAGGCTCCCCCGTCCCTGGGATTCTCCAGGCAAGAACACTGGAGGGGTTGCCATTTCCTTCTCCAATGTGTGAAAGCGAAGTCGCTCAGTCATGTCTGACTCTTAGTGATCCCATGGACTACAGCCTACCAGGCTCCTCCGTCCATGGGATTTTCCAGGCAAAAGTACTGGAGTGGGGGTGCCATTGCCTTCTCCCTTTTAATTCTCTAAGTTTTAATTTTTAATATAGTTAATAACCACAGTTATTAAAATCCACATAAGCAAAAGCTCCTTGAGATTCTGGAGAATATTTCAGCCTTAGCATTTTAAAGATTTCTGCCATAGAATCTCTTTCAGAGATGGATGTGATGTTTACTACTTGAACCCACTCATCCAGTCGCTCTGAATCCCTATGGGCTCCTTGAACTTGGTTTTCTTCCATCTCCCTGCATCCCTTTGCCCACAATGATCTGTCATTCTAAGTGTGAGGGACATGACTGTGAAAAAGGAATGATCAATTTATAGGCCTATATTCGAGCAACAGGAAGAGATGGAAACATCTAAATGGGTAAATTAGTAAGTATGCACAGAAGTAAAATAGGGCAATGGAATGAAGAGTTAAATGGATAGCAGTATTTTATGTCCAGTGGTGAGGGTGAATGTCTCTGAGCAGGTGACTTTAAGACCTACTAAAAAGAGAAGCCAGTCCAGAGAAAAATAAGGGGGATGGCGTTCCAGTCAAAATCAACATCAAGTGCAAAGGTCCTGAGGCCAGAGTGGCTGAAAAAAAAGTAGCTGAAGGAGGAGGCAGAAGAAGAAGATAGATTAGAGGAAGCCAGGGCTTTGGTAGAGTCAAGCCTACATTCTAATTCCCATAGGAAACTATAGCAGGGTTTTGAGCCAAGAAGAGACGTTATCTTTCTCATACTTTCGAAATATTCTGATAGTATATGGAGGACAGACTACAGAAAGTCAAGAGTGGAAACAATAAAGAATTAGGAGTTATTTGCAAATTAGATTTTATTACGACTGCTTTACTTTCTTAGAGACACGATCAAGTTACGTATTTAGGTTTTAGAACGATAATTGTTTCGGTAACCTTGAGTCATTTAATTTGTTTCCAAATATTGCTAGAAAGTACTTTGATACTGAGAGAGAAATAGTTTTTAAATTTTCTGCATGTGTAATTACATTAATCTCTGAGGATAATAATGCTCAACCATCACAAGGATATTTGTGGATGAATATTCAAATACATTTAGTGCTAAATAATAAATGTACTATTTACATAACAAATATTAAAGAATAGCACAGCTCTTGAAATAGAAGAATCTTCAGAAGAAGCATGCTACCTTGAAGCATGCTACCTTAAACCATGAAGGGACTCAATTCCCTGAAAAGAAATTATCAACAAACTGAATGCTAACAGAATTATAATTACTGAAGAAATCCCTGTGAGTAGGATTTTTTATGGATGGATTCAGCGTTTCTGGCAGGTACCCACGGCAGTACAATTTAGAGAATATTTTCATTGTTCCATCTTTGCATTTAAACCATATCAGCAAGCAACAATTCAAAGACCCATAAATGGCAAATAATGATGGATGGACGGAAGATGATAAAAAGAAAGAACAGCATCTTTAATTTTGAAACCAAACCCCTTCTTTTCAGCACTGCTACTGCTGCTAAGTCGCTTCAGTCGTGTCTGACTCTGTGCGACTCCAGAGACAGCAGCCCACCAGGCTCCCCTGTCGCTGGAATTCTCCAGGCAAGAACACTGGAGTGGGTTGCCATTTCCTTCTCCAATGCATGAAAGTGAAAAGGGAAAGTGAAGTCGCTCAGTTGTGTCTGACTCCTAGCGACCCCACGAACTGCACCCTACCAGGCTCCTCCATCCTTGGGAGTATCCAGGCAAGAGTACTGCAGTGGGTTGCCATTGCCTTCTCCATCTTTTCAGCACTAGACACTTGTAAATGGGACTTCTGAAAAGCTTCTTTCCATGTACGCGAGATTTTGCACCTCATAGGGCCTGACTTAAAACACAACTTGGAGGAGTTTGGGATTAACATATATACACTACTATATATATAATAGATAATATACATTATCTATATATTATGTTATCTTTATAATATATATAGTATATATGTATATATGGGAGAAGGCAATGGCACCCCACTCCAGTACTCTTGCCTGGAAAATCCCATGGATGGAGGAGTCTGGTGGTCTGCAGTCCACGGGGTCGCTAGGAGTCAGACATGACTGAACAACTTCACTTTCACTTTTCACTTTCATGCATTGGAGAAGGAAATGGTAACCCACTCCAGTGTTCTTGCCTGGAGAATCCCAGGGATGGGGGAGCCTGGTGGGCTGCTGTCTCTGGGGTCGCACAGAGTCAGACACGACTGAAGCGACTTAGCAGCAGCAGCAGCATATGTATATATAGTATATATATATAATAGATAATCAACAAAGACCTACTGTATAGTACAGGGAACTCTACTCAATACTCTGTAATAACCTAGATGAGGAAAAAAGTTCTGTAAAAGAATACATATATATATATATACACACACACACACACACACACACACACACACACACATATATATATTTGTATAACTGAATCACTTTGCTGCACACCTGAAACTAACAACATTGTAAATCAACTATATTCCAATATAAAAATTAAAAAATTTTAAATATATCTTGGAAATCCAACTCTAGATTTTTTTGAAGTTAAAGCTGTGGAACATTGTTCATCTGCACTGAAGCTGCCTTTGAGATGGCGCTTTCATTTTCTAATTAAAGTTTTTCTGTGTATTTTAACCAAAGACACACATATCCATAGGACACACACTCATATTCAGTAAAGCAATTCAATCTAAAATGTAACTATTCAACAAATGCCAAAATACTCCTATTTCTTCAAATCATTCAAAGCTTTTAAAATATATCTTCTCAGATGTTGAAGGAATTTACTGTCTCAAGGAGTCATTTACAACCTAGAATCTTTAACACTTAAAACTCTTAACAGTTGGGAGTGTCTCCATCATTTATAATGCACGTTTGTGCTTAAAAGGAGTTCACACCTGGTATGCTGGCTGCCTCAGTGCCCAGAGAGGCAGGCGTTTTGGAGCTAACAAGATTGGGTACTTGAGAGGGAACTGCTTAAAACTAAGCACCACGCACAGTCCACTCACAGGGACAACAGAACCATGTGACAATTTCATGACTTCTTTTTATCAAAAATTGTGCTTTCACTTTCCGCAATTCTTAAAGTGACTTTCCCTTTGATGTTGTCGGTAAGAAGCCTGCAAATATTCTCAGATAAGGGTGCTCATTATTGGCACCAGATCTTCCCTAGACAGAATTCTGCCTTTAAGAGGAGCTGTTACCAGGTAAAGATTTAACAACTGATTCTCAGAGGCTGGAGATGGGAGGAGAAGCTATGACTTCTACAGCGTGCCAATTTCCATGGTGAAGAAACTCACCCTGGCTCACTACAAGCCACCACTTGGGATAACTGGTCGTGGAGCTGGGAAGAGGTGTGGATGATCAGCTCTCCAGGGCTGATGGAAGCAGGTTCCAGCACCCATCTATGGGTTCATGGCAGAGAAGTCTACACAGCAGAGGAACCTGGGACCCGGGTCAACTGAGATCTCAGTACACTGTGACCCTGCCTGCAGTCGGCTTGAGCATCTATTCCAGGAAAAACTAAGTACAATACCACTATATTAAAATTAATAATTGAAAGTAAAATTATCCTTAGTCTCATATCAGGGGGAATAAGACCGGATCTCAGAAATCAATGATTCTTTTTTTTTTTTTAAGTATATTTGATTTAGGCTTCCCTGGTGGCTCAACAGTAAAGAATCCACCTGCAATGCAAGAAATGTGGGTTCAATCCCTGCATTGGGTAGATCCCCCTAGAGGAGGGCATGGCAACCCACTCTAGTATTCTTGCCTAGAGAATCCCATGGACAGAGAAGCCTGGTGGGCTATAGTCCATAGGGTAGCAAAGAGTCAGATAAGACTGAAGTGACTGAGCACGCACGCATGCATATTTGATTTACAATGACATGTTAGTTTCAGTTGCACAGCACAGTAGCTTGGATTTTTATATATATATATATACACATACACTCTTTTCAGATTATTTTCTCTTAAGGGTTATTACAACGTTCTGTGTATCACCCCCTGTGTGATTAACATATACAGTGTATATGTTAATCCCAATCTCCTCATTTATCCCTCTCCCTCCTTTTCCCATTGGTAACCATAAATTTGTATTCTATGTCTGAGAAATCAATAGTTTTAATCTAGTTTAAAACTCAGGGGACCTCAAATATCTGGCTAAGAGGTGAGCAGTACTATCTATTCAATCAGATTCCCTGTAGCTGCTGAGAAATTCTTTAAAAATGAATGGAAACTTTGGCCATGGGAAAGATAGAGAAGCACACAAAGAATCTGGCGAACCAGAACTGGTCTCATGACATATCGGGCTCTAGGGTCAGTTTCTAAGTGCCCTGGTAGCTAGTATTGGGATGCTACAAAATGTTCTCTAACTTGAGAATCTCTTGATTGTAAATGTTACAGGACACAGACCATGTTATGTATCAGTGTTTAGAAAAGTATTGTCACTAAATGTACCACAAAGTTGGGAAAAAAACCCTAAGGTTGTCAGTATATGTCCTAATCCATAAATGGACTTATTCAAATAAAAGATTTTTAGAGTTTAAACTCTTAAGAAAATCTTCCATTAAGGAATTTTTAATAGTTGTTTCAATTAAGCAAACAGACATTTCTTTAAGGGAATTAACATGCCAATAATTCTGTCGCCTTGAGAAAAGCTAACTTTTAGAACAGCTGTCTTGTACAAGTTTTATTTCACAGCTTATTCCAAACCAAGCTACATAATATGACAGTTTGGGCTTGTATTATCACGTTTCAGGGACTTCAGGCAATTTTACATTGTAAAAAAAAGAAACTGACAGCTCTAGGAGACTTTTTACTTTTTTCCCTTTGAAATAAAAAAGACGGAGTGGTAAATATGGCTAGACATTTAGTACAGGTTTTGTAATAATAGGTTAGTAGACTTCCTACACAGAGAAGGCAATGGCAACCCACTCCAGTACTCTTGCCTGGAGAATCCCAGGGACGGAGGAGCCTGGTGGGCTGCCGTCTATAGGGTTGCAGAGTTGGACACGACTAAAGCGACTTAGCAGCAGCAGCAGCAGACTTCCTACAGGGCTTCCCTTGTGGCTCAATGGTAAAGAATCCACCTGCCAAGCAGGAGACGTGGGTTCAATCCCTGGGTCAGACGATCCCTGGAAGAAGGAAATGGCAGCCCACTCCAGTATTCTGACCTGGGAAATCTCACGGACAGAGAAGTCTTGGCAGGCTACGGTCCATGGGGGTCCCAAGAGTTGGACACGAGTTGGTGACTAAACAACAACCACAAGCCTTCCTAGGCACATTAATATTCATAAAAAGAGAAATGGAACACAAGAGCATTAAATGCTATTCTTAAAGCAAAAGAGAAATATTTCTCAATGTCCTTGAGAAATGAATAGGGAACCTTATTAAAGAAGGAGAAAAACACTTATAGTGAAGAAATTTAAGAAATAGGAAAAAGACAGGATCACATTTATCATCATGAAAACCCCCATCAGAGTGTTCTATCATTTATGAGCTAAGGGGCCTTGGGGCTAGGAAAGACATTAGAAATAATTTAATCTAGCAACTTGAAAAAGTATTGCAAAATGAAAAAAATTCCATTTCTTCAGGGTATAACTGAGAAAAATTATACACATTTAAAGTATACAATGTAAAGATTTGATATACATATACATTTTGAAATGATTACTGTATCAGGCTAATTCATACATCCATCACCTCCCTTTGATTACCTTTTCTGAACCTGATAGAAGATCATCTCTTAGCAACTTTCAAGTATGCAATACAGTAGTGTTAATTACAGCCACCATACTGTGAATCATATCCCCCAGAACTTCATCCTAGAACTGAAAGTGGGTACCCTTTGATCTCATCTCACAATTTAGCTCAGAACAAAATTAGTTCCAGGCTCAGCTCAGTTGGTAAAGAATCTGTTGCATTGCAGGAGACCCCAGTTCAATTCATGGGTCAGAAAGATCTGCTGGGGAAGAGATAGGCTACCAACTCCAGTATTTTGGGGCTTCCCTCATGGCTCAGCTGGTAAAGAATCTGCCTGCAATGTGGGAGACCTGGGCTCAATCCCTGGGTTGGGAAGATCCCCTGGAGAAGGGAAAGGCTGCCCACTCCAGTATTCTGCCCTGGAGAATGGTACGGACTGTATAGTTCATGGGGTTGCAAAGAGTCAGACACAACTGAGCAACTTTCACTTTCACCCTTTGATCAATATATTCCTTATCTTGCAATTTAGCTTAGAACAAAATTAGGTCCAGGCTCCATGTTTTTATTTTAAAAACTTATAAAATGGCAGACAAATAGCCACAAGAAAAACTTTGAAGGACAGAAACAGATCCTGGGGAAGCGCCCATCTCAAGTGCCTCATGAGCCTGTCTGGCCGCATCAGAGGCCTTTACTCTCTGTGTTCCTGCTCCTCAAAGCCAGGTTGTTGGACTGGGCAGCATTGGAATCATCTAGGAACTTGCTAGAAATGCAGAATCGCATGTTCTGCCCCAGACTGTAACTTAGAATCTTTCTTTCACAAGGGTCTCAGGTGATCCCTGAGGACATTAAGCTTTCAGAAGCCAAGACGCAAAGGATGCATTCTTTCAAAATGGAGGAGAGTTTGCTAAACGACCAAGCCTTTCCTTTCTAGCCTTTATTTTTCAATTTTTTTTTTGTAGCGGTCAGGAAGACTGGAAAACAGAGTATATTTAGTTAAAATATATAAGGATGTATTTTATGTTACATTACAATGAGGTTCTCATATTTAAGAAAAGGATTTGTACATAAGTACTCTAAAATTCAAAAGCAAACTACATGACCTTATTGTTATTACAGGTACAAAACTCACTTGATTTTGTTTGGTTTTGCTTTGTTTTATAATGCGTACTGCATGTGGACACATGGTGAGCTGCGTTTAAATAAAGGATGGATAAGTAAATTCTCTAGAGAGCAACCATACCCATGGCAACTGCTCCCCTGAAATCCCATTAGAAGTTTGGCCTCCTAAGACCTCCCAAGGAGGATGTCTATAACTCGGTCTGATTAATGTTCTGTCTGTTACTTCCTGGGAAAAAATGCAGGGGAAAAAAGTCTCGCTGAGGATCCAAGAATTCCCAAAGCATCTAGAGGAGTTATAAAAGGAAAAGCATCCGGCCATTTCCATGGGAGCTTCTTCACTTCTCCCATTTTCTTTATTTATAGTAACCCAGATTAAATTTTTCAACACAAAACCAAAAAGTGCTAGTGAGCTGGTTCCTAATGTTTGCTTGCAGTACAGGCTGCTTCTCTTCCCCAGTTGAGCCCTGGTCCTGTTATTTTTTTATTCCAAACTATCTTGTGTTAAGGGCTTCCCAGGTGGCTCAAGAGTAAAGGATCCGCCTGCCAATACAAGAGACATGGATTCGTTCCCGGGTTGGGAAGATCCCCTGGAGAAGGAAATGGCAACCCACTCCAGTATTCTTGCCTGAGAGGAAATCCCATGGACAGAGTAGCCTGGCAGGCTATAGTACATAGGGTCATAAAGTGTCAGACAGGACTGAGACGAAACAACAACAATCTCGTGTTAATTCCTCACCTCATCTATCTTATCCCTTACAATTTAGCTGTTAATAGCAGCCTTGGTTTCCTGTCTCAGGACACAAAGTTTCTCATGTATACCCTTAAGGATGGCTTTGTTTTCATATATTGGAAGTGAATAAATATGCAAACCTAATTGACATTTAATATTTATGCACATTTTTTGTTATGTCACTCATATTTACTTTTAAGCCACTAAAATATAAATCTGAAATTTAAAGATTGTGCCTTTAAACACCCTTGGGAGACAGGCAGAATCAATCATCAAACTGTAGAACATGGAGAATGGAGAGTCAACTGACTGAGGCTGCATAACTGCATAACCGTAAGTATATAGTTTAATCTGTGCAAATGAACACCAGGGCAACCAGGACCACATAGCTTTTCCATGAAAGATAACCACTGCCCTTTTCCTTTCGTAACAGCTTTATCACTAACCAAGAACACGTGGATTTTCTTTTCCCTGTATTTTCACCTATTATAAAATACACAAATGCTAAAAAAATATATATATCACTCTGACTTGCTTTGCTTACTCATTTTTTTTTTTGTGATTTATCCAAGTTGTTGCATACAACTAAGGTCCATTTATTTTCATTGCCAGATAGTGATTTATTGTATGACTATACCACAATTTATTTACCCTTATTACTCTAGATGAATATTTGGATTATTTCCAGGTACTGGCTGGAATGAACTACTGCTGTGAAATTCTTCACCCTTACTCTGGACTACATGGGCAAAATCACTTTCTAAGATAATTACCCAGGAGAATTGCTAGGTCTTTAGATATCACATCTTTCACTAAACTAGAATGCTAAAGTGATTTTCAAAATGGTTATATCATTTACCTCCAACTGCATGAAAGCCTCACACCTTTATTGATAGATACGTGAAATGATTAGATTTTTAATTTTTTTGTCATCAGTGGATATGTAATTATACTTCATCATAATATTAATTGACATTTCTCAGTTTAATGAGGCTGAGTCCCAAACGTTTACTGGTCATCTGAATTTTCTCTTTGGTTAAGTGCTGGACCAAATCTTTTGTCTTTTTCCTACAGTTATTTGTCTTATTTTTATTGACTTGTAAGGATATTAAGAAGAGGTGGCAAGAATACACAGAAGAACTATACAAAAAAGATCTTCACAACCCAAATAATCACAGTGGTGTGATAACCAACCTAGAGCCAGACATCCTGGAATGAGAAGTCAAGTGGGCCTTAGGAAGCATCATTATGAACAAGGAAGGCTAGTGATGGTAACAGAGAAGGCAATGGCAACCCACTCCAGTATTCTTGCCTGGAAAATCCCATGGACAGAGGAGCCTGGTACGTTGCAGTCCATGGGGTCACGAAGAGTTGGACAAGGTTGAGCGACTTCACTTTTACTTTTCACTTTCATGCCTTGGAGAAGGAAATGGCAATTCACTCCAGTGTTCTTGCCTGGAGAATCCCAGGGATGGCAGAGCCTGGTGGGCTGCCGTCTATGGGGTCATGCAGAGTCGGACACGACTGAAGCAACTTAGCAGCAGCAGCAGCAGCAGTGGAGGTGATGGAATTCCAGTTGAGCTATTTCAAATCCTAAAAGATGATGCTGTTAAAGTGCTGCAGTCAATATGACAGCAAACCTGGAAAACTCAGTAGTGGCCAAACGACAAGAAGAGCTCAGTTTTCATCCCAATCCAAAGAAAGGCAATGCCAATGAATGTTCAGACTACTGCACAATTGCACTCATCTCACATGCTAGTAAAGTAATGTCAAAATTCTTCAAACCAGGCTTCAACAGTACATGAACCATGAACTTCCAGATGTTCAAGCTGGATTTAGAAAAGGCAGAGGAACCAGAGATCAAATTGCCAACATCCGTTGGATCATCAAAAAGCAAGAGAGTTCCAGAAAAACCTCTACTTCTGCTTTATTGACTATACCAAAGCCTTTGACTGTGTGGATCACAACAAACTAGAAAATTCTTCAAGAGATGGGAATACCAGACCACCTGACCTCCTCTTGAGAAATCTGTATGCAGGTCAGGAAGCAACAGTTAGAACCGGGCATGGAACAGACTGGTTCCAAATCAGGAAAGGAGTATGTCAAGCCTGTATATTGTCACCCTGCTTATTTAACTTATATGAAGAGTACATCATGAGAAATGCTGGCCTGGACGATGCATAAACTGGAATCAAAATTACTGGGAGAAATATCAATAACCTCAGATACGCAGATGACACCACCCTGATGGCACAAAGTAAAGAAGAACTAAAGATCCTCTTGACAAAAATCAAAGAGGAGAATGAAAAAGTTGGCTTAAAGCTCAACATTCAGAAAACGAAGATCATGGCATCCAGTCCCATCACTTCATTGCAAATAGATAGGAAACAGTGGAAACAGTGTCAGACTTTATTTTTATGGGCTCCAAAATCACCACAGATGGTGACTGCAGCCATGAAATTAAATGACACTTGCTCCTTGGAAAGAAAGTTATGACCAACCTAGATAGCATATTAAAAAGCAGAGACATTACTTTGGCAACAAAGGTCCATCTAGTCAAAGCTATGGCTTTTCCAGTGGTCATATATGGATGTGCTGCTGCTGGTGCTGCTAAGTCGCTTCAGTTGTGTCTGACTCTGTGCGACCTCCATAGGTGGCAGACCACGAGGCTCCACCATCCCTGAGATTCTCCAGGCAAGAACACTGGAGTGTGTTGCCATTTCCTTCTCCAAAGCATGAAAGTTAAAAGCGAAAGTGAAGTCGCTCAGTCGTATCCGACTCCTAGCGACCCCACGGACTGCAGCCTACCAGGATCCTCCATCCATGGGATTTTCCAGGCAAGAGTACTGGCGTGGGTTGCCATTGTCTTCTCTGATGTATGGATGTGAGAGTTGGACTGTGAAGAAAGCTGAGCAAGAAGAATTGATGCTTTTGGACTGTGTTGTTGGAGAAGACTCTTGAGAGTCCCTTGGACTGCAAGGAGATCCAACCAGTCCATCCTAAAGGAAATCAGTCCTGAATACTCATTGGAAGGACTGATGCTGAAGCTGAAACTCCAACACTTTGGCCACCTGATGCTAAGAAATGACTCTTGTGAGAAGACCTTGATGCTGGGAAAGGTTGACAGCAGGAAGAAAAGGGGACAGAGGATGAGATGGTTGGATGGCATCACCGACTCAATGGATGTGAGTTTGAGCAAACTCCAGGAGTTGGCAATGGACAGGGAGGACTGGCGTACTACAGTTCATGGGGTCACAAATTGTTAGACACGACAAGTGACTGAACTGAACTGAACTACATGTCCTTTATATATATATACTGGATTTTAATCCTTTGTAATATATATTTATTTATGTTTTCTCTCTTCTATAACTTACCTTTTCACTCTTTTATGGTTTATGATTTCTGTTCCACCTGACTCTCTTAAATGTTCATATTTGAAAGCACTATGACAAGAAGAGGAAAAAGGAGTATATAACCATACAACTTTAAAAGGCATGTCAAGAACGTATCCAGTATCATTATCTCCAATTTTGTATCCTGGAAATGATCTGTCAGCACTTACGTACCTATTTTCAACTATATCATCCTAAAATTGCCTGTGTCAGCCGCTTTGCAGATATTTTCAAGACTTTCCATACGTGTCTGAAACCTTCCCTGCCACAGAACCTGATACGTCGATACTGACCTATATCTAACAAACACTTATGTTTAAAAATCCAGTTGATTAAGTGACACATGACAGACTACCATCCAGCTGCGTGAGAAGTTTATAACAAAGACAACTTTGAAAAAAAAATAACTTGCCTGCATATAGAAGTCTGCTCCTTTGCCTTGATATAGGCCCTACAGAGGATGAGATGGCTGGATGGCATCACTGACTCGATGAACGTGAGTCTGAGTGAACTCCGGGAGATGGTGATGGACAGGGAGGCCTGGCGTGCTGCAATTCATGGGGTCGCGAAGAGTTGGACACGACTGAGAGACTGAACTGAACTGAATGAGTGAGTTGTTATTTTCCCCCACCTTTCAAAATCAGAAAAGTAAGGCTCTCAAAGCCTCAAAAGCACTAAATATTTGCTATTAATTTATACTGATTATCATTTCTTAATTTCCATATGTTGCAATTTGTACCAAACGTGCCAGGTCCTGTTTATTCTTCCACCGTATCCCCCCTGCCCCTCGTGGCTGACCTCTAGAACACATCCAGGGGCTTCCTTGCCCTCCAACTTTTAGCTGGATTCTCATGGCGGGGGGGGGCTAGAAGCAGGCTGGAGGGCCCAGAGGGGAAAGGGAGGAAAGGATTACTCACCCTTAGCTTCCTTTCCTAGGAAAGGGGCTTCCCTGGTGGCTCAGACATTACCAAGACCAGACGTGCTAAGTCACTTCAGTCGTGTCCAACTCTTTGAGACTCTATGGACCTTAGCCTGCCAGGCTCCTCTGTCCATGGGGTTCTCCAGACAAGAATACTGGGAGTGGGTTGTCATGGCCTCCTCCAGGGGATCTTCCCGACTCAGGGATCGTACCCGCAATCTCATGTCTGCCTGCATTGGCAGGGGGTTCTTAACCACTAGTGCCACCTGCTGCTGCTGTAGCTGCTGCTGCTAAGTCGCTTCAGTCGTGTCCGACTCTGTGCGACCCCATAGATGGCAGCCCACCAGGCTCCCCCGTCCCTGGGATTCTCCAGGCAAGAACACTGGAGCGGGTTGCCATTTCCTTCTCCAATGCATGAAAGTGAAAAGTGAGAGTGAAGTCGCTCAGTCATGTCCAACTCTTCGCCACCCCACGGGCTGCAGCCTACCAGGCTCCTCCATCCATGGGATTTTCCAGGCAAGAGTACTAGAAAGCCCTAAAGACCAGATAGTTGAAATCAAAAGATCACTGTTAATTAAAGAAAATCTGCTATCTCAAGGGCTTCCCTGGTGGCTCAGACAGTACAGAATCTGCCTGCAATGCAGGAGACCAGGTTCAATCCCTGGGTCGGGAAGATTCCCTGAAGAAGCGAATGGCAACCCACTCCAGTATTCTTGCCTGAAGAGTTCCATGGACAGAGGAGCCTGGTGGGCTACAGTCCATGGAGTTAAAGCAGTCAGACATGACTGAGCAAGTAAAACTTTCCTTTCTGCGAGTTAACTTTTGGTGGCCATGTTCCTTGACCATATTAGCTGTGAATGAAAAATACTGCCTGCCAATTATAGGCATTTATGTTTGGAAGGAATGATGCTAAAGCTGAAACTCCAGTACTTTGGCCACCTCATGTGAAGAGTTGACTCACTGGAAAAGACTCTGATGCTGGGAGGGATTGGGGGCAGGAGGAGAAGGGGACGACCGAGGATGAGATGGCTGGATGGCATCACGGACTCGATGGATGTGAGTCTGAGTGAACTCTGGGAGTTGGTGATGGACAGAGAGGCCTGGCGTGCTGCGATTCATGGGGTTGCAAAGAGTCGGACACGACTGAGCGACTGAACTGAACTGAGCTGATGTGTTACAGCAAGCAGGTAGCTAAGTGTGAGCAAAGAGCGGGGGCAGGGGTCAAGTGGCAAGCACTGGTGCGTCTTGTAAACAGCAGGGCTGCAGGGGCAGACAGGAGAAGGAGTCTCCTGACTGACAGGAAATCACACCTTCTGGGTGATGAGTGTCCTGGAAGCAAACAGAGAAAGGTGGAGAAAGACTAGAGTTTCCTGTATCTGAATGTAGCCTGTTGGTTATTATGCTCTCATTACAATAAAACTAGCCCTGCAGATAAGAAATATCTGTCAAGCACCTAAGCTATGACACTGCTGATCTAAGCTAAATATGGACAAACATCTCTCCTCCTCTTGGGAAAATGGAGCTGGGATGAAAATCAGGGAAGACGACCCTCAGACTCCTCCTTCCCCAGTGAATGTTCCACCCACCATTATGCCCCTCATAACTGGCTTGGCTTGCCAGAGAAACACAGGGCAGAGCTCCTCACCTGCCTGCCTGTTCTTGCTCTGAGAGCATATTCTTGCTTAAATAAATTCTCACTTTACTTTTTTTTTTCCTCTGTACTCACCTTCTGTGGTTTTTTTCTAATTTATTTATTTTTAATTGGAGGATAATTGCTTTACAATACTGCGTTGATTTCTGCTATACACGAACACGAATCACCCATAGATACGCATTTGCTCCCCCCCCCCCGACCCTACATCCTTCCCCACCCCCCATCCACCCGCTGCTTGTCTCTGAATTCTTTCTAATCAGGAGAACACTATCAGTAAACACAGAACACATTACAGCTGCCCAAAGGGTGAGCCCTAAGGGAGCTCAGGGCAGAGAAATGCAGGACACTGGCCCCAGGTGAGAAGTCCATAATGAAAGAATGATTTCAGTGAGCCCAGACTCACGTGTATCTTTCCATACATAAGTGAAGTCGCTCAGTCGTATCCCACTCTTTGCGACCCCATGGACTGTAGCCTACCAGGCTCCTCCGTCCATGGGATTTTCCAGGCAAGAATACGGGAGTGGGTTGCCATTTCCTTCTATTAAAAAGGACTAAATTCCTTAACTTGAGATATAAAGTTTTCTTTAATTAACAATAATCTTTTGATTTCAACTATCTGGTCTTTGGGCTTCCCTGGTGGCTCAGATGGTAAAACGTCTGCCTCCAATGCGGGAGACCGGATTCAATCCATGGGTTGGGAAGATACCTTGGAAGAAGGAAATGGCAACCCACTCCTGTAATCTTGCCTGGAAAATTCCATGTACGGAGGAGCCTGGTAGGCTACAGTCCATGGGGTTGCAAAGAGTCAGAGAGGAATGAGCGACTTCACTTGTACTCACTTGTATCTGGTCTTTAGGACTCTCCAGATGGTGCTGGTGGTAAAGAACCTGCCCGTCGATGCAGGCAGAGCCCATAAGAGATGGGATATGATCCTGGGTCAGGAAGATCCCCTGGAGGAGGGCATGGCAACCCACTCCAGTATTCTTGTCTGGAGAATCCCATGGACTGGTGGGCTACAGTCCATGGGGTCAGAAAGAGTCGGATACAACTGAAGTGACTTAGCACCCCTGGTCTTTGCTGCAAAATTCCTATATATCCTGGCTTTCTCTTGCCTCTTCAGAATAGACTCTCAGAGTTATCTGAGATGCTGAGTCCTGGGCTTGAAGTCCTCAGAATGTCCACTGAATAAAACGTAATCCTCAACTTTTAGATTATGCTATATTTTCTGGTCAACATGGCCTTTTCTACCCAAGTCTCTCTCACTGTTTTCTGAAACTGTTCCCCTCCTCCTTTCTTTCAGGCCCAGCAATGATAACAGCTCTACCATCATTCAACCATGTTACTTACTGCACGACTCTTTGTGGGTTCCACTTCACAAATAGTCTCTCTGTAAATAAACCCTACTGGAATTATCCTAAATTGCGAGTGCCATCTGTTTTCTACTGGGACTGGGACTGATACAGACTTAATAGCCATGCTTATGTGCACAAAAAGAGAAACGAAAGCAAGTATTGAGGTAGAGTCCTGTAAATGATGCTTTCCTGGGCTCCTATCTAAAGCATGTAGAGGCATGAGTACTGTTTTCTATGGAGCTAATGGAAGAGTCAAGAAACATAAAAATTATGTTGGGCCCTGGGAATATAATAAATAACAATGAACAGAATTACTCTTCCCCTTGCACGATGGGTTGTTTTTACCAGGACTAGGTGGTAGACCCCAATCATTACCTGCCAGCTGAATAGCATTCCCAAGACTGCTGAAAAGCACTTCCTTCGCACAACAATTCTTTAAGCCCTCCTGCTTACCTCATTCATTCTCACCTCCACATTTGGAAGCTGAAAGGGGACATTATTTTAGTGCAGGAGAGTGAATTATGTTTCAAATGACCTCCATGCTTCCTGGTTTCATTCAGAGTATTTTTTCTTACTGGTTTTTTTTTTTTTTAAATCTCTTTCCTTGAACTTCATTCAGAGTTTTTACTTTTTTTCTTACTGTTTTTTTCTCTTTTTTCACTTTTTCCTAAAGAAAAAAGGCACTTTCACTGATGCTTATCTACTTCCCACTGCATAGGTTTCTTATTTTCTCATGCTTTGATACCATATTAAAAAACAAAGACTTTTGTTCCTGTTAGTTTTAGTTCAGGCAAATGAAAAATAGCAACTATTTAACTGTAAAAAGGGAACAAATTATAATTAGCTACATGAAGAAATACCTCAGAATGCTACAAAAAATATTTTTATTTCGCAGCTACAAAGCTGTCCTCTGAAGGAAGAGCCTTATTATTTATGCACTTTAGACAGGAGAGACTTTTCATATATACATTACTATATATAAAATAGATAACTAATAAGAACTTACTGTATGGCACAGGAAACTCTACTCAGTACTCTGTAATGACCTATATGGGAAAAGAATCTCAAAAAGAGTGGATGGATCTGTAACTAATTCACTTTGCTGTACAGCAGAAACAACACCATTGTAAATCAACAACACTCCAATAAAAATTTGAAAAAAATAATAAAGTTTCTTAAACCAGAATATATTTAATACCACAAAAAGCACATCAGACAGAGGAGAGATTTTCTTAACTGAAATTACTAACTGGATATATATAAACTGTAGTGTCTGGTAGAGACAGGAGCAGAGGGGGGCCTTTTCCCACTGGTTCTCCTACAGGGAAGGCAGTTTAAATTCCATAGAAACAAGACAGGAAGGCTTAGTCTAAGGGTCTCTTATTTCCCAACTTACTGGATGCTGTAAGAGGTAACAGAGAAAACACTGGATAAGACAGGCAGCCACTATAAGTAAGGATCTTCCCTTCCTTAAAAAGCACAACCCCATGTAGGGTCCTTCTCTCCATCTGCCAGAGTAGAGGGGCCTCAGGCTTTCTGTTTCTCCTCTCTTAGCCATCAATGCAACTAAACAGGAAGTAATCTGAAGACCCCCAAAGCAGGCATCAAATCCTAAAGGAATTTTTTTCTAACAGGTCTTTAAATATCATCTGGAGAAAAAAAGAACTGCAGCTCTTTAGCTTATTCATTTTAGTCCTAAAAATACCTAGACAGCTAAAATTTCACAGTTACAACATCATATGTTAGGAGCTAAAAGCACAGTTCATAATGCATTCACCACTACTTTACAGAAAGATTTTAATAAAAATTAAGTTACACCTTTATATAGAAAAACATTACACAGGTTTCACTGTGCTTACTAGTGACTATATAAATACACTTATTTTATTGGAAAATCTCCCTTGAACCCACTCATTAATTTTTAAAAGCAATAATTGCTCTCTTTATGTTAATGCTATTTGGTATCTAATTCAATACTATACTCACTGTTCTAAATAGATATGCTAAAACATATACATATTTAATTTTAAGGGATAGATTAGTATTGCAAATGTCTCCAAATGTGGAAATACATCACTTAAGTAATACTTTTAAAATGAATCATGCACAGACAATATTGATATTAATTAATTAACAATATATTAATGATTAATTATTGACAGTGTTCATCAAGTACATGCAGACCATAATCATATAAAGCTGTGTTTTAATCCCTTTGGATCTTATGTAGATGGGAAAATATGGTAGTTAATGCATGGACATTTAAGTCAGTAACAACTAGTTCTGAATCCTAGCAGCTGTGTGACCTGGTTAATTTACTAATGTGGTAGACAGACCTCAATGTGCCCCTCATGATCTCTGATCCCTGGTGTTCCTCTCTTTTATAACCCCCTTGCCTTGAGAGTAGACAAGACCTGTGACTTGCTTCTAATCTAGAAGATAGCAAAGGTGCCAGAATGTCACTCTTAAGATTGTTATATTACATGACAGAAGTGATTAAGATGTCATCCTGTGACTACAGTACGTTACATAGCACTTTTTAGCAGACTGTATTTGTGGACAAAGGTTCATACAGTCAAAGTTGTGGTTTTTCCAATAACCATGCATAGATGTGAGAGTTGGACCATAAAGAAGGCTGAGTGCTAAAGAATTGCTGCTTTTGAACTGTGGTGTTGGAGAAGACCCTGAGAGTCCCCTGGACACAAGGATATCCAACCAGTCAATTCTAAAGAAAATCAGTCTTGAATATACATTAGAAGAACTGATGCTAAAGCTGAAGCTGCAATAGATTGGCCACATTATGCGAAGAGCTGACTCACTGGAAAAGACTCTGATGCTGGGAAAGATTAAAGGCAAGAGGAGAATGGGACAAAAGGGGACGGTTGGGTGGCATCACCAACTCAATGGACATGAGTTTGAGTGAGCTCCGGGAGATGGTGGACAGGGAAGCCTGGCGTGCTGCGGTCCATGGGGCTGCAGAATCAAGACACGACTGAGTGACTGAACAGCAATAAAGATAAATATGTATCATTTGAAGGTGCCAAATCCGTGATGATTTGTTGCACACTTTCTAATCCTCAGATCCCTTACATGTAAAATACAAATGATAAAACCTTCCAGAGTAGCTGTGATAGTTAAATGCAATTCTGCTTGCAACATACACTCCCAGGACCTTGAGCTTATTCATGGAAAGCTCTCAAAAATCTGTAGTGCTATTATTACTACCAGTATTCTAGAAAGTTAAATCTTGGAAGAGTGAATACGAGGAAAGGCCTTAGGAAGAGGTGAGTGTACTGATCAACCAAAAACATGACAAACTTAATTTTATTACATCTGATTTCTAGAACAGTATTAAAGAAAATTGAGAAACAGAAAAGATTGGTCTTGAGCACCCTCTCTTTATTTCTTCAAGCCCTCTCTACCTTTTCCCCACCTCTTTCAATTTTAGGTACTTGATTTCTCTTGGTAGCTGTGTAAGCTGAGGGTCAAAGGATCTGTTTTAAGGGTGAAGTGAAGTTACTCAGTCATGTCCAACTCTTTACCAGGCTGCTGAATTTTCTAGGCAAGAGTACTACAGTGAGTTGCCATTTCCATCTCCAGAGGATCTTCCCAACCCAAGGATTGAACCCGGGTTTCCCACACTACAGGCAGACGCTTTACCGTCTGAGCCACCAGGGAAGCCTTTTTTGTTTTAAGGGTAGGGATGTTTATAACAGCTTAAAGTGCATGAAAAACACAACTGCCTCTTCTGCCAAAATGCAAGAACTGTCATACATTTGCAAAAGGGGTTGAAATAAAATTACAGGGAAGTTTTTATAGGACTATGAATATTTTCATAATACAGAACAATTTCAAAACAGACTACATTTTGTATAGAGAAATTTTGCCGAAAAAGCATTCATGTTTTTAATGGCAGTCTGAACTATCTTGCTTACTACCTTGATCTCTGACATGAGCTTTATTTATTTATTTATTATTCTCATTTTGATTTCAGATCATTTTAATTACCAGTAAAAGGCAAGTACCAACACCGAATGGATTATTATTTTTGTGGATGCTTTTAAAACTGGAATAGTCACCTCATTCCAAAGGTTCTATAAACCATTTTAATAAGGGAATACTGTCATAAAAATTTTGATAGAAACCCTGTTATTAGTGGAGAAATGTGAAGCTAAGAGTGACTAGTACTTTAAGCGAGTCAAGTATAAACCAACGTCATTAAAAGTGCAAAATTGTATCCATCCCTCGATTTCATTACAAGAAAAATCATCAGTAAGATGACAGAGTTCATTCCCATCCTGTCGGCTCAAAATTCTGAATTAGAAGAAATTTGAATGTTAGCAGCACAGAAGCTGATGTAAAACAATTTTATACCTGTTGAATAAAGAGGATGTTTTCCAATACCACCAAACAGGTGACATCAAAATTGATATCTTAACTAGCAAATTAGCCAGGGATCTCAAGAACTGAGCGGACTACAGAGCCCATTCTAAGGGATGCATTTCTTATTGTCACAACAAACATCATGATGTTCTAGAGATGAAAGAGAAAGACAGAAATAGGACATTTATTTAATGGATTCTAAGAGCAATCTTTGCTTCTGAGTTTACATAAATCCCTATACCTGTGAAGGCTTAGATATCTGAAAGCTTGTAATAAATCAAACAAACATAAATTGGTTTTTAACTAAACTCAGGAATTGGAATTTTGTCTTTTTTTTATATGAATTTCATAATCAGAGTTCCCAGCTGATTGGATAGAAAAATGACTAATAGCTCCAAACCACCCCAAAGGCCTCAGAGGTTAAAGCGTCTGCCTGGAATGTAGGAGACCCGGGTTCGATTCCTGGGTAGGGAAGATCCCCTGGAGAAGGAAATGGCAACCCACTCCAGTACTCTTGCCTGGAGAATCCCATGGAGGGAGGAGCCTGGTAGGCTACAGTCCATGGGGTCACAAAGAGTCAGACACGACTGAGGGACTTCACTTTCACTTTGTTTCACTTTATTTATCATATATACTGATCTACTTATCGTCAAGCCTGCATATTGTCACCCTGCTTATTTAACTTATATGCAGAGTACATCATGAGAAACGCTGGACTGGAAGAAACACAAGCTGGAATCAAGATTGCCAGGAGAAATATCAATAACCTCAGATATGCAGATGACACCACCCTTATGGAAGAAAGTGAAGAGGAGCTAAAGGGCCTCTTGATGAAGGTGAAAGAGGAGAGTGAAAAAGTTGGCTTAAAGCTCAACATTCAGAAAACGAAGATCATGGCATCCAGTCCCATCACTTCATGGGAAATAGATGGGGAAACAGTGGAAACAATGTCAGACTTTATTTTTTGGGCTCCAAAATCATTGCAATGGTGACTGCAGCCATGAAATAAAAAGACGCTTACTCCTTGGAAGAAAAGTTATGACCAACCTAGACAGTATATTCAAAAGCAGAGACATTACTTTGCGGACTAAGGTCTGTCGTCAAGGCTGTGGTTTTCCCTGTGGTCATGTATGGATGTGAGAGGTGGACTGTGAAGGGCACCAAGGACGATGCTTTTGAACTGTGGTGTTGGAGAAGACTCTTGAGAGTCCTTGGACTGCAAGGAGATCTAACCAGTCCATTCTGAAGGAGATCAACCCTGGGATTTCTTTGGAGGGAATGATTCTAAAGCTGAAACTCCAGTACTTTGGCCACCTCGTGTGAAGAGCTGACTCATCGGAAAAGACTCTGATGCTGGGAGAGATTGGGGGCAGGAGGATAAGGGGACGACAGAGGATGAGATGGCTGGATGGCGTCACGGACTCGATGGACATGAGTCTGAGTGAACTCTGAGAGATGGTGATGGACAGGGAGGCCTGGCGTGCTGCAGTTCATGGAGTTGCAGAGTTGGACATGACTGAGTGACTGAACTGAACTGAACTTATCTCCTTATCAATTGGAATGTTAAGTTCCTTAGTTATTACTGATAGCTTAGCCACAAATTAACTGCAAATATAGTCAAACTACTTAATCTCCTGACCATTTGTC